>CM061136.1:132215583-133463444 GCA_030789695.1 Scilla litardierei | reverse complement strand
CAGGCGCCCTGGTGCCTGGCGCCCAGTCTGTTTGTGCTGCTTGATAGTTTTGGGCATATTTTGTGCATTTGGCGTCCGTTTTGGGCGCCGTTTGAACATGTGTTTAGACCGGGACATTCCCGTCTTACATGTAAAATTTTCCTCGCATTTATCTCATTAAATATAGTCGTAAACAATTTACGACACATTTAACTCTGTTTGCATCATATGCAAAATACTCCCTATCTAAGCTTAAAATCTTCCTCTTGCACTCAGGATCATTTGTCCTGAATGCATAGCCTAACTGCAAAATCTTTGAAGTTTTCTATCCCTTGCATTAAATGCATATTCTCCCTAATTTCTACCTATACTAGACGAAGGTCGCACTCTGTGGGAGACCCTACAGCCTGACCCTACTACAGGTGGGGCTCGAAGCCCCAGACGGTAGTGATCACGAGCAGCAGGTGTCGTTCCTGTTTCAGTATCATACTTATGTGTTTAACTCATTGACATGAGTGTTTTTGGGACCACCCTGACTGTGTCCATGGTGAATTCTGCAGTTATAGTCTCTTCGTTAAAACTATGTTGTTTAATTTCAAGCCTAGGGTACAGTCAAACTGTCAACCCCGATAGCTCGAAGCCGGTTAGTCTACATTGATCTTTAGTCAAATAATGTTAGACATCTTCCAACATACTCTGGCCAGAGTTTTCACTAAAGACCAAACTAACACTACGACGCTAACTCCCATAAACCAGGGAGAGACGAAACATATCTTGGTCATTACTCTCCTCACAAGTTTCAAATGTCACCCAACCAAAGACCTTTCGACAGGCCTTGCCTCGAAGCTATGTCAGAGATCTAAGTGACACTGTTCACGTACAGGTTCGTATAATGACCTCAAGTCAAAAGACCAACTTGCCTATCATCACTAAGAGTTATCAATGACAGATTGGTCAATCAGAACCATATGATAACTCTTGTAGATCGTTCAGTGAACTCATTCTCCAATGAGCACCTGTGTCTCTTCTCCGACTTTGCCAAATCGAATGACCATGAGATCATCGTCACCGCTACACAGTGAAGACAAAGACACTATGGTCTATCCGATGTTTCGATATCCTTTTCTCGAAACATCTACGACCATGACCGTTTCTAGACTTATGCTACATAGTGTCAAGCACTTCTACATGATCGAGATCCTCATCTCGATACATGTTTGACCTTGCATTAAGTCTCAGGACTTTACCTAAGTTTTTAATGATAACTTCATTATGATTTGACTTAGATAAATTCTTACCATACAGCTTACTGTAATTTTGAACAAGATGTTTATATAATTACACAGAGATAAATTTCCTCGAGGGCATACATCTCCCAACAAGAGCGTGGGGGTATTGGGTTGTGGATGCTAAACGGGTTGGGTATGTAGATATCCGAATTGGATTCGTACTCGTGCACTAACAATAACCAATCTGAATAGGGTTTAACCCATAGTCCTAGATGAAGAACTACTCACGATCTATAGATAAGAACATTATTATATGCAATAGTAGATGCATAAAAACAGTAATGGAGAGGTGGAAAAGATTATCTAATTGATCCACAATAAGAAAAACAAGGAAACCCAATATTAGATTGAAATCCAATACCAAAATTACAAAAGAGTTCTAGAGAATAACAACTACAACAGTGAATGAGGATTAGAGAACACCTAAAAAATTCTGAAAATCCCCTGCAAAAATTTCTGAAAATGCTCTCTCAAAAGAATAAAACAAAAGGATAATTATACGAAACCCCAAAAATCCCAAAAGTCCCAAAAATACCTCTTGGCGGCACCCAAAAATCCCTATGAAAACCTAGCCTACGCAGTCGTGTGGAAATCCACAAGACCGTATGGCTACAGTTGCTCAAAAGCAGCTATTGTTTTTATTTCTGTTCAGATGCTCCATGACTATGTGGAATTCCACACAGTCATGCAGATTTTGTTCAGCTCCTTCTTCAAAATCACCCCCACACGGTCGTGTAAAACAGCCGTGTGTGGGCTTCTGGCATGTCATCTACACGATCATGTGGGATAGGCCACACGACCGAGTAGGCCTTCATTTTCAGCTCTCCTCATGGGATATTTGTGACACGGCCGTGTGATGTAACACACACAGCTGTGTGTATCTCCTTTTCCTCTCCACTCCTGTGGTGTTTTGTCTTTCGAAGCTTCTCATTCCCTCTTCAAGCTTCCATCTCAGCTCTAGGGTCCCAAAACTCCATGTTTTCACCAGAAATATATCAAAGAGACCCAAGAGTAAAAATAAAACAAAATATGGAAGAAACAACATGAAATATGCGGTGGATGATATGAAATGCACGGGAAACCTACATGAAAATTATATAAAATAAACACGCATCACCTAGCTTATCTACTTACACAATAGAGTGTGTGAATAGTATTTAAAATATAGTTCTATGTAGATCACAAAATGAGTTATCATTTTTTATCTTTTACAGCAACCAATACTTGTCAATAATGAATTTGCAACAGAAAGAAAATAAGTAATTACAATAATAAAAAGTTGACAACCAAAGTAGATAGCAAAATGCAAACACCAAGGATTTTATCTCGGTTTGATCTTCCTAACCTACGCCAGTTCTCAAGCTCCACACTTGAAATTTGTACTATATCTCTTTTGCAAACCGTAAGAAAAACCCTTACAACATGGTAAGCATCCTAGCTAATTGCAAAACCCCTAACCTCAACACCTTGATATGGGAAAAACATCACTCTCCAACTGAAAGCACAAACACATCACAATTGAGGTAAAGCTTTACAAAGAAATTTGTACAAACTCATGTACCCTTTGAAGATTTATGTTTGTGTATGTAATGCCCTAAGTGAAATATACGATGTAGTATGCATATGAATGGTGGTTAACTGTAGAAAGGGATGTAGCCATTTGTGATTTGCAGTTGGGATGGCATGAGAGGTAATTAAGCATCCAAGTGTAGGGGTAATCGTATTCCCATTTCATACACATGGCATCATTGTAATTATAGCACAAAGTTAAGGGGCATTTAAGGAGGCTTTGTGCAATGTCAAACTTGTAAATAAAATACCAAGTAAGAGGGCATTTAGTGAAAGGCTATTGCAATGGAATGGTATGTAATTAACGTTGGTCTAGTTAGCCCACTAACTAGATCACACTTTTAATTTTGATGATGACAAACAAATCATGTGGTACTAACGTTTTCATTAAGTGATTTTAGGGGTAAATGTGCAAAAGAAATTTTTTGTGCAAAAGAATTATATGTGTGGACAATTCTGCAACAAGAAATTCAAGAAGAGTTCTACTTCATTTTCAATTGTTCATGCATCATGAATATGAAGATTTGATTGGTCAACGATGAAGATTTGATTGGATAAAGATTTGATTTAACTAGGAGATCTACATCAAAAGGATTCTAATTTTAAGATGAATCGTATCTTCATTGGTAATGGAATTTTCAAAAGAATCATCCATCATCCACAATTATCCATGCACTATGAATATGTAGATTTGACTAGCCAAAGATTGGATTTGAAATATGAATTCTATCTCAAAAGGATTCATATCTAATGAGGAGTCCTATCTTCAATAGGATTTGCCTAAGTCAAAGATTGAAGATTAGAAGTTTGGATTCAAAAAGAAGCCCATGAAGATTAGAAATTTGGATTCAAAAAGGAGTTCTACTTCATCAATAATTTATCCAAGTTCAATTTATCATGAAGATTTGATTGAAGATTTGAAGACCAAGTGTTCTAATTGAAGAGAAACTCCTATCTCTATAAAAGGAGAAGACCCCTCCCTTAGAGAAGAATCTAATTGCATCCTTTTGAGCCAAAATATTCAGAGATTAACCATCCTCCTCCCTTGGCCGGATTCCTTCTCCTAGCATGAAAGAGATCATCAAAGTTCATAGGAAGAAGAAGGAGTTCGACGGATGACGCGGAAAAGGGCATAACGTTTGATCCAGAAGTCCGATTAATGAACCGGTTGCACCTAGACGACCACACTTCATGCTTGATCGTGCCCCGGTATGCACACGCAACCGGGACAAGCGACACTGTAGTCTTATCGCAAGCGCACGGTGTAGCGGCGAGCGGGTATCGAACACAGGGAGGCCTAATAACAGTGTCTTCTTCAATCACCTGGCTATAGGAAAAGTCGAGAAATGTTCGCAGAAACACGGTCACAGTCGTTCAATTATACGAAAGAAAATATCAAATTAATAAAGACGCTTAGGGATAGGGAATCCCCGCTACTTGTCGTATCTCATCATTGTGGTTCGTATGTTTCATAATTGCTAGACTTGAAATTCGGGTGAACTAGTTGCAACTAAATGTAGAACCAAGCTCACGCTCTCGTGCTATTGCTGGTCTATAGCAAACCTAGGGTAGGGTCCAATCTCTTGCAAACCCTAACCTAGGCAAACTAGTGTGAAGAACAACATCATCGTTCAATCGTATCTCGAGCCCACTCTCGTGTAAACTCGAGCTATGACCTAGGTTGGGTTAGTTCCTACCCGTCCAATCTCTTGCAAATGGGTATTGGTATAGAATTTCAATCGAAAACCCTAGTTTCGGTCTAATCTCTTGCAAACCGATTCCGGAGAAATTCAATTGCAACCCAATTCGAATTTCTAGGGCTTCCTATCGAGTTGGGATCCAATCTCTTACAAATCCCAATCGGTATGAATCCCTAGCTATTCATATTAAATCAATACCAAACTAACCCTAATCAATTCTAGCAAGAATTTCACCAATTCATCACAAGTTAGAAATAGGGTTCGTAGGGTTCATCCCTACACCCTAAGACGATAGAACTACTCACAATTCATAACAAAATTCAATAGAAATTCACAATCAAAATCAATAGAATTCATAGCAATATTCAAAATATCAATAAAAATGGAGTTTTTGAGGGAGAGAGAGACAAACCAATGAAGAACAAGATAGCATCCAACAAATTATCACTTTTCTCTCCTCCCTAAAAGCTAAATCTAATCCCTAAAAAGTTAATCTAAAAAGGCTGCAAAAATGTTCTGAAAAGCCCCCTAAACTAGGTTAAAAACTGGGGTTAAATACCCCCCAAAATCGTCCAAAAAATCCTGACGAAATTGCCCCTGCGCAGCCTCAAAATCGCAGTTTACGCTACAGGCAACGCGGCTCACTCGGCCGAGTGACAAATGTCACTCGGCCGAGTGAGAGACCCTGACGGATTCCAAAGAGTTGGGGGTCTTGGGGGTCGTCTCTTCGGGAGTCACTCGGCCGAGTGACTTTTCTTCACTCGGCCGTTGGGTGTTCTTCACTCAGGCGGACGGTCGTTTGTCACTCGGCCGAGTCGGTCTTTGGGGCTGACTGACGGATTCCAGAGAGTTGGACGTTTTTGGTTGCCGTCGTCTTGGCCCCACTTGGGTGAGGGATGACTCGGTGCTCGGCCGAGTAGTCTGGCGATGCTCGGCCGAGTGCACGCTGATATTGGCTCTGTTGCGTGTCCGATCTGGCCGGCCGAGCGGGCTGTCTATGCTCGGCCGAGTGACTCCTTCACTCGGCCGAGTGGCATGCTGAAAATGCCCATTCTTCGTGTTTTTGCCTCCTCGTCGCTCCTACGACGTTCTTGTAATACCCTGCTAAGCTACTGCACAAGTACTAGAGGGGGTGAATAATACTTTAAAATAATTAAGAGGCTAATTCCTAATTACTAGCAAACTCTACCAAACAATGCGGAAAATGCGAAAATGTAAATGTTAGACAACAAAGAAACAATCGCAAACAACGATATTACTGGGTTCGGATCCACCCAAGTCTCCCCGACTTGTTCCCGGTGATCCTACGTCCCAACCACCCAGATCCCCTCCGGATACTTGAGTTAGAAACCCTAACTCAAGATTTCCACTATGAAATACTTGTGGAAAACGTTCACAAGTCAAATCATACACAAAGTAATTTGTTACTCCCACAACCTGGGATCACAACCACACTCTCACAACCGAGAGTGAAACTTACAATATGAAATTGAAATGAAATAAGAAACTTCTTACCGACAAAATACATATGCCTTGAGTAATGCTTACGAATTAGGGCAAAGATGATTTTGAGGAAGAAGAAGTGGCACCAAACCCTAGCTCCAAGATGTAGATCAGCGATGGAGAGCTATGGGGATGTTGGTGACCTAGAATCAAGCACTTGGCTTGGAAGGCTTCACACTCAATGAATCTCTCTTTGGAAGTAAGAGTGAGGAGAGATTATTGAATGGAATGAAAGAGCTTTGAATGAGCTTGGAATGATTTCTCTTGATCTCTAAACTTGCAATAATATCAGCCTTGACTGCAATGAATGCAGCCCATCAAGTATTTATAGGATAGAGGAGAGAGAGAAAGAAAAACGTTTCAATTAATGCTCCAACGGCTCTTTTCTGAACCCAACTAGTCGGTCAAAGAACAACCACCGACCGACTAGTTCATCAACTAGTCAGTCGGTCATTTAACGTAGACCGACTAATGGAAGAACAGCCAAAAGGTTGAAGCACAGACAAAAGGAACTAGTCGGTCCAAGAAGAGTAGCTGACCGACTAGTTTCACAACTAGTCGGTCGGTTACTCAACTGAGACCGACTAACAGATAAAACTGAAGTCTGAGCACAAATAGACTTAGTCGGTACAAGAACAAGTGTTGACCGACTAATTCACCAACTAGTCGGTCGCCAAATGAGCATAGACCGACTAACGATAAACAGTAGCTCAGGCTCAAATGTGCATGTACAGGGAAAGCTCAACTAGTCGGTCACAGAAGCATCACTGACCGACTAGTTCACAAACTAGTCGGTCAGTGAGTCAACTTAGAGCGACTAACTGTAAACAGTAAAGAGCTTGGAAATGACTGACAGAAACTAGTCGGTCCACGAAGCTTTGTCGACCGACTAGATCACCATCTAGTCGGTCAGTTCTTCATCTTGAACCAACTAACATGCACAAGAAGTCGCGAATCGAAGCGCGAAGCTTCGGGAAAGTTTGTATGGACTTCAACTAAGATCCTAGAGCTAAGATAGGAGCGTTATGAAGATTTAAACCGTAAGACCTACTCAAGGCTTAACATTCTACGAAAGAAGCTTAAAGACTATAAATAAAACTTGACGATACCGTCTTCAATAGCTTCAATCGAATCTTCATGGCTTCTAAATTGGTCCATAAGCTTCAACGAAGCTTTATGCATACGATCACGTGCTTTGAGAAGTCTTGAGACGTCGTAATTGATATTCATATGAATTTGGCGACGATCTCCATAACTGCGCTCACAAAGTGTTAGTTCACGAAATATTTATGTTTGTTCATCATCCAAAACCAAATCCGGTGAGTCCAATATCCAACATTCTCCCCCTTTTTGGTGATGACAAACCAACATAAATAATAATCAAAAATAATAATTCAAATGTAATTTACTTACTCCCCCTGCATTGATGAAACGTTAATTCCAAATTAAACAATAATAATACGCAACAAGCAGACGAGTAAAGTATATAAAAGAGAATCGATTATTGAAGTATCGAGTACCAAATGTTGATTATTGAAATATCGGATTTGAAAATCCATTTATATATCTTAACTCCCCCTGAATCTAATATATCAAATTAGATTCTTGGAATAGTGCTTTAAATTATCATTTAGCACATCGTTATTATTATATCTCTCCCCCTTTGGCATTAGCAAAAAGAGCGGGAGGAGAACAACGACAACAACAATGGCTTCAAATAAAAGCACGAGAGTCGTAGAATACGACGACGGTTCAAGTGACACCAAAGAAAAAAATACGAATAAAATCAAGGCGTGTCAATGATACCATAGTCGAAAATCATAAAACGAAATCATCAAAAAGTCAAATCAATTTTACGGATTGAGTTATGTAATATACTCTCCAATATCAACATTCTTGGTTAATTTAGTGCATGGAAAACAATTCTATGTTTACATAGAAGAAATTTCTATTAAACCAAGTTAATATCGTCGAGCGACGAAATCAAACATCATAGACATAAAAAAATATAATGTGCACAATAGAATGAAATGTCAACATCGATGTATATATATAAAAAGTATGAACCAGAGTACATCAAAAATATACATCACTGACATACAAAACATCGATCCAACGATCGGGGCACAAAATACATCATCATATCAAACAGATATCAGAGTGTCACATAACATACAACATCATCAAAGTACATCAAAATACATCATCAAAATGATCCAAAAATCATAGCCACCCACACTATCCTACCCAAACTCTCACACACTAGATGTATCATCCAAGGAGCATCGGAGAGTCCTCAAAGAAGCTCAAGAGGAAGCGGCAGGATCTGCAGCAGCAGCAGGCTCTGCAGGAGAAGTGGTGGTCACAGGAACATCTGGAATGTCAACGGGAGCGACGGCAGAAGTGGCAATCTCTGGAGTAGCAACAGTAGTGGCCTCGGGAGCACCAGTCGGAGCATCCACCGCAGGATCGATGGCAACAGGTGTGCTCTCGGGGGCACCAGTAGACGAAGCAGCAGCAGCATCACCAGAAGTGCCCTCGGGGGCACGAGCAGCAGCACGAGCAAGCTCCTCAATGTCCTCCTCATCCAACTCATCCTCGTCAGAGAAAGACGGAGGGACCTCAATATCAAGGTGTCGAGCGATACGGCAGAGAATTTCCTCAGAACGAGCCTGAAGAGACTCCAAACGACAGATCGAACGAACGACATCGGCAAGAGTGGTAGAGGGAGCAGCTGAGGCAGAGGCAGAGGCAGACACTGAAGGTGTCGTCCTCTGAACGTGACGGAGCGCCGCAAGAGACTTCTTGACGGCCGTCGCGTTCAGGGGAGGACCAAGTGAATGCTCATCGTCAGGAGGCAATGTGACACGGAAGTGACGGAATACCAGAGTCAACAAGCATGGGAAGGGGATATGAGCCGACTTCATGGACTTGCGAATACACTCGAAAGATTCCATCTTATCGAGTATAATGCGAGCCCAGTTAATCGAGCTCACCATGAAAATAGCATAGATCAACTTCAAGAAGGGCTGGGATGGTAGAGACGAGGAGCCGTACTTGGGAAGCAAGCACGATTTCAGAATCAAATTTAGGACCCAGGCGAAAGGCTTGAAGGATTTGGAGGGCACGCCAATCATGGCGGGAGGAATCTGGTGGAAAATCTGGGATAGGACGACCTGATCAAGGGAGGTGATATCATCAACAGAAATGTCAGAGGGGAGGAGGCCAGACGAGGAGATACCCAAAATCTCTCCTAAGATTTCTGCTGTGAGGACTATAGGAGTCCCCAAAAAAGTCGTCTCAACAGAGTAGGTCCCATCGTACTGACCCCGGATCCTATTGGCATAGAAAAGTTTTACTAGGCGAGGGTAGGGTGAGGGTTCGCCTTCGGGTCATATCGAAGGTAATCGAGTAGACCGGAGGACGAAAGAAGATCGGCGAGGCCTAGGAAGTCACTAAACTGGACGAAATGCTCCAGAAGCAGTGGGCAATGTTTGATACGGTTGTAAGCCGCGAGACACAAAGGGTCGTCATGACACAACGAGATATCGACACCGCCTACCGGCATCGGAGCCTTTCCCTTAGGCTTACAGTTAGACGTACAAGGTCGGGAGCTAGACTCAGGATGGGTAGGAGGAGTGGGTTCCCTATGAGTCTCAGGCTCGGGTCTATACTCGGAATCGGAATCGGTAGGAGTATGGAAAGAAGAGGGAGACGCAAGTTGCTTGGGCTTGGGCTTAGGCTTGGGTTGGGCTCTAGGCTTGGCGATCGTCGTCCTCTTCTTCTTGAGAGGAGGCGAAGACGACGAAGGTTGGGTAGTCTTAGATCGACGTTTCGGAGGGGTTCTCTAGGTTGATCGGGATCCGTAGGGGTAGGTTCTACGGTCATCGGCGAGGGGCTAGATGGAGTGATCGGAATTCGTGTTCTTGCCATAATCGAAGCAAGACACGACGCACAAGAGATCAAATCTAAGAAACCCTAGCCAAAATCAAGAACCCTAGCACAACCCTAGGCCGAAATGAAATCACTAGAAACCCTAATCCTAGAAGCTGAAAGCTAGCCCTAGAATAGAGAGAGATACCTAGGAGGAGGAGAGGGGTCGACGGCACAGGCAGAGATGGCCAGAAGATGGCCGGAGATCGACGGCGGAGAAGGAGGCAGACGAAGGGGCACGGGGGGTTTGAGGCTGAGAAATAAGCTTCGAATCGACTAGAAGGGGAAATAGTCGGTTTGAGGCTTATAAAATTGATTAGAATCTCAAAAGACAAATCAGTCCCTGGCACAACTAGTCGGTCACAATTCAAGCACTGACCGACTAGATCACGATCTAGTCGGTCGGTCAATGAGCTTGAACCGACTAGTTGTAAACAGTAACTGAAGGCAAATTTCCTGACAATATTTAGTCGGTCTAAGCTCATTTGCTGACTGACTAGAACTGAATCTAGTCGGTCGGCCAATGAACTTGGACCGACTAAGAGAGTTCAAAAATTGAAAATCTATGAAATTTGATTTCTCTCCTAATCACACTTGGATGAAACATCAAAATACTCTCATTAATCATTATACTACCCCATTAAACATCGAAAATCTGAAATTTGACGATTACGCACAAATCGAGCGAAAATTCCAAAAATTCAACAAAAATCCAGAAAATTTCAATACTTCAAACATGAGCAAATATAACGAATAGAATAGCATGCAAGAATATTGAATAAAAATGAATCCTATATCTCGGATTCACCCATAATCCCCAATTCTCGACGTAACCGCACAAAGGAGTCCTCCTTTAGGGGTTTCGTGAAAATATCGGCGATTTGCTTCTGGGTTTCAACGTACACTAATATGATGTCCTTTTTAGCAACATGATCATCTAAGAAATGGTGTCGGACATCTATGTGTTTCGAACGGGAATGGTGTACCGGGTTCTTGGAAAGACATATTGCACTTTGGTTGTCCACCATGATAGGGCAAGTATCACAGTTTATACCAAAGTTTTTAAGTCTGTGTCTCATCCAAAGAACTTGAGCACACGCGGCACCGGCGGCAATGTATTCCGCCTCGGTGGTTGAAAGTGATACAGAATTTTGCTTCTTGGAAAACCAAGAGACAAGGGAATTTCCTATAAAATGGCAAGTGCCACTAGTACTTTTCCTGTCGGATTTGCATCCCGCATAATCGGCATCACTATATGAGATTAACTCATACGTGCTAGATTTTGGATAAAGTAATCCAAAATCAAGTGTATAACTTAGATAACAGAAAATACGTTTTACCGCTACTAAGTGAGACTCCTTAGGTTGAGACTGATAACGAGCACATATGCATACGGAAAACATAATATCGGGCCTACTTGCGGTAAGATAAAGTAAACTACCTATCATACCTCGATATAGACGAATGTCTACATCCTTACCGCCCGTATCCTTATCAAGATGCGTAGTCGTGCTCATTGGAGTCTTTTTCCCGGAGGCATTCTCTATTCCAAATCGCTTAAGCAACTCCACCGTATACTTCGTTTGGTGGATGAAGATTGCATCATCCATTTGGCGAATTTGGAGACCTAAGAAATATTTGAGCTCACCCATGTGGCTCATCTCAAATTGATCCTTTAGCACATTAGAAAACTCTTCGCAAAGATCAAAGTTAGTAGCACCGAAAATGATATCATCAACATATATTTGAACTAAAATTATATCATTATTCGAATACTTAACAAATAATGTGGAATCAACTTCTCCCATTTTAAAACCTAAATCCAAAAGAAAATTCTTTAGACGGTCATACCAAGCTCGAGGAGCTTGTCTCAAACCGTAAAGCGCTTTCTTAAGTTTAAAAACATGATTTGGAAATTTTACATTAATAAATCCCGGAGGTTGAGAAACGTAAACTTCCTCAACAACATCTCCATTTAAAAATGAACTTTTAACATCCATTTGAAATAATTTAAAATCCTTATGGCATGCAAAAGACAATAATAATCTAATTGATTCTAATCTAGCTACCGGAGCGAAGGATTCTTCAAAATCAATACCTTCCTCTTGACGGTAGCCTTGAGCAACTAACCGAGCTTTGTTCCAAACGACGACTTGGTTTTCGTCGGTTTTGTTCTTGAAGATCCACTTTGTCCCTAAGACGGTGTGGTTCTTCGATGGCAATGGAACAAGCTCCCAAACTTCATTCCTCTCGAATTGAATGAGTTCCTCCTCCATGGCTATGATCCAAGCGCTATCTTCGCATGCTTCATTAACATTCTTTGGCTCTATCGAGGAGGCAAAGGCACAATGAGCGAAGTAGTTCACTTGCGATCTCGTCTTGACACTATCATGGATATTGCCAATGACTTGCTCATGAGGATGGTCACGAACGGTATGAAGCCGTTTGGGAATACCTTGATCACTAGGAACATTCTCAACAACTTCATTAGACGGATTAGTCTCAATAGAATCAATAGAATCATTAGAGTTAGAATTACCAATTGAATCACATAAGACATCCATAGAGTCATCATCATTAGTAATTCTAGTTGGAACAAATCCTTCATTAAATGACACATGAAGCGATTCCTCGATCGTTGAGGTTCGTTTATTGAATATCCGGTAGGCTTTGCTACGCGAAGAATATCCAACAAAAATCCCCTCATCGGATCTTGGATCGAATTTGTCCAAACTACCATACGTGTTCTTAATAAAACATTTCGAACCAAAAACACGAAAATGTTTAACTTGAGGCAACCTACCAAACAACAATTCATAACAAGTTTGTTTAGTGCCGGGCCTCAAAAGTATTCTATTAAACACATAGCAAGCGGTATGTACCGCTTCCGCCCAAAATTGATGGCCCAGTTGGCTATCATCAAGCATAGTGCGAGCACATTCCACTAGCGTCCTATTCTTTCTCTCAACAACACCATTTTAAGGAGATGCGTGAGGGAATGAAAAGGTGTGTGTAATACCAACTCCATCACAAAATGTCTCAAAAGACTCATTCTCAAATTCACCTCCATGATCACTACGAATAGTGACAATGGTGGTTCCTAAGAGATTTTGTACTTTCTTAACAAAAATTGTGAAGTTTTCAAAAGCTTCATTTTTATTACATAATGAAAATACCCAAGTAAACCTAGAAAAGTCATCAACGATGACAAGTCCATATCTAGCATTACCTAATGAAGCAACTCTAGTTGGCCCAAATAAATCTAGATGTAATAGCTCTAGAGGCCGCTTAGAAGAAATGCTTTTCTTAGGTTTAAATGAAGATTTTGGAAGCTTGCCTCTTTGACACGAGTCACAAAAGCTTTTCTTTTGAAAGACAAGCTAAGGGAAGCCTCTAATAGAATTTAACTTGGAAAGCTTAAAAAGTGTTCCAAAGTTCACATGACCAAAACGTCGATGCCATAAGTGTTGTTCACTTGTGTTGGCAATAAGACATTGTTCATGTGATCTTGGAAGATCTAGGATATATATATCCTTATGGCGTGTGCCGAAAAACAATAATTCATTATTATCTTTTCTTAAAATATGGCACATTCCTTTCGCAAAGTTAACTTTGTAACCTTTGTCACAAAGTTGACTTATTGAAATGAGATTGTGGTTTAATACTTTAACAAGGTAAACATCACATATAAGGGGGTTAGAAGGATTACCCACTTTACCAACACCTATGATGGTTCCGCTCTCGTTGCCTCCATATACAACGCGGTTTCCATTTGCAATGGGAACCACTCCGGAGAGCAATTGAGCGTCACCCGTCATGTATTTTGAACACCCGCTATCGAGTATCCAATTCCCCTTGGAGCTAAATTTAAATTTGTTGCTCCTTTTCTTTTTCTTTTCCTTGAGTCCTAAAGATAGAAAATTTCATATCATGGTACCCAAGGTCATTGGGTCCAAAAGATTAGACCTTTGGAAGCCAAGTCCAATTGGAATTAGACTTCCCCACATAATTTCTACTATGCACAACATCCGAAAAATAAGCATTCATGTAAACTTGTTTTTCATCCATGCTTGTGTCCTTTGGGCTCTAAATAGTGAAAATCTTGGGAGCCCTCATCCTATTGGGTGCATGCATGCGTTGTTGGTTTCTACGTGATGCATGTCGTGGATAGGCATTAGGAACATGATGGAATGGTGCATGTGGATAGTTATTCAAACGATGATGTGGGTGAACATATGCATGTGGAGGAACACGTGCGTGAGGGTGTCTCACATGGTGTGCACGTGCCCATGAACGTGTAGCATAGAAATCATCATGTGTGTGAGCCGGTGGAGTAGGACGTGTGTTCCTACGTGGCATAGTATTGGTGTACATATAAGCATGCCCCTTCTTTGGAGGTCCACCCAAAGTGGGTTTCTTTCCGAAAGAGGGTGTGGACGAGGTGGAAGCACCATTGGTAGAAGAACTACCAATAGAGTGTTTGCTACCACTCGTTGAGTCACCGGAAGTTGTCCTAACAAAAGTAGTGGCCGATTTGGATGAACTTCCCATCGTATACCCCAAGCCAATGTGGTGATTGGCCGAAAGTAAGTCACTTAGGATTTTATCCAAATGGTCCTTACCCTTATTGAATTTATTAATCCGGCCTAATGTGTTCTCATATTTCTCGGTGAGAGAAAGCATAGAAGCATCCAAAGTGGATACTTGCGATGTGAGCACATAAACACGAGATTTAAGATTCTCATTCTCAATACTCAAAGTCGAGTTTTGAGAAGTCAAATCTGCTATCTTGTGTTCCTCCGGATCCACAATGCTAACATGTTCAAGTCGAGTCTTGAGATTAACGATCTCATTCGTCAACCCTTCAACAACGGTGTCGTTGTTGGTGATGATAGTTTTAGGCGAGGTTTGAATGCTAGCTAAGTCATCTTTTACTTTAGTATACCTATTTACTAATTTAGTATACTTAGACCATAATTGAGAATTAGCATTCCTAAGGTCATCCATAGTTACCTCATCGCCTTCGTTGTCGCTATCATCGGAAGAGGAAGATCCTTGATCATGCTCCTCTCTTGCCATTAAGCACATGTGTGCTTGCTCCACTTGTTCGTCGTCCGACTCTCCACTTGAGGAATCCTCGGAGTCGGTGAATGTTGCCCCGACAAGCCCCTTTTTATTCCCTTTCTTGTACTTCTTGGACTTGTCGTACTTTGGCACCTTCCACTCTCCTTTTGCTTGTTTAGAGGACACTCCGCTTTCATGTGTCCTGGCTTGTTGCATTTAAAGCACAAAGAAGAAGAAGAGTTAGATGAATTGAACTTCGATTTGTTTTTGAAGTTACCTTTCCGGAAGAACCGGTTGAACTTCTTGGCCATGAGTGCCATGGACTCCAAGTCCAACTCGTTTTCCGAGTTCTCATCATCGGTTGATGTGGAAGTAGATGGAGCGGCCTTGAAAGCAATAGCTTTCTTCTTTGGCTCTTCTTATTGTAGGTAAGACTTCATCTTTTCCTGCAACTTCAACTTGCTATCCTTGCGTACCTCATAAGACATTAAGGTACCCATTAGTTCAACAACGGTATATTTGTTCATATCATTACCTTCCTCGATGGCGAAGGTACGCTTTTCCCAACTCGAAGGAAGTCCTTCGATAAGATTCGAACATTTCTCCTTTTGGGTATAGGATTTGCCGAGAGCCACTAAATCGTTTATGATGTCGACGAAGCAAGCATAATACTCCTTCATCTTCTCACCATGTAGCATATGAAACATCTCGTAATCTTTATTAACTACAACGAGTTTAGAGTCTCTTACCCTACTCGTCCCTTCATGTAATATGAGGAGGGAGTTCCATATTTGATATGCACTCTTACATGTGCATATCTTGTTGAAATCCTCGGGCTCTAAAGCGCATTGCAAGGCGTTCATTGCCTTGGCATTGCTCACCTCCGTGGTGACCTCCGCGGGAGTCCATTTCTCGAAATCTTCTTCGGTGGGCTCGACGTATTCCTTCATCGTGGTCCTCCATAGTGAAGCACTCCGGAGGAAAGTCTCCATCCGGCATTTCCAATACCCGTAGTTGGTACCGTTGACGAATGGAAGCCTCGTTGAGGAATGTCCTTCCATTACCGAAGACGCTCCTTCACGGTTCTTGAAGGTGCTATAGTCGGAAGGTGGACGAACGGTCTTGTTGTCGTTGGCAGACATAGCTATAGACTTGGCTCTGATACCAAATGTAATGCCCTGCTAAGCTACTACACAAGTACTAGAGGGGGGGTGAATAATACTTTAAAATAATTAAGAGGCTAATTCCTAATTACTTGCAAACTCTACCAAAAAATGCGGAAAATGCGGAAATGTAAATGTTAGACAAAAAAGAAACAATCGCAAACAACGATATAACTGGGTTCGGATCCACCCAAGTCTCTCCGACTTGTTCCCGGTGATCCTACGTCCCAACCACCCGGATCCCCTCCGGATACTTGAGTTAGAAACACTAACTCAAGATTTCCACTATGAAATACTTGTGAAAAACCTTCACAAGTCAAATCATACACAAAGTAATTTGTGACTCCCACAACCCGGGATCACAACCACACTCTCACAACCAAGAGTGAAACTTACAATATGAAATTGAAATGAAATAAGAAACTTCTTACCGACAAAATACCTATGCCTTGAGTAATGCTTACGAATTAGGGCAAAGATGATTTTGAGGAAGAAAAAGTGGCACCAAACCCTAGCTCCAAGATGTAGATCAGCGATGGAGAGCTATGGGGATGTTGGTGACCTAGAATCAAGCACTTGGCTTGGAAGGCTTCACACTCAATGAATCTCTCTTTGGAAGTAAGAGTGAGGAGAGATTATTGAATGGAATGAAAGAGCTTTGAATGAGCTTGGAATGATTTCTCTTGATCTCTAAACTTGCAATAATATCAGCCTTGACTGTAATGAATGCAGCCCATCAAGTATTTATAGGATAGAGGAGAGAGAGAAAGAAAAACATTTCAATTAATGCTCCAACGGCTCTTTTCTGAACCCAACTAGTCGGTCAAAGAACAACCACCGACCGACTAGTTCATCAACTAGTCGGTCGATCATTTAACGTAGACCGACTAATGGAAGAATAGCCAAAAGGTTGAAGCACAGACAAAAGGAACTAGTCGGTCCAAGAAGAGTAGCTGACCGACTAGTTTCACAACTAGTCGGTCGGTTACTCAACTAAGACCGACTAACAGATAAAACTGAAGTCTGAGCACAAATAGACTTAGTCGGTCCAAGAACAAGTGTTGACCGACTAATTCACCAACTAGTCGGTCGCCAAATGAGCATAGACCGACTAACGATAAACAGTAGCTCAGGCTCAAATGTGCATGTACAGGGAAAGCTCAACTAGTCGGTCACAAAAGCATCACTGACCGACTAGTTCACAAACTAGTTGGTCAGTGAGTCAACTTAGAGCGACTAACTGTAAACAGTAAAGAGCTTGGAAATGACTGACAGAAACTAGTCGGTCCACGAAGCTTTGTCGACCGACTAGATCACCATCTAGTCGGTCAGTTCTTCATCTTGAACCAACTAACATGCACAAGAAGTCGCGAATCGAAGCGCGAAGCTTCGGGAAAGTTTGTATGGACTTCAACTAAGATCCTAGAGCTAAGATAGGAGCGTTATGAAGATTTAAACCGTAAGACCTACTCAAGGCTTAACATTCTACGAAAGAAGCTTAAAGACTATAAATAAAACTTGACGATACCGTCTTTAATAGCTTCAATCGAATCTTCATGACTTCTAAATTGGTCCATAAGCTTCAACGAAGCTTTAGGCATACGATCATGTGCTTTAAGAAGTCTTGAGACGTCGTAATTGATATTCATATGAATTTGGCGACGATCTCCATAACTTCACTCACAAAGTGTTAGTTCACGATATATTTATGTTTGTTCATCATCCAAAACCAAATCCGGGGAGTCCAATATCCAACAGTTCTTTCTTCTTCCACTCCTCTCCAATCGCAGAATACCCCTCAAGAGAGTCGTCGGTGACACTCCGGAGTGGGTGCATCTCAGAATCACTCCAAATCGCTCCAAATCTCCTGAAATACGACAAAAACAACAAATCGTGAAAAGCATCGCAATATTGTCGAATAAACATGAAAAACACGATTTGAGCGATCTAAATGGCATGCAAACATGCAGAAAAAAGGTGTAAAATACGGTGTGATCAAAATCCCCCAAGCTTACCTCTTACTCGTCCTCGAGGAAGATGAGTAAAAAGCGAACCCGGTAGATAAAGATAAAATAAAAACGATGGAAAGGCGGAAAACGGAAAACGAAAAACAAAATAGAAAACGAAGAGGGAAGTTGCTAGATCATTTTTCTCAGGACGTGGGTTTTGCTTACGCATATAGCATGCATCGAATATAAACCACATGTCAAAGACTTTTATTTTGATATCATAGTATAATGGTGCATTTGAAATAGAAAACCCAAGAATATCAATATAGCATGAAAAATGGAATAATTTTAATATTAACATCGTCTGAAGCATCTAAAGCGGTATACAATATCGTAGATCACACACTTTTCAATTGAATGCTTTCTATAAGGAGTATAAGAGATATCACACGATAGAGTAGTAAGAATAGAAAAAGTGTGGTTTTCATGAAATGAATGCTAAGCGTAGATTTCTGGATTTCGTAAAACTATAGCAATCTCACCGAGTATAAAATATTACTTAGCCTAGGTTGTCATGCACCGTCAGGTAGTCACTCTCTCACACATCATTGGATTCTCTCCCCCAAGCTTATCTATAAGCGTGGTGGCATACACAAAACAATATTTACATCCCCGTTTCTTATGAAGCTCCAAAAATCAAAGAA
Organism: Scilla litardierei; assembly: GCA_030789695.1. NCBI lineage: Eukaryota > Viridiplantae > Streptophyta > Magnoliopsida > Asparagales > Asparagaceae > Scilla > Scilla litardierei. The sequence continues at coordinate 133,444,591 of CM061136.1, read as the reverse complement.
AACAAAAATAAAAGCAAAAGAAGGAAGAAAGAGAGAAAGGATATGAGATGGGATTGTTTTCGAACTACTTTTCTCTTTCCTTCACTTATTCTCAAATTTTTTCTTTTTCTTTTTCTTTTTTTCTCTCTTTTTTAATAGAATATTTACACAAATGATCCAAAATCAAAGAGAAGGATATACAAGTATTTTTTCTTTGGGTTTTGGGGAATTTGGAGCATGTGATTTAATAACGGGGGATGCCAATAATAGAATTGCTAAGGGGAGATTCACCAATGAATATAAAATAGAGAAATAATGTTCAAGATATGTGGAGAAAGAAATAAATGTATCGCTCAGCTCACTCTATAGGACGTGCATGACAACTTCAGCAGGGTAATATAATCTACTCAGTTTAATCTCAAAAAGTAAACTAATCCAGATTTATCAAAGCTAGCAAACATTCAATCAACCTGAAGTGAAGCGTACAAATCATGCAATAAGAAGTGATATGAGAAAAGAAAGCAGTACTCCAGATATAAGCAATCAATGCATGAATCTTGGTGTGTTTTCTACGATAGCATACATATGAATCATCAGACATCAGCTAATAATAGAATTTCATCCATTTTCATACAGCAAAAGAGAGTGGGTTACTATTTCTAAATGCAAAGTAGAACATAGCATATGATATCAGAAATAAAAAGCTATGACATGACAAATATAGCATGCATATAGAGAAAAGCCAACACTACGTCATCATCGTCACAGAAAAGTCATCTCTAGCAGAAGATGAAAGAAATAAAGACAAAAGAAAAACAAAGATATTTACATTGCAGCACACAAGGAAAATAAGAAAAAAACGTAATGCATGGTAAAAAAAGAAAAAAAAACGTGATGAAAAATGGGTGCAAAAGCGGAAAAAACGTGAAAAAACTAAAAATAAAGGTAATAAAGGCGGAAAACGTGAGATCTCACTCCCCCAAGCTAAAGTGCACAGTGTCCTCAATGTGCGAAGTGTAGCACACCGAGAGATGGGTAATGGGTGGGGGGTGGGTATGCATGCATGATAAAAAGAAATAAAAATAACAAAATGAAAAATATGATGCGAATGTGATGCATGCATGGATAGAGTGATGCAGATATGTGTGTGTCACCAAAAATACTCTCCTTCACTCGTGAAAAAGGATATAGAATGATATGATCAAAATGTGGACAAAAATAGTGATGGGAGGAGGGGGTGGGCAAAAATCATCAGGACCCAGCAGAGAATGGGTAGCATAACGACAAAAAAATATCAATGGCATCAAGGGGGTGCCTAAGCTGGTGGTGCTGCGCCATCTCCGTCCTGAGGCGGAGGTGGGGGTGGTGGTGATGGTGGTGGTGGACATGTCTGCTGGGTGGGTGGTGGTGGTCGTGGCAGTCGCTTGGGAATATGGGTCAGGCAAAAGTGAATGCTGGGAAGTAACTCGAGGCGGTGCTGCATGGTGGTGACTGTGGAAGACAGAGCCCTAAAATCGCCCCTGAGTCCACTCATCGCCCCCTCAAGAGCACGAACGCTCTGAACTAAGGCGTCAGGGGGTGGTGGAGCAGAGGGACGGACAGGTCTAGGCTGAGCAGGTCGGGGCTGTCTGATACGGATAGTGTAGGTGATCGGGACAGCAGGCATGGGTGGAAAGGGGGCTGTGCTCACTAGTGGATGCCCAGCCTCAGTGCGAGGCTGGGACGCAGGCGGGTGTGAGGTGGAAGCAGCAGCAGTGGAAGTGGAAGACAAAATCGGTGATGAGGTGGAAAGAGAAGTCAGTGACACAGACGTGGGAATAGACGTCACGACACTCTCAGATATGACAGCTACGGTGGAGACAGAAGGGTCGACCGCAGGGGAGGAAGTGTGGGGAACAAAAGGCGAAACCCCAGCGGAGATCAAAGTGGATAGGGTCTCCACGAAAGAAGCAAAGGAAGACTCGTCGCTCTCAAGTATGGTGGGTGGACGCTCTGGTAGCAGAGAGGTGAGGGGCTCAACCGACAGCAGTGGTGGTGGTGGTGGTAGATGTGGTGGGCGTGGAGGACGGCTCAGCAAGTGTACTCCCGACACCGGCAGAAGTGTGGACAGAGGTGTCGAGAGCTGCAGAAAGTGCAGGCTCAGGCTGAGGGATCACAGGGTCAACAGGTGCAGGGTGTGCATGCTCAGCCTCCTCGGCCTCAAGCACGTAGGCAGCGGGGATCAAGAGATCCATCGCCGGAAGCCAGTCCTCGTGTGCCGGTCCTATGTGTGTCCGAGCGAGGCTCGGGAGGATCATGTAGTCAGCACCGAAGGGACCGTGCAACCATACCCAATGCCACTGGCCGTGCGGACAAAGCATATTCATCCGGGCCATGACGTCTATCGAAAGTGAAGTGGGGCCCGAAGGTCGATGCAGGTCGACCGGAAGGTCCTCGCCGGTCATCAGGGCTAGCAGGATGATCAGGCCGCCGCAACATATCGGGGAGTGAGCGCCTACCGATACGATGATGTGGTCCAAAAACCAGCTAGCGACGTCAATCTCAACGGCGGGGACCATCGCAACACCATCCCTATCCAGAACTCTGGGGCGAGTCATCGCGTAGAGCATATAGAACTCAGGCGTAGACATCGTCCCAGGCTCGTACCTCGCTAGAAAAGTGGTCGCCATAAGGCGATGTGCTATGCGGAGGCAAGGGTGGACTATGGCTGAGACCTTGGCCCTACTAGGGTCAAAGGCGTGTGGTAAACCCGTGATCCAGGCCCAAAAGGCGTGGGAATCAAAAGATGGGGGGAGGGATATGTGTGGTGGTGTAGGCTCGGTCAGGCGTGGGGACTGCATGCCACTAAAAGAATGCTCTAAGCATATTGAGAGTGATCCGACACTCTCGATCCACGAGTCGAAAGGAGCATCCCTCATCGGTCCGGGCGATCGAGCTGAGTACCTCGAGTGTCAGACGGACGTAGGTGTCCGCCGACACAGACAGAAAATCTCGCCAACCCACGTTGTCGTACAACATGAGCATCCCCTCAAGTACCCCCAGGCGGTCTAGGTCAGCTAAATGGGTGAACCTAGAGGGTACTATCGGGCGCTGGGCGATACGCTCAAATCGGACGCGCTGTGCGTCGTCTCTGAACGTAATCCCCAGCGGCCCGACAACGGGAGCCGGTGGTGGCTGTGCGTGAATGGGATCAGCTGGAAGTGGCTACGGGTGGATGGGGTCAGCTGGAAGTGGCTGTGTGGGGTGAGGTGGTGAAGGTGGAGGGGAGTCCTCCCGAGCGTGGGAGGGTCCAGGCTCATCCGTCCGCTTCCGCTTGGCGGAAGCTCCCCGAGTGCGTGGCCGTGTACAGGGCGGCAGGTGTGTCCCGAGTGCTCACCCAACTAATGAAAAATACGGCGGGCTAAAAATAATGGAACGAAGGTACCTGAACACGCCGCAAGAGAAAAACAGCAGATAAGTGTGAAGGCGCCGCCTCCACGAAGCCAATAGCGCGTCCGGAAGCTCCCCTAAGCTCCCCTAAGGTAGCCTGCACATCAAACAATGATATCAGTGTATAAAATTCAAAATACATGGGGGAGATGGGGTATAACAGATAAGTAAAAAAATCGATTTGAGTTAGGGGCTCAATGGGTACTCGGATCGTCAAAAATGGGGAGAAAATAGGATTTAACGCGAAATAGGGGATCACCGGAGCTTGGCCGGTGGCGAGGAGGGTCGGCGGCGGTCGGCAGCGGTCAGGCGATGCGTCACCGGCGGTGGCGCAGCGAGCGGTGGCGGCGACAAGGTGAATCAGGCGAGGGGGTGGTGATCACAGCGGGCGGGAGCTGAAGGGGCTCGGGCTCAGGTGAAAACTGGGATTTGGGCGTTTCGAAAGTCGCGCCGAGCCCGTTCGCCTTATATAAGTGAAGTTACGACTCAGCCGAGTGACTATGTCACTCGGCCGAGTGATCGTAACGAAAAAGTTTTTTAAATTTTCTCCCTCCGCTTACGACTCGGCCGAGTGTCTTTGACACACTCGGCCGAGTGGAGAAAGTCCATTTGGCCAAGTGGCACAAGCTACTCGGAAATTTTCGCCCTAGGATGGTATCAGTTTCACTCGGCCGAGTGAAGAAATATACTCGACCGAGTGGCAGTTTATACTGAAATCACAAAAAAGGCAGAGAGTTAGGTACAGCAGACTTCCCTCGTTGGTGCGCCACTCGGGCGGACGGCTTTCTTTGCTCGGCCAAGTGATTATGGTGCTCGGCCGAGTGAGGCTCTGTTTCCTGCTTCGGGGCTCCGTTTTGGCTCTACTCTCTGTTTTTCTTCCTCCAGGTGGTTTCTTCTTCCTCCTAAGCCTCGAACGCATTCCCGGAGCGCTCTTCTTCACCTCGGTCATCCTCCGTATGATAGATATCCTTTCCTCCTCCTCCTGTCAAAGAAAATAGGACCCGTTGTCACGATTTTTCGGGCAAAAGACTCAAAAACACTAACAAAGTCTAAAACAAAAATAAAAACTAAAATAGAAATAATGTGATAACCGTCGAGTTGCCTCCCGACAAGCGCTCGTTTAAGGTCTTGAGCTCGACCCCTTTAAATTTTCAATTTAGCGCGGGATGTTGGGTGCATATGAGATGCACCCGTCGAATTTGCCGGGAAGACCGCTCGGATTTGGATCATGGTGGTGTGTGGTCTTCCTCAGCGCCCCTTCGTCATGGGAAATGTTGGGGGATGGCTCCCCCAAGCTAGAGCTTGCTCCGGTCTTTGACTTTACCGGTGACACCGATCGTAGTATCGGTGGAGCTTTCTTCGGAGTCCTCAACTTCGAGAGCTTGTAGAGCTCCCGTATTCTTGCGACATCAGCGTCGCCATCATCAATCGCCATGGAGATATCGGGGGAGTGCTCCATCTTCTCTTCCTCGGCCAAATCTAGGCCTTCTTCGAAGCTATCTTCATGGGGTGCACCGATGGAGTGGGGGATCGCCTCTTCAATGACCTCATCGAGGAGGTCCATGTAATCTAGCTCCTCATGATACGGCATGTGCTTCATTGCCTTCGGTATATGGAGCTCCACTTCGATGTTGCCGACATTCAAGGTAAGAGTCCCCTCCCACACATCGACGATGACACCGGCGGTGGCGAGGAATGGGCGTCCAAGTATGAGCGATGTATCGCCCTCCTCCTTGATGTCCATTATCACGAAATCGCATGGCAAACATATGCCCCCGAGAACTTGGAGTGGGATGTCCTCTGCGATCCCAACCGGCCTTGTAATCCGCCCGTCTGCTAGTTGAATCCGTATGTCGGTAGGCTTTAAATCCGTGCCGGTATTCAACTTCTGGAACATGGAGAGAGGCATGAGGCTAACACTAGCCCCCAAATCTACCAATGCTTTTTGTAGGGGGACGCCGTCTAGAGTGCAAGGAATCCAGAAACTCCCTGGATCTTTAAATTTGGCGGGCTCTTTTTCCCTCTTTGTGAACCAAGTCCCTTCCTCCATGAGCATGATCTTCTCCTTCCTCTTCCTTCCCGTAATCAAGTCCTTTAAGAACTTGGCGTAAGATGGGATTTCCACTATAGCATCGAGGAAGGGGATATTGAGGCTCACCCCTCTCAAATACTCGAGAAAATTGGCTAGCCGTTTCTCCATCTTGGCTCTAGCTAGCCGTTGATGGAAGGGCACCGGTGGCATAAATCGGTGCTCATCAATAAGCTCTTCCTCTCTAGACTTTGCTCCTTCTTGCGGCTCCTTCTCTTTCTCAACTTCAATTGTCGGCTCGCTCTCTTGTAGATTCTCCACCACGGGTTCCTTAATTTGAGTCATGGGGGGTGGTATCCTTCCCTCCTCTTGTTGTAACTGCAACGACCGCATTGATATGGCTGGTGTTGCCCCGTGGATTCGGCTCGGGTTGGACCGGCAATTGTTGGTTGTTTCTATTAAGCAAAGCAAGTTGCTCCCCAATTTGAGCGACGACGGTGGCGAGAGAATCTTGTCCCGCCTTCAATGTGGCGTTAATCTTCCTTTGTTCTGCCATAAACTCATCCACCTTGGCTTCAAAATCCGAGCGTTGTTGAGCTTGTGGAGGGTTGGGATTTCTCCACCCTTGATTATACCCGGGTGGCCTATAAGGTCCCACTTGTTGCCTTTGTGGGAAGTTTTGTTGCGGTGGCCCCCTTGGTTGATAATTGGGTTGTGGTGGTGGAGCCTGAGCTTGAGGAGGTTGTTGAGGCGGGGGGTTCAATGCACCATCATTATTGGCATATGAGAAACCCGGATGGTTTCTAGCGGCTGGGTTGGCCCAATATCCGGAATTCCCCGCAACATATTGAATTTGCTCCAAATCTCCTTCTCCTTGCTCTCCTCCTACATACATGGCTTGAGATTGGTCTTGCCAATCGCTCATATGATTTGTCGGCGTGGATGTAGAGGGGGCTCCTTGAGGCTCCGTAATGAATTTCTCCAATCTCTCCACTACCTTGTGGAGAGAATCAAATTTGTTGGCTAGCTTAGCGACGGCCTTGGCCTCATAAATGCTAGACGGCTTCAAGGAGGACGAAGAGTGTCCTCGCTCGTCGCTCCACTGTTGGTTGTTCGAGGCCATCTCCTCAAGCAAGGCCGTAGCTTCATCGGGAATCTTCGACAAAATGGCTCCATTTGCGGTGACATCAATAATCTGCTTCGTGCCCGGTTGAAGTCCATTGTAGAAACTGTGGACAAGCTCCCAATCCTCAATGCTATGATGGGTACATTGATGTTGCAAGTCCTTGAAGCGCTCACATGCTTTATAGAGAGTTTCTTGTGGTCCTTGCTTGAAGGACATGAGAGCACTTCTTATCTTCACCGTCTTGGAGGGCGGGTAAAATTTGTCGATGAAAGCACTCGCCAATTCATCCCAAGTGGTGAAGATTCCTTCAGCTTGCGTCCTCAACCAATATAAGGCCTTGTCCTTGAGTGTGAAAGGGAAGAGGCGCAGTCTGATAGCATCTACGGAGATGCCCAGCATTTGGAAGGTGGCACATTTTGATAGGAAGAGCTGGATGTGGTAATGAGGGTTTTCATGGGAGTTCCCATCACTACTACAGATTTGGGCTTGGGTAACGCCACTTAGATAGCGCTTTTAAAAAGCGCTATCTAAGTGAGCTTTTGTATAGCGCTTCTGCACTTATAGAAAATAAAAATAAATCAAAATTAAGTTAAAAATCACTTAGATAGCACTTTTTGTTAAAGTGCTATCTAAGTAATACCTTACATAGCGCTTTTTATTAGTGCTATGGTACCATTCGTTACGTAAGCCCTTTTATTAAAAAATTTACACATATATCCAAGACTGGATAGCGCTTGATGGGCCGCCAAATTTTTTCGTTCCCCCCCCCCAAATTCCAGCAGGCCCTAAACATCTCGTCTCGCCTCTCCTCTTCTCTATCCGCCACCGCCAAATCCTCTTCTTACTTCCCCTTCGCTCCTCCCTCTACTCCTCCTTCAAACCCTAGCCCTAGATCGACTCCGAGTTCATCACTTCTCCGATTGGCGGTCTCCGATCAGCCACCGCGCCCTGATCTGCTTTTCCGCCGCCGTCGCCAAATGATTTGAGAGGCGCTTCTCCACCATGGGTACGATATCTCTCAGATCCGAAATTTTCACTGATATATGATGACTTGAAATGATATATCTCTCAGATCTGATATCTCTCAGATCCGAATCAAGAGGTGCTTCGCCACCGCGCCCTGATTCGCTCCGCCTTCGCAGCTCCACTCACCGTCGATGGCACGGTCGCCGCTGCTGACACCAGGGACGGGGACGCCGAAGACACCGAGGTTCTCGATGACGCCGCTGGCAAGCCTGATGAGGAAGGCGGTGGTGAGCATGAGGGGGTACTTGGAGGATGTCGGGCACATGACAAAGCTAGACCCCCAGGATGCTTGGCTGCCCATCACCGAGTCGAGGAACGGCAACGCCTATTACGCTGCCTTTCATACTCTGAGCTCCGGGATTGGGTTACAGGCTCTGGTGCTGCCCATCGCCTTCACCGTTCTCGGCTGGTACGTCATCGAGAACCTCGGCGTTTTCTCTCTTGATCTCGATGTCGGGCACATGAAAAAAGGTTATGTTGGAAGCAAAGATGGATTCTGGAGAGAAGCAACTCAATGAACTCGGTTACAAGCAAGAACTCAGAAGAGAAATGGTTAGATTCTCTCTGTTTTCTCTCTTGATCTTGATGTATATAGAGTTTTTAAAAGTTTTTTTGATACTAAATATAGAAGAATCCGAGAGAAAAGTTTGTAGGGAATGGATATTGGCAATTAACATTGGATAAGGTTAGAACTTTTCATTTCCATTTGGCTTTTTTGCTAACTTTCTTCGTCGTTGTTGTTAGTTCTTCAATTTCGAATGCAATGGAGGAGGCCACCCATAAAAGGTACAATCTCATTTTCTTAAAATTTATAATTTTGCTAGCATTTTTGTGGAGTTTCCCCCAATTTTTTGGTTCACTTATTAGTTAAGTAATTAATTTTTGTTCCTGGAATGGGTCATAATTTTGATTCTTATAGAAGTTCTCTTAAAAAATTTCACACATTTTTGTTGCTGTTATGTTCTCTCTTGTAACAGTGCCATCACTTATGCAAAACTTGCTCTTCTTGACACTTTCAAGGACAAGATTGAGATCCCAAAATTTCGTGAAAACATCCTAGAATCAAAGGCCTAATAGCAATGTTTCTGGTTCGAGAGAAGGATCATCCATTGCCATTGTTGACTTTTTCTGCTTCTGCCCACGGTTGTTTTCTCATCCTCTACTTCTAGTTCTGATATTGATTCCGCTCACAAAATCTAACCCCCTTTCCATATATGTTGATTAAGTAATGGTATTCTAATTTCTTACATGTAGGCTTATGCAGGATCACAAACACTGCAAAGTATCATATTGTTATGTACTGGTACTAATAAGGGTGGAGGGTACCTTGCTCCCCGCGGTGTGTTTTTAAATAGGTTGGATGATCTTGAAAACTCTAGTAGTTCATATGCTGACTTTGCAGTGGTTTTTAAATAGGTTTTGAGGGCGCAGTCAATAGCTAAGGCCAAAGGTTACTCTGATGTTTTGTACTTTGTTGTAAAGGTACGTCATCTGGGTTCCTCTCTTTTAAGATTGGTATTATGCAGGAATCTGGTTCTACATTGTCATGGTATTTTTTTGTACTACTGTATCATGCATAATACTGTTAACTGGCAGTATCAGTGTGTACCTATATGAACCTTTGGAGTTGCAGCATTTGTTGTTCATATATTTGGTGCAAATGTTTATTTTATTTATTACCCAAGTAATCTAAATGCTTGACTGTGTGCTGTTTCAGGACAATCTCATATCAACTCCAGCGATAAAAGGAACTATATTGCCTGGAATTACACGGAAAAGCATAATTGATGTTGCTCTGAGTCAGGGGTACCAGGTATTTAACTTAATGCGAATGCTTTTCTGTTGTACATCTATTTTACCTTATATTCTAGATTGATGTATGGCTTCTCGGTTACATATATCTTATGTTTATATGATTATTGTTTGTAGTTTTCACTCAATTTGAGCACTCAGCCTCATTTATTGTCATTAGTCCTTTGATCTTTCTTGTGGATGGTTGCAATTGAGATGGACCCAAGCTCACCAAGAAGTACCTTGTTGCACACAAACCCCACACCCCAAGCGTGTGGTAAACCCCCCATGTTCCCTTTCTCCCTTTGTTGACCAAGAGAGAGTGACTCCTCATCAAATTTTTATTCAGGGAGAGTAACCGAAAAAGAAAGAACAAAAAAACTCATTTCAAAATTCATATGTTAGTGCCATTGAATCACAAACCACTAGATGACTTCCATATGATGTTACTTTTTTCAACATGAAAGAGAGAGCAGACCCAAAGGGCTTCTTTCTCTCCATTCAAGCTGTATAGTTTGTTATGTATGCATTCTTGCTACCAAACTTGATGTTTGCTTGATTATGATCCATCTCTTTCACTCTCCACTCAGGCAGGACTGGAGATAATTTGGATGTATAATTTCTACCCACCTTCATGCTTGCCCTAATATGATGTATTGAGCTAAAGATGAATGTAGGGAAAAGTGGATCCTTTCATGATGATGTATGACTAGAAGATGTACACGATAACTTCCAAATTTCTTCAGGAATTATAAGTTTCAAGTATCATGATAGTACAAAATTCAAGAATTCCCTCTATAGATCTGCTTAGCTATTTGAATATCTAAAAGTTTGCCATTTATTTGTACATCCAGATGCACTATTGTTTTGTCAATAATGCATCTTGTTATGCAATGGTAGCAACCATGGTCGGACACCATGGACATCATCAAGCCATATGCGATTGGTGTGGTTTCAAATTGAAAACTGAAGTCAAGATGAATCACATAAATATAAGGCTGGCCTTGATTACAGCTTAAAATTTTGAATTAGATTGGATCTAAACTCTATTCGTGTCTTAACTAGTTAGTCTTGTGAGGAGTATCGTTTTTTCGTAACAAATTGGTATCACAACCTTGTATGACATTGCATGAAGATTATTATGCAAAGTTTCATTGTTTAAACAACTAATGCACATGGAACTTGGTTGTTTCCTGTATACTTGAAACTTGAAACTGAGCTTGATTTTGTCGATTAGCAAACCAGCGCATCATCTCCTTCATGTATTGGTTTGCCATGCTCAAATTTTTATTATTCATCCTGGGAACTGAACCTGTTTTGCATGTATGGTGAAATGTTGAAAATTCAAGGTAGAGAAGCAAACTCAAATAGTGACAATGGTGCTGTAAATATGAGGATTTACAACTCGTTGCATGTCTAGGATTAAGTTATCATGGCAGAATAATATTAAGTTCTCAATGAGAATGTTGTTTATGAGATTCTTTAAGCAATTTTCTACTAATTGCAAATGTTTTTATCTAATATTAATAATTTCAAGTTAACATTGTTATTCGTAGTAAGCAGTGAATCTCAAACACATACCTATCACATTTATATACATATTCATTCTGTATTCATTAATGTTATTACTACCTTGTCATTTTGTGTAGTCTGTTGCAATGTTGTAGGATACAGAGCAAGTTAGAAAAAATACAATCATAGTGCATGCTTACGCTGGTTCTGAATATGCTTTATACAAATGAGAGTTTTTGAAACAAATAAAATATTACTATCTTTTGCTGAACCATTTTAGCAGATTGTTCTTTTACGAATGAGAGTTTTTGAAACCATATACCAACTTTATATGTTATTCTGTCTTGCAGCTGTGCGGGCGATGGAGACATTGAATTATACGACAATTAATAAAAAGCCCGTTAGGATCATGTTCTCAAATAGGGATCCTAGTCTTAGGAAAAGCGGGATTGGAAATGTTTTTATAAAGAATCTGGACCCATCGAATTATACTAATAAGCGGGTTTAAGTAGTTACTAATAAGAAAAAGTGATAATGCCTTCAAAAATGTTCCAGTTTTGTGGATGACATTGATGGGTAGAACGTAGATGCTGCAGCTGAGTTATGTCAGAAAGGTTGGTGTAAGGTTTTATTTGTTGAGCATATGTCTACATTAACTTGAGAACCCTGGCATACCTCGTGTGCTGGCATCATCAAAATTTTTTGATGAATAGGTTCGGCTCACATATGATTAAAATGTTTTCAGTCAATTTTGGATAAACATGTGCTTGAACGCGCTATACTTCTATTGAATAGAAGTAGAAAATGTACATACGAGTATACGATAGGCCAACAGGCCAATAAAAGCATGAATTTGGTGATTGTTCTCCAGATTAAGAAGATAATTGGTCTTGTTTTGTGTCTTCCTTTTGCAAAGGATTGGTTCCAGTTGGTTAAAAAAATAACAGCACAACGGAGATCATGCTCTAAGGAAACAAGAGATCTAAAAAGCCAATGTTTCTATATTAACGTTGGGAGCTAGAAACTATTCTAGTGATAGTTCATTGAGTATGGTGCTGAAATATATTTTTAATTTTTGTGCTTTCTACTGAAGTTTTCATAGTTTCTCCTATATCATGGTTGGAAAAACAGTTATATGTTATGAGATGTAACTGCTTGTTGTTACCTAATTCTGTTATTTGTTCAATGCTGCAGATGATTGATGATCAGGACTTGGGATTCTTTGCCAATTTCCCTGGCATTTTCATTTTCATTCTGGTAATTGCTTACCATTTTGTGATGGCCGACCCAAAATATGAAGGAAACTGATTCTCGCCCCTGAATGCTTGCTCGTTTAGATATATAAATGTTTTTTTGGGTAAAAATGTAAATAGAATTAAAGTGGCAGCACCAAAGAGAACATTCCAACCTCAATTGATCCTAAATGAACGTTGGCATATTTATCAGGAAATTTGCCTTACATGCATATATAATTGTTCAATATAAAATTGTTCCAACCGCAATTGATCCTTAATGAACGTTGGCATATTTATCAGGAAATTTGCCTTACATGCATATAGAATTGTTCAATATAAATTTGACATCTGCATACACTATAGAAGTTTATAGTATTTAAAGCTTAATTCAAAACTAAATTATGGAAGTATGACTGCTGATCCTTATACTATCACTCTAGATGCTTCGCCCCCTAGCAGTATGATTCCTTTTCAATACATGATCTGGACAGTAACAAATCTCAAATCATAAGGAGTGTTGTGATTTTGTTACAGGTCATTTTCAGTTGATCCATAGCAGTACTATCATCGTAACATTTTATTCTTTGCTTTGCAGTTTATGCATACCCTGAATGATGCCGTGTGAAATTTAAATAATATAGAGGATAATCGGCGGAGCATCCTGACCGTGGATGATATCACATTTACCTGCAAAGAGCCGGAGCCACTTCAGAATTATACTTGTAACTGCAACGTATTGATCTGAATGGACTGGTGTTAGACTATTCCGTATAAAGTAATTGTTTGATCAACTGCACTGATGGTCGACTGTGATGTATTTGATATCGTTGTTGTTCATGTTTGTTCTTTCGTTGTAAATGCGATATTGATCAGCGTGTCTTCTCTTGATCCAAAGCAATGCGATATTGATCAGATTTGTTAGGTTTGTTCTTGCAAACACTTGCCAAGTGTAGTGTTGTGTGTTTTGGTCAAGTGTAGCTGGAGAAACATGGGGATTCAACTATGATGTGTTTTTGTAGAGCAAGCTGGCGTTGGAGAAAGAAACGGATCAATCCCAATATCCCAATATCTGGAAACTGTGGAGCAAGCAAGCTGGCATTAAAGATTTTATATTTTTTAAAAATAAAATTAAACATTAGCCACGGATTGGCCGTGGCTAATATGCATTAGCCACGGCCAGTCCGTGGCTACTGCCCGTGGCTAATGCGCATTAGCCACGGCCGGTCCGTGGCTAATGCATATTAGCCACCAAAAGTCCAAACATTAGAAAGTTCTTAGTAAACCACTTAGATAGCGCTTAAAAAGCGCTATCTAAGCTACAATAGTGGTAGCTTGGATAGCGCTTTTATAAGCGCTATCTTAGTAAACCACTACGATAGCGCTTATAAAAGCGCTATCCAAGCTACCATAGCGGTAGCTTGGATAGCGCTTAAAAGCGCTATCCAAGTGTAAACAAAAGCGCTATGCAAGCGTTTTTTTGTAGTAGTGCATAAAAAGGATCTTGTTGCATAAGAACCACCAATCCGGTCTTCAACTCAAAATTTTTGTCGACCGCCAACTCCGGCATGGCTATGGACGAGATCGTGGAAGAAGTCTTAGGCCGAAGCCTATCTCTTATGGAAATAATCCTCGCCATTCGCTCTGCCAATTCTTCGGGTGTCTCAGGATGGGTCATAAAATTTCCTTCCGTAACGGGTCTCCTCTCCGCTCGGATCCTCCTCAATGTACGCTCGATCTCCGGATAGTATAGTATTTCTTTGGGGTTCGCCGAGGATCTCGTGTACATGCAAGGGAAAACAGAGTTTCAAAGAAATAGTTAGCACAACGGAAGGGAAAAATAAAAATAGAAATAATAGAACAAAAAAGAAAAATAGCTAGGTAGGTAGAATCAAACACTATTGCCTCCCCGGCAACGGTGCCAAAAATATGATCGCGCCCCGGTATGCACACGCAACCGGGACAAGCGACACTGTAGTCTTACCGCAAGCGCACGGTGTAGCGGCGAGCGGGTATCGAACACAGGGAGGCCTAATAACAGTGTCTTCGTCAATCACCTGGCTATAGGAAAAGTCGAGAAATGTTCGCAGAAACGCGGTCACAGTCGTTCAATTATACGAAAGAAAATATCAAATTAATAAAGACGCTTAGGGATAGGGAATCCCCGCTACTTGCCGTATCTCATCATTGTGGTTCGTAGGTTTCATAATTGCTAGACTTGAAATTCGGGTGAACTAGTTGCAACTAAATGTAGAACCAAGCTCACGCTCTCTCGCTATTGACGGTCTATAGCAAACCTAGGGTAGGGTCCAATCTCTTGCAAACCCTAACCTAGGCAAACTAGCGTGAAGAATAACATCATCGTTCAATCGTATCTCGAGCCCACTCTCGTGCAAACTAGAGCTACGACCTAGGTTGGGATAGTTCCTACCCGTCCAATCTCTTGCAAACGGGTATTGGTATAGAATTATAATCGAAAACCCTAGTTTCGGTCCAATCTCTTACAAACCGATTCCGGAGAAATTCAATTGCAACCCAATTCGAATTTCTAGGGCTTCCTATCGAGTTGGGATCCAATCTCTTGCAAATCCCAATCGGTATGAATCCCGAGCTATTCGTATTAAATCAATCCCAAACTAACCCTAATCAATTCTAGCAAGAATTTCACCAATTCATCACAAATTAGAAATAGGGTTCGTAGGGTTCATCCCTACGCCCTAATACGATAGAACTACTCACAATTCATAACAAAATGCAATAGAAATTCACAATCAAAATCAATAGAATTCATAGCAATATTCAAAATATCAATAAAAATGGAGTTTTTGAGGGAGAGAGAGACAAACCAATGAAGAACAAGATAGCATCCAACAAATTATCACTTTTCTCTCCTTCCTAAAAGCTAAATCTAATCCCTAAAAAGTTAATCTAAAAAGGCTGCAAAAAGGTTCTGAAAAGCCCCCCTAAACTAGGTTAAAAACTGGGGTTAAATACCCCCCAAAATCGCCCAAAAAATCCTGACGAAATTGCCACTGCGCAGCCTCAAAATCGCAGTTTACGCTATAGGCAGCGCGGCTCACTCGGTCGAGTGACAAATGTCACTCGGCCGAGTGAGAGACCCTGACGGATTCCAGAGAGTTGGGGTCTTGGGGGTCGTCTCTTCGGGAGTCACTCAACCGAGTGACTTTTCTTCACTCGGCCGGTGGGCGTTCTTCACTCGGGCGGACGGTCATTTGTCACTCGGCCGAGTCGGTCTTTGGGGCTGACTGACAGATTCCAGAGAGTTGGACGTTTTTGGTTGCCGTCATCTTGGCCCCACTCGGGCGAGGGATGACTCGGTGCTCGGCCGAGTAGTCTGGCGATGCTCGGCCGAGTGCACGCTGATATTGGCTCTGTTGCGTGTCCGATCTGGCCGGCCGAGCGGCTTGTCTATGCTCGGCCGAGTGACTCCTTCACTCGGCCGAGTGGCATGCTGAAAATGCCCATTCTTCGTGTTTTTGCCTCCTCGTCGCTCCTACGACGTTCTTTCTTCTTCCACTCCTCTCCAATCGCAGAATACTCCTCAAGAGAGTCATCGGTGACACTCAGGAGTAGGTGCATCTTAGAATCACTCCAAATCGCTCCAAATCTCCTGAAATATGACAAAAACAACAAATCGTGAAAATCATCGCAATATTGTCGAATAAACGTGAAAAACACGATTTGAGCGATCTAAATGGCATGCAAACATGCAGAAAAAAGATGTAAAATACGGAGTGATCAATGCTCTACACAGCGATGATATTTATCTTCTGATCAACTAGCAAAAACAGATCTAAATTAGGCAGTTTGTACAGAACAATGCCTGCCGATTTTAGAATTACATAACGAACTTCAGAGGAGCATAACGTTTGATCCAGACGTCAGATTGACAAGCTTTTTATGCCCACGCGACCATGATATCATGATATATATCATGGTGATATCTTTTTGGTTTTTTACTACTGTATTAAATCAGTTTGAATCTGTTTTTGTGAGATTGTGTTGTAAATAGCTTTACTCAAAAGCTATCATCATGCTTAAACTTTTGAACATTATCTTGTACGGTGTGATCGGTACCCGAAAGTGTGATCATAGTTGTTTTCTCGTTTGGTAATTAAAGAGGGTAAAATCCTCGTAGGTTTAGGGGTTGGAGTAGAGGCGGGGAGCCTAGGCAGGGAGCCACTCCATTAAACACACTTGTGCGTACATCATTGAACTGTGATTGTGTGCTTTTCTTTATTCCGTTGTGCTTAAATTTTTAATTTGTGCCATAAACCATATTCACCCCCTCTAGGGTGTTTTTCAGTTAACATACTAAGATGAAGGATTATTAGTGAGAGGTATGTTGGAATGACAAACTTGTAAATAAAGGGACTCTTAAAAGAAATACCTATCTTTTATTATGTCCTTAATTCTTCTACATTCTTCTTCCTCTTTATTTTTCTTTTTCCCTTCATTTTTCATTATATTTCTTACTTTCTCCTTGGTGGCCAAATTCCACTCACAAAAAAGAGAAGAAGAAGAAGAAGAAGAATGTGGAGAAGAAAAGAGAGCTAAGGTTTGGGAGATGGTGCAAGCTTGAAGGAGTAGGATGGAAGTGGAGCTTAGAGAAGGATGGAAATATTAGGGATTGAACATTTGAGGTAGGAAACCCTCCCCTAATGGTAGATTATGTTAATCTTGGCCTAATTAAATTATTCTCTTGCTAGAATGTTGGCTGAAATTGAATCCAGTTTCTTTTGTTTGTTCATTTAATCATATCTCTTAATCTAGAGATGAAGAAATTCTTGGAAAATTATGTGGAATGATTACAACGTTATCTCCAACTTTCAAGTTTTGAATTTTTATAAACCCGAACTGCCATTAGCCCTAAACTGTTGTTGTATCTAGAGTATCAGATTCTGCCAGATTTTACACCACCTCACTAAAATGTCTATATCTTTGTAACGCTCCGCTCCCCAGGATACCCCAAGAAGCGAGTGTTACGAAATGAAAAGAGAATTACAATACGATTACACTGGCAGGCCCACTGTGCACGTGCTGGGTAGTACACGTAATGATCCATAAGTAAATGCAACTCCAAAGTTCCACTAATTTAAAACCAACACATAAGAACAACATAGATTAAAACATCCTTCATATTTATGAGAAACAAAGTTCTTTTACAACTTACATACAACTCAAATTTACCTACAACATATAACATCAATATACACCTCTCATTAGCAACACCTCCTAACCATACCCAAATACAACTCAACACCCCCAAAATCAATCCCCCACACTGCTACAATCCCAAACTCTGCCAACTAAGCTTCTCCAACTGCCAATTACCTGAAAAATATCAACGGGGACACGTCACAGCATGACCCAATAGGAATTGCCAACTTCCACTAGTATGCTATTATGAAAATGAGACTACTTAACATGCAACCATGGCAATGTGCAAATGAAACATGAAATAAGCAAGAGAATCATGCTACAAAACATATGAGCATGGCACTAAAGGATGCAATGTCAACTACTTTATATCCATAACATAGCATGAGGCAAACTACAAGTAAACATCAAGCACCAAGTTGGAACATAGAGCAAGTTATAAGTGCTACAAAAATGAAGTGAGTTGTAACATCATTCCAAGGTACAAATGAGACTTAATAGATACAAGAGAGTCTCTCATGGCTATGGGACAATAGCCTTATACATGCATGGTTCATGGTTCATCATGGCATCATATAAACATTTAATTCACATTTCCAACACATCATAATCAACATCATAACAAGGTTTCATGCACATCGTTCCATGCCCACCATACCACCACAACTCATACCACATTACCACCAACATGAATGCATGCCATGTCCACCACATCCCTCCCACCATGTATAAGCATCTATGTCCAAAAGCATGTTACACAACATAAAAGCTAAGATCCATGATTCATAAAAGAGAGGCAAGTACTTCACTTCCACCTTCTCATCTTTCATATACCAACCAAACAACATCAAACCCCCAACAAAGCCATGAAAGATAACTACACACAAAAAGATCAACATCTAATGATTCAGCTTACTGGAAATTGCACTACAGTCAGGTTGAATGACAGTTTACTCCACATTTTTGTATGGAAAATAACAATGAAATAGAAATGATAGTTGTAGGTATGATAATTTTGGGCTCACAGATAAAATTTCAGGCAAAAATATTAAGTAGGAGATTTAAAGTGAATTATTTGGTGAAGTCTGTCAAATCTGTTTTCAAACAGATTTCAGAGCCTGCATTAGAAGCTAAATTTGGACATGTTGCATCCAGAAATTCAAAATATATGCACTGTGATGAATTTGTAGATAAACTTGTTAACTTTATAACAAGACCAAGAACATCAAATTCCATAGAGTGTGCAGGAAATAAGCTCCATTTTTCTAAACTGTGTTCAGTGTGACAAAATTCCAGACATGTTGCAAAAATCGAATTTTTACCCTAAGTTCCAGTTTGTATTGGAAACAGTTGTGAACATGAAACTTATTAAGGACTTCAATATACACAACATATATATTTTTCAAGCAATTCTATGTAGCCAATTAAGAGCAGTTCTTCACGAAAGTTTCAGTTAAACAACACAGATTTTTCCAGCAGCAACTATGAACATGAAATCAAATAGCAAGCTATATGAAGATGGATTTCTACAACAAATGAGATTTCTAATTCAACATGCCATGCATTAACATACTAGAGAAGTTGGTCTTCCTATCTCAAATTGGGATGATGAAATCCTCCTCTCTTCCTCTTGTTCTTCTCCTAAATTTTCCCTTCCATTTCTCTTCTTTCTTCCTTCCTCCTTTCTTTCTTCCTCTTCTCGTTTCCTCTTTCTTTTTCTTTTTCTTGCTCTTGAAAATTTCAGCCCATATGACAACAAAAGGAGGGAGAGGTAATTGTTGAGAGAGTGTAGAAGGAGAAGAAAGTGGAGGAAATGTGTAGAAGGATGTGGAAGGGTGTTTAATTAAACATAATCTCTTCTTAAGATCACATTTATTACAAGTTTGCCGCCCTCTACAAACTTCTCATCCCTCCTATACACACAACCCAAACCTAATTACAAGTATGCCATTCTCTACACATGGCATGCTACTACACACTCTCCTAAAACCTAATTACAAAAATGCCATCCTTAGTAATAAAAATCTCATCTCTCATTCTAATGTCTCAAGCCCAAGAACAAGGCCCAACAAACAACCCACTAGCTAATAAAATTAGCTAAGGCCCAACTATATTAATAATAATCATTACTAATAAACACACCAACAATAATATCAATAACAACAACAACAATAGTAACCTTTTCATTATTAATAATAAAACAATACCCACAACAAGGCAACAACAGTAAGATTAATAATCTCATTATAATCTCATTACAACACCAATCAATAACAATACCAATAATAATATCTTTAAGCATACTAGTAACAACAACCAATACCACCCATATAAATACTTCCATTAACACTTACAACAACATTGCTATTAAATAACATAATAGTAGTACCATGCTACTATTATTAATAATAAATCCCCACCAATACACAAGGCCATCCAAATAATACTTAGCAGTAACCACAATAAGATATACTCTCACCATTAGCACTTAGTAATAATACTTCATATACTAACATATAAACCAATTTTCATACACTAATAATCATACACCAATATTCATATACTAATATTCATATACTAATATATAAACATCTCACTTCATACATATACCAAGGCACGCAATCAAAGTATTTTCACACATAGGGCATTACAATCTACCCACCTTAAAAATAAAGTTCGTCCTCGAACTTTCTAACTTAGGGATCTACCTTAAGGCTAGACTGCTACCCACCTTAACACTCAACTACCCTATGGAAGCATTACTTGCACTACCTTACGCATGCCACAGTGCGGTTGCCTGCATGGGCCACCAAATGTAACGCCCCACCCCCCCCCCCCCCCCCCCCCAAGGATACCCCAAGAAGCAAGTGTTACGAAATGAAAAGAGAATTACAATACGAATACACTAGCAGGCCCACTGTGCACGTGCTGGACAGTACACGTAATGCTCCATAAGAAAATGCAACTCCAAAGTTCCACCAAGTTAAAACCAACACATAAGAACAACATAGATTAAAACATCCTTCATATTTATGAGAAACAAAGTTCTTTTACAACTTACATACAACTCAAATTTACCTACAACATATAACATCAATATACACCTCTGATTAGCAACACCTCCTAACCATACCCCAAATACAACTCAACACCCCCAAAATCAATCCCCCACACTGCTCCAATCACAAACTCTTCCAACTAAGTTTCTCCAACTACCAATTACCTGAAAAATATCAAAAGGGACACGTCATAGCGTGACCCAGTAGGAATTGCCAACTTCCACTAGTATGCTATTATGAAAATGAGACTACTTAACATGCAACCATGGCAATGTGCAAAGGAAACATGAAATAAGCAAGGGAATCATGATACAAAACATATGAACATGGCATTAAAGGATGCAATGGAAACTACTTTACATCCATGACATAGCATGAGGCAAACTACAAGTAAACATCAAGCACCAAGTTGGAACATAAAGCAAGTTATAAGTGCTACAAAAATGAAGTCAGTTGTAACATCATTCCAAGGTACAAATAAGACTTAATAGATACAAGAGAGTCTCTCATGGCTATGGGACAGTAGCCTTATACATGCATGGTTCATGAGTCATCATGGCATGCCTTCATATAAATATTTAATTCACATTTCCAACCCATCATAATCAACATCATAACAAGGTGTCATGCACATCGTGTCATGCCCACCATACCACCACAACTCATACCACATTACCACCAACATGAATGCATGCCATGTCCACCACATCCCACCCACCATGTATAAGCATCTATATCCAAAAGCATGTTACACAACATAAAAGCTAAAATCCATGATTCTTAAAATAGAGGCAAGTACTTCGCTTCCACCTTCTCATCTTCCATATACCAACCAAACAACATCAAACCCCCAACAATGCCATGAAAGATAACTACACATAAAAAGATCAACACCCAATGATTCAGCTTGCTGGAAATTGCACAATAGTCAGGTTGAATGACAGTTTACTCCACATTTTTGTATGGAACATAATAATGCAATATAAATGACAGTCATAAGTATAGTAGTTTTGGGCTCACGGATAAAATTTCAGGAAAAAAATATTAAGTAGGCGATTTAAAGTGAATTATTTGGTAAAGTCTGTCAAATCTGTTTTCCAAACAGATTCCAGAGCCTGTATTAGAAGCTAAATTTGGACATGTTGCCCAGAAATTCGAAATATATGCACTGTGATGAATTTGTAGATAAACTTGTTAAATTTATAACAAGACCGAGAACAGCAAATTCTATAGACTGTGCAGGTAATAAGCTCCATTTTTCTAAACTGTGTACAGTGTGACAGAATTCCAGACATGTTGCAAAAATCGAATTTTTACCCTAACTTCCAGTTTGTATTGGAAACAGTTGTGAACATGAAACTTATTAAGGACTTCAATATACACAACATATATATTTTTCAAGCAATTCTATGTAGCCAGTTAAGAGCAGTTCTTCACGAAAGTTTCAGTTAAACAACACAGATTTTTCCAGCAGCAACTATGAACATGAAATCAAATAGCAAGCTATAGGAAGATGGAATCCTACAACAAATGAGATTTCTAATTCAACATGCCATGCATTAACATACTAGAGAAGTTGGTCTTCCTACCTCAAATTGGGATGATGAAATCCTCCTCTCTTCCTCTTGTTCATCTCCTAAATTTTCCCTTCCATTTCTCTTCTTTCTTCCTTCCTCCTCCTTTCTTTCTTCCTCTTCTCTTTTCCTCTTTCTTTTTCTTTTTCTTGCTCTTGAAAATTTCAGCCCATATGACAGCAAAAGGAGGGAGAGGTAATTGTTGGGAGAGTGTAGAAGGGAGAAGAAAGTGGAGGAAATGTGTAGAAGGATGTGGAAGGGGTGTTTAATTAAACATAATCTCTTCTTAAGATACCATTTATTACAAGTTTGCCACCCTCTACCATCTTCTCATCCCTCATATACACACAACCCAAACCTAATTACAAGTATGCCATTCTCTACACATGGCATGCTACTACACACTCTCTCCTAAAACCTAATTACAAAAATGCCATCCTTAGTAATAAAAATCTCATCTCTCATTCTAATGTCTCAAACCCAAGAACAAGGCCCAACAAACAACCCACTAGCTGATAAAATTAGCTAAGGCCCAACTATATTAATAATAATCATTACTAATAAACACACCAACAATAATATCAATAACAACAACAACAATAGTAATCTTTTCATTATTAATAATAAAACATTACCCACAACAAGGCACCAATAGTAAGATTAATAATCTCATTATAATCTCATTACAACACCAATCAATAACAATACCAAAAATAATATCTTTAGGCATACTAATAACAACAACCAATACCACCCATATAAATACTTCCATTAACACTTACAACAACATTTCTATTAAATAACATAATAGTAGTACCATGCTACTATAATTAATAATACATCCCCACCAATACACAAGGCCATCCAAATAATACTTAGCACTAACCACAATAAGATATACTCTCACCATTAGCACTTAGTAATAATACTTCATATACTAACATATAAACCAATTTTCATACACTAATAATCATACACCAACATTCATATACCAATATTCATATACCAATATATACACATCTCACTTCATACATATACCAAGGCACGCAACCATAGTATTTTCGCACATAGGGCATTACAATCTGACACTGAAGACATCCATATTCTGCAAACTTAGACATTTTGAACATCTACACTTCAAGAGCTATAACTTTTATGTTTTATGAGAAATCAGAATTTGACTATAACAGGTTGAAATTTCTTGTAGAAATTGTGTCATGTTTCTGAATTCTGGACCGAATTTTTATGTTACACGATATAGGCCACTAAAATTAGCGCACACATCCTGATTTTTTGAAATTTGATATCTAAAACACTGACTAATAGATCTACAACGTTATTTTATTAAGTTTTGTTAAATTCAAAATGAAATTGGGTGATATCTACCATTGTATATGAATCTCTGTATTTTTCCAACAAGCTGAATCATTCAAGCAGCGCTACGCCTACCACGTGTTCGTGAAAATGCCCAAATGAAGGTAAAATCCAGAACTTGAGAAATGTGCTTTCATACATTTATGTCATGAGCCATGTAACAAGAGAGGGCATATGAAAGCAGACTGCCCACTTCTAAGAGGCAACAAGAAAGAAAAGATTGAATAAAAGAGGACGTGAAAGCGAGGAATGGTGGCTACATAGGGGGAAAATGATGCAGAGGAGCTCTCCTCAGATGACGACTGACTAGAATGACAACAATGGGACTTGCTTTATGGCTGGAAACAAAAAGGTAAAAATTGGTTCCATTGTTCATAATTTTGACGATGAAATGAATATTAGTGATGATATGTTTTCTAGCAAGGATGAAGCTTATGAATTTCTTGCAGAACTTCTTCAAGAAATGGGTCCTAAATTTATTATGCTAGAAAGGGTTTGTGATTCATTAAAAGAGGAACTAGGTAGCATGACACGTGAGAGAGACGAGCTTTTTATTAAATGGAAGAAACAAAAAGAGATCATAAAAAGCTTTGATGAAACCCAATTGGAGACCAAAATCCTAGAACTAGAAAATGCTGATAGAAAATTGGCTAAATTTGAACTTGAAAATTCCAATCTTGCCAAAGACTTGAAGAAAAAATTAGCACTCTTAGTTTAAGAGATTCTGAAATAAAATTTTAAACCACAAGATTGCTAGCTATGAAGAAAAGGTGGAAGAGGTTGAAAAAGAAAAATCCAATTTAATAAAGGGAAAAACATAGCTATTGACTTAGAAACTAGTGAAAAAGAAAAAAGATATGTGGCTAGGATTAGTGAGCTTGAAAATGAAAATCAAGAAATTCAATAGAAGCCAAGAAAGCTTTAATAAGATAATAAATGGGCTTAATGATCAATCTAGTAAACATGGTCTAGGTTTTCAAAAGAAACAACCTAAGAATGTAGCTAGGAAGCCCATGAATAAGAACTTTGCAAGAAACATGAACTTTCACCATTGCATGCATGAAAATCACATGTCATCTACTAATAAGCATTCTAAAGTTAATGTTTTTATTGTAACAAGAAGGGATATGTCATTCATGATTGTTTTACTCGCATTCTTCCTGAAAAATACATGTGGATTCCTAAGAAATGCAAAGCAAATCATGTGCTAAAACTTTCGGACCCAAAAAATGTATACCAAAAAGTGCACCTTTCTCTGCAGGTGCATCATTGAGGTCCGAGTGATAGCATACATCACGTGGGTGAAAACAATGTTGTCTAAACTAATGAAGGTAATGAAAGTTATGGTTATTTTTGGCATAATTGATGCATGCGGAATTTTTGGCATATTTGGTGCATGGGAATTTTTTATGAGCTAATACTGATGCATGACATCATAGAGTATTTCATTGGTTGCAAGAATATATGTTTATCATTGATATAGTTGACATTTCGATGAGCATTTGGAATGAAACTTGTTAGAAATCTTGGAAACATTAAATATGATTTTGATGATGACATTTTATGTTAATGAAAAATCCTCATTCTTAAATTGTGTATAATTGATTGGTCATCATTAGCATGCCTAGTTGTTTAACTTTTTTTTGGTCGATATAGTCATGTAACTTATGAAAAATTGTTGGATAATGTTTAGGCTCTAAAAGATTAAAACTCTTTTTGATTGTCTTTTAATTTATAAATATATGATTTTCTTTGGAACAATTAAGTAGTAGGAGTCGAATATGTAGATGCCTTCATGTGTCACTATTCTGAGACAACCACGTATAAAAAGAAAAAGAAAGAATATTGAGAAAAATTCCCATATGAAAAAATATATGAATATGAATATGAAAATATGAAAATAGTTTTGATACCAGCGGCTAGTAACCGGATTTCGGGGGTTTGTTGAGCAATGCGTATGAAATATGGTAGATGAAGTAACCACTTAGCGCATCTCAACTCCAAATGACCCGAAATTTAACATCATGGTATCCTATATTGGTTGTCTTCCTACATCATACTTGATAGCTATTCCCAAGAGATGAATATAGAAAAAGTTGTTTAAGACAATTTATAAGTTTGATTTTTTGGTGCAATAAGCATGAACCAATGATTCAAGTTAGTTATTTGATTATATCTTCTATTTATATTTAAACAATGACCGTATGCTTTCAATGATTCATGACGTTGTACATATTTTGACTACGTTGGGAGTAAACATCGATATGAATTTGTCTTTATCAATTTCGTGTTTCTTTGATATGATAATCTTATTTCATGTCTCTTGCTTGATAAATTTTGATAATGTTGATGATATTTTGATTGATGTCATAAGGGGAGAGATGATAGAAATTGATGCATAAAGCTAGGGGAGCATGGGAGCAAGGTAGAATTTTTTTTGCATGATGACAAAAGGGGGAGAGATAGAAAAAAATTATGTGATGCACACTTTGAGGGGGAGATTGTCACAATTATTCTTCATCAGAGCACATAGATAGGTGAAGCATTGAATGTTGCATATTCATGTGCACTCTATGACTTGCTCTTTAATATGTTATCTCAATTTTTCTAGGTTTGTTTGCCATCATCAAAAAGGGGTGGTCGAGTTACCCACAAACTAGATCACACTTTTAATTTTGATGATGAAAAATAAGTCATGTGGTACTAATGTTTTCATTATATGATTTCAGGGGTAAATGTGCAAAAGAAATTGTTTATGCAAAAAAAATTAAATGGGTGGACAATTGTGCAAAAGGAAATTCAAGAAGAGTTTTACTTCATTCTTAATTGTTCATGCATCATGAATATGAAGATTTGATTGGTCAAAGATGAAGATTTGATTGGATAAAGATTTGATTTAACTAGGAGATCTACATCAAAAGGATTCTTATTTTAAGATGAATCATACCTTCAATATGATTGGAATTTTCAAAAGAATCCTACATCATCCACAATTATCCATGCACCATGAAGATGGAGATTTGACTAGTCAAAGATTGCATTTGAATATGAATTCTATCTAAAAAGGATTCATATCTTATGAGGAGTCCTATCTTTAATAGGATTTGCCTAAGTCAAAGATTGAAGATTAGAAGTTTGGATTCAAAAAGAAGACCATGAAGATTAGAAATTTGGATTCAAAAAGGAGTTCTACCTCATCAATAATTTATCCAAGTTCAATTTAGCATGAAGATTTGATTGAAGATTTGATTGAAGATTTGGAGACCAAGTGTTCTAATTGAATAGAAACTCATATCTCTGTAAAAGGAGAAGACCCCTCCATTAGAGAAGGATATAATTGCATCCTTTTGAGCCAAAATATTTAGAGATTAACCATCCTCCTCCCTTGGCCGAATTCCTCCTCCAAGCTTCAAAGAGATCATCAAAGTTCGCAGGAAGAAGAAGGAGTTTGACGGACGATGCAGAAAAGGGCATAACGTTTGATCCAGAACTCCGATTGAGGAATCGTTTACGTCTGGACGACCACGACTTCATGATCTACACAACAATGATATTTATCTTCTGATCAACTAGCAAAAACGCATCCAAATTCGGAAATTTGTACAGAACAATCCCTGTAGATTTCAGAATTACGCAACGAATTTCAAAGGAGCGTAATGTTTAATCCAAACGTCGGATTGACAAGATGTTTATGCCCACATGACCATAATTTCACAATCTACATCATGGTGATATCTTTCTGGTTTTTTACGGCAGTATTAAATCAGTTTGTATTGTTTTTGTGAGATTGTGTTGTGAATAGCTTTACTCAAAAGCTATCATTGTGCTTAAACTTTTGAATATTTTCTTGGACGGTGCGATCACTAACCGAAAGTGTGACCAGAGTTGTTTTCTCTTTTGGTAATAAAATAGGGTGAAATCATCATAGGTTTTGGGGTCGGAGTAGAGACAGGGAGCCTAGGCGGGAAGCCACTTCGTTAAACATACTTGTGCTTGCATCATTGATCTATGATTGTGTGCTTTGCTTTATTCTGATGTACTTAAAATTTTAATTTTTTGACATACACCATATTCACCCCCCTATAGGGTGTTTTTCAATTAACATACTTAGAAGATTTGTTATTAGTGAGAGCTATGTTGGAATGGCAAACTTGTAAATAAAGGGACTCTAAAAAGAAATATCTATCTTTTATTATGTCTTCAATTCTTCTACATTATTCTACCTCTTTCTGTTTTTTTCCCTTCGTTTTTCATTTTCTTTCTTACTTTCTCCTTGGTGGCCGAATTACACTCACAAAAAAAGAGAAGAAGAAGAAGATGATGATGATGATGATGATGATGATGGTAGAGAAGAAAAAAGAGCTAGGGTTTTGGAGATGGTGCAAGCTTGAAGGAGTGGGATGGAAGTGAGGCTTATAGAAGGATGGAAACATAAGGGATTGAACATCTTGAGGTAGGAAACCCTCATCTAATGGTAGATTATGTTAATCTTGTCATAATTAAATTATTCTCTTGCTATAATGTTGGCTGAAATTGAATCAAGTTTTTGTTTCTGGTTCATTTAATCATATCTCTTAATTTAGACAGGAATAAATTCTGGGAACTTTATGTTGGAAGTATTACTAAGTTATCTCCAACTTTCATGTTTTGAGTTTTTACAAACTCGAACTGCCATTAGCCTTAAACTGTTGTTGTATCTGGAGTATCAGCTTCTGCCAGATTTTAGACCACCACACTAAATTGGCTAGATCTGACACTAGACTTCCAAATTCTGCAAACTTAGACATTTTGAACATCTACACTTCATGAGCTACAACTCTTAAGTT
Organism: Scilla litardierei; assembly: GCA_030789695.1. Taxonomy (NCBI): domain Eukaryota; kingdom Viridiplantae; phylum Streptophyta; class Magnoliopsida; order Asparagales; family Asparagaceae; genus Scilla; species Scilla litardierei. Next base: position 133,416,453 of record CM061136.1, on the reverse strand, counting down.
TTATGAAAAATCAAAATTTTATTCTTACAGGTTGAAATTCCTTGTATAATTTGTGGCATGTTTTTGAATTCTGGACAAAATTTCTATATTTCACGATAAAGGCCATTATAATTAGCACACATATCCTGTTTTTTTTTTTTGAAAATTTATATCTGAAACCCTGACTACTAGCTATACAACTTTCATTTATTAAGTTTTGTTAAATTCACAATAAACTTGGGTGATATCTGCCAATGTATATGACTGTCTGTATTTTTCCAGTAAGCTAAATCGTTCAAACAGCTCTTTGAATTGTGTATTATAGCTATTCTCCCTTTCATTGCTCATGATGCTTACATGGAAAAGAGTTTGATAGTGTGGTTTGCTCGTAGATAAGTTCATGTTCTATGGGCCATGTTAATAACGCCCACCACGTGTTCGTGAAAATGCCCAAATGAAGGCAAAATCCAGAAACTTGAGAAATGTTCTTTCATACATTTATGTCATGAACCATGTTGTGAATTGGTAATGTTTGGGCCATGAAAGGCGTGGTTTCATATATCAGTAGTAATGAATTGAAATGGATATGATGAAGGGCATGACACTTCAGTTCATAACCCATGTTGATATGTATTATGGCTAAGATGGAGGGCAAGCCACTTAGGTACATGACCCATATTGATATGAATGAGAAAAGTTGACACTGTGAGGCCGTGCCATCTTGACTCCTATCATATAACTTATGATGTTTAACGAAAATGAGCATGAAATGTCTCAGTTCTCTCTAAAGAGGGTGGGTTTTTAAGATGGGATTTGGGGAAATATCTGAGTAAAAGCAGCCATAAGGACTGGACTTGGAGGTGGAGATTCTTGGCACTCACTCACCTGTAGTGACTGGAGTGACCCGTGGTAATTGTGGTGACTATTTTCACTCGCCTTATAGGGAGTGACCGTTGATACGTGTGGTTATGTGAAGGATATTCTCACTCCTTCCAGGGACGGGGGAGTTCAAGAGGCCCCGTTAAAATTCATCAGTGCTTGTGTACCACTGGCGGTGTAGTTTGGGTGCCACCCCACCTTGGGGTGAGGTCCATGTCCTGCATTTACCCAGGGTTCCGGCTAAATATCAATAACTGAAGACTCTAAATTTATCATAATATACTTGTGATTATTTCCCTTGCTTGTTAGAGTTGTAATTGCTATAAATTACATGTTATTTGTTCTCCTTGCAGTGTTTCCTCTTCCATATACTTGTATTGTTGTGACACTATGGTATAATACTCTTTTAGACTAGGTCTATTTATGGCACTTGGATTGCTGGTAGTATCTGCACTTGTCACTTACTAGTTTTTTCTTGTCCTCCTGTATTTATTTCTCATTGTAATCTGATAGTTGTAGTTTCCTTTGACGTTCCTTCCCGTATATAATATTTGTAGCACTAACTCTTTTTTGCAGCAGCTCACTCTTTAACGGCAGGTATATCTCCATTTCATATGCTCTTACTTCATACAGTGGTATGCCCTACCGTTATGTTGTGTTACATAGTCTACATGATCTTACATTAACTTGTAACCACCATAATTAAGCAAAGAATAACATAAATTTCCATTAGTTTTGGGATTTCCTACTGGGACACGCATTGTCATGCTCCAATTTGTGGTTTTCAGGTTTATGGAGCTGGAGGTAAGGGATGTAGTTAGAGGTTTGGTTGAGGAGCTTGGGTTGTGAGTTGGGTGGTGAGGGGAGAGGATGAGAGTTTTGTACTTTTGGGATTTTGCTGTTTTGGGTGAGTTGTATAAGATGTTGGATAAGAGATGTAAACTATACATTTGTGGATAATAAGGGATAATGGTTCTTGTTTGTCTCTTGGATGTACTTTTTGTGACTCTCTGTGTTGTTGGTGTGGCATTGTTTCTTTTTTGGAAACATTACATGTACTACCCCAGTAATGCGCAGTGGCCTGCCAATTTCTTTTGTATTTTTTTCCTTTTATCGTTTCTCCCTTCTTAACACCCGCTGCTCTGTGATAACTTGGAACGGATTCGTACTTTCCGGGTATCTTGGGGAGTGGTGTATTACAAGTGGTGACCCATGTAGGTCACTGCACTGCGATTGCGTACAGATAGTGCATGTAATGTTTCTGTAGAGGGTAGTCGAGTCCTAAAGTGGGTAAGGCCTTAAGGTAGAGCCCTAAGTACTAGGAAGCTCGAGGTACAAAGTCCTCTGTGGGCACATAAGGATGGTTGTTATGTATATATGTATTGGAATATATGTATATGACTATGTGTTTACATAGTTATACAAGTGCAGTATGTATATTGGCATGAATATATTTGTCTATAAGACATTTTTACATATAATGATATAACTCCTTGTGTAACTAGTATAAGTGGATGGGTGTTATGTATGTATGTGTATACAGGTGATGTATGTTATATGAATGCGGTGATTGATGTTATGTATGTGTGTCTATAAGTGACATTATATAGGTGTAGCTCAAGATGTACAGACACATGTATGTGTATATGTGTATATATTTGTGTATATATATTTGTGTATATATGTGTGTGTATTGTGTATATATGTGTATATGTTAGTATATATATTGTGTCTAAGCCTAAGTATGTTTATATGTACACATGTGTGTCTAAGTATGTACACATGTTAGTCTATCTATAGAACTATGTGCTTGTATAGCTTCGTATTTACATGGCTATAATAGCTATTTGGTTGCATATAGTCATGCATATCGTATGCATGTCTAATGTATGTATACATGTGTGCATGTCTAAGATACGTACATGTGTAGCTCTATTTGTGTGCAGACACTATATGTCCATGTGTATATATGTGTGCATCTTGTCTACGCGTATGAAGCTTTGTATGTATATGTTTGTATGTATTCTGTGTGTATCTATTTATACAGGTGTATACATGTGTATACAAGTGTATATGTTGTATATAATAGCTATGTGTGACTATTTTATGAGGTGTAGATATGCATAGATCTATGTATATGTGTATACAACATGTGTGTGTGTGTGTGTGTGTGTGTGTGTGTGTGTGTATTTGGATATATCGAAGTGCATATAGTATATGTGTATACATATATCTGTAGCATGGATGTGTATCCATGGTAGTGGATACGCATAGTATGTGTAGAGTTGTGTGTGTATAGGTGGGTGTGTATGTGTTGTAAGTGCATATGTACTGATAATTATATGTAAGTGTCCATCTATGTGTATGATTCTTGAATACATGACGGTGTCCTTAGTCGTGCTTCTACTTAGTTATATATGTATGGTTAGTCTAATGTATATGCATATACATACTTGTGTATATTTTTGCCTATTGTAAAGACCTAAGATAGATATATGTATATACATGTGATATATATGTGTGAACTACATTTTGTTGTGTTGTGTGCTTATTTGATATCGGTATGGACTGTGTATATGATACACGTAGTTAGCGCGTATATAAGTATATGTGATTCAAGCATGTGGTGTAGGCTACCAGGTACTCTCTTAGTATCGATGAATCAATATGTACAGGTGTTATGGTTGTATGCCTAGTAGATATAAGTTGGTGGATGTGGTTATAGTGACATGAGTATCTATGATAGGTTGTATGTGTATACATGTATTAGTTGCACACAACTATGATCAGTGTGTAGCTATATCTATATATATGGTGATTGGCTTGTGTGATGCTAGTAAACTTGATTGAACTAGCCAATGTACTATGTGTATGCACATGTATATTGGCTGATTTGCATAAGTAAACGGTATATGTGTATGAGGGTGCACTTAGTGGATGCATATCGCTCTATATGTGTGTGTGCATCTCTATATACAGTAGTTTGTATGTCTAGTAATGTGTGTGCATCTGTGTGCTGCTTATATATGTGTGTGTGTGTGTGTGCTGACAGTGCAGGAATTTTTTCATGCGCTGTCAGCGATTTCAGGCACTTAAAACATTTTTTAAATTGTTTTTGCAGTGTGTTCTACTACTTGTTAACTAGCTCCCCACCAATTTTCAAGCTGATCCAACACCATTTGAGCCTACGTTCATCCATTTCAAAAAACCGCTCCAGAATTCCGAACTGTCAGCGCAATGTTTTTGAAATGGATGAACGGAGGCTCAAACGGTGTTGGATTGGCTTGAAAAATGGTGGGGAGCTAGTTAACAAGTAGTAGAACACACTGCAAAAAATAATTTAAAAGAAATGTTTTAAGTTCTCGAAATCGCTGACAGCGCAGGAAACAATTCATGCACTGTCAGCACATATCCATATTCCTCATATATTTTTTTGAATGGTAAGTTAGTATCTATATTAAGAAATGTACAAATCAATACAACATGGCAGTAAATAGGATGCTGGTCTCAATAGAGGGAGGAGAGGACACATGCATCGTCACTCTCTGCTATCAAAGCCAGAATCTATTAACAAGACCACTAATCATCTCAAAATACAATCTCCGAAAAAGGTTCTAAGCATGGAAAAACACAGGGTGGAGTCTCTTATTTCACCCATGATGACATATCTCCCAGTCCCCTATTTCTTCATCGGCCTCATTATTAGATCCGCCTTGATTACGAAGCGCAATTCTTACGACCGCCGATATATCCTCAAAGAGAACGGTCATCGGCTTCTTGACATTATTAAACACTCGAGTGTTTCACTCTCTCCATAGGTACCATACCATAGCGGCTAGTATGGTTTTGGAAAGGAGCCCAAAGGTTCCTTTCCTCCCAAACTGAGCAAGAAAAAAACGACCAACCTCATTTAGGGTGAGCTCAGCAAGGCCGGCAGTACACAGTTTGAGCAAAGACCGCTCCATGATATAATTTGAGTAGCTGTAGGAGAAAAAGTTGTGGTTTAAGTTTTCTAGGCTGCACTCATCACACAGAACGCACTCCTTTGATGCCTGAATACCCCATTTTTCGAGCAGATCCTTCGTAAGTAGTTTACCTTTGAATGCACGAAGGAGTGTAAGGGACATATTTGGGATGTAATTGCTATACCAAATCAACTTATAGAACGGGAACGGGGTACCTTTGATGCGAACATTTTCACATGCATCCTTGAAATGAAATTTCGACCCAGGCTTCCATTCCCAGGAATCTGCTCCTGTATCAATTTTACCTGATGAAGCATTGGCTTGATATTTTGAAGTGCATCATCATCAATATAAGCCGAGCCCCCCCCCCCCCCCATACTCCCGAACTCGCCTTCTACTTGCACTCTCGGGGATTTCACAAAGATTTTTGAGGGGCCCACAAGGGAGCCAGTTGTCGTGCCAAAAAAGAGTGTCATTTCCATCTCTTACCTTCTTCGTAATTAACTTCTGCGATAAACTCCTACAGTGTAGAAGAAACTTCCATGTTTCAGAGTGAATGGCCGAACCTTTCGCTCCATAGAATGATGTCACATCCTTATATTTGACACACATATAATCCGACCATAGACTTTTAGACTTCAGGAGTCTCCATGTAAGCTTAATCCCCGATGCCAGGTTCAAATCTGAAAGGAGTCTAAGTCCAACTCCACCTTCAGCCTTTGGCTTGCAAGAGTCACACCAAGCCCATGTTTTTGTTGTTCCCCATATAAAAGTTCTGCACATTGATGTCAGGATCCGCAGAACAGTGGATGGAATTCTATAGACTTGCGACCAAAAGGCTATCATATCATAGATAACAGTTCTTACTAGCTCAATTTGGCCAGGTATGGATAACAAAGTTGAAGTCCACCCACTTAGCCTCTTCTTGCACTTATCAATGAGACGGCTATATATTTGAGTTTTGGGATATTAAGATGACAGAGGAAGCCCCAAGTATCTAATGATAGTATTAGCTTGTTTGGCTCCAATATGTTCTGCAAGGGCCCCAGCATTTTTAGCCCCTTTGCTAAACATAGCTACACTCTTGTCCCAATTGATCTCAAGACCTGTGAAAATTTTAAAATCCTCCAATAAATTTTTAAGACCATTCAAGGATTTGCGGTTAGCTCGACAAAACACCAGCAAGTCATCGACAAATAAAAGGTGTGAAAGAGAGTCAATTTGCCTCATTGGCTGGATTTTCATTTTTGTGAGAGACTTTGTCAGCAGGAGAGAGAATGCTTCCATAACGATGACGAATAAATAGGGAGAGAGGGGATCACCCTGCCTGAGCCCTCTGTTGCCTTCAAAGTGGCCCATTGGAGAGCCATTCACAATCACAGAGTAGTTTGTCGTTGATATGCATTCCTTGATCCAACTGATGAAAGTATGTCCAAACCCCATCTGATGCAAAATAAAATACACAAACTCCCTGTTCACGCTGTCAAAATCCTTTCCGAGGTCAAGTTTTAGGCACGCTCTGGCGCCCATAGGGTTACTGAAGTCTCTAATCTGCTCATGGGCCAGAAGGGTGCAATCAGAGGGTAGTCTTCCTTTTAGAAATGTTGTTTGATTCGGGGATACTAATTCATGAATAATCATCTTTAGCCTGTTGCAAATGATCTTGTTGATAATCTTGTAGATAACATTGCAGCATGAAATAGGCCTGTAGTCCCCTAGGTTGGAAGCATTGGAGTTTTTAGGGACTAAAGTTAAGAAGGTATGATTAACCTGACGAAGCAAGGAACCTGATCTGAAAAAAGATTGTACCGCAGCAACAACGTCAGTTCCTATTAGATTCAAGTTGTGTTGGAAGAAAAACCCATTGTAGCCATCAGGACCTGGGGCATTGGAGGACCCTATTTGAAAAACTGCCTCTTTAATTTCATCTGTAGTTATCCTTCTTTCAAGCCACCTAGCAGCTTCTTATTTGACTTTCTTTTTGGGGATGAGTTTTGGAAAGACTCTCCAATAATGGTCTTGATTGTATAAGCCTTTATAAAAAATTTCAGCCTCAGATTTTATCTAATCGTAAGATTTACTCTGGACCCCATTTTCATCCACCAAGTGCCATAAGTTATTATGGGAATGTCGGGCTCTCATAGCATTATAGAAGAATTTTGTATTTCTATCCCCCAGATCTAACCAATCTTGCCTGCTTTTTTGACAGTACATCTCCTCTTCTAGCCCGAACAGATTTGCAAGCTCATTTGATAACTTGTGCTCCATCTCCTGAAGGTCTTGATTAAAGTGAATAGCATTTTGTTTCTGCACGGCCTCTAGCATATTGCGGAATTTGATGATAGAATTTCCCGCTTGATGATTTCGGGCCCAAGTTCGTAGTTAATATTTCAATTGCCATAACTTTTCCATTGGACAGTACATTCGAGTCCCACATTTATATTGATTCCGGTTGTAATCAATAACCTCTTTATAACCTGGCAAACTAACCTAATGATTGAATAATTTAAAAGGCTTTGGGTCAGTTTGTACCTGGGGGTGAAGATTGACGATCATAGGGGAGTGATCGCTAGTGTGCGGATCCAAATAATCAACAAAAGAGTTTGGGAGTTTGTCGACCCAAATACCATTGCTCAGACCACGATCCAATTGCGCAGTGATGCATCCCTTTCCCAAACGTTTGTTGCACCAACTGAAGCGAGATCCAGTGCTTTTAAGGCCATGCAGTCGGTTGTGTTGCCCGACGCGCCGGAATCGCCCCAAGCTCCTCTCCGAAATTTACTCATGTTCAATAATGTAATTTCTCATATATATATATATATATATATATATATATATATATATATATATATATATATATATATATATATGAGAATAATGGGTATCATACGCCATATGAGAGGATCTCTCATATGCCCTCTCACATAAAGGGGGCAAGTACAAGCCCACATGGACTTGTACTTGTTGTACTTGCCCCATTTATGTGAGAGGGAATATGAGAGACTCTCTCATATGGCGTAGGATACCCATTATTCTCTCTCTCTCTCTCTCTCTCTCTCTCTCTCTCTCTCTCTCTCTCTCTCTCTCTCTCTCTCTCTCTCTCTCTCTCTCTCTCTCTCTCTCTCTCTCTCTCTCTGTGTGTGTGTGTGTGTGTGTGTGTGTGTGTGAGGGATCTAGGGTGCCTCCTTAGATTCAATCTAAGGAGGCACCCCCATTTTCCACCATCTCCCACAATTTGTTTTTGAAATTTTTTCCATGTGGTTGTTCTTAACCTCATGAATGATCAATATACTAAATTTCAAGGTATTCCAATACTTTTTGAGTCCCCATCTACCCCTTGTAACTTCATGCGTTTTTCAGCACGTGTTTAGACCGTTGAAGTTGCAAGAAATAGATGAGTGCTCAAAAAGTATTGAAATACATTGAAATTTGGTATGTTGATCATCAATGAGATGAACAACTAATCCATGAAAAAAAATTCAAAAACGTTTGTTGGATATGGTGGAAAATGGGGGTGTCTTCTTAGATTTCATCTAAGGGTGACAACGCTTGTGTCCTCTCCCCCCACTTATTATTATCAACATTGATTACTTGTTTTAGACCATGTATATATTTCAATATAAATATAGACTAACTTTCAATCGTCAAAAAATATATGGAATCATGTAGATCATGTGGCACCTGATCTAATAGAACAGGTGCAAGACACATAAAGTTGGAAAGTGCAGCCCATGTACTTATTGGAAAGTGAACCGTGTGTCTATGGTTGTATCTATTTTGGTGGGTATGTGTTGTTGTGTGGATGATTTGCTATATGTCTGTGTATGGATTCTGTATGACTATTTGTATTCATATCTTGTGGTGCCTCTATTGTGTATGCGTAAAGAGGATTTGTCTATATGTGTAAAGTGTGTGTACATATATCTATGTATGTACATATGTGGGCCTGGTGAAGATGCGTGTGCTGTGTGTTGACATATTTTGGTGTCCATATTATAAGTAAGTATAAGTGATAGGTGTATATATATACATTTATTGTATGGCTTTTGCCCCTGATTCTGCGTGGTATTGCTCTTGTATTATGTTTCTTATGGTGTGGTGAGTAATATGATATTTTCTAGACCGTAATGCTATTTTGATGTAGTACATGTATTGATGTGTATGTGGTGTGTATGTGGTGTACAGATCTCTATATACCACTCATGTATGATTGGGTAATATTTGGGCACATATGTAGTACGTGTAGATGTATATGGTGTATATGTATGTATGTATGTATGTATGTATGTATGTATGTGTGTATATATATATATATATATATATATATATATATATATATATATATATATATATATATATATATGGAAAGTTAGCCAATCTTTATATTTATATATATATATATATATAGTTTACCCACAGGAGCTTCAAAATTCAGAGAGGTATGTCCGCGATTAACGGAGCGAAATTCCCTTGCGATCCTGGTGATCGGGAGGGTGGTGATCGGGATCAGGAAGGTGAAAACCTAAAGGGTGTTGATCGGGAAGGGGATAAGGTTGCGAGGGATTCAATCGAGGGGAACAAGGTATCTTCTGGTAATGATCGGAACGGTGAAAACCAAAGGGGTCGTGATCAGGAAGGGGATAAGGTGGCGAGGGGTCCAATCGGGGGGAACAAGGGTCGAAGCACCGTTCGCGTCCTTCCCAATCAAAGATGGATGCTCGACGGCGGGGTAGGGGATAAAGGCGCTGGAGGCTCCGGGCCCAATGAGCCCCAATCTACGGCCACGGCTGACGGTATCCAAGGTCTTGTTGATGATAATATCGGGAAGTGGGTAGAGGTAAAGAGGAAGAAGAAAGTCCAATTTCAAGACCATCGTCGAATTCTCATAGGCAAAAATGCAAAAGGAGCGCATTATAGCAAGGATCTAAATCAACGCCGGAGAGTTGATGGGCAAAAAGTCAGCGGACTGCATCCGCGTCAAGGGATTTCAAAGTCTGAAGGAGTCACCCCTAAGGTGTATGCTAAAATACCTGTTAGACCCAACATCCCAATTCAAATTGACAACAATGTTGCTAAACAATCCTGGTTTGATGTTTGCACTAACAGAAGATCTTATGAGGCCACTATGTCTATGACACTTGTGCCGCCAAAAATGAAGGAAGATGGAACGATTTGTGCTCGGATGCCGACGGAGGTCGTGGAGCGGGGGGCTGAAAAATGGAAACACACCCTAGTAGGGTATGTGCTAGGAGACGTGCCTTACTACGGCCAGATTGTGGCGTGGATGGAAAGATTATGGAAGCTTAAGAGGAGGGTCCAAGTTTATAGCAAGGAAAATGGCTTTTTCTACTTTAGATTCGAATCCCCTGAGGAGTGTGAGCGGATTCTTCAGGGTGGTCCCTGGTTATTTGATGGCAGATTGGTGGTTTTGAAGCGATGGAGCCTCTATTTGAGTCACGATCATGATATTCTAACATCCGTCCCAGTCTGGGTCCAATTGCATGGTGTTCCGTTATACATGTGGAATCTGGAGGCCTTGAATATTATAGCATCTGTATTGGGCAGCCCCTTGTGCCTGGATAGGGCTACTGCTTATCATGAGAGGATTACTTATGCTCGTTGTCTTGTGGAGGTATCGGCTAGTAAACCTCTCCCCAAAACGATAGGAGTTGAGTTGGATGATGGGAAAATAATCACTATAGAAACAAAGTATGAGGGGGAGCCCCCCCCCCCCCCCCCCCCCCCCCCCCCCCCCCCCCCCCCCCCCCGGTGTAATCATTGTGTTTGTTTTGGACACTCTGATATCCAATGCCCTGCTGTGGCACAGCTCCCTTCAATCCATGTAGCGCAGAATGAGATTCCAAATGTGGCGATGAAAGTCCCAGTTGAACAGGTAGCTTCTACTGGTAATGAGGAAGGCATTCTCAAACAACTTGATCCTGGGCAATTAGCTAGTGTGAGTGGAATTACCTCAGAAGAAGAGGAGATAATCCAAAATGGAGACTTTTCAACCCCTGAAAAAGATGCTGAGAAGCATGTGGCTTTGAGTACTGAAAAGGATGCCTCACTTGTAGGCATGGCTTTGAGTGCTGAGGATCACGGAGAGGACTCAAAGCATGGAAAGGAAGCGGCAAACTTGGTTGATGCGGAAATTCACAGTGGTTTGGACAAAAACAATTCCATTGGTGATCTTGTTGCCACTGAAATTGTTGATGCGGGTATTTCAATTGGCTGCATGTCCATGTTTTTAGTGGAGTTGGATTGGATATTCCAGTTGAGGCTTCGGATGAGGCTACTTTGCAAGCTACACCATGTGTTATTACGCAACAGGCGACAGGGCAAAGACCGTTACCCACTTTACTCAATGACAGTGAGGACAATGAAATTGATATCATCCCTGCTGATATTGCCCTGGACAATCCGGAGTGGGATGTAGAAGAAGGCTTTTATATAGGTCAGGCGGATGAGATTCATCAACAACGGAAGAAGAGTGAGGTCCCAGGCTTGGTCACTAGGAGGAGTAGCATGTTACAAGGAAGCTCCCTAGTGCAGAAACACCAAAAGTCCACCCAATGACTGTGCTTTTTTGGAATGCCCGGGGTTTGAATAATGAGGTTCGTAGACGTGACCTCCGTGATATTATAAAGCAAATAAGGCCTTCTGCCATTATTCTTGTTGAGACTAAGTTAAAGCCTCATATTCTTGATAATAAAACTGTGATTCCAAAAAATTGGATATCAGTAGATAATTTTGACCTTGCTTCTGGGGGCGGATTATTATGGGATTTAACCCTTGCATTTGGAAACCGAGTTTGTCTTCCAAGTCTGAACAACATATCACTGCCCTGTGCATCAACGAAGGAGGGTTCTCTTGTACTATTACTGGAGTATATGGCAGGAATTCCATGGTGGAGAGGAAAGATTTATGGAAGAATTTGAAGCTGGATGCACAGCTTGCGAACATGGGGGCTTGGCTAGTCGAGGGTGATTTTAACAGTGTTCTCTTCTCCAAGGATAAAATAGGCGGGCGCAAATTAGAGGAGAGTATGGTCAGGGATTTCAATGACTGCATTCGATTTTGCATGCTCCAGGAGCTCAAAAGTGCGGGAAATCAATTGAGTTGGTGTAATAATCGTTCCGGGAACGGTCGGGTGGCGGCTCAGCTGGACCGTGTGTTTTGCAATGCGGATTGGATCAACAAGCTGCCGGAATCATACTTTATTTATATGGACCCGCGGACCAGTGATCATGCCCCAATGATTGTACATCTTCACTCTCAGGTACCTTCCGAACCAAAGCCATTTAAATTCTTTAATTACTGGACAAAGTGCCCAGGATATTGCGATGTTGTCAAAACTAGTTGGGCTGGAAGTGTTTCGGGCACACCAATGTACTGTTTTTCACAAAAATTATTGAGGCTCAAGCTTCATCTCAAAGTCTGGGCGGCCTCTCACAATGCTGGGCAAAATGTATTAATGCTGAGAAATGAGCTTGCGGCAGTAAGGAACCGGCCCAATTTGCATGCGGATGTTGATTTGCAAAACATTGAGATGAATTTAATTAAGAAGCTAGCTTCTGCTATGACCTTAGAGGAGGATATGATACGCCAAAAGAGCCGCCAAAATTGGTTGTCCCTTGGTGACAGAAACACTAAGTTTTTTTACAATGCTATGAAATCTAGGCATTGTCATAATAACTTGGGCCACTTAGTTGATTCGGCTGGCAATCAAAATAAATCTTATGAAGACCTGAAGTCAGAAGCTCTGGTTTTCTTCTCTAATTTATATAATCAGGATTGTTACAAACAACAATTTCGGAAGCTGGTGCCAAAGCGTTTACTGACTAGAGATGCATCTGCCTGGCTTGATAGAAGGATTTCTGATGAAGAGATTAGAATTGCTGTTTTCCAGGTCGGTCCTGATAAAGCGCCTGGCCCGGATGGATTTAACGGGTATTTTTTCCAACATCATTGGAATCTCCTTGGGAAAGAACTGACTTCTGCTATTAAATCATTTTTTAGCTCTGGCCGTTTGTTACGCCAAATAAACCATACTTTTTTGACCCTAGTGCCCAAAAGCTCTAATGCCTCAAGTCTGGGAGATTATAGGCCAATAGCATGCTGTAATGTGATGTATAAGATCATCAGCAAAATTTTATGTAACAGGCTAAAAGTTGTGATCCATGACTTGATCTCGCCTAATCAGGCGGCGTTCCTTAAAGGAAGATTGCTATCTGACTGCTGCCTCCTTGCACATGAACAAATTAGGGACTTCAGCAATCCCATAGGGGGGAAGGCCTGTCTTAAACTGGATCTGCGAAAAGCTTTCGACAGTGTTAATAGGGAACTGATCTACTATTTTCTCTGTCAGATGGGATTCTCTGAAAGATTCATTGGTTGGCTCCGAGAGTGTATATCATCTGCTACCTTCTCTGTAATGGTTAACGGTACTCCGGTGGGCCATTTTGGTGGCAACAGAGGCATTCGTCAAGGTGATCCTCTTTCTCCGTATTTGTTCGTTATCATTATGGAGGTTTTTTCCATCCTCATTGAGAAAGCGATTAATAGGCGTACTATTGAGCCTATGCGGCGTTCAGGCAGTGTTTCGCATCTTCTATTCGCAGATGATCTACTTGTGTTCTGCCGCGCAAGCAAGAAAACATTTACTGGCATCTTAGCTCTCCTTAATGAATTTTCTGATTACACGGGTCTTCATGTAAATTGGGAAAAGAGTGCCGCTATCTTTAGTAAGGGAGTCAAGGCAAAAAATGAGCTTGCTGATCTCTTGGGCATTAGATTGGCTACCACAATTACCACCTATTTGGGGTTACCACTTTCTACTAAATATCCTAAATCTCCTATGTACGGCATATTGGTTGATAAATGCAAGAAGAGGTTAATGGGTTGGTCTTCTTCTGTATTATCTATTGCGGGGCATATTGAGCTGGTTAGAACTGTTATCTATGGAATGGTTGCATTTTGGATGCAAGCGTTTCATGTCCCCCTCACAATCTTGCGCACTATTACTGCTGCTTGTAGGAGGTTCATTTGGGGCAATTCAAGAGCTTGGGCATGGAAAGATATGTGCACACCAAAATCTGAAGGTGGAATTGGCATCAGATTATTGGAAGATCTAAATGTGGCGGCTGGTATTAGACTTACCTGGAGATATCTCACCTCAGGTAGTATATGGGCGGAAAATATGAGGAAAAAATATGATGAATCTAGTGAGTTTTATGCTGCACAGGGGTTAGTTACCCACTCGGGTACCTGGAAGCACATGTTAAACTGTAGAAATTTATCCCAAAAGCTTATTCGGCGGAAGGTTCGAGACGGCAGAACTACTCTCTTTTGGCATGATAACTGGCTGGAGTGTGGCCCCCTCAAAGATATATATGAAGTTCCTGCGAATTCTTCTATGAAGAAAGTTTATGAATACTGGGAAACTGATAAATGGATGGAAGATCCTACTATTGCAGAATTTCGGCCACTCCTAAATAAGGTTAAGTTACATTTTGGAGCTGATCGTTGGGAGTGGGCGCCTGGAAATGAATTCCAGTTTAGACAGGCTTGGGAAGGGGTGAGACATCGAGGTACTCCTTTTCCATATCATAAATTGATTTGGTTTCCTAATCACATTCCAAAGATGTCCCTTACTCTGCTTAGGGCCTTTAAAGATAAACTGTTAACCATATCAAAGATAAGTAGTTGGGGGCTTGATACACCAACAAATTGCATCTTATGTGATGGCACTGCTGAAGAAACCGTGAAGCATCTCTTTTTTGAGTGCCCCTACTCTTGCTACATACTGAAGCGTGCTCTACTAATGCTCGGCATTAATGACCAGCTGGCGCCCAGACTTGATGATGTGGCTAAATACTACATTGCGCACTATGGGGGAAAATATGCAGTAGGTATCCTATGTAAATCTGTTCTTTCCGCTTCTGTGTGGCATATATGGCGCGAAAGGAACCGGAGACTTTTTGACAGGGAATACCGTGTTCAGACAATTCTTTTTGAGGATATTGCGGCAGATATCATGGTTGCACTTAGAGACCTAGAGCCTTCTGGGGCGGATGAAGCAAAAGTCCTGGCAAACTGGATTTTCAGAGACAATGGATAGAAGATCAAGCTGGGATTGCTTATGTACTGATATTTTTTATTATATTTTGGTCCTGTATGATTCTGGTATTGTTTTTGGTATAGATTTTGATAGGATGAGGGATCAAGTGTAGAGAGTGACGACGCTTGTGTCCTCTCCTCTTTCTCTTGAAACCTAGTTCTATTAATCTCTATAGTGTAACTATTATGTATATCACTTCAATAAAGATCAACGCTTACCTTTCATATATATATATATATATATATATATATATATATATATATATATATATATATATATATATATATATATATATATATATATATATATATATCTGGATAGATATGTCTATTAGACTATTATGATACCTCTTAACCATGTGTGTAAGAATGAACTTGGAGTGTATATGACTATGTACGTGTTATGACGGCTTGTATGTATGTATACATGGATCTTGGACATGAATGTATACTTCGATATGTATAGTCTATGGTGTATTGTGTGCATCTATGGGCGTGGTACATATATAGTATTGTTATATTTTCTGATAGAGAGACACTTAGATCTATCCAGCCCTTGGTTAGACCCTTAATATAGAAAATCCGAGGACAGACTTTATTTTTAAGGCATGTAAGATGTAATGCCCTAAGTGAAATATACGATGTAGTGTGCATATGAATAGTGGTTAAATGTAGAAAGGGACGGGGCTATTTGTAATTTGTGCTTGAGATGGCATGAGGTAATTAAGCATCCAAGTGTCGGGGTAATTGTTTTCCCATTTCATATTTATGGCATCATTGTAATTATAGCACACAGTTAAAGGGCATTTAAGAAGAGGCTTTGTGCAATGGCAAACTTGTAAATAAAACCCCAATTAAGAGGGCATTTAGTGAAAGGCTATTGCAAAGGCATGGGTGTAATTAGCAAAGGCATGGGATGTAGTTAACATACTAAGATGAAGGGTTATTAGTGAGAGCTAAGTTGAAATGTCAAATTTGTAAATAAAGGGACTGTTAAAAGAAATATCTATCTTTTATTATGTCTTCAATTCTTCTACATTCTTCTTACTCTTTCTTTTTCTTTTTCCCTTCATTTTTCATTTTCTTTCTTACTTCTCCTTGGTGGCTGAATTCCACTTACACAAAAAGGAGAAGAAGCAGATGATGATGATGATGAAGGTGGAGAAGAAAAGAGAGCTATGGTTTTGGAGATGATGCAAGCTTGAAGGAGTAGGATGGAAATGGATCTTATAGAAGGATGGAAACATGAGGAATTGAACATCATGAGGTAGGAAACCCTTGTTGGATATTGGACTCCCCGGATTTGGTTTTGGATGATGAACAAACATAAATATATCGTGAACTAACTCTTTGTGAGCGCAGTTATGGAGATCCTCGCCAAATTCATATGAACATCCAAAGCGACGTCTCGAGACTTCTCAAAGCACGTGAACGTATGCCCAAAGCTTTGTTGAAGCTCAAGGACCACTTTAGAAGTCATGAAGATTCGGATCGAAGCTTTCGAAGACGGTTCATCAAGTTTTATTTATAGTCTTTTAGCTTCGTTCCGTAGAATGTTAATCCTTGAGTAGGTCTTACGTTTTAAATCTTCATAACGCTCATATCTTAGATCTAGGATCTTAGCATAAGTCCATACAAACTTTCCCGAAGCTTTGCGCTTCGATTCGGGACTTCTAGTGCATGTTAGTTGTTCAAGAAGAAGAACCAACCGACTAGATGGTGATCTAGTCGGTCGGAAAAGCTTCTTGGACCGACTAGTTTACGTCAGTCAATTCCAAGCTCTTTACTGTTTACAGTTAGTCGGTCTACGTTGACTCACCGATCAACTAGTTTGTGAACTAGTCGGTCAGTGATGCTTCTTAGACCGACTAGTTGAGCTTTCCCTGTACATGCCAATTTTCGCCTGACTTACTGTTTATCGTTAGTCGGTCTATGTACATTTAGCAACCGACTAGTTGATGAACTAGTCGGTCAACATTTGTTCTTGGACTGACTAAATCAATTTGTGCTCAGACTTTCGTTTTATCTCTTAGTCGGTCTCAGTTGAGTAACAGACCGACTAGTTGTGAAACTAGTCGGTCAGCTACTCTTCTTGGACCGACTCATTTCTTAAGTCTGAACTTCGTCCTTTTGGCTGTTCTTCCATTAGTCGGTCTATGTTGATTGACCGACTGACTAGTTGATGAACTAGTCGGTCGGTGGTTGTTCTTTAACCGACTAGTTGGGTTTAGAAAAGAGCCGTTGGAGCATTAATTGAAACGTTTTTCTCTCTCTCTTTCCTCTAAGTTATAAATACTTGGTGAGCTGCATTCATTGCACTCAAGGCTGATTTTAAGAGAAGTTTAGAGATCAAAGAGAAAGCATTTACTCCCATTCAAAGCTCTTTCATTCCAATCTTGAATCTCTCTTCACTCTTATTTCAAAAGAGAGATTCATTGATTGTGAGCCTTCCAAGCCAAGTGCTTGATCCTAGGTCACCATCAACCTCATCACTCTCCATCGCTGATCTTCATCTTGGAGCTAGGGTTTGGTGCCACTTCTTCTTCCTCAAAATCATCTTTGCCTAATTCGTAAGCATTACTCAAGGCATAGGTATTTTGTCGGTAAGAAGTTTTATTTCATTTACTTTCATATTGTAATTGGTTCACTCTCGGTTGTGAGAGTGGTTGTGATCCCGGGTTGTGGGAGTCACAATTTCCTTTGTGTATGATTTGACTTGTGAAGGTTTTTCACAAGTATTTCATAGTGGAAATCTTGAGTTAGGGTTTCTAACTCAAGTATGATTTGACTTGTGTATGATTTGACTTGTGAAGGTTTTTCACAAGTATTTCATAGTGGAAATCTTGAGTTAGGGTTTCTAACTCAAGTATCCGGAGGGGATCCGGGTGGTTAGGACGTAGGATCCCCGGGAACAAGTCGGGGAGACTTGGGTGGATCCGAACCCAGTAATATTGCTTGTTTGTGATTGTCTTATTTGTTGTCGATTATTTACTATTCCGCATTTCCGCATTAATTGGTAGAGTTTGCAAGGTAATTAGGAATTAGCCTGTAACGACTGGTTTTCATGTATCTGGATTTATTATATTATATTATATGTTTTGGTGGATTTTCTCTTCATGTGTGGTTTTCGTCTCCGTAGCTTTCATTTTCGATCGTTTCGTCGTGATTTTCTAGCTTCTTCCTTAGAATCGTCGATTTTGGAGTAAGTCATTTGTGACAGACTTCATATCGGTCATATCTTATTATTAGATCAAGCCTAGGAGTCTTAGGAATCGATCCCGGATCTTCGTGCTCCATTTCGGAACTTTTGGTGCACGTTAGCCGGTACAAGAAGGGGAACCGACCGACTAGATGACGATTTAGTCGGTCGGCAAACCTTCATGGACCGACTAGTTTTCTTTGTTAATTTCTCAGGAGTTACTGTTTATCGTTAGTCGGTCTAAGAACATTGGTCGACCAACTAGGTTGCAAACTAGTCGGTCAGCAATTGTTCTTTAACCGACTAGCTCTATGATCATTTTTGACACCAAGTACTATTCATTCTTAGTCGGTCTAAGAACGTTCATCGACCGACTAGATGACAAACTAGTCGGTCAGTAGTTGTTCTTTGACCGACTAAATCTAAATCCTATTTTTGTACAGGAGTTACTGTTTGGACTTAGTCGGTCTGCGTTGGTCAACCGACCGACTAGTTTCCAAACTAGTCGGTCAGTGGTTGCTCTTTGACCGACTAATTCATTACCCAGATTTTTCCCTAATTTCGTTGCTTGGTGTTAGTCGGTCACAGCTAATCGACCGACCGAATAGTTGCTAAACTAGTCGGTCAGCCAACCTTCTTTGACCGACTAATCAGTGTCGAAACCCTAATTTTTGGGCAGCTGCCAGCACTTCCTATTTATACCCCTCCCAAACGTTTTCTTCTTCTTCTTCTTCAACTCTAAACCTAATTTCTCCCCCATTGAGCCTCCTACTACCTCAAACCCTTATTCCTTCATCCCAAGCCCAAAATCCATCATCCAAACCCTCACTTAACACATTCCACCTCTCATCTTCCTCAAACTTTCATCAAACCCCCAAAAATCCCCAAAACCCCATTTCTCCAGATTTTTCCCATCTATTCCAGATCTGAACCCTAGGTTCCCGGAGCGTTTCTTCCGTTGTCGTGCTTGCTCGGCATCATTCTTCCGCTTCCGATACGGTAATAATCGTTCTCTTAATGTTTTCATAACCCGTTGTGTTTTTATGAAACCCTAATGAAATGAATGTTGTCTTGATGATTGTTTCTCCATAACAGCGACTTCCCCGTAGATTAGCGTTCGTGAGACGAACCCTCGTTGATCGTCATCCTCGGTGCTAGGCAAGTGAAACTTACCACTTAGGGTTTTGGGCCATGTCTTAGGCCATTTGCTTGTTGTAGGCGTAAAAGAGACTAGGCGACGAAATGATACTCGCCTAGGCACAAATTTAGGAACTAGCTTGACAACGAAGCTAGATCTGACATTTATCATGTTGCACAACTACCATGTCATGTTTAATTTCCATTAACGGTACGCAAACTAATTGTCATGTCATTGCATCCTTTAAGTGTTCCCGTGATTGCGTAGCTCCGCTACATCTTGTGAAATGATTGAGGCTAGGTGCACCCCTATGCCAAATGGAATACGCTCCTGGTTATGATCCAGGAAACGAGCTCTTGTGCGGGGAAACCATGGCTCATTTACTGAGCTCATGTACAGGGACCCTGGCTCGTTCACATGTGGGTATTGGGGGTAAGAGTTAATGGGCCAATCAACTGGGAGTCTGTCCGATCAGCAACTGCAGTGGTAAGGCGTAAAATCTGGGTTCTGGGGTAGTGTTAAGCGGCCAATCAGCGTGAATGCCAAACCGTTCAGCTGTAAGGCGTAAACATCTACAAACAACTTGAAACGTGACTAGTGAAAATATTGAGATTGTTAGTAGCTTGGCTACTCTTGACTTGTCCCGATAATTGTTCTCTTGTACTTATTGTTTCACCATGTCTTGCTTGTGCACTCATGTTATAACTGCCATGTCATGCATACTATAACTGCTAGGTTGTTAGTTTGCCTTACTTTCAGTTTCCTTGCCCAAGTCTTTTAGACTTGCTGACATGTGCCCCTTTATTCTTTTGGGTGACACATGTTAGATCCTGAGCATGAGTACATTGTTGAGGACGAGGTGTTTGCTGACGCCGAGCCCGAGCCTGTGTTTGGCGAGGAGTACGTGGACACTGGGGACCAGTCCTAGTGTCTTCGTTGAGCTTTCCCTTTTTGTTTAGACTGCTGTTTGTTATCGGTGCGTAGCACCTATACTTGGTTACGTTGTTCCTTTTGTTGGCCTTGTTCTGGGCCTTTAGACTCTTTCTTTAGCCTGGTGGCTTTTTCTGGATGTTGAACTTAATTTTTCATGTTGGACAATTATGAGATGAGATTTTATTTTTGTCTCTCCTTGTGTTATTATTGTTGTTCCATTTGTGGTTATAGGGACCTGCTTATGTTCTATTGACGCTTATCAGGTTTGGGGCTTCACAGCTCCACTCTCGTGCGGACCTTTTCACGTCTCGCCTATATTTTAGGGAAGCGGGGCATGACAGGTTTTGTTGGTGTCCCATGCAGGTCCTCTTCTGTAACTGCGATTATCGGAATGACGATAGTAATATTAGAATGTCCAATAAACTAAGTTCGACGTCTGAGTCATAAGCTATGAGTCTAATCTGCTTCGTTTTCTGTGTCATTAGATGGCAGGAAGGCGATTCACCCGTGGTGGAGGTAGTGGTGCGCCCCCTCATGATGAGGAGCCTGAGCGGGAACCCACCAATGGAGAGATGATGCGGATGATGCTCCAGATGATGCAAGTGCAACAGGGCGTGCTCCTGCTAGCCCAGAATGCTCCACTTGCTCGAGCTGCCCGGGCACTTCTGGATGCCCCTCGCTCCGAGCCGGGAGCGAAGCAATTTCGGGAGCTGTGTCCCGCATATTGTGATGGGTCTGAGGGTCCTCTGGCTACCGATGAGTGGATTCAGAACATTGAGGATAACTTGAAGATGGCCAAGATCACCCCGGCTGGATGGGTTGATTTGGCGAAGAGGCAACTCAAGGATAATTCTCGGAACTGGTGGGATGCGGAAGAGAAGATGCTGGTGGAGCCGATAGATTGGGCTACCTTCACATCCAGGTTTGATGAGGAGTTCTTTCTGAAGGCTGCTAAGAAGGAGATGCTGCAGCGCTTTATTGATCTGAAGCAAGGGAGCTTGACGGTGGACCTGTACCACCAAGAGTTCACTAGGCTGAGTCGGTTCGCACCGAAGATGGTGCAGGATGCTGATGAGAGGGCTTAGAGGTTCCTGCAGGGACTTGCTTTGGAGCTCCAAAGTTTTATGTCTTCCTCTGATCTGGACTCTTATCAGAAGGTTCTGGTCGCTGCGAGGAGGCAGGAGCTGAACCTGAGTCAGAGGAGGAGACATGTTTCTGGTCCTGGGAAGTGGCCTATGGAGCAGTCCAGGGCGGTGATTAGGCCTGGTTTCAAGCCTAATCAGCCAGCTCAGTTCAAGAGGCCAGGAGGGCCTATTCAGAAGACTTGCCATTTCTGCGGCAAGCCTGGCCACATCAAGGATCAGTGTAGGAAGTTTCTGGGCCAGTGTTTGGTTTGTGGTGATGCTTCTCATGTCGCGAAGGATTGTCGGCATGCGAATCAGCTGCGGAGGGCACATGTTGCAGCACAGCCGTTGCAGCAGCGAGCGTCTGTTCCTGCTGGACGTGGAGCAGCTCTTGTTCCACAGAGGCAGGCTTTTCAGCAGGCTATTCCGCCGAGGAGGCAGGCTTTTCTGATGACCGCTGTGGAGAGTGAGGCTGTGGATGAGGTTATCGCAGGTAATCCTCAATCTAGCTGTTACTTTCCTAGCTGGTTTTGATTATTAGATTGTGTTGTTTGCTTGAACATGATTGTTTGCTAGAGTAGGGTTTGATTGTTAATTTCTTGTTAGGTGTGGTTTTGGTGTGCACATTTCCTGCACGAGTCCTATTTGACTCTGGTGCATCGATGTGCATTATTTCTCGGAGCTTCGTGGAGAAGCATTCCTTGTCGACGTCCCCTCTTTCCAAGAGTTGGAATATCGTTACAGGGAATGGCGTGGTCTCGGTGCATCTTGGTTGCAATTCTTGCTCGTTGGTGGTCTGTGGATATGAGCTTTACGCTGATTTCATTGTCCACGACATCATCAACTATGATGCAGTCCTTAGGATGGATTGGCTTGCGAGCTTCTATGATACGATCGACTGTCGGAGGAAGAAGGTGGTGTTCGAGATTCCCGGACATCCAGTATTTGAGTTTAGCCACGGTAGCAGCTCGCTTGGTCCTGTCAGATTTCGGGCCAGGCCGGTGGAGGTTGTGGCTATGCAGATGGAGTTGGAGAGGCCAGCTGTGGTGCGAGATTTTGATGACATCTTCCCCGAGGAGATGTCTGGTTTGCCACCTGATCGAGCTCTAGAATTTTCTATTGATCTTGTTCCGGGAGCGCAGCCGATTTCGAAGGCGTCGTATCGTATGGCACCCGCTGAGTTGGAGGAATTACGGAAGCAGCTGGATGAGCTTTTACAGAAGGGTTATATCAACCCTAGTGTGTCTCCGTGGGGAGCACCGGTGTTGCTGGTGAAGAAGAAGGATGGTTCGTGTCGCATGTGCGTGGACTATCGGGAGTTGAATGCGGTGACCATCAAGAATAAATACCCGTTGCCTCGCATCGATGATATTTTTGATCAGCTTGGAGGTTCGAGGGTGTTTTCGAAGTTGGATCTGAGGAGTGGTTACCACCAGCTGAAGGTGAAGAAGGATGATGTTCCGAAGACAGCGTTCAGGACGAAGTATGGACACTACGAGTTTGTGGTTATGCCTTTCGGTGTAACCAATGCACCCGCAGTTTTCATGAATCTGATGAACCTGATTTTCTACGACTTTTTGGACAAGTTTGTCGTTATCTTTATTGACGACATTCTGATCTATTCAAAGTCGGAGGAGGAGCATGTCTCGCACTTGAGGACGGTATTGGAGATTTTGAGGAAGCATCGGTTGTATGCTAAGTTTTCGAAGTGCGAGTTTTGGCTGGACAGAGTTTCTTTCCTCGGGCATGTGGTGACTGGAGATGGTATCTCAGTGGACCCCGAGAAGATCAGGGACATCAGAGAGTGGCATGTTCCGCAGTCAGCGTCTGAGATCCGGAGTTTCCTTGGGCTTGCTGGTTACTATCGGCGCTTCATTAAGGACTTTTCTTGTATTACCGAGCCGATGACCAGATTGACGATGAAGGATGTACCTTTTGTTTGGTCGGGTGATTGTGAGAATGCCTTTGGCGTTCTGAGAGAGAGGTTGAAGACTGCCCCTATTCTTGTTGTGCCTGATCGCAGCGGTGGATTTGAGATCTTTTGCGATGCTTCTGGCAAGGGTCTCGGTTGTGTGTTGCATCAGCACGGGCATATTGTGGCTTATGCTTCTCGTCAGCTCAAGGTTCATGAGAAGAATTACCCGACGCATGATTTGGAGTTGGCTGCCGTTGTGTTTGCTCTTAAGATCTGGAGGCATTCTTGCTGAGTGAGAAAGTGAAGATTTTCACCGATCACAAAAGCTTGAAGTATATTTTTACTCAGAAGGAGCTCAACATGTGACAGCGTCGATGGTTGGAGCTCATGGCGGATTATGAGATTGATTTGCAGTATCACCCTGGCAAGGTGAATGTGGTTCCTGATGCGCTGAGTAGGCTTCCAGCGGTGATGATTTTGACTTCGCAGTGGAGATTGCAGCAGGATTTTTGCGAGTCTGGTGTGGAGATTGTTCTTCCTGGGGAGG
Organism: Scilla litardierei; assembly: GCA_030789695.1. Lineage (NCBI taxonomy): Eukaryota > Viridiplantae > Streptophyta > Magnoliopsida > Asparagales > Asparagaceae > Scilla > Scilla litardierei. The sequence continues at coordinate 133,392,655 of CM061136.1, read as the reverse complement.
TTTCTTCGTTGATGTGTATGCAGATACAGTCGACGATTGTGGATCGGATCAAGGCTGGCCAGGCTGAGGATCCGAAGCTGGTGAAGATTCGGGAGCAGGTAGAAGCCAGTCTGCAGACTGACTTTTTGATTCATGAGGATGGCTCGCTGAGGTTTGGAGCCAGGTTGTGTGTGCCAGCTGGGGATATTAGAGAGGAGTTGATGGTGGAGGCACACAGTTCGCCTTATTCTGTGCATCCTGGTGGCACCAAGATGTACCAGGATCTTCGTCTGAACTATTGGTGGCATGGCATGAAGAGGAGTGTGGCTCGGAGTGTAGCCAAGTGTGTGGTTTGCCAACAAGTAAAGGCGGATCATCAGCGTACGGTCGGGTTGCTACAACCGCTTCCGATTTCGGAGTGGAAATGGCAACACAGCACTATGGATTTCGTGACTGGACTATCTCGGAGTCCGAAGCAGAATGACGCGATTTGGGTGATCGTAGATCGATTGACCAAATCCGCGCACTTTATTCCATTCCGAGTGGGACAGTCCACTGAGGAGCTAGCGAGGAGATATATGGAGGTAAATTCTTTTACTCTCCATTTTTATTTTCTTTTCCTAGTTTGGATAGTGATGTAACGTGAATCATGCAGGAGGTTGTACGACTTCACGGAGTCCCCGTGAGTATCGTGTCGGACAGAGACATGAGGTTCACATCTCAGTTCTGGCAGAGTTTGCAGAAGAGTTTGGGTACGCGTCTGAGTTTCAGCACGGCGTACCATCCGCAGACGGATGGCCAGTCCGAGAGGACGATTCAGATCTTGGAGGACATGCTGAGGGCGTGCATGTTGGATTTTAAGGGTTCGTGGGAGGACCATCTACATCTGGTGGAGTTTTCTTACAACAAAAGCTTCCAGGCGAGTAATGGCATGGCGCCTTTCGCCGCTCTTTATGAGAGGAAATGTCGATCACCGTTGAGTTGGGATGACGTTGGTGATCAGGAGCTGTTGGGACCTGAGATGATCATGGAGGCCGTGGATGTTGTCAGAAACATTCGGGAGAGGTTGAGGATTGCTCAGGACCGTTTTAAGCATTGGGCGGATGCTAAACGGTGTCCTTTGGATTTTCAGCCGGGAGATCATGTGTTTCTGAGGATTTCCCCGAATCGTGGTGTGATTCGCTTTGGGAAGCGAGGGAAGTTGAGCCCGCGATACATTGGACCGTTTGACATCCTGGAGAAAGTTGGCGAGGTAGCTTATCGCTTAGCCTTGCCGCCATCTTTGGAAGGAGTTCACAATGTTTTCCATGTGTCGCAGCTTCGTCGATACATTAGCGATCCATCTCATGCTGTGGATTTCTCGGAGATTACCGTTCGCTCCGATATGACGTATGACCAGCAGCCAGTGCGGATTCTGGATAGGCATCAGAAGTCACTTCGAAACAAGGTTGTCAATCTTGTGAGGGTGATGTGGCGACACGGCTCGCCTGGAGAGTCTACTTGGGAGAATGAAGATGAGATGCGAGAGTGTTTCCCACTTTTGTTCCCGGACACGTGAGTGTTGGGAAATTCCGAGGACGGAATTTTTCTTTAGTTGTGGAGGATGTAACGACTGGTTTTTATGTATCTGGATTTATTATATTATATTATATGTTTTGGTGGATTTTCTCTTCATGTGTGGTTTTCGTCTCCGTAGCTTTCATTTTCGATCTTTTCGTCGTGATTTTCTAGCTTCTTCCTTAGAATCGTCGATTTTGGAGTAAGTCATTCATGACGGACTTCATATCGGTCATATCTTATTGTTAGATCAAGCCTAGGAGTGTTAGGAATCGATCCCGGAGCTTCGTGCTCCATTTCGGAACTTTTGGTGCACGTTAGATGGTACAAGAAGGGGAACCGACCGACTAGATGACGATTTAGTCGGTCGACAAACCTTCATGGACCGACTAGTTTGCTTTGTTAATTTCTCAGGAGTTACTGTTTATCGTTAGTCGGTCTAAGAACATTGGTCGACCGACTAGGTTGCAAACTAGTCGGTCAGCAATTGTTCTTTAACCGACTAGCTCTATGATCATTTTTGACACCAAGTACTATTCATTCTTAGTCGGTCTAAGAACGTTCATCGACCGACTAGATGACAAATTAGTCGGTCAGTAGTTGTTCTTTGACCGACTAAATCTAAATCCTATTTTTGTACAGGAGTTACTGTTTGGACTTAGTCAGTCTGCGTTGGTCAACCGACCGACTAGTTTCCAAACTAGTCGGTCAGTGGTTGCTCTTTGACCGACTAATTCATTACCCAGATTTTTCCCTAATTTCGCTGCTTGGTGTTAGTCGGTCACAGCTAATCGACCGACCGAATAGTTGCTAAACTAGTCGGTCAGCCAACCTTCTTTGACCGACTAATCAGTGTCGAAACCCTAATTTTTGGGCAGCCGCCAGCACTTCCTATTTATACCCCTACCAAACGTTTTCTTCTTCTTCTTCTTCAACTCTAAACCTAATTTCTCCCCCCATTGAGCCCCCTACTACCTCAAACCCTTATTCCTTCATCCCAAGCCCAAAATCCATCATCCAAACCCTCACTTAACACATTCCACCTCTCATCTTCCTCAAACTTTCATCAAACCCCAAAAAATCCCCAAAACCCCATTTCTCCAGATTTTCCCCATCTATTCCAGATCTGAACCCTAGTTTCCCCGGAGCATTTCTTCCGTTGCCGTGCTTGATCGGCATCATTCTTCCGCTTCCGATACGGTAATAGTCGTTCTCTTAATGTTTTCATAACCCGTTGTGTTTTTGTGAAACCCTAATGAAATGAATGTTGTCTTGATGATTGTTTCTCCGTAATAGCGACTTCCCCGTAGATTAGCGTCCGTGAGACAAACCCTCGTTGATCGTCATCCTCGGTGCTAGGCAAGTGAAACTTGTCACTTAGGGTTTTGGGCCATGTCTTAGGCCATTTGCTTGTTGTAGGCGTAAAAGAGACTAGGCGACGAAATGATACTCGCCTAGGCACAAATTTAGGAACTAGCTTGACAACGAAGCTAGATCCGACATTTATCATGTTGCACAACTACCATGTCATGTTTAATTTCCATTAACGGTACGCAAACTAATTGTCATGCCATTGCATCCTTTAAGTGTTCCCGTGATTGCGTAGCTCCGCTACATCTTGTAAAATGATTGAGGCTAGGTTCACCCCTATGCCAAATGGAATACGCTCCGGGTTGTGATCCAGGAAACGAGCTCTTGTGCGGGACAACCCTGTCTCATTTATTGAGCTCATGTACAGGGACCCTGGCTCGTTCACATGTGGGTATTGGGGGTAAGAGTTAAGCGGCCAATCAACTGGGAGTCTGTCCGATCAGCAACTGCAGTGGTAAGGCGTAAACTCTGGGTTTTGGGGTAGTGTTAAGCGGCCAATCAGCGTGAATGCCAAACCGTTCAGCTGTAAGGCGTAAACATCTACAAACAACTTGAAACGTGACTAGTGAAAATATTGAGATTGTTAGTAGCTTGGCTAATCTTGACTTGTCCCGATAATTGTTCTCTTGTACTATTGTTTCACCATGTCTTGCTTGTGCACTCATGTTATAACTGCCATGTCATGCATACTATAACTGCTAGGTTGTTAGTTTGCCTTACTTTCAGTTTCCTTGCCCAAGTCTTTTAGACTTGCTGACATGTGCCCCTTTACTTTTTTGGGTGACACATGTTAGATCCTGAGCCTGAGTACATTGTTGAGGACGAGGTGTTTGCTGACGCCGAGCCCGAGCCTGTGTTTGGCGAGGAGTACGTGGACACTGGGGACCAGTCCTAGTGTCTTCGTTGAGCTTTCCCTTTTTGTTTAGACTGCTGTTTGTTGTCGGTGCGTAGCACCTATACTTGGTTACGTTGTTCCTTTTGTTGGCCTTGTTCTGGGCCTTTAGACTCTTTCTTTAGCCTGGTGTCTTTTTCTGGATGTTGAACTTAATTTTTCATGTTGGACAATAATGAGATGTGATTTTATTTCTGTATCTCCTTGTGTTATTATTGTTGTTCCATTTGTGGTTACAGGGACCTGCTTATGTTCTATTGACGCTTATCGGTTTTGGGGCTTCACAGCTCCACTCTCGTGCGGACCTTTTCACGTCTCGCCTCCATTTTAGGGAAGCGGGGCGTGACATAGCCTCTTAATTATTTTAAAGTACTATTCACCCCCCCCCCCCCCCCTCTAGTACTTGTGCAGTAGCTTAGCAGGGCATTACATTTGGTATCAGAGCCAAGTCTATAGCTATGTCTGCCAACGACAACAAGACCGTTCGCCCACCTTCCGACTATAGCACCTTCAAGAACCGTGAAGGAGCTTCTTCGATAATGAAAGGACACTCCTCAACGAGGCCTCCCTTCTTCAACGGTACCAACTACGGGTACTGGAAATGCCGGATGGAAACTTTCCTCCGGAGTGCTTCACTATGGAGGACCACAATGAAGGAGTACGTCGAGCCCGCCGAAGATTTCGAGAAGTGGACTCCCGCGGAGGTCACCGCGGAGGTAAGCAATGCCAAGGCAATGGACGCCTTGCAATGTGCCTTGGAGCCCGAGGATTTCAACAAGATATGCACATGTAAGAGTGCATATCAAATATGGAACTCCCTCCTCATCTTGCATGAAGGGACAAGTAGGGTCAGAGACTCTAAACTCGTAGTAGTTAATAAAGATTACGAGTTATTTCATATGCTACAGGGTGAGAAGATGAAGGAGTATTATGCTTGATTCGTCGACATCACAAACGAGTTGGAGGCTCTCGGTAAAACCTACACCCAAAAGGAGAAAGTCTCGAAGATCATCGATGGACTTCCTTCTTGTTGGGAGAAACGGACCTTCGCCATCGAGGAAGGTAATGACATGAAAACTATACCGTTGTTCAACTAATGGGTACCTTAATGTCATATGAGGTACTCAAAGATAGCAAGCTTAAGTTGCAGGACAAGATGAAGTCCTACTTGAAGCAAGACGAGCCAAAGAAGAAGGCTATTGCTTTCAAGGCCGCTCCATCCACATCCTCATCGACCGATGATGAAGACTCGGAAGACGAGTTGGACTTGGAGTCCATGGCACTCATGGCAAAGAAGTTCAACCGGTTCTTCCGAAAAGGTAACTTCAAAAACAAGTCTAAGTTTACTTCTTCTAACGCCTCCTCTCCTTTGTGTTTCAAATGCAACAAGCCAGGACACATGAAAGCGGAGTGTCCTCTAAACAAGCAAAAGGAGAAGTGGAAGGCGCCGAAGTTCGACAAGTCCAAGAAGTACAAGAAAGGGTACAAAAGGGTCTTGTCGGGACATTCACAGACTCCGATGATTCCTCAAGCGGAGAGTCGGACGATGAGCAAGTGGAGCAAGCGCACATGTGCTTCATGGCACGTGAGGAGCAAGATAAAGACTCCTCTTCCGATGATAGCGACAACGAAGGCGAAGAGGTAACCATGGATGACCTTAGAAATGCTAATAAGCAATTATGGTCTAAATAAAATAAATTATTAAATAGGTATACTAAAGTAAAAGATGATTTAGCTAGCATCCAAACCTCGCCTAAAACTATCATCACCAACAACGACACCGTTGTTGAAGAGTTGAAGAATGAGATTGTAAATCTCAAGACTCAACTTGAACATATTAGCATTGAGGACTCGGAGGAACACAAGATAGCGGATTTGACTTCTCAAAACTCGACTTTGAGTATTGAGAATGAAAATCTCAAATCTCGTGTTTATGTGCTCACATCGCAAGTATCCACTTTGGATGCTTCTATGCGTTCTCTCACCGAGAAATATGAGAACACATTAGGCCGAATCAATGAATTCAATAAGGGTAAGGGCCATTTGGATAATATCCTAAATGTCTTACCTCCGGCCAATCACCACATTGGTTTGGGGTATAAGTTGGGAAATTCATCCAAGTCGGCCACTACCTTTGTTAGGCCAACTTCCGATGCCTCAACGAGTGGGAGCAAACACTCTATTGGTAGTTCACCTACCATTGGTGCTTCCATCTCGTTCACACCCTCGTTTGGAAAGAAACCCACTTTGGGTGGACCTCCAAAGAAGGGTCATGCCTACATGTACACGAATACCATGCCACGTAGGAACACACGTCCTACTCCACCGGCTCACACATATGATGATTTCTATGCTACACATTCACGGGCACGTGCACACCATATGAGACACCCTCATGCACGTGTTCCCCCATATGCATATGCTCATCCACATCATCATATGAATAATTATCGTCGTGCACCATTTCATCATGTTCCTTATGCCTATACACGTCATGCATCACATAGAAATCAACAACGCATGCATGCACCCAATAAGATGAGGGCTCCCAAAATCTTCACAATTTGGAGCCCAAAGGACACAAGCATGGATGAAAAACAAGTTTACATGAATGCTTATTTTTCGAATATCGTGCATAGTAGTAATTATGTGGGGAAGTCTAAGTCCAATTGGACTTGGCTTCCAAAGGTCTAATCTTTTGGACCCAATGACCTTGGGTACCATGATACGATATTTTCTATCTTTAGGTACTCAAGAAAAAGAAACAGAGCAACAAATTTAAATTTAGCTCCAATGGGAATTGGATACTCGATAGCGGGTGTTCAAAACACATGACGGGTGACGCTCAATTGCTCTCCGGAGTGGTGCCCATTGCAAATGGAAACTATGTCGTCTTTGGAGGCAACGAGAGCGGAACCATCATAGGTGTTGGAAAAGTGGGTAATCCTTCTAAACCCCTAATATGTTATGTTTACCTTGTTAAAGGATTAAACCACAATCTTATTTCAATAAGCCAACTTTGTGACAAAGGTTACAAAGTTAGCTTTGCGAAAGGAATGTGCCATATTTTAAATAAAAATACTAATGATGTATTGTTTTCCGGCACACGCCATAAGGATATATATATATCCTAGATCTTCCAAGATCACATGAACAATGTCTCATTGCCAACACAAGTGAACAACACTTGTGGCATTGACATTTTGGTCATGTGAACTTTGGAACACTATTTAAGCTTTCCAAGTTAAATTCTATTAGAGGCTTCCCTAAGCTTGTCTTTCAAAAGAAAAGCTTTTGTGACTCGTGTCAACGAGGCAAGCTTCCAAAATCTTCATTTAAACCTAAGAAAAGCATTTCATCTAAGCGGCCACTAGAGCTATTACATCTAGATTTATTTGGGCCAACTAGAGTTGCTTCATTAGGTAATGCTAGATATGGACTTGTCATCGTTGATGACTTCTCTAGGTTTACTTGGGTATTTTCTTTGTGTAATAAAAATGAAGCTTTTGAAATCTTCACAATTTTTGTTAAGAAAGTACAAAATCTCATTGGAACCACCATTGTCACTATTCGTAGTGATCATGGAGGGGAATTTGAGAATGAGTCTTTTGAGACATTTTGTGATGAAGTTGGTATTACACACACCTTTTCATTCCCTCGCGCACCTCCTCAAAATGGTGTTGTAGAGAGAAAGAATAGGACGCTAGTGGAATGTACTCGCACTATGCTCGATGATAGCCAACTTGGCCATCAATTTTGGGCGGAAGCGGTACATACCGCTTGCTATGTGTTTAATAGAATACTTTTGAGGCCCGGCACCAAACAAACTTGTTATGAATTGTTGTTTGGTAGGTTGCCTCAAGTTAAACATTTTCGTGTTTTTGGTGCAAAATGTTTTATTAAAAACACGTATGGTAGTTTGGACAAATTCGATCCAAGATCCGATGAGGGGATATTTGTTGGATATTCCTCCCGTAGGAAAGCCTACCGGATATACAACAAACGAACCTCAACGATCGAGGAATTGCTTCATGTATCATTTAATGAAGGATTTGTCCCAACTAGAATTACTAATGATGATGAATCTATGGATGTTTTATGTGATTCAATTGGTAATTCTAACTCTATTGATTCTATTGATTCTATTGATTCTATTGAGACTAACCCAACTAATGAAGTTTTTGAGAATGTTCCTAGTGATCAGGGAATTCCCAAACGGCTTCATACCGTTCGTGACCATCCTCATGAGCAAGTCATTGGCAATATCCCTGATAGTGTCAAGACGAGATCGCAAGTGAACTACTTCATGCATTGTGCCTTTTGCCTCCTTGATAGAGCCAAAGAATTTTAATGAAGCATGCGAAGATAGCGCTTGGATCCTTGCCATGGAAGAGAAAATCATTCAATTCGAGAGGAATGAGGTTTGGGAGCTTGTTCCCTTGCCATCGAAGAACCACACCGTCATAGGAACAAAGTGGATCTTCAAGAACAAGACCGACGAAAACCAAGTCGTCGTCCGGAACAAAGCTCGGTTAGTTGCTCAAGGCTATCGGCAAGAGGAAGGTATTAATTCGAAGAATCCTTTGCTCCGGTAGCTAGATTAGAATCAATTAGATTATTATTGTCTTTTGCATGCCATAAGGATTTTAAATTATTTCAAATGGATGTTAAAAGTGCATTTTTAAACGGAGATGTTGAGGAAGTTTACGTTTCTCAACCTCTGGGTTTTATAAATGAAAAATTCCCAAATCATGTTTTCAAACTTAAGAAAGCACTTTACGGTTGGAGACAAGCTCCTCGAGCTTGGTATGACCGTTTAAAGAATTTTCTTTTGGATTTAGGATTTAAAATGGGAGAAGTTGATTCCACATTATTTGTTAAGTACTCGAATAATGATATAATTTTAGTTCAAATATATGTTGATGATATCATTTTCGGTGCTACTAACTTTGCTCTTTGCGAAGAGTTTTCTAATGTGATGAAGGATCAATTTGAGATGAGCCACATGGGTGAGCTCAAGTATTTCTTAGGTCTCCAAATTTGCCAAATGAATGATGCAATCTTCATCCACCAAACGAAGTACACGGTGGAGTTACTAAAGCGATTTGGAATGGAGAATGCCTCCGAGAAGAAGACTCCAATGAGCACGACTACGCATCTTGATAAGGATATGGTCGGTAAAGATGTAGACATTCGTCTATATCGAGGTATGATAGGTAGTTTACTTTATCTTACCGCAAGTAGGCCCGATATTATGTTTGTCGTATGTGTATGTGCTCGTTATCAGTCTCAACCTAAGGAGTCTCACTTAGTAGCGGTAAAACGTATTTTTCGTTATCTAAGTTACACACTTGATTTTGGATTACTTTATCCAAAATCTAGCACATATGAGTTAATCTCATATAATGACGCAGATTATGCGGGATGCAAATCCGATAGGAAAAGTACTAGTGGCACTTGCCATTTTATAGAAAATTCTCTTGTCTCTTGGTTTTCCAAGAAGCAGAATTCCGTATAACTTTCAACCACCGAGGCGGAATATATTGCCGCCGGTGCCGCGTGTGCTCAAGTTCTTTGGATGAGACACACACTTAAAGACTTTGGTATAAACTGTGATACTTGCCCTATCATAGTGGACAACCAAAGTGCAATATGTCTCTCTAAGAACCCGGTACACCATTCCCGTTCGAAACACATAGATGTCCGACACCATTTCTTAGATGATCATGTTGCTAAAAGGACATCATATTAGTGTACGTTGAAACCCAGAAGCAAATCGCCGATATTTTCACGAAACCCCTAAAGGAAGACTCCTTTGTGCGGTTACGTCGAGAATTGGGGATTATGGGTGAATCCGAGATTTAGGATTCATATGTTTTCAATAATCTTGCATGCTATTCAATTCTTTATATTTGCTTATGCTAGATTAATTGAAATTTTCTGGATTTTTGTTGAATTTTTGGAATTTTCGCTCGATTTGTTCATAAACATCAAATTTAAGATTTTTGATATTTAATGGGGTAGTATAATGATTAATGAGAGTATTTTGATGTTTCGTCGAAGTGCGATTAGGATAGAAATCAAAATTTCAAATTCTAAAATTTTTGGACTCTCTTAGTCGGTCCAAGTTCATTGGCCGACCGACTAGATTCAGTTCTAGTCGGTCAGTGAATGAGCTTAGACCGACTAATTCTTGTCAGTTAATTTGGCTTCGGTTACTGGTTGCAACTAGTCGGTTCAAGCTCATTGACCGACCGACTAGATCGTCATCTAGTCGGTCAGTGCTTGAACTATGACCGACTAATTTCCTCAGGGACAGTTGCGTCTTTTCGACTTCCGACCGACTTAAACTCATTCTAATCGACTTCTTTCTCTTCTAGTCGATCAAAATCTCCCTCTCTCTCAGCCTAACCCCCCGAGCCCGTTCGTCTTCTCCGTCGATCCGATCGTTTTCCGACCTATTTCCGGCCGTGTGTCCGTCGATCTTCCCTAGGTGATCTCTCTCCCTCCCTCTCCTAGCTTCTAGGGCCTGTTTCCTGTGCTTAGGGTTAGGATTTCTTAGTTTTTCGGTTAGGGTTTCCCGTTTCTAGGGCTTGATCATTAGGGTTCTTGATCTTAATTCCTCGTTTGATTGCGTCATGTTTTGTCTCGCTGATGGCAAGAACACGAATCCCGATCCGTCCTTCGAGCCCTTCGCCTATGACCGTCGAGTCGCCCCCTAGGGAGCCATCGCAACCTTTGCGAACCCCACCTAAACGTCGATCGAAGACCACCCAACGCTCTTTGTCGTCGCCTCCTCTTAAGCGTAAGAGGACGGCGATATTGAAACCCCGAGCTCATTCTCAGCCCAAGCCCAAGTCTGTGTCTTACCATGCTCCCACTCCACCCGGTGCTTCGGATTCCGACACCAAGTATATATCCGAGACCGAGACCCATAGGGAACCCTCGCCTCCTCCTAGGCAACCTGAGTCTAGCTCTCGACCCCGTACTTCTACACGTAAGCCTAATGGAAAGGCTCCGATGCCGGTTGGCTGTGTCGATATTTCGTTGTGTCACGACGACCCTATGTGTCTCGCGGCTTACAACCGTATCGAACACTGACCGCTGCTTCTGGAGCATTTCATATAGTTCTCAGACTTCCCAGGCCTCGCAGATCTTCTGTCGTCTTCCGGTCTTATCGATTACCTTCGATATGACCCTAAGGCGAATCCTCACCCCTACCCTCGCCTCGTGAAACTCTTCTATGCCAACCGTGTCTGGGGTCAGTACGACGAGACCCACTCGATTGAGACTACTGTCTTGGGGACTCCGATAGTCCTCACGGTAGAAATCTTAGGAGAGGTGTTGGGTATCTCCTCGTCTGGCCTTCTACCATCTGATATCTCCGTCGATGACATCTCTGACCTCAATCAGGTCATTCTCTGTGAGATTTTCCACGAGATTCCTCCCACCATGATTGGCGTTCCCTCTAAGTCCTTCAAGCCGAATGCTTAGGTGCTTAACTTGATCTTGAAGTCGTGCTTACTTCCTAAGTACGGCTCCTCCTCTTTGCCATCCCAGCCATTCTTGAAGTTGATCTATGACATCTTTATGGGGAGCTCGATTAACTGGGCTCAGATTATACTCGATAAGAGATGTCGGCTCATATCCCATTCCCGTGCCTTCTGACACTTGTCTTTCGCCACTTCCGTGTCACACTTCCACCTGATGATGAGCGTCCCCTCGGTCCCCATCTAAATGCGACGGCCGTCAAGAAGTCTCTTGCGATGCTATGTCACATTCAGAGGACGACCCCCTCTGCTTCAGCGTCTGCTTCTGCCTCAGCTGCTCCCTCTACCACTCTTGACGAGCTCGCACGTTCAGTGAGATTCTTGGAGTCTCGTTATGCTCGTACCGAGGAGATACTTGCTTGTATCACCTCTCGTTTGGGTATTGAGATCCCTCCATCGTTCTCTGACGAGGAGGAGTTGGATGAGGAGGAGATTGAGGAGCTTCTTCGTGCTGCTGCTCGTTCCCCTACGGGCACTTCTGGTGCTGATGTTTCCTCTTCTGCCGGTGAACCCGAGAGTACTCCTGTTGCCACCTTTTCTGCGGTGGATGCTACGACTGGTGCTCCCGAGGCCACTACCGTTGCTGCTTCTGAGATCGTCTCTCCTGCCGTGCCAGAGATCACCACTACCGTTGCTCCCGTGGACACTTCAGCTGATCCGGTGACCACCTCCACTCCTGCTGAGCCTGATGTTGCTTCAGATACTCCCGCTTCCTCTTGAGCTTCCTTGAGGACTCTCCTAGTGCCCTTTTGATGATAGATCTATTTTGAGAAATTTGGGTAGGATAGTGAGGGTGGTTATGATTTTTGGACCATTTTGATGATGTATTTTTGGGATATATTTTGATGGTGATGTATGCTTTGTGCTACTCTGATATATGTGTGATATTTTGGTGTATTTTGTGCCTCGATCGTTTGATCGTGTCTGTATGTCGACGATGTATCATATTTGATGTACTCATGCTTTATATATATATATATACATCGTTGTTGACATTTTCATTCTCTTGTGCACATTAAATGTTCTATATGTCTCTGATGTTTTGATTTCATCGCTCGACGATAATAACTTAGTTAAATAGAAATTATTTCTATGGAAACATAGAATTGTTTTCCATGCACTAAATTAACCAAGAATGTTGATATTGGAGAGTATATTCCATAACTCAATCCGTAAAATTGATTTGAGTTTTGATGATTTTATTTATCGATTTTTGACTTTGGTCTCCTTGACACGCTTTGATTTCCTTCGAATTTTCCTTTGGTGTCATTTGGACCGTGGTCATATTCTACGACTCCCGTGCTTTTATTTGAAGCCATTGTTGTTGTCGTTGATCTCCTCCCACTCTTTTTGCTAATGCCAAAGGGGGAGAGATATAATAATAACGATGTGCTAAATGATAATTCAAAATCATTTTCCAAGAATCTAATTTGATATGTTAGATTCAGGGGGAGCTAAGATATAAAAATGGATTTCAAATCCTAAATTTCGATAATTGGATTCTCAGTTTATATACTTTACTCGTCTGCTTGATGCTTATGATTATTATTGAATATGGAATTAACATGTCATCAATGCAGGGGAGTAAGTAAATTTCATTTGAATCATTATTTTTTATTATTATTTATGTTGGTTTGTCATTACCAAAAGGGGGAGAATGTTGGATATTGGACTCCCCGGATTTGGTTTTGGATGATGAACAAACATAAATATATCGTGAACTAACTCTTTGTGAGCGCAGTTATGGAGATCGTCGCCAAATTCATATGAACATCCAAAGCGACGTCTCGAGACTTCTCAAAGCACGAGAACGTATGCCTAAAGCTTCGTTGAAGCTCAAGGACCACTTTAGAAGTCATGAAGATTCGGATCGAAGCTTTCGAAGATGGTTCGTCAAGTTTTATTTATAGTCTTTTAGCTTCGTTACGTAGAATGTTAAGCCTTGAGTAGGTCGTACGTTTTAAATCTTCATAACGCTCATATCTTAGATCTAGGATCTTAGTAGAAGTACATACAAACTTTTCCGAAGCTTCGCGCCTCGATTCGGGACTTCTAGTGCATGTTAGTTGGTTCAAGAAGAAGAACCAACCGACTAGATGGTGATCTAGTCGGTCAAAAAAGCTTCTTGGACCGACTAGTTTGCGTCAGTCAATTCCAAGCTCTTTACTGTTTACAGTTAGTCGGTCTACGTTGACTCACTGACCGACTAGTTTGTGAACTAGTCGGTCAGTGATGCTTCTTAGATCGACTAGTTGAGCTTTCCCTGTACATGCCAATTTTCGCCTGACTTACTGTTTATCGTTAGTCGGTCTATGTACATTTGGCGAACGACTAGTTGATGAACTAGTCGGTCAACATTTGTTCTTGGACCGACTAAATCAATTTGTGCTCAGACTTTCGTTTTATCTCTTAGTCGGTCTCAGTTGAGTAACCGACCGACTAGTTGTGAAACTAGTCGGTCAGCTACTCTTCTTGGACCGACTCGTTCCTTAAGTCTGAACTTCGTCCTTTTGGCTGTTCTTCCATTAGTCGGTCTATGTTGATTGACCGACCGACTAGTTGATGAACTAGTCGGTCGGTGGTTGTTCTTTGACCGACTAGTTGGGTTTAGAACAGAGCCGTTGGAGCATTAATTGAAACGTTTTTCTCTCTCTCTCTTTCCTCTAACTTATAAATACTTGGTGAGCTCATTCATTGCACTCAAGGCTGATTTTAAGAGAAGTTTAGAGATCAAAGAGAAAGCATTTACTCCCATTCAAAGCTCTTTCATTCCAATCTTGAATCTCTCCTCACTCTTATTTCAAAAGAGAGATTCATTGATTGTGATCCTTCCAAGCCAAGTGCTTGATCCTAGGTCACCATCAACCTCATATCTCTCCATCGCTAATCTTCATCTTGGAGCTATGGTTTGGTGCCTCTTCTTCTTCCTCAAAATCATCTTTGCCCTAATTCGTAAGCATTACTCAAGGCATAGGTATTTTGTCGGTAAGAAGTTTTATATCATTTACTTTCATATTGTAATTGGTTCACTCTCGGTTGTGAGAGTGGTTGTGATCCCAGGTTGTGGGAGTCACAATTTCCTTTGTGTATGATTTGACTTGTGAAGGTTTTTCACAAGTATTTCATAGTGGAATTCTTGAGTTATGGTTTCTAACTCAAGTATCCGGAGGGGATCCGGGCGGTTGGGACGTAGGATCACCGGGAACAAGTCGGGGAGACTTGGGTGGATCCGAACCCAGTAATATTGCTTGTTTGCGATTGTCTTATTTGTTGTCGATTATTTACTATTCCGCATTTCTGCATTAATTGGTAGAGATTGCAAGGTAATTAGGAATTAGCCTCTTAATTATTTTAAAGTACTATTCACCCCCCCCCCCCCCTCTAGTACTTGTGCAGTAGCTTAGCAGGGCATTACAACCCTCCCATAATGGTAGATTATGTTAATCTTGACCTAATTAAATTATTCTCTTGCTATAATGTTGGCTGAAATTAAATCCAGTTTCTGTTTCTTGTTCATTTGATCATATCTCTTAATTTAGACACAAAGAAATTCTGGGAAATTTATATTGGAAGTATTACTAAGTTATCTTCAACTTTCATGTTTTGAGTTTTTACAAACTCGAACTGCCATTAGCCCTAAACTGTTGTTGTATCTAGAGTATCAAATTCTGCCAAATTTTAGACCACCTCACTAAAATGGATATATCTGATACTATAGACTTCCAAATTCTACAAACTTAGACATTTTGAACATCTACACTTCATGAGCCACAACTTTTCTATTTTATATGAAATCAGAATTTTACTATAACATGTTGAAATTTCTTGAATAATTTGTGTCATGTTTCTGAATTCTGGACAAAATTTCTATGCTTCACGATATATGCCACTATAATTAGCAAACTCATCCTGATTTTTTGAAATTTGATATTTGAAACCCTGACTAGTAGATCTACAACTCATTTGTTAAGTTTTGATAAATTCACAATGAAATTGGGTGATATCTACCAATGTATTTTACTGTCTGTATTTTTCCAGCAAGCTGAATCGTTCAAGCAGCGCTTTGAATTATGTATTATAGCTATTCTCCATTTCATTGCTCACGATGCTTGTTGATACATGGAAAAGAGTTTGATAGTGTGGTTTGCTCATGGATTAGTTCATGTTCTAGGGGCCATGTTAATAACGCCCACCACATGTTTATGAAAATGCCCAAATGAAGGCAAAATCTAGAAACTTGAGAAATTTGCTTTCATACATTTATGTCATGAACCATGTTATGAATTGGTAATGTTTGGGACATGAAAGGCATGGTTTCATATATCAGTAGCAATGAATTGAAATGGATATGATGAAGGGCATGACACTTCGGTGCAAGACCCATGTTGATATGTGATGTGGCTATGATGGATGGCATGCCACTTAGGTACATGATCCATATTGATATGAATAAGAAATGTTGACATGGTGAGGCCATACCATCATGACTCCTATAATATAAGTTATGATGTTTAACTAAAATGAGCTTGGAATGTCTCAGTCCTCTCTGAAGAGGGTGAGTTTTCAAGATGGGATTTGGGGGAGTAACTGAGTAAGAGCAGCCATAAGGACTGCACTTGGAGGTGGAGATTCTTGGCACACACTCACCTGTAGTGAGTGGATTGACCCATGGTAGTTGTGGTGACTATTTCCACTCGCCTTACAGGGAGTGACCGTGTGATACGTGTAGTGGTGTGGAGGATATTCTCACTCCTAAAGACGGGGGAGTTCGAGAGGCCCTATTAAAATTCATCAGTGCTCGTGTACTACTGGCGGGGTAGTTTGAGTGCCACCCCACCTTGGGTGAGGTCCATGTCCTTATGTCCTGCATTTACCCAGGGTTCCGGATAAATATCAATAATTGAAGACTCTTACTTTATCATAATATACTTGTGATTATTTTCCTTGCTTGTTATAGTTGTAATTGCAATAAATTACATGTTATTCGTTCTCCTTGTAGTGTTTCATCTTCCCTCTACTTGTATTATTGTGACATTGTGGTATAATACTCTTTTAGACTAGGTCTGCTTGTGGCACTTAGATTGCTTGTAGTCTCTGCACTTGTCACTTACTACCTTGCAGTTACGTTATCCTTATTATGAAGTCTTACTTGTAGTAATTTCTTGTCCTCTTGTATTTATTTCTCATTGTAATTCTATAGTTGTAGTTACCTTTGTTGTTCCTTTCCTTATATAATATTTGTAGCTCTAACTCTTTTTTGCAACAACTCAATCTCTAACGGTAGGTACATCTCCATTTCATATGCTTTTACTTCATACAGTGGTATGCCTTACTGTGTGCTATGTTACATAGTCTCCATGCTCTTACCTTAACTTGTAACCACATAATTAAGCAAAGAATAACATAAATTTCCATTAATGTTGGGATTTCCTACTAGGGCATGCATTGACGTTCTCCAATTTTTGGTTTTCAGTTTTATGGAGCTGGAGGTAGGGGATGGAGTTGGAGGTTTGGTTGAGGAGCTTGGATTGTGAGTTTCGTGGTGAGGGAAGATGATGAGAGTTTTGTACTTTTGGGGTTTTGTTGTTTTGGGTTAGTTGTATAAGATGTTGGATAAGAGATGTAAACTATACATTAGTGGATAATAAGGGATAATGGTTCTTGTTTGTCTCTTGGATGTTCTCTTTGTGACTCCATGTGTTATTGGTGTGGCATTGTTTGTAATTTAGGAACATTACAGGTACTACCCAGCAGTGCGCAGTGGCCTGCTGGTGTCTTTTGTATTTTTTCTTTTTTCTTTTCTCCCTTCATAACATCCGCTGCTCTGGGAGAACCTGGGACGGATTTTCCCGTGTATCTTGGAGAGCAGGGTTTTACAGTGGATATAATGATGACTTAGGAGTAAGGATTTTTATTCTGAGGACTTGCTCATTGGAGAATAGAAATTATGGCTCAAATCATATAGGAAATGAAGGCATAAGCATAAGGGCAAGATGGAATTATTCTATTATTTTTTCTTCTCTCTTTTCTTGTCTAAATAACTGAGAAGTAATCCCTATTTATAGAGGAGAAATTCTATAAGAGGAAATGACAAAATAATCATCTACAATGGTTAGAAAATGACTAGTTATTAGAGGTCAATGTAACCAACAGTAACTTGATTAGTCGACTAGTAAACCCTATTGGCCAACTAATGGTTCACAGATGAACTAGGCTGCAATGCACTGTTAGTCAACTAGTGAAGAACTATTAGTCGACTAATGCTTCATTGTTGATCGACTAACAGCTTCTTAGTCGACTAAAATGAGCTAGCCAAAGTTTTTGTTTTTTATCAGTCGATTAATGGATATACGTTGGTCGACTAATTACTGAGAAATTGGGTAGCTAGTATCTGAAATGTTAGTTGACAAAAGCACTATATTTGTCGACTAATAGGCGTTAAAATTCACTACTTAATTATGAAACCTTATGATTTTGTTAAGAATTAAGTCCATATAAATTCTAAACCTTTTTCTATGGTTTCATGTCTGTAAGTGTCTTCGAGGCTTTACCAATAGTTATAAGGCAAGAAAACAAAATTACAATAATTCCAAAATTCATCTCAATGTCCTGATTGATGTAGACTTTTGCTCTATGTTCTTGTCATAGATGTTGTCATTCATTCTTCTTGCTTTATTGATGTTGCTAGCATCCAAGTTTTTGTCATCCATTCTTAAGCTTATTTGTTAAGTCTTAAGATGCACATCTTCAAATAGATGTACGAAACACATTAATGCAAATATAATGTTTGATCATCATCAAAACATATAGTAGGTGCACTCCAATATCCAACAAAACTACATCTCATCATTCATTGACTATTGTCATTCCTTTAGTTTGGCTCAAAAAATGTCTCTTTAAGGAATTTTGACTCTGCTTTATCATGCGATGTAGTCACCATATAGTTTTCCCCTTCAATGCCAAAGTGTTGATAGGGAATAACAGTATGTTGACTATGTTGTGGCTTTTGGGATTTCTGCATACGTGGTATTTTATTGCTTCCAATTTGCACATGATTCGTTTCTTAATCAATGTCTATCACAATGTTGAGCTTGAAAAAATCCAAATCCTGGCTCACTTCTTCCTTGCAAGGAAACTCCTCCTTGAGATACTTAACATCACTTGACTCGAACTCGACCACAATTCAATTATTTTGTGTTTCTATGAACATTATGCACTTGACTCCTTCAAATAGCATAGAATATACATTTCTATCCACATGAACCCCACTTTTAATAAGAATGAGAAGTGTCACGCACATATACAGCCAGCCCCTGGCTGCATATGACCTAAGTCAACTGTAATGTCGGTTCAAAGTTTGCAAAGCATGGCACCAACTTTGATGGCAAACTTTGAAAGAAAAATAAAGTCTTCATGCATATCAATTTAATTGGAAAGAAATAAAATTTCGTTATGAATGGGCTTTTGTAGGCCCATGTAGAGCCCATGTAGGACTAGGGTATCCACCCAATTGTAACCTTTCTACTATAAATATATGACTACGAGTTTAGTAGTTGTCACCTTCACAACACATTATCAGCACGATTCTCTGAAAATTTGCAAGATCCGATCATTGCGAAAGCAAGGAGAAGGCGGTAGATCCATCATGTGTGTGCGTCATCTTCCATGCGTAGGCTTCGTCAACCATCGCTAGATCAGGAGGATGGATCTAGAGGTAATAAAACAAAAACTATCTAAACCTATTTTTATCCAAGAATATGTTTAGATCTGCTAGTTTACGGACCAAAATCGATGTTTTTAACAATAAAAATCAAATTTTTATGATAAAAACGTTGATTTCAATGATAAAAATCAATTTTTTACTACAAAAAATAGTTTTTTATTCGAAAAAGGGTGATTTTGTGGGATCTGTGTTTTCCCCGCTACCCCGCCGTTGAAATCCCTAAGGGGGGCCGGCCTCCCCCTCCCCCCTTCGTCGCAAATCTAAGGGGGGGCCGCCCCCCGCCCCCCACCCAAACGCCGTCACAAATCAGAGGCGTTGTGACCCCAACCCCCCCCCCCCCCCCCCCCGCACGATCCGTCACAAAATCGGAGGGGGGGACAACCCCCCCGAACGCCGTCACAAATCAAAGGGTGTGCGACCCCCCCCCCCCCCCCCCCCCCCCCCCCCCCCGCCGTCACAAACCGCAAAATGGGGGCTAGCAGCCCCCCTGGCGATAGAAAGAGGGAGGGCAGCAGCCCCCTCCACCAAGCGATAGAAAGAGGGGGGCCGGCAGCCCCCTCCCCTCGGCAACAGAAAGAGGGTGGCCCAGCACACAAACACACACCCCCCCCCCCCCCCCCCCCCCCCCGCGCGGTAACAGCAAGGGGGGCTAGCAGCCCCCCCAGTGACGCGAAAAGGGGGGCCGGCCACCCCCCGGTGATGTGACATGAGGGAGGCAACAGTCACCCCTGTTGGTAGCAACGATCTATGAACTTCGTGTTTGATGATAACAAACGTGTGTGCACGTTCTGACGTGTTTGTTAAGTGATCTCAGGTATATATTGATCAAGTGGAACTCAATAGTCCAAGAGTTTGTGCTCCTTTGAACTTGTGCTTCATCGTTTCATTAACTGCCCCTTGGTTAGTGCATTGGTTAGAGAATACGATTCGGCCAACAATTAATTAAATTCCCATATCAAAATTCCCTACAGGCCGAAATACCCAAAGGCAAGTTGCGGCCAAAACTCAAAAGAAACCCCTAGGAGCAACCGAATTCCAAATAACATGAAAACCCCTTGCCCCCTTTGAAAAATCCTAGAGGAGATCACAGGCGCATCTTTTTGAGGAAATATTTTTTTTATAGAGGAGCCAACCGCATCTTATAGGTGTTCACATCCCATTGAAAACAAAAAAAAGGAGACAGTGGCCGAATCATTATCTCTCCCCTGTTAACACTCTATTTCTCAAAGCACCAGGTTTTAATTTTTTTTCTCTCTATTTGAAATCTCCAAGTGCCAAAATTCTTTTGGGTGTTCTCGATTCAGGGTCTGCCGCACTTCATCAAAATAAAAAGAGGTGTGTGCCGATTTATTTTTGGCCGAATCCTTCAAGTCGCACCTTGATCAGCCTGGAACCAAAAACCCTTGATAATAATATCTCCCAGGGCCGTTTCTCTTTGAGCACCCTAAGCCAATCAAAACCAAAAAAACTACAAGAAATACCCACAGCCGAATCTCTCAAAAAGATTTTTGTATTGGCCGAACTAGTCCTTTTTGTAGCCAATCATCAAGAGGCAATTAAAAAGGGGAAAGCTGACATTTTTTTCTTGGTGTGCAAAATTTGTGTCCAAGATCCTTGATGCCGAATCTTTATTGAAGGACCCAGGCCAAGTCTCAAAAGCTCAAAGCATAGGGACCATTACTCTTAACTCCTTTGCAAATTACAAAGCTTGGTTTAATTTGCGTCCTTATCTTTTTCTTTGTTTTAATGACAGGCCGCACGATTAATTAGGGAGAGGAGCTTGGCCGAAAAGTTTTTGAAGAGAAGCACAGGCCGCAATGAATTATTGTTTACAAGGTGAGGTGCCGCAAGTTTCATCGAGAGGGGAGCCGAACTATTGAGGGGACATCTGAGACTACATCTACGTCAGACGAGATCTGACCCATGCTGATTGACTAGGACATCGCCGCTACATAAACTGAGATTTCTAAACTCTATTTATCATTATTTTGTGTAGTTGTTGTGTTAGATCCTCGTAGGGGAAACTTTACCTTTTGTGTTACTTTTTGGGGACCTGACGACTTGGGGAGTCGTCACGGAGGGAGAGCTTCTGACTAGATTGAGTGTGTAGAGCACGTGGTGTGCGTACGAGCTAGGTGAGAGCAGATTTGGGATCTTGACTCATTGTAGTTGTACTTGATTACATATCTATCTAGTAGTTGCTTTCGAGGCTGGAGTAGGTCGTGGGGACGACCGAACCAGCGTATATCTGTGCGTACTTTGTGATTGCTATTTTATTACCCTGCATGTGCCTATAACTGCGTGGGATTTCTTGTGGGTTGCATGAGAATTTTTATTAGCCTATTCACCCCCCTCTAGGCTATGATCCAGATCCAACAAGTGGTATCGGAGCCAGTTTAGATGATCTAGTCTAGATTTTTAGTTGACCATGAATATATCTGATTGTGCTTTTGCTGAAGGTTAGTCTATAGCCTGTCCCCCTAAGTTTAACGGTGTAGACTTTGCTTCTTGGAAGGCTAGGATGAAAATCTATCTAGTGTCTGTAGATTATGATGTGTGGGATATTGTTGAAAATGGTTATAGTCTACCCACTATTAAAATTGAAGACACTGTTATGATTAAGCCTAAAGACAAGTGGGATTTAGCTGATAAGAAACTTTATACTCTTAATGGTAAAGCTATGAATGCGCTTATATGCTCTCTTGATAAATCTGAGTTTAATCGTATCTCACATTGTCTAACTGCGCAGGAAATCTGGTATACTCTGGAGGTGACACACGAGGGAACATCGCAAGTGAAGGAATCCAGACTTGCGTTGCTTTGCACAGAATATGAGAGCTTATGCATGCTACCAATAGAATCTGTGAAAGAGATGTTTGCGAGGTTCACGGACATCGTCTACAAATCCAGTTCCCTCGGTAAGCCATACTCTAGCCATGAACAGGTACGAAAGATCTTAAGGGCGTTACCAAGCTCGTTCAGGCCTAAAGTCACCGCTATTCAAGAAGCTAAGGACTTATCAACAATGAAAGTGGAGGACTTGATAGGTAACCTGATGTCACATGATCTTGAGTTGCAGAGTATAGAAGCCAGAGAGAAACCTGAAGAGAAGACCAAAGCTTCCACACCATTAGATCTTCAAGCTAACGATGACGATCTTGATGAAGAGCAAGCCCTAATAGTCAGAAACTTCAGGAGATACATTCAGACTGATCAAGGAAGAGCTGAGATAGGAAAAAGGTTCATTCGTTCTAATAATTCTAATTTTGGTAGAAATTCCTATGATCAGAAAGCTATTAATAGAAGTGAATGTTTTAAATGCAGGAAGAAATGGCATCACATAAAAGATTGCCCACAACAACACACAGCTCAAGTTGCAAATGGAAAAATGAAAGTGCTGACGTGGGACATGGATAGCGAAGCTGAGGAGGAGGATGAGGAACATGAAGCACACTCCTGCATGGCATTGATGGCCAAACACAATGAGGTAGAATCTCCCACTAAAGCTGAATTCTTAGAAATCTGTAAAGGAATGCAACATAGAATTGATGAGCTAGAAGCTGATGTGGAATGTTATAGGAATGATAATTTGATATGCAACAAACTGAGTATGACATGTCTATAGAAATGAAAATTATTAAACAAGAGCTTGTTACATGCAAATCTACCATTACTATGTTAGAAAAAGAGAAAGCTAGCTTGTCTAAAAAAATGATAGTCTTTCATGTCCCTCTTTATTAAAGGATATTAGCATGTATAAGCTAGATAAGACAAAGCTTGAAGTTGAAAATGAATTGCTTTCTGAAAAAAGTAACATGCTAAATCTTGAACTTAAAGAAAAAATGAGGGATTTTGAAAAGAAAGAAGAGGAAAACAAGCAAGCTTTCATTAGTAAATGCACTTTGCTTGTGAATGAAAACGATATCTTGAAATCCAAAGTCACCACCCTAGAATTGTCATTAAAGAGATTTTCCATTGGAAAACAAAATTTGGACATTATTCTTGGAAATCAAATTTATGGCAATAATAGGCGAGGACTAGGATATGGTCTTAGAAATGTTGAAAAGTCAAAATAAAGAAAAGTTCACATTGAATCAACAAAGGTTGGAAATTTTCATGCTAAATGCTTTACATGTGGATGCGTTGGTCATACTTCATATCATTGCAAATATAGGAACAAAAACATTAAGTTCAAACAAATATGGGTTCCTAAATCTTTGATGACTAACGTGAGTGGACCTTGTTGGATTCCAAGGTCACACATGACACCTCTTTTATAGGTGGATGGAAATTTGACGAGGAGCAATAAATTGAATGTCTCATTATTTTTTTGGCTCCTTAGTCAAACGACGACGTGAATGTATATCTTTCTCTTTGAACTTATTGCATACCTTCATAGCTTTTTGTGTGTGTGACTTTTCTTTGTTTGTGTGTTAGTAGTTGCATTGCTATGTGTGCATGATTTTTTTTGTTTGCGTGATTGCATCTCATGTTTGCTTTAGTACTTCATGCATTTAAAAAAATGAAAAACTGGAAAAAAAAAATTGGTCCTTAAATGTGTATCTTTTCTCTTTGATTCATTATTGAAGTATGCACGAATGATTTTCATATCTATGTAAAAATTGGTGTATTATTGCTCTTGCCACATGCGCATGTCCATCTTTCTAAATATTCATGGCATATTCAATGAATGAAAATAACTTGATTTTTGCACCACCTACTTCACTTCCACATGTATTATTATTGTTGCACATTTGGAGATATCGTTTATGAAGTATGGAATGTGAATGTAGGAGGAAAACTTAACTGAAAATCTAAGGGATATGATATACCTTGCCATGGATAAAAATTGAGCAAAAGAAAGTGTTGTTATAAGTATTTTGAAAAAAATTGTGAAAACAAAATATAATTGCTCCGTATGGAAAATGGATACAATCCTTGGCAACAGTATTACCCACGAGTATCCAACATAAGCTTTATGGGTAAACTTTTGCATTGGTGTATTTACTCGTCAAGCAATGCCACCCCCACATCTAAGAGTCCTTATAGGCTATGTTTTGGGGTGTGGTACCTTGAACTCATTCTTAATGAGGTGGGAAAAATCAATCCTAGGTGATAGAATGTTATTTGGAAAATGTGGATTGGTTCCGGTTGACTTTCTTAAATGATTCTCCCTATGTGCTTCAATTTTAATCATCACACTTTACACGTTGGTGTTGAAGTCTTCGTTGTTTAATTTCATTGGATTTTGACTTGATTATTCTATGAGTGTATGCATGCAATTGTTGGTAATAGTTAATAATACTCTCTTTTTGCATGCTATAGGATTTTGTCTTCATGGTATGACTTTTGATGATAACAAAGGGGGAGAAAAATTTGGGAAAGATTTGATATTGATGCACGTGAAACTATGATTGTTTGATTAAGGGGTAGCATTAATGAATATTTGGGAAGCACTAAAATAGGGGGAGCATGCTTATTGTTAAACATAGGGGGAGCATGCTTATTGTTAAACTTTACACATCATTTGCATGTCACCCACTTTCGTCACACTATCCCACACACTATTTTGGAAATTTATTGCGCAAATCTTATACTTAGTTTGTCATTATCAAATGGGGGAGATTGTTGGTAGCAACGATCTATGAACTTCGTGTTTGATGATAACAAACGTGTGTGAACATTCTGACGTGTTTGTTAAGTGATCTCAGGTATATATTGATCAAGTGGAACTCAATAGTCCAAGAGTTTGTGCTCCTTTGAACTTGTGCTTCATTGTTTCATTAACTGCCCCTTGGTTAGTGCATTGGTTAGAGAATACGGTTCGGCCAACAATTAATTAAATTCCCATATCAAAATTTCGTACAGGCCAAAATACCCAAAGGCAAGTTGCAGCCAAAACTTAAAAGAAACCCCTAGGAGCAACCGAATTCCAAATGACATGAAAAACCCTTGCCCCCTTTGAAAAATCATAGAGGAGATCACAGGCGCATCTTTTTGAGGAAATATTTTTTTATAGAGGAGCCAGCCGCATCTTATAGGTGTTCACATCCCATTGAAAACAAAAAAAAGGAGACAGAGGCCGAATCATTATCTCTCCACTGTTAACACTCTATTTCTAAGAGCACCAAGTTTTAATTTTTTTTTCTCTCTATTTGAAATCTCCAAGTGCCAATTTCTTTTGGGTGTTCTCGATTCAGGGTATGCCGCACTTCATCAAAATAAAAAGAGGTGTGTGCCGATTTCTTTTTGGCTGAATCCTTCAAGCAGCACCTTGATCAGCCTGGAACCAAAAACCCTTGATAATAATATCTCCCAGGGCCGTTTCTCTTTGAGCACCCTAAGCCAATCAAAACCAAAAAAACTACAAGAAATACCCACAGCCGAATCTCTCAAAAAGATTTTTGTATTGGCCGAACTTGTCCTTTTTGTAGCCAATCATCAAGAGGCAATTAAAAAGGGGCAAGCTGATGTTTTTTTCTTGGTGTGCAAAATTTGTGTCCAAGATCCTTGATGCCGAATCTTTATTGAAGGACCCAGGCCAAGTCTCAAAAGCTCAAAGCACAGAGACCATTACTCTTAACTCCTTTGCAAATTACAAAGCTTGGTTTAATTTGTGTCCTTATCTTTTTCTTTGTTTTAATGACAGGCCGCACGATTAATTAGGGAGAGGAGCTTGGCCGAAAAGTTTTTGAAGAGAAGCACAGGCCGCAAGGAATTATTGTTTACAAGGTGAGGTGCCGCAAGTTTCATCGAGAGGGGAGCCGAACTATTGAGGGGACATCTGAGACTACATCTATGTCAGACGAGATCTGACCCGTGCTGATTGACGAGGACAACGCCGCTACACAAACTGAGATTTCTAAACTCTATTTATCATTATTTTGTGTAGTTGTTGTGTTAGATCCTCGTAGGGGAAACTTTACCTTTTGTGTTACTTTTTGGGGACCTGACAACTTGGGGAGTCGTCACGGAGGGAGAGCTTTTGACTAGATTGAGAGTGTAGAGCACGTGGTGTGCGTACGAGCTAGGTGAGAGCAGATTTGGGATCTTGACTCATTGTAGCTGTACTTGATTACATATCTATCTAGTAGTTGCTTTCGGGGCTGGAGTAGGTCGTGGGGACGACCGAACCAGGGTATATCTGTGCGTACTTTGTGATTGCTATTTTATTACCTTGTATGTGCCTATAACTGCATGGGATTTCTCGTGGGTTGCACGAGAATTTTTATTAGCCTATTCAACCCCCCCCCCCCCCCTCTAGGCTACGATCCAGATCCAACAACACCTCTATGGCGTCGGGATCTGCAGAAGGGGGGTCGGCATCCCCTCTATTGTCCTGTTTTTTGTGGAAAATAGCCCCTAAGGCCACAACCCTAGCACTGTAATTTTCACGACCCTGCATGCTGCCGACATGCACTCGCGTATTTTTCATGGCCGTGATGGCCGCCAATGCACAAACCACACGAAAACCATCGCAAACCCTAATTAGAGTTTTTGGGATATATTTGAACGACGAGGCTTTTACTTTTCGATACGGAGATTTATCGGGGCACATTATAAAATCTTGATTCCTTTTTCACCTTTATTTCTGGTCCACACATGCCTATAACACAATTTTAAATGCATGCAGCATGCTTAATTTTTGTGATGCATATTATTAATGCCTAAAGCATATCTAAATGTCTGTGATGTAAATTTATATGCCTATTATATATTCATCCTTTTGTGATGTATATTATTCGCTTTGTTGTGGTTTTGAATCGGCTAGTTTGTCACCATTTTACTTTCCTCGCATTTTTTCCTTCTGGAGTGAAAATGTAGTCAAGATGAAATTTGTAAATAACCAAGGCCGGTAGCACATCCCATGGATAAGGAGACCAACTTGCCAGAAGATGGGCCCACAGTGTTCCCAAGTTGTACTTTTTCTTTATTTTTTGGGACTATATATGGACTTTGGACTGTATTTTGTAAATGGTGACTAGCCAATCCACGAAACAAACTAATATGTATGGTTTGCATAAATTTTTTATCTCAAAAATATTGAGAATATTTGAATGCATCACTTAGATTTTTCTGATTCATATAATTGTCTTTATATGCTTTATATGAACTACCTGCGATGATATTATTGAGCATAATATTTAGCTTACATGCTTTATATTGTCTGAATCATATGTTTTTACATGTTAAAGATGGCATCCATATATGCTCATAACTATGATTATGCATTATGACAAACAACTAATTGTAATTTTCAAAAGTTTAAAAATCATACCTATATTGACAATCGAACCTAAAGTTCAAAGTAAAATGTCAAATATCCTTTTTCCAAATAAAATACAACGGGAGTATGTGAATACTATTTTTGTCATCTTAAAGATGTGCACTCCGCGATAAATAGATCGCATAGATCTATGGTCTAATAGACCAATATGGATACCTGAAGTATGACATAACACCGCTAAACTCTTTTAGAGTAATCTCACTCTACAAGAAATGATTTTTGAATCTAGCCTTGAATATAAGCTCACTCTAGAAGTCGTGGATAAATAAATAAGTGATAGAAATATATTATGAGATTCGCACCCAAGTATGTGTTCCCCCTTAGCACATTTCTCCTACCAGAAGCTGAAAAGTGGAAGTATAGAAACAAACTTGCTCTCTCGTGTATGTCTCCTTAGAGAGATGAGATGCTCATATTTTAAAATTTATTTTCGCATATTTTCATGTCATATCGATTACCCATATTGCATATTTGAAGCTTAAACGATGATTTCTGGATGCATTTCACTATTTCTATGTTTTATTGGATTTTCAGGAAAAATGGAGCAATCGGAAGCAAATTGGAGCTATGAGTATCTGCACGCATGTTGGAGCATCAGTGCTAAGATACAGAGGAGTTTATGGTGCTAGAAGAGAAGAAGAAGTAAGAAGAAGAGAGGAGAAGAAGAAAGAAATGATGAAGAAGAATAAAAACAAGGCAAAGTTCATATATCAGCTTACATGACTGAGTGGAGTAATCCACTCGATCATGTGAAGCTGATACCAACCCAGACCAATCAGCCAAAATATATCAAAGTCACTCGACCGAGTGAGCAAACTCACTCGATCGAATGAGACAGTCGGCCAAATCCACCTTCTGCCAGAGCAGCTGACTCGATTGAGTAGCACTTTCACTCGACCGAGTGAATTGGCTACTCGACGAGTGAAGAGAAGAAAAGATCAATGATTTTTGGAGCTGCTGTAGGAAATTCTACTCGGTCGAGTAGACAATCTCACTCGATTGAGTGAGATTACGGCCAGATTTTGGAAATTAAGTTGTAACTCAGGTTTGGGGTATTTCGGTTGAATTTTTCTTGAGTGTTTAGACTTGTATAAATAAGAAACAAGGCAGCCCTTGCGGGGGGTTACGAAGTTTATTTCTTTTTGCTTTTGCTTTGGAGGCTATTTCCTGGAGAAGCCCTAGTTCTTACTTTTCTCTTGTGATTTTGACGACTTTGAGAATATTGGTTTGTCTAAACTCTTGATCTAATTTCTTTATTGAGTATTTCTAGTTTAAATCTCTTTGCAATGATGAATCTTATTATTTCCATGAATCTTATTGCCATGATCATGTTTATTAGCGAGTAGACTCTTTGCTCTAGGGCAAAGGGATTAACCATATAGATCTAGGGTTTGATATGTGACATTAATTGAAACCCTTGTTATTGAACTTGTTTTAGGGTTAGATTATGGTTGATTAACTACAAATAGCAAGGGATTTCTACTTAGGCCTCGAGAGCTCGAAAGATGATCTTGATCTATAAGAAGCCCTATATATTTGATTTAGATTTATAATTTGGATATCCTAGATTTGGTGCACGAGAGTGACCAAAGCTAGCATCTTTATTATATTTCTGTGATATATTTATTTATATGACAGTAAGATAAATACGAACCATCATAATCTAAATTCGAACTCATGTCACACGACAGTGGACTTGAATGAGAATTGAATTATATTGTCGATCCTAATGCTAATAATTCAACTAGGCTTACACAAGAGTGAGGCTCTAGCTTGAGTTAATTTAGACTTGTTTAGCGCAAGAGCGTGCATCGGTTCACAACATAGTTGCGACAATTTCACCCTAAACTAAGAGTTAGTAATTAGGATTTCATATTCACATTGAAACTCGAAAATCTATAGTAAGGATTCCCTAGTTCTAGACTTCTTTATTAATTGAATTACAACCGACACTATTACCCATTCGTGACACACTTGCTACACCATTATTCACATTCTCTGTTGCATCTGGACAACTGAGATAATATAAATTGCCTCCCTGTGATTCAGTACCCGCTCACCACTTAACCATCTGCTTGCAGTAAAATTACATAGTTTTCTGAGTACATCTAGGAATGCATCATGTTTTTGGTGCCGTTGTCGGGAGGTAATGGTATTTTTCTTGGTTACTTTTTCTTTTTCTCTATTGTGCTAATATTCTCTGTAGGTTCTCTTTCTCTGTGCATGACAACACGCTCAAGGGCCATTGATAGCTTGATACATTTTGATCCAGAAATTGAGTGGACTGCAAGGAAACTAAGAGCAAAGAAGAGGCAAATTCTAGAGGATAGCAGATGGCAGTCGAGAATAATGATGCAAGGAATGTCAGAGTTATTTCTATTCGGAACCGGCTCACTCCCAACAACTATGCAACATCATCTATTCTTATACCTGAAGTGCCAGCTGACAAGAATTTCGAGCTGAAGATAGGACTAGTTGTGTTGATGCAAAAAGATCCATTCTATAGACACGTGAATGAGAATTCACATTACCATATCGACATGTTCTTAGCAAAGTGTGCCACTTTTCAAGTTATCAACATATTAAAGGATGCCATTTGTCTGCGGCCCTTTCCTTGCACACTCAAGGATAAAGTTTTATATTGGTTAAGGTCACATGCAAAAGGTTCTTTCACCATATGGGATGATCTTGCAAAGGTAATCATCAATAAATTTTATCCGCCATCAAAAACCGTCAGACTGAGGAATTCTTTGATTTCATTCAAGCAAGGGGCCCAAGAATCTATATATGAAGCATAGGAAGGTTTAAAGATCTTCAGCACCAATGCCTCCACCACAGTATCAAGGACTGGGAGTTGATACATAGGTTTTATAATGGATTGAAGCAGGATATGCAGATGATTATAGACCCCACTGTTAATGGGGGCGATCTTGGCGAAGACCCCAGAAGAAGCCACAACATTACTTAAAGAAACGACTTCTAATAATCAACAGTGAGTCGATCAGAAAGCCTAATCATCATCATCATCATTCAAGCCAGCTAGTATCTTTGAGGTCAAAGCAGTGGCAGAATTGACTGGGAAATTGGATACTCTATCTAATTTGGTAGAGAGAATAGAAAATAAGCTGAGCAAGCCGTCTAGTGCTCATAATACATCATCTGGTGTACCACATGGTGCAAGTATGAGTGACTGGCAAGATCAGATCCAAGTCATGTATATGGGAGCTGAGGCAGTTAAGGAACCTGTGGAGCATGTTCGGTATGTTAGAGATTAAAAGCCTGGGAGTGGAAACAATTCAGCTTGGGTGAATCCTGCTTGGAAGACTCACCTCAGATTTTCTTAAGCAAACAGTAGCGAAACTTTGAATCCTGTTCTTCAACAACAATAAGCTCAACCACCACCACCCCAGCAACAACAAGCCACCCATCACCTCAGCAGCAACAATATCAATAGAGGCCACAACAACAACAATACCATCAAAGGCAGCAGGCGGGGCCTTATAGACCCCCTGGTTATAATCAAAATTGGCGACCGCAATATCCACAACAGGCGCCATAAAAATATGCACATGAGATTAAGGTTGAAGAGTTTATGGCTATGCAGGAGAAGATCAATATTGAATTGTTAGCAGGCCAAAAGAATCGCAACACTGTTGTTGCACAGTTGGTAGAACAAATGACTCAGTTTGTTAGAGCTCAAAATCAATTACCGGCACAACCGGAAAAGAACCCAAGGATCAACACCGGCCACATTAATGCAGTGGTGGTGGTGACTACTAGAGGCAGAAAGGATATAATGCCCGTCATGATTCAAGCTCCAACTTCTAAACATGTTATTCCGGTTGAGATTGAAGAAGATAAAGAAGCTGATGGACCTACAATGGTCATAGATTGAGATGCTGATACTGAAAATATTGAGCCCCATAAAGAGAGAATATATACGCCACCTATTCCATTTCCCAAAAGGTTGGCGAAAGCTAAATTAGAGAAGAAGTTTGCTCGCTTTTTGGAGTATCTGAGAGACATTAGCTTGAATATTCCGTTTCTAAACGCCATCATAGAGATCCCGACATATGCCAAGTGTTTTAAAAGACTTAATAACGGGACAGAGAAGGACAAAAAAGATTATGCTAGCCGAGCAAGAGACATGGTTCATCAACGAAGACAAGAAGCTAAAGAAGCTCAAGGACCCTGGTGGCTTCAGAATTCCATTCACATTAGGTGGAGTCCCACAACAGAAGGCTTTAGTTGACTTGAGGCGAGTGTCAGTCTTATGCCCCTATCATGTTTAACAAGTTGAATACGGGGACCGATTTGAAGCCAACCGATATGAAGATGCAACTTATTGACGGATGCATTACTAGATCGGTTGGTATAGCTGAGAACGTGCCATTGCAAATACCAGGAGGACTTTACATGCCATGTGACTATGTCATTATGGACGTAAGAAGTTGGTGATACATCGCTTATACTTGGGCATCCGTTCTTGGCCACGGCTGGAGTCATCGTTGACGTGTAGGAAGGAACATTGTCACTCAACGTTGGAAATATTGAAGTTGAATTTCATCTCCCACGAGCTATGAAGAACCGATCGACGATTGAAGAGAATGACTATGTCGATTTACTTAAAGAGGTGATAGAAGAAGCTATACCATATATAATCAAGACATTGCTTATAGAAAAATCTGATGGAGAGCCGATTTCTGAAGAAAGTACTCAAATTGAAGACACCCTGGACCCTCTCACTGATGACGATGAGAACGACACTGACGTCGTTAGGATAAGAGAGCTCTGTAAACTCTCTTCCGAGAAGCATCCGAACACGCAAATGTCACCGGTGAAGCCACAACCTACATCACCGAAAGAGAAAAAGGATCCTTTGAAGGCTAGAAGTGAAGCTTGTGGAAAGTTATCTCCCACCAACATGAAGAAGGAGATGCAACATGAGGAGACCAAGCAAGACAACGTCGAGAAATCCAAGCCCACCGGTCTCCTGGCCAAATTTGACATGCGCATCTCCTAAGTGTCGAATATCTCGTGCTGAACGCAAATTATCAGGGGTCGAGCTCAAGACCATAAACAAATGCTTATCGGGAGGCAACCCGACGTTTCTATCTTTGTTTTAGTTCGTTTTTAGTTTTTATTTTGTTTGAAAATACAAAAAAAATCGAAAATCAAAAGTTAAAAATAATTCTGATATTGGGCGATATTTTATCTGTAAGAAGAAAATCACAGGGATGAGCAACAACGAGGAATTGATGGTGAGCACATGTAATGAAGGAGCTCCATGCCATGGAGAAGTTTGAACGAGAAAAGAAAGATAAATTTGGAGAACAAAAGAGAGGAAGAAGATGAAGATCATCAAAATAGAAGAGCTGAGGAGTCAGTCTCAATCGGTCGAGTGAGACTCTCACTCGACCGAGTGAGAAAATTGAACAGGAAAGTAAAAAAACTCAACATTGTCAAATTATCCCACTCGACCGAGTGACAATCTCACTCGACCGAGTGACAATCTCACTCGATCAAGTGGATCCATGTAGCAAAACCTAAAAAGATCCATGCTCTGTGAAGTCTCCTCACTCGATTAAGGGACTATCTCACTCGATCGAGTGACTAGTTCACTCGACCGAATGGGAGACTGTAACAGATTTTCCAAAATCTAATATTATATTTCGTCTTCTGACTCGATCGAGTGACTCATCTGACTCGATCGAGTGACTCATCTCACTCGACCAGCTGCCACCCTAAAAATTCTGCCGTCTATCGTTTTAAGTCACTCGATCAAGTGACTAATCTCATTCGACCGATTGACTTAAGTCGGCATCCACCTATTAAAGGGGTGATTAAGACTGGTTCGAGTCTATCTCTCACTCAATCGCAACCAAACCCTTCTCACTTCAGCCCTAGCTTGCTTGGACGACCGCGCCGCCCCTTGCACCGCTGTCGGCTGCCTCCTCCGACCATCTCCGAACACCACTTCACTCCATCAAGCCCTAATCTCCACCCTAGCCTCTTCTTCTACCTTTGTAAGCCCAAAATTTGACCCCAAATCCCAATTAACACTCTAAATCTTCATATTTTCTCGATTTTCCCCAATGAATCCAAAAGTTTCATCGCTACTTCAAATTTTTTATGCAACAGCAAGCTTGGGGGAGATCCGTTGCAACGATTGCATGCTTGTGGAATCATTTCACACTTGGCACATCACTTAGGAGATCGCTCGGTACATTTGGTCCATTTCATTATTTGTGATCGTGTGTGTATGTGTGTGTGTGTGTGTATACACTAGTCATTACCTGTGCCCGCGAGCACGGTTCATTTAAGATTTTCCCCCGCAAAATCTGTGTTCCCGAAATAATTATTTTTACAGCCAAATTGTGTGGAACAACAAATTAGCGTAAAAATATTTAGCGGCACGGGCACCTTAGGCACGGAACAATAAATTCGGTGCAGGCGCCTTCGACGCGGAATAATAAATTCAGCGCGGAACAACAAATTCAGTGTAGAACAACAAATTTGGCGAGGGCGCCTTCAGAGCGAAACAACAACTTCACGTAAAAAAATTTAGCGGGCGCCCTCGGCGCGGGAAATTATTCTCATCTTGTTGCCACATGCGTCGAAGAGACGGTGGACCCTGCTTTTATGGAGAGATCATTCGATCTGCAGCAGCATTCGATCTGCAGCATTAAGTGCAAGTTAAAGTTTTTTCCCCAAATGCATTCATTGCATGTACTCTCCTATTCCCCAGAAACTTTCATTCCCCATAAAGTTTCATTTCCCTATAAAGTTTCATTTACCTAGAAATGTTTTTCCTCCATAACTTTCCACAAAATCTCATCTCAACCATGCA
The DNA here is from genome assembly GCA_030789695.1 of Scilla litardierei. Classification (NCBI taxonomy): domain Eukaryota; kingdom Viridiplantae; phylum Streptophyta; class Magnoliopsida; order Asparagales; family Asparagaceae; genus Scilla; species Scilla litardierei. Next base: position 133,358,446 of record CM061136.1, on the reverse strand, counting down.
TTCCTCAAGATTAAATCCAAGCCGTCTTTCTATCAACCTGTTTGTCCCAGTCAGTCCTAGAATTCAAAAACAGTTGTATTTTAATATATATATATAGTCATAACCAGTGCCCGCGGGCACGGTTCATATAAGATTTCCCCGAGCGAAATCTTTGTTCACCAAATAATTATTTTCACAGCCAAAATTTAAAAGAACAACAAATTAGCATAAAATTATTTAGCGGCACGGGCACCTTTGGCGTGGGTATCTTCGACGCGGAACACCAAATGCGGCACATATGCCTTCGACGTGGAACAGCAAATTCGACGCGGGCACCTTCGACGCGGAACACCAAATTCGACGTTGAAAAAAATTCGGCATGGACGCCATCGGCGCGGAACAACAAATTCGACGATGAATAATGCGCGAGCGCCTTCGACGCGGAACAAACAAATCAGTGCGGGAGACTTCGGCGTGAAACAACAAATTCGACGTCAAACAACAAAATTTGGCAAGGGCGCCTTAGGCGCGGAACAACAAATTAACGTAAAAAAACTTAGCGGGCGCCGTTGGCGCGGGCCGCAATTTTTTTTACTCTAATACACTTTTAATTTAATGGAAGGCGTGGGAGCATTTGGTAATTTTTTACGCTAATACGATTTTAATTTAATGGATCATGTTTCTCAACAATCTTTCCCAATGCACTTCTAATTTCAAAGTTTAGGTTCTCAAGACACTTTCCTTCCAAATTTAATCTCAACAATCTTTTCCAAGACACTTCTAATTTCAAAGTTTTGGTTTCCAAGACATTTTTTCCACCAAAATTTAAGTCTTCCTACTAAAATTTTCACAAAATCCAATCTCAACCATTGATTTTCCAAGATCAAATCACAGCCACTTTTTATCTTGTCCTAGTCAGCCCTAAAATTCAAAAAATGTTGTCAAATGTATTATATATATATATAGACACACACACACACACCAATTTCACTCGTTTCATTGATGAGAAGATTGGGGGCCGCCATCTTTCTCCTGATCAGCTTGCTGACTTCAACACTTGTATCGATGATTGCGGTCTAGACGACTTGTGTTGTGTTGGTGACCATTTGAGCTGGAGCAACTCTGTCACCGATGGGGGCCGTATTTCGTGCCGACTTGACAGAGCCCTAGTGAATTCTCCCTGGCTGGCCTCCCTCCCTGATGCCTTTGCCTCCTACCTCCCACCTGGTACCAGTGATCATTCCCCCTTCTACTTCAGATTATCACCCCTCCTGACACTGGGCTGAAGCCCTTTCGGTTCTTCAGCAGTTACCTTCAGATTCCTGGTTTCTTGGCTCTCCTCATCTCGGTCTGGCGCGAACACTACTCTGGCTCCCCCATGCTTAGACTTGTCTCCAAGCTCAGAGCCCTCAAGAGGGCAATCAAATCCTGGCTGCTGGCCCGTCACTCCTTTCCTCCCTCGGAGTCCATTAGGGGTGACATCTCTACTCTTCGGGCCTTCCCTGGTTTCCACTCATCCCCTGAGCTTTTGGGTCAGGCCCGTACCCTTAGCCGCCTCCTTGCCTCCAGTCTTGATTGCGAGGAAAGTCAAGCGAGACAGAAGAGTAGGCAATCCTGGCTTTCCCAGGGGACAGAAACACCAAATTTTTCTATGCTGCTGCCAAGGACAGGGCAGCTGGGAACAGTCCCTTCACTTGATTAGGCCCGATGGTAGTCCCGCCACCCAGTTGGACTCGCTCCGCACTGATGCCGTTGAGTTCTTCTCTTTCCTATTCCACCAGGATACTCTTTCCCCATCCTTCCCTGTGCTGCTCCCCAAGCACATTCTCTTCCCTGGTGATTTTGACTGGATTGATGGCCCTGTGTCCGACACTGAGATCAAAGACGCCCTCTTCTCCATGGATCGTGATAATTCCCCCTGGCCAGATGGTTTTCCCCCTCTCTTCTTCCAAGAAATGTGGGGGATTGTGGGAAGAGATGTCCTCCTTGCCACCCACTCTTTCTTCTCCTTGGGCTGTTTGTTGAAGCAGATCAACCATACATTCCTCACCCTTGTCCCTAAATCCCCCTCGTCCTCCTCCCTTGGAGACTACCGCCATATCTCCTGATGTAATGTGGTTTACAAGATTATTTCCAAGGTCCTCAGTAGGAGACTTGCTGAGGTCATTCCTGGGCTCATCTCATAGAACCAGTCTGCATTCATTAAGTATCGCCTTATCTCTGATTCGTCCCTCCTGGCACATGAGCTTATTAGAGACTTTTCTGCTTCTTTGAGAGCCAAAGCCTGCATTCAACTGGACCTCAGAAAGGCTTTCGACAGTATCAACCGTGAGTTTATCTACTTCTTCATGTCCAGACTCGGTTTCCCTCCCTCCTTCATCCATTGGGTCAAGGCTTGTGTTGATTCGGCTTCATTCTCGGTCCTCGTCAACGGCTCCCCAGCTAGTTTCTTTGGGAGTAGCAGAGGTATCCTCCAGGGTGATCACATCTCTCCTTTCCTCTTTTTCCTGGTCATGGAAGCCTTTTCCATCCTCATGGACGATGCCTCCCTTGCCGGTACCATCCGCCCCCTAAGAGGGGGGCCCATGGGAGTCCTTCACACCTTCTCTTCACTGATGACATGCTGGTTTTTTGCAAAGCGGACTCCTCCTCCTTCATTGAGCTGGGTAGACTCCTTGACACCTTTCACCTCATGACTGGCCTCGAGGTGAATAGAGGTAAAAGTAAGCTGATACTTAGTAAAGGATGCAGCTCTGGCAGCGAACTCTCCCTGCTATTGGGTATTCCTCACGCCTCCCCTCCTCTCAGGTACCTTGGGCTCCCCCTCTCATCATCTTATCCTGCGGCTAAGCTCTACTCCAGCCTTGTTGACAAGTGCAGAGCCAAGATTTCGGGTTGGTCCTCCAGACTTCTTTCCACGACGGGTCGCATTGAGTTGGTACGTACGGTCATCCATGGTTTTGTCTCTTATTGGATCCAGTCTTTCTGCATCCCCTCCTCTATTTTGGCTGCGATTGACCGTATATGCCGGGACTTCATTTGGGGGGTGAAGCTTCACCTTTGGGGTTGGGAGGACATGTGCTTGCCCAAGCGTGAGGGTGGTATTGGGCTGTGTTGTATGTGTGATGTGGGGGTAGCGGCTGGCATTAAACTCCTCTAGCAGCTTCTTCATTCTCCCTCTCTCTGGGCCACTTATATGCGTAGTACCTACCTTCGGCACACCCCCCTCTTCCAGTGTGAGGCCACTGTTCTGGATTCGGGATCTTGGAAGCATATCCTCCACAGTCGGGATGCGTCGTCCTCCTGCCTCCGCAGAGCCATTGGTGATGGGCGCTCCTCTTCCTTCTGGTTTGACCCCTGGCTTCCTTGTGGTCCGATTGCCTGGCTGTGCACCCCTCCTCCCCACTTGCGATACCGGCGGGTTGTAGACTTCTGGAGTGATAGTGGGTGGGCGCTCCCCTCGGAGATTCAGCACATCCTCCACCTTCTGGCCCCTGTTGCTGTCACTGATGGTACGGACTCTTGGGAGTGGTCCTTGGGGGAGCCTGCTCTCTTTGGTCTGCCTGGTCTTCTATGCGTCGTTGTCTCCCCCTGCCCGGCTGGCATTGGTTGTTTGGTTTCCTAGGCACACGCCCAAGTTTGCTCTCACCTTGTTGCGTGCCCTTGCCGACCGCCTGCCCACTACCCACCTGCTTGCTAGGCAGGGGGTTCGTGATCAGTCTACCTGTGCTCTGTGTGGTTCTTACCCTGAGTCCTCTCGCCATATCTTCTTCCGCTGCGACTAAAGCGCCTTCATTTGGGCGGCGTGCAAGCTTCAGCTGGGTCTCCCCTCTTGCTCCAAATCCATCACAGTTGACGCTCATATGCTGAGACGTAGGTTTGGAGCTAGAATGAAGACCTCCCCCCGTGGCAAGCTGTCCTTGCTTGTCTTTTCTGCGGCCGTCTGGTACATCTGGAAGGAGCAAAACAGCCGCATCTTCCGTTCCCTTCAGAGCCCTATGACTACTACTCTCGCCAGGATCACTACTGCGGTATCGGATGCCCTAGTTGATCTTGACCTTAGTGATGTGGATACTGTGGATCTTAGTGTTTTTGGCAACTGGGAACTCTCCTAGACTCTTTTTGTTTGCCGCCCCAGTTTAGGCCTCCTCCTTTTTTCTCTTTCTTGGCTTTACCTTTATTTTGCTTGTATGGGGTGACTGCTTTCCAGTCTCTCCTCCATCTGCACCTCTTGTTGGTCCTGCCTTGATGTAGCTCCATGTTTATATATATACACATACACACTTACTTTTCAAAAATATGTGTGTGTGTTTTTTTTGTATGGAGTGCTTGTTTGTCACGACATTACACTTTGCCTCCACGGGATAGGTGTAGAGGCTGGCAGCCGACTGCTAAGAAGCAGAAGACGGGTGACCCAGACGCTTCTTCTTCTACGGTAGCACTACCACCCTTTCCACCACTAGCACATAGCGACCCTGTCCCTCCACCACTAGCACAGCCACCACCCCTAATGAGATGTACGGGATCACTTTTAGAGATGACGCACAGCGTGCCAGATTTAAGAGGATCTCTACACGTCTGATCATATCCATTAGGTTCACTCACATTTCCACACTCGAGCACCTAGGGCTATACCAGGGTTTGCACCAGTTATACGATAATGTTGGTTGGGGTGATTTTCTGTCAGTGTCGACAAACACCTATGTTCGACCGATACTAGAGATATTGAATTCTATCTGTAGGACTCCTAGGGTCTATTCATTCATGCTCATGGACCATGACTGTGAGATTACTCACGACATAGTCAATGCTTATTTTCACTGGTCCCCAGTTTCAGAACGTGACAGGACATACGACCAGGTCATCACATTACCCCCACCTTTTTTGCTGATTCATTCTGGGAGCAGATCACTGGTATCCCATCCTGGACCCTAATCGATCGAAGTCTTCGTCGATAGTCCACCCTTGCCTACGCCTCGCATAGTGCCTTTTAGCGACGAATTTATTTGGTAGGCCAGAGGTAGGGACTATCTCCACACCTGAGCTTTTCATCTTGTCGGCTATGACATGGATGCAAGAATTCGAGGCTAGCAGGGATTCCTAGTTCCTACCATGTCCATCGATGTCACTAGTTGGTTTTTCGACCACATTCTTATCTCGATCACCTACACTAAAGCGATATGTTGTGGTGGTCTGATCACCCTTCTTGCGCCCATGTTCGATATCCAGTTGCCTGTTAAGCTGATCATTGCTACAGGACCTACATCGCTTACCAACCAGGTCTTGTCCCGTATGCATCTGATCCGATCACTTAGCAAGTGCCATAGAGCTTGGCTCCATGGTCCCCTCCATGCAGATTATATTGTGCTTTCGAATCCTGATCGGACTCACATGGGACCAATAGGTGCTGAGTGGATGTTCACTACGAAACTCTACATTCCACCTGTTTATGTACAAAAGCCTGATGACGATCAGCAGCCTCCCGTCGAGCCACGGCCAGCTGAGATTCCTGTAGTTCAGCCTGTTTCTGTGCCTTTGCATATACCAAGCACATCTGTCTCTACATCTGTTCATACTGAGGGTTCCACATCTGCTTCTATCCCTGAGAGTTCCACATCTGCTACCGTCGTATTCTCTGAGAGTGTCGTGGTGTATGTCACCACATCTGTTGCCACGACCTTTGTACCCATGGTTTCTTCTGTCGGGACTCATGTCGTTTCATCTGATGCGTCTGAGAGCATATCTGTGTCTCAGCCTCATCTGGAGGCTAAGCATCCTCACGTGAGCCATGCTCCATCTTCACCCCCTATTGTAGCTCCACACATTTTTAGAGGTCGAGGGAGATCTGTTCGTTCACGTCCCTCTTCTTCCACTACTGATGACACTTCTTTGTGCTTACACACTGTCGAGTCCACAGTAGCTAGGATGAGAGGAGATTTTTGATCCCTTGCCCAGACGGTTGATGCCATGCAGCCCCATATTGCCATCATTCCTGGTATTCAACATACGCTGAACCAGATCTTGGGCCTTTTGCTGCAGCTGCACGCACCACCCCCACCCCCACCACAAAGAGGTGATGGTTCTGAGTCTGATTCGAAGTCTGATTCTGATGCATGATGTGTTTTGCTCCAATCTCTTCCCATATTTTTGTATGCCCCACTATCTTCACCTTTTCAGGGCACCATATATTCCAGCTTGGGGGAGAGTATCTTTTGACCGTTTGCATACATATCATATATCATCATTTTGCTTGCTTAACTTGCATTTAGTTATTAGTTATCATATAGATGCATTAGGATTTTATTTTATTATTTTTCTTTTATTTTGCAGCACTTAAGCATCCGCACCCACACACCCATATCTTATATATCCATGTGCCACACTTTGCACATTGGGGACAATATGATGATTAGCCTATGGGAGTGAGTGTACTCGTGCACTTTTATTTTTATTTTTATTTTTATTTTATTTTTCTTTATTTTTTCACTTATATTCACATCTTTTTCACTTTTTATTTTATTTTTACCGTGCATCATATTTTCTTTACTTTTGGAGTGCTTGCATGTGTATATAGTTATTTTTTACTTTATCCTTAGTTCTTTTACGTTCTTCGCTAGAAGTGAATTCGATATGATGAATTAAGCTTGAAAATCAATTTACATGTGCACAAATCCTTTCACCACACTGTTGTCTTTGTTTCTAATGTCATTTACAATATATTTGTATGCACTTGAGAAAAAAGAACTTCCAATGTGATCTTGAGTTTTTATGACTGAATTTTAATGTGGACACCTCTAGGAAGTACTTTATTGTATGCTATTTATAGAAAACACACCAAGACGTATGCATTGGCTGCATTTTATCTGAAGTACTACTTTCATATCTATATCACTTCTTATTTGCATGAATTGTGTATGAAATCTTCGGGTTGAATGAAATAAATGTCATTTGATATGAGTAGGTTAGTCTACTTTTAGAAATTAAACTGGGTAGAATACATTACCTTGCCAAAGTAGTTATGCACATACAAATAGTAAACCGAGTGATATCATTTATTTTTTCTCCACATATCTTGAAAATATTTCTATACATACATTCATTGGAAATTCTCCCCTAGAGTGATTCTTATTTCAGCATCTTTTCCAATTCACCAAAAAGCCAAAAAAGCTCCAAAATATCAAAAATTTCACAGATCCCAAAAAACACACAAAAAAATTGCCAAGTAATAAGTCTCGTGTATATATGGATTAGAAAAAGAAGAAATAAACAAAAGAAAAAAGAGAGAGAAAAGTTTATGTATATAAATAAAGATATGTGTATATACACAAGCTCATATCTTGTAAATACCTTTTCTTTTCTTTCATTTTTTTCTGGAGCTACAATATTTGGGAAAAGCCTTTTTCTTGAAAAATCACCAGAGGTGATATTTGTGCCATTACACTTATAGATAAGCTTGGGGAAGAAAATCCAATGATGAATGAGAGAGTTATTACCTAAATGTGCATGACTACAGAAGCTAGGTAATCTCTAATACTTCGGGAGATAACTTTGAGTATGACAACACATATAAGTTGAAAAATGAACATGAAATTCATAAAACCATATCTTTCTATTCTTATTGTATGAATTGTGTGATGTTTCTTATACTCCAAGTAGAAGCAATAAATTGGAAAGTGTATTGGCTATGAGTATGTATACTGTTTTCTATGCCTTAGACGATGCTTAATGTTAAAACGATTTTGTATTTCACAAAATTCACAGTGTTCTCAGTTTTAATATCAAGTGTGCCAAATATGAAATGATGTTGAAATAAAAATGATAGTGTGTTTAAATTCTTTGTTGGTGCACTTTGGTGAATGAATTCAAGTTCTGAGTAGATGATCTAGCAATTCCCTTTCTTTGCTTTCTTTTCTATTTTTAGCTTTCTTTATTTTTATTCACCGGGAAAGCTTTTTACTTATCTTCCTCAACGACGAGTAAGAAGTAAGCTTGGGGGATTTTTGATATGCTCATATTTTACACTTTATTTTTGCAAATTTTCATGTCATATCGATTGCCCATATTGCATATTTAAAGCTTAAACGATGATTTCTGAATGAATTTCACTATTTCTATGTTTTATTGGATTTTCAGGAAAATGGAGCAATTAGGAGCAAATTGGAGCTATGAGCATATGCACGCATGTCGAAGCATCAGTGGCTATGATACTGAGGAGCTTATGGTGCTAGAAGAGAAGAAGAAGCAAGAAGAATAGAGGATGAGAAGAAAGAAATGAAGAAGAAGAAAAACAAGGCAAAGTTCATTTATCAGCTCACTCGACCAAGTGGAGTAATCCACTCGATCGAGTAAAGCTAATACCAGCCCAGACCAAGCAACCAAAATATATGAAAGTCACTTGACCGAGTGAGAAAACTCGCTCGATCGAGTGAGCAAACTCATTCGATCAAATGAGACAGTCAGCCTAATCCACCCTCGGCCAGAACAGCTGACTCGATCAAGTAGCACTTTCACTCGACCGAGCAAATTGGCTACTCGACCGAGTGAAGAGAAGAACATAGCAATGATTTTTGGAGCTGCTGCAGGAAATTCTACTCAACCGAGTAGACAATCTCACTGACCAAGTGAGATTACGACCAAATTTTGGAAATTAAGTAGTAACTTGGGTTTTTGGTATTTCGGTTGAATTTTTCTTGGGTTTTTAGACGTGTATAAATAAGAAACAAGGCAGCCCTTGTTGGGGGGTCGCAAAGTTTATTTCTTTTTGCTTTTGTGTTGGAGGTTATTGCTTGGAGAAGCCCTAGTTCTTACATTTCTCTTGTGATTTTGACGAATTTGAGAATATTGGTTTGTCTAAACTCTTGATCAAATTGCTTTATTGAATATTTCTTGTTTAATTCTCTTGGAAATGATGAATCTTATTATTTCCATGAATCTTATTGCTATGATCATGTTTATTAGTGAGTAGTCTCTTTGCTCTAGGGCAAAGGAATTAACCATATAGATTTAAGGTTTGATATGTGACATTAATTGAAACCCTTGTTACCGAACTTGTTTTAGGGTTAAATTATGGTTGATTAACTACAAATAGCTAGGGATTTCTACTTAGGTCTTGAGAGCTCGAGAGAGGATATTGATTTATAGGAAGCCCGAGATATCTATAATTTGGTTATCCTAGATTTGGTACACGAGAGTGACCAAAGATAGCATCTTTATTATATTTCTATAATTATAAGATGAATACGAACTATCATATCTAAATTCAAACTCATGTCACATGACAGTAGACTTGAATGAGAATTGAATTATATTGTCAATCTTAATGCTAATAATTCAACTAGGCTTGCATGAGAGTGAGACTCTAGCTTGAGTTATTTTTTACTTGTGTAGGGTGAGAGTGTGCATCGGTTCACAACATAATTACGACAATTTCACCCTAAACTAAGAGTTAATAATTTGGAGTCCATATTCACATTAAAACTCGAAAATATTTAGTGGGGATTCCCTTGTCATAGACTTCTTTATTAATTGAATTACAACCAACACTATTACACATTCGTGACACACTTGTTACACCATTATTCACAATCTCTGCTACATCTGGACAATTGTGATAATACCAACTGCCCCCCCCCCCCCCCCCCCCCCCCCCCCCCCCCCCCCCCACCGCGATACCCGCTCACCAATAAATCGTGCGCTTGCAGTAAAACTACATAGTTTTCTGAGTACATCCAGAAACGCATCATGAGACTAATGTTTCTTCTTCTTGAAAAATAATAGAATGGAAGATTGTAAACGGGGAAAGCTCAGGACCAACAATATCCTGAAAATAAAAAGAGAAAGAAAAGATATGAAATACCTCGACATGGAATAAGCAATGTCAAACCAAGATCAGACCCAGAAGTTCTGATAAGACATATACTGCGCATGCAATATGAAAGGTCGTTAATTTATGCCATAGAAAAATTATACAAAGATAGTCTAAAAACGAAAGTCGACCCAACTATCGCATAATTGGCTATTCCCCGAGCACATATAAACTTTGAAAAACAATAATCTGTTGACATAACATAATTACTTGGAATACTTTTCTAACATAATTATTGATCACTGTATATATTTTTTTATGATTTTTATTCATTTATTTATACTGCAAATTTTATGTTTAGTTTTTTTAAGCATCTGTAATATAATATGAGGATGCACAATACTCTCTGAAAAAGAAATCACTAAGTTTCAAAGGATATTAGTCAAAACGAAATCCCTAATGAATGACTTAAAGATATAATGGCCTGAAAACCATACTTGAGCATTCAAATGGAATTTCAAATAGTCCTATATAAATTCGAAAATGGGAAGCAAATGGAACACCTGAAGTGAACATAATCGTACAAGTTTTTACTTTGGTACAACATAATATGCCACCCTGGATCAGTGATAATGCAATACAACACATCTCAATCCTATAATCATAACTTGAAGAAGGATGAGCTTTCATTGTCTCATTTAAAAGGGAAGATGATTACAAGATCATCTCCACTACACGTGGACATTTACTCTCAAGACTTCGTCAAATATAATTGTTTATAAACTCTATCATAAAAAGACCTTTAGGTCTCTTGAGAGTAATTGAGGGATTTAAGTGGACTTATCCACTCCCTATGAGGGCCGATGAAGTACCTTAGTGGACTCATCCATAGATCCTCTAAAATGGTCATAAGCAATCGTATTATCCAACCGCAATCTAGCTTTTTCAAAGCAAAGAGGACACATTTTTAAATGGCGGGTAAATTGGATAATATAGGGATATCAATAATAATTTGCAAACTGGAATAAAGTAGAACACCCTGAAGATTGTGTTCACACCCAAAAATGGGTCATATGAGTAAATCATTAAATTAATTCAAACAGATGACTCATTCGTTAAAAATCCAATTGATAGTAAGTTCATGGGACATGCAATTACATTGCAGACCATCAAAATACTACCTTAGAACCCATTTACCAGGGCCTGATCACCCCAGATAAATAGTTTCTGAGAACTCCAAACGGAGGAGGCGTTCAGAGCACATATTATATATTGTGCATTAATGTGTTCACATCCCCATAACATCATTATAAAACATCAAAATGCACTCCAAATAGGGGGAAGCATTTAAAAGCACATCTCATAAGATTCACTACTACATATCCGGCTTTCAGCCACGAACAAATCTGTGGCTGAAAGCCGGCTTTCAATGGCGAAAAAGTTACGGTCACAGAAAAAACTCTGTGGGCGAAAAGCCGTGGCCAATACCGTAGTGGCTGATACCCCCTTTACCCACGGAACATTTCGTGCCCGATAATCTACTATGGAATAACGCTGACAGATATACGTGGATGATAATTCGAATAACTATATAAAACTATCGGCCACGGACAAATCCATGGCCATAGTGCTATACGGCCATATAAAGGTCTGTGGCCAATAGTTATCAGCCACGTGGCAAATGTGCACAAAATTGACGTAAGCCGTGCACAAAATTCATGGTCGAAACCCTTCGGCCACGGATTTTTCGTGGCCATAAATAAGCATCGACCACGGAAATGACACTGGCCATTAATTTATTAGCCACGGATTATGTGCACGAAATCGTCAACTTTGTGCACATTATCAGTGGCCGATAACTATCGGCCACAGACATTACCATGGCCGTCTAGTATTATTGGCCACGAATATGTCTGTGGCCGATAGTTTAAAATTATTTTAAAAAAAATTACAGAATTTCCTACATATAATATACATTTATAACAATCAAATAAGTACATGTATACAACAAAATAAATCAAACAAGTAATTAAAATTAAATGCACACAAATTCATTAAAAAAATCGAGCAAATATAGTATATAATACATATCTGGCCTCCATGTCCGCAATTTAAACCAATAAACATATAAAAACAATAAAAAATAATATCCTCCACGCCACACCGCCAACGTCCCCAAGCTCACACCATCGCCATGTCCATCATCCACCGCCACCATCGTCCACAAGCCCGTTACCATCGTCCCCATGCTCACTACCATCGCCCCCAAGCCCGCTCCCCTCGCCAAGACCTACATTGCCCCCTTGACGTCCATCGCCACCCGCTGCCACCCTCAAGTCCTGAAGGACTGCCCTCGCCATATTGACCCCACCAAAAAATAATAATAACTTAGACGGTAAAATAAAAAATATTAAAGGTGTAAACACACCAAATTATATAGCATGAAAAGAATACGTAAATTTGAGTTTGCCCAGAAACTGCCCAAAATTTGAGTTTGCCCAGATACTGGGCAGTGCCAAGCGTGCCAAGCGTGCACTTAAGTGCACGTGTGAATGCGAAAACGAACGCTCTAGGCAGAGTCTGCCCAGTTTCTGGGCAGAGTCTACCCAGAACTGGGCAGACTCTGCCCAGAGCTCGCACCCTTCATTTTTGCATTCACACGTGCACGCTTGGTACCAATCAATGGGAAACTCCACTCTGCGAATCATTTTAACCTTAAACCTAACCCTAACCTTAGCCCTAAAGCATAGCCCACCTTGATATTTCTAAGATATCCTAATATAAGCCCAATTGGGTATGGGTGGGAGATTGGGTGTGGTTTAGGGTTTTTTGTGATGCATCCAAATAAAAGCTCATCCTCTTCCCATTAATTACGAGCTAGCCAATGCTTTTCCATACAACCAAAAAACCACTCCCTCTTCCACCAATTTACAGGTATTCCATCGGTCTTTTTCCACTTTTCCCCTATGTTTTTTTGCAATTAGGCTCCGCCTTTCCCCCATTTGACCGCCTGACAATTGTCACACACAAACCCACACTTCCCTCTCATTTTCGGCTGCGTGCAGTTTCCGACTCGTGTGTGTTTTGACTTTGATCCATGTGCACTATGTGCACGGATAATTTCTAGTGATTATATATATATATATACATATATATATATGGATTCATGTAGATCAGATGGCACCTGATCTAATATATCAGGTGCAAGACATAAAAAGGAGGGCCCCGTGAAAAGTACAAGCACATGTGGTGCTAGTACTTTCCAACTTTATGTGTCTTGGCACCTGATCTAATAGATCAGGTGCCACCTTTTCTACATTATTCTTTCTATATATATATATATATATATATATATATATATATATATATATATATATATATATATATATATATATATATATATTGATTTAATGTAGAAAAGCTGCCACCTGATCCAATGGATCAGGTGGTAAGACACAAAAAAGTTGGAGAGTACAAGCCCCCACATGGGCTTGTACTCGTTGGGGCCCACCACTTTATGCCTTGCACCTGATCATTTGGATCAGGTGCCACCTGCTCTACATTAATCCCTATATATTTTTTCTACATTAAATCCATATGTGTGTGTGTATCATATACCATATATATCATATATATGATATGTGTGTGTGTGGAGGGGGTGAGTAAAGGTATATAATGTCATATATATACATACATACATACATACATACATACATACATACATATATCTTAATCTTAATTAATCCAAACACATCAAAGTTTGGATATAATTAAGTTGTAGATTGGTATCATACTTGAAGTCCATGGACAGATAAACTAAGTCATACTTAAAGAGCAGTTATCCTTCGGTCGCAGCCTGATGTTCTATGTAGTGTAGTGTTGATCCAACAAAGTAATCAACAAATCTTGAATACAACAAAAAACTAGATCAAAATTAGATAGCTGTGCACATATTAAGTAATTTATATTGTTAAAGACTAGAGTGGGATACAAATCAGAACTAGGCTTGTTGGGAATGATATTAGTCATGACAGTTGTACGAAGCATAAAGCTACGGCAACAACTACTGATACCAAGCATAACCCCCTTATTCCAGGTTACTACGACTATTACTCTCAGCCTCACTTAGCTCACCTCAACCATACTAATCACCCACGCGACATGGCATACCAGTCACTTACATATCCCTCATTGAGGCCGTCACTGAGGTGGTGATCGACGAAGTACTAGAGGAGCAGAGGCAAAGAGTGAAGAGGAGCTCTCTCACCAACCCCAGCATGGACAGTGATGATTCTGAGGTGGACGTTGAAATTCGTTCCCCTGTCATGAGCAAGAAAAGGATTGGATAGTAATAAGAACTTTGCGAAGATATTGCGAAAATGGGTTGGATCAGAAGGAAACATTGTGGAGTAGGGTTGTGGTTGTAGGTGTAGTAGCAATAAATTTGGGGTCGAAAACAACTAGTATGTGGAGGAGGTGGGCGGTGAGAGACATGGTAGTAGTGCAGTGGTTGCTGAAGTACTAAAGGATCATCAACCTAACGATGGGATGATGAATGTGGAGCCTTAGGGCTAAGCTTACAATAATCCATGGATCCTATGCCGGTAAAAGAATGAGTGTGTTATGGGTTTTCATGGAAGATGTAGCCCGAGGAAGAACCAGGAAGAACGTACGTAGTCTCGGGTCTCGCATCATCGCATCGGGTACCATGACTAAGGTTCTAGCCCATCAACACTTCAACACTTGCTTCCTCGGCCATCCTGCAGAGCGACGTCATGGACCTATCTTGATTAGCATAATAGTATCGCTGATGGTACATTCGAGAAGGACAAAACCGTGTCAACTTTGGTAGACATGGGTTTCCTTGCCGAGAAGGCATATGCAACCCTCGGTAGGTGTAGTATGTTATGCAAAAATTGAAGGAGGAAGGCCTTCTTCAATTTTTGCATAACATACTTCACCTACCAATGGCTGCATATGCCTCCTCGGTAAGTAAACCCATGTCTACCAAAGTCGACACGGTTTCATCCTTCTTGGCTGCAGCATCAGCAATACTGTTATGTTAATCAAGATAGTTCCATGACGTCACTCTGCAGGATGCCCGAGGACGCAAGTGTTGATGTGTTGATGGGCTAGAACCTTAGTCACGGTACCTGATACAATGATGTGATACCTAAGACTACATATGTTATGTCTGGTTCTTCCTCTGGCTACATCTTCCATGAAAATCCATAATGCACTCATTCTTTTGCCGGCATAGTATCCATGGATTATTGTAACCTTAGTCTTAAGTATCCCCTTCATCACACCATCGTCTGGTGGAGGAACCATTAGTATTTTAGCAACCACTACACTACTACCATGCCACTCTCCATCTACCTCCTCCAACTACAATCTGTTTTCGACACCAAAGTTATTGCTACTGCACCTACAACCGCAACCCTATTGCACATTGTTTCCTTCTGATCCAACCCTTCGTTGCAATATCTCCGCAAATTTCTTATTACTACCCAACCCTTTTCTTGGTCATGACAGGGGACCGAATTTCAACGCCAACCTAAGAATCATCATTGTACATGTTGGGGTTCGTGAGAGAGCTCCTCTTCACTCTTTGCCTATGCTCCTCTAGTACTTCACTGATCATCACCTCAATGGCGGCCCCAATGAGGAATAAGTGAGTGACTGGCATTGCCAAGTCACAATGGTAATTAGTATGGTTGAGGTGATATAAGAGAGGCTAAGAGTAGTAGTCGTAGTAACCTGGCTTGAGGGGGTTGGGCTTGGTATCAATAGTTGTTGCTGTAACTTATGCTTCGTACAACTGTCATGACTAATATCATGCCCAACAAGCCCAGTTTCGATTTGTATCTCAGTCTAGTCTTTAACCAATATATCTTACTTAATGCATGCACGACTATCTAATTTTGATCTAGTTTTTTGTTGTATTCTAGATTTGTTGATTACTTTTTTGGATCTGTATTGCACTACATAGAACAGTAGTGCGGCTACCGAAGGATAGTCGCTCTTTGAGTATGAATTCGTTTATCTCCCCATGGACTTCATGTTTGATACCATTCTACAACTTAATTATATCCAAACTTAATTATAACTGTAAATACCTGTTAAGAACCTAAAATTAAAAGGTACCTAGCTTACATTGATCTCCCACCAACAGGTGACCAAGGACTCGGGTCGTTGATCCTTCCATGTCAGGCAGAGGTTGAAGAAATCTGACCTTTTGGCATGGGCAGCAAGGTAAAAATTAAATTTTACCTCCACGGGCCAATATGAGCTTGGTGGCTCCACTGTATAACGACCCGCTACCCGTTTCCAGGAATCAAGGTCGAAATTTTCGTGCCGCCTCGTCCCTCCTTCGACGGAGGGTTTGTGCCTGCAAAAAACCAAACATACTAAATGAATGTATACGATTAAAATAAATATGTTTACATTATACCCTGTCGTCAAAAGCACTCAGCTTTGGCATCCATCATACTCGGTGTAGCTATGGCCGCCAACTGCTCGATAACATGTTACTGCATGTTTAACACGTCTGGTTGCCTCCTATTTGCCGCTTCGTACCTATTAGCCGTCAGTAAGGTAACATGCACTATTGTCAGATCATATGGAATGTACAACACCGGCTCTGCTATAACATGTTGTGGGGCAGTCTGAGAAGTGAAGGCGGCATATGACCCAGTCGACCCGGGAGTCTCAATATGTATATCCAATAGGCCACCTGCATCCATATGCAATAAGAAAATTGCAAATTCATGAGTTTAACCAATGGGACTGAACATTTAAAATAAAAATATACGTACATGTTCCAATGGACAGTGGGGTATGTGAGGAAGAGTGTATATATCCTGCAATGACTGAAAATATATAAAGAATGTTATGCAATTAGTTATACAAAAAATTAAAAGGTCCATATTTAGACACATACTAAAACTACAATAAGTGTACCTGTCCCAGTAGGCAGGGTAGTATGTGCCACAGAGGAGCCATGTCCTGCACTACCTGAAAATGTATGAAGCAGTTACCAATTAGTTTTTCAAAAATTTAAAATGTGCATGTTATACAGCTATACTAAAACTACAACATATGCGTACCTAACCCAGAAGGCGGGATGGTATGTGTCGAAGAGGAGCCATGACCTGCACTGCCTGAAAAAGTATGTTTTTTCCAAAAAAAAATTAAAATTTGCATGTTATACAGCCGTACTAAAACCACAAAATATGCATACCTGACCCAGATGGCCGGTCTGGGGTGCCCCTGTACCCGCTGAAAAAATCGTGGTAAAATCTCTCTTCATCTGCACTTCATAATATATATTAATAAAAAAATTGATGCTTAGGTGTTGTAAATATTTGCGTAATTTATATGAAATAAAAGTGATGTAAACAAAATACAGTAATTCACATTCTTTATTGATTCCAAGCAAAATCATCGTAATGAACATCTTTATATATTTACATATTTTTATAGCTTAGTAATGAAAAAAGTTCAACAATTTGAGGTTGATGTTAACGCCCTTTATGACCGAGTCCAAACGGTAAATGAAATGACTTTGGGTATTGTGTTTCTTTGTCTTGTGCACTTCCCTGTTACAATTGGGTATATCCATGCGCAACGATGTAATGTCATCAGTCGTTTCATCATTTGTCTCGATTAAAAAATCGTCCAGGACATCATCTGCTACGAGTACAACATCTTCGCCATCTTTATTTCCCTCTTCAGAACCCGTTTCATCCGGTGCATATGCTCTAGGTGGGTTTCTAAGAACCACCCAATCATCTTTTACCATTATATCTTTAACGTAAAAACATTGTTTTGCTTGCAAGGCAAACATGAACGTCTCCTCCTGATAGATTTCCCTCTTCAGATTAACGACCGTGAAGCCCAAGTCGTCCTTCTTCTTTCCTTGCTCACACCACCGCACCTTAAACATAACATGGCTCACTTCCTTCCGAAAGCCATAAAATATCTCAACCACATCTACAACATGGCCATAATAGAATATTTTCCCTTCTTCTGGTTGTTGATCTATGTATCTTGCATATGACAACTATGTAAAGGATGAGAAGATTCCACTATTTTGGGTGCATCGGTCCTTCTCGAATTCAATGGTATTAAATCTGTAACCATTGATAGAATAACCTCCATATCGATGTATTGTGCCGTCGGGACCCTTAGCATATTTTTGGATCTCCTCGGATAGCCATACATCGCAAACACATTGCTCTGCCACCTTTAAGATAAATAAGAATTAAATTCATAAACACACGTTCTCGAAATTGATTTTATGATAGTTATGTAACTATCGTGAGAAATCAGTGCGCGTACCTTCAGTTTCAGCCATGACGTAAATTCTTTAGAGTGTACATCCATAACCTTTTGGTTAAGAGTTTTGGCATGCAATTTGGCTTGTAGTACTTCTATATGAAGACTAAGGGACAAGTGTAAAAAACTATTATAACTTAGAAATTAAACCACTTACAAAAGCGAATAACTCAGCTTTATTGCCTCCGATAAAAGTCAAATATCGATAGATTATTTAGAACATATGAATGTGCTTGTCTAAGCTCAATTTTACTAAATCATGTGTCCTCTCCATAATCATTATAGAATACTCCATCAGTAACTCTTGCTAGACGATTTACCCTTGTGTCTACACCCCGCAAATAACGAGATATGAACATCAAGGCCTCGTTTGACGTATAATTCTTGGATATTGACCCTTCTGGATGTGCACGATTGTGCACAAGTTGCTTCATGAACCCTAGATACCTGCGGTTCAAAAATCATAAAAAGATTCAAATTCACGTTTAATTTTGGTTCCAGCAAAATAGAATAATATATGGCATCGGCGTTCACCTTTCAACAGGGTACATCCATTGATATTGTATCGGCCCTATAATGCGGGCCTCCTGTGGCTGGTGCACAGTAAGATGAACCATGATGTTAAAGAATGAAGGCGGGAAATTTTTTTCCATATTACACAATGCAAGGATAACCCGCGCCTCTAAATCTTCAAACTCACCAAAGTCTCTCACCTTCAAGCACAACTGCCTGAAGAACCCACAGAAACTGTATCAAAACTTTTGCAAGCTTCTTATCGACATGATGTAATGCAACCGAAAGCAACTGATGTAGTAAGATATGCTAATCATGTGTCTTCAATCCAAACATCTTCATCTGATCTACGTGCACACATCTTGATATATTTAAAGCATATCCATCTGGTGTCTTCAATGACTTGAGAAACACACAGCGATTATGAATTTCATCTCTTAAAAGGGTGACCGAGAAGCTGGCAGGTCGTACTTGTAATTTTCCTTTTGTACAGCCTGCAATTCAGGACGTATATTCAATTCTTTTAAGTCAAGCCGAGCCTTTACTCCATCTTTTGAATTGTTGGTGTCTTGCATCAAGGTATACAACAGATTTTCACATATGTTCTTTTCGATGTGCATGACGTCCAGGTTGTGACGTATTTTCAAAGTCCTCCAATATGGAAATTGGAATAAAATACTAAACTTTGACCAACCACTAGGTAGTATTCAAACATCTAATGTGTTAGAATCTGTGCAAGACATTCGAGGCATTCTTCTTTTAGTTTTGCCCTTGTCCTTGCCCTTGCTCTTTTCTTTTCCCTTTGCAATCTGCCTTCTAACACAAAGAGGGTTCTCTTTACTATATCTGTTCTTTCCAAACTTCACTCTCTGTAAAGGGTGAAGTGCTTCAGATGTGTCCTCTCCGGTTAGCTGCTCTGGGGCTTCTCGGCGTTCGGTTTTACCGTCGAACAACTGTCACTGTCTCCTATAACTATGACCTGCATGCAACCATCTTCGGTTCTGCCAAAAGCAAAACTTACGGCTATATTTCAGGAATGTGCCATCATAACCTATCGTGCAAACTGGGCAAGCCGTCCTACCTTTCGTCGACCAACCAGATAAATTAGCATACGCCGGGAAGTCGTTTCATGCAGAAACTTTGCTTTGTCATGGTGTCGAAAGTGCACACACCTTGTTCCCATAAAAGCTTCAGATCATCAATTAAGGGCTGCATGAAAACATCGATATCATTTCCAGGCGAGTATTTTCCAGGTATCAATAGTGACAGTATCAAATATGGTTGCATCATCCACATATGAGGCGGGAGGTTATACGGGGTCAGCAACACGGGCATAGTGGACCAACCAAAGCTCATCACTCCAAACGGATTAAACCCATTGCTTGCGAGACCAAGCCTAAGATTCCTCGTCTCCCTTGCGAAGTTGGGATAAATACGTCGATATGCTTCCATGCTTCCCCATCGGCAGGATGCCTCAATTTTTCGTCATATATGCGGTCGGTGGCGTGCCATCGCATTTTTCCTGCCAATTCAGCAGATATGAAAAACCTCTGCAGCCTTGGTATAATTGGGAAATAACGGAGAACCTTCGTCGGAGTCTGCTTCTTCTTTTGGACTGTAGGACCTTCCCTCTTCGCACATGTTCTTTGTTTAACTTGCCACCATGAAACATGAAACGTTGGACATTCGTTTAGGTCCTTGTTGTCTTTGTAATATAGAATGCAATCATTAGGGCATGCGTCAATTTTCTTGTAATCGAGCCCTAACGTATTAACGATTTTGCTCGCTTCATAATGAGTAGGTAGAATGCTTTACTTCCCACTAGGAACTACCCTTCTCAACAAATCCAACAACATCTCAAAATGTATAATCACCATTCTGCTAAGGGTTTGTATATGCAGCAGTCTAATCATGAATGATAGCCTTGTGAACTCAGTGCATCCTTCGTAAAAATCAGACTCATTATCATCCACTAATTTCATCACTCGATCATAGTCGACGGAGTGAAGATCATCATCTGAACGGTTTCCGCTCGGAGCACCAATATCTTCCAGCATTGTATCTATGTCATCTACCCTTTGATCTCCATGCACAATACCCTCTTCTGCCCTAAGCATCTCATCTGTTACGACACCTTTTCCGTGGTAACTCCAAAATTTATAATTGGGGTTGAACCCGTGAGACACCAAATGGACACGTTTAATGTACTTCTGAAGGATCTCATTGTTTTGGCATCTCTTGTAAGGGCAACAGATTTTGCAACTGGACATGTGTAGCGGGTTGGCATTAGAGTATGCTAAGAACGCATCTATCCCTATACGTATCTTCGGTTTCCAGTCATGTTTAGATCCGATATTTTCATAAACGACTTGTCAAGAACCTCCAGCATCTGTAATTGACGATGAAATTTACATATAATTGTGTATCAACCATTTATATATGTGCCAAAATAAAATTTTCAATTCTAAATTAACTATTTTGAGAAGCTTTAAATGGTAGTCGACTCTTTCGTAAAAGTATGGGGCTATTATTATGATACCAAGAGTGTATGTTTTAATATGGTTAAGTTCTCATTAATCTAAAATTAAAATAAATTCTATTTTTCTCTTGATATCGACAATATAACTAAAATAAATTTTATGCCACGGTCCTCTAATGAGTATACTAAGAGTGTCGGAGTGGATTTGACTAAGTCTAAGCCACGATCCTCTAACGAGTATGCTCCTTTTGCAATTCAGATTTTACCAAATTTTTGCCACCTTACATAGCCAATCAAAAGTTATCCTAAAAGTGTTTCTCATGCATCAATATGTCATAGTTACTGGTACACAAGAACACAATCCATAACTGCCAAATTTGTATGGATGGTTGGCTGTATAATTTGATTAATCTCAACAAATTAAGGCCATATAGTGATGGATTTTGGAATTGCATCGTGATGCACGTCCCTTAGCAAACCCTCACCCTCACCCTTACCCCTACCCCTACCCTAGCACCAACCCCTACCCTAGACCCAACCCCAACCCTAACCGAACCCTAACCCAGCCTCTTTTCCTAATCCCAACCTTTACCCCATCCCTCACCCTAACCCTAACCACTAAACCTAACCCCAACCCCAACCCCAACCCTAAACCTACCCCCAACCCCAACCCTAAACCTACCCCCAACCCCAACCCGACACCTAACCCTCAACCCTAACCTCAACCCTAACCCTAACCCTAACATCAACCCTAGCCCTAACCCCAGCCCTAACACTACCGAACCCTAACCCAAAACCATATCCCTAAACCCAACCCTAACCCAATACCTAAACCCAACCCCAACCCCAACCCCTCACCCTCACCCTAACCCCTTCCCCTACCCCAACCCTTACCCCCACCCTAGCCCCAACCCCTACCCTAGACTCAACCCCAACCCTAACCGAACCCAAAACCAAACCCTAACCCGAACCCTAACCCTAACCCTTACCCAAACCCTAACCCTAACCCTAAGCCTAACACTGAACACATTTCTCGAGCAGGGGGTCGGCAGAGAACCGTCGCCGCCCCAGGTCCTGATATCCTCCTTCAAATCAGAAGGAGGCTGATTCAAGTTCAATATTACATATTTAACCCTCTATTTAGCCCTATTTTGTGCTCAT
Source organism: Scilla litardierei (assembly GCA_030789695.1). Taxonomy (NCBI): domain Eukaryota; kingdom Viridiplantae; phylum Streptophyta; class Magnoliopsida; order Asparagales; family Asparagaceae; genus Scilla; species Scilla litardierei. The sequence goes on along the minus strand of CM061136.1, from coordinate 133,336,169 downwards.
GTGATGCTACATTGTTCTCTAATACATACATATTTTGTACACAATTATTTATTAGAGAAAACACTCTATTTGAGCACAAAACAGTAATTAATGGAGTATTTCTGCACTTTTTATATTTTTCATGGCTTGGTCTCGATCTCACGATTCCAACGACTATTTATTTGTATTTTTCTGAGATCTGTGCTAATTACTGTGAATTTTTGAATGCAGAATACCAAAAAAAAAATGAAATACGCACGAATCTTGGCGCATGACTGGCACTCATCCACGCGATTCCCACTCAAATCCGATGGCAGCGGAAAATCAGCGATGCGACGCATCATGGACTGTTGGATCTCGATCCAACGGCTCCTATCACCCCCGAATCGCAGCTGAGAGCGGTAAATGAAGCGGCGACGTGGCCTTCTGTTCGCCACACGATCGCGATCGAACAGTGAGCCGTATCACGAAGAAGCAGGCGACGTGGCTCAAGGACAACCATGAGATCATGATCCAATGGACATGCGCATCCCTGTGTTTTGAAATGAGAAGTGAAATAGGCGGGCGACGTGGCGAAGTTATGTGCGTACGATGAAGATCGAACGGCTGAAAATCACCCCGCATTTTGAAACAGCAGCGGGCGACGTGGCGTCATGTGCGGCATTGGATGCAGATCCAACGGATGATTTCATCTCCGGATTTGAGCAGCGAACGAGCGAAGGCGAACCTAAATCGCAGCCGTGCGATGATGATCAAACGGTGATGGGCTAGGCGAGTTCGATCAAACTTAGCGGGCGGGCGCGATTTTTAAAGTACACGTGGCTTGTCCACGTTGAATCCCGCTTTGATGGACGGCCAGCATTTGTTGCGGTCGCGGATCGGGTTTGAATGCGTAAATGAAGCGGTTTTGGGACCCGATAAGCCTATTAAACCCGCAATGTTAGTATATAAGGTATTCTTAGGGTTTTTGGGCGTATGCTGGCGTATTATTGGCGTATTGGAGCACCTAGGAGCCGAATTTCCCCTCTGAAAAATTCTGTAAATTTCCAGTGGCCATTCTTCAGTTTTCCAGAGAGTTTTGAGGCTTAGCTTGGAGTTTTGGTGATAGTTTCTTAAACTCATACCCCGTATTTGGGTGTTTTTCATCGTATGTTGCTATTAGAACCATGTATTTTGCTATGATTTGGTTTATTCTTGCATTATGAGTAGCTAACTCTTATTTGTGCATGGTGTGGAGTAGTTAGGGGATGTGAATCGTATTTGTTTGGTTGAATTTCATTGTGCTTCATCGATAATGTCGCTAAAGTTGTAGTTTTTATTATTAAATCCTCTTTTTCATCTTCCAAAAGAAGTGATTAAGTTGATGATCGCCCCACAAGGGTGAGCTTTGATCTCTCTAAAAGAGAGTTTCATACCGTATTTGTAGGATTATAATTTTAGCGACGATTTTATTCATATTGTGCTTGGACCCCCAAAAGGGTATTTTCCGATGAATCGCTCCCAAAAGGAGGATTTATTGAGTTATATTTAATCAACCAACGTATACGAATCACTGATCCTAACGAACCCATACCATGTGCATATTTCTCATATATACTTTCATACGCTAAGTTCGTTGCTCGCATTGATTACGTATTCACAACGCACTTTCACACCATCATCACCATCCTTATTGAAGTGGTTAGTTTCTTTCGGTCAGATTTCTATTTGATTTGATCTGTGGTTTCAACAGATTTTCTCCCAAGGATTCGACATCTGGACTCCCAGATTTTACTACTTGTACGGACTCTTGCGCTTGAGAGAAGCACTATTTTGGGCCTACCAAGTTTTTGGTGCCGTTGCCGGGGAGGAATGGTTTGTGACTACAGTTTATTTCATTTAGAGGACCTTCGGTGAGATCTTTCCACTTTACTGTATATAAATTTTTGTTTAATTTCATTGTACATAAACTTTTGATTATTTTAAAAAGAAATGGAGTATATGAATTTCTATTGCACAAGCAATCTGTATGATACAAGATATGCTAATGCACACAAACATAGGATGGAGAAGCTCAAGATCGTTAATTTTAATCAAACTGACTGTGAAACTTTCTTTCAGGCCTGGAAAAGTTTCACAAACATAGTATCGAGCTATCCGTAGCATGGGTACACAAATGAAGAGCTTATGGCATCCTTCCTAGATGGACTACGACCACAGCTGCAGGAATTATTGGGAGGCATGACGCCGACAGAGGCGTGGGAATACATGGAGTTTCTGCAAGAAAATGAAGAAAGCAGGGAAGAGACTTCAGAGTGCGATTCAACGGAGCCTTCGTGCCTCGATCAAGGGGAGCAAAGCGTAGACGTACCTTTGCAATCCTTGAAAGAGGAAGTTTACTTGCTTATTCAGACACAGAAGGCTACATCCCATCAATTCCAAGAGAAATTCCAAGCTCGGAGTCGGCATATTCAGAAATCCTTTGAAAATCTTACTCTGATTGCCACTTGCTTAGAAGAAAATAATTCTTTTGAAATTCAACTTCAAGAATCTAATACGAGTTTATCTTCTATTGGAGGTATATCGAGCGAACCATGTCACGTTGAGGACACGAATAAAAATATCTACATGGCAGAAAGTGTGTGCAAAAGAGAGGACGAGCTAGCAATTTTGGATGAACGAGAGGAGGAGACAGCTAGGGACAAGGGTTTTGAGATTATCGCCATGGAGTCAGAACCATGCCCTCCTCCAGTTTTATCCCAAAATCATTTACCCCTCTCCCCAATGATCGAGCATCATACCGAGAGTAGTGCATATCTTTCAGGGAGTAGTCGTCAACTTGCTTTAATTTATTTCAACTATTTTGACTACTACATTTGGAATACTTTTATTGAGAAGAACCGTAGACTAAACTGGATTGACGTGACTCATCTCTTGCAGGATACCGGTGAACATCTTATAGAGATGCTGGGAGTTACGTTGCTGGAGTCCAATTTAGCTTTTGGAGGAAAAATAATCGCCGAGGAGCGCAAGGAGCAAATTGAACAACTTCCTCCACAATTAAAGATTCGGGATCCGCCATTTGATCACGGTGTGTTCTTTCCAGTAGTGTAGATTTTTATATGCTTTCTAGGTTGCTGGCTTGAATAAACTCATACCCCTTTCGACATTGAGGACAATGTCCATCTTTAGTTGGGGGGTGTGTATGAGACCTTAGGATTTTTTTTTGAGAAGAATAAATCACCATATATGTCTCATCATTTAAAACTCCTTCATATGCCACAAATACGGATGATTACGCATTAATTGAGTTCTAAAATTTGTTTATGGCCTGAATAAATTATTTTTCCTTCAGGGAATTACCGTTAATATGCTATTCATGAAAATTTTCAATTTTCATGATTAATATCTCGAAATAGTTTGAATTTATTTCATGCATGATAATGTGATGAAAAAGCTTAAGTATACACGATTTATTAAGAAAAGTCTTCAAGTTGAAGAGGAATTTGGCCTTTGTTATTAATGTTTTGTTCGAAGAGTGGGTATTGAGTTGCTTACAAAAAAAAGAAGAAAGAAAAAAATGAAGAAAAATGAATGGAGAAAAATGAATGAATAAGTATGTCACTAATAAATAACTTGGTTGGCTCGAGTAGTACAGTCCGAGGGGTCCTTTTTGGCCTAATGCCCTATTATCGTCTGATTTGGGAGCCATTGACCGGAAACTCACTCATTTGATGGAGCGATCCAAGTTATACATTTTTCTGCGAATGTTGTTTGATGCGCGTTACACAGAACTAATAAAAGAAAAGAAGTGGCGAATAAACTAAGCAACCTCAATGCCCATGACTTGAACGATCTTTGTGAGATGCCAATTCCTTGGAAATGAGAAGACTAGAATATAACGACGTGTTATACTTTCGCTTGAGCAAAACGATGCTTGCATGTTATTTATTCAAATTAAATTAGAGAAAATTTCATGTGATTGATCTTGTGCATGGATTGTGTATATTGATGGTCTAAATCATGTTGAAAAGCGTATTATTGGGCCATGCCATAAGCAATTGATAGAATTTATTATTTTACTAGTCATCCGTATTAATCGCTCTTTTTGCTAGAGACTAGCAAATCGCTAGTTGGGGGTGTGATTCGGGTTCAATATTACATATTTAACCCCCTCCCATTTAGCCCTATTTTGTGCTCATGTGATGCTACATTGTTCTCTAATACATACGTATTTTGTACACAATTATTTATTAGAGAAAACACTCTATTTGAGCACAAAACAGCAATTAATAGAGTATTTCTGCAAATCAGAAAGAGGCGAGGGGAGCTGAGGCGCCAGCATGGGCCGACACCCCTCCGACCACTCTAGCATTCATTTAGGGCAAAAAAAGTCAAAATCGAATGGGTTAGAGAAAATTACATTGCCGATGCGTCGATGTGGTGGCTGATAGCGTCGTCGTCGTCCTCCTCCTCCTACTCCCCGGTGATCTCTCTCTCCTCTCTGAAATCGATCTGATTGAGATGAAAAAGTTAGCACGTGGGGGGGGCTCACGCGGGCTCCCCTAATTTGGGTAAATTGTTTTGAATGGCAACAGACTATTAGCCACAGACATATCCATGGCCATTACTATTATGGACCACGGTAAATCACTGGTTAGAAAGTTAAGGCCACGGATAATTTCTTCACCTATATTCCGTGGCTGGAACTCTTTGTCCACGGACATATCCGTGGCCATTAAATTTATTAGCCACGGACATATCCATGTCTAAAAAGTTAAAGCCACGGAAAATTTCTTCACCAATAATCTGTGGCTGAAAATATGTGGCCACGGACAAATCCATGGCTGAAGATCCACTGACGACCACGGAAATGTCTGTGGCTAATAATCCGTGGGGCCATTATTTTATTCAGCCAAAGAAACTTGGCCATGGAGATATCCATGGCCGATAGCCCACTATCGGCCACGGATTTTTCTGTGGCCAACTAGTTGTGGCTGCAGACCCTTTTCTACCAGTGATTGTGCATTAATGGGCACTCATTTAAAGTTTTGATAATGACGATGAGATCCTAAAGATCCTTCACATTCAGAAATCTTTAATTTTCTAGTACTAGGTTCAACTTGGATGTCACAATAATCCCTGAGATTAAATCTCAGTTGACCAAATCAAAATATCAAAATCTATGATGGGAGATTATGAATTATGATGAGATCCTGAAGATCCTCCACAATTATGAAACCATTAAAAATTCATCGCACATAGTATTTGACAATCTAAATATTGTCAAAATCACATATCCCTACTGATAAAAATCCAGCTAGCATTGACATACCAAAAATGATGGATGCAATCCACCAGTAGCAGAAGTGGATGTCCTCAATGAAGAAAGGACAGACCGGACAGACCACAAGGCTCAAAATAGAGAAAACCCGCATGGACACCTTAAAATAATACCACCATAGGAAAGTGAGCTCATTTCCATATCCTCTTCCTTTCCAGACCTCCAGAAGAGGAAATTCTGGAATAAATCGATATATAAATGAATAATGTACGAACATGGAGAGGTGTTTGGATAAAAAACATACTTGTCGACAATTAATTCACGATTCATTTTGCCATTTAAATGATAGTAATCGATCCACAGTCCGTTGCTAAAAAGCGAACGTGATTGACCAAAAATGTGGAATAAGGCAAAAATAAGTTGAGCTGGACTCACTTATAAAACGTGAAGTGTTTGGACCCGAAATCCTGATATCAAAAGGTATCAAACCTGTGTGAATGGTGAGTATTATATAAACTATAAATAAATTCATATGTTATAAGGTATAACCTATAACTTAGATGTTTCTTTTCACTGAAAACTATGAAGTAATAAAGTAAGATGAGCTTGACTCACTTATGAAACATAAATGATGCATCAAACTCCCTGATTATAGTTGCGAAACCCTCACAATTGGTAAAAGACATTGTGGGTACGCTACTTTGGATGTTGGACGGCATACCCCAATGAATTTTTTTCTAATTTCATTTATTGCCTAAATAGACTTCGGGACGTCTATTCTATGAGAAATAATATAATACAATCAATAAATAAAATGATTTGAGAAAGACTCGAATCTCATCGGATCTCCTGAAGAGAAAGCCAAAATATTTGTTTAAGCCCAATACGATATGTAAGACCTAGAAAAAAATAAAGACATGTCTTGGCTTACAGACTTATCATCCTGAAGATGAAATTATCATCCAGCAGATGAAATTATATCATCCAGAAGATGAAAATATCATCCAACAGATGAAAATCATGTGCATTAAACTTCATACACATGAAGTTGATGAAGAAACATGGACCATTGTAATCCACTAAATACACCTATATGTTGTATCGATTTACAAAATGACCACTTCTGTTCGTTGGAAGAGAAGGAGGAAATACAAGGTCCTGAAGTACCTTACCGAAGCACTTCCTTATCTGCCAACTGCATGTGTCCTGATATTGCGTTAACAGTAAATCTGTTAGCCAGATAAAGTGCAGTGCCTGCAGCATGCCACTAGACCGGACCTAAGCATCTTCAGCGCTACCTCCAAAGGTCAAGGATCATCCTCCATATTAAATGTATTTGTAGATACATGTAATATATCATCGCAATGACCGCTATGAAGTAATGACCACCTCCTGGAGATCTGCAAAGCATACCACCAAGGCAACATCATCCTACCATTCCGAGTAGCTCACCAAGAAGCAAATCAAGAGTGTGTAGCTACGCCCTAAAGTACCTCGCAGACCAATGACGACTTGATCAAAGACTAGAGAACTGGAGTTGTCTACCAAGTTCGCAGACCATGCCAGTTTCCTAGTTCAACCTGAAGGAGGCTACATCGAAGGCGATGAGACAGAACACACTTCTCCAAAAGCTCCTTTGGATTTAGCAGCTACTATAGATGAGCAATGCTTATATTTTGTATTTATTCTCGAAATGTTGTAAACTGGATTAATTTATATATGCCTAGGAGACCTGCAAGCCTGAAGCGTGGACAGAACAGGGGGAGTTAATGAAGAGTTGTACTCTTTTTCTTTAGCTATTGGTTTTTCCCACTAGGGTTTTCCATAGCCAAAGGTTTTAACGAGGCAACCACATTAACTCTGGATCCAGAAGTATTCACCCCTAGTTATCCACAAATACGGGAAAGTTAAATGTAAGGTTTTACTATTTTTACTTAGCTATTGGTTTTTCCCACTGGGTTTTTCATAGCCAAAGGTTTTAACGAGTCAACCACATTAACTCTGGAACCAGAAGTATTCACTCGGCCTAGTGATATCCACAGATCAGTGGAAGTTAAAAAGACATGTACTCTTTTTCTAGAAGTATCCAACCTCATGATACTAATAAGCACCGTGAATCCTGATGTATTCATATATCGAGCTTACAATGATGGATAGATAAGCGGAAATGTAATGAATGAGCTTTTGTATGCCCATGTAGCGCCTATGTACGGCTATGGTATCCACCTAATTGTAACATTTCTACTATTAATATAGGGCTACAGGTTCAGTAGCGGTTACCTTCACAACAAATTTCAATTTTCAATTTTTTTTTGAATGAATAGTAAACAATTCAATAGATGTCATAAATGGAGGAGACAAGCACACAAATGAAGAGCCTTAGCTCGTAGAACTATGATATCGTTCATCATCCAATAGATACAGATTCTATGCTACTAATGTAGAAAATAAAGCCGCAACGATGTAAGAACCTAGACGAAACAAGATGTGGCCCGTCTCAATAGTTTTGGATCTCCTTCAATTTTTCACAACGTGACAACTACAGAATCTCTCAAGCAGATGGTCCCTCTTATACATCTTGACACTTGAGGAAAAGTTGCTTGAAGCCCTTATTTATATGCTTACAGAATGCTTGGCCAAATCAAACCTTTGCCCAGTGTCGCTCCCATGGGACCCTAACCACCCAAACCTCGGGTTGCAGTTCAGGTCGGGTTTGGTTCAGGGTTGGACCGAACCCAAAGCCTAGCCCGAGGATTAAGGCGGGGTAAAGACGAGGATGATAATGACCAAAAGTTAACGTTAATCCCCCAACTCTTTCTTTATCTCTCTCTCTCTCCCCTCTCAAATTGCGTGCTCACTTTGTCCTTGGCCACCACCTTTTGTTAACGTCGGTGTGCATTATTTTATTTCTCCCTCCATGGTATTATCTCCTCCCACTGTTGCATGTCATCTCCCCCTCCTCTCCATTTGTCCCCCCTTTGTTGCTTTCTCTCTCTCCCCCCACTCTCTCCCTCTCTCTATATTACCATACTACCCTCCCCTCCCACAATATAAACCCCTCCCCCTCTCCCTCTCCCTCTCAACCGACCTCATTGCCACAATCCACTGAATATAATTGCCTCCAAATCCAAAGAAGAGGAGCATGGGGGACGACGGGAGTGAGAGGAGGGGACTGACGAAGGTGCAGAAGAGCTATTTCGATGTACTGGGCATCTGCTGCCCCTCCGAGGTTCCCCTCGTCGAGAAGGTCCTCAGGCCTCTTGCTGGGGTCCACAAGATCTCCGTCATAGTCCCTTCAAAGACCGTCATCGTTGAGCATGACCCCCTCCTCATCTCCCAGCTTCAGATAGGTTCGCTGTTGTTTTTTCTCCCTTGAATTATTTTCTTTTTTTTTTCAATTTTGATGGAATTAAGCTACGTACAGTGGTGAAATGAGAATCAGGGACCCCAAAAAAAAAAATGAGGAGAGCATGCAATTGGTTTCTGTCAGTTTGAGTGATGGGGCCATTAAAATAGAAAGCTGGCGCTTTGAAGGCAGTCGCCGAAAGGGTCCTACTTTGTGAAGGGACCACCGAAACATAATCAGATGATTACGCAGCCCCCCGGCCCCCACTACCAAATTTCCTTTTCTTGAGTTTTGATGGAATACGTAACAATAAATGAGCTAGCTTCCACTATTTCATAATCAACTTGATCTTTGTAGTCAGGACAGGTTAGCTCAGTTCGCAAGAAACATTGTAAGGTTTGTGAGGACGAACAAGGACTGTCGAATTAAAAACAATTAAATCTCTAGATATATGAGTTTCATGTCGCAATGCATGCGAATCGCATCACATTTTTCTGATTCTTTAAGACTGATTGCTTTTGTTTCGCATTGGACAGTCAAGGCCTTGAACCAGGCAAGGCTGGAAGCAACCATACGAGCTTATGGCACCGATAAGATCATTAACAAGTGGCCCAGCCCCTACATACTTGCCTGTGGGACTCTGCTCCTGGTCTCGCTGTTTCAGAGATTTTTCCATCCGCTCCGGTGGCTGGCCGTGGCGGCCGTGGCCATCGGTCTGCCTCCGATCGTGTTGAGGAGCGTCGCCGCGATCCGTAGATTCACCCTCGACATCAACATTCTTATGTTGATTGCAGGTGAAGTCGTCCTTGTTGTCATTTATCTCACCTAGTTATTTATTTTTTCCCATCTGATTATGATGGATATAGACGTGTTCTATGACTTCGCCGTTTGTTCTCGCTTTCAAACAGAAACATAAGCGTTACACTAGCTAGTATGATTGTTACCGATTGTCATAGCATGCACGCATTAACTTATCCTAATTCCTAACTCGATTAATATTGCATCATGGATGTCCTATGTGGCTAGATATGCACGTCTTTTAGGCAAATGATGCAACACATCATTGTATATAATATGAATGAGATTCAATCAACCCACTGTGCAATCCAACAACTCCATTTGACACGCCACTCAGTTTTGTATTATATTCTATTTTAGCAAGGCAACTGAGCATGGTTCACACCAAGCATGATTCTTTAGGTGTGGCTTGATGTACACTGTTAACAGTTATCTTCAGTTTTTCTGTCAAATTCTAACTCCACGTACTTCCCCGGCTTGTTCACATGAGAAGCACATGTGCATCTTTTTAGCAGTTTAAAGTCTTAATATAGCTTTAACGGAAAATTGCTTAAACATTGGACAATATTGGCGATCAATCTCATTTAGAATATTTAAAATTTGAAAGCGAACGTTTAGCTTTCTCAAGCTCATAATCTTGTGAACAGAAGGAATTTATATGAACTAGTCCAGAGCTCAAACCATGCATGTTCGGCAAAGAACAGAGAACATGGGACATGGACCGATCCTTGGATTCTCAAGATCTCGTCCTCAACAGAACCTCATAGTTCCCCCCATCAGAATCTTGCATCTTCCCATCAACATGTTATGGCATCTGCAGAATCCGAACCATATGAATAAAGACTAATGTAGTTGGATTAAATTCATCGTGTTTTGTACTCGTATTCCGATTAACAATTTTATACGTCCCGTCTGTTTTGGACAGTGGCCGGAGCAGTTGCACTGAGGGACTTCTCGGAAGCAGGGTTCATCGTCTTCCTCTTCACAATAGCTGAGTGGCTCGAAACAATGGCCAGTCACAAGGTCTCCCTCCCTACACCTCGCATTTCACAAGATCGATTCTTGATTATAACCAAGTCCTATATCATCCTTGCATTAGATGCTACTCAGCACTGTATATCTTAATGATGATTAAATCTGAAGTAATAGACACATCATTCTTACATTATACGCTATTGAACCAACAGTTATTTCAGTATGTCAATAATACATGATCACCATCCAGAATTAGTTAACGACGAGGTTTGTGATGACATCTACTCAAACTGTAGCTTTGTTCCCCCCTTCTGCAGGCCACTGCTGGAATGTCAGCCCTGATGAGAATGGCTCCTCAAAAAGCTATCCTGGCGGAAACTGGACAAGTAGTCGATGCCCGAGATGTGAAGGTGAACACCATCCTTGCCGTCAAGGCTGGCGAAGTCATCCCTATCGATGGTGTCGTGGCTGAGGGGAAGAGTGAAGTTAACGAGCAAAGCCTGACCGGTGAATCCTTCCCCGTCGCCAAACAACCCCAGTCCCTTGTCTGGGCCGGTACTCTCAACATCGACGGTATTACAACCCCTTTCCTCCTCTATTTGCAGTATGTCTACAATTGGTCATGTTTGCAAATGACCTTTTAAGGTGTATTGCAGGGTATATCAGCGTAAAGACAACCGCGCTAGCAGAGGACTCTGCTGTGGCCAGAATGGCAAGGCTGGTGGAGGAAGCACAAAACAGCAGATCCAAAACCCAGAGAATGATAGACTCATGTGCCAAATACTACACACCAGGTAAGAACAAAAACCTATACAGAATCTTCCAAGTATCAACATATAATGTCGCACAAATTTGAGAATCAATCGAAATCGTGTCACTCAATTAGGCCACGCTAAAACTAATCTAAATCCATGTTCGTGTTACTGCTACATCATCCTCTCCCCAAGCTTGTGTGATTCCTTAAACATCCCTCTTCATGGTGATACCATCAGTACTGGTACCTGAAAGAACTAGAAAATTCCGATGCTTAAAATGGGAAACTTTTTATGTTCACCCTGCTATTCACAATTGCAAGATACATGACACATGAAAACAAAACATTTAACCAACAAAAGCAAAAACAAAGTAACCAATAACGTGTTATATGTTCAGTTTTCTTCTAACGAGTTGGTGAATATTGGCAACTATCAAAAATTTTAAATTGAGCAGAGGATGTTGACTTCCCTTTCACCTGATGAACTTGTGCAGCGGCGGTTGTCATAGCAGGAGGTGTGGCTGTAATTCCTCTCATGTTGCGGGTTCATAACCCCAAGCACTGGTTCCAACTAGCTCTCGTACTACTGGTGAGCGCATGCCCGTGTGCGCTGGTCCTATCCACGCCCGTCGCAACCTTCTGTGCACTGCTGAAGGCAGCCAGAACAGGGCTTCTTGTCAAAGGAGGGGATGTTCTTGAAGCCCTTGCAAGGACTAAGGTCGTTGCATTTGACAAGACTGGGACCATCACCAAAGGAGAGTTCAGTGTCGTGGAGCTTCATCCTGTGAGCAGCCAAGTAACCATGAATATACTCCTTTACTGGTAAGAATTTGTAAAACGATAAAATATGCGTACTCATGCTCATGCATACACAATGTAATTAAGACGATTAAGATAGGGTTTTTTTCACTAAATCAAAAACTTTTTTTTTGGGGGGAGGGGGGGATGCACTAAATCAAAAACAAAGTGTTTTCACGGCAGGTGGGAAAATTAATCAGTCTAGTAGCATTTAAGGAATAATGTGCACGTCTGTTATGGTTGGCATCGACCACAAGCCCTGAATGTATGCCAAGCTCACAAAGTGCACCGGCAAGGTCTACATGGCATCACATTTTGATGACTAAATTTTAGCATGCTTCTGAAGTTTCAACTTGTCTGGAAGTCAATCCAACTCAAGTTATAGATAAAAATGAGGTAGGGGCAGAAGCACAACATCTAACATGTAAAGGACTCACACCTGATGATTTCAAAATCAAGCCTACACAAGCGAAATGTGTTTAAAACTGTCTCAAGTTTTTTTTTTTTTTGGGGTTCATATGCTTCCCCTCTACTACTACTACTGCTGCTGCATAATTTTAAGATCATTTAGTCGTCTTCCAGTCATAACTCGTAAGTATTAAATGTGTGATAATACTACAGGATTTCAAGCATAGAGAGTAAATCTAGCCACCCGATGGCTTCTGCACTCGTAGACTACTCTCGATCAAATTCAGTTGAGCCAAAACCAGACGATGTGAGTGAGTTTCAGATCTATCCAGGAGAGGGTGTCTATGGAGAAATAGATGGCAAGAAGATTTACATTGGAAACAAAAGAATTGCAGCGAGGGCTGGGTGTGATTCAGGTAGGATGATCTTATCATGAATTTAAGGGTTATGCTAGGCTAATTTTATGTCAGGGAAACTTATTCAGCATCTTACGAATCATGTAGCCATTGTCTACTTTAGTTCTATAAACATATTTTTACAATCATTAATGTAGTAGATAACCAGTTTGAAGACGTATCCAGCCCCATCTTCTAGAAACTCAGACGTCGTATGTGAGTTGCCGCAACTCACATGTCGTGCGCACTCCTTCCGAAACCTGAAGTCGTAAGTATAGCACATATTACAAACAAACAGCTAGCTGCAGCAATGTGATCTATGACATAACAATTGCTGGTTGCAGCAAACCGTACCAAGTTTATGTGCTAGATTGCTCCGGATGCAAACAAATAAGCACCTTCTCATAAGCATGCCTGTTATGAAGCATGTTTTGCATGCTATTACGCATGATAACTGTTTGTTGCACCAAATGATGCAAAAAGCTCCTTACAAAAAACAAAAAACAAAAACTACAGAAAACAAATAGGCCATAGTTTATCTTTGTCAAAGAAGCGTTGAACATTAATTTAGGTCATGCATGAGTAGAGATCCATTGCTTTTGATGAAATAAACTAATTCAGTCAAGGATGTCTTGGGTAACAATTGACCCTAGTGCAACTAAATAAACCCATAGAAATCTTAGATATACCCTTAATATATGTTTCCTTCTATCTGAGAAACAACCATTGTCTATTGATTGTTGAAATTTGTAAGCGAAAATAAACAACCAACTATATTCATTTTAGTGCTGATAGTTATGTATTTTGTTGTCAAGTAGATCTAAACATCTGCATGTTATATTTGCAGTTCCAAATCCAGATGCTGAAGAAGTGAAAGCAGCAGTTACCCTTGGATATGTGTTCTCAGGCGCAACGCTAATAGGAATGTTCACCCTTTCTGACAGCTGTCGGACTGGGGCAGCTGAGGCAATCAGAACGCTTAAGTCTTTAGGAGTGAAGGTTGCAATGCTTACTGGAGACAGCACTGCTGCAGCCACGCACGCCCAGAATGAGGTACAATCGATCAAACTTCCAAGAACTACAGCCTAAAGAAAACTGAGAAAATGCATGACATTAACGTCTAGAAACTAAGATTAAATAGGCTATGCATGGGATGTGGTTGGTAGAAGGCTTAGTGAGCTGTCTACGTAAATAACCATCATGAAACTTTGGAACTCTTTTACATTCCAGCAGTGGTCCTTCGCGGACTCAAATCTTCTCAGGTCAAAGATGACTACTGCATAGACCCATGCCGCAACCAAAAGGTCAGAAGTTTAAGTTCCTTAAGAAACAAAACATTGGCAAGTACAGATGTTTAGAGTTGAATGATCAAAAATGACACCAAGACTTAGAGGTAATGAAAGCTCAAATGAGAATAGACATGCTATCAGCTTGTAGTTCTAAGAAACAAAAAAAAAGAAAGAAAACAAGTCAGAATAAGGTATTCGTATGTCTGCAACAGTAAATTCATATTTATTGGAGACACTATAAACTTTGTTGATTCAAGATCCATGACAAGTTTTTGGGATGCATGCGTAGATGAAGTGCCCCCAACCAGGAGGCTCAAATGCGCATTTTTGATCTAGGATCTCACCACTTACATATATAGTGCTGCGTTGAGTCCTTGTTAAAACTCAAAAGTTTGTTAAAGACTTCTATTTATATGTTCGAAAATGTGAGAAGTCACTGCTAAATAGTTGCTACTGATGTTTGACAGTTGGGGCATGCCATAGAAATACTACACGCAGAGCTTCTCCCTGAGGACAAGGTGCAAATCATCAATAACCTCAAGGCCAAAGAAGGGCCTACGGCAATGGTTGGGGATGGAATGAACGACGCCCCAGCACTTGCTGCAGCTGATGTTGGAATCTCAATGGGAATCTCAGGCTCAGCAGTAGCAATGGAGACAAGTCACATAACTCTGATGTCCAACGACATCCTAAAGATCCCCAAAGCCATTCGGCTTGCCAGAAAAACACACCGAAAGATTATAGCCAACATCATCTTCTCAGTGATCACAAAGATAGCTATCCTCGGACTGGCCATAGCTGGCCATCCGCTTCTATGGGCTGCTGTTCTAGCTGATGTAGGTACATGCCTAATTGTCATACTTAACAGCATGATGTTGTTGCAGACGAGAACCCCAAAGGCGATGAAGAAATGTCACCGTCCTTCACACACATCACATGTTCACAAGCATGAAAATCGCTGCAGTATAGGTGACCACTGCTGCAAAGAAAGAGAAGGCACAAACACAATGACCATGAATCACAAGCAATGTGGAGCCATACATTGTAGTAATGGTGTACACAATGAGCACGCGCACAGACATGCCCACGAGGATAAATGCTCAGTTAAGGCATCTTCTCAGACAACAGATTGTGTGCATTTCTGTGGAGAAGCAGGCAGGCACACAGCAAGCACAAGCCATATGCACATAGGTGCAAACGGGTGTGGGATGGAGCACCATGGTGAAGATGTATGTGATGGGCCTGGAGCAGAGTGCCATGGTGACTGTCATGATGATGGTGCACATTTCCAGTGCAAAGCAGAGCACCAGAGCAATGCCGCACACATCCAACAGCGGGAGCATGTGGATTGTTGCAATGGGAATGAATCAAAGAACCACGATCATGGTGTCCATTCCCACTGTGGAACAGAGCACCATTTGGACACCACATGTGCTCAAAAGCCAAGCCATGAAGTTTGCTGCAAGGAAATTGATGCAGAGGACCACTGCGCTGATGCACATATTCAGTGCGAAGAGCACGATTGTGATGTCGTGCATGCCCAACCAACAACAAATGTGAGTTGTTGTAATGGTTCCACAGAGAACATCGGCGACACGGTACATATCCAGTGTGAAACAGAGCACCATCGCGATGTGGAATGCTGTGCAGGGGCCACTTGCAGCTCAGAGATTCCCGCATCAAACGCAAGCTACCAGCATGTGGTGGTCATTGAATCTGAAGCAGAGCAGCATAATCAAGGTTTGGATGAAAAGCATTGCCACCAAGGGAGCAAGCCAATGAAGCATTTCAATGGGCACACAGAAAAGAAGGGAACCGGTGGATGTTGTAAGACTGAACCACCGAAGCAATCCGACGGACACCCAGAAAAGAAGGAAACCGGCGGATGTTGTAAGACGGATGCATCGAAGCATTCCAATGGACACACGGAGAAGAAGGGAACTGGCGGATGTTGTAGGACTGAAAGGAAGGACTACAACACGAAATCGTGTTGCTCAGCTTCCATGCAGCACGGACAGGTAAGAAGAGAGATTGACCGGTGTCAGAAGACCGAGAAGGAAGAGTGCACGGAGGGAACGTGTTGCTCATCTTCTGTTCATGGAGGTCTCAGAAGAGAGAGCGGTGGATGTTGTCAGAGTTACATGAAAGAGTGCAAGCAGAGAGGGAGGTGTTGCACAGGAAAACTAGCACGTTTGCCAGAGATAATTATAGAGTAGAAGCTACTATTATGGAGATCAGCAGGTCAGTAACCTCAAAAATAAACAAGCAGGAGAGGAACTAGGAAAGACGTTTGGTTTCCTCCCAACTGTATATGTACTTAATTGAAGATTAGAGAGTGATTAAGAATTTTGGCTGTTATTTTGAGCAAAAATCTTTCCAGGCAAATCAGACGATGGAGGGGGCCAGAGGTATGTTAAGAACAAGCCTATATGCACACAAATGTAAGAAACCATACGATGGAATGGTGGAATCTTTGCTTGGAGACTATGAACAGGCCATTGAATCTCCTGAATGATCACCTCATTGTGTAACTGTCATTGGTTTAATTGTGAACAGACCATGTCTACATTGCGAGAATGCATAGAAATAGTTGTACCAGCCAATGAAATCATTGTCCAATTTTCTTTTACTTTTGGAAAGCTTCTTCATTTCTTCATGCTAGGAAGTCAATGAACTTTCTGTGAAAGTAATATTTTCATGTTACTTTTAGAAAATTGTGCCTGCATGTCTGGTAGTTATTAGGGGAAATAATTTATTAACTAATTAAATATGTAATTATCTCGTTAGTTTCATATTTAGGTATTGTAAATTTGGTCCCATATTACTTGAGATTTGGAAAACAATCCAATCTTGTTGAGATTTGGAAACACACAATCTCATCTTGTACCTCACATTTATTCAATAAAAAGCAAGTCATTCTTTCTCAATATTCCTCTCCAATGTTCTAAAAGACGGTTTCATTATGCACGCGGTCCGGAAGCGCATCGCGCATATGCTACTGATTATGCGAATCATGCAGTTTATACAAAAATAAATATTCTAGTAAATAAATAAGCAGTACGTATATATACAAATGTGTTTGTGTATATTAAATTAAAAAAATCCTAAAAGATGGAAATAAGAAAGAAAATCATATCAACTTTTAAAAACATGAATTAATTCATACTAAAACATCAACACCATCAAGGCGATTAATGCATACAATAACTAATGTCTAAAGTCTGAAGCAATCAACACACAAAATATAAATATTTACTTTTACATCCAAATCAAAAGCATGTCTAACACAAGTACTTTGAAATAACAAAAGATCTATAACCTATTCTAGATCTACTCATCATCTTTATAACGAATATCATCATCTAACCCCATCAGAAGAAACATCATCAATCTCATTAAAAATATTATCACAACAGTACAAATCTTCTCCATCTGAATGCTCTCAAACATCATCCATCGATGCACTAGAAGAATCCTTTTTCTCCTAACATATGTTATCAATGTTCTGTGTACTTCCTAATTTGATCTTTATTAGCTCCACTAGCCTATGCAACAATAGCTTATGCAAGTTGATTTCTGTCGAGGGAAACCCTTTAAAAGCAAAAAACAAAAAAGCCTCAAACAAAAAAAAACCTGATTTTTATTCTTAGCGGCTCGGGTTTCTTAATAGGTTGGGTTATTTAGTTGCCAATTATGCGCCCGCATATTCGCATATTTGGTTGCATAAAAGTTATGCGGCCGACCGCATAATTTGGCCGCATACCTAGTTATTTATGTGGCAAGAGTCTGTTTCTTTATATGTGGCCGCATATGCGACTGCATATAACTTGTTTTAGAACAATGTTCCTCTCTCTATCTCAACTAGCATTTAGAGGCTAATCTTTTTGGAGGTATTTTCTTCTTTTTTATCTGCAGTCTCATCAATGGCTTCTGATATGATCTTCTCTACCACTAATGATCATATTCACATCCAAAACTCCCAGGATCCTCAACATCCCCTCCTTACAATCAATCTCTCCAATATCAAATTTCCATCTATCAATTACTCACGTAGAGCCTTCAAATCCAATCCCTCTTTGAAGGTTATGGTCTTCACTACATTAATGGCACTCATCCTCCCTCACCCCCCCCCCCCCCAACCGTCATCAATAATAGTGATGCATCCCCGAATCCGACATACACAAACTAGAAACGTCATGATTGTCTCATCTTTTGCGCTCTCCATGGCGCTATCTCTGTTTCACTACAACTGCTTATGGCAAACTTTAGCCAATACTTGCGCCAAGCCATCTCGTGATCATATTAATCAATTGAAGGAACAATTAAAGCTATGTGACAAAATCTCAAAATCAATTAGTGAATATATGCATGCGATCATAACTCTTGCCGATGCATTTTCTCTTCTAAGGAAGCCATGCTGAGGATCTTATTAATCGGGCTCTTGAAGGACTCAGTGATGCGTATAAATCCGTCATTGAAGCAATTAATACCTGTGACATGCCAATTTCTTTTGCTGAGCTCCATGAGAAATTTCTCAACAAAGAGTCATCTCTTCATACCGCTCAACCAACTTATCTATCACTACCAGCAACAGCAAATCCCACAACCTTTCGGAATCGTCTAAATTGACACCCACTAACCACTAATCAACAACTATCATCTATATCATTATTCTTTCTCCTCATGATCAATGCCAACCCAAATCATATTTGAGGCATTGTCAAGCATGCGGCATTCAAGGACACGCTGTCGAACGATGCATGGTGTTTCCTCACTAATCAACATTCCTTAATATCTTATCCATGAGATCCTCAAGGATAGCGTCATTCCACACCCTGGCAACCACGAGCCAATCATGTTGTTCTTAGCAACCACACTCTCCCACTTGGCTACTGGACAGTGGAGTATCTCACCATGTTACGTCTGACTTAAGCATCTCTCTCTTTATAGCATGTACCAAAGATCTGATGTCATGATCGGTGATGGATTGGCCATTCACGTCACCCATACCGATTTTACCACCATACATACTTTCTCTCACATCTTTTCTTTACAAAATGTCCTTTGTATCCCTTTCATTAAAAAAATTTAATTTCAACGTATCAATTTTGCATTAATAATCATATTTCTATTGAATTCTCACCCTCTACTTTTTAGGTGAAGGATCTAAACACGTGGATAATTCTTTTGATGAGTGAACCTAAGGATGGCATATATGAGTGACCGACTTCGTCCCCTTTGGTTGCCTCTTCATCGTTGCTTACTTTTTCCATTATCGAGACCACTACGTCTCTGTGGCCCTTTAGAATAAGTCATACATCATTTCCTATTATGAAAAATATTGTTTCCAAGTTTTCTTTACCATTATCTACTCTGTTATACTCTTCAACGCATTGCACTGCATGTTCATGTAATTAAAAACATCCATTTTCTTCTTCTTTCTTAACCTCATCCCATCTGCTTGCATTAATCCCTTATGACATCACCAAATAGAGCCATTTATTCTATTCACCACTAAGGTATAAAGATGATGTACAATTATCTTCGTCAAAACTTCACATGTCATGATATGAAGAGAAGCATTGCTTGGAGCATAGCCAAGTGTCTGATGTGCCAGCTAGATGAAGACCGAGCATCATCGTGTTGCAGGCTTGCTACGGTCGCTACTGATTCTAGAGGTAAAGTGGCAACATATCATTATGGATTTCGTGACTAGATTACCATGGAGCTCAAAGCAGAATGATGATGTCTACGTAGTCGTTGATCAATTAACCAAGTCAGCACATTTCATTCATTTTCCTGTAAGGCATTCATTTTCGTGTGGAGGCAGTCCACAGAGATCCTAGTAAAGAAGTACATTGTTATAAAAGATTTCTTTTCTTATACTTTTGTAAGTTATTCATTTGTATGCGTTAAGATATGAAAGAACTTGTGTAGGAAATCATAAGACTTGGTGTGCCAATGTACATTGTCTTCGATCGTGACATGAGGTTCATCTAACAGTTTTGGAAGAGTATATAGGCGAGTTTGGGTACTCATCTCAGTTTCAGCACCGCTTATCATCCCCATATAGATGGGCAGTCAGAGTGTACCATCAAAATTCTGAGAGACATGATGATTTATATGTTAAACTTCAAAAGATCGTGAAAGGAACACATACACCGTATGGAGTTTGCTTACAACAGCAGGTATTAGTCCATCATTGGGTGACACCTTTGCAGCATTATATGGGACGATGTGTTGTTCTCCATTGAGTTGGGAAGATATTAGAGACCGAAAACTGCTAGAGCTAGAGATGATAGTCGAGGCAGTAGATGGGATGAGGACACCAAAGACAAGCTACGAATTGCTCTAGATCGGTACAAACATTGGTGGATGCGAAGTGTCGTCACTTGGAATTTCAACCGGGTGACCGTGTGTTCCTGAAGATCTCGTCCAACCGAGGACTTATCTGCTTCAGAAGGACGAGGAAGCTTACTCCACGGTTTATTGGACAATTCAATGTATTGGAGCAAATAACAAAGGTGGCTTATTGCATTGCATTGTCGCTTTCATTGAAGGGATTACACGACGCGTTTCATGTCTCACAGTTGCGACGATACGTAGATGATCTTAGTCATGTGGTGGACTACTCAGAAATTGCAGTTTGATCGGACTTGACCTGCAAGCATAAGTCAGTGGAGATTTTGGATCGACTGAAGAAGACTCTTACGAGCAAGATCAGCTTGGTGAGGGTGTTATAACAGAGAGTTTCACCTAGGGAGCTCACTTGGGAGTGTACAGATGAGATGTGAGAGTGATATCCTCATCCTTTTGTAGCTACATAGTCGAGAATTTCAAGAACAGATTTTTCTTTAAGGTGTGTAGAATGTAACGGTCCCAACCCGTTATAATTTTTTCTTTAAAATTATTTTGAATAGATTCTTAGAATTTTTCTTATGATTTTGATGAAATTAATTCTATTTTAATTAATTAAAACACATTTAATAAAAAGAGAAATAAGAATTATATTTAATTAAAAATCAAAAATCAAAAAGATAATAAACATAAAATAAACAAACAAATAAATTCAAACATTATCTTATCACTAGGAATTAAATCCTAATCAAAAATCATTATTGAAATCCTGATCCAAAACTTAAAACCAAATCCTAATCATAGCCCAAAGCCCGAACCCTTCCAGTTAGAACTTAACCCTAAATATGTAATATAAAACCCTAAATATATCCCTGACCTTAGTCGCCCCTTCTCCTCATCTCCCTAGCAAGCCACCGCTCTCTCCATCAAAACCTTAGGCTTGTTAAAAAAGGATGAAAAGGAAAAGAAGAGGGAGAATGCACATGTCCAATGCACCACAAATCCAAGTAGGTTCCTAATCTTTTCTTCTTTAAATTTTAAATTTGGTTAATTTAATTTTAGTTAAAATTTTAGATTAATAGAAATTCTCAACAAAAGATATTAAGAATTTAATATCTTTTGTTGTTGAGATTGAATTTTTGCCATGTCCCTTGTTTTGTGCCCATGTGCCCTGTTTTTTGGTTACGTGTTGCCGTTCACGATCATCTTGACCTTTCAGTTAACCCCCTTAAGCTCCAACAACCTTCGAGTGCTTTCCTCTTACAACCGCAACTTGCAGCCACTGCCTTGCCTCCCTACATGCTTCCGGCCATAAATCATGTAGTCGCAGCAGCCTGCTGTTGTTCCCAGGCTATGGACGCTGCCCTTTCCCAAGCGGCTCTGGCTACAGTCCCAAGCGGCTCTGGCCACTTTCACGGCTAAGCCATAGCCATGTGATGTTGGTGTTGTACCCCTTACAGGCTGTAGCACCTGCTGCGTGCCCTGCCTCTTACAGCTACAGCTACTGTGCCCCGTAACCCTTAGCGAATGTCCCCTATGGCTAATTTCTCATATTGTCCCATGCACTTTAGCTATTGTGTTTGACCTTTGAAGCCCCCTAGCCGCTGTATTTTCCTTCTAGGGTTTTAGTTGCTTTTGGGTTTCACTTATTGGTCCATGTTGCTTCCCGTGAGACTCAGTTTTGCTGATTTTATTGTGATGTTTTGGAACTTATATTTGTTTTATTTCCTACACACGATATATTTCTGCACAACTTTCCTATATGATTTAGTGATACAAATTAATGGACTTTGAGCTTATGTTCACATGTAATGATGGACTTGCTCTTGGCCTTTTATTATCCTTGCATGAGATAAAAATTTATTACACGATGATTGTAATAAAAATTGGAATAATGGATCAAAACAAAAGAATTGTGTAGATTTTGAAATCATACATTTAAACACAACTGTAAATTGAGATAACTCATTGTCACGATGGTACGGGAGCGACGAGGGTCTCCTCAAGATCGTACCCATATAGTAGACGTGGAAATGTATTGTTAAAAATTATTTATTGATAAGAACCCACGGTTGTTGCTAGGAGTTGCATGGATTGCAACTATAGGGAAGGATGGCCCACGATTTCAATTCGGACCCTGGTTTCTTTGGGAAAGTTTTGTCCTATGGATGTAGACCGATGGCCACACTGTGAGAAATAGTTATTAGTCCATATTAATCGTTGTTCCGAGCAGACGGAACACCTCAATTGCATATCGTAGCCTCAGGCATGAATCAGACACGTACGCTAGACCATTATGCTATACTTAACACCATAGATTAGTAACAACATATCATATTGACATCACAATTTGAGACCTTAGCAGATTTTGCCTTACATGGTGTCCACATGTGATTTATTATATCGTCATAGCGTATGATTTTGATTATTTTATTTACTACGCGATTTTTTTCCTATATGCTTTTCCGTTCATCCTTTATATTATCATTTAGTTTTCCTTGGGGCCTACATAGATTATCTCACTGACAACATTCATGTTTGTTTTGTGAATGTCGGTCAGATTCAGAGGATGTGTATTGTAGAGCAAGCCTTTTGATCAAATAGACAAATTGAAACAAGATTATACCCCGGATCAGTTGTAGCTATTTTCTTTTCTATTTTTGCTTAGTAGTTCTAAGACCTATTTTTGTCTCAGACTTGTAGCCCTTCTTTTATTAAATTTAGGTTGTAATAATGTAATCCTATTTTTGAAGAAATTTTAATTGCTAATTAAGATGCTTTTAGATATTATTGTTAAATGGTTGCATAGAGAACCTGTGTGGTACTAAATTGACGATGGGCATATTCAAATCAAGAGGAATAGAAAAAACATTTCACGTATTTCCTTTTGATTTAAACACGTCACGGGCCATTTGTTCACTTTTCAGGTATTATGGGAAACGGGACATGACAGATTTTATTCATACAATCACATAATAATATTAATACATACTCATTTGTATCAAAAAAATCACATAGATAGATATGTACCAAATAGCTTTATATTATTTCGAACAAGATGTATCAATTACAATAATTGTCTTACGGACATACAAATCTTAACATATACAATGTAACGTGACAATAGAAATAATAGCATGAACTTAGACAATGATACATGGTAATCAATTGGGGATCATGTAACCCTCAACCATGCAATTAGGAAACATCAAAAGCAAGTAAAAGGAGCCAATCAACCCATAAATCCAACAATTACAAGCATCGTGCCACAAAATACCTTAAGCATCTAAATTCACCCATCGAAAGCAAAGGCCATGTTTATCAAGATCATTGAAATAATTAAAGGAACCTACTTGTCATCATAGCTCAAAGCGGAAGAAGAAGACGTGTCATCACCACCTTAGCCTCATCGCCTCGCAGTAGCTCGGCTAGCTGCTCAAATCAACCAAGATATGGAAAGAACTTTGCACAAGGCTCGGATCTGAGCTGATATGAGATCATGAAAAATTGTATCCCAAGCTTTAGGTCTAGCATTTTAAATAAATCAAGAGAGAAAGAACTGTCAAGGAGATGAAGAGAGGGGAGAAACAAAGGAAGTAATGCATGTGGAAGATGCACGGGGCAAAAGACCATCAATTATGCACCAACGAGAAGTGTAACTGCGATGGTGTGGCATTTATATGTGGGGAAGACTTGCCACCTTCAATGAATGAGATGTTAGAGATGTGAGAGGTAATATAAGGTGTATCAAGGTTTTAATTTGTTAAATGATATTAAGTAGAAACAGTAAATGTCTAGTATGGTATTAGGAATGGGGTTTGGATTTTATAAAAGACGTGTTTTTGATTTTAAAAAATGAATTGGGTTAACGGTTTAAATTGAAACTTGTAGGTTTAGGGCTTAAATGGGCCCTTAAAATTTTTTTAAAACACAAAATTTTAGTAAATATTTATTTTATATTTTAAAACATTTTATTGATGAAAAAATATGAATACAAATCAGGATTATTATGGCATATCCCCTTACACAAATTCCATCCTTGGAATTCTTAAAGCCATGATACAATTGGGGTAATGTGAGACGATATGCCATTTCTCGCACTCATTCTAATACATCGAAAGGTCCAATGTAGCATGAACCATACTTTCCTCTCTGGTTGAAATGGATGAGTTCACAGTTGGGTGATATCTTTAGATATATAGTCTCTTAGCTGAAACTTCAAATTCCGACGCTTTGTATCCACCCAATGCTTGTACCAAGCATTCATAATCCGGAGCTTCTCTCTGATGGTTCTCACTACACAGTCTCCATGATCAGTTCTGATCCCATGAGCTCTCAATCACCAATATCATCCTAACTCATAAGAGAACGACGCTTCCTCACATACAATGTCATAAACAGTGGCATACCGATATGACCTGTTAGTAATTATTGTTGTATGCTAACTCCACTAGATGCAAGTGATTTTCACAAGATCATTTTGAAGTCCAACATACAAGTTCACGGTATATCTTTCAGTATCTGAATGGTGTGCTTTGATTGAACATCCGTATACGTGTTATACGCAATGCTGAAACTCAAACTGTAATCCACACTAGCTTGAAAACTCTTCTAAAAATATGACGTAAACTGGGTATCTCGATCAGAGATCAAGCTTACAGGTACACCATGCAACTTTATGATTTTCTATATAAGCATATTCACATCATAAGTAATTCAAAGAATGAGTTATAAATACAAAGTTTGAAGCATACATCCATATACTTCTTCACAAGAATTTCGATGAACTGTCCTCGGAACAGAATGAAAGATGTCGATTTGGTTAAGCGATCTATAATCACCCAAATGACATCATTCTGCTTCGTGATTTGCGAAGGCTAGTTATGAATTCTTAGGTAATGTGTTGTTATTTCCACTCTAAAATAGTCAAAGGTTAAAGTAAGCCAATAATCTCATAATACTCATCCTTTACATATTGAAACACTAGGCACTTTGACGACATTTCGAGCCTCGTTCCTATTCATACCATGCCACTAGAAATTCTACTAGATGTCCATGTGCATCTTGGTGCCTCTAAGATGAATCAAACATGAGGAATTCTTCGGCAACTCCTCTCAGACATCATCCGATGGCACACAAATTTTGATACCATATCTCAAGAATCCGCCTACATGAATATTGAACTTGAACCAAAGACCTACTTTCACCTGGTCCTTGATCGTCTTCTATAGCTTTACATCTCTAATTTGGGCAGCCTTAATCCGGTCCATAATGGTCGATCAAATCTACATGTTCATCGATGACATTATTATCCCTGGTAGAATAACCTCCACTTCCATCTTACGAATCTTCTGTTAAAGACTCCACTAAGCTGTAAGAGTCATCAATGTTGAAAGTTGACTCCATGTGTTAGTTACAATATTAACCTTCCTAGAATGGTACTGAAGATTGATGTCATATTCCATCATGAGTTCTAACCATGTGTTGCCTCATCATTCTATATAAATGCTTACTTCAGACTCTTATTACCCTTGTATCTTCATATGCTCATTTAACAGGATGTGCCTTTAAATCTTCAGAGTGAAGATAACCACCACAAACTCTAGTCATAAACTCTAGTCATGAATAGGGTAATTCTTCTAATGAGTCTTCAACTATCTTGATGCAAAAGGCATGACTCGACCATATTAATAGAGCACTCATCTGTGTCTCTTACCATACATATCAAAGAACACTTTGAAGCCTCTCGTCTGATCTAAAATGTCCAGAACTAGCACATTGGTCAACTTCATCTTCAATTCCCTAACAGCTTTGTCGCTTGCCTCAGACTAGATGAATGAATTCAACCTCTTTTTTTGTCAATTGTGTCACGGGTTCTGTGATTTTAAAGAAGCCTTGGATGAATCTTTAGTAATAGCCTACCAATTCCAAAAGGTTTCAGATCTCCAGAACCGACCGAGGAATCGACCAATTTTGAACTGATGCACCCATATTCAGAATCCACTGATATGACTTAGCCAGATACCATATACCCCAGGAAAGCCATCTTGTCCAACTAAAACTTGCGCTTGTTAAACTTGGCATATAGTTGGTGTCGACTCAATGTCTCTAATACAATCTGTAGATGCTCTGCATGATCCTGAGTGCTCTTTGAGTACACCAAGATATTATCAATAAAGAAGACTACAAACTTGTCCATGTTCATTGAAGACTTACTTATGAGATTTATAAACTTACCGATGCATTGGTCACACCAAATGCTATAATCAAGTATTCGTAGTGCTTGTACTTGGTCCAAAACATCTTATGAATGTCATCCTTATTAACTTTCACTTGATGCTACATGCTCCTAAGGTCCAATTTTGAGAAACCTCATGATCCTCCAAGCCGGTTGATAATATCGTCAATGCGCGTAGTGAATACTTATTCTTTAGTCACCTTGTTCAATACATTGTAATCGATGCATAACCTTCTCGATATATCTTTCTTGACTAAAAATACATATGCGCCATAAGAAGACATGTTGGGATGTATCCATCTTTTTTTAAGGATCATCTAATTGAGCCCGAAGTTTTTCTAACTCAAGTGGGGCCATGCGATAAGGAACCTTGGAAATATATTTCGTGAATGCCACTAGCTTGATTGAGAATTCAAGAGCACGATCCGGTGGTAGTCCAGTAAGATCATCAGAAACACTTCTTCGAACTTTTGACCAGTCCCTCCGGTTATGCTTTTATAGCAACTACTACTACTCTAGTCGGCCTTCGAAATTGAATTGGTCCAAGTGGCTGACTCTCACTGGCAAACTCAAACTTTGGATGGTCGAAACCTCAAACACTACCTTCCTTCGATGATAGTTGATGGTAGCGTGAAAAATTCCTACACAGTTCATCCCAAATATAGCATCAAAGCTCAGCATATAGATGATTATGAAGTCCGTAAAAAAATCCACACATCACTATATGACATACAAGCATTAGCTAGAAGATCTCAACACGGCACTACCCATGTCCAACTCGAGTTGAGTGATTCAACAAGAATAGAATATTTTATTACAAATCAACTAAACATGAAACAGTGGGAGGCTCCTGAGTCAAAACGTGAATTATACCGTCTATCTGCTACAAATTCTATGCTTAAGTTATAAGTAAGGTGTCTCATTACAATGTACTACTAAGCATCACTCACAATACTATAAATGTAGGAAAGGTAACAACAAGCCTATGATTACTTGACCAGTCACTTCTGCTACATTTACAGACATAGTAAAAACTTAGCACCTGGACTGGTTAGGTTAACCTACTAAAAAGCCTTCTGCTAAGCAGGGAATGGGTTCGTGCTGAGTCCTAATAATAGTCTGATGGCACGTTGGTGTTGGAACTTATCCAACTAAGTTGGATCTTAATCCAACATTGGGCTAATATGCGGTGAATAATTATATAAGTGCTACGCTGTCGTATTAAGCCCAATATATTAGTGATCTGGTTTTAATTAATTAAATGGGCTAAATGAGTTAAACAGGTTGTGGGGCCTTTATGTGTAGAGACTATTGGGCTTCAACTCGTTGATGGGCCGAGTTGAAAACCCTAGGGCTATGGAGGCTAGCCTATAAATATTAGCGGTCGTGGTCCCCGGAATACACGAACAAAGTTGAGCCGTCTTTTCTATGTCCCGTCGCTAGGAGAGAAACCGGGAGAAGGCTAAAGGGATTCTCCAAACGGTTGATTCGTGCTATTCTGGAAGATCGATCGTTGCGCTATCGTCAGGATCTTTCAGATTATTAGCGATGGACTCAGGTACGCTTCCGCTAAATCAGAGTATGCTATGATTTAAGATTCCGCATGTTATATATCTAAATCTGTGTTATTCGGTTTGTACACATCTAGATCTTTAGTTTCTACAAGTGGTATCAGAGCCTGCATGCTGTGGATCTTAAATTTTTTGCCTGCTCGTAGTAGATCTGATAAAAATCAGATTTTTAATCTGTCTTAAGTTTCGGATCTGATAAAAAATTAGATTTTTATCAGTTTTAAGTTTCAGATCAATGAAAATTGGGTTTTTTCTTGTTTTTTTTCCCGTTATAAATATAAAAAAAAATTTGATCGGGGACGGCCGGTCGGTCGTCGCTCGACGCAGATCAAGGGGGCGGCAGAGCCGCCCCCGTCAGGAGAACAGGTGACGGCATCCGTCGACACCTGCCGCGGACCAGAGGGGGCGGCAGATGCCGCTCCCAGTCGGAGATCGGGGGGGGCACCTGCTGCCCCCCCCGACGGATTAAGGGGGGCGGCCTCCGCCGCCCCCGTACAGAATCAGGGGGCGGCGGGGGGCCGCCCCCGTGCAAAAAGAAGGGGGCGGCCCCTGCCGCCCCCGTTCAGAAACAGGGGCGACGGAGGCCGCCCCCGTTCGAATAAAGGGGGCGGCCTCCGCCGCCCCCGTTAAGAAACAGGGGGCGGCCTCCGCCGCCCCCTCTCAGGTATTGGGGGGGCGTCGCCCAGCCCCCCCGGCGAAACGGGCGCCGGCCCCCCTACCGACGCCCGACAGCAGATGTGGGGGCGGCCGCGGCGGCCGCCACCCCCCAATCAGAAACCCTAAAAATATATATATATCTTTTTTTGGGGAAGATTGGGCTATTAACAGTGGGCTTGTTTGGGTTATTTGGGTGTATTTTTTTGGGCCTATTATTGCAAACCAGTTTTTAGCCTTCTTTTAGGCTTATTGCAAAACAGTTTTGGGCACCCTCATGGCTAATTTTGGACCCAATTTTTGGGTCATTTGGACACAAATTTGGGGCTGTTTAGGATTTATTTTAACACTGATGGAAGGGGAAATAAATGGACATCTTTATATATATTTCCCCAAAGTATAAATTTGTGTTAAAATTCAGTTTGAATTTTAAATTCAATTTTGGCACGTTTCATCATATATATATTTCGAAATGATTGTAATTAAATCAAAACCCCACCAAAGTGGGCTTTATCGTGACGATTACTCTTATTTCGATATATAAAAGGTTACTGACATACTTTGTATGTAAATTTGGTGCCTAAAATTTTGAATTTAAATTCGTTAAAAGGAGGAAATAAATGGCTGTATATATATCGATCCTTTAAGCCCAATTTTGTGTGTTAAATTAAGTTCATTCCGATTTTTAATTCTTTAGGCAAAGTTTCAGTTAAATATACATTTCGAAATAACTCTAATTTTTTGTGAAATTCCACCAAAGTGGGTTCCACTATTAAATTTTTTATTATTTCGGAATGTAAACGGATTAAAAATACATACTTAGTATGATCAGTTGCCTGGATGAATTTTAAACGGATCGAAGGAGTAAATAAAAGGCTTTCCTGTATATTTACATTTAAGTTCAGTTTCATTTAAAATTCAATTTTTGGGCGCATTAAATTATAGGTTTCAAAATAATTTTAATTATTACGGGTTCCACCAAAGTGGGCTTTACTGTTAAATTATTATTATTTTGGAACATAAACGGTTAAATACATACTTTTGTATGATTGGTTGCCCAATATTGAATTTAATTGGATTGAAGGAGGAAATAAGACGCTTAAATGTATATTTCTCCTCAAAGATTTGTGTTAATTGTGCAAAATAAATTTAAATTCTAAGTTTAAGGCTTAAAACCATATATATATACTTCGGTATATAACAAGTTGACTTCATACGTTGGTATGAAAATTCAGTTAGCCTGAATTTAGATTTAAATTAAAACACAAAATTCAAAAGTTTTCTTCGGGAGAAAATAAAAAGGTTTAACATATATTTATCCTCAAGAATAAGTTTAAAAGGCCTTAAAGAAATTTTTTTTGTGCACTAACCATCAAGTAAATGGCCTTAAGGAAATTTGACACATTTTAAAGTTATATCTAAAATGGGATAGGGTGTATATTTATATATATGACTTTATAATGTATGTTCATATACACATTAGTATACCTATATACCCCATTTTGAAGAAGAAAATTTGTGTTGAAGTTATGGATTTTATTTAACACAGTATAAATGCTTAGAAGGTTGGAATAAAAGGTTCTTATATATATTTCCACTTGGTATAATCATTTTTTTTTGTTAAATTCGGTTTAGTTTCAATTTCAATTTTTGGCACAATTAATTATATATTTCGAATATAGAATGATTAGATCATCATCTCACCAAAGTGAGTTTTCTTGTGAAGATCAGTTCTAATCTCGAAATATAACAAGTTGAATACATACTTTTGTATAAAAATTTTGGTTGCCTTAAATTTGATTTTGAAGAAAAGTGGACTTGAATATCTCCACTTAAAGTATATTCATGTATTAAATTGCGACTTAGATTCAAATTTTGCAAAGGTATATATTTTTGAAATAATTTCGTGCAATCATCACCTCGCCAAAGTGGGCTCTGTTGATTTGCATTATTTCATTTCATGAATATAAAAAGAATCTAATGTGCCGGTGATTTGCGTAAGAATGCTAAATCGGCCCAAAGGAAGATTACCATTCTATACCATTTCATGCGCACCTGTGGCAATAGACAAGATGATGATTAGTAAGTTCAATGCATGCAAATTTAATTCGGCCCAAAGGAAGTTTTATTTTTGGCATGTTATTATTGTCATTGTCTGATTGCTACAACAAGATGTCAGTGACTAGTCAATAGATTATCCAAAGATAAATATTGGATTAGTGGGGGATGTCTTGAGATGGAAAAATAGCATTAATTTGAATTTGATGTTGTTTAGTTTAATACTCATACGAACATGTTAAAATTGTTTACTTGTTCTCTGTTCGGCTATTATTCCTGAAAATTTCTTCTGCCATTCCAGAAAATCTCAGGGGCACTATTTCAGATAAAATTACCACAACTAAAGGATTCCTTTCTGACATTGAAAACAGATTTGTCAAGAGTGAAAGGGGTGAAATTGGTACACTCTTGACAATTCTAAATTCAATGAGGTATAAGGGTACGGGAAACATTAGGGAGCACATATTGAAGATGTCTAATGTTGCTTCAATGTTGAAAGCACTTCAGCCAGACCTCTCTGAGGATCTGCTAGTGCATTTTGTTTTGATATCTCTTTCATCACAGTTCAACCAGTTTAAGATGAGCTACAATCTGAAGGATGAGACTCGGTCTCTGGATGAGCTCATCTCGCACTGTGTACAGGAAGAGAACAGGCTTGAGCAAGGAAGACAGAAAGTGCTCATATGATCTCTACCACTAAAAGATAAGAAAGGTATGCTGCGAAATTCGGTTTGATTCTAAGTTAATTTCTTTTCATGCAACCTTTGGTACTTATAGGCACGTGATGGAAAGATTTGGTATAACCATTCACATCATTGTGTCTATGCAGGATTGCCTAAGATGCCCAGAGCCAAATGATGGTGAAAGATACATCGATATGGGCAATGACAAGATGGTTCAAGTAGAGGCACATTAAATTTAGATTATTTCTTTTAAATGCTAGATTGTATTTGAATTTTATGAGACTATTATGTATCGTTCTTAACGGAATTTGGATTTCCATTTCTATTTTTGAACAAATTTGGTTATAAGTGTTCAATTATGAATGGAAAATTTGGTTGTCTCTTAATTCAAAATTAGTTTATTCTAGTTCTTTAAAAGGTCATTATAATCTTCATTTATTTAGAACTGTTGTTTCATTTATAGAATTCCTGCATTTAAGTACATGTGTTGTAATGAAAGAATTAACAGTTTAAAACTCAGTTATATTTTGATTGCAGCTTATATCCTTAATAAAGTTTCAACAAATGAATCACTTGCATGTTTGAAGATGTCCAACTAAGGTAAGGCTTTATAAGCCTAATAAAGTAATAGGACATAATGCTAATGATTTTCTAATTTTGTTGAATAGTTTTAAATTTGATATTATTTTGTATGACTTTACATAATCCCACTATTAAGTTAGTTTACGAATTAGGAAATGCACACCTCTTTGAGGATACCGAGTTTGAGGGGGGAAGTTTGGTTAGTGACATTATTCTTGAAGAAGATTAATCTCACAGGTGTTGTTGGCATTGTTCAGGATGGTATTCCTGACATTGTTCAAGACACAATAAATTCAAGATAATGTTGCAATTCCTCCCGTTCGGGAAATTGTTCATAAGGACAAACTCTAGCACCCTCAAAGCACTAATTGCCATTCAGGAAATCCATTAAAGAGATGACAAGCTCACTTTTGACATTAGGATGATGGAACTTCGACTTACATCAAGTCATAAAAATACTACATCTCTAAAATGGATTAATGCATTAATTAAGAAAGTCTTTAAACGATACTTAAAATCTTTTTCTCATTGCCATAAGGTTTGAACCCTATTGATTGTAAATAGTCTTTTACAATCAAAAGGGAATTCAAAAGGGTATTAAGAAAAGATTTAAAGCGTATCACTCAAAGACTTTATACGGAAAAGAATGCATTAATTGAAAAGAGACTTTTATTCAGTTTTCATGAAAGACTCTATAAGGTTTATAATGGCATTAGTAGAGCATTTCGATATCGTTACTGATATATTAAATTTCATTAAGTGATCACCTCGTTCGGTTTTGAGATGATATTTAATGATGTTATCTAAGTTCTGTGGGAGCATGTAATTTATATAATATCTATGTGGTAATGAATGCTAATTTCTGTGGGAGACAAGTTTAGTCTTAATTATTGCCCTGAGAATAATCTTCAGAAGATTTCCTATATCTCACCAATAGGGAGTCTAAAGTATGCTCAGTTTTATATGCATTTGGTTATTGCATATATTACAGGTGTGTTGGGTAGATTGTTAAGTCAGGATCTTTCAGATTATTAACGATGGACTCAGGTACGCTTCCGCTAAATCAGAGTATGCTATGATTTAAGATTCCGCATGTTATATATCTAGATCTGTGTTATTCGGTTTGTACACATCTAGATCTTTAGTTTCTACAGTTGGTCCTCTAAGGGCCCCTAACTGTGTGCCCTGGTGCTCCGTATGCCAAGTACTATTGAGGAGGATCAAGCATTTCTGTTTTGTATGCCTCGGCTTTCGATGGTAATGGCACACCGCTAGAGGTTGGTTATTATTATGAGTATCACTAATATTTTCTGTTTAAAAATATGTCTTTTATTCTTCAACATTGAAATTCATGATTTTTATAGCGGAACATGGTTTTCTCTGCTAGGTTTAGAAAACTTTTGATTTTCAATCAACTGCATATTTCTAATTTGATTAGTTACCTAGCAGTATTTTCTTACAGTTTCTTTGACTGAAGAACTATAATATCAATCAAAATGAAGTGGAGATGCAAACTACAATGGATCTACTTAAAGGGATAAGAGATGAAGCAATGGAGTATATAGTTTGTTTAGCAAAAATTATAGATGCAGTGCTGCTACAATGCTAGAGTCAAATATTGGACCTTCCAAGTAAGAGACATTATTATGCGAAAAGGAGAATTTGACAATGAAAAAAAGCATTAAGAAAAGCTGGTAGCAAGCTAGGATGGGCCTTATCTGGTAGTAAAAGTCTTTGGGGGCAAACACCTAACTTCTTGAGGGAGAGAAGCCAACTCATTCATGGACATTGCACATCTCCAAAAGTATTATCAATAGAAATTGTAATAATTCTAGTGTACCTCAAGTTTGCTAATAAATGAAGATACTTTATTTTACTGAGAATTTTTTTATCACGTGACATAAACAAATGTAGCAAGCACCACACCTAATTGTTATACTAAACAAGCACGGGCTTCAAATAGGACCACCACACCTTCAAGCTATGAGTTATAATTTAAATAGAAGTCATATTTCCTTACCAATACATGGGATAATAATCAGGAAAGAGATGGCAAGCTCCTAACTATGGGGCAACGTAACTTTAACCGGTTGACACCTCGCCTAAAAATAAAAAGTCATGGATGATCACCACAACAAAAATCATGTGACTGATGCTATTAGACCCTCGATCTACCCGTTGCAAATTTAACGGTTTCAATAGATTAAAACTTTTTGTAACGAATAGATGGATGGTCAAATAACTCTAGGGTTCATGCATATTTGGAGTTTTGGTCTTTTAGAATGTACACAACAATTTTTTTGAAAAATTCAATTTTTTTATATTTATGTCAGTTGTTAGGACAGGAAGCACGTATCCATATATCTCAAGGTAAAATTACATTAAAACAAATTGTTCCAATATAAGAAAATATAAGAAAATAAACAACAGTGTTTAAGCCTTCAGCATTTACAATTTTATTAGAGGTAAAATGCATGAAAACAAATATTGCTTCCAAGATATGTCTATTTAACCTCCTGATCATATTGCAAGAACTCATGCTCCTCTAAACATGTCTCCTAAAGGAAATCGTCACCAGTACCTTGTTGGATATTGGCCTTCAAGCCCAATATAGTTTTGATGATGATCACCACATTATGGTGTTGCTAATAACTCTACATGTTTTAGAGCAAAACATGTAGGTAAACTAAGTAACCGTTAGAACAAAACATGGAGGTTTCTAAAACCATGAATTATAATGTAAATTCTGTATAAAATTATGCACATGAATAAATAAACAATGATTGAAAATAAATGGCAAAAATCATAGCATGAACCGTTTAAAGCATGACATCAATATAATACAGTAATCATAAATAATCTATACTAGCAGAGTTTGATATATCTAACTGGAAAGTGATTATATTATAGTGATGTGAATCATATTTGAGGGTATAATATGCAACATACGAGCTCGCTCTTACCATGTGGGCACTAACCAAAGCCAAATTTAGTCAAGTACGAAAAACAAATATAGTCAAGTACGGTATCAGAGTCGGTTAAAAACAGTAAAAAGGGTGATTCCAGTTGCTCTGACACCCTTGATAACATGAGTTTTTTCAATCTCATAATCTAATGCAAATCACAATCAGGTATAAGTGCAATATCATGTATTCAGTGTTTCAGTATCAAGTACGGTAACAGATCTGGTAGCTTTTCTAATATTAAATATCATTGTAAGCATCAGGTGAATTAATATTGGGTAATCTCAAATGTAATTTCATATACGGGTCCAGTGACATGTCAAAATTGCTAGCAAATACAGTAACCGTGGCTTATGCATGGAAGAAAACATTGCTAGCACGATGAAGCAAAACAATCTATGTAATCATCGCATAATTATGTCAATATAACTATTGGAGTATGGGAGCATATCATAAATAACGAGACACGGTCTCAATGTCTTACCCAATGTGGGTAGATATCATCAATGATCCTCATGGATGTGATCGGGTTTATACATATAAGGGACTGTAAATCAATATCATACTAAATTCAATGTAACCGAAGCAAGCAACCATAATAAGCATCAAAGACATAATCGGGTCATCGAATTAACCAACATAATCAGTATAGTAATACTAGCATGGCCCAAATCATAACTACAAGAAGTTGACTAGAAAATCAGATTTAAAGGTTTTAACCATTTAAGCACATATCCTACAGTTTGATACCATCATATCTCAATATAAGCCCAAGTTTTATTTATTGTCTACCAGCAAATGAGTAACGATACTCAAATATGGCAAAGCACCCTATGATACTCAAATATGGCAAAACTATCCCAACACAGGGACCAAAACTATCCCATATTTGAGTAACGATACGCAAATGAGTGACGATACTCAGTCCAGAAGAGCAACACATGATCAAATCAGTCCTGAAACAGCAACACAGGGACCAAAACTATCCCAACACAGCAACATAAGAGCAAAGCAACCCCTGGTCAACAACACAACGACCAAAAAGCCCGAACAGCAACACGGGGACCCGAATAGCCCGCAAACAACAACACAAGGAGCTGAACAACCTCAAACATCAACACTAGGACCCAAATAGCCACGAACAAGGTCGGTGCAGCCCCAAACAGCAACACAAGAACTAGAGAGTCCCTAAAACTGAAAAACTGAAATCCCAAATAGAGGCCCAATCATGCAATCCTAACAGCGGAGAATGAAACTCCTAAAACAGAGAACCCACCCCACCCCCCCCCCCCCCCCCCAAAAAAAAAAAAAAAAAAACCAAAACCAAAACCAAAACCAAAACCAAAACCAAAACCAAAAACAAAAAAAATAAAAAAAAAACCAAAAATAAAAAAATAATATGAGACTCAACCATGACCTGGAGACCATGCAACCCTCAGCTAAGGAAACATTAAAAGCAAGTAAAAAAGGAGCCAATCAGCCCATAAATCCAATCATTACAAACATCAACATCAAAAGCAAAGCTTGGGTTTATCAAGGCCGCACAAATAACTAAGAAAAGCCACTTGTCATCATAGATCAAAGAGGAAGAAAAAGTCGGTCGCCATTGCTTTAGCCTCACCGCCATGCCGTGAATTGGCTACATGTGCTCAAATTAAGAAGATATGGGAATAACTTTGCATGAGGGGTCCGATCTAAGCTAGAGAAAGGAGATCATGAAAAATTGTAACTCAAACTTTAAATCTATGGTTTTAAATAGATCAAGAGAGAAAGAACGGTGAAAGAGACGAAGAAAGTGGAGAACGTCGAGAGTAATGGTCGTGAAAGGTGCACATGGTGCAAAAACCACAACCGTTTAGCATTCATGTGAGGGGAAGAGCTACCTCATCCAACGGTGGAAATGAGAAAGAGAGAGGTATAAGTTAAAAAATAAGGTGAATTTGGGTTTTAATTTGTTAAGTGATATTAAGTAGAGATAGAGAAAGTAAACGAGTCATGTAGAGTATTAGGATTGGGTTTGGGTTTTATAAAAGAAATGGGTTTGGTTTTTAAAAATGAATTGGTTTAACGGGTTTAAGTAGAAACGGGTTGTGGGATTGGGGCTTAAATGAGCCATTAACATCTTTAAAATGATATAAAAAATCACAAAAACATTTATTTAATATTTTAAAACATTTTATTGATGAAACATGAATTCACAAAGTGTTTGGGCTATCACCTTAAAGCATGAACAAATCCGAGGTGTGACAGAGATGCGAATGTTATGATGGATGCGTCGAAACACTAAAAAGATAACATAAGAAATGAGTATATCCGAGCAAAGATAGATGCGATCCCTATAGCGGATAAAATAAGATACCATCGTCTAAGATGGTTGGGTCATATATGCCAAAGACCTATTGATGTGCCTGTTAGAAAGACAAACGATATGAATGTTAGGATCAAGAGAAAAAGATGTAGACCGAAGTAGATATGAATCGAAGTAATAAGAATGGATATGAAATATCTTGATTTGACAAAAAAAGAAAGATTTAAACCGTAATGCATAGAAAACGAGTATCCAACATCATGATCTAACAATTACGATACAACATTCTTTAAATTGAGACCATAAAACTTACCCTAATTTTTTAGAATGAAGGCTACGATGATGATGATTAAAAATCATAGATAATTACAAAATAGCTGGTGATGCAAGACTTGATCAAGCAAACCCACAAATTACAAGCTAATTATATCTATTCTCTACTGTCTGATCATTGTCTTGAGTTTGAAACAAGTTCAATCTGTCATCTTCACTGAAACGTATAGAGAAGGGACGCATCTAGAAACAACATGATGTGCCACATATATGAGAATAAATCAGCAGAAAATTATATTTAAAAAATCCAAAAGAAAGGGATCAAATTAATTAATTGATGTCAAAGGAAAAGACCCCTAAATCAGATTCAAGATAACACACTCTTAGGTTGTTGCCAGTATCTTATTCCACCCTAAAAGAACAAAGAATTTCTAACAAGATACTGACTGCACCTGTCATTACCCTCCAATTTTGGAGAAAATCATGGAGCTCCTGCTAAAATGTAAAAGGATATGTCCAATCCTTTGCCATTTATCTTACCCTATTGCCCTCCTTAATGCCGAATAGACACTTGAAAACGAAGTTGCAATGTAAGTTACAACCAGTGGACAGCAAATGCACCAGCAGCTTATAAGATTACCAGTTGCTTATTGACAAAAATAGAAGCATCTGTAAGTAGGATCAAAGAAGAAAATGTCCAGCTAGAGTATGTGCACTATTTGGGTATTTATGACTTGTTTTTTTGGACTAGAAATATGCCTACGTTATGCATTTGATAAGATAACGGACCTAAAGGGACAAGGGCAAGTGCCATAATTTCCACAATGCGATAGCACTGAAGCACGTCTATCTAGTATCGAAACCATCACCCCTACCAAAACAAATGATAACCAATGTGATGGATTATAGAAATGTTGGTTTCAAGATTCAAATTAATTGCAACCCATGGTCTGGCTGATTTTTATATAAGAGTTGGTCAAAATGAAGGATCAAGATCCGTCCTTCAGAAGTCTGGATGCATGATGATTTAGTGTTAATGTGCATGTTCTCATATTTAGCATCACAGCGTTGTAGCTTGAATAACACTAGAACACTAAAATTTAAGCGTCCGACTTTAAGTCACTACAACTGATAAAGCAGCAAACCAGGTCTGAGCCAGGTTAATTTCAGATGAAGGCCCCCTATGCCAGTCTCTTTTTTGTCTGAGAAGCAATTCCCACATGACATGCTGAGAGTGCTCATAAAGAGCTCATGCATGCACTGTGAAGCATAAAGAGCAACAAATTTGGAACAAACCAAGTCAAGTTCCATTTGGTTTGGCCCCATATCATTAGATCATGTTCTAAGCATGGGCTCGCACAAAATATTACCTGCTTCCAAAAAAAGATTCTATTTCCAAAACCACCAAACAAACTCTACCCTGCAACCCCATCAGCACCTGCCCCTTTTTGGGGGATTCTTCAAATTACCATATAAATGGAAACAAAACTGACCACCCCTATCTGGTCCCACTACACATTTACCCAAAAGAGGAAACTGTCTAGATGGCATTAGATGGTGGTGCCCATTTTATTGGTGTGCTGAGGATTTTCCTGAGAAGAAATCTATAAATACCACAGCAGAATGAATGTCTAAAACAGGGACCAATGATATGAAGGCATATGCAAGTGTTCATGGCAGGGCCTTACATGAAAAGGAAGAGAGAGGAATGAAGCCAAGGATGACTT
This sequence comes from Scilla litardierei, assembly GCA_030789695.1. Lineage (NCBI taxonomy): Eukaryota > Viridiplantae > Streptophyta > Magnoliopsida > Asparagales > Asparagaceae > Scilla > Scilla litardierei. The sequence continues at coordinate 133,296,750 of CM061136.1, read as the reverse complement.
GCCGGAATTGGTAGGGGAGCAGCCTCGTCTTAAAGTTTCCGGCAAGTCATCCAAGGCTCCACTTGGCTCTCTTCTTCTCATGTAAGACTCTTACATGCCCAAATAGAAGCTGTAGCTCAACCAGTTGCATGGTAAGGGGTAGGTAAGTGCAAAACATATAGCAATACATTTGTAGTTTGTACTTTCTACTTCCATGTAGATACTTTGTTATCATAGTCTTCACAATGTGTTTCCCCATCGAAAAGGGGCACCAATATGGAGAAATCTTTAAGTTGAGGTGTTGGTCTCAAGTTCGTGGCAAGGTAAATGTAAAGGTGGTTCACAAGAAGAAAACACCTACCGTATTCCCCCAGCAGTCAACATTTACAACAAAGGGCCATATTACAAATCCCTCTGGACTTGAGAAGGCGTTAGAGGGGAGAAAAGGTAAATAATGTTTGTTATGAGTAGGTAGTTCATTAATATCTGCAGATATAGGAATCCAAAGAGCTAAACTGAAATGACTACCCACATAAAAAAATAAGCATAGTACATTGAAAGTATCTTAGTATTCATGAAGCTTTGCTAGTTTAATGATTCTTTGGTTATACTCCAGCAAAAGTTGTTTATAATTACGACACTTACAACCAATTCATGAAATTTGCCACCTTGATCATGAAATGCTAACAATGTATTCATGGTAGACCAAGAAATTGAACCCAACCGAACAACCTGAACCAGAACCTAACTCGAATTTTTGGATGGTTAAGGTCAGATACATGTTCGGGTCGCATCTGGATTAACCAGCTTGACCCTGATAGAAATCAGGGCGGGTTCAGGTTTGATGATGTAACTCAGACTTACCTGAATTCTACCCAATTCACATATAATATGTGTGTGTACGAGCTACGTGCGGTCATTGCAAGAAATTCTCTACGCTGACAGTACAAAAACATATTTCACATGAGTTTTTTTATTGAATTTTTTTCGAGGTTATTGTATACATTTTAAACCCCCAAAACTCCAAATATAGGTAAACCCTAAGTAGATTTGATCATCAATACAAAAAGTTCTATTATTCTGAAATAGTTGAATTTGCAACCATCGGATCGAGTATCAAATAACGTTAGATTCACTTGATTTTTGGTATGGTGATCATACATGTTATGTTCTAAACCTTCGAAAAAAATTAAAAATAAAAATAAATAGTGTATATATGCATCGGTGCTGGAAAAAAATGTGTATGTGTGAAAGAAAATGTATGTGTGTATAAATTTTCAATTTAAACATAACAGCAAAGTGCCTTAATGGCACTTGAGAAGAAATGACGCCGTAGGGTTCAATTATTAGTATCGACATGAATTTAATTTTAAAAAAAATATTTGTTGACCCCAACTCAAAGCAGACCCAAACCCAACCAAGTCAATAAAAAAGGGCCTGAACCTGACCCGTATCCGTTGGCTTAAGCGGGTTGGGTATAGGTCACCCAAATTGTCTTTGAGTAAGGTACAGGTAGGGGGTTATGGGTCCTTAATTCAAATCATATTTGGGGCTTAATTCAAATCATATTCGGGGCAAGTTTGGGTATACCCTAGATGGTCAGGTCAAACCTGACCCGACCCAAACCCAACCCGACTGGTTTGCTAGGTCTTATTAATAGAGCACATGCAGACTAATGCAGACTACTGGTTAGAAAAGTTTGCAGCCAGCTTGCTATTTTATCCTGTTTGGTGCCTTGCCCTCTTCCATATTCACATTATTTGTAATATTTTAAAATTTGTCATCACATGAAGTTTGTGAAGATTTCTCGCATTTTAAAATTTAACCCGTAGTAGATTATTCCCAATTTTGCTTAGAGAAACCTATAGAAGCAATGTTTCTGTTGTCCAAAAGCTCACATCTGATAAACAAAAAGTTTGAAGAGGCAGTTGTTAGTGAGAAACCATACAATCAACTGATAAAGAAATGCAAGCCTCTATGTAAAGTCACAACATGACTTAACTGGGTGTGCGCACGTGGACACAGGCCTGTGAGAAAAATTACTGCGACTATTCTCACATTAGCTCTTCTTTATGAATGTGTTCAACCTATATATCAAGATTGCTTGAGCTACACATATGCATATGTTTATATTATAAACCCATGCAAGCAAATGAAGGTACATGAAGGCATGATAGAAAGATAAGCATGCACCATGAAAAAGATGGACATGAAATAAAAATTAGAACAGTACCTATAAGGAAGAATAAGAACATGGTACCACATCAGAAGACAAGAAAATAGTACACAGTGATCTGTTAGACTAAGATATTCCTGCTATATGTGCAATCTCTTGAGCTAACATGGCAAATCACATCGAGTATTTCGATGATTGTCTGATATAATTTTGATAGTTGATATTTAACTAAATAACTATCATACAACCAATAAACCCAAGGTATATTTTCCAAGCTAATTTCTTATTACTTGGACGTCAATTGCATCTCAATGGTGTGGTAGGCAGTGGAGACCATGATTATCTAAATCTCTCAGTACCTATTGAAGATTGGATGAGTGGAAATCACTTGGGCAAAAGATTCAAGACACAAGACAATTAGGGACAGGACTCAGAGTGGGTGAGTGATTGCAAGTAGGTCCCTATATAAATTTTTCAACGATGGGGGCGCATTACCAAAGCAAGCACTCTATCTTACAGAAGTAACTGTTTATGTTTGCATGTAGAAGACTCTCATCCAACTTGTCAAAAACTCATCAAAATGATCGTATTATTATATGGTGGCTAGAGAAGGTTGGGCTTTGATGTGATGTGGCTTACATTAAATATAGCAAACTTAACAATCTGGAGGAATATGAAGTCCACAAAATCCTAATGTTGACTTATTATGTAGTGACATTAAAGGCTTACCACATCATTAGAACGTAGCACATTTGAAGACATGAACAATTTTGAAAGTTATCATTAAAAAATAAAGAGGTTAGCGAAGATTTGACAGAGTTGATTTTCGTCTCACTTTCGGAGTTGATACAGATCATATCCGCTTACTTGTCCCCCTGACAGGTTCCTTTATATGAACCACATAAACCGTTTAACATATGGTAGCACGATCTGTAGATATTTTCACAAATAAAAAGAAAATTTCCCCGGTTTCTTTTTTCCCTCAATTTTACCATTTTGTCTTTTATTAATTTAAAAAAATATGTAGCTCTCTGATCATTTAAAACCCACTTCATTGGTTTTTGTACAGTGCTCTTGAGCAAGTGATCAGCCGTGTCACAAGTTAAATGCCTCTTGCCAATTTTTTTAAATAATAAAATCTGTCCCATAATAGGGATTGTAGAATTGTATCATGTATTCTTTACCAATAACAACAAAAAGTGTTGAGATGTGACTCAACCCGATAATGCCCGCCTCATACACTCACAGATGATACATTCATGACACCTCCCATACTTAAATGCATTGTCACCTACAGCTACTGTCCATCTCCCACACTCACAGGCAATGCTATTGAATTCCAGTCCCAAAAGGAAGACCAAAAATTCTTAAAATGCATAAATGGTATGTGAACTTGTTGTTGGCATGCAGGAGGATTAGGTGTTGGCATGCGTGAAAGTTAGCTCCAATAACCTAACCTAATTGATTTTCTATAGATACCAATTAGTTCTTTTATCTCACATCAATCCAAAAGCTCCATGCGAAAAGAGAAGTGAAGAGAAGAAAAGAAGATGCTAATTCCAAGATACTTTTAAATTGCTCTGCTCTTTTTTCTTTCATCATGACCTTGGTTTTGTACATTCTACAAGTTTAGATTCTTTAAACTTAAAGATTGTCTCCATAATGAAAGTAAAATTGTATTATTCTCTATTTTGTATAGTTTAGTTCTTTGAACAAGACTCGGAAGATTGTACGATTTTATTAAAATAGTAAAATTGCTCGGAGTTATCCGTGATTTTTTTCAAAATGGTTTTTATGTAAGAATATGTCATATTTGCGACTTGTTTCATTTGTTGTTCATATAAACTATGTAAACACGTTGGTTTTCCCAACAAATGGTACCAGAGCCAAGGTTATAGTTAATGTGTGAACAATGAAAACAATCACAAGTCGTATGATTATACTTACTGGATCTAATTAGACGATCTGGAAGCTTAGAATGAAAGATCAGTTACATTGTAAAGATTTACATGCACCTCTAAAAAGTGACAAGGGTGAGCCAGAAAGCATGACGGATGATAACTGAAAAAAGCTTGATAGGAAAAACCATTGGGTTTATCCGATAATGGGATAATGGTTGGATGATAATGTATTTCATCACGTCTCTCCAAAAAGTTCATCATGCTCTATCTAGAAGAAGCAGTGTTCTAAATATCGGATATCGGTCGCGTATCGGCCTAGTAAATTTGATATCAGATTGCGGATATCGGGGATATATCGGGGATATTGACTAAATATCGGAGTGTCATAGCGGAGGCTTAAAAATTATGACATATGTCAGCATAGATGTATCTAAGAAGATATAAACTATATTAATTCAAATAAAAGTATGTTTTGATTATACTTATCTTGTTAAACATGAATATCGGGGATATTGACTTAATATCGGAGTGTCATATCAGAGGCTAAAAAATGATGTCAAATAAAAGTATATGAGTCTAAGAAAAAATAAACTATAGAAACTGAAATAAAAGTATGTTTTGTGTATACTTATCTTATTAAATGTGAATACCGGCCATCCACTTGGTGGAATATTTCTTTAATTGGTCACAAACCAAACGAGTTAAATACCTACAATATATGATTCATGTGGATCAATATTAACAGTATGAAGACGAAAATCAAAAATTGAAAAATTGTATAAATATAAAAAAGGGAAAGAATACTCACCTTGATCGGAAAACCCTCTTAAGAACAAACGCTAGACTGAAAAAATTCAGAAAAAGAAAAAAATGAAAAAAATGAAAAAGGTAAAGAATACTAAGTAGTAAGTACTAATTTTGATGGAAATATCCCTTGCGAAGATCGAATGCCGGATGTCAAAAGCTCGATCGATGGATAAAAACCCAATACTGTAAGGAAAAAAATTAAAAACCGAAAAAACTGAAAAACTGAAAAAAGGTTTCGACTACTCAACTTGATCAGAAAACACTTCCTTGCAAAGATTGAATGCTGGACGTCGAAGCTCAATCGATTGTCGTCGGAAATTTTCACCGGACAGAGCTGAGCGGAGCAGTGTAAGGAGCAGAGCGTCGATAGGAGCGGATTGTGTGATTAGAATTAGGGCAAAGCAACAATTATCTCTCAAAAATCATGATGCCTCTCGTCGTTTTAAGTAAATGATTGGCTTGGGTGACTCCGGTCGGATCCACTTTTAAGTGGACCGACCCGCTAACTTCGTTTTTAAAAAACTATGAATTGCGGCCGATATTTCAAAGGGATATATCGGCCGCAGCCCGATATTGCAGAGATATTTCCCCAAATATCGGAAACTGCAATATATAAGCCCATATCGTATCGGCCTAGTGATAAAACCGATATTGCGGCCGATATATCGGGTATCGGACCGATATTTAGAACACTGAGAAGAAGATAGAAAGATTCTAAAAGAAAAATAGTTGGTGACAAAGCTTTTTTAATTAGAAAATTAGTTAAATGCAAGTATAAAGACGGTTCTTCTATCATTGAACATTTAAATGATGTTCAAAGAATTATTAGCCAGCTTTCTGATGCAATTAGGGCTTTTTGTGGGGAGAAGTAGGGATTTTTTTGGAAGAACAAATAAAAATAGGATTTTTATTTGGTTTTCAGATCTAAAATAAGAAGATAACACACCTAAATTCGAGAAGAGACAAACTCCTATCTTTCAATTCGAGATCAAAGCCTAAATCTCCAACTAAAATCCTAAGACAAAGTATCTATCAAATTAACTAAGGGATTTCTTCAACAATTGAAGCATCAGCCCCATGAAGGCTGGCCCTATGCTATAAATAGAGGAAAGTTACATAATTGCTGAATTTACGAAAACACCCCTGGGGCCAAAAATCCCAAACGCAGCATTACTCTGCCATCGAAAAACTACCTTGTCCTCAAGGTGGTGCGTAAAGTGCGTGAATGGTTATTCCAAGTGCATGTGCTCCCGATCCTCCTCATCGCCCGCTTCCAGCATTATCATGCCCTCTCCATCCTCCTCCTCATTCACTATCAATATCTGAAAGGTACGGTCGACACACCAGTGCCCCGGAGAGAACTTTTCGTCGCACTTGACGCATAATCTCTTTGCACGCTTTTCTCGTATCTCAGCCTTTGTCATCCGTCGTATATATCCCCTGGTCGTGCCTCAACACCCTTTTCCTTGCTAGCCACTACCCCGTCTGTGGATGATTCTCCTCATGTGGCCACCTTCTGTCCTCCTACAGGATCCTGCCCCCGAAAAGTGGAGCCTATCCACGCCCCACTGGCCTTCCTCTCCGCGTCCTGATGGTCCTCCACCATCCTTGCCAGATTCATCCTCTTTTGCAAATCTGCATGCTTCTGGATCATCAGCTCAGATCTAATGGTGAGTTTCAAACCCTTCATGAAACATCCCTCAAGGGACTCTCCTGACAGCCCCACGAACTCTGCTAGCTAGCATCTCAACTTTCTTGATGTAGTCACTCAATGTCCCATCTTGCCTCAAGGCATACAGTCTCTCATATGTGTTGACAGTTTGCACCTCTCCAAAATGCTCCAGTAAGAGGGTAGTGAACTTCTCCTAAGTACGGAAGGCACATGCTGATGTGTCCATCAGAACCAACCCAACGCTTCTCCCTCTAAGAAAACCCCTACTGCCTTCAGGCAGTCCATCTCATGTACCAACGGCACCTCAAAGTATCGCTTCACACGGTATATCCAAGCATCGGGATCCTCGACCTAAAAATGAGCATCTTTAGCTTCCTAACTTGGTTCTCCGCAGATAGCCCTCCTTGTGATCCCCTCCCCTGCTGATATTCCTGGCATCGTGGCTGAAATGGGGGGTCCATCATACACATCGCCTCCAACAGGGTTCTGTGCCCCTCTATCAACACCCTTCCACACCGTGTCATCCCAACGTGCTCCTCCACATCATCGCCCTATTATCGACTGTAGTTCTTCTAGGGTGTCCTTGGAGGACCCTGATGCCCTATCCAATCTCTAGAAATTCTCCCTGTGGGCTGTAGATGTGTCGAAGGACCTCAAAAAATTGTTGTGGTGCTCCTTAGGGCTGAAAAAATCCGACGGGACCATCCTGGGCCTGAAACTGAGCCTGGCGACTCTCCAAGTAGTGCGGCAGGGCCTGTCGGCCCCCCATCTAGGCCGACGGGCCCTCCTGGTACTACAGCGGGGCCTGTCGACCCCCCATCTTGGCTGGCGGGGGCTCTTGAGTCTGCGGTGGGGCCTATCGGCCCCCATCTAAGCCGACGGGGGCTCCTGAGTCAGCCGCGGGGCCTGTCGGCCCCCATCTAGGCCGACGAAATTTCAGGGTGGCCTGGCGGGACTTGTCGGCCCCTGTACTAGGTCTGCAGAAAGTCCATGGGCTCGACGGGGCCTGTCGGGCCCCGAATTGGGCCGACGGCCCCTCCACGGGCCTCGACTGCCATGGCCACTGCTGGGGCCCCGGGGCAGTCGGTCGGCCCTGTCGGTAAGTTCAGGGGGCGGCCAAACCTGTTGGTGGCTCCCGAGGTTCACAAATTGTTGCTACTCCCTCGCGGCCTCCTCTTCTTCCTCCACGAAGTAGTTATCGACGTTGGATAGAAGCCCTTCTTCAAAAGTTCGTCTTTTTCCTTCTCCTTCGACAAAGGCCGTCCCTTTTATCCGGATCTAACTTTTCGTCGAGTGCCTCCATCAAACTTTGCTTTATCACCGCCAAACCTTGATTCGTCGCCGCCGAATTTTGTTGGATGCCTTCATAAGTTGCGGGAACCGTCGATCCGCAAGACATGTTTGATCATCCGCGCCTTTCTTGATCCCTTGGATCTTGCCTTCTAAGCTTTCCTTGATCCCTTGGATCTCACATTGAACTTTCTCCCACTTCTCTTCCAACATGTCGATTCTATCCTTAGATCTCGTAGTTGTCATGGATCAACGCACTCCATAGCAATTTGATGCGATTAGGGCTTGTGGGGAAAAGTAGGGATTTTTTGGAAGAACAAATAAAAATAGGATTTTTATTTGGTTTTCAGATCTGAAATAAGAAGATAACATGCCTCAATTCAAGAAGAGACAAACTTTTAGCTTTGGATTCGAGATCAAAGCCTAAATCTCTAACTAAAATCCTAAGATAAATTATCTATCAAATTAACTAAGGGATTTCTTCAACAATTCAAGTATCAACCCCATTAGGGCCGGCCCTAGGCCATAAATAGAGGAAAATTACATAATTTCTGAATTTACGAAAACGCCCTTGGGGCCAAAAATCCCAAACGTATCACTTCCTCTAAGAAAATGATGATTGATGATGATGTCCATGCTTTGTTATTGCTTAGCTCATTAACAAAGACTTGGGAGACTAGTGATTTCACTAAGTACCTCTGTGTCAGAAGGTAAAATTTCCATGAGTGTAATCACAAGTAGTTTACTGAATGAAGAACTCAAGTGGAAATATTCAAACACACAATATTCAGGAGCACTTGTCACAAAAAAGATGAAGATCCAAGTCAAAAAATAAAAGTAATAATTTCGTATCCAAGAGTTGATCAAGACCAAGAAAAGAATTACATTGCTATCATTGTGGTATGAAAAGGCATGTGATAAAATGTTGTTGGATATAGAAGAGAGAATGCAAACATAAATGTAAATTTGAATCCAATGAAAATCAATCTCTAGGTGATTTGGATATATCAAAATACAATGAATCATATTTCACAGAGAAAACTTTTCATAATTTTCAAAGTGGATATTTTGGTGTTGTCGTGACAGGTAACAAATGCACATCTCAAATAAGTGGCATCAATGATAAACATCATGAGACCACTATTGATTGTAAGTTGGTGCTTGAAATGTAATGTACATCTCAGATCTTCCTTTGAATTTAATATCTACATGAAAGCTAGACAAAGACAGCTTTTTCAGAATTTTTGGAAATGATCAATGAAATCTTATCAAAAGCTTTCTTCTAATGGTAAGAGAAAAATAATGTTGCGCTCTTTACAAAATGCAAGCAATATTATGCAAAATTGAGATGAACACAAATGAAGAAAATTATATGCTAGAGTTGTGGCATAAGAGGTTTGGACACATGAGTGAGAAATGGTTACAACTTCTTACCAAAGAAAAACAGCTATCAGACTTCAAAAGTACACATATATATACATATGTACATTGTTTAGCCGGCAAGCAACATCGTGTTTCATTTATCAGAAATACATCAAATAGAAATTTTTATTTATTAGATATGATTCATTCTGATGTGTATGATCCTGAAATTTAAAACCTTTAATGATGCTTTTTACTTCGTTACTTTTATATATGATTGCTCTAAAAAGTTTAAGAATATCCTTTGAAAAGTAAAGATCAAGTTGCAGATGACTTTCAAGTGGTTCATGCCAAATTAGAGAGAAACAGAAAGATCTCTCAAATATCTCCGATCGAACAATTGTGGCAAGTACATTGAGTAGTTCGATGAGTATTGCAAAAGGAAGGGTATTCAACATGACATGATAGTTCCAAAAGCTTTCGAATAAAATGGTGTAGCAGAATGAAAGAATCGCACAATCGTCGAGAGGATCAAGGTAAATGCTATCACATTTTAAATTGCCAAAATCCTTCAGTGAAAGGCATTACTGTGAGTGAAAGGCATTGAGGGCTATCGGACATCTAATCAATTTATAACTAGTAGCTCCTTTTGAAGGGTGATGTCCCTGATAAAGTGTGAATGGAAAAAGACATCCTACAAGCACCTAAGGGTATTCAAATGTCATAAGTCCAAGCTTGATTGTAAGACAAAAGAATGCATATTCCTGAGTTATGCAAACGAGAAATTCAGCTATAAATTGTGGGATCCAAAAAATATAAAGGTAATAAGAAGCAAAGATGTGATTTTTTTCTTAGCGACCAGATACTTGAAGATGTTTAAGAAGAAAGAAACAACACAAGCTTCCACCCGCGAAGTTATTGATCTAGATCCAGTTGATTCTCCAGTTTTTCATAATGATAGAGAAATGCAAGACACCCAAGAAGAAATTGACGATCCTGTTTAAAGCAACCTGTTACGCAACCACCAATGACACCTCAATTAAGAAAGTTTGCTAAAGAATGACGACCTTCTATTCGGTATTCAACTAATGAGTATATAATGATTACCAATACAGATGAACCGGAAAGCTATCAAGAAACACTAAAAGATGTGCATGCATAAGAATCACACCACTGGTATGGTAAGTCTACCAAAAGGTAAGAAGGCACTAGAAAATTACCGAGATAGACTTGGTTGAAAATTTTGATTGTGTTGATTTAGGATTTAGCTTGTTTGTTTTGTGACTGATGGTTCGGCATGGGCTAATGTTGATGTTTAGATACTACTTTTACTTCGGTAATGGACATGTGATGGTTGATTTCTTGTCTTGCACTCTGTTTAGGTTTCAAATCTTTCCCGTGTGCATGCATTACCCCTATGAGGCTTTGATAGTTAGTTTTGGGTCTATTGGGGTTTTGGTTGCTATATATAGAGCATGTTGCTCTCCAATTATTTCTGTTGTGATTCTCACTGATCACTAGAAGATTTACTGATTACAGAAAAACAGTAAAAATACTGATCACGGTAAAACAGTAAAAATTGTAGAGTAAAAAAGGCTTCACTATTTCTCACTAGGAAATAATTTACACACTAGGGTAAACATCAAAAAGAAACTCACTACAATATTTACCTCTCTGGGGTAACTTCCCTCTCTGGGGTAATTTTTTCTCACTGGAGAAATCCCTCACTCTAACACCTCTCTGGGTAACTGCCTCTCTTCTTTCTCTTGAAGAAGAGCTCTTGTGATTTGTGATAAGTTAGAGCTGTGTATCACATCTCAATTTATAGGCTCAAAACATTGCACAAACGTCATTGATGACGTCATTTGGGAAAAGGGCATAGAAGGGGGAATGAATGGAGAGGAAACAAGTCCTCATTTAGCAGCTGGTGCAGCCCATGTGGGCTTTGACTAACAATTCTCCCCCTCCAGCTGCCTCCAAAAAATTGTTATGGTCACTTAACAACCATACCAGCTATGTCTCTGCATAGCTCTAGCTTCTCACGTGTCACCACATTCGTGAACATATCTGCTGAATTCTCCTTCATGTGGATCTTCGCTAGTCTCAACAGCTGTTGATCCATCACCTCACGTATCCAATGATACCGAATGTCAATGTGCTTTGTCCGAGCATGATACATCGAATTCTTGCTCAGATCTAAAGCACTTTGACTATCACAATGTACCATGTACATTTTCTGCTTGATCCCTAATTCTTGGAGAAATCGCTTTAACCACAACATTTCCTTACCAGCTTCTGTAATTGCAAGATACTCCGCTTCTGTTGTGGATAGCGCAACGCACTTCTGCAATCTTGATTGCCAGGACACAGCTCCCCCTGCAAAAGTGTAGACAAATCCTGATGTAGATTTTCTACTATCAAGATCTCCAGCCATATCTGAATCTGTATAGCCCTCCAAGATTAGATCAGCTTCTCTGTAGCACAGACATGCCTTTGAAGTACCCTTCAGTTATCGAAGAATCCACTTGACCGCCTCCCAATGTTCCTTTCCTGGATTAGAAAGGAATCGGCTCACCATTCCCACCGCATGGGCAATGTCAGGACGTGTACACACCATTGCATACATCAACTCCCAACTGCTGAAGAATAAGGTATCAATGACATCTCCTCCATCTCTTTCTTGGATGAAGGGCTTGACCTCCTGCTCAACTTGAAGTGGTTGGCCAATGGAATGCTAACTGGTTTGGCATGATCCATCTTGAAACTCTTGATCACGCGTTCAACGTACTTCTCCTGAGATAGCCATAGCTTGTTGTGTTTCCTATCTCGGACTATCTGCATTCCCACAATTTGTTGAGCCGGACCTAAGTCTTTCATATCAAAAGACTTAGAGAGTTCCCTCTTCAGCTGGCCGATTTTTGTTGCATCTTATCCAACGATCAACATATTGTCGACATATAAAAGCAATGCAACGAAGTTACCATCTGGAAACTGATGTGTATAAACACACTAGTCTGCAACGGTCCTTTTGTAGCCTTGACTCATCATGAATGAGTCAAACTTCATGTTACACTGTCGTGGTGCTTGCTTGAGGCCGTACAGCCTCTTCTTCAGCTTGCATACGAGGTTTTCTTTGCCTGAAACCTCGAAACCTTCTAGCTGCTCCATGTAGATTTCTTCATGTAGATCAACATGAAGAAATGTTGTCTTGACATCCATCTGCTCAAGCTCTAAATTTAACTTGGCTACCAATCCGAGAATGACGCGGATTGAAGCCATCTTCACAACAGGTGAAAAAATCTCGTCAAAGTCAATACCTTTCTTCTGAAGGAATCCTTTGACCACCAGCCGAGCTTTGTGCTTCACCATCTTTCCGTTGCCATCATTCTGGAGCTTGAATACCCACTTGTTCTTCAGCGCCTTCTTTCCTTGTGGAAGCTTGACCAACTCATAAGTAGAATTCTTTTGCAGAGATTTCATCTCATCGTGCATAGCTTGCAACCAACTTTCTTTGTTCTTGTTAGATATCGCTTCATGGAAACTCTCTGGCTCCACCTCTTCAGAAAGTAGAAGATACTCAGCTTCTAAATATCTGGTTGATGGAATCCGGCCTCGTTCAGATATTCGTGCTTGTGAGTTGTTGACTTCAAGAGGCGTACCATCATCTACCTGCGGTGATGGTGGCGTAGTAGCCGCTGGAGAGGGTTGTGGCTCCCCCTGCTCAGCATCCGCCTCTTCTTCCACGTCTTGTTCAACAGCCTCCTCCTCTTCTGGTATTTCTTCATGCACCTCTTCGTATTGCAATGGTGCTGGGTCTGGAATAATGTCTTCAGCACTTGAACTTGCAGATGAAGACGCCATGGGCTTTTCAATGTCTTCCAATGTCTGATTTTCTTGGAACAGCACATCCCTGCTCCGAATAACCTTCTTTGTCTTTGGGTCCCACAACCTGTACCCAAATTTTTCATCTCCATAGCCGATGAAGATACAAGGAATGGTTCTTGCATCAAGCTTCTGCCTTTGCTCCTTGAATACATGTGCAAAGGCTAAGCAACAGAATACCCTCAAGTGGGAGTATGAGGGATTCTTACCAGACCACACCTTCTCTGGAATTGTGAAATCCAAAGGTACTGATGGTGATCTGTTGATGAGGTAGCAGGCGGCATGAACAGCTTCCCCCCAGAATGGCTTTGGTAGCTTAGCCATACTGAGCATGCTTCTGACCTTCTCCATGATCGTTTGGTTCATCCTTTCAGCTACGCCGTTGTGTTGTGGAGTGCGAGAAACCGTCTTCTCATGTCTAATGCCTTGACTTCTGTAGTTGACATCGAATGCTGTGGAAGTGTATTCGCCTCCATTATCTGAGCTGAGGCACTTTAACTTCTTTCCTATCTCACGTTCGACCATGACGTGGAACAGCTTGAAGAAGTCGAGCACTTAGTTTTTCATCCTCAAGAAGTAGACCCACACCTTCCGAGAAGCATCATCAATGAAGGTCAAGAAGTACATGTTGCCACCCAGCGATTCAACCTCCAAGGGACCGCAAACATCAGAGTGTACTAGACGAAGTAACTCTGATCTCCTTGTTGAAGAAGAACTGTAGGAGACTCTATGTTGCTTGCCAACTAAGTAATGCTGACAAGGATCTAGTCCAACATCCTTAGTGATTGAGATCAGCTCCTTCTTTGTCAAAAGAGATAACCCTCTCTCACTCATGTGACCAAGTCGTTGGTGCCACAGACTTGGAGTAGCCTCACGTTCCACCACGTTAAGGCTATCGGTACATATCTTCACATGAGTTTTGTATAACATACTGCAAATGTGTCTCTTTGCGATAATCATGGCACCTTTCGTCATTCTCCATGTGCCGTTGCTGAAGTGGTTGTCGAAGCCCTGTTTGTCAAGGGCTGTCCCAGAGAGCAAGTTCAGCCGGAGATCTGGCACATGGCGGACATCCTTCAGCGTGATTGTGTAGCCAACGTTCGTCTAAATCCGAACGTCGCCAATTCCCACGATCTTGCAGGAACTTGTATTCCACATCTTCACGATGCCAAAGTCTTCTGCCTTGTAGTTGGTGAAGAAGTCACTTCGAGGAGTGGTGTGGAATGATACTGCTGTATCAACCACCCACTCAATGTCCTGGTTGGAAACGTGAAGGAATGTCTCTTCTTGGATAGAACAGATAACCACTTCTCTGGTGCAAGTGACTAACGCCTCTCCACCCTTCGTATTCTGTTGAGAACCATTTTGACCGTGTTCTCGCAACAGCTTCCGTCAGTTTTTCTTCATGTGGCCATCCATGCCACAATGGTAACACTTGTAGGTAGGCCTCCTCCCATCTGTGGACCTACCACGGCTTTTGCTCCTGCCTCTGTCCCAGCTTCGACCACCTCCTTGTTGTCTTCCTCGAGTCTCTGTCACGAGGGCATGCGATTGGTCGGTGCCGGCTTCTTTTCTCTTGGCCTCCTCGTTGAAGAGGGCATCCTTAACCATAGACATGGTAAGTTTGCCGTTTGGTGCCAAATTGCTGAGAGAGACCACCAATGTCTCCCAGTTATCAGGAAGAGAACTGAGAAGAAGAAGAGCTTGCTCTTCATCTCCAAGCTATAACTCCACCGCAGATAGTTGATTCACCGGCTCTGGAACTCGCTCGTGTGCTCCGCAACGGAAGTTCCACTCCGCAGCTTCAAATTTACCAGTCGCCTCATTAACAAGACTTTGTTTCGAGCAGTCTTGGCTTGGTACATGTCCTCTAGCTTTTGCCAGAGGGCATATGCGTCCGTCTCCTGCGCAACATAGTGGAAGACGCTGTGATCGATCCATTGTCGGATTTGACCGATCGTCTTTCGATTCATCTTCTTCCAGTCAGCTTCTTTGGTGGATTCTGGCTTTACTCCTTTGACCTCCAATGGGTCAAATAAATCTTTACAACTGAGGAGATTCTCCATTCGAGGTCTCCGCAGTGTGTAATTTATGGCCGTCAGTTTGACCATAGCTCCTGACAATGATGACTCTTCCATTGAAATTTTGAGGAGGAAAAAAATAATGGTAAAAAAAATTTCCCTCTCAAAATCACTCCTTTTTTTACTCTTTCACACACAGCTAACTGAGCTCTGATACCACTTGTGATTCTCACAGATCACTAGAAGATTTACTGATTACAGAAAACCAGTAAAAATACTGATCACGATTTAACAGTAAAAATTAGAGAGTAAAAAAAGGCTTCACTATTTCTCACTAGGAAATAATTTACACACTAGGGTAAACACCAAAAAGAAACTCACTACAATATTTACCTCTCCGTGGTAACTTCCCTCTCTGGGTAATTTTCTCTCACTGAAGAAATCCCTCACTCTAACACCTCTCTGGGTAACTGCCTCTCTTCTTTCTCTTGAAAAAGAGAACTTGTGATTTGGGATGATTTAGAGCTGCGTATCGCATCTCTATTTATAGGCTCAAAACATTGCACAAACGTCATTGATGACGTCATTTGGGAAAAGGCCATGGAAGGGGGAATGAATGGAGAGGAAACAAGTCCTCATTTGGCAGCTGGTGCAGCCCATGTGGGCTTTGACTAACAATTTCTTGTTGCCCTTTATTGGCTTGGTGAGTCTCTATGGGTGCCCTGCTCCTGTCTATTTTCATGTTGCTCCTGTTTGGATTCGATTGACCCTTAAAAGATATGTTGGCTTTATGTTTTGATGACGGCTGCCTTCTGTAGCTCAGATGACCCTTTTCTAAGGGTTGATTGCCCGCTATTTTGCATACTGTGACTCTCAGTTGGATTCGATTAACCCTTTAAAGAAATGTTGGCTTCATGTTATGGTGGTTGTTATCCTAAGTGTCTCGGATGACACTTTTATAGGGCTAATTGCCCCTATTTTGCATTGCTACTCATGTTTGGTTCGGTTGACAATTTACATCATTTTTTTATCTTTGCTGCTTTTATGGCTCACTATTTTTGCCTCTATTTTCTCTGCTTTGCTGTTCAGCTTAGGTTTGACTCTATATAGGGTTGCAAATCCCCTGACTTAAGTTTTGTTAACTTGATGGATCAGTTTTACATATAACATGTTTATCGTGGTGCTAAAATGATTATGGAATAAGTATAACCCTTTGATGGTTTAGGTCTATCGTTACTTCTTGGGTAATGTAATATGTAGGCAAATATAGGACATGTAACTTGCATAGATGATTAGTTATATCTCTGATTCAAAGCTACACCCCCAAATAGATGGCTTGGGCCATACTTTTTGTTTGTTACTAAGCTATATTGGATGATTGATCTTAATTTGATTATATGAATGATTATGCTCTATTAATTTAACTTATGCATGCCTCTGTTATACATGATAGCCTATCTTCAAAGTATGCTTTTCATTAATATTTCATTTTGACATTCGCCCAGTCATAAACTGATATAGGCAATTGACCATCCTTTGCTTTGGACGTCGAGATTATGTCTTATACTATGATATTTGAAACATATTCATATAGTTGTGGTATTGAGACTTGTGTTGATAAAAATCGTTGGAACCCCGCGGAACAACCCTAACAACTAGCTAAGAAACTAAGGTTTGAAAAATCGGGTCACATAACAAACCAAACAACCAATCCCTCTTCGGATCTTGTTAGAGGAAATTACTAAACGAAATGACGACAATACTCAAAAAACGAAAAGTAAATGAGGCGGAGGATTTTACCGTGGTTCGGTTGCGAAGAACCTACTCTAGCATTCCGAGACGATCCACTATAATCAAGGAGAACCCACGAGCTTACACCAACACCTTCTTCTTCACACTCTTGTGAGTAATAACTTGGCAATTCCAAGCCCCCACAAATCTCACAAAGAAATAAGAAGAGAAAGAGAACCTAGAAGACCTAAGAATCAAAGAAACCCTCTTAGCCTATAGCTAATCCTATTGATTCTTCCCTCTTCTACACTCTCCAAAGCTCTCAATTTTCTCTCCTTGAAACAAAATGGCAGCAACTAGGTCTTTCTTTTGGGTTTTTCGGCTCTCTGGAAACACATCAGCTCCCTCAATTTTCAGCTCGCGGGAAGAAGAAACCAAAACGCAGCAGCTTGGCTCTCATTCAAAATCAAGGGGGGCTAACGTCCTCTCACTGTCCACCAGTCCAAGGGAGTGGCCCAAAGCAATTAATTCCCAACCACTACCATCAAGTCTTGGGGCCCACCAAGGTGTTGGGCAAGAGGATATTTTACAGCAACAAAAATAACACTCTACCTTGCTACAAAATCTCCAGCACTCAATCCAAGCTCTACCTTGATCAAAACACTATGGTCACTCCATGGACCTTCTCTTCGTCTCAGAATCCGCATCCTTCGGCGCCACACTCAAGCCACCAAACATTTCAAGCTCAAGTATGTCTTGAGCTTGATGACGGGAACGGGCTTAGTGAACATGTCTGAAGGGTTCTTCTCAGTCGGGACCTTCTGAAGCTCAATCTGCTTGATCTCCTCCTCTAGGAAGCAACACGTACCTTAATGTGCTTCGTCCTCTAACTGTAAGCCTGATGCTTCGCAAGATGAATAACGCTCTGGATATCGCTGAAAACCAATGATAATCTTTGCAGCATCCCCAAATCCTCTAGCAGACATCTCAAATACTTGGCCTCCTTCACCGCTTCCACTGCGGCAATCAACTCGACCACTGTAGTTGATAACACAACCACCGACTGTAGGACAGAACGCCACGACACTGCTGTAGTGCCCAACGGAAACACGTAACCTGTGGTCGATCTCCGCCTATCCCTGTCGCGAGCATAATCTGAGTCGTAGTACCCTGTCAGCACCACACCGTCACCTCTGCTAAAATGCAAACCGACACCAACTGTGCCTCGCAGATATCACAATATCCGCTTGACGCCGCCAATGCTCTTGTCGGGGTTCACCAAATATCTACTCACTACTTCCACGGTATGTGCAATATCGGGACGTGTGTAAACCATCGCATACATCAAGCTCCCTACCGCACTAGCATATGGGACCTGAGACATAGCTTTCCTCTCATCCTCGATGCTCGACGACTGCAATGCCGAAAGCTGGAAGTGAGCTCTAAAAGGTGTCGCCACGAGCTTTGCGCTCTTCATTCCATAACGGACAAACACATTCTCAATATCTCTTCTGCGACAATTTCAACTCACCTTTCCTCATATCCCGGAATATCTCCATCCCTATGATTTTCTTCGCCAGGCCCAAATCCTTCATATCAAATTCAATGCCCAACTTCACCTTTAGCTTCTTAACCTCCGACATGTTTGAGGAAGCAATCAACATATCGTCAACTTAAAGTAGGAGTTAGATGTGCGAGCCTTCATCCAATATGTGCACATATACACATTAATCCTTCACGCTCCGCTCAAAACTAACACACATCATAAAGCTATCAAATCGCTTGTACCGCTGTCTGGGTGACTGCTTCAACCCGTACAAGGATTTCTTTAATATACAGTCCATCCTCTCCTTGCCGTCAACCACGAACCCATCCGGTTGGTGCATGTAAATCTCCGCATCCAAGTCACCATGCAGAAAAGCAGTCTTGACATCGAGTTGATTTAACTCCTTGTCCATGGATGCTACTAGGACCAACAAAACACATATGGAAGTGTGTCTTACCACCGGAGAAAATATTTCGTTGTAGTTCGCTTCCTTCCTCTGTGCAAACCCCTTAGCCACTACCTTGCTTTGTATCATACATCACCACCATCTTCGGTCGAGCTTTCTTTGACTTTGTAAATCCACCTACATCCAATGGCACGCTTCTCATGTGGTAGAAGCACTAACTCTCACATGTCATTGTGGTGGAGAGACTCCATCTCTTCCTCCATAGCTCCATGCCAATTGGCTGCATCATTGAGTTTATGGCTCCACCGTAGGTCATTGGCTCTTCGTGCTCAATGTTTAAGGCATATGACGTCATGTCATCAAAGAAGAACGCCGTATAATCCCAAGCTCCAAGTCTCTCGGGTGTTTTCTTTGTTCGCTTGGACCTCCACACCTCATCTGCAATAAATTCATCATGTACCTGAGCTTAGACTGGTGTCTGCACATGGTCCTTGTCATGTCCCGCAACATGGACCTCGACCATCGGCTCCTTGCCAAGTCGCCTCTGGAATGGGATCGGAGATCAATCGTCTCTGGCGTGGTCTCCTTCGGTGACTCGTCCCCCTTCTAATGAGTATGCTTTGCCCTGAGTATCACAGACTCATCAAAGGTAACATGCTTAATCGAGATCGCCTTGCGACCCACCGGGTCCCACAAGCGATATCCTTTCACGTCATCGCCATATCCAAGAAAAATATACTTCTTGGCCCTCGGATCCAACTTGTCACCCCTCTCATGTGCATATGCCGGACAACCAACGATGCATAGATAGGAGTAGTTACCAATTTTTCCACCCCACTTCTCTTCCAGAATTTGCTAGTCAATCGCCGCTGACGGAACTCTATTCACTATGTGCACGGTGGTAGTGAGTATCTCACCCCAAAATTCATTGCCTCAAGCATCACACTCTCTCCAACGTCCTATTCATCCTCTCTATAACCCCGTTCGACTGATGATCCCCTAGTGTAGTAAAATGGCGTCGAATCCCATAGGATCTGCAAAATCAGGTGAACACCTTCGATATATATTCTCCTCCTTTCTCGGATCTAAGGACTTTCACCACCTTACTGGTTTCCTTTTCAACCATCGCAAATCATTGCCTGAACATCCCAAAGGTTTGATATTTTGTCTTCATCAAGTACATCCAAACCTTTCGAGAATAATCATTGATGCAGAGGACAAAGTACCCAGCACCACCTCCTGATGCTACAGGACACGGCCCCCACACATCGGAATGAATGTAATCCCGCGAACCTCGGCTAGTGTGCATCCTTGTGTAGAACTGCACCTTTGACTTTTTCCTGTACACACAGCTTTCACAAAACTCCACACTCTCATCACTAGCTTCAATCAATTTTCTTCTGCGGAGAACATCGAGGGTCTTGTCACACGGATGACCCAAACGATAATGACATAACTTCGCTGAATCTCCATCACTCGAGCTAGTAGAGGTGGCATCGGCTTCGCCTTCTACTGTGATACCTTGTAGGGCATATAAATTCCCTACCTTTCTTCCCTTCATCACAACCATGGCTCCTTTGGATACCCTCAGCTGGCCATTTCCTACAACTGACTTGCATCCAACATTATCCAACACACCGATGGATATCAAGCTCTTTCGAAGATCGGGGACATACCTCGCATCTGCTACGGTACGCACTATGCCATCATGCATCTTGATCTGAATAGTTCCAATACCCGCGGTCTTACACGCCGCATTGTTCCCCATGAGAATAGAGCCTCCGTCTTCTTGGAAACGATAAGTGGAAAACCAACTCCGATGTTAAGCCATATGGAAAGAATATCCGTTATCCATGAACCACGCAACGTGTGCCTCACCGGACACCCCGCTGTGAACATCTCAGGATCTCTACCCCTTCCACCGTGGCCTCTGTCATCACGGATATGCATGTCCTCCAAACCTAAGGAAGCGGAACCGGTAGCTTCCTTATCTTTCTTCCCAAATCTATTGGGGCATTGGTTCCTCCAATGGCCTCTTTGCTAACATGAGCTGTCTTTCCTATCACGAGAATGCCGGGACTTCGGTCCTTCTTGAAATGGCCTTAACCTCCTCTCCTGTCATGTCTCCCTCTCACATGCAATGCTTCATCGAGATTTCCTCCAAAGTCTCTATCTTGGACCTTCTCACATAGCATCTCAGTATAGAGCACCGCCTTCACCTCCATAGACCGAATAAATTGGGAGAACTCCTTAGTCAATAAACATAACAAGATCACAGTGTGTTACTCATCTTCAATCTTGACATCCATTTCCCGTAACTCCATCACAATCCGATTCAACTCATCTATGTGGTCTTTTACCATCGATCGGGGCTTCATCTTCAAAGTGTACAGCTGCTGTAATAAGTATGGGCAGCTTGTAAAAGATTTCTTCATATAAAACCCCTCTAACTCCTTCCACATATCTTTGGATGTTGCCTCGTCCAACACCTCTCTCAAGACGGTGTCGACTAACGATAACTGAATGGCGCTATACGCCATTCTCTCCATCTCGGCTCTCTGTGATGCTGTTACATCCTTATCAATGTTTTCCTCATCGAACACAATCTGAAAACATTTCATCTGCCTCAAATAATTTTTCACCCTCAACTGTCATAACCTAAAATCATTACGGACGGTGAACATCTCAATGTTGAGCGACGCCAAACTAACCATCTTCGCTACTCAATTTCTCCACAAACAACCGGGAGCTCTGACACAACTTGTTGATTAAAATCGTTGGAACCCCGCGAAACAACAACCCTAACAACTAGATATGGATCTAAGGTTTGAAAAATCGGGTCACATAACAAACCAAACAACCAATCCCTCTTCGGATCTTGTTAGAGGAAATTAGTAAACGAAATGACGACAATACTCAAAAACGGAAAGTAAATGAGGCGGAGGATTTTACCCTGTTTCGGTTGCGAAGAACCTACTCTAGCATTCTGAGACGATCCACTATAATCAAGGAGAACCCACGAGCTTACACCAACACCTTCTTCTTCACACTCTTGTGAGTAATAACTTGGCAATTCCAAGCCCCCACAAATCTCACAAAGAAAGAAGAAGAGAAAGAGAACCCTAGAAGACCAAAGAATCAAAGAAACCCTCTTAGCCTATAGCTAATCCTCTTGATTCTTCCCTCTTCTACACTCTCCAAAGCTCTCAATTTTCTCTCCTTGAAAGAAAATGGCAGTAACTAGGTCTTTCTTTTGGGTTTTTCGGCTCTCCTCCCTCAATTTTCAGCTCGCAGGAAGAAGAAACCAAAACACATCAGCTTGGCTCTCATTCAAAATCGGGGGGGGGGGGGGGGCTAACGTCCTCTCACTGTCCACCAGTCAAAGAGAGGGGCCCAAAGCAATTAATTCCCAACCGCTACCATCAAGTCTTGGGGCCTACCAAGGTGTTGGGCAAGAGGATATTTTGCAGCAACAAAAATAACAACTTGATCCTAATATAAATATAATTAAGCTTATTTCCTTTAATGAATTGATAACTTGATATTTTGAGCTATAAAAATAACATGTATGAATAACACTATGTGAAACCAAGCTAGTAACATGCAAAATAATGATTTATGCTAAGAATGGAATCTATTACATGATCTTCATAATTATCTATTATACATGCTCACTGTATATACTATTGTACGTGCAACATGACCTGCATCACACATGCCTACAGAAGACATTGCACATGATGTTACATGTAAACAATGATAGATCAATGTATTTAATATCCATCTGCAGTTAACTATTAAATTTGTTACGAATCTGTTTTGATAATGAATCAATAAAACCTGATATTATAACCATACACTCATTCAGCTTGCACTAGTTGATGGGATGAAAAACTTATGTTATTGAGGATACGGGAGCGATTGGATTCACCTATTTTCATATCTGATCGTCTCCATTACCGCATCTGACTGCACATGTTTATTGTACTTGACTAAATCTGACCCCGGTGAACATCGTTGGTAAGGATGAATTCATAATGTTACATATTATAACCGTAAACATGAGTTACAGTACTAGTATAGAAACACCATATAGTTAGTCATATTCCTATTAGGTATAGCATATCTCATCATTACTGACATCATAGGTTTTATGTTGTATTTGATAGCATATGACATATTCATCGTCATTTTTATTTGTGTTATATAGGTATGGATTCTGATATACATGTTATTTTTCAAATATATTATATTGGATATTACTTATATGTGCATGTGTTTGGAAACCTACGAGCCCTACTCTAATGGTTAATTTATTGACCGTTAGATGCGACGGATGGTTTCCCTGAAGAGATAGGTTTTGAGGTTTAGTAATTCCTGAGCAGAATCCCAACAAAAAATAGACAGCTGGTTGTAATGTTACTCGCATATAGTAGTTTTGATTTTTAATAAATTGTAAATGTTAGAGGCCTAACTACAAGTTATTTTAAATAAAGTAACAGAAGAGTAATTATGATTTAACGTAAGCATTTATTGAGATTTTAAAAATTCTTGTAATGTTCTATATATTATACTTAAGTTAACGTGCAGGGCCTGTGATATTGTGTTATATCCACTGATAAACTTAATGTATTTTAAATCAATGAGAAAAAAGAAATAAATACATTCATACTGCTTAAGCATTCCCCTTTGATGCGAGCTTGTCGTGTGCAGTTCCCTTAGCACTTTGAGAAACGGGTTGTGATAGTATTGTATTTTGCTTCTATATATAAACAGCGTCAATACCCCGGTCTTAGGGTATGACCTATTTCCTATTTCAACCACATATTTCTGACATGTTAACGCATAGAAATACGTTCCCATCAGCAATATGTCAAGAAAAAAATATTAGCCACAACCCATTAGCAGAGGATTCGTAATCAACTAAATCTTAAGAACTTGTAGGTGTTCATGAACGATTCCTTTTCTAGTTACTACAGTTTTACAGTTTACTATCATTCTATAATTTGTTACATGTACTGACATTCTAACTTGGTGTTTCATGCAAATATATCATCTTAAGCCATATGAAAAAAGAATGACGATGCAGGTAAGCTCCTGCAACCAGGGGGTCATCTAAACTCCCATGTATATCGGTTAAATCCATACCGGCTACCGAATAAAATCATAGAATGCTAATAACTTACGTTCATGTATTTGGACATGTAAAATATGAAAATCATATATGCAAACTATGATTTAATAAGTAACGGTTCAAGTCATTTCTTCAGCTCTCATTTTAGTAGCCACACAATTTTCAAGATAGCTTTCAAGGGAGTGTTTGCAAATTTGAGCAATTCGCAAAGACCCCACCTTCCAAAACCCATTTCCTCCGTCCAAAATCGTGCGTTGTGGGGTGCTCAAAAAAGTAACTGCATCACCATTTATTGCATGAAAGGCAGACAGTTCATCAGCTAAACACACGTTCATTGCTCATCAAGGATATATCCGAATGTTTCGATCAATTTACCAAATGTTGTTCGAATCATAACGCTAGATCTTATTCTAAACCAAAAAGGCTTGGGGAGTAAATTTCCCCCAACATCCCATATGCGTGTCCCTAAACCCCCTTGAACGATTACACTAGCAAAAAATATCCATAAACGCTCGTGAGATTCATCAGCGACTTTTATCGCGTCGAGATTGAAGTAGAAGTACTGAATTATCTCAAGTTTAAACCTAGATCGCATGAAATTGAGAAAACAAACAGAAGCAATTTGCTAGCCAAACCGAACATTGTACCTTGAGTCCGTGATGGAGAGGCGTGCGCCGAGAGAAAAGGAAGCGTACTGATCTGATGTTTTCGAAGAATTCCCAAAACTTTTCTTGTTTATGATCCCGATGAAAAGCAACGACAGCGTTTTTTTTGGGCGGAGGCGCTTGCAATGTTCGCGCCATTGCCATTGGGCGGAAGTTAGCACGATTGCTTTGTATATTTGCTGAAGTATAAATGTTATCAATGTTGTAAACCATGGCGGCTACGGAACCCCGTAGCCCTGTATTTATAGTAATAGGGTTACATAATGGGTGGATACCCACTAACGGGTTGGGCCTCCAAAGCCCGTTTATAACACTTCCCCTTATCCATCCATTGTTGTAAGCCGTGATGAACGCTTCAGGGTTCATGGAGCTTATCTGATCATGGGTATATGGATACTTCTGGATCCCAAGTTTAAGAGTACTTGCCTCGTTAAAACCTTTGCCAAGGAAAACCCAGTGGGAAAAACCAATGGCTAAGGGAAAAGAGTACAAGTTTCTGTAACTTCCCCTGATCGATGGATATCACTAGAGGTGGATACTTCTGGATCCTAAGTTAGGGATAACTGCCTCGTTAAAACCTTTAGCTATGGAAAACCCAGTGGGAAAAACCAATAGCCAAGGAAAAAGAGTACAGTTTCCGTAACTTCCCCTGATTAGTGGAAGTATTTAGGGGGTGGATACTTCTGGATCCAGAGTCAATGAGTTTGCCTCGTTAAAACCTTTAGCTATGGAAAACCCAGTGGGAAAAACCAATAGCCAAGGGAAAAGAGTGCAACACTACATTTGACTCCCCCTGATCTGTACAAGCTGCAGGCTTGCAGATCTCCTAGGCATCTATACATCAATCTCTTACAGTGTTCCGATACAAAGTACAAGGTATCGCTCACCTATACAAGACATCGCTCATCTATACAAGTATCGCTCATCTATAGCAGTTACTGGATCTGAGGGATCTCTTCTGAGGAGGAGTGGTCTTCAGACTCGGTAGGTTGCATCACGTCTCTGACCAGTCTTCACTGTGTCTGCGAGGTACTGCAGGACCTGGCTGTGCGTACTTATGATTTGCTTCTTGGATTGATGAGCCTCTCGGGATGGTGGGATTGATGTTGCCTTGGAAGTATGCTTTGCTGGTCTCCAGGAGTTGGTCGCTTCTTGGTTGCAGTCATCGCGATGATCTGTGACCTGTATCTGCAAATACATTTAACATGTTGTATGATCCTTGACCCTTGGAGGTAGCGCAGAAGCTACATATCTCTGGTCCAGTGGTGCGCTGCAGGCGCTGCACTGTATCTGGTTAAAGTGTTTGCTGCCAGATAAAGGAGTGTACAAAAGACATTTGAGTAAGGCACTTCAGGACCTAGGATATCCTTCCCCTCTTCCAGCGAACGGAATGGGTCTTAATGTGCATCCATACAACCAGTAGGTGTATTGGTGGATTGCAATTTTCCATGTTTCTTCATCGACTGGATGATAATTTCATCTTCTGGATGGTTATTCATCTTCGGGATGATGGTTTCATCTTCGGGATGATTATTCATCTTCGGGATGATGGTTTCATCTTCAGGATGATAATTCATCTTCAGGATGAAGGTTTCATCTTCAGGATGATAATTCATCTTCAGGATGAAGGTTTCATCTTCAGGATGATAATTCATCTTCAGGATGATTATTCATCTTCGGGATGAAGGTTTCATCTTCAGGATGATAATTCATCTTCAGGATGATTGTTTCATCTTCGGGATGATAATTCATCTTCAGGATGAAGGTTTCATCTTCAGGATGATAATTCATCTTCAGGATGAAGGTTTCATCTTCAGGATGATAATTCATCTTCAGGATGATTGTTTATAAAGGTATGTTGTCACATCATCCATAGCAACATAGCCTAAAATTATCTTTGCTAATCGCATGGGTTTCGCAATCATGACCAGGGAGCCTGATGCATCAGTTTGATTAATTTTGTAAGTGAGTCAAACTCATCTTACATGGTTACTTCCTGGTTTCTGCGAAATAAACCTCTAAGGCTATAGCGTTTTGCTTATAGCATACGATTTTATTTATTTATACAATACTCGGTAGCCCACAGGTTTGATATCTTTTGATATCAGGACTTCAGGTCCAAACACTTCACATTTCATAAGTGAGTCCAGCTCAACTTATTATTGCCTCGTTCCACATAATTTGGCCAAATTTCTGCGTTTGCTTCAGGAAACGGAGATTGTGAACGATATCAATGGCAAAATGAAATGTGAGTAATTGTCGACAAGTGTGTTTTATCCAAATACCTCTCCGTGTACGTACATTATTCTATTTATTCCAGATTTATCTCTTCTGGGGGTTCTGGAAAGGGAGAGGATATGGAGATGAGCTCACTTTCCTGTGGTGGTATTGTTTTAGGGTCTCGTGGTATGTCCTCTCATCCATTGAGGATATCCACTTCTGCTACTGGTAGATTGCATCCATAAAGTTGGTATGTCAATCCTAGCTGGATTTTTAGTAGCAGGGATGTGTGAATTTGACAATATTTATATTGTCAGTAGCTATGTCTGATAACTGTTTAACAGTTTCATAAGTGTGGATCGTCAGGATCTCATCACTATTCATGATAATCAGATCATAGGTATTAATGTTCTAAATGGTCCATAGTGGTGATATGGGAATGTATACTCATCATGGCTCCATCGATAAGATGTGCACTAAACGCTTCCCCCGTTAGGGGTTCTCGGAAACTGTTTATATGAGGTGATCAGGCTCATATAAATAGTTTCTAAGGAGGCGTTCTGATGGTATGCATGTTCCCACATGGTCACCTACAACTGGATTTCTAGTGGATAAGTAATCCGTTTAAATCATTTTAATGATTTACATATAACCCATTTCTGGGTGTGAACACAAAGCTTCAGGGTGTTCAATTTTCTTCCAGTTGTTAAATTGATTTCCCAGTGTTATCCCAAAAATCCGCGATAAGCTCGACTTCAATGAAGTTGAGAAAAGAACTAGGGATATGAACCCGTCAAGGCTCCATCTATAAGATGTGCTCTAATGCCTCCCCCGTTTGGGGATCTCGGAACATATTCATCTAGGAGGGTTAGTCCCGATGAATAAGTTCCACTGCGGCATTTTTGAGGGTGGTATGAGGGTAAGTAAAAGCCCAACCAATATCCCAGTAATGTAATATGTCCGTTGTGATTAATAATAATCTGGACTGCGGTTGGATAACAAGGTTTTGATTATGACCATTTTAAGAGGATATATAGATGAGTACTCTAAGGTACATCATCAGCCATATATATGGAGTGTAGGGAGTCAATGGCATCCTCTATTTAGGAGTATTCAGGATGACAAGTCATTTACAGTAAAATAAAATGCGTAAAAAGCACATATATACTGCAAGAGAATACTACTAATAATTTATGTTAGAGCAACAAGTTTCATAGTATGATGTGGGTTGTATAAAACATACGTCCACAATTGTGCTCATTTTAGACTCATATTATGACAACAGATCAAATTTATTTTCAAAATTTATTTATCCTCGGGAAGTAGCGAATTATACATACTGTCAATTTGACTTTCGTCGTTTAGACTAGATATGTATATATTTTTATATGGCATACTTTAATGCCCATTAATTTTGCAAAAAGCATTATGGGTCTTTTCAGAACTTCTGGTCTGATATTGGGTTGCCATTGCATACTCCATATTGAGATACATCATATCTTCCCTTTCTCATTTTTATTCAAGACTTCCCCTGTTTTCAGTCGTCCCTATTGTCGTTTATAAGGAAGAATGTTTATTGGTCTTACAAAGTAGACTTATACAAGGGAAATGAGTTAGTTTCTATATTTCCACTTTTCTAGTTTATGATAGACTTTTAAAAGTCTATTTGGAAACTCAAGTATGGTCTACAGGCCATTTTTATTGAGTTATTCAAGTATTGTGTGGATATAGAATCATACTCTAGGGGAAACAATTACGTGGGTACGAAATTTATAATTTCTCACTTATCTATTAAGCCACGACTTCGGGCGTACGCTTAAAAAAATAAGGTTAGATTCAAGAATCATACCTTGTAAAGTGAGATTAATCAAAGGAGTTTGGCGGTGTTATGACAACTGCTGGTGTCAATATCGGTTTATACAGACCGTGGATCTGAGAGATCTATTCACCGCGAAATGCGTATTTCTAAAAGAAATCGCATAAATGTTTTTCGTATAAGCCATCGTACTGCTGGTGTCAATAGCGGCGGGATCTGCCCGCCGTGGCCAGCGGCGGGGTCGCCCGCCGCTGCCGGCGGCGGGGACGACCCGCCGCTGGAGCGGCGGGATCTTCCCGCCGTGGCCCGGCGGGGACGACCCGCCGCTGGAGCGGCGGGATCTTCCCGCCGTGGCCAGCGGCGGGGTCGCCCGCCGCTGCCGGCGGCGGGGACGACCCGCCGCTGGAGCGGCGGGATCTGCCCGCCGCGGCCAGCGGCGGGGACTGCCCGCCGTGGCCAGCGGCGGGGTCGCCCGCCGCTGCCGGCGGCGGGGACGACCCGCCGCTGGAGCGGCGGGATCTGCCCGCCGCTTCCGGCGGCGGGGTAGCCCGCCGCTTCCGGCGGCGGGGTCGCTCGCCGCAGCGAGCGGCGGCGATAGCCGCTCGTCGCTTCGAGCGGCGGCGGCGGTGGCGCGGGATCTAGGGGGGTTCGCGTTCCGGCGAGAAAATCCCCTAGGGTTTCATGGTTTTTGGGGATAAAAATCTAATTTTTAGTGGAAAAAATCTATTTTTAATCTCCAACAAAACGTTTTTATTGTAAAAATTTGATTTTTCATCAATAAAAACCTTGATTTTTATTAAACAATCGATCCAAGAATTTTGGATCTAGACATATGCGCATATGAAATTTTAGATCTAGGGTTTTAGGGTTACCTCTAGATCCTACCCGCCGGATCTAGCGACGTTCGGTGAAGGAAGCCCGTTCGCGTCGCGTTCGTCCGTCGCGTCCGTCCGTCGGCAGGGGTTCGGCTTAGCTTTGAGCGTGCTGATAACGTGTTGTAAACCATGGCGGCTACGGAACCCCGTAGCCCTGTATTTATAGTAATAGGGTTACATAATGGGTGGATACCCACTAACGGGTTGGGCCTCCAAAGCCCGTTTATAACAATCAAGCCTTATAATAAAATAGAAATAAAACTATAGAAAGCAATTTAATTAGTAATGCGCAGTTTTCCGTCAAACCCAAACCCGATCCCAATCCAATAAGAATGACTAAGTTCCAAATCCGAGTTTTTTTATCGGGTTAAGGTTCAAATCGTACATGAATCCAATCCGACTCCAACAATAATGGTCCAATGAGCTTCAGCCATGAGGTATAATGAATGATAGTTCTTTGTCTGAGAAAGGATACACATAATGAGCAAGTGTAGACTACAAGAAAACATTCTCCCCAGTGGTGATGTTTGCCTCAATTCATATAGTTTGGTGACAGTATCTCGTCTTGATTTAGCATTGGTCACGTGAACATTAGAACTTCATTTCTTCATAAAGACTAGATGAAAAGAAATTTATAGATCAACTCAATGGGGTTGTAGCTAAAGATGCCAAGCATAGAGTCCGTCGGCTCAAACGCTCAATTTACAGATTGAAACAATCATCTAAACAATGCTATATGAAATTCAATCAAGCCATACTTAAGTATCGATTTACGATGATCCAACGTGACAATTATATGTATCTTAAAAGGTTGGCTGAAAATTCCCGAATATATATATGAATGTCAACAACATACTGATAGCTTCTAAATATAAGGGGATGATTAATGTTGTTACGACTAATTTGGACCAACCCGAGTTACAACGGCCCACGGCCCAGCCCCAAAGGGGACGCCAACCAGAGAAGACGGGCCCGCCCGGAAAGGCCCACGGACGGGGTTGAAGGCCCGGCCACTCCACCCTCGGGGGCACCCGACTAGCCCCCATTCGACCCGATTAATCGCCCCTCGGAATCCGCGATCCCATAATGGTCATTAACGGACCCGTTAATGGGCCACCCCTCCACTACGCACGAGTGGGAGGAGGCGGAGGCGGATCGTGGGGACGTGAGAGGAGGCGGGACGTGGGGCAATCACGAGGGACCCTATAAGGGGAAGGCCAGGACGACGGAGAAAGGGATCGAGACTCAGGTAATCAACAGAGAGGTACTCCATCAACGACCTAGGCATTCGCCACTCCATTTCCTCCATCCCCCAAACTCGCGCCGCCTGGGTTGACGTTCCGGCTTCCTTACAAGCCGGATCTCCCCCGCCGAGTATCCCTTCAGACCTTGATCTGACTTAGGCATCGGAGGGGATTTGGCCGGAACCTAGGTCCGGCCTCCCTGACGAGTCTCCTCATCTGTCCAGGAAGAAGATATCCGAGACGCCGAGGCTACCCCTCAGCGTCGGTCGGCTACCCCCATCGCAGTCGTCAGGTGGACGGCTGCTCAAGCACCAACCCGCTTGCAAGGCGCCGAGGCTACCCCTCGACGCAGATCTGACCGAGGCCGAGCGCGACCCAGCCGAGGCCGAGCGTGACTCACCGAGCCGAGGCTTCTCCTCAGCTCCCCGAAGGCAGATGATCGACGCTGCCCGGGGACTCCCCCGTCCGCGCCCGACCCTCCTTCCTCCCACGCCGAGAACAAAGCGGGCTCGGCGATCCCAAGGGACCCCCAAGTCGGCCCCTTGACCACGTTGACCACACAGCCGACGGTCAACGAACTGTGGTGAGAAAACACCCGTAAACATCTGACGCCGTCTGTGGGAACGAACTAACACCCACGTCAAACCACCAAGATGGAACCCATCAGCAATGGCCTAGGGCGCATGCCACCCATCCCGGAGGAGGGCGCATACCACGCCCCCGTCGAGAACCCGAACGGCTGCGCTGCCGGAGAAACCGACAACGCCCGGCTGGCCACGCAGGGGCAACTCCGAGCCTACGCGCAGGAGACCAACACCAACATCCAAACTCTAGTCGCGACGATTCAACAGCTCGTTAGCAGCACTCCCACCCCCGAGGGTGGGGAGGGACATGCCTACCGCCAGGGAGAGGATCGCCGACCTCTTCGCTCCGCCGTGGTTGCCGACCAAGGAAAAGGAGTGCACAACATAGAGAGGAGGTTCACCATGCCCGGTTTTTCCCCGGCGCGGTCTCCCACTCCCACCTCATTCAGAGAGGGAAATGGGAGGGACTCGGAGCGGACGGACGGCATCTCGAGGACGGCCTCGTCCTCACGCCAGGGATCGTACAAACGTAGGCGGGATGATCACCGGTCAGCGAGCATCCGGTCTTACCAGAGCGGACGTAGCCGACGAGCAGGGACCCACCACCAGAAGAGCCGGAAGGGATGTTCGCGTCGATCGAGTCCAGCACCCAAGATGGCGAAGGCCCAAGAGGAGGTCAAGCTTCCGTCGCCCCCCCCCCCCCCCCGTTGCGGCCGAACGGCCAAGAGGCGGGCGAAGGGGAGCGACCCGGGTGCATCAGCGGAGAACGATGTCCCCTGACTCAGAGGATAACCGAGGCGCGGATACCCTCGAACTTCAAGGTACCGACACTGGAGAAATACAACGGCATCAGCGACCCCACGGATCATGTGATGGACTACGAGGGGGTCATGGCGTTCTAGGGGGCCGATGACACCCTGCTCTACAGGGGCTTCTACTCCACCCTACGGGGAGCCGCGCGGACCTGGTACCTCAGCCTGCCCGGTCGGTCAATAGACAGCTTCAAGGAGCTCACCCAGTTGTTCTGCAAGCAATTTATGGCCGGGCGGCAGGTACGACCTGATTCGGAACACTTGTTCAATGTGGTGCAGGGACCGGCCGAATCTCTAAGACACTTCATGTGTCGCTTCAATGTGGAGCGATTGAGCGTGGATAGCTGCCCTGAGCTAGTTGTGAAGGCGGCCCTGAAGAAAGGCCTGCGACATAGGGGCTTGAAGAAATCACTACACAGCGACCCCCCGAAGGACCTCGCCGGAATTATGGCCCGAGCGGAGCGTTTCATGCTGACAGAAGAGGCCCTGGCCGTCGATGAAGGTAAGACCAGGCGCGGGACCAAGCTCGATGAGAGCGAGCGTCGCGGCACGGAGGAGCATCGACAAGAGAAGAGGCCCAGAGGAAGACCACGGAGGGAAGAGCCCCGGCACTCCTCGGTGACCGCCGCACCGGACGTGATCCTAGCGCAAGCCCAGAAGGAGGGGCACATGAGCCGACCTCCCTCAAGGATGAAGAAAGGCGGGAGGGATGAAGAGAAGTACTGCAAGTACCACAAAGACAATGGCCACGATACCGACGACTGTTGGCATCTGAAGAAAGACATCGAGAAGCTTGTGAGTCGGGGGCACATGAAGAACTTCGCCAACGACCCCGCCTCGGGAGAAGGAACGTCCAAACAGCATGACAAAGGAAAAAGGGTGAACGCGGTCCAGACGGTTATGCGTGTCATCGAGTGAGTGAATAGAGTAGACAGCCGCCGCTCCGCCGAGGGAGGGCTATCCTGCCAGAACCTCCCATGTCTTTTGTCGCCTTTTTCTTTTTCATTAGTCCAAATGTATGTAATGCCCTACAAGCTACTGCACAAGTACTAGAGGGGGGGTGAATAGTACTTTAAAATAATAAGGAGTATAATTCCAAATTAAAATGCAAACAACTACCAAATCAATTTGCGGAAGCTTAAATTGAATGACAACACAAAATTAACAACGCTAACAAGAGATGTTACTGGGTTCGGATCCACCCAAGTCTCCCCGACTTGTTCCCGGTGATCCTACGTCCCAACCACCCGGATCCCCTCCGCAAACTAGCGTCACCCGTCATGTGTTTTGAACACCCGCTATCGAGTATCCAATTTCCCTTGGAGCTAAATTTAAATTTGTTGCTCCTTTTCTTTTTCTTTTCCTTGAGTACCTAAAGATAGAGAATTTCATATCATGGTACCCAAGGTCATTGGGTCCAAAAGATTAGACCTTTGGAAGCCAAGTCCAATTGGACTTAGACTTCCCCACATAATTTCTACTATGCACAACATCCGAAAAATAAGCATTCATATACATTTGTTTTTCGTCCATGCTTGTGTCCTTTGGGCTCCAAATTGTGAAAATCTTGGGAGCCCTCATCCTATTGGGTGCATGCATTCGACGTTGATTTCTACGTGATGCATGTTGTGGATAGGCATACGGGACATGATGGAATGTTGCACGATGAGAATTACTCATATGATGAGGTGGGTGTACATATGCTTGTGTGGGAACACGTGCGTGAGGGTGTCTCACATGGTGTGCACGTGCCCGTGAACGTTTAGCATAGAAATCATCATATGTGTGAGATGGTGGAGTAGGACGTGTGTTCCTACGTGGCATGGTATTTGTGTACATATAAGCATGCCCCTTCTTTGGAGGTCCACCCAAAGTGGGTTTCTTTCCAAAAGAGGGTGTGGACGAGGTGGAAGCACCATTGGTAGATGAACTACCAATAGAGTGTTTGCTCCCACTCGTTGAGGCTTCGGAAGTTGGCCTTACAAAAGTAGTGACCGACTTGGATGAATTTCCCATCATATACCCCAAGCCAATGTGGTGTTTGGCCGGAAGTAAGTCTTTTAGGATATTATCCAAGTGGCCCTTACCCTTGTTGAATTTGTTGATTCGGCCCAATGTGTCCTCATATTTCTCTTTGAGAGAACGCAAAGAAATATCCAAAGTGGATATTTGCGATGTGAGCACATAAACACGAGATTTAAGATTCTCGTTCTCAATACTCAAAGTCGAGTTTTGAGAAGTTAAATCCGCTATCTTATGTTCTTCCGCATCCTCAATGCTAACATGCTCAAGTTTAGATTTGAGATTAACAATCTCATTTCTTAACTCTTCAACAACGGTGTCGTTGTTGGTGATGATAGTCTTAGGCGAGGTTTGAATGCTAGCTAGGTCATATTTTACCTTAGTATATCTATTTACTAATTTAGTGTATTTTGACCATAATTGAGAGTTAGCATTCCTAAGGTCATCCATAGTTACCTCATCGTTGCCTTCGTCATCACTATCATCGGAAGAGGAGGATCCTTGATCATGCTCCTCTCTTGCCATGAAGCACATGTGCGCTTGCTCCACTTGCTCATCGTCCGACTCTCCGCTTGAAGAATCCTCGGAGTCGGTGAATGTTGCTCCGACAAGTCCCTTCTTGTTTCCTTTCTTGTATTTCTTGGACTTGTCATACTTTGGCGCTTTCCACTTCTCCTTATGCTTGTTGAGAGGACACTCCGCTTTCATGTGTCCTGGCTTATTGCACTTGAAACACAAAGGAGAGGAAGAAGCGTTAGAAGAACCAAATTTAGCTTTGTTCTTGAAGTTACCTTTTCGGAAGAAGCGATTGAACTTCTTTGCCATGAGTGCAATGGATTCCATGTCCATTTCTTCTTCCGAGTCCTCATCATCGGTAGAGGTGGATGAAGCCGCCTTGAATGCAATCGCCTTTTTCTTAGGCGCATCTAGGTTCAAATAGGACTTCATCTTTTCTTGTAACTTTATCTTGCTATCTTTGCGTAACTCGTATGACATCAAAGTACCCATTAGTTGAACTACGGTATATTTGTTCATGCCATTACCTTCCTCGATGGCGAAGGTACGTTTTTCCCAAGAAGAGGGAAGTCCTTCAATAAGCTTTGAGCACTTCTCCTTTTGAGTGTAGGACTTGCCGAGGGCCTCTAACTCGTTTATTATGTCAACAAAACGAGCGTAATATTCGTTCATCTTCTCGCCCTGTTGCATATGAAACATTTCGTAATCTTTGTTTACGACTACGAGTTTAGAGTCTCTTACCCTACTCGTCCCTTCATGAAGAATGAGGAGGGAGTTCCAAATTTGATATGCACTCTTACATGTGCATATCTTATTGAAATCCTCGGGCTCCAATGCGCATTGCAAGGCGTTCATTGCCTTGGCATTGCTTACCTCCGCGGCGACCTCCGCGGTAGTCCATTTCTCAAAGTCTTCTTCTTTGGGTTCGATGTATTCCTTCATTGTAGTCCTCCATAAGGATGCACTCCGGAGGAAGGTTTCCATCCGGCATTTCCAATACCCATAGTTGGTACCGTTGAAGAATGGAGGCCTCGTAGAGGAATGTCCTTCCATCACCGATGACGCTCCTTCACGATTCCTGAAGGTGTCATAGTTGGAAGGTGGAGGCACGGTCTTGTTGTCGTTGGCAGACATAGCTGAGAATCTGGCTCTGATACCAAATGTAATGCCCTACAAGCTACTGCACAAGTACTAGAGGGGGGTGAATAGTACTTTAAAATAATAAGGAGTATAATTCCAAATTAAAATGCAAACAACTACCAAATCAATTTGCGGAAGCTTAAATTGAATGACAACACAAAATTAACAATGCTAACAAGAGATGTTACTGGGTTCGGATCCACCCAAGTCTCCCCGACTTGTTCCCGGTGATCCTACGTCCCAACCACCCGGATCCCCTCCGGATACTTGAGTTAGAAACCCTAACTCAAGATTTCCACTATGAAATACTTGTGAAAAACCTCCACAAGTCAAATCATACAAAATGTAATTTGTGACTCCCACAACCCGGGATCACAACCACACTCTCACAACCGAGAGTGAAACTTACAAATCAAATATGAAATGAAATAAGAAAAACTTCTTACCGAACAAAATACCTATGCCTTGAGTATTGCTTACGAATTAGGGCAAGGATGATTTTGGGGAAGAAGTGGCACCAAACCCTAGCTCCAAGATGTAGATCAGCGATGGAGAGCTTTGGGGATGTTGGTGACCTAGAATCAAGCACTTGGCTTGGAAGGCTTCACACTCAATGAATCTCTCTTTGGAAGTAAGAGTTAGGAGAGATTATTGAATGGAGGGAATGAGCTTTGAATGAGCTTGGATTGATTTCTCTTGAACTCTAAACTTGCATTAATATCAGCCTTGGCAGCAATGAATGCAGCCCAACAAGTATATATATGTTAGAGGAGAGAGAGAGAGAAAAACGTTTCAATTAAAGCTCCAACGGCTCTTTTCTGAACCCAACTAGTCGGTCAAAGAACAACCACCGACCGACTAGTTCATCAACTAGTCGGTCGGTCAATTAACGTAAACCGACTAATGAGTAAACTGAGAAAAGATCAAAGTACAGACTAAGGAACTAGTCGGTCTAAGAAGAGTAGCTGACCGACTAGTTTCACAACTAGTCGGTCGGTTACTCAACGTGGACCGACTAACAGATAAAACTGAAGTCTGAGAAGAATTAGACTTAGTCGGTCCAAGAACAAATGTTGACCGACTAATTCACCAACTAGTCGGTCACCAAATGAACATAGACCGACTAACAATAAACAGTAAGTATGGTGAAAAATTTGGCATGTACAGTAAACTAAACTAGTCGGTCCAAGAAGGAAAGTTGACCGACTAGTTCATCAACTAGTCGGTCGATCAATGAGCACAGACCGACTAATGATAAACAGTAGCTCAAGCTCAAATGTGCATGTTCAGGGAAAGCTCAACTAGTCGGTCACAGAAGCATCACTGACCGACTAGTTCACAAACTAGTCGGTCGGTGAGTCAACTTAGACCGACTAACTGTAAACAGTAAAGAGCTAAGAATTTACTGACAGAAACTAGTCGGTCCAAGAAGCTTGGCTGACCGACTAACTGTAAACAGTAAAGAGCTAAGAATTTACTGACAGAAACTAGTCGGTCCAAGAAGCTTGGCTGACCGACTAGATCACCATCTAGTCGGTCAGTTCTTCTTCTTGAACCAACTAACATGCACAAGAAGTCCCGAATCGAAGCGCGAAGCTTCGGGAAGAATTGTATGGACTTCTACTAAGATCCTAGAGCTAAGATATGAGCGTTATGAAGAATTAAAACGTAAGACCTACTCAAGGCTTAACATTCTACGAAAGAAGCTTAAAGACTATTAAATAAACTTGACGATACCGACTTCAATAGCTTCAATCGAATCTTCATGACTTCTAAATAGGTCCATAAGCTTCAACGAAGCTTTAGGCATACGATCACGTGCTTTGAGAAGTCTTGAGACGTCGTTATTGATATTCATGTGAATTTGGCGACGAACTCCATAACTACGCTCACAAAGTGTTAGTTCATATTATATTTATGTTTGTTCATCATCCAAAACCAAATCCGGGGAGTCCAATATCCAACATTCTCCCCCTTTTTGGTGATGACAAACCAACATAAATAATAATAATAAAATAATAATTCAAATGAAATTTACTTACCCCCCCTGCATTGATGACACGTTAATTTCAATTTAAACAAAAATGATACGCATCAAGCAGACGAGTGAAGTATATTAAACGAGAATCGATTGTTGAATTATTGAAATACCAAATGAAGGTTATTGAAATATCGGATTTGAAAATCCATTTATATATCTTAACTCCCCCTGAATCTAACACATCAAGTTAGATTCTTGGAGAAATGCTTTAAATTTTCATTTGGCACATCGTCATCGTTATTATTATATCTCTCCCCCTTTGGCATAAGCAAAAAGAGCGGGAGGATAACAACGACAACAACAATGGCCTCAAATTAAAAAGCACGGGAGTCGTAGAATACGACGAAGGTTCAAGTGACACCAAAGAGAAAAATACGAATAGAATCAAGGCGTGTCAAAGATACCAACGTCGAAAAATCGTAAAACGAAATCATCAAAACTCAAATCAATTTAACGGATTGAGTTATGGAATATACTATCCAATATCAACTTTTCTTGGTTAATTTAGTGCATGGAAAACAATTCTATGTTTTCATAGAAGAAATTTCTATTAAACCAAGTGAATATCGTCGAGCGACGAAATCAAACATCAGAGACATAAAAATTATACATTGCACAAAATAATGAAATGTCAACTGATATATATATATATATAATGCATGAAGCAGAGTACATCACTGATATACACACCGACGATCGACAGATCGGGGCACAAAAATACATCATACAACATCACAAAAAGAAATACATCATCTCGGAATGCAAAATACATCAGCACAGATATCAAAACAAAACATCACAATGATCCAAAATACATAGCCACCCACACTATCCTACCCAACATCTCTCACAACTAGATATATCATCCAAAGAGTATCAGGAGAGGCCTCGAAGAAACTCAAGAGGCAGCGGGAGGACCAGAAGCAACTGCAGGCTCAGCAGGAGCAGAGGAGGTGACTGGATCAGCAAGAACGTCCGAAGCATCAGCAGGAGCGACGACTGAAGTGGCAACCACTGAAGCAGCAACCGTAGTGGCCTCGGGAGCACCAGTCGGAGTATCCACCACAGGAGTGGTGGCAACAGGTGTGCTCTCGGGGGCACCAGCAGACGTAGCAGCAACAGCAGCACCGGAAGAGGTATCACCAGCAGCAGCAGTACCAGCAGAAGTGCCCTCGGGGGCACGAGTCGAAGCACGACAGAGCTCCTCAATGTCCTCCTCAGCCATCTCATCAAACTCCTCATCCTCAGACACGGAAGGAGGAAGCTCAACACCCATCTGACGAGCCATACGGCAGACTACCTCCTCGGTACGAGCCAAGCGGGACTCGTGACGACGAAGTA
The DNA here is from genome assembly GCA_030789695.1 of Scilla litardierei. Lineage (NCBI taxonomy): Eukaryota > Viridiplantae > Streptophyta > Magnoliopsida > Asparagales > Asparagaceae > Scilla > Scilla litardierei. The sequence continues at coordinate 133,257,567 of CM061136.1, read as the reverse complement.
TCCGTAGGACTTCATCCAGGGTGGCAGAGGGAGCATCAGAGGCACTGGCAGAGGCAGGGACAGACGCTGAAGGTGTCGTCCTCTGAACGTGACGAAGCGCCGCAAGAGATTTCTTGACGGCCGTCGCATTCAGGGAAGGACCAAGGGGACGCTCATCGTCACGAGGCAACGTGACACGAAAATGACGAAATACGAGGGTCAACATGCAAGGAAATGGGATATGAGCCGATTTATTGGACTTTCGAATACACTCGAAAGAGTCAATCTTATCGAGTATAATTCGAGCCCAATTAATCGAGCTCCCCAAGAAGATCGCATAGATAAGCTTCAAAAATGGCTGGGATGGTAAAGATGAGGAGCCGTACTTGGGAAGCAAGCACGACTTCAGAATCAGATTTAGGACCCACGCATTTGGCTTGAATGATTTAGATGGCACGCCAATCATGGCAGGAGGGATCTGATGGAAAATCTCTGAAAGGATGGTCTGATCAAGAGAAGAAATATCGTCAACCGAGATATCAGAGGGAAGAAGGCCAGACGAAGAGATACCCAAAATCTCTCCTAAGATTTCCGCAGTGAGGACTATAGGGGTCCCCAAAACGGTCGTCTCAACAGAGTGGGTCTGATCGTACTGACCCCGGATCCTATTCGCATAGAAAAGCTTCACTAATCTAGGGTAGGGGTGAGGATTCGCCTTCGGGTCAAATCGAAGGTAATCGAGGAGACCCGACGACGACAGAAGATCAGCTAACCCTATAAAGTCGCTAAACTGGACGAAATGCTCCAGAAGCAGAGGGCAATGTTCGATACGGTTATACGCCGCGAGACACAAAGGGTCATCGCGACATAACGAAATATCGACACCGCCCACCGGCATCGGACCCTTTCCCTTAGGCTTTCGGGTAGACGTACGAGGGTGGGTGCTAGACTCGGGATGGATAGGAGGAGTGGGTTCCCTATGAGTCTCGGTCTCGGGGTTATACTCCGTATCGGAATCGGTAGGAGTATGAAACGAAGAAGCAGAGGCAAGAATTTTGGCCTTTGACTTGGGTTTGGGTTTCGGTTGACCTCTAGGTTTGGCGGTCGTCGTCCTCTTCTTCTTGAGAGGAGGCGAATACGACGAAGGTTGGGTGGTCTTGGCTCGACGTTTCGGAGGGGTTGGATGTTCGGGATCCGAAGGGTTTGGATCAACGGTCATCGGAGAGGGGCTAGACGGAGTGATCGGAATACGTGTTCTTGCCATATTCGAAGCAAGACACGGGACAAGGAGATCAAACGAAGAAGCCCTAGCCGAAAAATAGATAAACCCTAAGAACCCTAAAAACCGAGCAAGCCCTAGCTCTAGGAAAGGAAATCTAACCCTAGAAGGAGAAGAGATCACCTAGAAGGAGGGGCCGACGGTAGAGATCGACGGAGACGGCCGGAAAATGGCCGGAGAACGATCGGAAGTCGAAGGGTTTTTGAGGGAGGACGGGGTTTCGAGCTGGAGGAAAAGAAAATCAACCGACTAAAGTGAGGATTAATCGGTTTAGATCGAGTTTAAGTCGTTTGAAATCGCAAAAGACCAAACAGTCCCTGGCACAACTAGTCGGTCACAGTTCAAGCACTGACTGACTAGATCACGATCTAGTCGGTCGGTCAATGAGCTTGAACCGACTAGTTGTAAACAGTGGCTGAATCCAAGATATACTGACAAGATTTAGTCGGTCACAGTTCATTTACTGACCGACTAGATCGCAATCTAGTCGGTCGGTCACTGAACATGAACCGACTAAGGAGTCCAAAAAATGATAATCAATTTCTCTCCTTAATACGCTTGGACGATATATCTCAAAACTCTCAATAATCATCTAAACTACCCCATTAAACATCGAAAACTCAAATTTTGACGATTACGCACAAATCGAACGAAAAATCAAAATATCACATAAATTCCGAAAAATCCAATAATTCTAGCATGAATGAGATATTGCCAAATATAATAGCATGCAAAATTATTTAATGAAACATGAATCACATAAACCGCCCGCTCGTAAGGCTGGGGCAACTCCCCCAGCAGACGGGCACGACGGCCGGTCATAAGCCGAGGGGTACTCTCCCCTGCAGACCGAGCGAACCGCCCGCTCGTAAGGCTGGGGGAAACTCCCCCAGCAGACGGGCACGACGGCTGGTCATAAGCCGAGGGGTACTCACCCCCACAGACCGAGTGAACCACCCGCTCGTAAGGCTGGGGGCAACTCCCCCAGCAGACGGGCACGACGGCCGGTCATAAGCTGAGGGGTACTCTCCCCCGCAGACCGAGCGAACCGCCCGCTCGTAAGGCTAGGGGCAATTCCCCCAGCAGACGGGCACGACGGCTGGTCATAAGCCGAGGGGTACTCACCCCCGCAGACCGAGCGAACCGCCCGCTCGTAAGGCTGGGGGCAACTCCCCAGCAGACGGGCACGACGGCCGGTCATAAGCCAAGGGGTACTCACCCCCGCGGACCGAGCTAAACCGCCCGCTCGTAAAGCCAGGGGCATCTCCCCAGCCAAGGAGCACGACGGCCGGTCATAAGCCGAGGGGTACTCACCCCCGCAGACCGAGCGAACCGCCCGCTCGTAAGGCTGGGGGCAACTCTCCCAGCAGCCGGGCACGACGGCCGGTCATAAGCCGAGGGGTACTCACCCCCGCAGACCGAGCAAAACCGCCCGCTCGTAAGGCTGGGGGCAACTCCCCCAGCCAACGAGCATGACGGCCGGCCACAAGCCGAGGGATGACCTCCCTCGTGGACCGAGTGACCCACTCGCTCGCCAGGCTGAGGACAATCACCCCGACAGACAGAATCGGCAGGAAGAACGACATCCCAAGCCAGACGAGCCCAGGATAACACCCCTAGACGAGGGCGACGACGTCCGTCCGGTCTTGGAACAGTGAAGGCTATTCCAAAGGGGAGAACCCCCGAAAAAGAGACCAGTGGCGCAAGAAGAACTGACTAGAAGAAATCGTTTTCATTAATGGTATGGGTTACATATCACTCAGCAGCATCCTCTCAAGCACTGTTGTTGACAAAAAAATTTGTCACCCAAGAAAGGAAAAAGGGGGACAAGGTACAAGGGCTCTTCAGGGGTCCGGAGCGAGAGAGATAGCGTCATCTGGGGCCTCGCCTTGCTCCGAGCAGCGGGGGTCGGCGTGTCCCGGTGGAGGGGGGATCGGCTCCCGAGCGAGCTCCACGAACTGCCGGAACGACTCCCTGACGACCTCCACTATACGAGGGACGAGGAGGTCCTCATAAGTCCCGAAGACCTCCCTCAGGACCGACGCAATCCTCGGCCTTATGGCCGTGTCGACGCCCTTCTCAGCCTCCTCGGTGAAACGGAGCCACTGACGCAGCTCGGCGAGTTGGCCCCCAAAGATCCTCCCTCTCCCGCCGGAACTTTTCTTCCGCTTCTCGGCTCAAGTCATGGACATCCACAAGATCTCGTTTGAGATCATGTACTTGAGACTCGAGCTCGTCGGCACGACGGCGTTGCTGCCGAGCTTCCATGCGGACACCTTGAAGGGCTACGTCAGCCTCCCCAGCCCGAGCGCGCTCCCGATTTAAGGAATCCTCGAGGTTCCTCAATCGGGTCGCCCGGCGTTGCGCCTCAACAGCCATCGCGGTGGCCTGCAAACGAAAGAGAGGTGGATTATACCAAGGAGGATCGAAGGGTAGGGCAACTATCCCAAAATGACAGGAATTCAAACCTGTCGGAGATGACCGACCAGAGAGTCCGACAATATGTCCACGGGGGACAACTCCAAGAGGGAACGGTCATCCGGAAGGACGGAGTCCACCGCCGGTCGATTCGCCAGGGCCATATCAAGGGGCACCGAGTCCCCGGGGAGATCAGCGGGGCCCGCCGAGGTGCTCGGCAGGACGCAGACAGCCCCCAAGACCGAAGGGGTAGCCGAGGGGGTGACGGCAGCGTGGGCGGCATGGTCGGCCGTGACGGTCAGCACGATTGCCTTGCCGGGATCCGTCGGCGCGACGGCGGGAGCCGGAGAAGCGACGCGCCCGCCGTTCTTCCGCGACTTCTTCCCGTTGGGGCCAGCGGTAACTGGGGGAGAGCGCTTGCGACTCCCGCCCGCGGACGACCGAGGAGCCGATCCGGAACCCTCAACAAGGAGGGGATCGACCCCAGTGACTTCTCCTCCGGGGGGACCCGATGCGACCCGTGGGGGAGACTTGGCCTCAATCCTCCCCGAAGGAGGCTCGGACCGGCGCAAATCTTCATCTATAGAGCGGCGAGGCGCCCGTCCGGAAGAGCTCCCACGGCCCCGGCGAGATCCCAGCCGAATAAGCTCGTCAACATCGTGGGTGAATTCGCGGCCGGCCATCGCTGCGAGAGGAAGCGAAATCAGGGTGAGCCAGAGGTTAAACGGAAGGAAAGGAGACAACTTACCGGGGGACCACAGAGTACACTTAAGAAGCAGGTTGTCCAGCAAATGCCAGACCGACCTCTCCTCAAGAGAAAGTGACGACAGGAGGTGGGCCGCGGCTCGCTCGGCCTCGGATAAGGTTACTGCCCTGTCGGTTTGTTGCGAACTCCCCCAACCTGTCAAGATCACCGAGACCCGGGGAAAGACAACGAAAACAAAGCTAGAGTCCCAGTTCCCTGACCAAGGGGGCAGACCGAGCAGGCACACCCGCCCCGCACGGGCTCGGAGGTGCAGCCAAGATCCGAGGCCAACCATCTGGATCCGGTAAAAGTGAAAGAGGAGGGGGAGGGACGGCTCCAGGCCGTGAGTGATACAAAGCATAATGAACCCGGTCAGCACCGCGACAGAGGATGGCGTTAGCTGGCACAGGGCGACTTTCAAGGAATCCGTGAATTGAATGATAAAAGGGTGAAGGGGGAAGCGGAGCCCCAGATGGAACATCTCGACGTAGACGCCAACCTCGTTACTCTGCGGGAAGTAGATCCGCTCATCTCCAAAGGGAATCTGGACGTCATAGGGATGACATAAATACCTCTCCCGTATTTCTCTAGTGACTAAGAAAGGGGCCATAGATGACGACCGGAGGATCGATGGAGGGATGCCTAATCGCTCGGAAGACGAGGCCACATCGTCCCCAGCGGGATTCGAAAAAAGTTTTCCTTTCCCTTTATCCGGGACCCCCGGGGGCGGCGAAGGAGCTTTGAGCCGCGAGGGATGGGCACGGTCGGGACCAGGCGTCGGACCGCCAGGACGTGTATCACCTATTCTAAGCATGGCCATAGCCCGAGTTAAAGAGTGGGAGAATTACCTTAATAAGAGCTGGGAAGAAGGTAGATGTCGGGAAGAAGAAGCTGGCAGAACGGAGATCAAGAAGGATTGAGCGCAAAAGAGTTGAAGCTCGAGGGATTGGAACGTATATATAGAGGACGATGGTTGGATCAGAACCGCCAAGGGAGAGCACGTGGCGATATCAAGACGGCGGCGATGCTTCGAAAACCGCACCAACGGAAGTTCAAACGGAGCGGTAATAATGACATTCATTTAATGGCGGAGCCTCGACTGACGTACCCATCGGATCATGAAAGAGTCACATCACCCGAACCGAACCGACGGAAGCCGAACGGCCCGGACGATGGGGGCAATTGTTACGACTAATTTGGACCAACCCGAGTTACAACGGCCCACGGCCCAGCCCCAAAGGGGACGCCAACCAGAGAAGACGAGCCCGCCCGGAAAGGCCCACGAACGGGGCTGAAGGCCCGGCCACTCCACCCTCGGGGGCACCCGACTAGCCCCCATTCGGCCCGATTAATCGCCCCTCGGAATCCGCGATCCCATAATGGCCATTAACGGACCCATTAATGGGCCACCCCTCCACTACGCACGAGTGGGAGGAGGCGGAGGCGGATCGTGGGGACGTGAGAGGAGGCGGGACGTGGGGCAATCACGAGGGACCCTATAAGGGGAAGGCCAGGACGACGGAGAAAGGGATCGAGACTCAGGTAATCAACAGAGAGGTACTCCATCAACAACCTAGGCATTCGCCACTCCATTTCCTCCCTCCCCCAAACTCGCGCCGCCTGGGTTGACGTTCCTGCTTCCTTACAAGCCGGATCTCCCCCGCCGAGTATCCCTTCAGACCTTGATCTGACTTAGGCATCGGAGGGGATTTGGCCGGAACCTAGGTCCGGCTCCCTGACGAGTCTCCTCATCTGTCCAGGAAGAAGATATCCGAGACGCCGAGGCCCTCAGCGTCGGTCGGCTACCCCCATCGCAGTCGTCAGGTGGACGGCTGCTCAAGCACCAACCCGCTTGCAAGGCGCCGAGGCTACCCCTCGACGCAGATCCGACCGAGGCCGAGCGCGACCCAGCCGAGGCCGAGCGTGACTCACCGAGCCGAGGCTTCTCCTCAGCTCCCCGAAGGCAGATGATCGACGCTGCCCGGGGACTCCCCCGTCCGCGCCCGACCCTCCTTCCTCCCACGCCGAGAACAAAGCGGGCTCGGCGATCCCAAGGGACCCCCAAGTCGGCCCCTTGACCACATTGACCACACAGCCGACGGTCAACGAACTGTGGTAAGAAAACACCCGTAAACAAATGTAACCTATGGTTTGCTCTTATCCAACTTTGGTATGAAAAACATGAGTATCACAAGTTACCCGTTCGGATTTAAGATCAAAAGAGATCAACCCATATGACTTTTTAGTTTATTCAATGAGACACAGATAAGAAAAGTCTTGGACCAATTTTATATGCAAAATGCAAAGCTAGTTAACATCAAGATCACGGTTATTAAGAACCATGACCTTAGCCCGAAGAATTGTCGGAATAGCATGATGAATGGAAACAAAGGGCTCAAATCTCATATAAGAGTGTAATTAGTAGATTAATGCGTGCTATGTAATACATCTTGCATTTGTTTTAGCATTAGAATAAGTTCTACTTTATTAATGCTGCTATGACATCCGATACTACTTTATTAATGCTAGAAAATAGGTTCTAGCATTAGAATAAATTCCAACACAGTAAATTTCGGTTGACCCAATTACCACGTTGTTACTCACACGAAATATGCTTAATTTTTATGTGAAGCCAATACCTTTATCATTTACCTTTAGTGATTATTGACAATACATGAAAACTCTAGGTCAAAGAAAGCTAAATTAACTCTATCCAAATGGGATATAAATGGTAGAAGAGTTTGGAAAAGTTGGCGATCCAAATAAGATAGGAAGATTGTTAACATACATAGAAGAAAATATATGATCACACATGCAACTTCTATGCACTTGAACGGTAACAAGGTATAGTCTACATCATTAAGTTAACCCAATAGTCAAGTATGATCTATACGGATGGATTGGGAGCCACTATGATTGTATATGCTTAGGTATTAGATATGGGGTATGCTATATACTAATAGTCTCTTAATATTTACGTTGAGATTATAATGCAACGTTCTTGCTTCGTTTATGAAGATGTCATTTGGTTGATCATCGGCAATATATGTTTGATATTAAAGTCCCCCAACAAACGTTTTGATGATGACCAAATATTATACTTGCATTAATGTGATCTGTTCAGCTACTAGGAGATGTGCATCTTAAGCATTCATTGACCCATAAGTTCAAGAATGGATGATAAAGAACTTGGAGGCTAGCAACATCAACAAAGCAAAAAGAATGAATGGCGACATCTATGACAACATCAATTGAGCGAATGATCGTATTTGTATTATGAAAATTCTCTCTTTTTTGTCTTAGATATTATTGTAAAGCCTTGAAGATGCACCACACACAAGAAACACTAGGAACATAGGATTTAATCATTAACAAAACCATAAGTTTCCATACTTAAATTGTGTGTTTATAAACTTATTAGTCGACCAATACTCAACCCCTGGTCGACTAATAGTAAACAAAACTCCGGCTAAATAGTTTAGTCGACCAAAATTGAAGCATTAGTCAACCACCATTGAATCATTATTAGACTAACGTTGAAGCATTAGTCGACTAACGTTGAAGCCCTGTTTTCTACTAATCAGGTTAACCAACCCTGTTTTCTATTGAACCATTAGTCGACCAATGAAGATGTATTTGTCAACTAATGATGTTACCTTTGGACAAAAACTAGCGGTTAACTAGACATTAGAAGAGACAATTTTGTTATTTCATTTCTTAGGATTTTTTCTCTATAAATATGAGATAATTCTTAGATGTTTGGCATGAAAAGAAGAAGAAATTTTTTATCATGGCCAAAATTGCCCTAGATCTTCTATATCCTTTGTGAGCCAAGAAACCACAAATTACCCTAACTTCTATCCTCCAAACATCAAATCCTATAGAATAGAAATTCCTCTACATAGCCACCATTTATCCACATACACAATTCTTCAAGGCTATATGAGTTTTGTACTTATTTGCTCTACAAATATTTGCATCAGTGTTAAAAGTTGTTGCTCTTGGTTTAGAGAGTGGGTTTCAATCTCTTGATTGAACAATCCTAGAGGGGTGAACAGGGTTTATGGCACAAAAATCAAACATATGCAATTAGAATCACACAAATCACAGATATTAGCGGAGTTGGCTCCTCGTCTATACGCCGATCTCTTCCTTGAGAATTTAACCCTTTTTTAAATCATAAGAAATACTTGATCACACTTATAGATGATGATTGAACCGTTACAGCAATTAGTTCAGAGAATATAAGCCCAACGATAGCCTCTGTATGAAGCTTTTACGGCCAAAAATGACCAAAACAATTGAGTTGCTGACGTGGATCCTTTCTTGCTGAGTCGGAGCCTCATCAACCGGATGGGCGGGACCTTATGTTGGAAGAACCAGTGTTATTGTGATTCGGGTTGAATATTGCATATTTACCACCCATTTAGCCCTATTTTGTGCTTATATGATGCTTAATTGGTCTCTAATACGTTCGTATTTTGTACATCATCATTTATTAGAGCAAACCATTGATTTGTGCTCAAAATATGATTTTTACTAAGTATTTCTGCCTTTTTATATTTTTCACGGCTAGATCTCGATCTCATAATTCTAACGACTATTTATTTATATTTTTCTGATATCTGTGCTAATTACTGTGAATTTTTGAATGCAGAATACCAATTTAATGAAGAAATACGCTCAAAATACGAGAAATACGGTCGTCGCCCAATCAGATACTGACACGTGGCGCTCATCCATCGTCTCCCGCCAGATCGAGCGGCTCACATCTTCGGCGACACGGCAACCATCAACCCGTTTGATTTCGATCGAACGGCCAGCAATCGAGGCGCACGAAATCGAAAGTGTGGGCGACGTGGCTCGATCTGAGCCTCGCCCGCGAATCCAACGGTGGAGAGTGCTCCCGCCTAACGCCAAAACGAGCAGACGACGTGGCTGATGTATGTCCATTGGATTATAATCCGACGGACCAACTTCGAAGCCGATGCGATCTCGGATCAGCGTGAAGCGGGTAATCCGCTTGGCCACGTGGCAAGATCTCATCAGATCCCGCCCAAATCTAACAGCTGAGGATGCAAGTGGTCGGTGGAGCGGGTTATTTTGGCTATTGGGTGCGGTTTTGGGACCCGTTAAGCCTCTTAAACCCGCAATGTATCTATTTAAGCGTATTCTAGGGTTTATGTGGCGTATTCTAGCGTATTGTGGGCTCTAGGAGCCGTATTTTGCCATGAAATTTGGAGGCCCTGGGGACAGAGGCTAGATCTATCATCTGAAGGAGATTTGGGGCTATTTGGAGAGAATTTGTGACATTTTTCCTATCTTTAGCCTTGTATTTTGCGTATTTGGCTTGAAATTGAAGTATTATTCACGTATTTTGATGATTTTATGATGTATTTGTCTATGAATACTGATTATATTCTCTCCATGCAGGGTTAGTCTTCATATGTGTTGGTTTTGATGTAGTTAGGGTGTCGTAATCATTGATTTGATATCTTTTCGCCCTATTTGCATTGTATAATCACGTATTTCGTCGATTTCTACATATATCTTGTTTGGGTATGTTATACGAAGACGTGGGCATGCTTGAATAGAATAGGATCTTTGCGGACTTATTCGTGATGTGACCCGAGAGGGCACTTGTGTCTATTTTCTTTATGAAATTGACGTTATACGTGATTAACTCTTTGGCACATTTTTATGCGCTTTATCGCCATATTTTTCGACGTTCTCGTGCCCTAACCAGACGAAACATTGAGTTATAGAAAAGGTATTAATAATCATTGATTTCACACACCCTAACGAAATCACTACCAACGCATACTCTCCATATTAGTACCCCATATCGAATTCACCGTAATTATCGTAGGATTTTCTTTTATTATCTTAAACTCTGATATCATATCTGTAGGTGGTTGGTTATTATCGTTTTAGTACTCTTTACAAACTGAAATTCGTGGTTTTACAGGTCAATTATCCCGTGGATACGATACCTGGACTCACTATGATTACTACTTGTTCGATCTCCTGTACTTGGGAGTAGCACTCATATATTTTGAGACGAGACAAGTTTTGGCGCCGTTGCCGGGGATAACGGTACTTGTAAGCTATAATTTCAGTTCGTGTGGAGGAACATTCGGTGAGATCCTTCCATCTTATAGTTTAGGATTTTTGTTATTTTTGTTATTAGTTTTGTTTTCTCTTTAAAAAAAGAAACTCAAAAAATGGAGTATATGGAATTCTATTGCACAAACAATTTGTATGGTGAAGAGTATGATATTGCACACAAACATAGGATGGAGAAGCTCAAGATCGTTAGTTTTAATCAGACTGATGGTGAAACTTTCTTTCAGGCCTGGAGGAGGTTCACAGACATAGTATCGAGCTATCCGCATCATGGGTACACAAAGAAAGAGCTCATGGAGTCCTTCATATCTGGGCTACGACTACAGCTGCATGAATTCTAGGAAGTCATGACGTCGACAGAGGCGTGGAAATACATGGAGTCCTTACAAGAGAATGATCAGACCATTAACGAGACTTCAGAGTGCGATTCAACGGAGCCTTCATGCCTTGATCAAGGAGAGAAAAGCATAGACGTACCATTGCAATCCTTGAAAGAGGAAGTTCAATTGCTCATTCAGACACATGAGGCTACATCCCATCAATTCCAAGAAAACTTCCTTGCTCGGAGTATCTCGAGCGAGCGATGTCACGATGAAGGCACAAATCAGAACATTAACATGGCTGGAAGCGGGTGCAAAAGAGAGGACGAGCTAGCAATTTTGGATGAATGGGAGGAGGAAATAGCGAGGGACATGTGTTCAGAGATTGTCAATATGGGGCCCGAACCATTCTCTCCCCCAGTTTTTTCCCAAAATCATTCATCCCTCTCCCCAATGACTGAGCATCATACCGAGCGTAGTGCATATCTTTCAGGGAGTAATCATCAACATGCTTTACTTTATTTCACCTATTTTGAAGACTACATTTGGAATACTTTTATTGAAAATAATTTTAGACTAATTTGGACTGACATAACTCATCTCTTGCCGGACATTGGTAAACAAGTTATAGAGATGCTTGGAGTTGTGTTGCTAGGGTTCAATTTAGCTAATGGAGGAAGAATATTCGCCGATGAGCGCAAGGAGTAAATTGAACAACTTCCTCCACCATTAAAGATTCGGGATCTGCCATTTGACCACAGTGTGTTCTTTCCACTAGTGTAGATTTTTATATGCTTTCTAGGATGCTCTCTTTTGAATAAACTCGTACCCCTTTCGACATTGAGGACAATGTCCATCTTTAGTTGGGGGGAGTGTATAAGACCTTAGGAAATTTTTTTAATAAAATAAGGCAAAATAAAAGAATAAATCCACATTCTCATCATTTAAAACTCCTTCACACTCAAATGCGGATGATTACACATTAATTGAGTTCTAAAAATTGTTTATGGCTTGAGTTGATTATTTTTCCTTTATGGAATTACCGTTAATATGCTATTTATGAAAATTTTCAATTTCCATGATTAATATCTCGAAATAGTTTGAATTTATTTCATGCATGCTACGGTGATGGAAAAAGCTTACGTATACACGATTTATTAGAATAGTCTCCAAGTTGAAGAGGAATTTGGTCGTTGTTATTAATGTTTATTTTCGAAGAATGGGTGTTGAGTTGCTTACGAAAAAAAGGAAAAGAAAAAAGTGAAAAGGAAAAAATGCATCGTTCCCTTGAGTTCAGTGATTAGCCGGGTCTTCGTACCTCAGGAAGCATTGGAGATTCGCGTCGAAAGATGGATGAATGGGGAGTGCATTCAAAAAGAAAGAGAATAAAGCTTAGATGATTCAAGCATTAAGTTCGAGGGGCTCTTCTAAGCCTAATGTCTGAAGGTCGTCTGGCCTAGGAATCATTAACTGAAAGCTCGCTACATGGATCATTCTAAGTCGTCAAAAGAAAATAAAAAGAAAAAAGAGAAGAAAAGTTGAATAAACTAAGCAACTTCAATACCCATGATTTGAACGATCTTTTTGAGATGCAAATTCCTTGGAAACAAGAAAACTAGAATATAACAATGTGTTATACTTTCGCTTGCGCAAAACGATGTTTGCATGTTATTTATTCGAATTAAATTAGAGAAAATATCATGTGATTGATCTTATTCATGGATTGTTTATATTGATGGTCGAACCTATGTTGAAAAGCATATTATTGAGCCATGCCATAAGCGATTGATGGAATTTATTGTTTTAGTAATCATTCGACTTCATCGCTCTTTTTGCTAGGGACTAGCAAATCGCTAGTTGGAGGGTGTGACTCGGGTTGAATATTGCATATTTAACACCACATTTAGCCCTATTTTGTGCTTATATGATGCTTAATTGGTCTCTAATACGTTCGTATTTTGTATATCATCATTTATTAGAGCAAACCATTGACTTGTGCTAAAAATATGATTTTTACTGAGTATTTCTGCCTTTTTATATTTTTTACGGTTAGATCTCGATCTCACGATTCCAACAACTATTTATTTGTATTTTTTGAGATCTGTGTTAATTACTGTGAATTTTTGAATGCAGAATACCAATTTAATGAAGAAATACGCTCAAAATACGAGAAATATGATCGCCGCCCAATCAGATGCTTGTAATGCCCTACGAAGCTACTGCACAAGTACTAGAGGGGGGGTGAATAGTACTTTAAAATAATTAAGAAGATAATTCCTAATTATCTTGCAAACTCAACCAACAATACGGAAATGTAAATGTAGACAACAAATAAATGCAATCGCAAACAGACGATATAATGGGTTCGGATCCACCCAAGTCTCCCCGACTTGTTCCCTGTGATCCTACGTCCCAAACACCCGGATCCCCTCCGGCTACTTGAGTTAGAAACCTCTAACTCAAATTTGCACTATGAAATACTTGTAGAAAACCTCTACAAGATCAAATCATACACAAATGAAATTGTGACTCCCACAAACCGGGATCACAAACAAACTCTCACAACCGAGAGTAAAACACTTACAATATCAAAGTAAATGAATAAGAAATGCTTACCACAAAAACCTATGCCTTGAGTAAAACTTACGATTTAGGGCAAAGAGGATTTTGAGGAAGATGAGTGGCACCAAACCCTAGCTCCAAGATGTAGATCAGCTATGGAGGCCTAGGAAGATGTTGGTGACCTAGAATCAAGCTATTGGCTTGGAAGGCTCACAATCAATGAATCTCTCTTTTGAAATAAGAGTGAGGGAGAGATTCTTGAATGAAATGAATGAGCTTTGAATGAGAATTAATTGCTTCTCTTTGATATCTAAACTTCAATAAATATCAGCCTTGAATGCTATGAATGCATCCCTTCAAGTATATATAGGATAGAGGAAAGAGAGAGCAAAATTCGTGGCATTTAATGCTCCAACGGCTCTATTCTGAAGCAGACTAGTCGGTCAAAGAAGGATCACTGATCGACTAGTTCATCAACTAGTCGGTCGGTGATTCAACATGAACCGACTAACTGAAGAACAGCCAAAAGTTGAAGTTCAGAAGATAGGGAACTAGTCGGTCTAAGAAGACTTGTCGACCGACTAGTTTCACAACTAGTCGGTCGGTGAGTGTTTTTTGACTGACTAAGAGTCAAAATAGAATAGGCTGAAATCAAGTTGAACTAGTCGGTCTGAGAACAAATTCCGACCGACTAGTTTCTCAACTAGTCGGTCGACAAACGTTCTTAGACCGACTAATGATAAACAATAGCTCAGGCGAAAAACTGTACATAGAACTAGTCGGTCTAAGAAGGATTCCTAACCGACTAGTTTCACAACTAGTCAGTCGGTGAACCTTCTTGGACTGACTAACTGTAAACAGTAAAGAGCTGAATTTAGTCAAGGCATTCTAGTCGGTTCAAGAAGCATTGCCGACCGACTAGATTATCATCTAGTCGGTTGGTTCTTCTTCTTGAACCAACTAACATGCACAAAAAGCCGCGAAACGAAGTGCGAAGCTTCGGGAAAGTTTGTATGGGCTTTTAATAAGATCCTAGCTCTAAGATATGAACGTTATGAAGATTAAACCGTAAGACCTACTCAAGGCTTAACAATCTACGAAACGAAGCTAGAAGACTATAAATAAAACTTGACGAACCGTCTTCAAATGCTTCGATTTGAATCTCTTGACTTCAATAGTGGTCCTTGAGCTTCAACGAAGCTTCAAGCATACGATCACGCGCTTTGAGAAGTCTCGAGACGTCGCTTTTGATGTTCTTAGAAGTTTGGCGACGATCTCCATAACTGCGCTCACAAAGAGTTAGTTCACGATATTTATGGTTGTTCATCATCAAAACCAAATCCGGGTAATCAATACTCAACATTCTCCCCCTTTTTGGTGATGACAAACCAACATAAATAATAATAAAAAATAACGATTCAAATGTAATTTACTTGCTCCCCATGCATTGCTGACATGTTAATTCCATATTAATTAATAATCATAAGCATCAAGCAGACGAGTAAAGTATAAAATGTGAATCCAATTATCGAAATTTAGGATTTGAAATCCATTTTTATATCTTAACTCCCCCTGAATCTAACATATCAAATTAGATTCTTGGAAAATTACTTTAAATTATCATTTAGCACATTGTCATTATTAATTCTCTCCCCCTTTGGCATTAGCAAAAAGAGTGGGAGGAGAACAACGACAACAACAATGGCTTGAAATAAAAGCACGGGAGTCGTAGAATACGACCACGGTACAAATGACACCAAAGGAAAATACGAATTAAATCAAAGCGTGCCAACGAGACCTTAGTAGAAAGTCAAAAAATAAAATCATCAAAACTCAAATTAATTTCACGAATTGAGTTATGGAATATACGCTCCAATATCAACATTCTTGATGAGTTTAGTGCATGGAAAACAATTCAATGTTTTCATAGAAATAATTTCTATTTAATCAAGAAATTCGTCGAGCGACGAAGTCAACATCAGAGACAAATAAAATTAAATAATGTGCACACGAAGTTAAATGTCAACACGATGTATATATATATATATAACAAAATGGATACATCTGACACATACATAAAAACGATCCTCAGATTGGGGCACATCATACAACAAATGTCACGACGGACATCAAAATGAGCATACATCAAAAGTGTATCAGCAAAACATGTATGCTTCAAAATACATCATGAAAACATCCAAAATACATCAAAAATACATCAAAACTCCAGAACCACCCAATCTATCCTACCCAAACTCTCGTTACAAGATATATCATCCAAAGTGCATCGGGAGAGTCCTCCAAGCAAGCTCAGGAGGCAGAGGCAGGGTCAGCAGGGGCAACAGGCTCTGCAGGAGGGGTGGTGGTCACTGG
The DNA here is from genome assembly GCA_030789695.1 of Scilla litardierei. Lineage (NCBI taxonomy): Eukaryota > Viridiplantae > Streptophyta > Magnoliopsida > Asparagales > Asparagaceae > Scilla > Scilla litardierei. The sequence goes on along the minus strand of CM061136.1, from coordinate 133,241,765 downwards.
ATCAGCAGGAGTGTCCACAAATGGAATAGTCGCTACGGGAGTGGCCTCGGGAGCACCAGACGAAGTATCCACCGGAGGAATGGTGGCAGCAGGTGTGCTCTCGGGGGCACCGGCAGACGTAACAGCAGCAGCAGATCCAACGAGCTCCTGGAGCTCATCTTCATCCATCTCCTCATCGTCAGAAACAGACGGAGGAACCTCAATGCCCAAGTGAGAGCAGATGCGAGCTAGCATCACCTCAGACCTAGAGACACGAGACTCCACACGTCTCAGAGAGACGGCAAACTCAGCAAGAGTAGGAGTAGGAGGAGGGGCAGATGCTGAAGCAGAAGCTGAAGGGGTCGTCTTCTGAACGTGACGAAGCGCCGCAATAGACTTCTTGACGGCTGTCGCATTCAAAGGAGGACCAAGAGGACGCTCGTCATCGGGAGGGAGAGGGACCTTGAAGTGACGGAAGACAAGTGTCAGAAGGCAAGGGTATGGAATGTGAGCAGATTTTGTGGATTTCCTAATACACTCGAAGGAATCCATCTTATCAAGAATAATCCTAGCCCAATTGATCTCGCTCCCATGAAGAGAGCGTAGATCAGCTTAAGAAATGGCTGGGATGGCAAGCTTGATGAGCCGTACTTCGGAAGGAGGCACGACTTCAGAATAAGATTCAAGACCCAAGCGTTAGGCTTGAAGGATTTGGATGGGAAGCCAATCATGGCGGGAGGGATCATATGGAATATCTTGGAGAGCATGGTCTGGTCAAGAGCAGAAATGTCATCGACAGAGATATCGGAAGGGAGGAGGCCAGACGAGGAGACACCAATCAAATCCCCTAAGATTTCTGCTGTGAGGACAATCGGTGTCCCCAAGACAGTCGTCTCAATGGAATGGGTCTCGTCATACTGACCCCGGACACGGTTCGCATAGAAAAGTTTGACTAGACGGGGGTACGGGTGTGGATTCGCCTTAGGGTCATGGCGAAGATAATCAAGGAGACCGCTATACGAAAGAAGATCGACAGGTGAGGGAAGTCGGAGAACTGAACGAAGTGCTCCAATAGTAGAGAACAGTGCTCTATACGGTTGTAAGCCGCGAGACACATAGGGTCATCGCGACACAACGATATATCCACACCGTCCACTGGCATGGGAGCCTTCCCCTTAGAGGGTCGGGTGCTAGAAGTCGGACGAGTGCTAGACCTAGGAGGAGGAGTAGGAGCCCTAGCGGTATGCTCGGACTCGGGAATATACTCGGTGTCAGAATCCGAAGCACCGGGAGGAGTGGGAGCACGGAATGAAGCTGGAGACACAAGTTCCTTCCTAGTCTTAGGTTGTGATCGAGGCTTAGCGATCGCCGTCCTCTTCTTCTTAAGAGGAGGCTAAGAAGACAAGGGATGGGTGGTTTTGGCTCGACGTTTGGGTTGCGGTTGTAACGACCGGTTTTAATATTTCTATTATCTGCATTTCTGCCGTATATTTTTCCTTTCTGTCCCCTATCTGTTGTTAGATGTTTGGTCCACGTACCTGTATCCACTTATACTTTTCATACTTGTTATTATCATGTTTATTTTAAACTACTAGAATAAAATCCTTCCTATAATTATTTTGGAAATATCTTTATAATTAGTTTAAATTTTATTTTCGAATTCAAATTTTCAAACTCTCCTTTTCTATTAATTTCTTAAACCAATCGTATTTTTAAAACAAAAAAAAAACTTTCCTATTAATACTTGCTCTTAATTCCCTAATAATATCTCTCTAATTATTAACATGCTTCAATCTTTCCAAATTGGTCTAGCTTTATTTCCAATTATTATTATTTAAAACAAATCTTTTTATTTCAAAAACTTTCCCTATTAGTTTTTACTATTAATACCCCTTAATCACTCCTATTTAAAGCAAATCCTTTTATTTTATTTTATTTATTTAAAACTATTTTCATTTATTGAACCCATTATTCCTATGATTCAAACTTTCCTTTTAATCTGAACTTTTATTTCCCTAATCAAAAACATTAAAAACAAGATTCTATTTTAATCTATAGTATTTAAAACAAATCTTTCATCTTCTAATTAAAATAATAATTCCTTTTAAAAACTTTCCATTATCTAAACCCGTCCTAATATTTTGCCTAACCGTAATACTCACGCGACACACCCTTGACTTCATTATTTCAATACCCTGCTACAGACCCGAACCCCTTACAAGAAACACAGGACACCTCTAGCCTATACAACCCTATGCACCCATCATTTAAAAAACCCTAAGATTTAACCCTACAGTTTACCCTAAAGAACCCTAGGGCTACTCCAACTCACACAGCAAAACACCCCTCGCCTCACACCGTGCCTTCCCTCTGTCCTCCACCCACGTCCGACAGCCGTGCCCATCCTTCTCCGTCCGTCGAACCCCGTCTTCGCCGCCGAACCCCCGTTCTTCCGCAGTCACCATCGCCCCTACACGCTGCCCTCTCAAACCCCGCCGCACCAAACCCGACGGACCTCCGCCTTGCTCCATTCTGCACCTGACCTCGACGGAGAACACGCCGACCCAACTCCGCCATCCTCCGCAGCGACGGCGCCCTCCTCCAAGAGCTCACCTCCGGCGAACCTCATCGCGCCTCCTGCCGCTCCGAGAACCGCAGCAACGACAGCAGCAAGCCGCCATGCCACCATTTCGCCGTCCGTTCGAGCCCGCTCGCCCCGAGGAGCCTGCCACGCCCAGCACACCGTTCCTCACTATCTCCAGCAACTACAGGCATCTCCCCCTCATCGACGGCGAGCCGCTCCGCCCCGTTCACAGTCGCCCCGCTTCTCAGTTCGCAGCGCCTCCCGCCTCCGACCAGGGAGCACCCACCAACGTCCCCGACGACGCCGAGGCCGCACGGAGCCGCCGCAGCACCCTTCCGCAGCGCCATCTCCTCCTCCTCCGTTCGAAGTTCACACCGGGCACTGCACGTCCTCCCAGCGCCTCGGATCGAAGCCGTCCGCACCGTTCACCTACGCCGCAGCCGCGTCGCCGTCCGACCACTCGCACTGCCGTCCACCACTCGTTGCCGCCACGTCGCCGATCAAAGACACGGTGCCTTCGAATGCATGCGAGAAAACACGTAAACGTTAACAGGTGAGTACGATGTCCCAAGTTGTGAATTTATATGTTACATATGTATCACATGCATGCTGTACGCAAGATAGTTACATAGGTGTGGCTGTTAATAAATGTGTACTTGTTAGTACATTTCGCATGGACAAGTATATTGTATATATACCTGTATATAAGATTACATTTAGTAATGTATCAGAACTATTATTTGTGTAGATGGGTCACATATAAACAACTATATATATGTCAGGGTATATAGTACAGTTCGTACCCATGATGCATTAAGGACAGTAAGTCCTATTAGAGTTTACTAGAACCATGTTCTCTAACCCTGAAAGAAGTGGAGTATAATTGGTGTTGTTTTTGAATGCTTCAAAGTCTCCATTCACAGTGGAGAAGGGGACATGCATTTATGTTAGTAGTTGGGACTTAAATGGGTTTTGTTGGGCTGTCTCTGGTGTCGACAGAGAGCAAAAAATGAGGTGCTCCTCTTTGGTTTTCAGAGGGCATGCCATCATTTCACAGAGAGCTCTCTGAAAAAAAGAGTGCTTGCAGTTTTGTTTTCAGAGAGTGAAGAAGAGATGTGTTGGTGTTCCAAAGAAGCCGTTGCTGCCGTCCATTTTCAGAGGTGAGAAAGTGTGAGAGCTTTAGAGAGTGTAGAAGAGTGTTGATCTTCTAGTGTTGCTCTTTCTTTTCTTCTTCCTTTGTGAGATTTGTGGGGGCTTGGAATTGCCAAGTTGTTACTCACAAGAGTGTGAAGGAGAAGGTGGTGGTGTAAGCTCGTGTGCTCGCCTTGATTAGTAGTGGATCGTCTCGGAATGCTGGAGTAGGTTGTTCGCAACCGAACCAGGGTAAAATCCTCCGCCTCATTTACTTTCTGCAAATTGAGATTGTCGTATTTCGCTTACTAATTTGCTTACACAAGATCCGAAGAGGGATTGGTTGTTTGGTTTGTTGTGTGCCCCTATTTTTCAAGCTTTAGCTCCCTAGCTAGTTGTTAGGGCTTGTTGTTCCGCAGGGCGACAACGGTTTTTTATCAACAAGTGGTATCAGAGCCTTCGGTTGTTTGTGGAGAAATTGAGTAGCGAAGATGGTTAGTTTGGCGACACTCAACATTGAGAGGTTCACCGGCCGTAATGACTTTAGGTTATGGCAGTCGAGGGTGAAAAATTATTTGAGGCAGACGAAATGTTTTCAGATTGTGTTTGATGAGGAAAACATTGAGAAGGATGTGACGGCATCACAGAGGGCCGAGATGGAGAGAATGGCGTATAGCGCCATCCAGCTATCGTTAGTAGACACCGTCTTGAGAGAGGTGTTGGACGAGGCTACGGCCAAGGATATGTGGAATAAGCTAGAGGGGTTGTATATGAAGAAATCCTTTACAAGCCGCCTCTACTTATTACAGCAGCTGTACACTCTGAAAATGAAGCCCGGATCAGCGGTAAAAGACCACATAGATGAGTTGAATCGGATTGTGATGGAGTTGCGGGGAATGGATGTCAAGATCGAAGATGAGCAACAAGCAGTGATTTTGTTATGTTCGTTGACTGAGGAGTTCTCCCAATTTGTTCGGTCCATGATCTATGGACGAACAACGCTTACCGTGGAAGAGGTGAAGGCGGCGCTCCATACCGAGATGCTATGTGAGAAGGTCCAAGGTAGAGACTTTGGAGGAAATCGTGATGAAGCTTTGCATGTGAGAGGCAGGCAGGACAGACGAGGAGGTCAAGGCCATTTCAAGAAGAAGGACCGCTCGAAGTCCCGGCATTCCCGTGATAGAAAGGACACCTCATGTTTCATATGCAAGCAGAGAGGTCATTGGAGGAACCAATGCCCCAATAGATTTGGGAAGAAAGGCAATGATGCTTCTGGTTCAGCTTCTTTGGGTTTGGAGGACATGCATATCAGTGATGACAGAGGCCACGGTGAAAGGGGTAGAGATCCAGAGATGTTTGCAGCGGGGGTGTCTGGTGAGGCACAAGTTGCATGGTTGATGGACAGTGGGTGTTCTTTCCATATGACTCCACATCGGAGTTGGTTTTCCACTTACCGTTCCCAAGAAGACGGAGGCTCTATTCTCATGGGGAACAATGCGGCGTGTAAGACCGCGGGTATTGGAACTGTTCGGATCCGCATGCACGATGGGATCGTGCGTACCCTTGCCGATGTTAGACATGTGCCTGATCTCAGGAAGAGCTTGATATCCATTGGTGTGTTGGATAATGTTGGATGCAAGTCAGTTGTTGAGAATGGCCAGCTGAGGGTATCCAAAGGAGCCATGGTTGTGATGAAGGGAAGAAAGGTAGGGAATCTATATGCCCTACAAGGTACCACAGTAGAAGGCGAAGCCGATGCCACCTCTTCTAGCTCGAGTGATGGAGATTCAGCAAAGTTATGGCATTATCGTTTGGGTCACCCGTGTGACAAGACCCTCGATGTTCTCCGCCGAAGAAAATTGATTGGAGCTAGTGATGAGAGTGTGGAGTTTTGTGAAAGCTGTGTGTATGGGAAAAAGACAAAGGTACAGTTCAGCACGGGGAAGCACACTAGCCGAGGTCCACTGGATTACATTCATTCCGATGTTTGGGGGCCGTGTCCTGTAGCGTCAGGAGGTGGGGCTAGGTACTTTGTCCTCTTCATCGATGATTATTCTCGAAAGGTTTGGATGTACTTGATGAAGACAAAAGATCAAACTTTTGGGATGTTCAAGCAATGGCTTGCAATGGTTGAAAAGCAAACTGGCAAGGCGGTGAAAGTCCTTAGATCCGACAACGGAGGCGAGTACACCTCGAGGGAGTTCACAGGATTCTGCAGATCCCATGGGATTCGACGTCACTTCACTACACCAGGGGATCCTCAGTCGAATGGGGTTGTAGAGAGGATGAACAGGACGTTGTTGGAGAGAGTGCGTTGCTTGAGGCACTCTGCTGGTTTGGAGAAGGAATTTTGGGGTGAGATACTCACTACAGCCGTGCACATAGTGAATCGAGTTCCATCGGCGGCAATTGATTACCAAATTCCTGAAGAGAAGTGGAGTGGGAAAATTGGTGACTACTCTTATCTACGCATCGTTGGTTGTCCAGCATATGCACATGAGAGGGGCGACAAGTTGGATCCGAGGGCCAAGAAGTACATTTTCCTTGGATATGGCGATGGCGTGAAAGGATATCGCTTGTGGGACCCGGTGGGCCGCAAGGCGATTTTGAGTAGACACGTCACCTTCGATGAGTCTGTGATGCTCAGGGCGAAGCATACTCATTGGAAGGGGGACGAGTCACCTGAGGAGACCGTGCCAGAGACGATTGATCTCCCGATCCCATTTCAGAGGCGACCCGGCAAGGAGCCGATGGTCGAGGTCCCCGTTGCGGGGCATGATGAGGTCCATGTTGAGGACCATATGCAGACACCAGTCCCAGCTCAGATACGTGATGAATTTGTTGCAGATGAGGTGCGGAGGTCCAAGAGGACCAAGAAGGCACCCGAGAAATTTGGAGATTGGGATTACACGGCATTCTCCTTTGACGACATGGCGTCGTATGCCTTAAACATTGAGCACGAGGAGCCTATGACCTACAGTGGAGCCATTAGCTCGAGTGATGCAGCGAATTGGCAAGGAGCTATGGAGGAAGAGATGGAGTCTCTCCACCACAATGACACGTGGGATTTAGTGCCTCTACCACATGAGAGGCGTGCCATTGGATGTAGGTGGATCTATAAGGTAAAGGAAAGCTCGACCGAAGATGGTGGTGATGTACGGTACAAAGCAAGGCTAGTGGCTAAGGGTTTTGCACAGAGGAAGGGAGAGGACTACAATGAGATATTTTCTCCAGTGGTGAGACACACTTCCATTCGTATTTTGTTGGCACTAGTAGCATCCATGGACATGGAGTTGGAGCAACTCGATGTCAAGACCGCTTTTCTGCACGGTGATTTGGATGAGGAGATTTACATGCACCAGCCAGAGGGGTTCATGGTGGAAGGTAAGGAGAGGATGGTCTGCAGGTTGAGGAAATCCTTGTACGGGTTGAAACAGTCACCCAGACAGTGGTACAAGCGATTTGATAGCTTCATGATGGGTGTAGATTTTCAGCGGAGCGTGAAGGATCAGTGTGTATATGTGCGCACATTGGATGATGGCTCGCGCATCTACCTGTTACTTTATGTTGACGACATGTTGATTGCTTCCTCAAACATGTCGGAGGTCAAGAAGCTAAAGGTGAAGTTGGGCAAGGAGTTCGATATGAAGGATTTGGGCCCGGCGAAGAAAATCCTAGGGATGGAGATATCCCGGGACAGGAGGAAGGGTGAGTTGAGGTTGTCGCAGAAGGGGTATATTGAGAAGGTGCTCGTCCGTTATGGAATGGAGAGTGCGAAGCCCGTGTGGACACCTCTTGGAGCTCACTTTCAGCTATCGGCGTTGCAGTCGCCGAGCACCGATGATGATAGGAAGGTTATGTCTCAGGTACCATATGCTAGTGCAGTTGGGAGTTTGATGTACGCGATGGTTTGCACGCGTCCAGATATTGCACAGGCCGTGGGAGTAGTGAGCAGATATATGGCGAACCCAGGCAAGGAGCATTGGCAGGCCGTCAAGTGGATATTGCGATATCTGCGAGGCACAGTTGGTGTCGGTTTGCACTTTGGCAGAGGTGACGGTGTGGTGCTGACAGGGTACTGTGATTCTGATTATGCTGGTGACAGGGACAGGCGGAGATCGACCACAGGTTACGTGTTCACGTTGGGCACCGCAGCAGTGTCATGGCGATCTGTCCTACAGTCAGTGGTTGCGTTGTCAACCACGGAGGCCGAGTTGATTGCCGCAGTGGAAGCGGTGAAGGAGGCCAAGTATTTGAGATGTCTGCTAGAAGATTTGGGGTTGCCGCAGAGTTTGTCGTTGGTTTTCAGCGATAGCCAGAGTGCCATTCATCTTGCGAAGCATCAGGCTTACAGTTCGAGGACGAAGCACATTGAGGTTCGTGATTGCTTCCTAGAGGAGGAGAGCAAACAGATAGAGCTTCAGAAGGTCCCAACTGAGAGGAACCCTGCAGACATGTTCACCAAGCCCGTTCCCGCCATCAAGCTCAAGACCTGCTTGAGCTTGATCTGTTTGGCTTGAGTGTGGCGCCGAAGGGCGCAGATTCCGAGACGACGAGGAGGTCCGTGGAGTGACCATGATGTTTTGATCAAGGTAGAGCTTGGATGCAGTGCTGGAGACTTTGTAGCAAGGTAGAGTGTTGTTTTTGAATGCTTCAAAGTCTCCATTCACAGTGGAGAAGGGGACATGCATTTATGTTAGTAGTTGGGACTTAAATGGGTTTTGTTGGGCTGTCTCTGGTGTCGACAGAGAGCAAAAAATGAGGTGCTCCTCTTTGGTTTTCAGAGGGCATGCCATCATTTCACAGAGAGCTCTCTGAAAAAAAGAGTGCTTGCAGTTTTGTTTTCAGAGAGTGAAGAAGAGATGTGTTGGTGTTCCAAAGAAGCCGTTGCTGCCGTCCATTTTCAGAGGTGAGAAAGTGTGAGAGCTTTAGAGAGTGTAGAAGAGTGTTGATCTTCTAGTGTTGCTCTTTCTTTTCTTCTTCCTTTGTGAGATTTGTGGGGGCTTGGAATTGCCAAGTTGTTACTCACAAGAGTGTGAAGGAGAAGGTGGTGGTGTAAGCTCGTGTGCTCGCCTTGATTAGTAGTGGATCGTCTCGGAATGCTGGAGTAGGTTGTTCACAACCGAACCAGGGTAAAATCCTCCGCCTCATTTACTTTCTGCAAATTGAGATTGTCGTATTTCGCTTACTAATTTGCTTACACAAGATCCGAAGAGGGATTGGTTGTTTGGTTTGTTGTGTGCCCCTATTTTTCAAGCTTTAGCTCCCTAGCTAGTTGTTAGGGCTTGTTGTTCCGCAGGGCGACAACGGTTTTTTATCAACAATTGGGTCATAGTTCTTTTCTGAGAGATGCTAACAACTTATGAACATTGTCCTTAAACTTTGCTTATGTGTATTTACCAAACTGATGCACGTGATTAACACAATTATGAAAATTTCCTTTTTGCCTATGAAGTTCATTTCGTCAGCTTTCTTGCAGAACGATGTGGCGTTATTTAAATGTTTTTTTATTATATGTGATATATTTATATAGGTATAGCAATAAGAATGTTATAATATACGGGATTCGATGATGAGTAGTACTTCACCATTTTCATAACCGCATGCTGATGCCTATATATTATGTTTGCATCAAATATGTTTAAAACTTTGTTAAATTAGTAAATAAGTGTGAATCATTTTGTTTATATACTTACATATCCATGATAAGTACGGTTATTAATATGGTTGGAATGTATGCCTTATAAAACTATAAAACAGTATATAGTGTAAGTTAACTGTATATCTTTGTATTAGTTAATCATTTAAGCTTGATACAGCGATCCGATCTCGCAGATATACTCATGCCCCTCTAACGATCATGCGGGCACCCCAAACCCACACCGCTTCACGCAAGTATATTACTTTTTCATACTTATTCAAAGGCGCAAGTATTTTACCTTCTACCAGTTTTCAAAGGTGCACGTATTTACCCTTTGCCAGTATGTCGTTTCCTACAACCGTTTTGAAAGACGCAAGTATTTACCTTTTCAAGTATATTAATTTTCTACAAGTTTCAAAAGCCCAAATTCTTATCGCTCACCGCTTTTAACCATATTGCTCCGGTCTCGTGACCGAAATTACCAAACCATTGCAAATAACAACTTTTGAAGTGCGTTGTTCGGGCTTAATGAATCTAGTGACATGGTTGGTTGCTTTTTACTTTCATCACTTTTTTTGAAAATAAATATTTGAAATGCTCGCATTATTTGTATACTTTTAAACTGCTAAATGTACACTTGTGATGAAATGTGAAGTTGGGCCCTTGGGGCAAATTACGGACTATTGTGCCCTTGGGGCAAATCTACGGACTATTGTGCCTTTGGGGCAAAATACGGACTATTGGGCCTTCGGGCAAATTACGGACTATTGGGCCTACGGGCAATTACGGATATTGGGCCGCGGGCCATTTACGGAATGTTGCCACTCGGCAAACATTAAACTACAGATTGACTTATGGACACATTGGGTGGGGTAGTCTAGTGTAGTAGAGGCTGGAAAGCTGGATTGCACTTTATTGGTGAACTTGACCGACACCTGGTCGGGTCGGTGAGTATAGAGTCACGGGTAGCTCCCGTTGACTTGGGTGTGATGCTGGTCACCTCCCCCTCAGACACTGGGCTTGTCACTAGATTAAGTACAGGTTGGCACCCTTGTTTACTTCAGCTACTATTGTGAACTATCGACTAAGTTTATGTCATGTTTTACTTTGTACATCGCTAATGTCATACCTTTACTTTGTGCATTACAAAAGCCATGTACGTCACCTGTTACTTTATGCACTACATTTGTCATACTCATTGCTGTAAGTACTACACCTGTTACAGTTATTGCTGTACACACCGCATTTCCATGCTTATTGCTGTACACACCACATTTACATGCTTAATGCTGTACACACCGCATTTCCATGCTTATTGCTGTACACACCACATTTCCATGCTTAATGCTGTACACACCACATATCCATGCTTATTGCTGTACACACCACATTGCCATGTTTATTACCTTGCACACTACAATTGCTATACTTGTCATTCTGTACATCTCATCTGCCATGCCATATGATTCCTATGCTGACACGCTTTACTTATTTGTAATCTTATTATGTCACTCCTTTGCCATATGAATGATTTTGAAAACCTTGCCGAGGGTCTTTTCCCACTAATGTTTTAAATCTTGCCGAGCGACCCTCGCTGACGTATATTTCTTGTCTTGTGAAATATACGTCAGGTATTAGACAGATTTGCAGAGGAGCAATCCTAGAGACTGAGCAGCTTGACCAGGGTGCCCAGACGCTGAGATCCGCTGCTGGAGAACAACGAGCCTTCGCAACGTCGCTGAAATTTAATGATTGTTGTAATCTTGTTCAGGTGTATTTTTGGTTGTAGTTCTGTTTCTAATGGCCAAGTTGGCCTTATTTGTGTACTTGAAAATCTGGACATCAATGTAATAATAATGAAATTTCCTTTTGTTCTGAGTTTGGAATGCAAGAACCTGTTTACGGTTTACCCACAGACGCTTATTGGGTTGGAGTTTCACCGCTCCAGCCCAAGCGGGCCCGCTCGCGTCCTCGCTCCCAAGTATAATGGGAAGCGGGGCGTGACAGCGGTGGGTCCGTAGACGGAGACTCTACGGTCATAGGTGACGGACGAGAGGGTTCGATCGGGATACGTGTCTTCGCCATAATCGAGATGAGACACGCGCAAACAAACGAGATCGAAAACTAAAACCCTAAGAGCAAACCCTAGGCCGAACTTAAATCGAATTTAGACCTAGATGGGAACCCTAGGAGCTGTGAGAGAGGGAGGAGATATACCTAGGGAGGAGATAGGAGAGATCGACGGCCGGAGCTTGGTCGAAAACGGCCGGCAATCGACGGAATCGACGGAGGAAGTCGAAGGGTTTCGGGGGGTCGCGGGTTTTAGGCTGAGAGAGATGAAGTTTGCACCGATTAGAATAGATTCTAATCGGTGCGGGGCTGGATTAATCGACTTGGAATGCGAAAAGACGCAACAGTCCATGTGCAATTAGTCGGTCACAGTTCAAGCGCTGACCGACTAGATGACGATCTAGTCGGTGGGCCAATGAGCTTGAATCGACTAAGTGGAAACAGTAACTGAAGCCAAATTTTAAGTAAGAGTTAGTCGGTCTAAGCTCATTCACTGACTGACTAGAACTGAATTTAGTCGGTCGGCCAATGAACTTGGACCGACTAAGAGAGTCCAAAAATTTTAGAATTTGAAATTTTGAGTTCTCTCCTAATCGAACTTGGACGATACATCGAAATACTCTCATATATCATTATACTACCCCATTAAACATCGAAAATCTTAAATTTGACGTTCATGAATAAATCGAGCATAAATTCCGAAAATTCAAACATAAATCCAAAAAATCCCAATAAATCTAGCATGAGCAAATATAAAGAAATTTAATAGAATGCAAGATTATTGAACATATGAATCCTAAATCTCGGATTCACCCATAATCCCCAATTCTCGACGTAACCGCACAAAGGAGTCTTCCTTGAGTGGTTTCATGAAAATATCGGCGATTTGCTTCTGGGTTTCAACGTACACTAAAATGATGTCCTTTTTAGCAACGTGATCATCTAAGAAATGGTGACGGACATCTATGTGTTTAGAACGGGAATGATGTACCGGATTCTTAGAGAGACATATTGCACTTTGGTTGTCCACCATGATAGGGCAAGTATCACAGTTTATACCAAAGTCTTTAAGAGTGTGTCTCATCCAAAGAACCTGAGCATACGCGGCACCGGCGGCAATATATTCCGCCTCGGTGGTTGAAAGTGATACGGAATTCTGCTTCTTGGAAAACCAAGAGACAAGAGAATTTCCTATAAAATGGCAAGTGCCACTAGTACTTTTCCTGTCGGATTTGCATCCTGTATAATCTGTGTCACTATATGAGATTAACTCATATGTGCTAGACTTTGGATAAATTAATCCGAAGTCGAGTGTGTAACTTAAATAACGGAAAATACGTTTTACCGCTACTAAGTGAGATTCCTTAGGTTGAGACTGATAACGAGCACATACACAAACGACAAACATAATATCGGACCTACTAGCAGTGAGATATAATAAACTACCTATCATACCTCGATATAGACGAATGTCTACATCTTTACCGCCCGAATCCTTATCAAGATGTGTAGTCGTGCTCATTGGAGTCTTCTTCCCGGAGGCATTCTCCATTCCAAATCGCTTTAGCAACTCCACCGTGTACTTGGTTTGGTGGATGAAGATTGCATCGTTCATTTGGCGAATTTGGAGACCTAAGAAATATTTGAGCGCACCGATGTGGCTCATCTCAAATTGATCCTTCATAACATTAGAAAACTCTTCGCAAAGAGTGAAGTTAGTAGCACTGAAAATGATATCATCAACGTAAATTTGAACTAAAATAATATCATTATTCGAATACTTAACAAATAATGTAGAATCAACTTCACCCATTTTAAAACCCAAATCCAAAAGAAAGTTCTTTAGACGGTCATACCAGGCTCGAGGAGCTTGTCTCAAACCGTAAAGTGCTTTCTTAAGTATAAAGATGTGATTTGGAAATTTTTCATTTATAAAACCCGGAGGTTGAGAAACATAAACTTCCTCAACAACATCTCCATTTAAAAACGCACTTTTTACATCCATTTGAAAGAGTTTAAAATCTTTATGGCATGCAAAAGATAATAATAATCTAATTGATTCTAATCTAGCTACCGGAGCAAAGGATTCTTCGAAATCTATACCTTCCTCTTGTCGGTAGCCTTGAGCAACTAACCGAGCTTTGTTCCGGACGACGATTTGGTTTTCGTCGGTCTTGTTCTTGAAAATCGACTTCGTTCCTATAACGGTGTGGTTCTTCGAAGGCAATGGAACAAGCTCCCAAACCTCATTCCTCTCGAATTGAATGAGTTCCTCCTCCATGGCAAGGTTCCAAGCACTATCTTTGCACGCTTCGTTAATATTTTTTGGCTCTATTGAGGAGGCAAAGGCACACTGAGCGAAGTAGTTGACTTGAGATCTCGTCTTGACACTATCAAGGATGTTGCCAATGACTTGCTCATGGGGATGGTCACGAACTGTATGAAGCCGTTTGGGAATTCCCTGATCACTAGGAACATTCTCAAAAGATTCATTAGTAGGGTTAGTAACAATAGAATCAATAGAATTAGAATTACCAATAGAATCACATAAAACATCCATGGAGTCATCATCATTAGTAATTCTAGTAGAGACAAAACCTTCATTAAATGAAACATGAAGTGATTCCTCGATCGTTGAGGTTCGTTTGTTGTATATCTGGTAGGCTTTGCTACGGGAGGAATATCCAACAAATATCCCCTCATCGGATCTTGGATCAAATTTGTCCAAACTACCATACGTGTTTTTAATAAAACAGTTTGCACCGAAAACCCGAAAATGTTTAACTTGAGGCAATCTACCAAACAACAATTCATAACAAGTTTGTTTAGTGCCGGGCCTCAAAAGTATCCTATTAAACACGTAGCAAGCGGTATGTACCGCTTCCGCCCAAAATTGATGGCCAAGTTGGCTATCATCAAGCATAGTGCGAGCACATTCCACTAGCGTTCTATTCTTCCTCTCAACAACACCATTTTGAGGGGGTGCGCGAGGGAAAGAAAAGGTGTGAGTAATACCAATTTTATCACAAAAATTTGAGAAAGACTCATTCTTGAATTCCCCCTCCATGATCACTACGAATAGTGACAATGGTGGTTCCAATGAGATTTTGTACGTTCTTAACAAATATTGTGAAGTTTTCAATATCATCATTTTTATTACTTAAGGAAAATACACAAGTAAATCTAGAAAAGTCATCAACGATGACAAGTCCATATCGTGCATTCCCTAATGAAGCAACTCTAGTTGGCCCAAAAAGATCTAGATGTAAAAGCTCTAGAGGCCGCTTAGATGAAATGCTTTTCTTAGGTTTAAAAGACGATTTTGGAAGCTTGCCTCGTTGACACGAGTCACAAAAGCTTTTCTTTTGAAAGACAAGCTTAGGAAATCCTTTAATAGAATTTAACTTGGAAACCTTAAAAAGTGTTCCAAAGTTCACATGACCAAAACGTCGGTGCCATAAGTGTTGTTTATTTGTGTTGGCAATGAGACATTATTCATGTGATTTTGGAAGATCTAATATATAGATATCCTTATGGCGTGTGCCAGAGAATAATACATCATTAGTATTTTTATTCAAAATATGGCACATTCCTTTCGCAAAGCTAACTTTGTAACCTTTGTCACAAAGTTGGCTTATTGAAATAAGATTGTGGTTTAATCCTTTAACAAGGTAAACATCACTTATTAATGGTTTAGAAGGATTACCTACTTTACCAACACCAATGATGGTTTCGCTCTCGTTGCCTCCAAAGACGACTCGGTTCCCATTTGCAATGGGCACCACTCCGGAGAGCAATTGAGCATCACCCGTCATGTGTTTTGAACACCCGCTATCGAGTATCCAATTATTCTTGGAGCTAAATTTGGATTTGTTGCTCTGTTTATTTTTCTTGAGTACCTAAAGATAAACATATTATTCCATGGTACCCAAGGTCATTGGGTCCTTAAGATTAGACCTTTGGAAGCCAAGTCCGATTGGACTTAGACTTCCCCACATAATTATCATTATGCACTATATTCATGAAATAAGAATTCATGTAAACTTGTTTTTCATTCATATTTGTGTCCTTCGGGCTCCAAATAGTGAAGATTTTGGGAGCCCTATTCCTATTGGGAGCATGCATGCGTTGTTGATTTCTACGTGATGCATGTCGTGGATAGGCATATGGCACATGATGAATTGGTGCAAGATGATACTTGTTCATATGATGGTGTGGGTGAACATATGCATGTGGAGGAACACGTGCGTGAGGGTGTCTCACTTGGTGTGCACGTGCCCGTGGATGTGGTGCATAAAAATCATCATATGTGTGAACATGTGGAGTAGGATGTGTGTTCCTACGTGGCATGGTATTGGTGTACATAAAAGCATGACCCTTCTTTGGAGGTCCACCCAAAGTGAGTTTCTTTCCAAAAGAGGGTGTGTACGAGGTGAAAGCACCATTGGTAGAGGAACTACCAATAGAGTGTTTGCTCCCACTCGTTGAGGCATCAGAAGTTGGCCTAACAAAGGTAGTAGACGACTTGGATGAATTTCCCATCTTATACCCCAAGCCAATGTGGTGATTGGCCGGAAGTAAGTCATTTAGGATTTTATCCAAATGGTCCTTACCCTTATTGAATTTATTAATTCGGCCTAATGTGCACTCATACTTCTCGGTGAGAGAATGCATAGAAGCATCCAAAGTGGATACTTGCGATGTGAGTACAGAAACGCGAGATTTGAGATTCTCATTCTCAATACTCAAAGTTGAGTTTCGAGAAATCAAATCCGCCATCTCACGTTCATCCGAGTTCTCAATATGAACATGGTCAAGTTGAGATTTGAGATTTACAATCTCATTTCTCAAGTCTTCAACAACGGTGTCGTTGTTGATGACGATAGATTTAGGCGAGGTTTGGAGACTAACTAACTCATCTTTGGTCTTAGTATATCATTTACTAATTTAGACTATTTAGACCAAATTTGCTCGTTAGCTAATCTAAGGTCGTCTATAATTACCTCATCGCCTTCATCCTCACTATCATCGGAGGAAGACTCTTGATCATGCTCCTCTCTAGCTATGAAGCACATGTGTGCTTGCTCCACTTGTTCATCATCCGACTCTCCACTTGACGAGTCATCGTCGGAGTCGGTGAATGTCCCGACAAGTCCTTTCTTGTACCCTTTCTTGTACTTCTTTGACTTGTCGAACTTTGGCGCCTTCCACTTCTCCTTGTGTTTGTTTTGAGGACACTCCGCTTTCATGTGTCCTGGCTTGTTGCATTTGAAACACAAAGGAGCGGAGGCGTTAAAAGAACTAAACTTTGATTTGTTCTTGAAATTACCTTTCCGGAAGAACCGGTTGAACTTCTTTGCCATGAGGGCAATGGATTCCAAGTCCAACTCTTCTTCCGATTCTTCATCATCGGTAGATGTGGATGTAGATGGAGCGGCCTTGAACGCAATCTCCTTTTTCTTTGACTCGTCTTGCTTCAAGTAAGACTTCATCTTGTCCTGCAACTTTAGTTTGCTATCCTTGCGTACCTCATAAGACATCAAGGTACCCATTAGTTGGATAACAGTATACTTACTCATATCATTACCTTCCTCGATGGCGAAGGTACGTTTTTTCCAATAAGAAGGAAGTCCATCAATGATCTTTAAGACTTTCTCCTTTTAGGTGTAGGTCTTACCAAGAGCCTCCAACTCGTTGGTGATGTCGACGAAGCGAGCATAGTACTCCTTCATCTTCTCACTCTGTTGCATATGAAATAACTCGTAATCTTTATTAACAACAACGAGTTTAGAGTCTCTTACCCTACTCGTTCCTTCAGGCAAGATGAGGAGGGAGTTCCAGATTTGATATGCACTCTTACATGTGCATATCTTGTTGAAGTCCTCGGGCTCCAAAGCACATTACAAGGCATTCATTGCCTTGGCATTGCTTACCTCCGCGGCGACCTCCACGGTAGTCCACTTCGCGAAATCTTCTTCTTCGGGCTCGACGTACTCCGTCAACGTGGCTCTCCACAATGAAGCACTCCCGAGGAAAGTTTCCATCCGGCATTTTCAGTACCCATAGTTGGTACCATTGAAGAAGGGAGGCCTCGTCGAGGAGTGTCCTTTCATCACCGAAGAAGCACCTTCACGGTTCCTGAAGGTGTTGTAGTCTGAAGGTGGACGTACGGTTTTGTTGTCGTTGGAAGACATAGCTAGGTACTTGGTTCTGATACCAAATGTAATGCCCTATGAAGCTACTGCACAAGTACTAGAGGGGGGTGAATAGTACTTTAAAATAATTAAGAAGATAATTCCTAATTATCTTACAAACTCAACCAACAATGCGTGAATGTAAATGTAGACAACAAATAAATGCAATCGTAAACAGACGATATAATGGGTTCGGATCCACCCAAGTCTCCCCAACTTGTTCCCGATGATCCTACGTCCCAAACACCCAGATCCCCTCCGGCTACTTGAGTTAGAAACCTCTAACTCAAATTTGCACTATGAAATACTTGTAGAAAACCTCTACAAGATCAAATCATACACAAATAAAATTGTGACTCCCACAAACCGGGATCACAAACAAACTCTCACAAACGAGAGTAAAACACTTACAATATCAAAGTAAATGAAATAAGAAATGCTTACCACAAAAACCTATGCCTTGAGTAAAACTTACGATTTAGGGCAAAGAGGATTTTGAGGAAGATGAGTGGCACCAAACCCTAGCTCCAAGATGTAGATCAGCTATTGGCTTGGATTTTGAGGAAGATGTTGGTGACCTAGAATCAAGCTATTGGCTTGGAAGGCTCACAATCAATGAATCTCTCCTTTGAAATAAGAGTGAGGGAGAGATTCTTGAATGAAATGAATGAGCTTTGAATGAGAATTAATTGCTTCTCTTTGATATCTAAACTTCAATAAATATCAGCCTTGAATGCTATGAATGCAGCCCTTCAAGTATATATAGGATAGAGGAAAGAGAGAGCAAAATTCGTGGCATTTAATGCTCCAACGGCTCTATTCTGAAGCAGACTAATCGGTCAGAGAAGGACCATTGACCGACTAGTTCATCAACTAGTCGGTCGGTGATTCAACATGAACCGACTAACTAAAGAACATCCAAAAGTTGAAGTTCAGAAGATAGGGAACTAGTCGGTCCAAGAAGACTTGCCAACTAACTAGTTTCACAACTAGTCGGTCGGTGAGTGTTCTTTGACCGACTAAGAGTCAAAATAGAATAGGCTGAAATCAAGTTGAACTAGTCGGTCTGAGAACAAATTCCGACCGACTAGTTTCTCAACTAGTCGGTCGACAAACGTTCTTAGACCGACTAATGATTAATAGTAGCTCAGGCGAAAAACTGTACACAGAACTAGTCGGTCTAAGAAGGATTCCTAACCGACTCGTTTCACAACTAGTCGGTCGGTGAACCTTCTTGGACCGACTAACTGTAAACAGTAAAGAGCTGAATTTAGTCAAGGCATTCTAGTCGGTTCAAGAAGCATTGTCGACCGGCTAGATTGCCATCTAGTCGGTTGGTTCTTCTTCTTGAACCAACTAACATGCACAAAAAGCCGCGAAACGAAGTGCGAAGCTTCGGGAAAGTTTGTATGGGCTTTTAATAAGATCCTAGCTCTAAGATATGAACGTTATGAAGATTAAACCGTAAGACCTACTCAAGGCTTAACAATCTACGAAACGAAGCTAGAAGACTATAAATAAAACTTGACGAACCGTCTTCAAATGCTTCGATTCGAATCTCTTGACTTCAATAGTGGTCCTTGAGCTTCAACGAAGCTTCAAGCATACGATCACGCGCTTTGAGAAGTCTCGAGACGTCGCTTTTGATGGTCATAGAAGTTTGGCGACGATCTCCATAACTGCGCTCGCAAAGAGTTAGTTCACGATATTTATGAGATTGAATAGTTAGTCTTTGAGAACTAACTCTTTGCGAGTGCCACGTGGATGACTCTTATCGTGAACTACTGTTTATCGTGAACTAACTCTTTGCGAGTGCCACGTGGATGACTCTTATCGTGAACTAACTCTTTGAGAACTAACTCTTTGCGAGTGCCATCGTGAACTAACTCTTATCCATAACTACCTCCATCGCAAAGAGTTAGCGGGAGACGATGGATGAGTGCCACGTGTCAGCATATTTATCAATTGGCAGGTCCTTGCAAGTGCGACCCGGAACAACAATAATAACAAGGAAGGAGAGAGAGAGAGATAAAATATTCAATCTCAGAATGTCCACAATAAATTTCAACATCACAGAAAAGCCACCAGGCTAAAAGAAGAATCTAAAAGGAAAGTACAAAAGACTGAAAAGAGGCCTAAGGCATGGCCGACATAATACATAATATCAACAAGAAAAGAGAGGTGCTACGCACCGACAGCCTAACAACGACTAAGCAGAAAGCAACAACAGCTAGAAGGAGCTCTAGGACTGGTCTCCTATGTCCTCGAACTCAACACCTGTAACCTGTTCGTCCTCGACGACCAACTCTGGCTCACAATCTAACATGTGACACCCAAAAGAGAAAAGGGGCACATGTCAGCAAGTCTAAAAGACTTGGGCAAGGAAACTGAAAGTAACTAACAACCTAGCATTTATAATATTAGCAATGATATGACAGTTTAGTTTAAAAGAGAGACAAGCACGCACGATGTAGCGAAAGCTACCAATTCACTAATCACTTATCACTTATCACTGTTTATCACTTAGTGCATAGAGAGTCCACCTGCTGGCCAGCTCGTGGCTCAGGCCGCTTATCTCTTATCACTATTTATCACTTAGTGCATAGAGAGTCCACCTGCTGGCCGGAGTGGCGGATCAGGCCAACTCGGGCTCAGTCCGCTTATCTCTTACCCCACCCATATGTGTCGAGCGTTGGGGTTTCCAACTAACTGCGCTCGCTTCTGGATCACAAGCCAGGAAGTGTATTTGGCATAGGGGTGCACCTAGCAGGTTATCCGAGCGTTGGGGTTTCCAACTACATGGCTCGCTTCTGGAACACAAGCCAGGAATATAAGTATTGTAGCGTGTGCTACACAATCACGATGAATAATCAATATGCAATGCCATGAACAGATATTTGCGTACCGTTAATAGGAATTAAACATGACAGGCAAAGATGCAGGGATGATATGAACAGATAATTGCGTACCGTTAATTGAATTTAAACGTGACATACAAGCATAATGAGGGTGACGGATCTAGCTTCGTTGTCAAGCTAGATCAAAGGGCGTCTAGGCAGCTATCCTTTCACTACCTAGTCTCTTTTACGCTAAAGCAAGGTAATGGCCTAAGCACGGCCTAAACAACAAGGGTAGCAAGTTTCACTTGCCTGATATACATGCTGGTATCACAATCTCAAAGTCCAATCTCATTTCATAACGTCCAGAGCTCCCACGCTCAGTCCTACACCAGCCTACAGTCCCGTATTATTAATCTTGATTAGTGAGTTACAAAGCAGTGGAAACACGGTTTTTATCTTGTTTAACATGCAGGTGTGGGTTCCTACGGTTCAGATATACCTTAACACGACGCGAGAGCTACACTGGCGTCGGGTAGCGACGCCAGGGGTTGGATTAACCGAGCGTGCGACGCTCCGCTACACAGTAGCGATCAGCATCAACGGCGGACGACGATCGGCCGGGTAGCGGCACGATCCCGTTCAGTAAGGCGGGGGAGACAGTTTTTCGTATGGGAGATCGGCAGCCCGGGTTGGTGGTGTTTGATAGGGGAGATGGAGGAGGAAAGTGGCCGGCGGCCATGGGGATGGCCAGAGAATATTGGTGGCGGCCTAGGGCTGTGCAAGTGGCAATAAAAGAGGGAGATCGGCCATTAAGCGTGGAGAGGAGATTGATGGCCGGATCCGGGTTCATCGGAGCAAGGAGGTCAGGGCGGAGCTTGGCCGGAGCTGGGTGCCGTCGCTGCGTGGAGATGAGGGGAGGGGGATGCTGTGGAGTTGCAACGCCCGCGAGGAGGTCAAGGGAGTCGTCGGAAAGAGCCACAGGGCGACCGCCGCGCGAGGACAATGTCGCAGCAGCACGAAGCGGTGGTCTGCGGTTCTGACATCGCCGGGGAGGCCCGCTACCGCCAGGGCGACGCTGCCTGACGCCATGGCAGCGGCAGCGGCTGCGGACAGCGCCCAGGAGCGCCGCTGGGCGCTGGCGGGGCACATGACGCCGGAGACCCGCTCGGGGTGGTCGGGAAACCTCGCTGGAAGGCCGCCGGAGAGGGGTTAGGTCGGAGACGGTGAAGGAGGAGGCTGACGAGGGAAGGCGACGATGGGTTAGGTTGGAGAGGAGTTCGAATGCGGGGATACGTGATAAAAATTGATGCGGCGCTGGGAGTTTTGTGTTGATGCGTGAAAGAAGGTTTGGGCGGCGGCTATATGCTGCTGTGAAGGGAGAAAGATGACCTAGGTTTAGTAGGGTTCTATTATAATAGTTTTAGGGTAACGGGTTAAAACTTTGGCATGCGAAAAAGCCCACACAGGTTGGGCTTCACTCAAGTGGGCTAGGAGCCTGTTAGCTAGGGTGATGATAAAAAATGATTTGATCTCAAAACAAATGCACCCAGGTGGTTTAAAGGAATTTTGTTTCAAAAAGTTTATCAAGAGTTTTTAATTTAATAGGTTGTTTCCAAGAGGCCAACGTACAGAACTTAGAACTTTGGATTTATAAATATATAATTATTTATAGGTTGTAATGAGATAAGCAAATGATCATTCTACATCCAAAAATTGTAAACAAAATACCGGGACGATCACACCTCTGAGAGGATCGTGAATACGGGGTTCGGTCGCGCGTCGGAACTATGGAATTACAATAATAAAACAAAATACGGAAACACACACACGGATCAACCTACGCACAAAATACGTACAACCAGAAGTGGCCGTTACAAAAGTGCGGGCGACGTGGCTCGATCTGAGCCGTCGCCTGAGAATCCAACGGCGGAGAGTGCTCCCGCCTGACGCCAAAACTAGCGGACGATGTGGCTGATGTATGTCCGTTGGATTATAATCCGACGGACCAACTTCGAAGCCGATGCGATCTCGGATCATCGTGAAGCGGGTAATCTGCTTGGCCACGTGGCGGGATCTCATCAAATCCCGCCCAGATCTAACGGTTGAGGACGCAAGCTGTCGATGGAGCGGGTTATTTTGGCTATTGGGTGCGGTTTTGGGACCCGTTAAGCCTCTTAAACCCGCAATGTATCTATTTAAGCGTATTCTAGGGTTTATGTGACGTATTCTTGCGTATTGCAGGCTCTAGGAGCCATATTTCACCATGAAATTTGGAGGCCCTGAGGACAGATGCTAGATCTATCATCTAAAGGAGATTTGGGGCTATTTGGAGAGAATTGGTGACATTTTTCCTATCTTTAGCCTTGTATTTTGCATATTTGGCTTGGAATTGAAGTATTATTCACGTATTTTGATCATTTTATGATGTATTTGTCTATGAATACTGATTATATTCTCTCCATGCAGGGTTAATCTTCATATGTGTTGGTGTTGATGCAGTTAGGGTGTCGTAATCATTGATTTTGATATCTTTTCGCCCTATTTGCATTGTATAATCACGTATTTCGTCGATTTCTACATATATCTTGTTTGGGTATGTTATACAGAGACATGGGCATGCTTGAATAGAACAGGATCTTTGCAGACTTATTCGTGATGCGACCCGAGAGGGCACTTGTGTCTATTTTCTTTATGAAATTGACGTTATACGTGATTAACTTTTTGGCACATTTTTATGCGCTTTATCGCCATATTTTTCGACGTTCTCGTGCCCTAACCGGACGAAACGTTGAGTTATAGAAAAGGTATTAATAATCATTGATTTCACACACCCTAACGAAATCACTACCAACGCATACTCTCCATATTAGTACCCCATATCGAATTCACCGTAATTATCGTAGGATTTTCTTTTATTATCTTAAACTCTTGATACCATGTCTTTAGGTGGTCGGTTATTATCGGTTTAGTACTCTTTACAAACTGAAATTCGTGGTTTTGCAGGGCAGTTGCCCCGTGGATACGATACATGGACTCACCAGGATTATTACTTGTTCGATCTCCTGCACTTGGGAGTAGCGCTCACATATTTTGAGACGAGTCACATTGATGGATGGTAGTTGACTTGCGATGCTCGATCGACCCTCAAGCGGTTTGTATGTCGATCGATCGAGGTTGAGAAGCTCAGGAGTGACCCTTACGTAGGATCGAGACTCGTCGATCTGCACCACAAGAAAGTGTCAGGGGGTCGGATTTCGGTCCCGACACATTTGATACTTAAGTTAGAATGGAACTCAAGAGAGGGAGAGAGCTAGGAGTAGCTAAGATCGACCGATGGAGGATCGTCCTAGATCTGACGTCGCAAGCTCTTTTGTATACGAAATATAAATTGTAGTACGAAAAGTTCGAGTATTAGATCTCGTACCTTGAGAGTTGGAACATTCCTGTATTTATAGACCTCCTGGGTCTTTTCAGTGATGTTAGGAGGATAACGGTCACCAATTATGATGCCATGGTCTCCCCCCTTTAATAGGAGTAACCGTAGCCCATGTTCCTGCTATTTATGAGCTCGCCTTCAATCCCACATTTGATTGGTGGGAGTGCAATGGGCAACTGGTAGGTGGGCTTTGACTGAGTCGGTATCAGGCTTCTCTCGTGGGTACTGTGGGATTTAGCCACACGTCGGATGAGTCATCTTGAGTACCGGCCCGATGACTCAACAATGGCCCCATTGCATGACCTCAGAGAGTCTGCCTGTTGGGGTCAAGCGACGTTACATCACATTAATGGGGTATGACAGTCGAGGAATTAACACTCAAGTTCTTAGGCACCAAAGCGCCCACTTTGCTGATTTGGACGAATCGCCAGTTCGAAATTCAAGATGCTAATAACCCCGGATCTTCGACACGTGTCTTATCATGCCTAGGTCGTCTAGTCGGTATAAGGCGGTTCCAGATTGGAAATTTGAACGTATCATCATCATCGATCTTGATTCATGTTTCCTCCTTGAAAATGGCTTCATCAGCAGTTCCTGCCTCTGGAAGGAGTTTGGTTCCTGTCGCGCAGAGGAACAAAGAGGGAGCCATGGAACCTGATTTGATCGCCAATCAGAGATCTAAAGTTAGGGCCGATCAGATCCTCGACCTTCAGAAGAAATATGTTCGGCTCGACTATCAGATCCGATTATCGAGGAGGGATGAAAGGGTTCATCGTTTCGGTGACCGGGAAGTTGGGGTTTACGTCAAAGCCTTCCAATGAGGGCTTCGATTCCCCATGCACCCTTTCATGCGCTACTTTCTATGCACCTTGAATATTTCTCTTTGCTAGTTGATGCCCAACGCCATAGGTGCATTGGTTGGCTTCATTGCTCTGTGCATGATAAAGAGAGTTGAACCGTTGCTGGGACTATTCAATTACTTCTTCTCGATCCCTCCTCTCAAGAATCTGGGCTAGTAAATGGTAACAGCCCGTCGAGGCAGGAAACTATTTGATGATCTCCATTCCTCGAATTCCAACTAGAAAGAGGAGTTCGTGTTTATGGTCTTTCAAGGCGAGGCTAGCTTTTACTCTGGATGAGGTTTCCCTGACTTACGTCTCGCCGAGAACAAGACTTTGTTCGAAGCGAAGAAGGAAGCCACCGACGCGTTGTTGAGCCTGCCGGAGAATGTAAGGAAGACGAACTGGTTGTGGTACGACTTGGTGCTGCGCTAGACCGTATAGATGAAAGGTTGATCCAATCGTGTCCATCAACTGTTCGATCTTCGTTCTTTGCCTTAACATGTTTTTCTTCTGTAGGCATGATCGGTCTAGAGTACCAGGTGGACCCTGCGCTTAGGGAAGGGGTCAAGGCTTCTATCAGAGAATCTGAGTAGAGCATGTTGTCTCCTCAGTACCTTCTATGGGAGAAGGAACAGCTCGATCGTCCAAGGTACGACCCATTGTCGCTGATGGGGCTACTCAGCTGGCTTGTCTCCAGCGAAAGAAAAAGGAGAAGCCCCCACCGAATTTGAGGTGGTTGCGGTTGAGGGAAATAAAAAAGACATCGACTTCACCTTAGTGACTCGGAGCCATCAGGGTCGACTGAAGCCGTGGAGCCGCTTGGGCCCTCGGATGCAAGTCAATTGCTTGGCGAGACCCACATTTCGGAGCAGGAGTAGGGAACTCTTCTGGAGGGAGATTCAGGCGAGACCCAGGCCCCTCCAGAGCTCCTTCTGCATGAGGAATCTGGCCTTGAGGGGAATGTGCCCTTCAGTGTCTCTATCCGAGGATGTTCCCAATGAATGCAGACCAATTTTGCTGGAGACTCGATCGCCTCAGGCTCCATTTTATTGTTCCGCGGAGGAACTCATTCAAATGGAGTTTCCAATGAAGAGAGACGATTCTTCTCTTCTGGAGTGTAGGACTGCCTCTCGGATTCCCAAAAAATGCGACCCTTCCGCGGGATAGGGCCGTAACTGGACCTGAAATGTGATACTCGCACGTGTATGAGGTCGGCAAATAATATACCCGGTAAGTACGGGATCATATCTACAGGGACGAAACTAATCTGCAAATTCACACAAACAGTTAGAGCATGTAAAAAATGGTTCAGGGTTCTAACCACCCTTCGAAGGTGAATGATTGTTTGAATAGATGATTTATCTAAGTACCCTAAAGTTAGGGTAAGGTCCTAAGATTTGGATGCAAGGGAGAACAAGAGTGCGGATGTTGAGGATATCGGTAGGATTACTCAATTACGCTGCTAAATGTTAATTCCATGATGACTCGATCACTCATCCATTTCAAGGTATGAGGATCGGGAAATAAATCAATTAAGCACATATGGGGTGCACCAAGGGTAATTGCTAATTGGTTTCTTCTCCTAACTAAAGCTCATGAATCACTCTCACACCCATTTCAAGGTATGTGAGAGTAGTGCATGTAGGTCGTGTTGCACATCACACAACCACCGTTCTGCGGCCCCTTTCGGGTAAGGCACGATTCGATAAACGGGTTATAACCCAATTAACAATTTAGATTGTTGGGTGAACTAAACTTCTAAATTACGAAATATGGATTGAAGGGGTCTTGCATTCATTTCAAGATATGCAATACACATTGGATACTTAGATGCAACAATTACGAAGCATCACCGTTCTTCGGCTCCACCATGGATAGTACCAAATCCAATTAATCATAAGCTTATTTCACCCAACAACATGGATTAACAAGGGATGCTGGAAATTAACATTAGCATGGCAATCAAGACATCCTACATCAATCCAAAACACCCACACAATGAATCTAGCCTAGCATATCAAAAACAGAATCAACATTCATAAAAATAGACATAGTTCGATGCAAAGAAAGAAAGAAAATGTGTATTAGCAAGAGGGTTGGAGATTTGTCACCAAATACAAGCTTCCTCAATCAGCAATCAATCTCAGCAACAGCAAAAACGAAATCAGAAAACTCAAAACTCCCCAAAACCATAATCCCCTTCTTAAGGAAGAAGATGACCTAAAAGAGCAACAGATTAAGTTCTATATCTATTACATTTGAATAGTAGTGTTTTATACCCCGTAGGGGTTACATCTCATCCATCCAAAATGTCATCCAACAGCTCACATCGATTGGAGAGAAATCGGGTTAAGAAAACCCGTTTCTCGTAACCCAAACTGCGGGCGAAAAACCCCGATCAGTCGACTGTCGAACAAACGGTAGTCGACTGATGACAGGTGACTGTCATTGCTACCAAAGGGTGACAGACGACTATATTTAAAACTCACAGTCTCCTGTGTGATCCACATGCGACTGTCTTTTATTCTTTAGTCGCCTGTTGTAGAAGTGTCAAAATAACAGAGAGTCGGCTCTTTTTGCTCCCTCGGGCATATGGAAAATCAGTCGACTGATGCGAAGATAAAAAGCGACTGTACAATATTATAGTCGACTGTCAATCCTCTTGCAGGCGACTGTCGTTGGGCTTCAGCTTCTCCAGCTGCAGTTCTTTAAAGGCAGGCGACTGCCGTTATTTGGGCAGTTGACTGTCTGGTTGCCCAGGCGACTGTCGTTCCTTCTACATGCACCTGTTTTGTACTCCTCTTCTTGAGTTGATTTAGTCCCCTTCGAGACACCTGAAAAATCCAGAAAAATCCTTAAAAATATAGTAGACATTTATAATGCTTGGGAAATGAAACTGTGCCAGAATAAAATAATATGATTACAAATGATGAATTAGCGTAAATATAGTTAAGAGAGCATGATTCCATGGATTATATGCACAAGAGGAGATGATTATGATGTTAGAATATGCAACATTTATTCATAATCATAACCCCAACTAGCATTTTGCTAGTCCCTAGCAAAATAAGTGACCAATCCCAAAATACAATGTTAACTCCATCCATGGATTATTGGCAATACTAAAGGGTGTTGAAATCATATATATAAGGGCAAAGTTTTTCAGTCTATACCCTCTTCCCTATAACTATAACCTCGTTCCTCTTACACACTCCACCATCCACACCTAAGCTTAGTGTATCCCTTAATTTGTTGCAATCTCCTGATGTAAGATCCTTAGGAACGCTCGAGCTTATGGGATATAACACTTACTCCATCAAAAGATCATAGAAATGAGTTGTGGTTCAAATTTCATGCATTTACTCAAATTTCATTGCAATTTTTGCCTTATTCAAAGTACCATGGCAAAAGTTTATGCCTTATTCAAATGTGTACAAGTGCACTTATTATTGTAGCATTTGATAGCATTCATTTGAGCAACTCCAAATTCCAAGTCACTATATTAGGATCCATGAATATAAACCTAGCCGAATTTTTAAAATTCCTAAGGCTTAATCAATTGATCGTTGATACCAAAGTTTCTACATCACTAAAGGGTTTCAAATGGGTGGTAATTATCATGAGCTTCAAGCTAAAGGACCAAGTGTAAGCATGTAGAGAAACAATTAATTGCCCTTAGTACATAAAGATACACCACACCTTATTTTGCCAAAATCCACTTCTTGAAGTGCATTTTTACCAAAGTTGGGAAGGATCACCACATTTAATCAATGGGTCTAACAAAAAGCTATGGGTTGCAGAAATGTTGGTGATGGATGGAAATTTTTTTATTTCATTCAATTTATTTACAAAAAGGATGAAGATAATAAAAGGATGCTCAAGAAGTTTCTATATCCTAGTCCACACCCCCCAACTAAAAATAAACATGGTCCTCAATGTTTGAAAGGTGAGATGAAATATATGCATAAAAATGAATAAACCAGGATAAGAAAGCTTGAGCAAGATTTATTCATTACTACACATTACTAGATAGGAAAGTTTTGGAACGAACACACCTAATTGGTTCCACCCGGCGGTGGTTCCGTAAGCTCCATGGTGACCTCGTCCCTACTCCACGGCTCTTGGTAATGCTTTAAGCGTTGGACGTTCACCTTGAATTCATTACCGTTTTGTGGGTTGGCAATGGTCACCGCGCCATGTGGAAACACCTCCTGAAAAATGAAAGGTCCAATCCACTTCGAACAAAGCTTTCTGGGGAAGAGATGAAGTCTTGAGTTGTGAAGTAGCACTTTCTCCCCCGGGGTGAATTTCCTCCTTAAAATGATTCGATCATGGGTGCATTTAAGCCTCTCCTTCACAAGCTTGGAATTGTTGTATGCCTTCGTCCTTATCTCTTCGAGCTCCACTAACTGCAATTTACGAGAGAGTGGTCAATTTCACAATTAAACTTTTTAATTGCCCAAAAAGATTTGTGTTCAAGTTCAATGGGCAAGTGGAAAATTTTTCCAAAAAGTAAACGATATGGGGACATCCCTAGAACCGTTTTGTAGGCAG
This sequence comes from Scilla litardierei, assembly GCA_030789695.1. Classification (NCBI taxonomy): domain Eukaryota; kingdom Viridiplantae; phylum Streptophyta; class Magnoliopsida; order Asparagales; family Asparagaceae; genus Scilla; species Scilla litardierei. The sequence continues at coordinate 133,212,494 of CM061136.1, read as the reverse complement.
TACGGTATGCCCATAATGCCTCCGAAAGACGCATGCTCTAATCCTTCCTTGATGGATTCACCGTCTTTTGGAGTATGTTCTTGATTTCCCAATTTGCCAATTCTGCTTGTCCATTGGTTTGGGGGTGGTATTGTATGGAAACCTTATGTTTCACCCCAAACTTCTTCAGTAAACATGCGAAGAGGCGGTTGTAGAAATGTGACCCTCCGTCGCTTATCATAGCCTTTGACATCCTAAATCGTGCGAAAATGTTTTCTTTCATGAATTTAAGCACGATAGCCGCATCATTGGTCCTACAAGGAATGGCCTCAAACCATTTAGATACATAATATATAGCAAGCAAAATATATGTGTACCCAAAGGATGGAAGAAACGGCCCCATAAAATCAATGCCCCAACAATCGAAGATTTCTAATTCAAGAATGTGGTTTAACGGCATCATATTTCTTTTAGTAATCCCCCCAACTTTTGGCAAGCTAAGCATGACTTATAATATGTATAAGTGTCCTTAAACATACTAGGCCAATAAAAACCATATTGTAGAATTTTTGCTACGGTCTTTTGGACGGAAAAATGACCATCACACACACCCTCATGGGAAAATGCAAAACACTATCAAGCTCATGGTTGTGTATGCATCTCCTTACTATTTGGTCATTACAATACTTGTAAAGGTAAGTGTCATCGAAAAAAAAAAGATTTTACCTCAAAGATGAACCTTTTGTAATCTTGGCGAGACCAAGTGTAGGGGGTCTCACCGATGACCAAGTAGTTTATGATGTCGGCATACCATGGGAGAGTGTGGGAGATCGCAAAAAAGGTGTTCGTCATGGAACGAATCATTCAATGGGACGGTTGCCGGCTCCATGCTCATTGTAAACCGTGAAAGGTGATCAGCAACATGATTTTCCACTCCCTTCTTGTCTTTAATAGCGATGTTGAATTCCTACAAGAGAAAAATCCAACGGATTAGTCTAGGCTTGGCGTCTTTCTTGGAAAGTAGATATTTAAGAGCGGCATGGTCGGTGAAGATTGTAATTGGGAATCCCAATATGTAGCTCCTAAATTTCTCCAACGTAAAGACAACAACTAAAAGCTCCTTCTACGTGGTGGTGTAGTTTCGTTGAGCTTCATTTAAGCTTTTTCTTGCATAATAAATCACCACGGGGGCATTGTCCTTGCGTTGCCCAAGCACGACACCAACCGCATGGTCACTAGCATCGAACATAAGCTCGAAGGGTGTCATCCAATCTGGCACCTGAAGAATAGGTGAACATGTAAGCAAAGTTTTCAACTTCTCGAAAGCAAGTTGACAATCATTATTCCAAGAAAAATCAACATCATTTTTCAAAAGCATGCAAAGAGGTTGAGATATTGTGCTAAAATTTTTTATGAACCTCCTATAAAACCCGACATGCCCAAGAAATGATCGAATATCTCTTACATAATGAGGAGTGGGTAGCTTTTCTATAACCTCGACCTTGGCTTTGTCAATTTGCATACCTTCTTTGGATACAATATGACCGAGGACTAAGCCTTCGGTGGTCATGAAGTGGCATTTCTCCTAATTTAAGAGAAGGTTTTTTTGAATGCACCGATCTAACACAAAAGCCAAGTTAGATAAACAATTATTAAATGAGCTACCATACACAGAGAAATCATCCATAAATATCTCCACAATCTTTTCAATCATATCATGGAAAATGCTAAACATACAACGTTGAAAAGTTGCGGGGGCATTGCATAAGCCAAATGGCATCCTTCGGAATGCAAAAGTGCCAAAAAGACAAGTGAAAGTGGTCTTCTCTTGTTCTTCGGGTGCTATTTCTATTTGATAATATCCAGAGTAGCCATCAAGGAATCAATAATACTCGTGTCCGGCCACTCTCTCTAAGATTTGATCTAGAAATGGGAGAGGAAAGTGGTCTTAACTGGTCTTAGAATTTAGCTTCCTATAGTCAACGCACATGCGCCATGCCGTGGTGGCTCGCATGGGGACTAACTCATTGTTCTCATTTTAACTACCATTAGCCTCGATTTCTTTGGTACAACTTGAATAAGGCTAACCCATCTACTATCGGCAATGGGGTACATAATACCCGCATCAAGAAGCTTAAGAATTTCACTCTTCACCACTTCCTTTAGGTTAGGATTTAACCTACGTTGCATCTTTCTAGTGGGTTTGGTGTCATCCTCTAAGTAGATGTGGTGCTTACAAAAGAGTGTTGAGTATTGGACTCTCCACCTTGATTTTGATGATGATCAAACACAAATCATTGTGATTAACTCATGTGTTTGCAGTTAGCTAAAAAGTCACCAATTAGATTCAAGAAGATCAAAAGTGACTATACGTGTTGATTCAAGTGGAGGACTTGGTAGATAAATAAAGGTGAAGCATTGGCTTGAAGAACTCAAAGGCTACCTCAAACCTCAAGCCAAAGGCATCAACAAATGAATGGAAATTCAATCCAAAGAGAAGATAGGAATGGATGATTCAAAAGCCTCAAAGAACACCTTGAAGATCAAAGACTTTGTGCTTGGAGACATTCAAGACATACAACTAAAAGACTCAAGACCATGAAGAATTATGGAGATCGTCGCCAAATTACTTTGTACATCTCAAGCGACGTCCCAAGACTTTCTCAGAACGCGTGATCGTTGTGCCTGGAGCTTCGTTGAAGCTCAAGGAGTTATTCATGAAGTCAAGGGATTCGGATTCTCCATGTTGAAGCTTTGAAGACAGTTCGTCAGGTTATTTATATTGTCTTCTAGCTTCATCTCATAGAATATTAAGCCTTGAGTAGTACTTGCCTAGAAATCTTCATAACTATCATATCTTATCTCTAGGATTGCCTTAGAAGCCATTAGAAAGTTTCCAGTAGTTTAACGCTTCTTTTCATGGCTTCATATGCATCTTAGTTGGTTCAAGTAGAAGAACCAACCGACTAGATGACGACCTAGTCGGTTGGAAATCCTTCTTGAACCGACTAGCCATACTTGTTAATTCAGCCTTTGTACTGTTGACCAGTTAGTTGGTTCAAGAAGGATGGTTAATCGATTAAAAGTCAATCTAGTCGGTCCAAGAAGGTTCACCAACCGACTAGTTGTCAATCTAATCGGTTGATGATCCTTCTTAGACCGACTAGTTTCAAAACTAATAGGTCAGTGATCCTTCTTAGACCGACTAGTGCTTACCCATGATTTCACCATCTTCTCTGTCAACCATCTAGTCGATCCAAGAAGGTTCACCGACCGACTAGTTGTAAAACTAATCGGTCAGTGATCCTTCTTAGACCGATTAAGCAGCTTCAGAAATAGATCCGTTGGGCATTTAATGCCATGAATCTTGTGATCTATTTTGTCTCTTCCTATATAAGTTTGAGTTGCTTCAAACCAGATAACCAAGGCTGATTTTAGAGACATTTTCACATCCAAGAGAAGAGCCATTCAACTCCATTTCTAAGCTCTCTCATCTCACAAGAATCTCTCCCTTACTCTTTGAGCCCTAATTCCTCAAGAGAGATTCTCATTCATTGTGAGCTACTCAAGCTAAGAGCTTAAATCCAAGTCACCAACTTCACCCGAGCCATCTATTGCTGTCCATCTTGGTGGAGCTAGGGTTTGTTGCTAACTACTTCCTCAAAATCCATTCTTGCCCTAAATTGGTAGGTATTTCTCAAGGCATAGGATTTTGTGGTAAGAGCTTTACATTTCATTCTCTATACATATAAATTGTTGTATGCTCTCGGTTGTTGAGAGGGTTGGCTTGATCCCAAGTTGTGGGAGTCAAGATTAGGTTTTGCTCTCGGTGTGTGAGAGTGTGCCTAGTTACAGGTTGTGGGATTAAGGTATTTGCGCGTTCCCGGGTTGTGGGATACACGGACATCGATTGTAGGTCGATTGCACTTACGGGGGTTTCCACAAGTGGGCTAAAGGAAAGCTCTAGTGGTTTTACTAGAGTATCCGGAGGGGATCCGGGTGTTGCTGGATTAGGGCACCGGGAACAAGTCGGGGAGACTTGGGTGGCACCGAAGCAGGATAGATTGCATGTTTGCATTGCATTTTTCCTTCCGTTGTTGATCACTTCTTTCATTCCGTATTTGTTGGTTAATTAGGGTTTTATTTGGCGTAAATTCCTTATAATTCAATAAAACACTATTCACCCCCACTCTAGTGTTCATTCCTCATAGCACAGGGTCACTACAATTAGTATCAGAGCGAGGTAATAGCTATGGCAACCAACAACAACATCACACGAATTCCTTTTCCACCATATCTCATTGGACCCAACTATCAAATTTGGTGTGTAAAGATGAAGGCTTATATTCAATCCATTGACGATGATTATTGGAAGCTTGTGGAGAAGCCCCTTCGTGCACCTACCACTTCTGAACTTGAATGGACAAATGAGCAAAAAGAATTGGTGGAGAAACATCAAGAGGTAATGGATATCTTGCTTGAGTATTTATCTTATAACATTCTTATGCGTGTGTCCAAGGCAAGAACGTCATATCAAATATGGCACATGCTAGCGGAGCAAGAAGAGTCCACCTCGGAGTGTTCTTTCTCCAATGATGAAAGGGATTCATTCATGGGTTTGATGGGACGAGAGGATGCCACTATGGGTGACTCTAGTGACACATCTGGTGATTCAAGTGGAAGTGATAGCGACAATGAAGAGGTAACAATGGAAGATCTTGGAATTGCATTTCGACAATTATTTGATAAACATCAAAAGCTTATACAAAAATATTGTGATGCTAAGAATAAGATTGCTAGTCTCACTAACACATCTACATGTAGCACCTCTAACAATGCCACCATTGTTGAGACACTCGCTATTGAGAAAGCAAGTTTGCTTACTCAAAATGGCTTGTTGAGAAAAGAGGTGGAGTCCCTCAAATCTCAACTTGATCGTGTTTCCATTATGGATAGCAACGATCTTGAGATTGAAAATCTTCAATCTCAAAACACTAGTTTGGGCATTGAGAATGAGGATCTCAAATCTCAAGTGCACGAGCTCACAACACATGCATCCACCTTGAATGCCACTATTTCTTCAATTTCGAAGAAATATGAGCTCATGTCCTCCATTGTTGAGAGATTCAATAAGGGAAAGGACAATTTGGATGATTTGCTAAAGAATCAACTACCGGCAAACCATCGTGTTGGCCTTGGTTATTCTAAGGCAAGTGCATCCAATGCACGCACCTCCTATAGTGAAGTAACTATAGATTTTGTGAGGCCATCCTCCGGTGCATCCACGAGTGGTGTCTATAACAACTTGTGTAGTTCTACTATTAAGGAAACCACCACTCCTATTCCTCCCTCCTTTGCAAAGAAACCCACCAAGGGTGGACATCAAAGGAAGGGACATGCTTTCATGTACACCAATACACGTAGGAATGCCTCCACTCCTCACATTCCTACAAATGATGGTTTTTATGCTCCACACCCACGAGCACGTGCAAACACTCATTTGAGACACTCTCATGCACGTACTCATGCTCATGCACCTTCACATGCTTATGATCACACATCACATACACATATGCATGCTTATTCTCATGATCATCCTCATGCATACGCACCTTATATTCATCCACGTATGTATGCAACACCACACCATGGACCATATGCCCATCATCATGCTTTAGCACAACACAATGTTCCATACACATTTCCTCATGCTCTTGCTAGATCTCATGTTCCTAGGTCACATGCACCACGTAGAGATCTACCTTTTGTTCATGCAACCACTAAGAAGAGGATACCCAAATCATACACTATCTGGGGTCCTAAGAACACTAGTAATCATGCTAAGGATATGTATGTGCAATCTTATATTCATGCTATTGTTTTGAATGATGATTATGTTGGGAAATCACGGTCCTCTTGGACTTGGCTTCCAAAGGGCTAGTTTCGTTAACCCAACTTGCTTGGTACCATAAGCTTATATTCATTTTATGGGTACCAAAGCATTTGTGTTAAGAATTGATTTACTCTTTTGTTTGCATTTTGGTCTTAGATGCTCATGTTTGTTAGAAACTTAAATTCATATTGAATTTGATTTCTATTGTTTGATTATTACTAAATCACTGTGTTTAGGATTTTCATGTGTAGAATATCTAATACTTTTACATGCAACACATGTGTTGGTTCATATTTATGTTTTGTTGCATGTGATGCATGTCATGCTTTTGGATTAATATACATATTTACTTTTGGTACATTTGGTACATGCATGTATATGGTTATATATTTATCTAGTAACATGATTACATGTTTCATTAATATTGTGTATGATTACATTAGGATATGGGTTACAACTATTTGAATTTAGTATTTTAAATTTGTTGTCTAACCCATAGGATCCAAAAAGGTTTTTGGATACCAAAATTATGTTTTCTAGGTTCAATCTACTTTGGGATACCAACCCTACCAACTCCTTGATTTGCAAAGATTTTCATTCTAATGGAGTTGATGGTGCTTAAGTGATGCACCAAAGTGTAAGGAAAATGGCTACCCTTGGGTCTTATTTATAGCCCCCAAGGTAGTTATTTTAGGGTAAGTTGTTCCTTTGGAACAACTTAATTAAGGTGTACCATGATACATGGCACATTATAAGCTTAAGTTGTACCATATGCATGGTACAACATAAGCTTAAGATATTCCCCCTTTATTAGCCATATGTCGCATGCACTTATGCATATATAATGCGAATTTTCCGCTCATACAGAGATCCTCTCCGCAAGGGAACAGATTCCCTTTGCACATGACTTCGTGTGCGCGACGTTCGAGGTCCGTATTCCCTCGTACATCCCCCACAAGGGTGTACAAACGTCTTCCATATCCAACATCTCCCACTCACACTTGAGGGGATTGTAAGAGAACGTCTTTCCCCTTAGTTCTTTCATCTATCATACCAAGAAATAGACCGTGCGACCGTCATGCGCGTAGAGTCTGTTGTTGTGCACTTGTTAGAGATACACAACGACCTCGAAGGTGCAAAGTTGAGTAGTTCAACGCATGCTTTACCCTAGATTATTTCTTCACATTTTCTTGTACTTTATATTCAACAATTGAATCCCATCTGGATTACAATTGGCTGGCCAGCTTTGAATCATTAAAGTCCAAATGCGAATATGAAATCAATCTTCCTCTTCTTGCGAACCTTTTGATCTTGACTTGATTCGCTTTTCTAACGTGCCCCGCCGAGCCGAATTACCATAGCCCATTAGTAACACGCTAAGATAGCGATCATCTCGTCAAATCTAAAGGAACCAATTGGAGTCCTTGAGGGTAAGAGTTAAGACCCATATGGCCTTTGAGTCTCACATAATAGCAAACACTATTGCTACTAACTCAGTGGTCGAAATGCATACGTGGTATGAACACGTATTACAACATCACTCCTTTCCCAGGGAGAGTATGTCTTAATGATGTTGTACGGATGAAAGATCAGACACCATAGTGCCTATCTTTTGAGTCCCCTTACTACTCAGGAAATATTCCCGGACTCTCATCCTGCATAAGACAGATAGGATTATAAAATCCAATGAGATCTTTTTATCCTTGTGATACAGATCTCAGATCTTTTGTAAGCATCCATATGATGCAGATCTTTCATTCGACTATCTTGTTAAAGTCATGACTCTAAATCATTCGTCTAATGATTTTGACTTTAAACTAGTCTCATCTCTATCTTATCCATCTGATAAGATAAGGCGGTTGCTCATGTGAGAGAGCCAACCTTAATCTGTCCGACATACACACAATTCAGCTGAGATTTCAAAAATGTACACAAACATTTCTTAAGAAATTCATATGCAATGTTGGAAAAAGAACTTATTCTTTTATTAATTTTGATCATTTCTTAGACATGGGAATATATATTTGGTACAACTCAGCCCATACACAATCCTTGAGATGATAAGTGTTTATAAAACACATTTCTGGGGATCGCTTTCGTAAGCTGATCCTCTATCGTCTCATGCGTAGATATGTACCTTATGTCTACCTTCTTGGTTTTATCATAGTCTTTTGCAAATCTGCAGTTCCTTTAAGATACTGCATTATCCTCTTAACAGCTTTCCAGTGTTCTTGCCCTGGGTTGGATTGGTAACAGCTTACCATTTCCAACGGCAAAACAGATGTCCGGTCTCGTACACACCATAGTGTACATAAGACTATCAACTGCACTGGAATATGGAACTTTTTCCATAATTTCCTTTTCCTTTTGGTTCTTTGGACACGATTCCAGATATAAGTTATCGCATATGCTTATATGAATATCAATGGACTTGCAGTCCTGCATATTAAATCGTTCTAGGACCTTCTTTATATAAGTCTCCTGTGAAAGAGAAAGAAGTTTCTTCGAACGATTCCTTGAAATCTTAATTCCAAGGATATATGCGGCTTTTCCTATGCCTTTCATCTCAAATACTGATGAAAGCCAAGCCTTGATACTCATTACAAAGCCCTTGTCATTTCTGGCTATTAAAATGTTATCTACATATAGATACATGATAATATACTTGCTTTTAATCCTCTTGATATATACTCAGTTATCTTCATCAAGCATGGAAAAAATCCATTTGATAAGACAACTTCTTGAAATCGTATATACCATTGCCTCGAGGATTATTTAAGACCATATATGGACTTACGAAGTTTACAAACCTTATGTTTGTTTCCTTCTTTTACAAACCCTGTTGGTTGTTCCATATAGATCTCCTCGTCCAATTCTCCATTGAGAAAGGCAGTCTTTACATCCATCTGATGTAATTCGAGGTATAAGCAAGCTACCATTGCGAATCAAGGTAAAACGCACAACAGGTGAGAAGTTTTCTTTGTAGTCTATCCCTTCCTGTTGCGTAAAACCTTTCGCGACAAGGCGAGCTTTATATCTATCTATAGAGCCATCAGCCTTATGCTTGATCTCGAGAACCCATTTGTTCCCAATTGCTCTATGTCCTCTGGGTGAGTTAACTAAGTCCCAGACTTGGTTAACTTTTATGGATTTCAATTCCTTCTTCATCGCTTCCATCCATTTGTCTTTTGCAGGGCATGATGTGGCATATTTGAGATTCTTCAAGTCCTTGTTGACTCGAATTTAGATCAATTCTAATATCACTCCCACTTGAAATGTTGTTAGAATTGCTCCCACTTGGATCATTATTCCCGTATGGAATAGGATAATCGTCATTCGTATAATCCATTGGTGAAGGTTGAAAAGTATTTTCGTTTTCACCAAGAATTCTCCCACTCGAATGAGGTAATCCTTCTTGATCACAAATCTCAAATAGAGATAAGTCCTGACTTATCTCGCCCTGTCTTGGAAACTCGTTTTCCAAGAAAGTGACATCCCTCGACTCAAACTCAATTAGCACACCATTGTCTTCCTGACTAACAAAAACATAACCTTTGGAGTTTAAGGCGTATCGTTTAAAGATACATTTCCTTCCCCATGGCCCAAGTTTGCCATACTTATGGGAGGAAATATGTGCGTTGAATGCACAAACTCAAGGTAAACTGTTTAAGTTAGGAGACCTTTGGTTCCACAACTCATAAGGAGTGGAGCTAACTGATTTCGAGGGTACGCGGTTTTTAAAATGAAAACGGTTGTCAATAATGCATCACCCCAGAAGGTGATTGGCAAGTTAGCTTGCGCCATCATTGAACAGACCATTTTTCATTAAAGTCCTATACCTCCTTTCTGCAACACCAATTTGTTGAGGAGTATAAGGCATAGTTACTTGATGTACTATGCCTTTTTCATCACAAAGTTCCTTTAAACTTGTTGATTGATATTCACCGCCCCTATCGGTTCGCATGACCTTAATCTTGCGATCTAATTGATTCTCCACTAAACTCATATAGTTTTTAAAGCAGGTTTAGTGCTTTCACTTTTGTGGGATATCAAATAGATATTACCGAATCGGGTGAAATCATCAATTAAAAGTGATGAAATAGGACTTCCCGCGTCTTGTCTTGACATTCATCGGACCATATATGTCCGAATGGATAAGCGCTAATGGAACCTTGGCCCTTGTGCCGGTTCCAAACGGCTTGCGACAAGATTTCCTTTCAAGGCAATGTTCGCAGGTCGACATTTCAACCTTTGAAACATTGGATAGAAGGCCACGTTTGGCAAGTCTATCCATACGCGTTGGTCCAATATGACCAAGCCTTGATTGCCAACAAATTATATTAGACTCATTAGTCAAAGAATTTGTCATAAGGAAATGAGAAATCATACATTGTACTTATTACAATGAATCCTTTAAATACATAACCCAGAACCAATAAAGGAATTATTACAAAAATAGGTCCATATTACAAACATGAAGGAACCAACCATTAACCAAGACCCAATAAATTGACCACAATTTTAATATTCCTTTGAATATATGGAATGAAGAGAACATCATGAAGTAGGATAGTGCGGCCGTTGTCCAAGACAAGCTTGCGAGTCCCAACGCCTTTCACTTCAACACGTGTGTTGTTTCCTACATTGATCCACTTCATTCCTTGAGTATCCGGTGATACTCCACGAAGGACCGTCTGTCCTTTGCTATGTGGTCGGTGGCACCTGAATCAATTATCCCAAAATGGATTAGATTCCACAAGAAATAGTGAACTAGAAACACATATGTAACTAGTATTACAAGTTACCTCGTCACTTCCACTCGTACACGAACGAGCATAGTGACCGAGCTTGTTGCACTTGAAGCACTTGATTCTTTTCAAGTCTTTCTTCTTGTGCCATTTCTTGTGTCCACCCTTATGTTTGGGTTCCTTGGTAGACTCAGGTTGCTTATTACGTTCATTAGAAGACTTCGAACGATCTTTACGTTTCTTTCCCCCGTGTGAGGAACTAGCAACCATGTGCACTTCTGCACTTGGCTTGGCAGCCGCAAGCCGCTCTTCCTCTAATTCGAGGTGCTTGGAAACATCGTTGAAGGTCTTGATGCTCTCATTATGAGTGAGATGCATCTTCATCTGATCCCACCCATTTGGTAGGGAACGTATGACTGCTTGGATTTGTTGCTCATCTGTGAGCACATGACCTGCGTCCTTTAACTCCGAGATAAGGTTCGCCATATGTCGCAGATGTTTCCCTATGGAATGATCTGGACGTTTCTTATATGTATCGAACTTTATAGTTAAGGCGCGAAGTTTGGACACCGATGTGCCACCGAACTTCTCCTCTAGCTTGGACCATATGTCCATAGCTAGGTCATGTTCTCGGAAGATGCACATTATGTCATCAGCCATACTGCTTAATAACGTAATGCGCGCTATCTTATTCTTCCGAGACCAAGCATCAAAAGCTTCCTTGTCTCTTCGGTGTTGGGCCGTAGTGCCCAACTCGGGTTCAATCATTACGTTCTTTAGAGTTTCGAGCACTTCTTGCTCCTCTAAAACGTATTGTATCTTAATGGACCAAAGTTTGTAATTATCGCCGTTGAGTTTTTCACCTTTGTTTAACTCAGCGACGATATTCTTTGAAGCGGAAGACATTTTACTTTTAAAATGCTGCAAAAGACACAAAACCGAAGGTTCGATCAAAAACATTGCATAAAAAATTCTTAAAATATAACTCCCACTTGAAATGATAATAGAATATCCCATTTGGATAGTTCTAAAATTCAAATCCCACTTGGAATTATATTATATTTGATAAGTTACTTTCGAAAAATATTGAAGGTGTTGTTCTAGAATCGAAAAGGTCTCTATGATTCCAATCACCATCTAGAACAACTTTCAATATTCCCCCATCACTTATCAAACTATAGTACTCTTATAGTACTAGCAGCGGAAAATAAGTATTTGATAAGTTACTTTCGAAAAATATTGAAGATGTTACTCTAGAATCGGAAAGGTCACTATGTTTCCAATCACCATCTAGAGTAACTTTCAATATTTCTCCCTCACTTTATCAAATGTTAGTACTCTTATAGTACTTAGCAGTGGAAAAGCGTTTTTGAAAACGTATTTTTCAAAACGAATATAAAATACATTGGCTAATCTCCGTAGAGTAGAGCACAACGTCATAAGTTCATTGGCTAATCTCCGTAGAGTAGAGCACAATGACATGGCTAATCTCGCATGAAGTAGAGCATTACGGCTAATCTTCAAGGAGTAGAGTACAATTTCATAAGTACATTGGCTAATCTCCGAAGAGTAGAGCACAATGACTTGGCTAATCTCGCATGAAGTAGGGCACTATGGCTAATCTTCAAGGAGTAGAGCCCAAGTTAAAAACTTCATTCAAACGTTAGTCCCGTATGAACTAGTCGGCACTGTGGTTAGCCCCGTATGGGCTAATCGACACATTCGAGTTTGACCAATGCCTTTTGTCACCCCGTATGGGTCATTTGGCAAGTTTGCAATCGACCCAGACCATCTGTCGGATTGGTCGACCAAAAACACAAAATTGGTCGACCAATATTCGAACTGCAACTTCTCCCGGCCAGGGCCTCTGCCCTGGCCGGGGCTTGGCCAATGGCCGGCCAGGGCCTCTGCCTTGGCCGGCCAGGGGGCCTGCCCCCCTCGGCCAGGGCCGGCCAGGCCCTGGCCTCTGCCAGGGCCGGCCGGCCAGGCCACTGGCCGAGGCCAGGGCTCCTGCCCTGGCCTCGGCCAGGCCCTGGCCGCTGGCCGGGGCCAGGGCTCCTGCCCTGGCCTCGGCCAGGCCCTGGCCTGAGGCCAGGGCGCCGGCCCTGGCCTCTGCCAGGGCAGGTAGGCCGGCCCTGGCCACTGCCAGGGCCGGCCTGGCCCTGGCAGTGGCCAGGGCGCTGGCCCTGGCCTCTGCCAGGGCCGACAGGCCGGCCAGGGCCGGCCCTGGCCACTGCCAGGGCCGGCCTGGCCGGCAGGCCCTTGGCCAAGGCCGGCCACTGCCGGCCCGGCTTTGGCCGGCCACTGCCGGCCTGGCCATGGCCGGTCATGGCTTGGCCATGGCCGGCCATGGTCAAGGCCTTTCGGCGTTGGCCGGCCATGGCCCCTTTGGCCATGGCCGGCCACCCCCTTTGAATGGGGTTGCCGCACTTTCTCCTCCCCCTTGATGGGGTGGTCGCCGGTGGTTATTGGCCGTAGCCAACCCCCTCCGCATGAGGAGAGGGGGTGCATGGCCTTCATGGCCCATTTGGCCATGGTGCACATGCACCAAATTTTCCTCTTACCCGATGGAAATAACTTCCATCATCTTCCTCGATGAAGCACCCGTTCGTCGATGAAGCACCCGTTCGTCGAGAATTTAGTTATTTTCTAATGGCCGTGTGCCAAAAATGAATAACTTACTACGTGAACGGTCGGTTCTTCCCGTCACGGAGAGTTCCTACCATATCCATAATGATAGGAGACCCTAACGTGAAAAGAACAACCGCTGCGTTCTCTTCGTCACGAAGCGTTCCTACTATATCCGTAATAGTAGGAGACCCATTCGTGAAAAAGACAACGACTCGTTCGTAGTTTCGACGGGGCGATGGTTTGACCGGGGCGAACCCATATGGCTCTGATACCAATGAAGGATCCTGTCCAAAATAGAGTTAGGATCGATAACATGAAGTTTAGACTTACGCTTGCGTACGCGGCACGGTAGTCTACGAACTTCGCCTTCGGATTCGCCACGACGGATCGAGTCTACTCACGAACGGAGTAAGGCTACTAATCCCACAATCTAAATCTCTATTTTAGATTAAGAACTTGGATGGAGGGAGAGGAAATATTTCTGCATAGCTTCGCTATGAAGAAGATGCATGCATGAATTTCATGCAAAATGTGTAAGGAAAATGGCTACCCTTGGGTCTTATTTATAGCCCCCAAGGTAGTTATTTTAGGGTAAGTTGTTCCTTTGGAACAACTTAATTAAGGTGTACCATGATACATGGCACATTATAAGCTTAAGTTGTACCATATGCATGGTACAACATAAGCTTAAGATATTCCCCCTTTATTAGCCATATGTCGCATGCACTTATGCATATATAATGCGACTTTTCCGCTCATACAGAGATCCTCTCCGCAAGGGAACAGATTCCCTTTGCACATGACTTCGTGTGCGCGACGTTCGAGGTCCGTATTCCCTCGTACATCCCCCACAAGGGTGTACAAACGTCTTCCATATCCAACACTTAAGTGATGCACCAAAGTAGAGGGAGCTTAATGTTGTAAGTATATTCTTACATTTGGTATCCATGTGTGTTGGATGCATGTAGATGTCACTTTGTGTTTGAGACTATCTCATGCATATCCTATGTTTGCATATTGTGTGTCTTGTATGTCATTCATGTCTATGTATTTCACGTGTGTCAAATTCTTGACTGATGTGCATTGTGTATTCATAATCCTTACTCATATGTTTATTCGAGGATTATTTATAACATGTGGCTTAAAAATTTTCATGTTAGAACTAATGCTCATTTGCATGTTTCACACACGGGACAAACTTATATTTATGTTCCACTTCACAAGCGTGCATCCTAACTTTCTACTCATGCCACTACACAACCTCTACTTAAGAATCCCAAATCACTATCTTTTGGATTCCTAAGAATGTTTCTAGACATGATATGAACACACATATAGAATCATATATTAGGATTGACATATTCTCATGCGACTTTATATAAAAATCAAACTCAGTCTTTATTTGATTTCCACCTTGCTTACTCACTCATATTGCACTTCATTGCTTGGGTACCATGCTTGTATGATTACTTTTTGTACCGATATATATGTGAGTTCGTCCACTACTCCCAAGTTTGCATAGTTTGTATGATTGTGTGGGAGTGTGACATGTTTTGATTGCTATCATGTTATGTTCATCTATATGTCATTGCATTTCATTCGTATTATGTTTGTGCATATAGATTAGTTGATTTCTCTGACCCTTGGTGATTTATTATCAATTTGCACCTTCCTATCTTGTTGATATGCCAAAGGGAAAGAGAAATTTGGTTTTGAAAATTAATACTTTATGCTTTTCATGCACACTCTTTGTGGTATTACTTTTCATGCCTTCCTTCAATATGTGTTGTGCCGTGAATGTTTATTTTGTGCACATATGCATATTGAACGAGGAATCTTTCTTGCACACACTATTGTATTAGATGTGTGTATTCATAATGATGTTGCTTGACTAAATCATATGCATATGAATTATTAGTATCTAATGTCTAATGGTTGAGAATTGTTAATTCCTTATATGTATGATTTTCGTGATTATAATAACTCCTATTAATGCATGTCATGCATTTCTATTGATGAGTGTTATTTACAATTGGTAAATGATTGGTTATTGGACTACTTGATTTTGTTCCTTAACCTATTGGATCCAAAAAGTTTTTGGATACCACCAATTGTTGAATTGTCAGATTGTTGTGCAAGATGCCTACTCTACACACTCCTTGGTTTACAAATGATGGATCAATTCAAAGGAAAGGATGGTGCATTGGAGATGCACACATATAGGGAGAGCTAAATGGTTGTAAGTATGTGTTTTGTACAATTGGTATTTTAATATATTGGTTTTGACTACCATGTTTACAATTGGTATTTTAATATATTTGATTTGTGTAATATAGCATACTTCTTCATTAGCTCATTCTTGTCACACCCTCATGAAGATTGTTTGTTTATGTGACTATCTTGTTCATGTATGTCATATATGTCTTATTACGACTCATGTACCATGGTAGCTATAACATTCATATAATGAATTGGTTAGTTGCTTATTGATGTTCATATCTTTTTCATGTCTTGAATAAGATTAATGATTTAGGATCTTTATGCATATTTTTTCCATTGTATCACCACACATCTCATACTTTTCTTATAGTTTTTATGATTATCTTTATGAGACGTATTGATATGATTTGGGGTGATCAATGTATGTTACTTGTCATTTTAATTACTTCATGACTGATGTTTAGCTATAATTTTAATCAAGAGATCTTTCATGTCTATAGCTAAATCTTTCATGTATGATATTTTCACAAGTGACATAACACTCATTCATATTAGTTAGTGATTTTCAAGCTATATTTCTCACTATGTCATCTCTCATCTCATGCTCATATTTTATGCTATGTTTATGAGATGTTAGAGATAACTTGTGCTATACACGATCATATAAGCTTTATATTGTGTTTGATGATATGTATATTCTGTCATAGATATTCTTCCATGAATATATCTTGATGCACTATGACTTCTTTGATGCTACCTACGATTATATTGTGCTTACACAAGTTCTTTTTATTCTATTCGCACAATTGATATGCATGCATGCGATGTTCATGATAACTTTATTCGTTTATGTCCTACCTTGTGACTTTGAACGTAGACTATCTTCATGCCTTTGCTCAAAAGATGTTTTGTCACATTATGCCTCATGTTGAATCCTTTGTGATAATTGAGCTGGGATGAGATCATGTCTCTATTTGTTCACTTGGTTTCCTTCTCAAGTGATGTCATGATCTTGACATTATTTGCCTGCTTTGCACACTGTGTTAGACTATTTATATTGGATATCATCTTTACATGCTCTTGCTTGATGCTAGTTTTGAGCTTGTGTTATAGTGCTTATCTTCCTTATGCTCAGGGCATTCCATGCTTATCATTGACTCATTATGTGAGTATCTATTCTGGAATGCATGCTAGTACTATGGTTCTTTTGAACATTGTTTCAATTAGTATCCTAGTGTGCTAGAATTGTGTATGCCATACGTTTTATGATGTTTCTATCTCTATTTGGCATAACACTTTTGCATGATATAGATATTTGTGTATGCCCACATCGCACACTTCACTTAGATTTGGTATGCTTACTTTTGGAGATGCTTTGTGGAGTTCAGCACATGCCATTAGAATTTATTTTGAGTTATTATTTCATAACATAAATTTGTACACATGGTTAAAAATTTCCATAGTCATGTTTGTTGCATTTTTTATATTTGACTTAGATCTCAGTTTATTGATATTATTTGTTGATATACGTCATTGTGATGATTTTGATTTCACCATTATGTATTTAATCATGTTCATGTCATATGTCATGCCCTTGCTCAAGGACAGTCTATCACATTATGCTTAATGTTATAAATTTTGTGATAATTGAGTTTGTTTGTGTACTTGACACTATTTGATCACTTGTTTTTCTTTCACAAGTGATTTCATGATTTTTGCATTGTTATCCGTATTCTTTATCATATTTATAGCTAGTAGCTACTGCTAATTATGCTATTGTCACTTTTCTAACACTGCTCACACTACTCTTTACAATTAGTATCTATTGTAATCTTTTATCACATATACTTATTACTTATCTTCTTGTGATAATTGAGGGTAGTTGAGTTGTTGTTGGATATTTGCACTTGCAATTGATATCTTTATTTTGATATCTTGTTTTAAATTGGTAGCTTATCTAGTTTACATTAGATATACCTTTTAGTTTTCCACTCTATTTTTGCTTTTGTTGTTTCTATACCCCCATGTCTTTTGGATAATGCCAAAGGGGGAGAGAAATAAACAAAGGATGTGCTTATTAAATGTTGAGTGTTAAACACTAACTTGAATCATATAGACTTTATGTATGATCGTTCATGTATATGATTCAGGGGGAGCATTGGTGATTACCTTGGTTTATATTGATTACATTATATATATATTGGTAATCATGCTCATGTTTATGATGTGTATCACCTATATGAATTGTATTGTGTACGCATATTATTTCTGGTCATTCATACGATATATACACAACCTCATGTGATACACACACTATTAACTGCTGAATGATGCTATTGACTATTGATATTAACTTGATTGGCATCATTACAGGGGGAGTAAGTATATTTAATGCAAAATTATTTATTTTGTTTATATTTGGTTTGTCATCATCAAAAAGGGGGAGAATTTTGAGTATTGGACTCTCCACCTTGATTTTGATGATGATTAAACACAAATCATTGTGATTAACTCATGTGTTTACAGTTAGCTGAAAAGTCACCAATTAGATTCAAGAAGATCAAAAAGTGACTACACGTGTTGATTCAAGTGGAGGACTTGGTAGATCAACAAAGGTGAAACATTGGCTTGAAGAACTCAAAGGCTACCTCAAACCTCAAGCCAATGGCATCAACAAATGAATGGAGATTCAATCCAAAGAGATGATAGGAATGGATTTATTGCATCAAGAAGAGGAATATTAATTTGACATTTTTGAAATATTTCACGGATTTCAGATTGAAACTTATCTTTCCGTGGAGGTTGACGCCTTTGAGGGAAGGGTGCGGGAGGAATGTACTGCTCGGGCTCTTCAATGACGATATCTTCGGAATGGTTGCCCGTGTCCGATCTTCCCTCTTGCACCTCTTCATTTGTGGTGGCTCCATTCTCTATAACTATCTCCGCCTCGACTCTCGGTGGCTCCGACAACTCAATTTCCCAACCACTCCTCAATGTTGTCACCGCTTGACAAGATTTAACGTTGGACCCTCCCGATGACGAATTCATGTTGGGGTTGGGGAGTGGTTGTGCCGGAAGCTTGCCATTCTCTAGAGTTACCACAAGCTTCGCCATGTTCTCTTGAGTTGTTGAAATTGTTGTTGGTGTTGTGCTTGGGTTTGTTGTAGTTGTTGCCATTATTGAAAATTGGCTTGATTTTGCGTCGTTTGCGTCGTTTGCATTTGGATGAATTGTTGCAACGTCTCGCTCAAAGATTGCACTTGTGGCTCATTTGTTTCATCCCTCCTCCTTTGGATGCCTTGTTGATTGTGGTTGTTGAAAGGTGGTGGACGATACGATGGTTGAGCTTGTTGTTGTCTTTGGGGACCCCAATTCAAATTCGGACTACTCCTCCAACTCGGACCTTGATTGTTTGGATTGTTGTATCCTTGCCCTCGGTTGGAATTCGCCACATAATTCACTAGTGTGGGTTCTTGAAGTACTTCCTTCACTATCGGTATGTTGGGACATTGGTTAATGCTATGGTCTATGCTGCAAAGATTGCATAGCCCTTCATTACCAACTGTCACGGCCTTCACTCATTTCAACTACAACCCCTCAAGTCTCTTGCAAATGATGGCCTCCATTCTTGCTTCTAAGTCTTCCTCTTGGGTCAATATAAGGAGACCTCCATGGGCCAAAGGTTGATGTAATTCTCTTCTCTCAGATTCGGGAGTCACCTCCCAACTTCGTGCATTCTCCGCTATGGACTCTAAGTAGTCCCATACTTCCTCCGGTGTCTTATCCAAGAATTCCCCGTTGCACATCATTTCCACGAATTGCTTCATGGATGGATGAGTCCATCGTAAAAGGAACCGATGAGACGGTATTCATCAATCCATGGTGTAGACATGCTAGTAGCAGCTCCTTGAACCTTTCCCAAGTGATATCAAAGCTTTCGTTTGGCTTCTGAGAAAACATTGCCATTTGCCGCTTTAATCCTTAAGTCATGTGCAAGGGAAAAAATATTTTCAGAAATTCAGCTTGCATTGCCAACCAGGAGTTAATAGTATGAGGAGGTATAGCATTAAACCAATTTTTAGCTTTATCCTTTAAAGAAAAAGGAAACAGTTTAAGATAAATGGTTTCATTGCTAGCCTTCCTATCAGAACATGTGAGGCAGACATCTTAGAATTCCTTTATATGTAAATAAGGGTTCTCCTTCTCCACACAATGAAAAGTGGGGAGAATTTGAAATATCCCAGGTCTTGGGCTAAAGGAATTCGCATCGGCTGGAAGCACAATGCATGAGATGGTAGCAGACCTACTCGGTCTCAACACATATCTCAAACTTCGATCACCCTCATGTTGAGAGTGATCTTCCTCACTATGATTAGTGTTGTCATTACCGTTGGTGTTGGTACTGTTATCGGCCATGTCTATATTTCTTACTAGTCTATGTGTTCGAGGAGTCCTTAACCATATAAACTAGACAATTGAGCTCAAGCCAAAATTTCCAATATTAGCCTAGTTTTTTATAGTTTTGATGATTATATAAATTGAAAAACAAATTCGAATATCCACAATAAATATAAACAATAGAATAGAAAGATCTCACCAAATTTTCACGACAAAAACCAAAGTGTGAAATGAAGATACGCGTCCCAGGCAACGGTGCCAATTTGCTTGACTGAACCTGAAAGGTGATACTTGCAAGTGTACGAGGTCGGTAAATAATATACCTGGTAAGTACGGGATCGTATCCACATGGACGGAACTAATCTGAAAATTCACACAAACAGTTAGAGCATGTAAAGAATGGTTGAGGGTTCTAACCACCCTTCGAAGGTGAATGATTGTTTGAATAGATGATTTATCTAAGTACCCTAAAGTTAGGGTAAAGTCCTAAGATTTGGATGCAAGGGAGAATGAGAGTGCAGGTATTGAGGATATCGGTAGGATTACTCAATTACTCTACTAAATGTTAATTCCATGATGACTCGATTACTCATCCATTTCAAGGTATGCGGATCGGGAAATAAATCAATTAAGTACATATGGGGTGCACCAAGGGTAATTGCTAATTGCGTTCTTCTCCTAATTAAAGCTCATGAATCACTCTCACATCCATTTCAAGGTATGTGAGAGTAGTGCATGTAGGTCGTGTTGCGCATCACACAACCACCATTCTGCGGCCCCTTTCGGATAATGCACGATTCGATAAACAGGTCATAACCCAATTAACAATTTAGATTGTTGGGTGAACTAAACTTTTAAATTACGAAATATGGATTGAAGGGGTCTTGCATTCATTTCAAGATATGCAATACACATTGTATACTTAGATGCAACAATTACGAAGCATCACCATTCTTCGGCTCCTCTATGGATAGTACCAAATCCAATTAATCATAAGCTTATTTCACCCAACAACATGGATTAACAAGGGATGCTGGAAATTAACATTAGCAAGGTAATCAAGACATCCTACATCAATCCAAAACACCCACATAATGAATCTAGTTTAACATATCAAAAACAGAATCAACATTCATAAAAATAGACATAGTTCGATGCAAAGAATGAAAGAAAGTGTGTATTAGCAAGAGGGCTGGAGATTTGTCACAAAATACAAGTTTCCTCAATCAGCAATCAATCTCAGCAACAGCAAAAACGAAATCAGAAAGCTCAAAACTCCCCAAAACCCTAATCCCCTTCTTAAGGAAGAAGATGACCTAAAATAGCAACAGATTAAGTTCTATATCTATTACATCTGAATAGTAGTGTTGTATACCCCCTAGGGGTTACATCTCATCCATCCAAAATGTCATCCAACAGCTCACATCGACTGGAGAGAAATCGGGTTAAGAAAAACCCGTTTCTCGCAACCCAGACTGCGGACGAAAAACCCCGATCAGTCGACTGTCGAACAAACGACAGTCGACTAATGACAGGTGACTGTCATTGCTACTAAAGGGCGACAAGCGACTGTATTTTAGACTCCCAGTTGTCTGTTGGATCCACATGTGACTGTCTTTTGTTCTTCAGTCGCCTGCTGCTGAAGTGTCAAAATAACAGAGAGTTGGCTCTTTCTGCTCCCTCAGGCATCTGGAAAATCAGTCGACTGATGCGAAGATAAAAGGCGACTGTACAATATTACAGTCGACTGTCAATCCTCTTGCAGGCGACTGTCGTTGGGCTTCAGCTTCTCCAGATGTAGTTCTTTAAAGGCAGGTGACTGCCGTTGTTTGGGCAGTCGACTGTCTGGTTGCCCAGGCGACTGTCGTTCCTTCTACATGTGTATGTTTTGTACTCCTCTTCTTGAGTTGATTTAGTCCCCTTCGGGACACCTGAAAAATCTAGAAAAATCCTTAAAAATATAGTAGACATTTATAATGCTTTGGGAAGTGAAATTGTGCCAGAATAAAATCATATGCTCACAAATGATGAATTAGTGTAAATGTAGTTAAGAGAGCATGATTCCATGGATTATATGCACAAGAGGAGATAATTATGATGTTAGAATATGCAATATTTATTCATAATCAGGCCGTTGTATAGAGGGTAGATTATGAGAGGGTTGCGTCGATGACCGTCCATACGAATGTCCAGGTAACTACTGCGCCAGTCTCCATTATAGGGATGCATGCATGGATGTTGACCATCGTGCCTTGTTTACAGGCTCTTGTGGCCAGGGCTACGTTGCTTCGACGCACGCCGGTGGTGGCTAATCATGAAGTCACCCTGGGGGCCGTTAAGATGGTCATGGAGAAGTCTCAGGCTGAGCTGAATAGAGTGGGGCTTCTGTGCAAACTGAGACTAAACCACATTCAGTAGCTTGAGCAAGAGTTACACGAGTCTCGCAAGAGGAAAGCAGATCAAGCTACCTCGACGGAGCAAGCAGAGAAAGCTCTGCTGGAGGAGAAAGCCAGTGCCAAGGCATAGCAGAGAGGGCAGTCCAGAAATTCAAGGATTCATTGCCCGATTTCAACCAGTTGTACATGCAAGACTATGAACGATGTTGATAGGAAGTGAAGGACCGATTCACTACCATCGCCACTGAGATTGACTAGATCCCTGTGATATTTCCAGATATCGATGATGAAGATCTAAGTCAGGGCACGGGGGAGGCCGCTCCTACTGGCGAAGTCGTCATCACGACGGGTGATGACACGGGTGCTGGTGCTCCGGACGATCAAGGGCATACTGCTATGCTTGAGGAAGACCAAGGGCCTAGCGAATCGTTGCAGAATCTTGACGCGCTTCTTAACCCGCCAGAGTTTTCAAATGTATAGGGGGTGATTGAGATACAAACGAGGACAATTTTGTAATATATGCGCCCGAAAAGTTGGCTTGTATCTCTTTGTTTTTCGTCACTCATATCGCATGGTTGTAATGCCTGATGGCCCCTTTCGACGGGTTAAACCCTTGCTGAAGATGATCAGAGTTAAGCCGTTGAAACATGCAAAAAACAGACCACTTTGTTCAGTGGCGAGGGAGTGATCCCCTCAACTTATGGCTGACGACACGAGAGGGTCGTTCATTGGGGAAGGGGTGGCCCCTTCGACTTACGGCTGACGACACAAGAGGGTCGTTCAGTGGTGAAGGGGTGGCCCCTCGACTTACGGCTGACGACGCGATAAGATTATTCTGTGGAAAAGGGGTGGCCCCTCAACTTACGGCTGACGACACAGGAGGGTCGTTTAGTGGCGAAGGGGTGGCTACTTTGACTTACGGATGAATACGTGAGAGGTTCGTTCAGTGGCGAAGGGATGGCCCCTTCGACTTACGGCTGATGACACAAGCGGGTCGTTCAGTGGAAAAGGTTATCCCCTCGACTTACGGCTGATGTTGTGATAAAGTCGTTCAGTGGCGAAGGGATGACCCCTTTGACTTATGGCTTGCGACATAAGAGCGTCGTTCAGTAGAAAAGAGTGGCCCATTCGACTTACAGTAGAGGACGCGATAGGATCGTTCAGTGGCAAAGGGGTGGCCCCTCGACTTACGACCGATGACGCGATAGGGTCGTTTAGTGGCGAAGGGGTGAACCCTTTGACTTATGGCTGGCGACACAAGATTGTCATTCAGTGGCAAAGGGGTGGCCCCTTTGACGCGATATGGTTGTTCAGTGGCAAAGGGGTGTCCCCTTCGACGCGATATGGTTGTTCAGTGGCAAAGGGGTGGCCCCTCGACTTACGGATGATGATGCGATGGGGTCGTTCAGTGGAGAAGGGTGGCCCCTCGACTTACGACTGACGATGCGATAGGGTCATTCAGTGGTGAAGGGGTGGACCCTCGACTTACGGCTGACGACGTGATCGGGTCGTTCATGGCAAAGGGATGACCCCTTCGACTTACGGCTGATGACACAAGATGGTCGTTCAGTGGCGAATGGGTGGCCCCTTCGACTTACGGCTGACGACACAATAGAGTCGTTTAGTGGCGAAGGGGTGTCCCCTCGACTTACGGCTGACGACATGATGGGTCGTTTAGTGACGAAGGGGTGGTCCCTTCGGCTTATGGTTGAAGACACAAAAGGGTCGATCAATGGCGAAGGGGTGGCCCCTTTAACTTACAGCTGACTACACGGTAGGGTCGTTCAGGCGAGTGTGTGGATCCTCGACTTACGACTGACGACACGTTAGGTTTGTTTAGTGGCGAAGGGGTGGCCCCTCGACTTATGGCTGACGACATGGTAGGGTCATTCAGTGGTGAAGGGGTGGCCCCTTCGAATTCCCACCGACGACGCGATAGGGTCATTCAGTGGCGAAGGAGTGGCCCCTTCGGCTTACGGCTGACGACACAAGAGGGTCGCTCAGTGGCGAAGTGGTGGCCCCTTCGACTTACGGCTGACGACACGGTAGGGTGTACATGGGTTTCATCAATATGAATTCGGTTCATCTAGATTTTTCCAAGGATCAGATCCTTTTAGTAGGGAGTTTGATGGTATAGTTTTCATAGAACTCATAAATGCTTTATCGAAGAGAGTTGTTTCGAAAAGGAAGCAGAATTTATTTGATGAAAAACATGTTTTAGTGTAGAAAGTAAAAAAGTGTACATGCATTTGTTTGTATCATGCCCATAGTCATTATGGTATTTACAGAACTTAAGGTCGTCCCTTTTCTCATATTTGCCTTTCTTGGCAGATTCTTGGACCAGATCTTCTCGTGGGACATAGGCAAGGACCTCCGTCTTGGGCACATTTGGTCTTGCATAAGTTGAGCGATCCTTGCTCCGAGGGCTTCTCTCTCTCGGTCTCTTGTCTCAAGATTCCTAGCGAGGGGTTCCCTGTGTTGGGTTTTCCCACCTGGTGTCTCCATGACGAGTAGGGGTGCCTTTTCCAGTAGCTTCATTTGGTTCCTCTACTTCTTCAGAGATGGTTAACTGATCTGTTATATTGAACAGCTTCGCGAGGCTGTTAGGTGGGAACTAGTGGAGCACCCTCCATAAATGTTTGTCCCGCACCGCTTGAGTGAAGGCTGCGATGACAGTCACATCCGACATGTCCTCAACTTTGATCCTTTCGTCATTGAATAACTGGACGAAGGTTTGGATTGGTTCCTTATCCTTCTGCTTGAATGTAAAGAGGTGGGAGGACTTTCTCTTGGGACGTCGACCTGCGACAAATTGCCTGCAAAACAATTCAACCAATTCGTCGAATGGCTCGATGCAGCCGTCAGGTAATCCATCGTACAGCCCTCTGCCCTCTTGAATATGGTTGTGTGGAAATCTCGGTAGAGATACAGCTCATCGACCCCATGAAGCAGCATCACATTTAGATACTTGCAGATGTGCAACCACGGGTCGCCTCTGCCATTATATGCCGGCAAGGCAGGGAGTTTGAACTTCGGAAGGAAAGGTGCAGACGTGATGTTCTCTTTCAATGGGGTCTGAAGTGCGGACTGGATAAGTAGGGATTGACTGTCCCCACTTGCACGTATGTAGCTCCTGAGGATTGGTTTGGGATATCCTCTCTCCTCCCATATCCACCTGCAAAATTGAGAGGGTTGTAACCTGGGGAGACCCCATATAGTACCTGATCTAGGATGTGGCGAGTTGCTTCCTTATAGTTGGAGGGACTGTGTCCTCCTTGGAAACCGAAGGTACGATTGTCATTCCCACTTTGCCATATTGGTGAGATGTGGTGGTTGTATTGTGTAGGGGATCTCTTGTCGATCCACTCTCAGATCTCTTGGATCCCTGAGCATGGCCATGCTTCTTGTCGGTGTCAGGGTTGGATTCGGAGGTGGTAGTTGCTCATTTGTGAGTGGTAGATCTCCCATGATTCGATGCACCAAAATATTGAGACTCTTGTCGACCTGATCTGCAAATTGGTCGAATTGCTCTTGGGACACCTTAGGCACTTTGGTGGCCATCCTGGATCACTTGGATGAGGATGTACAATCTGAGGCATCCTCAACCTGGACGTTGTTCGCTTTTTCTCTCGTTCGGACCTTGGTTCGGTCCGATGTTGCTGGGTCCAGCTGATATGCGTTGGGATGTCGAGCTGGTTAACTTTTTCACAGACCGTGCCAAACTGTTAAGGCCAAAAAAGACCAAAATAATTGAGTTGCTGAAGTGGATCCTTTCCTGCTGAGTCGGAGCCTTGTCAGTCGGATGTACGGGACCCTAGGTTGGAAGAACCAGGGTCATTGATGGATGGTAGTTGACTTGCGATGCTTGATTGATCCTTGAGCGGTTTGTATGTCGATCGATCGAGGTTGAGAAGCTCAGGAGCGACTGATAAGTGTTTATTATATATGGGTTTTCACTCTTTTTCATGCACGTTTACACCGTTTCATTTTCTATTCCTAAACGTTTTCCTTGTTTTGTCTCTTCTTTTGGATTTGTGGTCACTCACATGATTTACAGGAGATATATGCAAATTTGGGATCATATAGCAAGACCTTAGTGTAAAGAGGAGAAAGGAACGAAACCGAGGAGTGAATTGCGCAAGGAAGAAGTATTTTGTGAATAATAAAGCTCCATACAGCCGCGTCAATCCGCCAAAGAAGCATCAACGACGCAGCCGCGTCAATTTCCACCAAACGGCCACGTCAGAGGATTTTTGGAGTGAAGTGAAGAATGAATATCAGAGACTTTCGCGGCCCGTGTGAGCTAGGACGACACGACTACAAAACTACTGCCTCCAGAGCAGAATGATGCGGCCGCGTCAACATACCACGTGGCTCGTGACCTTCTTCACACGTACACGTCTCCATTGACACGACCGCATGGCCAAGCCCCCAGTCCCCCATTCATTTAGGGAATGATGCGACCACGTCGGTTCTTGACGTGGTCGCGTCAAACCCCTTCCCTACGATTTCTAAGCCGGATCTAGTGGGTATTTTTGTCTTTTGGACGTGCATATATAAGCATCCCTTCATCCTCCTGTGAGAGGAATCTTGTTTTCAGCAGTTTTTCTATCTTTTCTAGGGTTTTGGGTCATTTTGTAAGAATTCTAACTCTTTTATTCAGTCGTTTTTATTGTTCTAAACATTGATTAGTGTAATACTCTATCTTTATTTAATAGAATTTTTCTCTCATTGTTATTGCTGCTTTGTTTTATCTTCTATTACAGTTGTAGCTTGAATCCATGGCTTTGAATGCTTATCCATTGCTAGAATCCCTTCTAATGGGTAGTGAGTAGTTTTTATCTAGGGCAATGGGATGAATCCCATTGGATTGAGGCCATGGGTTGAACCAAATAACTGATTAGTTGCTGGGCTAGTTGAGATTAGGGGTACATTGTGACGATTATTATCATCGTAGATTCGACCCCCTCCCTTCGGGGTGATCGGGTCGGCCGCCGATCAAAAGTCGGGACCGATCCGGGGATCCGATCCCTACTACGATCCATATTATCGGTGTGACTGAACGCCAACGAGCACCGATTAGAGATCTCCAAATGTAGGTCTAATCCCCGAACGCCACTGTGGACGGAAGGAAGATTGGGAATATTCATCGTGCGTAATGCGCTCAACATACACCGGTGCATCGGAGACCCCCCGACATCGGTGTAGGTTGGGTTGGCCTATCATTGCATCGTGACAGTGGGGGGTAGGACATGACATAAGGGAATAACCTATCATGCATCATGACAGTGGGGGATAGGCGAATACCCTTAGGTCATATGACCTCTCCCGAGTCCCAATGAACCTGACAACTCATTAATTATTAGTTTGACCCTAACCCTAGTCAAATGGCAGGGATTCCCCACGCCCAAGAGCTTTTACCCCTTGATCACACTTTTCTACCATTCACCCACCAACCACCGTGAATATCACATAGCTTTCATCCGAAGACCTATAGAAACCGATACTCATTAACCGCCTCCTCGTGTTCACGCAACTACACACGACCCGTGGGCTGCTATTTTTATTAGCATCACTCGATCCCCTCTTGGGGGCACCGGGGATGCACGATTTGATATTGGTTTTTAGTCTTTGTAGAGAGAATATCTTTTTATTTTCCTTTGTTTTATTTTGTTTGTATTTTCTCTTTCATTGCCCCTTGGTGCTTTTGATGTTTCCTTTTTGGTGTAGGCTTTTTGCATGCACATGCGATCTCAAGACATAGTGAACTTGCGTCTACTAGACCCAGAGATTGAAGCTACTACAGAAGGCTTAACACCGAGAGGAGGAGGAGAGAAGCCCTCAAGACAATGGACGAGATACTCAACCCCAAGAATGGTTCGCCGCCGCCGCCGCAAACTAGGTCGCTCCTCGATTACTCAATGCCTCATAATAGGTCAACATCTAGCGTTCTAAGGCCAGTAGTGGAGCCAAATAATTTTGAACTCAAACCATCCTTGGTTTATTTCGTGTAGAGGGACCAATTCTCAGGGGCCCCTATGGAGAACCCGAATGACCATCTAAACACCTTACTGGAGAAGATGGATACATTGAAGATCAATGGCATCACCAATGACGCCATCAGGCTAAGACTTTTCCCTTTTTCACTTAGGGATAAAGCCAAGGATTGGCTCAGGAGTCACAGTCCAAATACGTTCACTACGTGGAACAGTGTATCTCTTGTTTTTCTGACAAAGTACTTTCCTCCAGGTAAGACTGCCAAGTTGCGCAACGAAATCACAAACTTCAAGTAGTCAGAGCTAGTCTTTGTATGAAGCTTGGGAGAGGTTTAAGGACCTCCAAAGAGTCTGCCCCCACTACATCGTACCAGGTTGGTTACTTATTCAGGCCTTGTACAATGGGCTAACGCCACCGGTGAGGATGTTTATAGATGCCGCTGCTAATGGCACCATAATGAGTAAGACTCTGGCCGAAGCAAAGAGATTGCTAGAAGCAATGGCTGAGAATAACAACTCCTGGAGCAACGAGAGGAGCACCTCCACTAGGGGAGGTAAATATGATGTCGACGAGGTATCATTACTTTTCGCTAAGTTTGATGCCCTAACTAAAAAACTTTCCCATATTACACTTAGAGCTGCTAAATCGCCTACGAAGGCAGTTTGCGAGGTTTGTGGTGTGCAGGGACACCAAAGCACTGAATGTTCATCACCTATGGCGGTTCCCCTGGATATGACAATCGAACAAGCGAATGCTTTTATGGGAACAATCTGAGGCCGCCAAGAAACCCATACTACGATACTTACAATCAAGGGTGGAAGAATCACCCGAACTTCTCATACCGGACTCCGGGATTACAAGCTCCCCCACCATACCCTCAGTAGCCTCAGGAATTTCAAACTCCAGCTCCTCAAGCCCAATTTTAGAACTTCAATCAGAGGCCTTCGGTAAATGCACCCCCATCCAAAATTCGAGCCTGGAATTGCTAATTGAGAGTCATATCCGAACTCAAGGCCAGAGGAATGACTACTTCCAAACCTCTATCCAACAGCTAATAATGACGATGCAACAGCTTGCGTCCACATCACAACAGCTGGCGACTGGCCAAAAGTCCATGGAGACCACAATGGCACAGATGGCACAACAACTCTCCCAGCTCTCCAAGGCACAGGGGAAGTTGCCAAGGCAAGTCGAAGAGAATTGTCATGCCCTATTTTGAACTATACGTGTATTCTACTTAACACACGTAGTATTTCTACTTACGATGCATGGGTAGATATGAAATAAGTGTGGGTATCGATGTATGTAACGTAGTGCAAGAGGGATTGGGCTGTAATACATGGCTAAGGGAAGAGAATGCAAAATGTGAGTGCGGGAGAAGAGCAAATGACGTCGTTGGTGTAAAACAACAGGAATGTATTAGACGTGTGTGTGTGATGCATGCATGCATGCATGGATGTGTGTGGATGCGTGTAGGGAGAGCCATGCTAGTGTGAAAGGGGTTAGGGGTCAATGGCAACCCCCGTAAATTTTTAGAAAAGCTAGGGGCAAAACGGTCATTTGGACTAAAGTTGTCGTGCGTACATACTAAAGTGGTGTGTGCATAAAGTAATGGCAAACTTGTAAATACCTAAAAGTTGAGGGGCATTTTTGGAAGGGTATTTTGGTCATTTAACATGTTGCATGCTTATCCTAGGAGTTTTCTAGTTAGAGATATTTTGAGAGAAACTTCTCTCTTTTTCTTTACTCTTCCTTTCTTTTATCTTTTCATTTTTTCGTTCCTCCATTTTCCTCCCCATAGGGCCGGCCACCCCTTCTCCCCTTTCTCCTTCTTCATCATTTGGAAACCCTAATTACTCACTCCAAGAATCAAGTATGTCATGTGGCCTGCAAGTGGGAAGAAGGTGGAGAAGAAAGAAAGAGAAGAAAAGAGGAAAACCAAAGTTTTGAGGTATGAATCTAACTTGGATTTGGAAATTTATTTAGGGTTTCATTATATTATGTTTTATGTCATGTTTGCTCAATTTGTATTAGGGGTGACTAAAATTTTATGTGCCAAGTTCCAATTTCACTAATTACCCTTGAAATTCCTTGCAAAATCCGCCTCTTTGGAATTCTGAAATTCTGTTGTGTGTTTATACTTGGATTCTGATCTCTATGGCTTGAATTAGGTTTCGAAAAAAATATGTACTTGTATATCTTGAAGTTCTACCCCAAAATCATATAAATTTTGATATATGTTCAATTCAGAAATTAGGAGCAAAAATTCCATCTTTACAACATGTCTGTTTGATTTTTAGTCTTGACACAGTTTAGCAAAATTGACCTAAACACCTGCACACACAATGGGATTTTATGTTCTTGGTCTTGTTGAAAATTTAACAGGTTTTTCTATAATTTTATCACTGGGCTTATATGTCGAATTTCTGATTGCAACATGACCAAAATTGGCCTTCAATACAGACCCTGAAATCTGTCTGAAAAATAGATTTGACACACTTTACCAAATAATTCACTATAAATCATATACTTAATATTTTTGCTTCAAATTTTATCTGTAATCCAGGACTAACATATCTATAACTTTCATTTGGAAAGTGTTATCAAATTCTCACTGAAAAAGGATGATATATGGTCAATTGTGGTGACTGTTTACAATTTCCAGCAAGCTGAAATGTTCAAGAGATGTTGTAACTATGACTTGATATTAAATTTTTCTCTATTATGCATGTGCATTGTTATTGCTTGAAGTAGGGGTTCATTGTGATAATTGCTCTTGGATTTACTCATGTTATAATGGCTATGTTAATGACTCCATCATGTGTTCGATGAAATGCCTCAATGAAGGCAATATCCGATAATTTGAGTAACGTGCATGTGTTGGTATTGGCCTTGAGCCATATTGATAATTGGTGAAGTTAGAGGCTTGAATAGCATGGATACATTGAAATTGTGAATGGATGATGTGTTGTGATAGAGGACATGTCATGTGAGTGCAGGACCCTATATTTAATAATGGACGACTAAGGTGATATGTCCACCATGCGATCATGACCCCTAACGTGTTACGTATGATGCTAAATTATAAAATTGGATATGTCTCAATCCTCTCTAATGAGGGTGAGTTAGTAAAACCCGGGCTTAGGTGGGATTTGAGTAAATTATGGATATAAGGCCTGGACTGAGAAGTTGGGGGAAATGATTATGTGATATGTGATATTTATAACCACTCGCC
Organism: Scilla litardierei; assembly: GCA_030789695.1. Lineage (NCBI taxonomy): Eukaryota > Viridiplantae > Streptophyta > Magnoliopsida > Asparagales > Asparagaceae > Scilla > Scilla litardierei. The sequence goes on along the minus strand of CM061136.1, from coordinate 133,180,997 downwards.
TTTACCGGGAGTGGATGGGATATTTATACCCACTCGTCTTTACCGGGAGTGGAGGGGGCATACGGAGGTTGTCTTATTATGTGGAGATCCTCACTCCTGCCAGGGACGGGGGAGCTGAGAGGCCCGGTGTCGTACAGTGCCAATGTCCACTGTGCCGTGTGCTATATTCACCCTAAATTGGGGTGAAGTCCAGGTCCTGGTATCACACAGTTTACCCATGTTCCCAACTAAATAAAATAACAGACATATGTTCTATATGTTGCTTCTTCTGTTTGCAACACTTCCCTTTCCCTTTGCATGCTTGCTTGTGACATTGTGGTTACACATGGCACTTGTGATTCCTCTTTTAGTATATGTTGTGTGAACACTTGTATTATTATTCGTGCTAACCTTTTCCTTGAAGTAGCTCGACATCAAACCGCAGGTATGATTCCTCACTTAGCTGTTTACTTTTCGTCACATTATTTAGTTTGCACATCTTATTTATCTTACCTTGCTTCGTGGTTGATAACCTTAAATTAGTGTTCCAAATCCAAGTTGGTTCCTACTGGGGCACGCGTTGACGTGCTCCTCCCTATTTTTTAGGTAGCAGGAACATCGTGGTTGGTGGTGACTTGGAGTTGGGTTTCAGGAGTAGAATTTGGTGTAAGCTGTAGCTATATAGTGTGACATGGTTGTCTTGGAAGGTGGAGAGTGTTGGTGTATATGTAGTGGTGCACTTGGACTATGTATGTAAATGAAAGTTGTTATATAAATTTGTTGTTGTTATTCTATGTTATTTATGAGTTGCTTGATATTTTAATGAAGCTGCACTTGTACTATCCCAGTATGTGCGCAATGGCCTGCTTATTCAGTTACTTCTTCCTCTCTCTCTTTCCTCTCTCTTCACCCTCATTCTTCAGGATACTTGGAAAAAAAATTTAAATGCCGGGTATTCTGGGGAATGGGGCGTGACAGTTTTTGGTGGCCCATGTAGATCATCGCACTGCGATGTGCGCAAGGATAGTACATGTAACGCTTCAGTAGATGATTGGGATAGATTAGCCCTAAGGTGGGTAGTGACTTTAGAGCCTTAAGTGATCCACCCTTGAATCCCTAGCTTCGGAAGTCAGGGGATGAGCTTCAAACAGTAGAGTATACAATAGATGTATATTTGTTGGTATCATTGTATACATATATAATAATGCGAATTCGTGTTTATAAATGCAGTTGTTGTACTTGGATATTTAGATTATATACGTCGCATGAATACTGGTATTCAGTAAATATATATATTTGTATTTGAATGGTATGAAAGTTGCACGTATAGCGTATATACTAGGTGTGCGAGTGCTTGAGTATATGAATATGCTATGTCTCTATATAGATACATGAAACGGGTATGTGTGTAGTGTTGAGTATTGGACTCTCCACCTTGATTTTGATGATGATCAAACACAAATCATTGTGTCTAACTCTTGTGATTGCAGTTAGCTAAAAAGTCACCAATTAGATTCAAGAAGATCAAAAGTGACTTCATGTATTGATTCAAGTGTAGGACTTGGTAGATCAACAAAGGTGAAGCATTGGCTTGAAGAACTCAAAGGCTACTTCAAACCTCAAGCCAATGGCATCAACAAATGAATGGAGATTCAATCCAAAGAGAAGAAAGGAATGGATGAGTCAAAAGCTTCGATGACCATGACGTTGAAGATATTCAAGTCATTCAACTAAAAGACTCAAGCCCATGAAGAATTATGGAGATCGTCGCCAAAGTAATTTGTTCATCTCAAGCGACGTCCCAAGACTTCCTCAGAACGCGTGATCGTTGTGCCTGGAGCTTTGTTGAAGCTCAAGGAGTATTCATGAAGTCAAGGGATTCAGATTCTCCATGTTGAAGCTTCGAAGACGGTTCGTCATGTTATTTATATTGTCTTCTAGCTTCATCTCATAGAATATTAAGCCTTGAGTAGTACTTGCCTAGAAATCTTCATAACTATCATATCTTATCTCTAGGATTGCCTTAGAAGCCATTAGAAAGTTTCCCGTAGCTTATCGCTTCTTTTCATGGCTTCATATGCATCTTAGTTGGTTCAAGAAGAAGAACCAACCGACTAGATGACAATCTAATAGGTTGGGAATCCTTCTTGAACCGACTAGATATCCTTGCTTAATTCAGCCCATTCACTGTTGGTCAATTAGTCGGTCCAAGAAGGTTCACCGACCGACTAGATGACGATTTAGTCGGTTGGAAATCCTTCTCAGACCGACTAGTTATCCTAATCAATTCAAGACCATTTGTTGACCAATTAGTCAGTCCAATAAGGTTCACCGACGGACTAAATAACGATCTAGTCGGTTGGTGTCTCTTCTCAGACCGACTAGTTTTCCGTGTGAAATTCGACCTTTGTACTGTTGACCAGTTAGTTGGTTCAAGAAGAATGGTTAATGCATTAAATGCCAATCTAGTCGGTCCAAGAAGGTTCACTGACAGACTAGTTGTCAATCTAGTTGGTTGATGATCCTTCTTAGACCGACTAGTTCTTACCCAGATTTCACCATCTTCTCTGTCAACCATCTAGTCGGTCCAAGAAGGTTCACTGACCGACTAGTTGTCAATCTAGTCGGTTGATGATCCTTCTTAGACCGATTAAGCAGCTTCAGAATAGAGCCGTTGGGGCATTTAATGCCACGAATTTTGTGACCGTTTTCTCTCTTCCCTATATAAGTTTGAGTGCTTCTAACCAGGGATCCAAGGCTAAAATTAGAGACATTTTCACACCTTTGAAGAGAGCCATTCAACTCCAATTCCAAGCTCTCTCATCTCACAAGAATCTCTCTCTTACTCTTTGAACCTAACTCCTCAAGAGAGATTCTCATTCCTTGTGTGCTTCTCAAGCTAATAGCTTGAATCCAAGTCACCATCTACTCCCTAGCCATCTATTGCTGCTCATCTTGGTGGAGCTAGGGTTTGGTGATCTCATCTTCCTCAAAATCCATTCTTGCCCCCAAATTGGTAAGTATTTCTCAAGGCATAGGATTTTGTGGTAAGAAGTTTTATATTTCATTCTTTATACTTCATATTGTTGTATACTCACGGTGGTGAGAGGATTGGCTTGATCCCAAGTTGTGGGAGTCAAGATTTCGTTTTGCTCTCGATTAGTGAGAGTGTGCTTAGTTCCAGGTTGTGGGACTAAGGTTTTTGCGTGTTCCCGGGTTGTGGGATACACGGACATCGATTGTAGGTCGATTGCACTTGTGGGGTTTCCGCAAGTGGGCTAAAGGAAATCTCTAGCGGTTTGCTAGAGTATCCGGAGAGGATCCGGGTGTTGCTGGAGTAGGGCACTGGTAACAAGTCGGGGAGACTTGGGTGGCACCGAACCAGGGTAGATTGCTTGTTTGCATTGCATTATTCCTTGTGTTGTTGTTCACTTATTGTATTCCGCATTTGTTGGTTAAGTAGGGTTTTATTTGGCGTAAATTCCTTATAATTCTATAAAACACTATTTACCCCCCTCTAGTGTTTGTTCCTCATAGCACAGGGTCACTACATGTAGGTATGTGGTATGCTTGTGTGACTCTGAGGTATAGGTGATATGTAAATGTTTATTAGTGGATGTATACTGGTGGGTACATATAAGCTAGTGGAGACATATGAGTTGTAAGGCTGTGAGTGAGGATATGCACATATGTTGAATGAGTGCATGTATGTGTTTCTTATCTATTGTAATACGGTCGTGTTGCATGTGGAGAATGCACCGATGTGTGTACTTTTATCCTTGTATGGATAGAGTAGTGGAATGTTTATATTGTCTTTGGATATGGGGGGAAGTATATATATGTGTGGATATATGTGAGCCTGTATAGGTAGAGGGTGTAGACATAAGTGTGGGAAGTTAGTGCATATATACCACTAGTGTTGCATTGCTAGTGTATGAATTCCTAATGTGTTAGATTTGAATAACTGTGGGTGTGTGTATGTGCTGCCTATGTGCCTATAGGAATTGGTATATTGATTTACTTTGGTATATGGTCGTGGGTTGTATTATTGCGTGAAGACAGGTGTTGTGCAATGGCCAAATATGGTGTGTATGTAGAGATATATATAAGTTATGGGTGTACGGGTAGTATGAGTAATGCTCTAGGGTGTTTAGAGTAGATGTATCCTATGGTGGGTAGGGGTGCTTTAGACTTGTCCACCCTCAGTTTAGGACTTTAGTGTAACGGTCGCTTTCCGACCTTATTAATTTTCTGCGTGCACGTGCTTTATCGTGTACATATTTTATTTGGCTATTTCTGAATTCCAAAATATACGATGTGATATGCCGTTGTGATCGTTTGGGAGTGTAGAATTTTATATTAATTTTTGGGAACATCATTTCACGGCTCGTTTTCTCGCAAAACGACTTGGAACGATAGGGGCGTTTTAGTCAATTGACTCAAAACGCCGTTTCCAATTTTATGTAAATTCTTGGTGGGCATTACGCATGATCAGGTTTCATAGATATGTGTATCTCGTCTCCACGATCGTCCAGGTATTTTCGGATTATTTTTCTGACGCCCGGATTGAGAGATATCACCCGGATAAACCCCGACCGTCGATCTCCCCAAATCAGATTCAAATTTCGAATTTGATAGTCAAATCTGGCTATATCCCTAATTATCTTCATAATATCTTTCCTAATCTGCTCCCTCTATTGACCCCTAGACTTTCCCCAAATTGTACCCCCTTATCTCTCTCTATCTCCCACACTTAACCCAAATCCTCTAGTTAAATATCAATTCTAATATTATTAAAACCCTAGTTTATTTCCCTCATTCACGTGCGGCTATAACCTAGGGCAAACGAAATTTTTCAGCCGCCATACAGAAGAAAAAAAGCCCCCGAGCACATCTCTCACCTCTCCCTCGTCTTCCTCTCGCGGCGTCTAACCCCGACCTCCGGCGGGTTGCTCCGAAACCCGCACACCGCCGCAGCAGCCCGATGACACCGCTCCGGCCGCCGCGCTCAACTTCCGAAGCCGTAGACCCCCCCACAAGCGTCGGTGAAGCCGCAGCAGCCCCCGCTATTGACTTCCGATCGGTGCTCGGCCCACGTGACCGCCGGCTATCCCTCCGACGTCTCCTCGTCAACCCCCGGCCGTCGCGTCCCCTCTCCCTCAGCCAACAGCCGTCGACGGCCCGTGCAGCCGCCCCGATCGCTCTCGCAGCCCCACGCGACCGCCGGAGCCCTCCTCCACCGGCGTGATCGTTGCTGCGAACGGCAGCTGCATCCGCTGCCGTTTTCCACTGCTGTTCGGCGCTCTCCACCGCCGGAGACACCCCCCGCGACTTCCTCCTAGGCCAGACAGCTCACGACCGTGTTTCGACGACGTCGTATCGATGTTTTCGCCCCCGTTGCTCGTTGTTTCGCCTTTACTCGCTGCTCACGCACTTCGTCCGCTGCCTGGACAAGTTCCGCTACGCTACCCGTTGCCGAGACGCCATAGGCGACGCAGATCTTCTACCGTGCAGACGCTACGCCCATCCTGCATCGAACACCGGAGAGGTTGGTCCCCTATACTCGTAGCAAGCCAAACTATACGCCATCAAAACCTAACTAAAATCGGCAACTTAACACATTAAATTTATCTTACGCTCCCTTAAAACGTTGTGAAACCGTAGATCGACGATCGGACTTTTTGACTGTGCACATAGGATAGAATCGTCGGATAGGCTGAACGGACTTTTTGACATGTGACTGTTAGGGTAGCCACGTCCAACCTAGAAACAAATCTAAATAGGATTTATTGAAAAATGCGACCTAACACCGTCGCCGTGACACTGTTTCAGACGGACTACCGCGGACGCGACGCCTGGACGAGACGCCCCAGACGGACGACACACTCGCCACCGCAGGCAAGTGTACCCACTTGCGTTTTTGACCGTGTCTTGGTCTTAAATTGTTAGAACTGTTAGACTGTGAGTGTATAGAACCGGACGTGAAATGATAGCGTCCGGATCGCCCTGACGACTTAGACTTGACGACGAAGTCTAAGCCCGACAAACAACAACTTTTTGACACCGTAGAATTATCTTGAGTGTGCGTGCGTGTGGACACCCTAGAATAACATCTCCCGTACACTGGTCGTGTCGTGTCCCTGTTACACAAAAAGCCTACGGGCGTTTCAGATGCTCTCCCCGCGAGAGTGATCTCTGTGATACAAAAAGCCTACGGGCGTTTCAGATGCTCTCCCCGCGAGAGTGATCTCCGTGATACAAAAAGCCTGTGGACGTTTCAGATGCTTCCCTAGCGGAAGTGATCTCCGTGATACAAAAAGCCTACGGGTGTTTCAAATGCTCTCCCCGCGCGAGTGATCTCCGTGATACAAAAAGCCTGCGGACGTCTCAGCTGCTTCCTTAGAGGAAGTGATCTCCGTGATACAAAAAGCCTGCGGGCATTTCAGATGCTTTCCCCAGCGGAAGTGATCTCTGTACTTCTTGTCCCGAGTTCCTGGGTTTGGGGTAGGGTTGAGCGTGCACACGGGGAGAGGGTCTGATCCCCCTCGAACCGTAAGGCGTGAACCCTTCGTTTCTCATATGTCCTGTCTGTTTTGTCTTGTCTAGTTCCGTCTTGTCCTGTCACCTTTAGGATAGTCCCGTAGTCGGTAGCACACGCTACGACTACTGTTTGCAGCAGTTTACTTTCCTGCTACATTACTTCTTTTGCTACTCTGTTGTAACCCCAGCATGATAATCAACCAGTAAAACGATGTTTAATAGTTCAGTACACTTGCAGTAGAGTCTGACTTTCTGTTGTAGACTTTACCTGACGTACAGTTCCTTTCTTTGGTGCTGTACGTCAGGTGTCAAGCCGGAGTATGACGACCAGACAGAGCTACCCGAGGACGTAGAGCCAGAGGACGCCGATCCTGAGTACGTGCCCGAGGAGGACCAGAGTTAGAGATCTCCGTTGCTGATCCAGAGATTCCATTTTAGTTGTTGGGTGCGTTGCACCGTTTACTTTTTTTAGGTTGGGTGCTTGCACCAGTAGTTTTCTTTATGTCGTTGTAGCCGACTCAGGCTTTTGTTGGACTCAGTACATTGGATAAATAATTTGGAATAAAATGATTGTCTTTCCCTTTCAGTACTTTTATTGTTCTGTACTAACATACAGGGACCTGTACCTTCGACTTGGAGTACCACACAGACGCTTATTAGGTCTGGGCTTCTCAGCTCTGGCCTAAGCGGGCCTTAGTCACGCTCCGCCTCCGTTGTTTTGGGAAGCGGGGCGTGACAGGTTTTAGTGGTGGCCCATGCAGGTCCCGCCCCATTTCTTTCTGCAAGTACGGAACAATAGGAGTAAGGACATTCATTTTATGATATCCAGTAATCGAACGAGTCTAATCTCTGTATTTCTTGACTATAGGATAGCAGGACGACGCGTCAACCGATCCGGGAACTCAGGCGATGGAGTTCCGGAAGACCAGGGCGGAGAGTTTCGCCAGTTCCTGGGTGTGATGAAAGAGATGCTGGACGTGCAGCACCAGTTGGTTCAGCAGTCTCACCGTGCTGCCCATGCTCCTCCAGTTGCACTACCACCGCCTCCGCCTGCCCCTCGAGCTGCTCCCGGAGTGAAGCAGTTCAATGAGCTTCAGCCGAAGACATTTTCCGGGAAGGAAGGACCGTTGGCCGCTGATGAGTGGATTTTGAGTACTGAAGAGAAGCTGATTGCTGTGAAGATTCCCGATGATACCCAGGTCAAGATAGCGAACATGCAGTTGTCAGAAAATGCTAGGAACTGGTGGCGCATTGAGGAGAGGCGCCTGCAGAAGCCAGTGGAGTGGAGGACCTTCTGCTCGATGTTCAAGGATAAGTATTTCACCAAGGCTGCGAGGAGGGAGCTGTTGAGCAGATTTGTGGACCTGAAGCAGGGGGATATGACCGTCGATGAGTACGAGGCAGAGTTTGAGATGCTGAGTCGGTTTGCCCCACATATGGTGAGAAAGGAGGAGAAACGAGCTGATCGTTTCCATCAGGGACTGCATCCAAAGATTCAGGCTTCGATGTCTTCTACAGATTTCACGACCATGGGAGCGGTGCTGAATGCCGCGAGGAACCATGAGACCATATCGCGTCTACCTGACCCTCCAGCTGATAGAGGGAAGCGTCCCATGGAGCAGTACCGGCCACCTGCTAGGCCAACGATGAGGCCAGTCCAGACAGTGCCTTTCAAGAGGCCAGGAGCACCTATGTAGACTCAGAGTAAGGGACCATGCCATTACTGCAGGAAGACAAGACACGTTCAGAAGGATTGTAGGAGAAAGCTGGGATTGTGCTTGGTTTATGGAGATGCTTCGTATGCAGCTAAGGATTGTCCGAGAGCGCGTCATGCCATGGTCGGAGCACCAGCCCCGCTACAGAGTAGAGCACCTGCCCCGGTTCAGAGAGCAGCTGCTATACGTGGACCACCCTTGGCGCCACAGAGGCAGATGTTTCAGATGGCAGTGCAACCCCAGAGGCCGGCTTACACCATGACCGCTGTTGAGACTGAGGAGCTGGATGGAGTCATTGCAGGTATACTCCGAATCTAGTCTTTTATTTCCTAGAGTAGATCTTACTGTTAGTTGCTTGTTTGCCTTGTTTGCTAGAGTAGTGTTGTTTGACCTTAGTCTCTTTACATCTTAGGAACCATTATTGTGTCCTCTCACCCTGCTTTGGCTTTGTTCGACTCCGGTGCATCCATGTGCATCCTATCCCGGAGATTTGTAACAAAGCACTCCATTCCCACCCACACACTTCCTAAGTGTTGGGACATCACCACAGGGAACGGAGTGGTGACTGTGAACATGGGTTGTCGATCGATTCCTTTAGTGGTCAGTGGACACGAATTATTTGCAGACTTCATCGTCCACGATCTACCGCATTTCGATGTCGTTCTTGGCATCGATTGGCTGGGGGATTTCCACGCGTCGATCGAATGCCACATCAAGAGGGTTATATTCTGGATTCCAGGCCATCCGGAGTTCGAGTTCCGTAGCAGAGACGAGTCGCTTGGGCCCATCAGATTTCGGGCCAAGCCACAGATGCCGATTGTAGCAGCCATGTAGATAGAGATCGACCGACCAGCTGTCGTCAGAGAGTTCGACGACGTCTTCCCGGAGGATATCTCGGGTCTGCCACCTGACCGAGCTCTAGAATTTGGTATTGATCTTATGCCGGGAGCGCAGCCGATATCGAAGGCGCCTTATCGAATGGCTCCTGCTGAGCTTGAGGAGTTGCGGAATCAGTCAGATGAGTTGCTGCAAAAGGGACTCCGTGATGCTCTCCCCATGAGAGTGATCTCCGTGATACAAAAAGCCTACGGGCATTTCAGCTGCTTCCCTAGCGGAAGTGATCTCCGTGATACAAAAAGCCTGCGGGTGTTTCAGATGCTTTCCCCAGCGGAAGTGATCTCTGCACTTCTTGTCCCGAGTTCCTGGGTTTGGGGTAGGGTTGAGCGTGCGCACGGGGAGAGGGTATGATCCTCCTCGAACTGTAAGGCGTGAACCCTTCGTGTCTCACGTGTCCTGTCCGATTTGTCTTGTCTAGTTCCGTCTTGTCCTGTCACCTTTAGGATAGTCCCGTAGTCGGTAGCACACGCTACGACTACTGTTTGCAGCGGTTTACTTTCCTGCTACGTTACTTCTTTTGCTACTCTGTTGTAACCCCAGCATGCTAATCAACCAGTAAAACGATGTTTAATAGTTCAGTACACTTGCAGTAGAGTCTGACTTTCTGTTGTAGAATTTACCTGACGTACAGTTCCTTTCTTTGGTGCTGTACGTCAGGTGTCGAGCCGGAGTACGACGACCAGACAGAGCTACCCGAGGACGTAGAGCCAGAGGATGCCGATCCTGAGTACGTGCCCGAGGAGGACCAGAGTTAGAGATCTCCGTTGCTGATCCAGAGATTCCATTTTAGTTGTTGGGTGCGTTGCACCGTTTACTTTTTTTAGGTTGGGTGCTTGCACCAGTAGTTTTCTTTATGTCGTTGTAGCCGACTCAGGCTTTTGTTGGACTCAGTACTTTGGATAAATAATTTGGAATAAAATGATTGTCTTTCCCTTTCAGTAATTTTATTGTTCTGTACTAACATGCAGGGACCTGTACCTTCGACTTGGAGTACCACATAGACGCTTATTGGGTCTGTGCTTCTCAGCTCTGGCCTAAGCGGGCCTTAGTCATGCTTCACCTCCGTTGTTTTGGGAAGCGGGGCGTGACATTTAGTCCTATACCGTGCCTATTATGGGATAAGGATATATGTATGACGTGTAACACATGTAGGATGTGATGGATGAAAGGATTCGAGATTATACAGTGCATGTATAAGTAGGATGGCTATGGGTTTGCATGGTTATGTGGAGTTATGGTATATGTATATATGTGTGTATACACTTACATATAGAATGGTGTTTATAGGACCATTTGGATGTATATGTAGTGCATGTATCCTTCCGTATATTGTGGCATGAGGGGAGATTGTGTATTGGTATATGAGATACTTGTATGAATGTAGGTGTGTTATAGCAAGCATGGTGTTATCGTGTATATATGTTGTTATTATTGAATTTGTATTGGTGTATGTCTTATGAGTGGTTATACGTATATATGTATGTGAATGATCCCTATTCTGATTTGCATGTATCAGGATATGAATGTGTGCGTATATGGGGTGTGACTATCTACTGAATGTGTATGAATATTGAAATACACTTAGTATGCGAGTAAAAGTGTGGATATATTGGATGTTAAGTATATAATGGTATGGGTAGCTACCGACTACCTGCTTGTGTAGTTTGAGTAGCTTGGCTGTATCGGTGTGTAATAGCAGGATATGTATAGAATGTGTGAATTGGTGTGTGTGCCCATAGATGGTAATGTATGTGCATGGTGCTGGGTCCTAGTATATACATATATGCATGTCGGTGTGCATATCTGCTATTAGTATAATAGTTATGTGTGCATACGTGTACATGTATTTGACTATATGTGGATTCAGAAATCTATGTATGGTATTGATACTTATACATCTGTGGGTGCATAATGAATATGTGCATGGGAGTATCTATGTGGGGTATTGCTTGTTGCGTATACGTGAATATGTACCATAGTTGTATGAATTTCTATGATACATGTCGCAATGGAGTGTAGGAATGTGTTCATGTATGTGCAGTGGGCAGTAGGAGTATATGTAATAACGTGTATATTGGATGAATGAATATATATATGCTTATACATACCTTTGTTTGTTTACCTGCTAATCTATTCTATAGGGTTGCTTATCCAAATATCTTGGTGTGTCTTGGATAAACGTATTCATGGTTGTTTGCATGTATATATAGGTCTGTACCAAAGCATGTGTGTATGTATATACATGTGCAATGTGAATGTAAATATGATAGATATGGAATATATGTGTAGATATATGTTTGATGGATGTAAATGAACGAAACTGTTTGATATGTGGGTATTAGAATGTGTGTATTTGTTTGTATATTTATGTGTATACGCGTGTGTGGAGTGTAAATGGATGTTTATAATTATTTGACTATTATGGCAGTATGTGCGTAGGATATGCAAGGGTGGTTATATGTATAGCATATGGTGGGGAATGTATTATGTTAGTGAACTCTTGTGTGAATTGTGTGTGGTATATATGCCTATCTGTGTGAGGCAGTAGGTGCATTGCTATGAATGTGAGATTATGTATGTATTTATCTGAAGTTATGACTGTGAACCCTATGTGACTTGATCGTACGTGTGTAAGTACGTGCCCGTAGGTGTAAGTACGGATGTGACTAAATGTTGTGTGTATATAAATATTTACATGCCTATAAATGTGAGTGAATTCATATGACTAAGTATTGAGAGTATAGGAATCTGGTGTACATACGGTGTGCCACAGTGACAGTGACCATGTTCATCAAATAATGGTGTGTTGATTAATGTGTATTGTCGTGTGTTTGTGCATGGATATAGACGTATATGTATATATATAAACAGGTAGGATGTAAGTCGTTTATACCTGAATCTATTTGTGGTGTATATGAAAATGTACCATGCGTGAGTACCTTATGAATCATGATATAGATATGATGTTATGTCATATCACATAGGTATGAGTAGTGATCTGGATACGTATAATGATACATATATAGATCTATATGTGGTATGTGTGTGTGTCGTATCTGTTAGTGTGTATGTATGTGCTTAGATATTTATATGAAGGATGCCTATGTGTATATATATGTGGTGAATGCATATAGTGATGTGGATGTGCTACTAGATGAATAATAAGATGTATCTGTGATATGTGTGCGATGCAGATGTGTATGGATGATAGTGAAGCATATAGTATATATAAGTGTGGTGTAGATATGTATTCTTATTTGTACTTCATGGGTAGAAAGACCTTCATATCTCGCTGACCTTCGGCGGGGCTCACACCCTAGAAAGTTCGAGGACGAACTTTATTTTAAGGTGGATAGGATGTCATGCCCTATTTTGAACTATACGTGTATTCTACTGAACAAACATAGTATTTCTACTTACAATGCATGGGTAGGTATGAAATAAGTGTGGATATCGATGTATGTAACGTAGTGCAAGGGGGATTGGGCCGTAATACGTGGCTAAGGGAAGAGAATGCGAAATGTGAGTGCGGAAGAAGAGCAAATGACATCGTGGGTGTGAAACAACAGGAATGTATTAGACGTGTGTGTGTGATGCATGTATGCATGCATGGATGTGTTTCGATGTGTGATCACTCCTTATTTTACACTTTTTTTCCCGCATGTTTGCATGCCATTTAGATCGCTCAAATCATGATTTTCACGATATGTCGATGATATTGCGATGCTTTTCACGATTTCTTGTTTTTGTCGAATTTCAGGTGATTTGGAGCGATTTGGAGTGATCTCGAGATACGCCTACTCCAGAGTGTCACCGATGACCTCCCCGAGGGATATTTTGCCATTGGAGAGGAGCTGAGGAAGAAAGAACGTCGCAGGAGCGACGAGGAGGCCAAAACAAGCTGTTTGGGCATTTTTGGTGTCCCACTCGGCCGAGTGAAGGAGTCACTCGGCCGACCAGCGAGACACCGCTCGGCCGACCGGATCGGACACGATTTATATGGGCACTCGGCCGAGCGACGGAAGCCACATCGGCCGAGTGACGAGATCCCGTCCGCCCGAGTGGCACTCAGACGAAGCCCATCAAAAATCGCCAACTTACTGTTTTTCGTCTGCCTGAGCTTCAGAAGACCCACTCGGCCGAGTGGCAAATGCCGACTGCCCGAGTACTATGAAGCCATCGGCCGAGTGACGACAACTCACTCGGCCGAGCGACTCCCAAAGTGAAGACCCCCGAAGACCCAGACTTACTGGAAATTTACAGGGTTTCTCACTCGGCCGAGCGACTTTTGTCACTCGGCCGAGTGCGACGCGCTGCCTGTAGCGAAAATTGCGGATTTCAGGCTGCGCAGGGGCATTTTGGTCACAGTTTTTTGGACGATTTTGGAGGGTATTTAACCCCTGTTTTTACCCTAGGTTAGAGAGCTTTTCTCTTAGATTTTTGCAGCTTTTTAGATTAACTTTTTAGCTTTATTCTTGTGATTGGAGAGGAGACAAAAGTTGATTTTTGTTGGATTATTTGAAGAACTCCATTGGTTTGTGTCTCTCTCCTCTAAAAATACTATTTTTATTGCTTATCTCAATATTGTGATGAATTCTCTTGTTAATTTCATTGATTATTTTTGTGTTTGTACTATGAATTGTGAGTAGTCTCCACGTCTTGGGGCGTGTGGATGAACTGTTGGATATGGAAGACGATAGTACACCCTTGTAGGGGATGTACGAGGGAATACGGACCTCGAACGTCGCGTACACGAAGTCGTGTGCAAAGGGAATATGTTCCCTTGCGGAGAGGATCTCTAGAATGATGGGAAAGTCGCATTATATGTGCATAAGTGTATGCGACATATGGCTAATAAAGGGGTAATATCTTAAGCTTATGTTGTACCATGCATATGGTACAACTTAAGCTTATAATATGCCATGTACGATGGTACACCTTAGTTAAATTGTTCCAAAGGAACAATTACTCTCAAAATAACTACCTTGGGGGCTATAAATAAGACCCAAGGGTTAGCCATTTTACTTACACTTTTGCATGGCATTCTTGCATGCATTTCATTCTAGCGAAGCTCTGTCGAAATCCTTCCTCTCTCTTTATCCAAGTTCTTAATCTAAAAGTAGAGATTTAGAGTGTGGATTTAGTAGCCTTACTCCGTTCGTGAGAAGACTCGATCCGTCGTGGCGAATCCGAAGGCGAAGTTCGTAGACTACCGTGCCGCATACGCAAGCGTAAGTCTCAACTTCATTTATCGATCCTAACTCTGTTTTAGCAGGATCCAACATTGGTATCGGAGCCATACGGGTTCACCCCGGTCAAACCGCCGCCCCGTCGAAACTATGAACGAGTCGTTGTCTTTTTCACGAATGGGTATCCTACCATTACGGATATGGTAGGAACGCTTCGTGACGGAGAGAACGTAGCGGTTGTTCTTTTCACGTTAGGGTCTCCTATCATTACGGATATGGTAGGAACTCTCCGTGACGGGAAGAACCGACCGTTCACGTAGTATGTTATTTTTCATTTTTGGCACACGGCCATTAGAAAATAACCACTTTCTCGACGAACGGGTGCTTCATCGACGAACGGGTGCTTCATCGAGGAAGATGATGGAAGTTATCTCCATCGGAGAAGATGGATTTTGGTGCATGTGCACCATGGCCAAATGGGCTATGGAGGCCATGCACACCCCCTCCCCATACGGAGGGGGTTGGCTACGGCCAATAACCACCGCGCCCACCCCATCAAGGGGGAGGAGTGCATGCGGCCACCCCATGAAAGAGGAGACCGGCCATGGCCAAAGGGCCATGGCCGGTCAAGGCCAATAAGCCATGGCCGGGCCATGGCCGGCCGGCCCTGGCCGGCCACGACCAGGGCCAGGGAGCCCTGGCCGCGGCCTGGCCAGGCCAGGCCAGGGCCGGCCCTGGCCGGCCACTGCCAGGGCCAGAAGGCCCTGGCCGCGGCCAGGCCAGGGCCTGGCCGCCCTGGCCGAGGCCAGGGCAGGGGCCCTGGCCCTCGACCAGGGCCAGGCCCCCCTGGCCGAGGCCAGGGCAGGGGCCCTGGCCCCGGCCAGGGGCCTGGCCGCCCTAGCAGAGGCCAGGGCAGCGCCCTGGCCTCAGGCCAAGGCCTGGCCGCCCTGGCAGAGGCCAGGGCAGGGGCCCTGGCCCCGGCCAGGGGCCTGGCCGCCCTGGCAGGGGCCAGGGCAGCGCCCTGGCCTCAGGCCAGGGCCTGGCCGGCCCCGGCCCTGGCAGCGGCCAGGGCCACGGTCGGCCCTAGCAGCGGTCAGGGCCTGGCCGGGGGCCGGACTGATCGGCACTGGCCGGGAGTGATTCAGACCAATTTTTTTTGGTCAACCAATTTGGGTGTTTTGGTCGACCAATTCGACAAAAGGCCTTGGTCGAACATAAACATGCCGACTAGCCCATACGGGGCCAAACGACAGTCGTCTGCGTCAAAATTCTCTCATATGGGAGGAAACGCCTGGATCCATACGGGAGCCAGCGACAATAGTTTGCAGAAAAATCCCCAAAAGGGGGATCCGACCTTGGCACGGCTACAGCTCATTCCCGATAAATGGTCAGGAAGTGCCGAATATTTCACTAGTATCATAAGGATACTAAGTTGAAATATAAATTTTTTTTGAAAAATACGTTTTCATACGTTTTGAAAAATACGTTTTCAAAAACGCTTTTCCGCTGCAAAGTACTATAAGAGTACTAACATTTGATAAAGTGAGGGAGAAACATTGAAAGTTGCTCTAGATGGTGAATGGAAACGTAGTGACTTTTCCGATTCTAGAGTAACATCTTCAATATTTTTCGAAAGTAACTTATCAAATTATGAATATCATTCCAAGTGGGAGTTGATTTTAGAACTATCCATATGGGATATTCTATTATCATTTCAAGTGGGAATTATATCTGAAAAATACGTTTTCAAACTCGTTTTCCGCTGCTAGTACTATAAGAGTACTATTGTTTGATAAGTGATGGGGGAATATTGAAGGTTGTTCTAGATGGTGATTGGAATCGTAGAGACCTTTTCGATTCTAGAACAACATCTTCAATATTTTTCCAAAGTAACTTATCAAATATAATATAATTCCAAGTGGGATTTGAATTTTTAGAACTATCCAAATGGGATATTATATTATCATTTCAAGTGGGAGTTATATATTTTAAGAATTTTTATGCAATGTTTTGATCAAAACTTCGGTTTTGTGTCTTTTGCAGCATTTTAAAAGTAAAATGTCTTCCGCTTCAAAGAATATCGTCGCTGAGTTAAACAGAGGTGAAAAACTCAACGGCGATAATTACAATCTTTGGTCCATTAAGATACAATACGTTTTAGAGGAGCAAGAAGTGCTCGAAACTCTAAAGAACGTAATGATTGAACCCGAGTTGGGTACTACGGCCCAACACAGACGAGACAAGGAAGCTTTTGATGCTTGGTCTCGGAAGAATAAGATAGCGCGCATTACGTTATTAAGCAGTATGGCTGATGACATAATGCGCATCTTCCGGGAGCATGACTTAGCCATGGACATATGGTCCAAGCTTGAGGAGAAGTTTGGTGGCACATCGGTGTCCAAACTTCGAGCCTTGACTATAAGATTTGATTCATATAAGAAACGTCCAGATCATTCCATGGGGAAACATCTGCGACATATGGCGAATCTAATCTCAGAGTTAAAGGATGCAGGTCATGTGCTCACAGATGAGCAACAAATCCAAGCAGTCATACGTTCCCTACCAAATGGGTGGGATCAGATGAAGATGCATCTCACTCATAATGAGAGCATCAAGACCTTCAACGATGTTTCCAAGCACCTCGAATTAGAGGAAGAGCGGCTTGTGGCTGCCAAGCCAAGTGCAGAAGTGCACATGGTTGCTAGTTCCTCACACGGGGGAAAGAAACGTAAAGATCGTTCGAAGTCTTCTAATGAACGTAATAAGCAACCTGAGTCTACCAAGGAACCCAAACATAAGGGTGGGCACAAGAAATGGCACAAGAAGAAAGACTTGAAAAGGATCAAGTGCTTCAAGTGCAACAAGCTCGGTCACTATGCTCGTTCGTGTACGAGTGGAAGTGACGAGGTACCACCGACCACATAACAAGGGATAGACAGTCCTTTGTGGAGTATCACCGGATACCCCAAGGAATGAAGTGGATCAATGTAGGAAACAACACACGTGTTGAAGTGAAAGGCGTTGGGACTCGCAAGCTAGTCTTGGACAACGGCCGCACTCTCCTACTTCATGATGTTCTCTTCATTCCATATATTCAAAGGAATATTAAAACTGTGGTCAATTTAATGGATCTTGGTTATAGTTGGTTCCTTCATAATTGTAATATGGACCTATTTTGTAATAATTCCTTTATTGGTACTGGGTTTGTATTTCAAAGGATTTATTGTAATAAGTACAATGTATGGTTCCTCATGTAATGAAAATTTCCTTGTGACAAATTCTTTGACTAATGAGTCTAATATAATTTATTGGCACACAAGGCTTGGTCATATTGGACCAACGCGTATGGATAGACTTGCCAAACGTGGCCTTCTATCCAATGTTTCAAAGGTTGAAATGTCGACCTGCGAACATTGCCTTGTGGGGAAATCTTGTCGCAAGCCGTTTGGAACAGGCACAAGGGCCGAGGTTCCATTACAGCTTATCCATTCGGACATATGTGTTCTGATGAATGTCAAGACAAGACGCGGAAAGTCCTATTTCATCACTTTTATTGATGATTTCACCCGATTCGGACATATCTATTTGATATCCCACAAAAGTGAAGCTTTGGCTTGCTTTAAAAACTATATGAGTTTAGTGGAGAATCAATTAGATCGCAAGATTAAGGTCTTGCGAACCGATAGGGGCGGTGAATATCAATCAACAAGTTTTAAGGAACTTTGTGATGAAAAAGGCATAGTACATCAGGTAACTATGCCTTATACTCCTCAACAAAACGGTGTTGCAGAAAGGAGAAATAGGACTTTAATGGAAATGGTCAGTTCAATGATGGCGCAAGCTAACTTGCCAATCACCTTTTTGGGTGATGCACTATTGACGGCCGCTTTCATTTTAAACCGCGTACCCTTGAAATCAGTTAGCTCCACTCCTTATGAGTTGTGGAACCAAAGGTCTCCTGACTTAAACATTTTGAAACCTTGGGGTTGTGCATCCTACGCACATATTTCCTCCCATAAGCATGGCAAACTTGGGCCAAGGGGAAGGAAATGTATCTTTATACGATACGCAGAAAACTCCAAAGATTATGTTTTTGTTAGTCAGGAAGACAATGTTGGGCAAATTGAGTTTGAGTCGAGGGATGTCATTTTCTTGGAAAACGAGTTTCCAAGACAGGGCGAGATAAGTCAGGACTTATCTTTATTTGAGATTTATGATCAAGAAGGATTACCTCATTCGAGTGGGAGAATTCTTGGTGAAAATGAAAATACGTTTCAACCTTCACCAATGGATTATACGAATGACGATTATCCTATTCCATATGGGAATAATGATCCAAGTGGGAGCAATTCTAACGACATTCCAAGTGGGAGTGATATTAGAATTGATCCAATTCTAAATTCGAGTCAACAAGGACTTGAAGAATCTCAAATACGACGTAGTAATCGTACAAGGTTGGCTCCTCTAAGATTTGAGGATGAATTTCCGCAAACCTTTATGACTTTACTACAAGAAGATGACGAGCCTGCTACTTTCAAAACAGGCCATATCTTGCCCTGCGAAAGACAAATGGATGGAAGCGATGCAAGAGGAGTTAGAATCCATGAAATTTAACCAAGTCTGGGACTTAGTTGACTTACCCAGAGGACGTAGAGCTATTGGGAACAAATGGGTTCTCAAGATCAAGCATAAGGATAATGGCTCTATTGACAGATATAAAGCTCGCCTTGTCGCGAAAGGTTTTACGCAACAGGAAGGGATAGACTACGAAGAGACCTTCTCACCTGTTGTTCGTTTTACATCAATTCGCCTGATTCTGGCAATGGTAGCTTGCTTAGACCTCGAATTACATCAAATGGATGTAAAGACTGCCTTTCTCAATGGAGAATTGGACGAGGAGATCTATATGGAACAATGATCACTCCTTATTTTACACCTTTTTTCCGCATATTTGCATGCCATTTGGATCGCCCAAATCATGTTTTTCACGATATATCGACGATATTGCGATGCTTTTCACGATTTGTTGTTTTTGTCGCATTTCAGGTGATTTGGCGCGATTTGGAGTGATCCCGAGATGCGCTTACTCTAGACGGTCACCAACGACCTCCCCGAGGGGTATTTTGCTGTTGGAGAGGAGCGGAAGAAGAATGGACGTCGCAGGAGCGACGAGGAGGCCAAAACAAGCAGATTAGGCATTCTTTGTGTCCCACTCGGCTGAGTGGAGGAGCCACTCGGCCGACCAGCGAGACACTGCTCGGCCGACCAGTTCAGACACGAGTTACCTGTGCACTCGGCCGAACACAGAAGACCCACTCGGCCGAGTGACGATACCACGTCCGTCCGAGTGGCGCCCAGACGAAGCCCTTCCAAAACATCGAAGTTTCTGGTTTTCAGCTGCCTGAACTTCAGAAGACCCACTTGGCCGAGTGGAGAATCCCGTCCGCCTGAGTGCAGTGAAGTCATCGGCCGAGTGACGAAAACTCACTCGGCCGAGCCGCCCCCGAACTGAAGACCCCTGAAAGCCTCGACTTACTGGAAAATTGCAGGGTTTTCACTCGGCCGAGCGACTTTTGTCACTCGACCGAGTGCGATGCGCTGCCTGTAGCGAAAACTGTGGAAAGCAGGCTGTGCAGGGGTATTTTGGTTACGATTTTTGGACGATTTTTGGGGCTATTTAAGCCCTGTTTTTACCCTAGTTTTGAGAGCTCTCTCTTAGATTTTTTGCAGCTTTTTTAGATTACTTTTTAGCTTTATTATTGTGATTGGAGAAGAGGAAAAACTTGGATTTTTGTTGGATTAAATTGAAGAACTCCATTGGTTTGCATCTCTCTTCCCTAAAAATCCTATTTTTATTGTTTATCTCAATATTTGTGATGAATTCTATTGCTTATTTCATTGATTATTTTTGTGCTATTGCTATGATTTGTGAGTAGTCTCCACGTCTTGGGGTGTGGGGATGAACCCTACAAGCCCTATTTCCTATTTGTGATGATTTGGTAGAAATTGAGCTAGAATTGCTATTAGGGATTAGATTGGGATCGATTTACTACGGATAGCTAGGAATTCATATCAATTGGGATTTGCAAGAGATTGGATCCCAATTTGATAGGAAGCCCTAGAAATCCGAATTGGGTTGGAGTCGGATTTTCGAAATATCGGTTTGCAAGAGATTGGACCGATACTAGGATTTCCGGTTGCAATTCTATACCGATACCCGTTTGCAAGAGATTGGACGGGTAGGAACTATCCTAATCTAGATCGTGGACCGAGTTTGCAAGAGATTGGGCTCGGTGCGCGATTGGACGATGATGTTGATCCTAATGCTAGCTTCCCTAGGGTAGGGTTTGCATGAGATTGGACCCGACCCTAGGATAGGTATAGACCGGCAACAGCGTGAGAGCGTGAGCTTGGTTCTACATTCAGTTGCAACTAGTTCACCCAAATTCTCATTCTAGCAATTTTGATACCGATGAACCACATTTATGAAGTATGGTGTGTAGCGAGGATTCCCCATTCCCTAGACGTTCTTTATTTGATTTGATATTTCGCACATTTGTCTGACGATTGTGACAGGATTGCCAATGGCAAAATTCTCTTCCTAAATAGCCAGGTTGATCGGAGCAAGCACAGTCATTCGTCCTCCCTGTGTTCGATATCCCGCTCGCTGCTACACCGTGCACTTGCGGTAAAACTACAACCGTTCTTTTGGGTGATATCCGGAGCGATCAAGTTTTTGGCGCCGTTGCCGGGGAGGATTTTTGACGGTGTTCGTCATCGACCACCCGGTTACTTTTTCTTTCTCTCTCTCTTTACTTTCTTCTGTTCGCACATTCTCCCTGTATTTTGCATAAGGAATTTGCAGGAAGAATGGAGGATGCAATGTCAACAATAGGACTCAGTCAGGAAGATTATGACTCCTTCACAGACCTCCTTAAGGAGCTTGTCGACGAGGTCCATGCTACCGGAGCTTTCGCTATCAATGTCAAGGACCCCGACGAACAGCTATTTGCTAGTTTCGTGATGGACCAGATCTCCCCGGAGGGGACTATCGGGGGCAATGTCAGAGTTGACGTGATCGACGACAAATTATATTTCGAAAGAGGTGGAGCAAGTGTCGAGGATCACTATACTTCGGAAGGATCTTCAGAGCAAGCCAATGTTCAGGGAGTTACACCCCATGACACTTACTCTTGCTTCTATGAATCGTCTGATGTGCTTCTTGATTCCAGGAACGAACCGGAGCTGAATGAAAACTCTGACGACGCTAGCACAGAATCGGAGCACGCTTATTTTGATGCATTGTCCTCGCTAAGCAGTGAGTCTGACTCTTCACAAGAGAGCGCGCCACTTGAGCACGAGCTAGACCCGGATGGCAAGGAAGGAGCGGAACTCATACGAGCCGATGAAGTAGAAGGAGAGGCGCCTCTTCAGGTAGAACTTAAACAATTACCTCCGAATCTAAGGTACGCCTTTTTGGGTAACAAGTTAACTTTCCCGGTGATAGTGAACTCCCACCTCACGCCAGACCAACTTGAAAAACTCCTAGACGTTCTTAGGAGCCACAAAGATGTCTTGGGATACACTATCTCCGATCTAAAAGGGATAAGCCCTAGGCTTTGCACGCATAGGATCCATTTGGAGGATACCGACGCCACCTCCATAGAGCCTCAAAGGCGGTTAAACCCGAATATGAAGGAGGTGGTTAAAAAGGAAATCCTAAAATTGCTAGAAGCCGGTATAATCTATCCTATTTCAGACAGTAGGTGGGTTAGCACCGTTCACGTCGTCCCCAAGAAAGGGGGGATGACTGTCGTAAAAAATGAAAAAGGCGAGCCCATATCTACGCGCACCGTCACGGGATGGCGAATGTGTATTGACTATAGGAAACTCAATAAAGCTACCCGAAAGGACCATTACCCGTTGCCCTTCATCGATCAAATGCTTGAACGACTTGCGAAACATAAATACTTTTGCTATCTAGATGGGTATTCGGGATTCTTCCAAATCCCTTTGCATGAAGATGACCAAGAGAAGACAACTTTCACTTGTCCCTATGGCACCTACGCCTACCGTAGGATGCCGTTTGGCCTTTGTAATGCTCCCGCTACTTTTCAGAGGTGTATGACATCCATATTTTCCGATTACATTGAAAATATTATGGAAGTTTTCATGGATGACTTCTCGGTTTACGGAAGTGAGTTTGACTCTTGTTTGGAAAATCTTACTAAAGTCCTAAAAAGGTGCCAACAAAACAATCTCACTCTCAATTGGGAGAAGTGTCACTTCATGGTTACGGAAGGTATAGTTCTCGGACATCTTGTCTCCTCGAGAGGAATTGAGGTAGATAAAGCAAAGATTGAGGTAATCGAGAAACTCCCTCCTCCTATTAATGTCAAGGGCATTAGAGGCTTCCTTGGTCACGCGGGGTTTTACCGCCGCTTCATAAAGGATTTCGCCTCGATTGCCCGACCACTTACTTCTTTGCTCGCTAAAGATATTCCTTTTGTTTTTTCAGGTGAATGCTTACAAGCCTTCAACGCCTTGAAAGAAGCACTAGTCTCAGTGCCCATCATACAACCGCCGGATTGGAGCCTTCCTTTTGAGCTAATGTGTGATGCTAGCGACCAAGCCATTGGAGCGGTATTGGGGCAAAGAAAAGATAAGAAGCTTCATGCGATATACTATGCGAGCAAGACATTGGATGCCGCGCAGAAAAACTACACCACTACCGAGAAAGAGCTTCTAGCAGTCGTCTATTCCATAGAGAAGTTTCGCTCCTACCTCCTCGGTTCCAAGGTGATTGTCCACACCGACCATGCGTCATTGAAGTATCTTTTAAACAAGAAGGAGGCCAAACCCCGGTTGATTCGGTGGATACTCTTGTTGCAAGAATTTGACCTAGAGATAAGAGATAAGAAGGGTACGGACAACGTCGTGGCGGATCATTTATCTAGGCTCATTCGCGACAAGGATGATGAGAGCTTACCTATTGACGACACATTTGTTGATGAGAGGCTATATGCGGTAAGGACCGGTGAAGTACCTTGGTACGCGGACTTCGTCAACTACTTGGCTTGCGGAATCAAACCGCATGGGATGTCCACGCAACAAAAGAGGAGATTTATGCATGAGGTCCGTAGCTATTTTTTGGGAAGATCCTTACCTTTTCAAGATATGCAAAGATAGTGTCATCCGTAGGTGTGTTTCTAAGGAGGAGGCGACATCGATCATTTTGTATTGCCACGGTCTACCGTGCGGAGGACATCATGCCGCCTCTAAAACAACCGCTAAGATCTTGCAGAGCGGGTTCTTCTGGCCGACAATGTTTAAAGACACCCACAACTTTGTAAAGGGGTGCGATAGATGCCAACGGACCGGGAATATCTCCAAGCGCAATGAAATGCCAATGAGGCCCATCCAAGAAAATGAGCTTTTTGATTGTTGGGGAGTAGATTTCATGGGACCATTTCCATCGAGCAATGGCAACAAATACATCCTATTGGCCGTCGACTACGTCTCCAAATGGGTGGAAGCAATTGCCACCCCTACTAATGATGCAAGGGTCGTCTCCAAGTTCTTCAAGCAAAATATCTTCCCGCGCTTCGGAGTGCCTCGTACCTTGATAAGCGACGGGGGAAGCCACTTCATAGAGAACAAGTTTGAAGCCATGCTAAAGAAGTACGGAGTAAACCATAGAGTTGGCATGGCCTATCACCCCCAGACGAGCGGCCAAGTGGAAGTCTCAAATAGAGAGATCAAGCAAATTCTCGAGAAAACCGTGGATCGGTCTAGAAAGGATTGGTCAATGAAGCTAAACGATGCTCTATGGGCATATCGTACTGCCTTTCGCACTCCCATAGGCACCACACCGTTCCGTCTAGTTTATGGGAAGGCCTGCCACTTGCCGGTAGAGTTGGAGCACCGCGCATATTGGGCCATCAAGACCTTTAACTACGACTACAAGAGTGCGGCGGTGAGGCGACTCTTGGACATCAACGAGCTTGATGAAATAAGGAGAGACGCCTATGAGAGCTCGAGAATTTACAAGGAAAGGACCAAGATTCTCCACGATGCCCGCATAACCGTCACGGACTTCAAAGTAGGAGACAAAGTCTTGCTCTATAATTCCCGGCTCCTACTATTTCCCGGTAAGTTGAGGTCACGTTGGTCCGGACCTTTCACCATCAAGCATATACAACCGGGAGGAGCTTTCGAGTTGGAGAGCAAGGACGGTTCCACGTTCAAAGTAAATGGTCAAAGGCTCAAGCACTATTCCGAAGGAATCCCGACGGGCGAAACCAATAGGGTATATTTTCTTAAGGAACGATCGGATGATCTCTCGGACCTCCTTGATGAGGTGATAGAGGAGGCGATTCCTCACTCAATTGGCGCTCTTTTTGATGAAGATTTTGAAGAAGGCCCGGATTTAGGCCATGAAGAGAATAAAGATGATTCCCCCGACTTCTCCACTGAAGAAGATGAAGGCGACGCTGATGTCGCAAGGATTCGAGAGCTCTGCAAGCTCTCGAAATTAAAGTCTCCAAAGAAAGCTCCGCCGGCACGGAGATCGGCATCACCGGCAAAGCCGTTGACCGGAGCAAATGCTAGCTTGGGGGAGCCTCCCCCCAACACTATTCGAGATAGGAGACCACCGAGGGAGAACGCGCCGCCGCCACATCCAAATCCAAGCGCGCTCCCCGGAAAGTTTGATGGGTGCATCTCATATGCACCAAACATCCCGCATTGATTGAAAATTATAGGGGGTCGAGCTCACGACCTTAAACGAGCGCTTGTCGGGAGGCAACCCGACGGTTTTTGATTTATTTTTACTTTTTCTTTATTTTTGTTTTAGAAATTTTTAGTGTTTTGAGTCGTTCGCCCAAAAATTTTGTTATAACGGGTCCTATTTTTCTTGACAGGAGAGGAGATAGGTAGATCCATCATGAGGAGGATGAACGAGTCGACGAGGAGCGACCCAAGAAGGAGCTCGACGCTTAAGAGGAAGATGAAATCGATTGGAGGAAGAAAGACGGAGTTTAGAGCCAAAACGAAGACAAACAGCAGAACACAAGGCTCACTCGGCCGAGTATACTAGTCACTCGGCCGAGTACACAAGTTCGTCCGGCCGAGCCGCTCACGAACGAGGGAAGTCTGCTGTGCCCAACTCTCTGTTTATTTTTCTCATTTCATTATAACTGCTGCTCGGCCGAGTATATATTGTCACTCGGCCGAGTAAAACGGATACCCTCCTAGGGCGAGTCTTGCCGAGTAGCTTGAGTCACTCGGCCGAATGGACTTACTCCACTCGGCCGAGGCTGGCAAAGCCACTCGGCCGAAGCGATGGCGGGGAGGAAATTTTCATTGGTAACGCTCGGCCGCGTGCCACGTCACTCGGCCGAGTCGTAACTTTTTTATATATAAGGGACGAGGGGGGCACAGTTTTCGAAATCGCAAAACCCCAAACCGCCCGCGCCCCTTCAGCTTCCCTCGCCCGATCGCTTCGCCCGACCCCTCACTCGCCCGACCGCCGCTGCCACGCCGCCGCTCGGCCCGCCACCGTCGGCCGAACACCCGCCGACGCCTCACCCGAGTCGCCGCCGGCGGCCGCCCGTCCGATCACCTCCGGTACCCCTGTTTTCGCCGTTTCTGCCTTTTTTTGTGTATTTTTCGAGGATCCGTGTATTAATCAAACCCCTAACCCAAATCAATTCCTATATCTATCTATTATACCCCTAATACTCCATACATTTTGAATATTACCCGCTGAAATCGCCGTTTCATGCGCAGGTTGCTTATTGGAGCTCAGGGGAGCTTCTACGGGCTGTTTTGGACTTCGTGGATGCGCGGACTTCGCACGCTTCCACTGCTTAGCACTCGCGGCGTGTTTGGGTATACTCTTTCCATTCTTTTTGCACACGCCACACTTTTCACGTTTTTCGGCGCGCGCTCGGGGCCGATATGCCGCCCCGGACACGTCCGCGGTCGAAGAGAGCTTCCGCCAAGCGGAAGCGGTCGGATGATGCCGGCCCCTCCCACGAGGTGGAGGACTCTCCTCCACCGTCCCCCACACACCCCGCACACCCAGCACAGCCTGCAGGCCCCGCACACCCCGCACAGCCTGCAGTGCACCCACAGCCCGCACAGCCTCTCCCTGCCGACCCACAGCCACCACCACCGGCTCCACTGGTCGGGCCGCTCGGGATTACGTTCCGAGACGACGCACACCGCGCCGTCTTCGAGCGTATCTCCCAGCGCTCGATCGTACCCTCCAGGTTTGCACACCTCGCTGACCTAGGACGCCTGGGGGTACTAGAGGGGATGCTCACGTTATACGACAACGTGGGCTGGCGAGATTTTCTGCAGGTGTCGGCGGATACTTATACCCACCCGACACTTGAGGTTTTGAGTTCGATCGCCTGGACCGATGAGGGATGCTCATTCCGGTTCATGGATCGAGAGTGCCAGGTCACTCTCGATATGATGAGAGCATTCTTCTCGTGGCCCGCCGTCCCCGGAGCCGATCGCGGTTACGGCCCCACCCATATCCCCCCACCTTCCTTCGACGCCGGTGCCTTCTGGGCCCGGATTACGGGTCACCACGCTGCCTTTGACCCTAGTAGGGCCAAGGCCTCGGCCATTGTCCACCCCTGCCTACGCATTGCCCAGCGCCTCATGGCGACCACCTTTTTGGCCAGATATGAGCCGGGCACGATGTCTATGCCAGAGCTCTACATGCTCTATGCGATGACACGTCCCAGAGCTCTATCTAGGGATGGACACGAGCTTGTCCCCGCCGTCGTGATCGACATTGCGGCTTGGTTTTTAGACCGCATCAATGTATCGGTGGGCGCTCGCTCACCGATATGCTGCGGCGGTCTGATCACCTTGCTTACCATGATGACCGGCGAGGACCTACCTGACGACTTGCGACGCGTCCCGGGCCCCACTTCTCTGTCGATAGACGTTATGGCCCGGATGAAGATGCTTCGTTCGCATGGTGAGCGTCACTGGGTCTGGTTGCACGGCCCTTACGGTGCCGACTACATGATTCTCCCGAGCCCTGCTCGGACTCAGATTGCACCAGCCCACGTCGACTGGCTCCCTGCGATGGATGTTCTCATCCCCGCTGCCTACGTGCTCGAGGCCGAGGAGGCCGAGCAGGCCCGCCCGCGCTGCCCATGCTGCCCAGGCTGCCCCCGCAGACCCTGCTGCACACCCTGCCGAGCCTGCTGCCGACCCAGTTGACCCAGTGGCCCCTCAGCCCATACCAGATGCTTCCGCTGCTCCTGACACCGCTGTCGGTGTCGAGAGTACTTTTGCTGAGCCCACTTCCACCCCTGTCACCACTTCCGAGGCTGTCCCTACCACTCCCACTGCCACCTCTGGCCCTCTGTCCGTGGAGCCTCTTTGCTCCGCACTCCCCGAGCGCCCGCCGACCTTTGTCGAGAGTGGAGAGCCCTCGTTTGCTGCGGTCGTGGAGACCATGGCTAGCATGATCTCCGCTGGGGTTGCGCCTTTTGGTCCACACAGTTCCGCCCCAGCGGTAGTTACCTCTGTCTCCACCCCTGCTGTATTTTCTGAGAGCGTCGTGGCGTCTGTCCACACTTCTGTGCCACTGACCTCTCTGGCCGCCTCGTTGCCACCTTTGCACACTTCTTTCGCTGCCGCTGCCTCCACTTCCCACCAGCCGGTGCCCCGGCCTCATACTGAGGCCAGGCCCACATTTGCAGGCACGGCACCTTTTGTCCCCTTCCCTGCTGAGCCCGTTACATACACTACTCGCGTACGCCAGACTCGCCCTGCACAGCCTAGACCGGTGCGTCCCTCTGCACCACCCCCGCCCGACACTGTACTGCAGAGCATACGTGCTCTTGAGTTGGCGGTGAGTGGTCTTAGAGGTGACCTTAGGACCCTGTCCTCCACCGTCTCTGTGATGGCTGGACGCTTCGAGCTGATCCCCCAGATCCATTACTGCCTTACACAGGTCTTGGAGCGTCTCCCACGCGTACCCCCACCCACCCAGCAGGTTCCCACACACACTTCCACGCACACTAGACCTGCTTCCACTTCCACGCCCACCCCAGCTCAGCAGCCTACACCACCACCACCACCACCTCCGCCTCAGGACGGAGACGGCGCAACACCACCTTCTTAGGCACCCTTGATGCCTTGATCCATTCCTGCCGTTGTGCTGCCCGTTTCTGCTGGGTCCTGTTGCACTTTTTGTCCACCCCCTCCCCTCACTTATTACGGTATTCCTTTTTTTTGATCATATCTTTTTATATCTATTTTGGGAGAGAGGGAGAGTTTTTGGTGACACTTATATCCATGTATCGCTCCTATCTATGCATGCATCATGTCCGCATCATATTTTCATTTCTTTATTTTACCTTTTTCTTTTCATTTTTTCTATGCATGCATCCTTACTTGCCCCTCCCATCGCTTGTCTCTCGGTGTGCCACACTTTGCACATTGAGGACACTGTGCCATTTAGCTTGGGGGAGTGAGTTCTCACGTTCTTTTTCGATTTGCCACCTTTATTTTTAGTTTTTCACACCATTTTTTCGCTTTTGCACTTATTTTTCATCACTTTTCTTTTATTTTGCCATGCATCACGTTTTTCTTATTTTCCTGTGTGCCGCATTACATAGTTGCTATTTTCCCTTTATCTTTATTTCTTTTTCATCTCATGCTAGAGATGACTTTTCTGTGATGATGACGACGTTGGATTTAGCTTATTCTATATGCATGCTATATTTGTCATGTCTTAGGTTTTATTTCAGATATCAGATGCTATGACTTGCTTTGCATTTAGAATAGTAACCCACACCTTTTTCCGCATGAAAATGGATGAAATTTTATTATTAGCTGAGCCTGAATATTCATATGTATGATATCACAGAAAACACACCAAGATTCACGCATTGAATGCTTATATCTGGAGTACTGACTTTCTTTTCCTATATCACTTCTATATGCATGAATTGTACACTTCACTTCAGGACGATTGAATGATGATTAGCTATGATATATCTGGATTAGTTAGCTTTTTTGTGATCGAAACTGAGTAGATTAGATTACCCTGCTGAAGTTGTCGTGCAT
Source organism: Scilla litardierei (assembly GCA_030789695.1). Taxonomy (NCBI): domain Eukaryota; kingdom Viridiplantae; phylum Streptophyta; class Magnoliopsida; order Asparagales; family Asparagaceae; genus Scilla; species Scilla litardierei. The sequence goes on along the minus strand of CM061136.1, from coordinate 133,151,572 downwards.
GTCTTATAGAGTGAACCGAGAGTTATATTTATTTCTTTCTCCACAAATCTTGAACATCATTTCTCTACTTTTAAAATCATTGGTGAATCTCCCCTTAGTGATTCTATTTTATGGCATTTTCCCCCGCTACTAATTCCTAGCTCCAAATCTCTTATTCTAAAAAAAAGAGAGAGAAAAACATTCTTGTACATCATTATCTCTCTCTGAGTTGGGATCGTTGTGTATATATTGCTTATTGCAAAGAAAAAAAACAAAAAAAAACAAAAGAAAAAAAAAGAGAAAAAAAATCATGAATAAAAGATCCCAACTCACTTTCTTTCTTTCTTCTTTCTTTTCGTTGCTTTTGGAGCTATATGTATAAAAAATGGGGATGTAAATATTTTTTATGCCAACACGCTTATAGATAAGCTTGGGGGAGGGGATCCATTGATGTGTGAGAGAGTGACTACTTGACATCGCACGACGACCTAGGCTAAGTAATATTCTATACTCGGTGAGATTATTTTAGTTTTACGAAATCCAGAAATCTAAGCCTAGCACTCATTTCGTGAAATCCATACTTTTCTATTCTCTCTATTCTATAGTGTGATACTCTTATACTCCAGATAGAAAGCGTTCAATTGAAAAGTGTGTGATCTGTGATTTGCATACCGCTTTAAATGATTCAGACGATGTTAATTTTAAAATTATTCCGTTTTTCATGATTATATCGTTTTTCGTGGGTTTTCTATTTCTATTTGCACTATTATACTATAATATCAAAAAAAATCCTTTGACATGAGTTTTTCATTCGGTGCATGCTATAAGAGTAAGCGAAGCCCACGTCCTGAGAAAATGATCTAGCATCCTACCTCTTCGATTCTTTCTCTCTTCTTTATTTTCATTTCGTTTTCATTCTTCTTCGTTTTTCATTTTTTCATTTTTCACCGTTTTCGTTTTTCGAATCCACCGGGTTCGCCTTTTACTTATCTTCCTCGAGGACGAGTAAGAGACAAGCTTGGGGGATTTTGATCACTCCTTATTTTACACCTTTTTTCCGCATATTTGCATGCCATTTGGATCGCCCAAATCATGTTTTTCACGATATATCGACGATATTGCGATGCTTTTCACGATTTGTTGTTTTTGTCGCATTTCAGGTGATTTGGCGCGATTTGGAGTGATCCCGAGATGCGCTTACTCTAGACGGTCACCAACGACCTCCCCGAGGGGTATTTTGCTGTTGGATAGGAGCGGAAGAAGAATGGACGTCGCAGGAGCGACGAGGAGGCCAAAACAAGCAGATTAGGCATTCTTTGTGTCCCACTCGGCCGAGTGGAGGAGCCACTCGGCCGACCAGCGAGACACTGCTCGGCCGACCAGTTCAGACACGAGTTACCTGTGCACTCGGCCGAGCACAGAAGACCCACTCGGCCGAGTGACGATACCACGTCCGCCCGAGTGGCGCCCAGACGAATCCCTTCCAAAACATCGAAGTTTCTGTTTTTCGGCTGCCTGAACTTCAGAAGACCCACTCGGCCGAGTGGAGAATCCCGTCCGCCCGAGTGCAGTGAAGTCATCGGCCGAGTGACGACAACTCACTCGGCCGAGCCGCCCCCGAACTGAAGACCCCTGAAAGCCTCGACTTACTGGAAAATTGCAGGGTTTTCACTCGGCCGAGCGACTTTTGTCACTCGGCCGAGTGCGATGCGCTGCCTGTAGCGAAAACTGCGGAAACCAGGCTGTGCAGGGGTATTTTGGTCACGATTTTTGGACGATTTTTGGGGCTATTTAAGCCCTGTTTTTACCCTAGTTTTGAGAGCTCTCTCTTAGATTTTTTGCAGCTTTTTTAGATTACTTTTTAGCTTTATTATTGTGATTGGAGAAGAGGAAAAACTTGGATTTTTGTTGGATTAAATTGAAGAACTCCATTGGTTTGCATCTCTCTTCCCTAAAAATCCTATTTTTATTGTTTATCTCAATATTTGTGATGAATTCTATTGCTTATTTCATTGATTATTTTTGTGCTATTGCTATGATTTGTGAGTAGTCTCCACGTCTTGGGGCGTGTGGATGAACCCTACAAGCCCTATTTCCTATTTGTGATGATTTGGTAGAAATTGAGCTAGAATTGCTATTAGGGATTAGATTGGGATCGATTTACTACGGATAGCTAGGAATTCATATCAATTGGGATTTGCAAGAGATTGGATCCCAATTTGATAGGAAGCCCTAGAAATCCGAATTGGGCTGGAGTCGGATTTCGAAATATCGGTTTGCAAGAGATTGGACCGATACTAGGATTTCCGGTTGCAATTCTATACCGATACCCGTTTGCAAGAGATTGGACGGGTAGGAACTATCCTAATCTAGATCGTGGACCGAGTTTGCAAGAGATTGGGCTCGGTGCGTGATTGGACGATGATGTTGATCCTAATGCTAGCTTCCCTAGGGTAGGGTTTGCAAGAGATTGGACCCGACCCTAGGATAGCTATAGACCGGCAACAGCACGAGAGCGTGAGCTTGGTTCTACATTCAGTTGCAACTAGTTCACCCGAATTCTCATTCTAGCAATTTTGATACCGATGAACCACATTTATGAAGTATGGTGTGTAGCGAGGATTCCCCATTCCCTAGACGTTCTTTATTTGATTTGATATTTCGCACATTTGTCTGACGATTGTGACAGGATTGCCAAAGGCAAAATTCTCTTCCTAAATAGCCAGGTTGATCGGAGCAAGCACGGTCATTCGTCCTCCCTGTGTTCGATATCCCGCTCGCTGCTACACCGTGCACTTGCGGTAAAACTACAACCGTTCTTTTGGGTGTATATCCGGAGCGATCAAACAACCAACAGGGTTTGTAAAAGAAGGAAACGAACATAAGGTTTGTAAACTTTATAAGTCCATATATGATCTTAAACAATCCTCGAGGCAATGGTATATACGATTTCATAAAGTTATCAAATGGTTTTACCATGCTTGATGACGATAACTGAGTATATATCAAGAGGATTAAAAGCAAGTATATTATCATGTCTCTATATGTAGATGATATTTTAATAGCCAGAAATGACAAGGGCTTTGTGATGAGTATCAAGGCTTGGCTTTCATCAGTATTTGAGATGAAAGGCATAGGAAAAGCCGCATATATCCTTGGAGTTAAGATTTCAAGGAATCGTTCGAAGAAACTTCTTTCTCTTTCACAGGAGACTTATATAAAGAAGGTTCTAGAACGATTTAATATGCAGGACTGCAAGTCCATTGATATTCATATAAGCATATGCGATAATTTATATCTGGAATCGTGTCCAAAGAACCAAAAGGAAAAGGAAATTATGGAAAAAGTTCCATATTCCAGTGCAGTTGATAGTCTTATGTACGCTATGGTGTGTACGAGACCGGACATCTGTTTTTGCCGTTGAAAATGGTAAGCTGTTACCAATCTAATACAGGGCAAGTACACTGGAAAGCGGTTAAGAGGATAATGTGTCTTGTAAGATCAAACACATTGATATCCGATACGAATTTGCAAAAGACTATGATAAAACCAAGAAGGTAGACATAAGGTACATATCTACGCATGAGATGATAGAGGATCCGCTTACGAAAGCGATCCCCAGAAATGTGTTTTATAAACACTTATCATCCCAAGGATTGCGTAAAGAGCTGAGTTGTACCAATATATATTCCCATGTCTGAGAAAGATCAAATTTGATAAAAGAATAAGTTCTTTTTCAAACATCGCATATGAATTTCTTAAGAAATGTTTGTGTACATTTTTTGAAATCTCAGCTGAATTCTAGTATGTCGGACAGATTGAGGTTGGCTCTCTCACATGAGCAACCGCCTTATTCTATCAGACGGATGGAATAGAGATGAGACCTGTTTGAAGTCAAAATCATCAGACGGATGATTTAAGAGTCATGACTTAAACAAAATGGTCGCATGAAAGATCTGCATCATATGGATGCTTACAAAAGATCTAAGAGGATTTTTTTTTGAAATCCTATCTGTCTAAATGCATGATGTGAGTCCAAAGGATTATTTAAGTAGAATAAGGGACTCAAAGTCAGACATTGTGGTGTCTGATCATCATCCTTACAACATCATTGAGACATACACTCCCTGGGAAAGGAGCGATGTTGTAATACGTGTTCATACCACGTATGCATTTCGACCACTGAGTTAGTTGCAATAGTGTTTCCTATTATGTGAGACTCAAAGGCCATATGGGCCTTAACTCTTACCCTCAAGGACTCCAATTGGTTCCTTTAGATTTGACGAGATGATCGCTATCTTAGCGTGTTACTAATGGGCTATGATAATTCGGCTCGGCGGGGCACGTTAGAAAAGCGAATCAAGTCAAGATCAGAAGGTTCGCAAGAAGAGGAAGATTGATTTCATATTCACATTTGGACTTTAATGATTCAAAGCTGGCCAGCCAATTGTGATCCAGATGGGATTCAATTGTTGAATATAAAGTATAAGAAATGTGAAGAAATAATCTAGGGTAAAGCATGCGTTGAACTACTCAACTTTGCACCTTCGAGGTCGTTGTGTATCTCTAACAAGTGCACAACAACAGACTCTACGCGCATGACGGTCGCACGGTCTATTTCTCGGTATAATAGATGAAAGAACTAAGAGAAAGACGTTCTCTTACAAATCCCCTCAAGTGTGAGTGGGAGATGTTGGATATGGAAGACGATAGTACACCCTTGTAGGGGATGTACGAGGGAATACGGACCTCGAACGTCGTGTACACGAAGTCGTGTGTAAAGGGAATATGTTCCCTTACGGAGAGGCTCTCTAGATTGATGGGAAAGTCGCATTATATGTGCATAAGTGTATGCGACATATGGCTAATAAAGGGGTAATATCTTAAGCTTATGTTGTACCATGCATATGGTACAACTTAAGCTTATAATATGCCATGTACGATGGTACACCTTAGTTAAATTGTTCCAAAGGAACAATTACTCCTAAAATAACTACCTTGGGGGCTATAAATAAGACCCAAGGGTTAGCCATTTTACTTACACTTTTGCATGGCATTCTTGCATGCATTTCATTCTAGCGAAGCTCTGCCGAAATCCTTCCTCTCTCTTTATCCAAGTTCTTAATCTAAAAGTAGAGATTTAGATTGTGGATTTAGTAGCCTTACTCCGTTCGTGAGAAGACTCGATCCGTCGTGGCGAATCCGAAGGCGAAGTTCGTAGACTACCGTGCCGCATACGCAAGCGTAAGTCTCAACTTCATTTATCGATCCTAACTCTGTTTTGGCAGGATCCAACATGAACCCTACGAGCCCAATTTCAGATTTGTGATGAATTGGTAGAAATTTTGCTAGAATTGCTATTAGGGTTAGATTGTGATCGATTTACTACGGATGGCTAGGTATTCATATCGATTGGGATTTGCAAGAGATTGGATCCCAATTCGATAGGAAACCCTAGAAATCCGAATTGGGTTGGAATCGAATTTCCGTAGTATCGGTTTGCAAGAGATTGGACCGATACTAGGGTTTCCGGTTGCAATTCCGTGCCGATACCCGTTTGCAAGAGATTGGACGGGTAGGAACTATCCCAACCTAGGTCGTGGCCCGAGTTTGCACGAGAGTGGGCTCGGGGCGCGATTGAACGATGATGTTGATCCTAATGCTAGCTTGCCTAGGGTAGGGTTTGCAAGAGATTGGACCCGAACCTAGGATAGCTATAGACCGACAATAGCGCGAGAGCGTGAGCTAGGTTTTACATTCAGTTGCAACTAGTTCATCCAAAATTTTATTCTAGCAATTTTGATACCAATGAACCGCATTGACGAAATACGGTGAGTAGCGGGGATTCCCCATTCCCTAGACGTTCTTTATTTGATTTGATATCTTCGTACTTTGTCTGACGATTGTGACAGGATCGCCAAAGGCAAATTCTCTCTTTTCTGTTCTTAAATAGCCAGGTTGATTGGAGCAAGCACTTTCATTCGTCCTCCCTGTGTTCGATAACCCGCTCGCTGCTACACCGTGTGCTTGCGGTAAAACTACACGGTCGCACTTTTGGGTTACATTCCGGAGCGATCAAGTTTTTGGCGCCGTTGCCGGGGAGGCGATTGCGTTTGATCTTTTCACCCTAGCTATTTCTTTCTTTTTGTTTTTAATTCATTATTTTTTACCTAACCCTTCCATTGTGCTAATCACTTCTTTGAAACTTTGTTTTCCCGTGCATGAACACGAGATCAACGGCAGACACTGAAGCTATATTATTTGATCCCGAGATTGAGCGTACTGCATGGAGAATCAGGGCGGAGAGAAGACAAGATCCGGAAGGGAGGTTTATGACCAACCCGGAAACTGCGGAACAATTAGCGGCAAGAATGGCGAGGATTATTTCTATTCGAGATAGGCTTCGGCCTAAGACCTCTTCTACGACCTCTTCCATTGCCATGCCGGAGTTGGCGGCTGACAAGAACTTTGAGCTGAAGACTGGACTAGTGGTTATGATGCAGCAGGATCCATTTCATGGGAACGCCCATGAAAATCCCCACTACCACATCCAGCTATTCTTGTCGAAGTGCGCCACATTTCAGATGACGGGGGTCTCCATCGATGCCATCAGACTGCGCCTCTTCCCCTTCACACTAAAGGACAAGGCACTTTATTGGTTGAGGACGCAAGCTAAGGGAGTCTTTACCACATGGGACGAATTGGCGAGTGCATTCATTGACAAGTTCTATCCGCCCTCCAAAACGGTAAAGATTCGGAGCGCTCTTATGTCCTTCAAGCAAGGACCCCAAGAGACGCTCTATGAGGCTTGGGAGCGTTTCAAAGATCTGCAGCATCAATGCCCGCACCATAGCATTGAAGATTGGGAGCTAGTTCATAGCTTCTACAATGGTCTCCAACCGGGGACCAAGCAAATTATTGATGCTGCGGCAAATGGTGCTATCTTATCAAAGACTCCCGAAGAAGCTACGGCCCTAATTGAGGAGATGGCCTCAAACAATCAACAATGGGGTGACGAGCGAGGACACTCTACGTCCTCCTTGAAGCCAACTAGCATCTATGAGGCGAAGGCCGTAGTGGAGCTTACAAGCAAGTTTGATTCTCTCCACAAGGTGGTGGAGAGACTGGAGAAGTTTATCACGGAGCCCCAAGGAACCCCTTCCACCTCCGCACCGACGAATCAAATGTGTGATTGGCAAGACCAATCTCAAGCTATGTATTTGGGAGGAGAGCAAGGAGAGGGATCCTTGGATCAAGTCCAATATGTCGCGGGGAACCAAGGGTATTGGGCCAATCCGGCCACTAGAAACCATCCCGATTTCTCATATGCAAACAATGAAGGAGCTTTGAACCCGCCGCAACAACCACCTCAACAAGTTCGACCACCACCACCACCACAATACTATCCACCGAGGGGGCCTCCACAACAAAATTTCCAACCGAAGCAACAAGTTCCACCCTATAGGCCGCCCGGATACAATCAAGGGTGGAGAAATCAAAACCCCCCACAAGCTCAACAACGATCCGACTTTGAAGCTAGAGTGGAGGAGTTTATGGTCGAGCAAAAGAAGGTCAATGCTTCCTTGAAGGCGGGCCAATACTCCCTTACAACCGTTGTGGCACAAATCTCGGAGCAATTGGCGTTGCTCAATCGGAATACTCAACAATTGCCGGCTCAACCCGAGCAAAACCCTCGGGGTGCCACCGGCCACATCAATGCCGTGGTTGCCGTTACTACTAGAGGCGGGAAGGATACCACCCCCACCATGATTCCTACCGAGGAGCCCGTGGAGGAAAGTGTAGAGCCAATTGGGCCGGTAGTTGAAGTTGAGAGGGAGAAAGAGCCGCAAGAAAAGGAGAAATCTAGAGCGGAGCAATTGCTTGAAGAGAGGCGCTTCATGCCACCGGTACCATTCCCTCAGAGGCTTGCTAGAGCGAAGATGGAGAAGCGACTAGCGAAGTTTCTCGAATATTTGAGAGGGGTAAGTCTCAATATTCCCTTCCTTGATGCTATTGTTGAGATCCCGACATACACAAAATTTTTAAAGGATTTGATTTCGGGGAGAAAGAGGAAGGAGAAAATTATGCTCGTCGAGGAGGGCTCTTGGTTCACCAAGAGAGAGAAGGAGCCGGCCAAATTCAAAGACCCGGGGAGTTTTCGAATTCCTTGCACCTTGGGCGGCGTCCCTCTACAAAAGGCGTTGGTGGATTTAGGGGCTAGTGTAAGCCTCATGCCTCTCTCCATGTTCCTAAGGCTAAACACCGGGACGAAATTGAAGCCCACCGACATGCGTATACAACTAGCCGATGGATGGATCACAAGGCCGGTAGGGATCGTAGAGGACATCCCGCTACATGTCCCGGGGGGCATATGTTTGCCATGTGACTTCGTGATCATGGACGTTAAGGAGGAGGGAGATACGTCATTGATACTTGGACGCCCGTTCCTCGCCACCGCCGGTGTCATTGTCGACGTGCGAGAAGGTACCCTAACATTGAACGTCGGCAACATCGAGGTGGAGCTTCATATTCCTAAGGCAATGAAACACATGCCTTACCACGAGGAGCTTGACTACATGGACCTCCTTGACGAGGTGATTGAGGAGGCGATCCCCCATTCGATCGGCGCCCTATTTAAAGAGGATTTCGAGGAAGGCCCAGATTTAGGCCAAGATGAGAAGAAAAATGATTCCACCGACTTCTCCGCTGAAATTGATGAAGGCGACGCTGATGTCGCAAGGATTCGAGAGCTCTGCAAGCTCTCGAAATTGAAGTCTCCGAAGAAAGCTCCACTGATACAGAAATCGGCGTCACCGGTGAAACCGAGGACTGGAGCAAACGCTAGCTTGGGGGAGCCACCCCCAACACTATTCGAGACGAGAGACCACCAAGGGAGAACACGCCGCCGCAACTTCCGAATCCAAGCGTTCTCCCCGGAAAGTTTGACGGGTGCATCCCATATGCACCAAACATCCCGCATTAATTGGAAATCATAGGGGGTCGAGCTCACGACCTTAAACGAGCGCTTGTCGGAAGGCAACCCGACGGTTATTGCTTTATTTTCACTTTTCTTTTATTTTTGTTTTAGAAATTTTTAGTGTTTTGAGTCGTTCGCCCAAAAATCTTGTAATAACGGGTCCTGTTTTTCCTGACAGGAGAGGAGAACGAGGTACCCATCATTAGGAGGATGCACAAGGCGACGAGGAGCACCCCAGGAAGGTGCTCGATGTTTAGGAGGAAGATGAAATCGACTGGAGGAAGAAAAACAGAGTTTAGAGCTCAAACGAAGACAAACAGCAGAAGACAAGGCTCACTCGGCCGAGCATACTAGTCACTCGGCCGAGCACACAAGTTCGTCCGGCCGAGCCGCTCACAAACGAGGGAAGTCTGCTGTACCCAACTCTCTGTTTCTTTTCCTGATTTCAGTATAACTGCTACTCGGCCGAGTATATATATTCACTCGGCCGAGTAAAACTGATATGCTCCTAGGGCGAGTCATGCCGAGTAGCTTGAGCCACTCGGCCGAATGGACTTACTCCACTCGGCCGAGGGTGGCAAGGCCACTCGGCCGAAGCGTAAGCGGGGAGGAATTTTCCGTTGAGTTCACTCGGCCGAGCGACCTAGTCACTCGGCCGAGTCGTAACTTTTGCTATAAAAGGGGCGAGGGTCGGGCTCGTTTTTCGAAACGAAACAAATCGCAACGGCCCGACCCTTCGCATTCCCAGCGCCCGAACCCCTCGCTCGCTCGCCCAATCGTCGACCCCGCACCGCCGCTCAGCCACCCACTGCCGGCCGAGCCGCCGTCGCTCCTCGCCCGAGTCGCCACCGGCGGCCACTGCTCCGGCCGACTCCGTTAACCCCATTTTGAGCCTGTTTTCTCCTTTTTGTGTATTTTTCAAGGATCCATGTGCTTAACGAACCCCAAACCCGAATTAATTTCAATTTCTATCTATTATGCCCCTAATGCCCCATACGTATTGAATATTACTCGCTGATATCTCCATTTCATGCGCAGGTTATATTTGGGAGCTTAGGGGAGCCCAGGGGAGCTTCCAGGGACTGATTTGGGCTACGTGGAGGCGTCGTCTTCGCACGCTTCCATAGCTTTGCACTCGCGGCGTGTCGCGGTATATTCTTTCCTTTATTTTACGCACGCCGCATTTTTATTGGTTTTGGTGAGCGCTCGGGGCCCATATGCCGCCCCGGACACGGCTGCGGTCGAGGAGAGCTTCCGCCAAGCGGAAGCGATCGGATGATGCCGGCCCCTCCCACGAGGTGGAGGACTCTCCTCCGCCTTCTCCACCACACCCCGTCCACCCAGCACAGCCTGCAGGCCCCACACACCCCGCACAGCTTACAGAGCCCGCACAGCCACTCCCTGCCGCTCCACCGCCACCACCTCCGGCTCCACTTATCGGGCCGCTGGGGATCACGTTCCGGAACGACGCACACCGCGTCGCTTTCAAGCGTATCTCCCAGCGCTCGATCGTACCCTCCAGGTTCGCACACCTTGCAGACCTAGGACGCCTTGGGGTACTCGAGGGGATGCTCACGTTGTACGACAACGTGGGCTGGCGTGATTTCTTCCAGGTGTCGGCGGACACGTTTATTCGTCTGACACTTGAGGTTCTTAGTTCGATCGCCCGGACCGACGAGGGATGCTCGTTTTGGTTCATGGACCGAGAGTGCCAGGTCACTCTCGGTATGATGAGAGCTTTCTTCTCGTGGCCCGATGTCCCCGGGGCCGACCGAGGTTACGCCCCCACCCATATCCCCCCACCTTCCTTCGATGCCGACGCCTTCTGGGCCCGGATTACGGGTATTCGCGCTGCCTTTGACCCTAGTAGGGCCAAGGCCTCGGCCATTGTCCATCCCTGCCTCCGTATAGCTCAGCGCCTTATGGCGACGACCTTTTTGGCCAGATATGAGCCGGGCCCAATGTCCACGCCGGAGCTCTATATGCTCTACACGATGACACGGCCCAGAGCTCTATCTAGGGAGAGCGATGAGTTGGTCCCCGCCGTCGTGATTGATGTCACGGCTTGGTTTTTGGACCGCATCATCGTATCGGTGGGCGCTCGCTCACCGATATGCTGCGGCGACCTGATCACCTTGCTCGCCCTTATGACCGGCAAGGACTTTCCAGATGACCTGCGACGAGCACCGGGCCCCACTTCACTGTCCATAGATGTTATGGCCCGGATGAAGATGCTGCGTTCGCACGGTGAGCGACACTGGGTCTGGCAGCACGGCCCCTTCGGTGCCGATTACATGATTCTTCCGAGCCCAGCTCGGACTCAGATTGCACCGACCCATGTGGACTGGCTCCCTGCGATGGATGTTCTGATCCCTGCCGCTTACGTGCTCGAGGCCGAGGAGGCCGAGCAGGCTCACGCTGCCCACGCTGCCCACGCTGCCCCCGCAGACCCTGTCGCACCTGCTGAGCCTGCTGCCCCTGTCGACCCCGTGGCCCCTCAGCCTATCCCTGATATTTCTGCCGCTCCCGACACCTCTGTCCACACTTCTGTCGGTGTTGGGAGTACCCTAGCTGAGCCCACCTCCACTGTTTCCACGCCTGCCACCACCACCACTGGCCCTCTGTCTTCCGAGCCCGTTTCCTCTGCCCCACCCGAGCGCCCGCCGACTATAGTTGAGTGCGGCGAGCCCTCTTTTGCCACCGCTGTTGAGACCTTGGTCTCTACCTCTGTCTCCACCACTGCTGTATTTTCTGAGAGTGTCGTGGCGTCTGTCCACACTTCTGTGTCACCGACCTCTCTGGCCGCCTCGTTGCCACTTTTGTAATCTTCTTTCGTTGCTACTGCCTCCACTTCTCACCAGCCGGTGCCCCGGCCTCACACTGAGGTCAGGCCCACATTTGCGAGCGCATCACCTTTCGTTCCCTTCCCTGCTGAGCCCATCACCTACGCCACCAGAGTACGCCAGCCCCGACCTGCACAGCACAGACCGGTGCGTCCCTCTGCACCACCTCCCCCCGACACTGTACTTCAGAGCATTCGTGCTCTCGAGGGGGCGGTGAGTGGCCTCAGAGGCGACCTTAGGACCCTGTCCTCCACCGTCTCCGCGATGGCTGGCCGCTTCGACCTGCTCCCGCATATTCACTACTGCCTTACCCAGGTCCTGGAGCGACTCCCCCGCGTTCCACTACCCACCCAGCAGGTCCCCACCCCCACTCCTACACACACCCAGCCTGCTGCCACTTCCACACCCACACCCTCTCAGCAGTCTGTTCCACCACCACCACCACCACCTCCTCCACCTCAGGACGGGGACGGTGCAGCACCACCTTCTTAGGCACTCTTGATGCCATCGATTCCTTTTACCGTTGTGCTGCCCGTCTCTGCTGGGTCCTGTTGCTTTTTGCCCACCCCACCCTCTCCTCACTGTTTTTGGATGCACATTTTGATCATATATTTATATATCATTTTTGGGAGAGCGGGAGAGTTTTTGGTGTCACACCTTTATATCTGTATCACTCCTATATCTGCATGCATCATGTCCGCATCATATTTTTATTTCTTATTTTTCTTTTGTTATTTTATTTTCTTTTCCCCATGCATGCATCCTCACTTACCCCTCACATTACTTGTCTCTCGGTGTGCCACACTTCACACATTGAGGACACTGTGCCATTTAGCTTGGGGGAGTGAGTTCTCACGTTCTTTTTCGATTTACCACCTTTTTTTAGTTTTTTCACGCCATTTTCCGCTTTTGCACTTATTTTCATCATTTTTCTTTTATTTTACCATGCATCATGTTTTTCTTATTTTCTTTGTGTGTTGCATTGCAATGAGTTTCATTTTCCCTTTATCTTTATTTCTTTTTCATCTCATGCTAGAGATGACTTTTCTGTGATGATGATGACGTGGAGTTAGCTTACTCTATATGCATGCTATATTTGTCATGTCTTAGATTTTATTTCTGATATCATATGCTGTGATTTGCCTTGCATTTAGAGATAGTAACCCACACTTTTTCCGCATGAAAATGGATGAAATTTTATTATTAGCTGAGTCTGAATATTCATATGTATGCTATCGTAAAAAACACACCAAGATTCACGCATTGAATGCTTATATCTGGAGTACCGATTTCTTTTCCTATATCACTTCTATATGCATGATTTGTACATTTCACTTCAGGATGATTGAATGATGTTAGCTATGATAAATCTGGATTAGCTTAGCTTTTTTGTGATCAAAACTGAGTAGATTAGATTACCCTGCTGAAGTTGTTGTGCACGTCTTATAGAGTGAACCGAGAGATATATTTATTTCTTTCTCCACAAATCTTGATCATCATTTCTCTATTTTAAAATCATTGGTGAATCTCCCCTTAGCGATTCTATTATATGGCATTTCCCCCGCTATTAATTCATAGCTCCAAATTTCCCAAAACCAAAGAAAAAAAAGAAAAAAATTCTTGTATGTTCTTACTTCTCTCTGAGTTGGGATCATTGTGTATATGTGTTATTTGAAAAAAGAAAAAAAAACCTCAATAAAAGATCCCATCTCATGTTCTCTGTTTCTTCTCTCTTTTCGTATTTATTTTCATTACTTTTAAAGCTTTATAAAGATGGGGGTGTAAATATTTTTTTATGCCACCACGCTTATAGATAAGCTTGTGGGAGGGAATCCAATGATGTGTGAGAGAGTGACTTCTTGACGTTGCACGACAACCTAGGCTAAGTAATATTCTATACTCGGTAAGATTATTTCTAGCTTTACGAAGTCCAGAAATCTATGCCTAGCACTCATTTCATGAAATCCATGCTTATCTATTCTTTCTATTCTATTGCGTGATACTCTTATACTCCTCATAGAAAGCATTCAATTGAAAAGTGTGTGATCTGCGATTTGTATACCGCTTTAAATGATTCAGACGATGTTAATTCTGAAATTATTCCGTTTTTCATGATTATATCACAGTTCATGGGTTTCTATTTCTATTTGCACCATTATACTATGATATCGAAATAAAATTCTTTGACATGTGTTTTTCATTCGGTGCATGCTATATGAGTAAGCAAAACCCACGTCCTGAGAAAACGATCTAGCAGCTTCCCTCCTTCTTTCTTCTTTCTTCTTTCTTCTTCGTTTTTATTTCGTTTTCGTTTCTCTTCGTTTTTCATTTTTTTCGTCGTTTTAGTTTTCTGAATCCATCGGGTTCGCCTTTTACTTATCTTCCTCGAGGACGAGTAAGAGGTAAGCTTGGGGGATTTTGATCACTCATTATTTTACACTTTTTTTCCCGCATGTTTGCATGCCATTTAGATCGCTCAAATCATGATTTTCACGATATATCGACGATATTGCGATGCTTTTCACGATTTCTTGTTTTTGTCGAATTTCAGGTGATTTGGAGCGATTTGGAGTGATCTCGAGATACCCCTACTCCAGAGTGTCACCGATGACCTCCCCGAGGGATATTTTGCCATTGGAGAGGAGCGGAGGAAGAAAGAACGTCACAGGAGCGACGAGGAGGCCAAAACAAGCTGTTTGGGCATTTTTGGTGTCCCACTCGGCCGAGTGAAGGAGTCACTCGGCCGACCAGCGAGACACCGCTCGGCCGACCGGATCGGACACGATTTATATGTGCACTCGGCCGAGCGACGGAAGCCACATCGGCCGAGTGATGAGATCCCGTCCGCCCGAGTGGCACTCAGACGAAGCCCATCAAAAATCGCCAACTTACTGTTTTTCGTCTGCCTGAGCTTCAGAAGACCCACTCGGCCGAGTGGCAAATGCCGACCGCCCGAGTACTAAGAAGCCATCGGCCGAGTGACGACAACTCACTCGGCCGAGCGACTCCCGAAGTGAAGACCCCCGAAGACCCAGACTTACTGGAAATTTACAGGGTTTCTCACTCGGCCGAGCGACTTTTGTCACTCGGCCGAGTGCGACGCGCTGCCTGTAGCGAAAATTGCGGATTTCAGGCTGCGCAGGGGCATTTTGGTCACAGTTTTTTGGACGATTTTGGAGGGTATTTAACCCCTGTTTTTACCCTAGGTTAGAGAGCTTTTCTCTTAGATTTTTGCAGCTTTTTAGATTAACTTTTTAGCTTTATTCTTGTGATTGGAGAGGAGACAAAAGTTGATTTTTGTTGGATTATTTGAAGAACTCCATTGGTTTGTGTCTCTCTCCTCTAAAAATACTATATTTATTGCTTATCTCAATATTGTGATGAATTCTCTTGTTAATTTCATTGATTATTTTTGTGTTTGTACTATGAATTGTGAGTAGTCTCCACGTCTTGGGGCGTGGGGATGAACCCTACGAGCCCAATTTCAGATTTGTGATGAATTGGTAGAAATTTTGCTAGAATTGCTATTAGGGTTAGATTGGGATCGATTTACTACGGATGGCTAGGTATTCATATCGATTGGGATTTGCAAGAGATTGGATCCCAATTCGATAGGAAACCCTAGAAATCCGAATTGGGTTGGAATCGAATTTCCGTAGTATCGGTTTGCAAGAGATTGGACCGATACTAGGGTTTCCGGTTGCAATTCCGTGCCGATACCCGTTTGCAAGAGATTGGACGGGTAGGAACTATCCCAACCTAGGTCGTGGCCCGAGTTTGCACGAAAGTGGGGTCGGGGCGCGATTGAACGATGATGTTGATCCTAATGCTAGCTTGCCTAGGGTAGGGTTTGCAAGAGATTGGACCCGAACCTAGGATAGCTATAGACCGGCAACAGCGCGAGAGCGTGAGCTAGGTTTTACATTCAGTTGCAACTAGTTCATCCAAAATTTTATTCTAGCAATTTTGATACCAATGAACCGCATTGACGAAATACGGTGAGTAGCGGGGATTCCCCATTCCCTAGACGTTCTTTATTTGATTTGATATCTTCGTACTTTGTCTGACGATTGTGACAGGATCACCAAAGGCAAATTCTCTCTTTTCTGTTCTTAAATAGCCAGGTTGATTGGAGTAAGCACTTTCATTCGTCCTCCCTGTGTTCGATAACCCGCTCGCCGCTACACCGTGTGATTGCGGTAAAACTACACGGTCGCACTTTTGGGTTACATTCCAGAGCGATCAATGTGTGTAGGGAGAGCCATGCTAGTGTGAAATGGGTTAGGAGTCAATGGCAAACCCCGTAAATTTTTTGAAAAGCAGGGGCAAAACGGTCATTTGGACTAAAGCTGCTGTGCGTACATACTAAAGTGGTGTGTGCATAAAGTAATGGCAAAATTGTAAATACCTAAAAGTTGAGGGACATTTTTGGAAGGGTATTTTGGTCATTTAACATGTTGCATGCTTATCCTAGGAGTTTTCTAGTAAGAGATATTTTGAGAGAAACTTCTCTCTTTTTCTTTACTCTTCCTTTCTTTATCTTTTCATTTTTTCTTTCCTCCCTTTTCTTCCCCATAGGGCCAGCCACCCCCCTCTCCCCTTTCTCCTTCTTCTTCATTTGGAAACCCTAATTACTCACTCCAAGAATCAAGTATGTCATGTGGCTTGCAAGTGGAAAGAAGGTGGAGAAGAAAGAAAGAGAAGAAAGGAGGAAAACCAAAGTTTTGAGGTATGAATCTAACTTGGATTTGAAAATTTATTTAGGGTTTCATTATATTATGTTTTTATATCATGTTTGCTCAAATTGTATTAGGGGTGACTAAAATTTTATGTGCAAAGTTCCAATTTCACTAATTACCCTTGAAATTCCTTGCAAAATCTGCCTCTTTGGAATTCTGAAATTCTGTTGTGTGTTTCTACTTAGATTCTGATCTCTGTGGCTTGAATTAGGTTTCGAAAAAAAAAAATGTGCTTATAGATCTTGAATTTATACCCCAAAATCATATAAATTGTGATGTATGTTCAATTCAGAAATTAGGAGAAAAAATTCCATCTTTACAACATGTCTGTTTGATTTTCAGTCTTGACACAGTTTAGCAAAATTGACCTAAACACCTGCACACACAATGGAAATTTATGTTATTGGTCTTGTTGGAAAGTTAACAGGTTTTTCTATAATTTCATCACAGTGCTTATATGTTGAATTTCTGATTGCAACATGACCAAAATTGGCCTTCAATACAGACCCTGAAATCTGTCTGAAAAATAGATTTGACACACTTTACCAAATAATTCACTATAAATCATATACTTAATATTTTTGCTTCAAATTTTATCTGTAATCCAGGACTAACATATCTATAACTTTCATTTGGAAAGTGTTATCACATTCTCACTGAAAATGGATGATATATGGTCAATTGCAGTGACTGTTTACAATTTCCAGCAAGCTGAAATGTTCAAGAGATGTTGTAACTATGACTTGATGTTAAATTTTTCTCTATTATGCATGTGCATTGTTATTGCTTGAAGTAGGGGTTCATTGTGATAATTGTATTGGATTTACTTATGTTATAATGGCTATGTTAATGACTCCATCATGTGTTCGATGAAATGCCTCAATAAAGGCAATATCCGATAATTTGAGTAACGTGCATGTGTTGGTATTGGCCTTGAAAGCATGGATACATTGAAATTGTTAATCGTTGATGTGTTGTGATAGAGGGCATGTCACGTAAGTGTAGGACCCTATGTTTAATAATGGACGACTAAGGTGATATGTCCACCATGCCATCATGACCCCTAACGTGTTACGTATGATGCTAAATTATAAAATTGGATATGTCTCAATCCTCTCTAATGAGGGTGAGTTAGTAAAACCTGGGTTTATGTGGGATTTGAGTAAATTGTGGATATGAAGGCTGGACTGAGAAGTTGGAAGAAATGATTATGTGATATGTGATATTTATACCCACTCACCTTTACCGAGAGTGGAGGAGATATTTATACCCACTTGCCTTTACTGGGAGTTGAGGGGACATACGGAGGTTGTATTATTATGTGGAGATCCTCACTCTGTCAGGGACGGGGGAGCTGAGAGGCCCGGTGTCGTATAGTGCCCGTGTCCACTGCGCCGTGTGCTATATTCACCCCAAATTTGGGGTGAAGTCCAGGTCATGGTATCACACAGTTTACCCAAGTTCCCAACTAAATAAAATAAGAGACAGGTGTTCTATACGTTGCTTTTTCTGTTTGCAACGCTTCCATTTCCCTGTGCCTGCTTGCTTGTGACACTGTGGTTACACATGGCACTTGTGATTCCTCTTTTAGTATATGTTATGTGAACACTTGTATTATTATTCGTGCTGACCTTTTCCTTGCAGTAGCTCGACATCAAACCGTAGGTATGATTCCTCACTTAGTTGTTTACTTTTCACATTATTTAGTTTGCACGTCTTATTTATCTTACCTTGCTTTGTGGTTGATAACCTTAAATTAGTGTTCCAAATCCAAGTAGGTTCCTACTAGGGCACGCGTTGACGTGCTCCTTCCTATTTTTAGGTAGCAGGGACATCGTGGTTGGTGGTGACTTGGAGTTGTGTTTCAGGAGTAGAATTTGGTGTAAGCTATAGCTATATAGTGTGACATGGTAGTCTTGGGAGGTAGAGACTGGTGGTGTATATGTAGTGGTGCACTTGAACTATGTATATAAATGAAAGTTGTTATATAAAGTTGTTATTGTTATTCTATGTTATTTATGAGTTGTTTGATATTTTAATGAAGTTACACTTATACTATCCCAGCATGTGCGCAGTGGCCTGCTTATTCAGTTACTTCTTCCTCTCTCTTTCCTCTCTCTTCACCCTCACTCTTCAGGATACTTGGAAAAAAATTTAAATGCCGGGTATTCTGGGGAACGGGGCGTGATAGTTTTTGGTGGCCCATGCAGGTCACCGCACTGAGATGTGTGCAAGGATAGTACATGTAATGCTTCAGTAGGTGATTGGGATAGATTAGCCCTAAGGTGGGTAGTGACCTTAGAGTCTTAAGTGATCCACCCTTGAACCCCTAGCTTAGGAAGTCAGGGGATGAACTTCCTATAGTAGAGTATACTATAGATGTATATTTGTTGGTATCATTGTATACATATATAATAATGAGAATTCGTGTATTTAAATGCAGTTGTTGTACTTGGATATTTAGATTATATACGTCGCATGAATACTGGTATTTAGTAAATATATATATTTGTATTTGAATGGTATGAAAGTTGCACGTATCACGTATATACTAGGTGTGCGAGTGCTTGAGTGTATGAATATGCTATGTCTCTATATAGATACATGATACAGGTATGTGTGTAGGTATGTGGTATACTTGTGCGACTCTGAGGTATAGGTGATATGTAAATGTTTATTAGTGGATGTATACTGGTGGGTACATATAAGCTAGTGGAGACATATGAGTTGTAAGGGTGTGAGTGAGGATATGCACATATGTGGAATGAGTGCACGTATGTGTTTCTTATCTATTGTAATACGATCGTGTTCCATGTGGAGAATGCACCGATGTGTGTACTTCTATCCTTATATGGATAGAGTAGTGGAATGTTTATACTGTCTTTGGATATGTGGGGGAAGTGTATATATGTGTGGATATATGTGAGCCTGTATGGGTAGAGGGTGTTGACATATGTGTGGAAAGTTAGTGCATATATACCACTAGTGTTGCATTGCTAGTGTATGAATTCCTAATGTGTTAGATTTGAATAACTGTGAGTGTGTGTATGTGCTGCCTATGTGCCTATAGGAATTGGTATATTGATTTACTTTGGTATATGGTCGTGGGTTGTATTATTGCGTGAAGATAGGTGTTGTGCTATGGCCAAATATGGTGTGTATATAGCGATGTAGATAAGTAATGGGCGTACGGGTAGTATGAGTAATGCTCTAGGGTGTTTAGAGTAGATGTATCCTATGGTGGGTAGGGGTGCTTTAGACCCATCCACCCTCAGTTTAGGCCCTTAGCCCTATACTGTGCCTATTATGGGATACGGATATATGTATGACGTGTAACACGTGTAGGATGTGATGGATGAATGGATTCGAGATTATACAGTGCATGTATAAGTGGGATGGCTATGGGTTTGCATGGTTATGTGGAGTTATGGTATATGTATATATGTGTGTATACGCTACCCGTAGAATGGTGTTTATAGGACCATTTGGATGTATATGTAGTGCATGTATCCTTCCGTATATAGTGGCATGAGGGGGGATTGTGTATTGATATATGAGATACTTCTATGAATGTAGGTGTGTTGTAGCAAGCATGGTGTTATCATGTATATATGTTGTTATTATTGAATGTGTATTGGTGTATGTCTTATGAATGGTTATACGTATATATGAATGTGAATGATCCCTATTTTGATATGCTTGTATTAGTATATGTTGATATGCTTGTATTAGTATATGAATGTGTACGTATATGGGGTGTGACTATCTACTGAATGTGTAAGAATATTGAAATACACTTATGTGTGTATGTACTAGTATGCTAGTAAAAGTGTGGATATATTGGATGTTAAGTATATAATGGTATGGGTAGCTACCGACTACCTGCTAGTGTAGTTTGAGTAGCTTGGCTGTATGGGTGTGTAATAGCAGGATATGTATAGACTGTGTGAATTGGTGTGTGTGCCCATAGATGGTAATGTATGTGCATGGTGCATGGGTCCCAGTATATACATATATGCATGTCGGTGTGCATATCTATTATTAGTATAATAGTTATGTGTGTATGCGTGTACATGTATTTGACTATATGTGGATTCAGAAATCTATGTATGGTATTGATACTTATACATCTGTGGGTGCATAATGAATATGTGCATGGGAGTATCTATGTGGAGGTATTGCTTGTTGCGTATACGTGAATATATACCATACCTTCACAACATTTTACGCAGCCGTTTTAACTTTTCATGCGGCCCGCGTAAAATTCCTATATAATCTCTAAAAAGCCCCAAACGACCCAATCACTCTCATTTCCCTCGAAACAGTTCGACTTCCCCTAAGCTCCTTGGACGCGATCTCCCCCAAAATTCTCCTAAACTCCCCTAATCTCTTCCAATCACCTCCCAAACCCTCACTCCCCTTCATCTAAGCTCTCCATCACCCTCTCCATCTCTCACCCGTTTCGAGAAACCCTAGGGCACACAAATTTTTAGGGTTTTTGTAAACCCAACGATGCGGGCGGCCATCTCTTGTATTATTGGTTTGGAATCACTTGCTGGAACTGATCAACAAGCATTGGGAGCATCGACTTCACCGAGGAGCGCCGTCTTGGGTAACTTCGCAACTCAACTCTTTAATTTAGAATTTTTATCGCCGAAATTCGTTGTTTTTGGCATGAGTTTACACACTCTCACATCACACTCACTTTGCATCTCTCACACCTTCACACGATGCCTCCTCGCGTTCACAGAACAAAGGCCACAGTCATTGACCCCTCACGGCGCAAGAAAAGCGTCAAAAGACGACGGCTCTTGAAGCCGACATTGCCTGGGCACATAACATTGAGAGGGGTAGTGAACCACTTCCCGCCCCTCAATTAGACGCACTAGGCATAAACTTCCTGAGTAAGGATGAGCGCACGAAGTTCATTTCGATGAACTCTCGAGCGATCATCCCCACCAAATTCCCTAGTGTCCCCGCTTTGTAGGCCCTAGGCCTCTTAGATATCATCAGCACCCTCCTCCGAAATCTTGGATGGGAGAAATTTTTACAATGTGAGGCTAGGACCTATAGGAGGCTCACTCTCGAGTTTCTCTCCACATTTAGGGTTTACCCTACGGGTTTCTCATTTACGATCATGAATAAGGAGTATGGTTTTTCTAAAGACTCATTGAACCTGCTCTTTTGGTGGCCCAGAGCACTTGAGCCCATAGCCATCCACAACAATCACCTCTACCCCCGAGAGTTTGATGCGAACCATTTTTGGTTCCAGATCACCAGGCTCGATGTCTTCTCGAAGACTCGAGCGAAGGCATCTAGCATCATACATCCTGGCCTCTGTATCATGCATCGCATTATCACGAACACATTTTTCTGCCGATACGAGACGGGCCAGGTCTCTCATGATGAGCTTTTCTTCATGTGGTGTGCTACGCAGGGCCGTGTCCTTTGCAAGGGTAATGCCTCAGTCCCCCACTATATTCTGCACGTTGGGTCTTGGCTCATGCAGAGATTTCTCCACACTATAGCCGACCTCAGACCACCTATCTGTTGCAGGGGACTCATCACCGTCATAGCCACCCTCGCTCCTGTTTCTCTTAGGATCCCTGATTCCATGACCTACATTCTTAGTCCCACCTCCCTAGACCTCTCGGTGTTCACAAACATGCGTATGATCCGAGCGCTTGACCGAGAGCATTACTTCTGGCTTTATGGCCCTGCCTCCACCCCATACACTAGGCTGCCCAACCCTGGACCGTTTGGACTTGGCACCACTTTGAGGTGGTTCTTCTCACCCGACACTGATCTAGCTTCAGGTGACCAGGCCCCGGTCCAGCAGATTGACCCTTGCCAGCCCCAGCCCCAGGACCATGCTAACACTCCCGGTGCCTCCTTATCTATTCCTAAGCATGTTGTCATCGCGGCTCAACGACAGTATATGAGGTCTCTGTTGAGGGATGTATGCCCTCAGTTCATTTGTATTTGATGCAAATGGATGCGAATTATTTATGTTGCATATGATGCGTACATAAAATAAAAATAAAAATAATGGCATAGAAATGATGAGGATTTTTCCACGAATGCCGGGGAGAAAACCGTGCGCAAATCGAAGTTCAAACAAGCCCAATAAATCTATTTAAAAGGAGTTTTAAATAGAAAAGTCAAAATGCCCAAAAATATAAAAGCCCAGATTTTTTTTGGCAAAAAAATTTGGCTTTTGCCGGCATTTTAAACTGGTGCCCGAATATTGGGCACCAGTTGTTGCACCTGAAGCGCGCGCGCCCTGGGCACATGCAGGGGCACACGCCCAGGGGCCCGCCCGCAATCATGCAGGTGGTAGCTGGGCCCGCCAGCATAATTGCAGGGAGTTGTGCATGCGTGCCCAGAAGGGGCGGAAGCACATGTGGGGCCCACGGTGGGCCCCACAATGATAGGGTTTCTGAACCCTAAATTTGTAATCGCCCATAGTGCCATATACGTTATGGCATATCTTTTGTGTGTGAAATATAGTGTAAGTATGTCTTATTATTGTTTAGTACTAGTATTGTTGGGTTGATTATGTTTAATGGCCTTGTGTAGTGAGGTGACATGTTATTGATGATAATAGTAATGTGCTAATATTATTATGTTGATTAATATGATGCTAATATTATTATGTTGTTAATGTTATTTTGTCAGTATTAATAGTATTGCTATTTTATGGTTGTTGTTGTTTCATTAATATTAGTGAGTGACATTATTGTAAATGGTGGGGAGTGTGTATGCATAGTAGAAAGAGGTGTAAAGGAATGGCCCACTTGTAATTAAGAATGGGTTGTGAGTATAGAATGAGGATGAGTGTAGAGAAACTTGTAAATAAAGGGACTTATAAGAGATATTTTCTAAAAAGATCTTGTATTTCATTAGCAAGCCATACTAATTAGCTAAATAATTAGATATTTTACCTTATGCTATTACTATCATGCCACATGTCAATACAAGAACCAATTGGGAGAATGGCAAGCTTATACATTTGTGGGATTCTAGAAGAGATTTTTATTTGTTTAAATCATCCATCTTTCTACACTCTTCTCCTTAATTCATTTCTTTTCTACACTCTTCTACTTATTTCTTTGCTCTTCTTTTCTTTTCATTTTGTTGTCATCCTCTCTCCCTCTCCTTGGCCGAAATTTTCTAGAGCTAACAAAAAAAGGAAAGAAAGAAAGAAAAGAAGAAGAAAGAAAGAGAGAAAGGAGAGAGGAAGAGGAGGAATGAGAAGGAAGGAGGAGTCATCCATCTAGAGGTCTAGGGTTCATGGAGCTTGAAGATGGAGAGCTATGATGGAGTTTCATGGAAATAAGAGAGGGTTTTGATTCTCCAATAGGTAGGAATCCATCTCCCTATAACTTGCTATTTGATTTCATGTTCCAGTTGTTGTTGGAAAATCTGTGTTGTTAAACTAAAACTTTAGTTACGATTTTCTCTTAATTGGCTACATGAAATTGCTTTAAAAAATATATGTTGTTCATATTGATGTCCTTAACATCTTTCATGTTCACAATGTTTTCCAATTCAAACTAGAAATTAGGTTAAAAATTCAATTTTTATAGCATGTCTGAATTTCTTGCAGACTGGACACAGTTTAGAAAAACGTAGTTTATTACCTGCACACTCTATGGAATTTGTTGTTCTTGGTCTTGTTGGAAGATTAACAAGTTTTCCTCCAACTTTATCTCAGTGCTTAATGTTTGAAATTCTGACTGCAATAGGCCCAAAATCAGCAATCAAGACAGACTCTGAAATCTGTCTGGAAAACAGATTCGGCAGACTTCACCAAATAATTCATTATAAATCATTTACTTAATATATTTGACTGAAATTTTATCTGTGAATCCAAAACTATCATACCCACAACTTTCATTTACATCGCATTATTATGTTCCATACAAAAATATGGAGAAAAATTCCACTCAACCTGACTTCTGTGCAAAATCCAGCAAGCTGAATGTTAAGAGATGCTATAACTATGACTTCATGCTAAATTTTCTTCAATTATGCATGTGCATAAGTGTTACTTGAAGTAGGAATTCGTTGTAGTATGTTGTTCATATGAGACACTAATTCTTTTCATGACAAGTTGCTATCGTTATTGCAAATTATAGATTTTTATGCCATGGTGTCCGATGTTTGCTACTGTTGCTTCCCTTTATGACATGTATGCTATGTTGGGTTGCTAATTTAATTGTTGTCGTTGCTTTCTTGTGCCCATGAGAATTAGAGTTGTAGTTGTAGCTATTGGAGTAGGAATTGCTATGGAAGTCTTTATCTTTGTAATTGTAACAACCTAATGTCATTTAGTACTTTTATTTAAGTTGTGCAAGTATACTCATTCCTTGGTCTTTATGTTGCATTGGAAGACTACCTCTATGTTTGCACTATGTTTCATGAGAAATGGATAATGATGTTATGTGGAAGATGGTTCATATTGCAAGTTCCCACCAATGGAGTTGAGTTTATGTTCTGGGGGAATGGTTCATGGTGAAATGTTATGTTGCATGCTAAACACCTAAGTTTGGTGTCATGGGGAATGGGTTATGTCCCATAAGGTTGTGCCTTGGAGAATGATTTATGCGGTGGCATAATGGAAATGTTGGGGGCTTTATGTTGGGAGGTTCACGTTGGTGGGGGATTGATTTATGTTGTTTACTAAACTTTTAATTTGACAATGATTCATGTTGAAGGCCAGTCCTTCCGTTTTATTACATGTCACTTCTTGTTATTTCTTTTGTTAATCTTAATAATGCATGCTAGTCTCATAGTTTAATGTAGTTCACATTTAAAAGCATTGTTTGTTAGTTACTTAACTTAAATGCAAAGAAATGAATAAGTCCTCCTAAAGGAGGGTGACACGGTTGGGGGGACATTAAGTTGTGGGGAAAACATGAGGGGCTGGACAGATATGGTGGTTGGTGGCACTCCTATTCTTGCCTGAGTGGCGGGGAGTGGCGAAAATGAGGAGAATTGGAGAAAATGTGAAGGAGAAATAAGGAGAAAACATGGCTCCTTTAGTAAGCGTTTGTCTTGGGCAGTTTGCCTGTTCCACCCCAACTGGGGGTGAGGTCCAGTCCCAAGAGAGTCTACCCACTACTTAGGGTCCAAAACACTTCAGATAACTTTCATTACTTTTGTACCATTATTAAATGTTGCTTACTCGTACGTTCTTTACGTGTAGCCCTTCCATGTTGTATACCCTTGTTATATACCCCTTGTTATATACATCTACTATTGTAGTTATTGCCGCTTGCTTTTATTTTACTTATGTTGTCTCCCTCTCTTGCTGTTGTACCTTCGTTTATGTTATGCAATCATTGCTTTATGTTATACACGTGTTCCTTTAGCTCATTCCATACTTCATTTGCACCTTGCTATGAATGCATGTAAAATAGTTGCATTTTCATAATAGCATACTAGAGGGAGTTGGCATTCCTACTGGGTCACGCGTTGACGTGTCCCCATTGACTTTTTCAGGTGTGGTTCCTGGGGATGGCAGGTGGAGCTGGAGGTTGAGGTTGGAGAGTTGTAATTGGGAGTTGGAGCTTAGATTGGGTGGTGAGGGGTGAGAAGAGAGCTATGTATAGTTTGGGTTTTCTTTGAGGGTGAGAGATGCTTGTACTATATGAATTGATGCAATGGGATGTTTGAGATGTATATGAAATTGTTCAGTGTTTGACTTTCAGTATTTCTCTGTGACTTGTGTCGTTCTGTGTTTGTTGGTTGGCTGTTTGTTGAATACTACATGTACTATTCCCAGTAATACGCAGTGGACCTACAGATACGTTTTTAGTTCTCGTCGCGTACCCTGCCTCCCTGCGTATCCCTGGGAGCGGGTCAGGAAAGGTGGTGGCCCACGCAGGTCCCCTCACTGTGGTTGTGTACGGAATAGTACGAGTAGTATTCGTCTGTTTGTGGGTAGCTGAGTCCTAATGTGGGTAAAGTCTAGCCTTAGGATGGGACTGGATAGTAGGAGCTTGAGGTATAGCACCCCGAGGGTTGATATTCGATGTTGATTCTGTATGAATGTGTGTACATATTTATGTGTGTAGGTATGTATGCATGTACATCTATAGTTTTATAAGTGTGTAATATGGCTTGCTGAGTATATTGGGATGATATACTCATGTGCATATGATTGTAATATATGTACGAATGATTATATGGCTATGTGATTGTATTTGAAGTAGATGTGTTAATAAATGGTTGACATATGAGTAGTGTGTAAAGTTGAGTTATATACTTGACTGAGATGCAGGTAGAGTATGGATGTACTGTGTATTGGCTATATACTATATGTGACATATGCACATGTAAAGTGTGCAGATGTATGTGTGGATCCATGAGTTCCACCCATGTATGTGTGGATATGTATTAGTGTTATGAGTTGATATATGTGATGAGTATATGATACATGTATGGCTATGTCACGCCCCGCTTCCCTAAAATGGAGGCGAGACGTGAGAAGGTCCGCTCAGACTTGGAGCTGTGAGGCTCCAATCTGTAAAGCGTCTGGATTTAAACCGAGTAGAGGTCCCAGCAAGTGCGATACGGAACAAAAATAATAATAAAGAAAGAGACATAAAATAACCAATCTCAGAATGTCCAAAATAAGTTTCAACATCACAGAAAAGCCACCAGGCTGGAAAGAAAAAGAGTCTAAAGGCCCAAGCATGGCCAACAAAAGTACAACGTACGAAAAGCAAAGGTGCTACGCACCGACAACTAACAGCAACCTAAAACAGAAGTAACTCAGAACAGTCTCTAAGATTGGTCACCGGTGTCCACAAACTCATCGTCAAACGTAGGCTCAGGCTCAGCGTCAGTGAACACCTCGTCCTCAGCAACGGTCTCTGGCTCAGGGTCTAATATGTGACAGCCAAAAGAGAGAGGGGCACATGTCAGCAAGTCTACAAAGACTTGTGCAAGGAAACTAAACGTAAAGTATGCCAACCTAGCAGTTCTAAAAGCATGCAATGACATGAAAGTTATAGTATGAGTGCAACAGGTAAAGAAACAAGTACAACAAGCATCTAACATGACATGGCAAGAGTAGCAAACTATTAACAATCGCAAGTCACGTTTTCATGTCATGCACAGAGTTCACGCCTTACAGCTGAAGTGGCTATATGGGCACACTTCTACGCTGAGGGTCGCTCAACCCTACCCCTCCACGTGTATCGGGCATTGGCTTTTGACCAACACAAATGAACCGCTTCTGGATCACGAGCCAGAAAGTGTATTTGGCATAGGGTTGTGCCTGCACCGCAGGTGCCTAGCCTGAACGAGCAAGTACAAGTATAGTAGCGTGTGCTACGGATGCAACAAACAGACATGGATGGCATGCCATGGCAAGCTGTAATTTAAATGCGTACAGATAAGGAATTTAAACATGGTAGTTACAAATGCATGGATGACATGTCAGTATGAACAAAGCAGGTAAAGGGGTTGGATCTAGCTTCGTTGTCAAGCTAGATCAAATGAGGTGACGGATCTAGTTTCGTTGTCAAACTAGATCAAATAGGCGTCTAGGCAGTTATCATTTCACTGCCTAGTCTCTTTTACGCTACGGTATAAAAGTGGCCTAAAACATGGCCTAAACGAGCAACGGACAAGTTTCACTTGCCTGCAAACCGACGTCTGAATATACCATCCAAAAGTCCAATCTACCTACGTGCACAAGTCCACCAGCCTACATTCCCATTTTAAATTATCTTAATTAGTGATTTAAACAATTTAAACACCAATTTTTATATTTTTTAGCAGGCAATGGTTGGGGGTCCTAGGGGTGCAAAACGTTACCTCAACACGACGCGAGAGCTACACTGGCGTCGGGTAGCGACGTCAGGGGTTGGATTCCGGTTTTGCGAATGGTACTGAACGACCGGTTCTCTGTCAATAAAATACGTGCATGAATGAGTTCGTAGCTACGGGCTAGAATTTTTAGATAGCCCTAAGACATCCACTGACCCAATTTTAATTAAGTTCGCTATCCTAGGATGGGTTACACATCATTATTAACGTTATAAACTTGGTATATGAGTTAAGTCGCTAGTACGAAAAATATACAACATGCCGCAAGGTTTAACACTCACAAATATTAATAATTACCATTAATAACTTATACCAAAAACTTAATAATATAAGTTTATGACATAATTAACTTAAAAAAAGATTTATAAGACTAACTGTGAAGATGGGTTATAAGTCACTGCCATGTAGGTAAACTAATTTTTATATATGACTAATGAATAATGATGGGTTATAAAAACACATGACCCCAATGCTCTTAACGCATGCTTACGTGTTTAGGCGGTGAACTCCTCGCGTGATGCCCTAGCAGGTGGCGGTGGACGTCGATAACGGTACTGGGCCGCCGAGCGTCGTCACGGGGTGAAGAACGTCGCTGCGACGCGAAGAGAGCTGCTGTTCGTGGAAACAGCGACACGGGAGGTTGTCACCGGTGGTGTGATCGCCGTAGGAGGCAGAGGAGGTCCGGGGGGTCGACTGCGGCGGTCTGCGAGCGTGTCGATGTCGGAGAACGCCGCTGAAGCAACGGCAGCACGAAGAAACGGCAGACTGCCGCTCGCTCTGGGCACTAGGCGGCGCTGCGGCTCCGGGGATGATTCCGGCAGGGGTCGCTGGCGGTTGGCCGGAGAAGGGTCCGTCGATGGGCCGGGGTACGTTGGAAGAGAGGGGAAAAACGAAGTCGGAGGGCTTTAGGCTACGACGCTGGAGATTATTTGTTTCATGCGAAAACGGTGCCTGGGAGCATTTGATTGCGTGCGGGTGAAAGAAATAGGGGCGGCTCGTTGCTTACAGCTGGGAGAAGAAAAATTAGACCTAGGTCTATTAAATAGGGCTCAAGTGGGCTAGGTTAGATTAGTTAGGGCTAAAATTAGGTATTTATAAAATTACCCAATAGTACTCACCCTAACAGGATGTGTGCGTGCGTGACTAAGGTTCGGCCAAAGGAAAATAGGGGCTAGGATTTGAAAATAATATTAAATAAGGTTTGATGCTATTTTTTTTCTAATCATTTGGTTACATTTGAAACAAAACAGATTCCCAACTTATAAATATACATATATAAATATATTAAACATTTAGTATAAAAATAATTTTAAGGGATTTATTACGGATCGTCCCCTCGACATCCAGAAATTCAAAAGGAGGTATCGGGGCGTACACGCCCCCGAGAGGGTCGGGAATACGGGGTCCGATCACACATCCGAGCTATGGAACAAAATAATACAAACAAATACAAATACGGTCAAACGAAATAACTTACGCACTAAAACCCGTACAACCGGAAAGTGGTCGTTACATCCTACCCACCTTATGAATGATTCCGCCCTCGGAATCAACATCAACCACCGCTCTGAAACAAGTGCGGGAAGCGCTCTCTCATATCATCCTCACGCTCCCAGGTGGACTCCCCAGGGGAACCATGACGCCACTGCACTCTAACCAAGTCGACGGTCTTATTTCTCAGCTGCTTCTACCGTCGATCCAGAATCTCAACTGGCTGTTGATCATAGGTAAGATCCAGACGAACCGTGATCTCCGAGAAATCCACAGCATGGGACGTATCACTAACGTATCGACGTAACTGAGATACGTGAAATACGTCATGAACTCCCTCCAGCGATGGTGGCAACGCCAATCGATAAGCCACTGCTCCAACTCTCTCCAAGATGTCAAACGGCCCAATGTACCTCGGACTCAGCTTGCCTCTCTTCCCAAATCGGATAACTCCGCGGTTCAGAGAAATCTTCAGAAAGACATGATCTCCTGGCTGAAACTCCAAAGACCTCCGTTTAGCATATGCCCAATGCTTGAAACGGTCCTGCGTAATCCTCAGCTTCTCCCGGATGTTTCTCACAACATCCACGGCCTCCACGATCATCTCCGATCCTAACAGCTCCGATCTCCAATGTCATCCCAGCTCAGTGGCGATCGACATTTCTTCCCGTATAGCGCGGCGAATGGCGCCATGCCAATACTCGCCTGGTAGCTGTTATTGTAGGAAAAATCAACATGATGGAGATGATCCTCCCAAGATCCCTTGAAGTCCAACATGCACACCCTCAGCATGTCCTTCAAAATCTGAATCGTCCTCTCAGACTGGCCATCCGTCTGCGGGTGGT
This sequence comes from Scilla litardierei, assembly GCA_030789695.1. NCBI lineage: Eukaryota > Viridiplantae > Streptophyta > Magnoliopsida > Asparagales > Asparagaceae > Scilla > Scilla litardierei. The sequence goes on along the minus strand of CM061136.1, from coordinate 133,120,854 downwards.
ACACCGTGCTGAAACTCAGACTCGTACCCAAGCTCTTCTGCAGACTCTGCCAAAACTGAGATGTGAATCTCGTGTCTCTGTCAGACACGATACTAACGGGGACTCCGTGAAGTCGTACGATCTCCTGCACGATTCACGTTACATCACTATCTAAACTAGGGAAAAGAAATGAAACTGAGAGTAAAAGAATCTTACCTCCATATATCTCCTCGCTATCGTCTCAGTGGACTGTCCTACTCGGAAAGGAATAAAGTGTGCGGATTTGGTCAATCGGTCTACGATCACCCAAATAGCGTCATTCTGCTTCGGACTCCGAGGTAGTCCAGTCACAAAATCCATAGTGATGTGTTGCCACTTCCACTCCGAAATCGGAAGCGGTTGTAGCAACCCTGCCGTATGCTGATGGTCTGCCTTTACCTGCTGGCAAACCAGACACTTGGCTACACTCCGAGCCACACTCCTCTTCATACCATGCCACCAATAGTTCAGGCGAAGATCCTTGTACATCTTGGTACCACCAGGATGCACAGAATACGACGAACTGTGTGCCTCAACCAACAACTCCTCTCTGATATCCCCATCTGGCACACACAACCTGGCTCCAAATCTCAACGAACCATCCTCATGAATCAAGAAGTCAGTCCGCAGACCGGCTTCTACCTGCTCCCGAATCATCACCAGCTTCGGATCTCCAGCCTGTCCAGCCTTGATCCTATCCACGATCGTCGACTGTATCTGCATACGCATCAACGAAGAAGCCTCTCCAGGAAGAATAATCTCAATACCAGACTCACAAAAATCCTGCTGCAATCTCCACTGTGAAGTCAACATCATCACCGCTGGAAGTCTGCTCAGCGCATCCGGAACCACATTCACCTTGCCAGGGTGATACTGCAAGTCAATCTCATAATCTGCCATGAGCTCCAACCATCGATGCTGTCGCATGTTGAGCTCCTTCTGCGTACAGATATACTTCAAGATTTTGTGATCGGTGAAGATCTTCACCTTCTCACTCAGCAAGAAGTGCCTCCAAATCTTCAGCGCAAACACGACTTCAGCCAACTCCAAATCATGTGTCGGGTAATTCTTCTCATGAGCCTTAAGCTGACGAGAAGCATATGCAACCACGTGCCCATGCTGGTGCAACACACAACCGAGACCCTTGCCAGAAGCATCGCAAAAGATCTAGAATCCTCCACTCCGATCAGGCACAGCAAGAACAGGGGCAGTCGTCAACCTCTCCTTCAGAACACCAAAAGCCTTCTCACAATCATCAGACCAAACAAAAGGTACATCCTTTCGCATCAGTCTGGTCATCGGCTCAGCAATACGGGAGAAGTCCTTAATGAAGCGCCGATAATAACCTGCAAGCCCAAGGAAACTCCTGATCTCCGATGCTGACTGCGGAACAGGCCACTCTCTGATAGCCTTAATCTTCTTGGGATCCACTGAAATTCCATCTCCCGACACCACGTGTCCAAGAAAAGCAACCATATCAAGCCAGAACTCGCACTTAGAATACTTAGCATACAAACGATGCTTCCTCAAAATCTCCAATACAGTCCTCAAGTGCGACGCATGCTCTTCCTGTGACCTTGAATAGATTAAGATGTCATCAATAAAGATAACGACAAACTTATCCAGAAGGTCGTAGAAGATCAGATTCATCAAGTTCATAAAAACTGCGGGCGCATTGGTTACACCGAAGGGCATAACCACGAACTCGTAGTGACCATACTTCGTCCTGAACGTTGTCTTCTGAATATCTTCCTTCTTCACCTTGAGCTGATGATAACCACTCCTCAGATCCAACTTAGAGAACACCCTCGATCCTCCAAGCTGGTCAAAAATGTCATCTGTACGAGGCAATGGATATTTATTCTTGATGGTCATAGCATTCAGCTCCCTGTGGTCCACGTACATGCGACGCGAACCATCCTTCTTCTTCACCAGCAGAACCGGCGCTCCCCACAGAGACACACAGGGATTGATGTAACCCTTCTGCAAAAGCTCATCCAGCTACCAACGTAACTCCTCCAACTCTGCTGGAGCCATGCGATACGGCACCTTTGAAATAGGATGCGATCCCGGAATAAGATCGATCGAAAACTCGAGAGCTCGATCGGGCGGCAGTCCAGACATCTCCTCGAGGAAGACTTCGTCGAATTCACGCACCACAGCTGGTCTACTCTGCTCCATCTGCATAGCAACGATCTCCACCAGTCTGGCCCGAAATCTGACAGGGCCAAGCGAACTGCTACCTCGACTGAACTCAAACACTGGATGTCCTGGGATCTCGAACACCACCTTCTTCATCCGATAATTGATCGTAGCATAAAAAATCGCAAGCCAATCCATCCCGAGGACAGCATCATAGTTGATGATGTCGTGGACAATAAAATCAGCGTACAGCTCATGTCCACAGACCACCAAAGGGCAAGAATTGCAACCACGATGCACCGAGATCACGCCATTTCCTGTAACGATGTTCCAAATCTTGGGAAGAGGGGATGTCGTCAAGGAATTCTTCTCCATGAAGCTCCGGTATATAATGCACATCGATGCACCAGAGTCAAAGAGGACTCGTGCAGGAAATGTGCAAACCAAAACCATACCTAACAGACAATCTAACAATCAAACCCTATTCTAGCAAACAATCATATGCAAGCAACCAAACATAAGCTAACAACCAAAACTAACTAAAGAAAGAAACAACTAGACTGAGGGTTACCTATGATAACCTCATCCATAGCCTCGCTCTCCACTGCAGTCATCAGGAAAACCTGCCTCCTCGGCTGAACAGCCTGCTGAAACGCCTGCTTCTGTGGAATGAGAGGCGCTCCACGTCCAGCAGGTACAGGTGCTCTCTGCTGCAACGGCTGAGCTGCAACTGGTCCCCTCTGTAGCTATGCTCCATCCGGTGCTCTCCTCATCTGGTTCGCATGCTGACAATCCTTCGCTACATGAGTAGCATCTCCACAGATCAGGCACTGCCCCAGAAATCTCTTGCACTGCTCCTTGATGTGGCATGTCTTGCCGCAGAAATGGCAAGTCTTCAGAGTAGGCTACGGCGCTAGAGATTATTTGTTTCATGCGAAAACGGCACCTGGGAGCTTTTGATTGCGTGCGGGTGAAAGAAATAGGGGCGGCTCATTGCTTACAGCTGGGAGAAGAAAAATTGGACCTAGGTCTATTAAATAGGGAAGTGCTGCCTCACGTGGGCTAGGTTAGATTAGTTAGGGCTAAAATTAGGTATTTATAAAATTACCCAATAGTACTCACCCTAACAGGATGTGTGCGTGCGTGACTAAGGTTCGGCCAAAGGAAAATAGGGGCTAGGATTTGAAAATAATATTAGATAAGGTTTGATGCTATTTTTTTCCTAATCATTTGGTTACGTTTGAAACAAAACAGATTTCCAATTTATAAATATACATATATAAATATATTAAACATTTAGTATAAAAATAATTTTAAGGGATTTATTACGGATCGTCCCCTCGACATCCAGAAATTCAAAAGGAGGTACCGGGGCGTACGCGCCCCCGAGAGGGTCGGGAATACGGAGTCTGATCACGCGTCCGAGCTATGGAACAAAATAATACAAACAAATACGAATACGCTCAAACGAAATAACTTACGCACTAAAACCCGTACAACCGGAAAGTGGTCGTTACAGGCTATAAGCTCGTATGCTTACACCTGAATATGGATGAATATAGTTTTGTATGATTATCTACGTGTATTGATATTGATATGATGAATCTTGTGTACTGATACGCTTGTGAATGTTGGATGAATGCTAGGAGACATACATGGTTATATGTCTACATCTATATGATAAGGTGCATGTGTATGTATGTATAGTACCATGAATGTGTGTATTGTGAAATGGCATAAGTGTTGATATATGGATGTGTTGAACATATAAGTTTGGGGTAGATTGACCATGTATAACTATATTCACCCTTAGCTGTGTCCTGAGTTGCAAAGTCCGAGGACGGACTTTAGTTTAAAGTGGATAGAATGTAATGGCCCATAGTGCCATATACGTTAGGGCCTATCTTTTTTGTGTGAAATATAGTGTAAGTATGTTTTATTATTGTTAGTACTAGTATTGTTGGGTTGATTATGTTTAATGGCCTTGTGTAGTAGAGGTGACATGTTATTGATGATAATAGTAGTGTGCTAATATTATTATATTGATTAATAGGATGCTAATATTATTATGTTGTTAATGTTATTTTGTTAGTATTAGTAGTATTGCTATTTTTATGGTTGTTGTTGTTTCATTAATATTAGTGAGTGGCATTATTGTAAATGGAGGGGAGTGTGTATGCATAGTAGAAAGAGGTGTAAAGGAATGGCCCACTTGTAATTAAGAATGGGTTGTGAGTATAGAAAGAGGATGAGTGTAGAGAAACTTGTAAGTAAAGGGACTTATAAGAGATATTTTCTAAAAAGATCTTGTATTTCATTAGCAAGCCATACTAATTAGCTAAATAATTAGATATTTTACCTTATGCTATTACTATCATGCCACATGTCAATACAAGAACCAATGGGGAGAATGGCAAGCTTATAAATTTGTGGAATTCTAGAAGAGATTTTTATATGTTTAAATCCTCCATCTTTCTACACTCTTCTCCTTAATTCATTTCTTTTCTACGCTCTTCTACTTATTTCTTTGCTCTTCTTTTATTTTCATTTTGTTGTCATCCTCTCTCCCTCTCCTTGGCCGAAATTTTCTAGGGCTAACAAAAAAAAGGAAAGAAAGAAAGAAAGAAAAGAAGAAGAAAGAAAGAGAGAAAGGAGAAAGGAAGAGGAAGGAGAAGGAAGGAGGAGTCATCCATCTAGAGGTCTAGGGTTCATGGAGCTTGAAGATGGAGAGCTATGATGGAGTTTCATGGAAATAAGAGAGGGTTTTGATTCTCCAATAGGTAGGAATCCATCTCCCTATAGCTTGCTATTTGATTTCATGTTCCAGTTGTTGCTGGAAAATCTGTGCTGTTAAACTAAAACTTTAGTTAAGATTTCCTCTTAATTGGCTACATGAAATTGCTTGAAAAAAATATATGTTATTCATATTGATGTCCTTAACAACTTTCATGTTCACAACGTTTTCCAATTCAAACTAGAAGTTAGGTGAAAAATTCAATTTTTACAGCATGTCTGAATTTCTTACAGACTGGACACAGTTTAGAAAAACGTAGTATATTACCTGCACACTCTATGGAATTTGTTGTTCTTGGTCTTGTTGGAAGGTTAACAAGTTTTCCTCCAACTTTATCTCAGTGCTTAATGTTTGAAATTCTGACTGCAATAGGCCCAAAATCATCTATCAAGACAGACTCTGAAATCTGTCTGGAAAACAGATTCGGCAGACTTCACCAAATAATTAACTATAAATCATTTACTTAATATATTTGACTGAAATTTTATCTGTGAATCCAAAACTATCATACCCACAACTTTCATTTACATCGCATTATTATGTTCCATACAAAAATATGGAGAAAAATTCCACTCAACCTGACTTCTGCGCAAAATCCAGCAAGCTGAATGTTAACAGATGCTATAACTATGACTTCATGCTAAATTTTCTTCTATTATGCATGTGCATTAGTGTTACTTGAAGTAGGAATTCATTGTAGTATGTTGTTCATATGAGGCACTAATTCTTTTCATGACAAGTTGCTATCGTTATTGCAAATTATAGATTTCTATGCCATGGTGCCATATGTTTGCTATTGTTGCTTCCTTTTATGACATGTATGCTATGTTGGGTTGCTAATTTAATTGTTGTCGTTTCTTTCTTGTGGCCATGAGAATTAGAGTTATAGTTGTTGCTATTGGAGTAGGAATTGCTATGGAAGTCTTTAACTTTGTGATTGTAACAACCTAATGTCATTTAGTACTTTTATTTAAGTTGTGCAAGTATACTCATTCCTTGGTCTTTATGTTGCATTGTGAAGACTACATCTATGTTTGCACTATGTTTCATGAGAAATGGATAATGATGTTATGTGGAAGATGGTTCATATTGCAAGTTCCCACCAATGGAGTTGAGTTTATGTTTTGGGGGAATGGTTCATGGTGAAATGTTATGTTGCATGCTATACACCTAAGTTTGGTGTTCATGGGGAATGGGTTATGTCCCATAAGGTTGTGCCTTGGAGAATGATCGCGTCCGGATGTATACCCGAAAACGACTTGTAGTTTTACCGCAAGTGCACGGTGTAGCGACGAATAGGTATCAAACTCAGGGTGGACAAATGACCGTGTCTTACTCAAATCACCTAGCTATCAAGAGAACAAGAATAGTTGGGAGTAATAGTCTCAATCGTTCAAGTATCAAGAAAATATCAATATAATAAAAAGCGTCTAGGGATAGGAAATCCCCACTACGGACCGTCTCTCATCCTTGTGATTCACAAATTTCATTGTTGCTAGGCTTGAATATAGGTGAACTAGTCGCAACTTAATGTAGAACCAAGCTCATGCTCTCGTGCTATTGTCGGTCTATAGCAAACCTAGGATAGGGCCCACTCTCGTGCAAACTCTAGCCTAAGCCGCTAGCGTGAAGAACGACATCATTGTTCAATCGTATCTCGAGCCCACTCTCGTGTAAACTCGAGCTACAACCTAGGTTTATGATGTGTCTTATTCGTCCAATCTCTTGCAAACGAATATTGGTATAGATTCACAATTAAAAATCCTAGCTTTGGTCCAATCTCTTGCAAACCAAATCTAGAGAAATCCAATTGTCAATATAAATCGAATATCTAGGCCTTCCTACCAATTGGTATCTAATCTCTTGCAAATCCCAATCGATATGAATTCCTAGCTACCCGTAATCAATCAATCACAACCTAACCCTAATCAATTCTAGCAATAAATCAACAAATTCATCACAATTCAGAGATAGGGTCCATAGGGTTCATCCATATGCCCTAGGACGATGGCACTACTCACTAGACATCATGCAAATCTCAGAAATAATAACAATAATCGCGGTACAATTCATTGCAAAAGAGAAATAATGCATTAAAATTGAGTTTTTAACAAGAATAAACAAACCAATGTTGATGCCAATGATCTTCAGCTGAGAATTCATAAAAGAGTAGCCGCCAAAATCCTAAAAGAAAGTCTAAAAATTACTGTTCAAGTCTCTCCTAAACTAGGGCAAAAACTGGGTTTAAACACCATTTAAAATCGTCTGAAAAATTGTGACCAAACTGCCCCTGCACAGCCCAGAAATCGCAACCCTAACAGCAGGCGGAGAGGGTCACTCGGCCGAGTGACCCTTGTCACTCGGCCGAGTGACAAACCCTGTAGAAAAACAGTAACTTCGGGGGTTTCAGGGTCTGTCTTCGGGGGGTGGCTCGGCCGAGTGGACTTCTTTACTCGGCCAAGTGAGCATTCATGCTCGGCCGAGTGGGCCTCCTCAGGATCTCTGAAAATTCCAGTAACTTGGGCCTTTCTCTGGACAATTCCATGTACCACTCGGGCGAGTGAACTTTCTCACTCGGTCGAGTGGGCTTCCTTTGTTCGGCCGAGTATACGCTGAAAAACTTCGTGTGCGTATCCATTCTGTTCGGCCGAGTGGGGCTTCGTGATCTGTCGAGTGAGTGGTCTACTCGGCCGAGTGGTGTGCTGTTGAGCTCATTCTTCTTCTTCTTGCCTCCTCGTCGCTCCTATTGATTTCCTTCTTCTTTCGCTCATCCTCCATCGCTGATAAGTTCTCGAACGAGCCGTGGGCGACACTCCTAAGAACGTACAAATCCTTTGATATCAAATTCACTCCAGATCGCTCCATATTTCCTGAAATACGACAAAAACAAGAAATAGTGAAAAGCATCGCAATATTGTCGAATAATCGTGAAAAACGCGATATGATCGATCAAAACGACATGCAAACATGCAGAAAAAAGGTGTAAAATATGGAGTGATCAAAATCCCCCAAGCTTACCTCTTACTCGTCCTCGAGGAAGATGAGTAAAAGGCGAACTTGATGGAAAAAATAAATAAAAAGGGAAAAAGAAAAAGGAAATAGGAAAGAAAGCAAAGAGAGAGAAGTGCTAGATTATTTTCTCAGGGCGTGGGTTTTGCTTACTCATATAGCACACGGTGAATATAAAACACATGCCGAAGATTTTTATCTCGATATCATAATCATATGGATGCATTCAAAAGAGATACCCAAGAATAGCAAAATAGTATGAAATATGGAATCATTCTAGAATTAACATCGTCTGAAGCATCTAAAGCGGTATACATAGTCATAGACCACACACTTTTCAATTGAATGCTTTCTATTTGGAGTATAAGATGTATCACACAATAAGAAGCAATAAGAATAGAAAGATATGGTTTTCATGAAATGCATGCTAGGTTTCAATTCCTGGATTTCGTAAAAACTTTTAGTAATCTCACCGAGTATATAAAATTACCTAGCTTAGGTTGTCATGCACAGTCAAGTAGTCACTCTCTCACACATCATTGGATCCTCTCCCCCAAGCTTATCTATAAGAGTGGTGGCATTAGATAAATCAATAAGTACATTCCCCATTTTTTGAGCTCCAATGAAAAATAAGAATAGAAGAAGGAAGAAAGAGAGAAAGAGTATGAGATGGGATCCTGTATAAGCTCCTTTTCTCTTTTCTTTTCTTTTTTTCTTTTATTCTTTTTTTTTTCATAGCATATATACATCTGAGATCCCAAATCAAAAGATTAAAAAGATATACATGTATTTTTCTTTTTGATTTTGGGGGTATTAGAGCATGAACTTTAATAGCAGGGGAAATGCCAATATAGGATCCGCTAAAGGGAGATTCACCAATGAATATACGTATAGAAATAACGCTCAAGATATGTGGAGAAAGAAATATATGTAACACTCGGTTCACTCTGTAAGACGTGCACGAAAACTTTCAGCAGAGTAATGTAATCTACTCAGTTTAATTTCAGAAAGTAAACTAATCCAGTTATATCAACCTAACATACATTCATTCAACCCGAAATTGAAGCGTACAATTTTTATGCAATAAGAACTGATATAAGAAAAGAAAGCAGTACTCCAGATACAAGCAATCAATGCATGAAGCTTGGTGTGTTTTCTACGAAGAATATACAGTAAAAATCATCAGATTCAGCTAATAAAAGAATTTCATCCATATTCATACATGAAAGTGCGGGTTATTATTTCAAATGCAAAGCAAGACATAGCATATGATATCTGAAATAAAAACTATGGCTTGACAAGATAGTATGCATATAGAGATAAGCTAACACCACGTCGTCGTCATCACAGAAAAATCATCTCTAGCAAAAAGGTGAAAGAAATAAGGATAAAAGAAAATAGAAAGCTACTGTACAATGCAGCACACTCAAGAAATAAGAAAAAACGTGATGCATGATAAAAGAAATAAAAAGTGGGTGAAAGCAAGTGTAAAAACGAAGAAATGTGAGAAAAAGAAAATAAAAGGCGACAAAAATAAAAAGTGCGTGAGAACTCACTCCCACAAGCTAAAGTGCACAGTGTCCTCAATGTGCAAAGTGTGGCACACCGAGAGACAAAATATGGGTAGGGAGGGTGAGGATGCATGCGTGATGGAATAAAAGAAAGTAATATGATAATGCAGGTGATGCATGCAGAGATCAAAATAGTGCAGATATGAGTGTCCCCAAAAAGTACTCCCTCTCTCCCAAAAAGATATAGACAGATATGACTAAAATGCGACCAAAACAGTGTATGGAGGAGGGGTGCAAAATCAGCAGGCTCAAAACATCAGCAAAACAGCATCAAAAATATGGAAGGCATCCGGTGTGTGTGCCTAGGGAGGTGGTGGTAGACCAGCACCGTCCTGTGGCAGAGGTGGTGGCGGGTGTGGTGGCTGCTGGGTGGGTGAGGGTGGCAGAGGCAGACGCGCAAGAATTTGATTTAGGCAAGCCTGAATACTAGGAAGTATAGCGACGCGGGTCTGGACTGCACTGACAGTGATGGAGAGAGCCCTAAAATCCCCTCTTAGTCCACTAACGGCCCCTTCAAAAGCACGGATGCTCTGAACAAGGGTGTCAGGGGGAGGTGGAGCAGAGGGTCAAACAGGTGAAGAACGGGGCTGTGTCACACGGCCACCGTAAAGGATAGGGGCAGCTATGGGGTGGTGTTGGGGTGCTGTGCTCGCTAAGTGATGCCCAGCCTCTGTGTGAGGCTGGGACGCAGGAAGAGTAGACGAGGAAGAAGTGACAGCTGAAGCGGAAGTGAAAACGGACGACGAGGTAGGCAGAGAGGTCAGTGACACAGAAGTGGGGAAAGACGTCACGTCGCTCTCGGAGGATACAGCGACGGTGGAGACAGTGAGGTCGATGACTGGGGATGTTGTGAAGGGTGCAGAAAATGACTCCCCAGGAGTCGAGGACAACAATGAGGAAAGGGTCTCTATCACGGAAGCAAAAGAAGGCTTGCCGCACTCAACTATGGTGAGGGGACGCTCGGAGCTAGCTGCAGAAATGGGATCTATCGAAATGGGCATAGTGGTGGTGTTGGTGTGGGTGGACTCAGCTGAAGTGCTCCCGACACTAACAGAAGTGTGGACAGAGGTGTCGGGAGGTGCAGACGAAGCAAGTACGGGCTGAGGGATCACAGGGTCCTGGGGTGGAATGAGGGGCTCCTGCTGAGCACCCTCAGGCTCTAGCACGTATGCGGTGGGGATAAGGAGATCCGTCGCTGGAATCCACTCTCCGCCAGTGGGTCCTATATGTGTCTGAGCAGGGCTCGGGAGAACCATGTAATCCGCAGTGAAAGGACCATGGAGCCACACTCAGTGCTGACGACCATGAGGACGCAGCATCCTCATCTGGGCCATAACGTCTATCGAAAGTGAAGTGGGGGCCCGGTGGTCGAAGCAAGTCGCAGGTAGGTCGACGTCGATCATAAGGGCCAAGAGGGTAATCAACCGCCGCAGCAAATAGGCGTCCGAGCGCCGACAGAAATAACTATGCGGTCGATGTACTAATTGGCAATATCAATCTCGATGGCAGGGACCAGGACGTCACTACCCCTATCGAAGACCCTAGGTCGTGTCATCGCATAGAGCATGTAGAGCTCTAGCGTCGACAGTGTCCCAGGTTCGTACCTCGCAAGAAAAGTGGTCGCCATAAGGCGCTGTGCAATGCGAAGGCAGGGGTGGAGAATAGCAGATGCCTTGGCCCTACTAGGGTGAAAGGCGAGCGGTGATCCCGTGATCCGTGTCCAAAAGGCGTGTGTGTCGAACGACGGGGGTGGGATGTGCGTTGGGGCGTAAGCGTGGTCTGTGACCGGTACAGTAGGCCACTGGAAGAATGCTCTAAGCATATCGAGAGTGACCTCACACTCTCGATCCATCAGTCGAAATGAGCATCCTCCAGGGGTCCGGGAAATGGAACTAAGGACCTCTAACGTCGGGCGGATGTAGGTGTCCGTCGACAAAGACAGAAAGTCATGCCATCCCATGTTGTCATACAATGTGAGCATCCCCACGAGTACCCCTAGGCGGTCAAAGTCAGCTAGGTGCATGAACCTGGAGGGTATAATCGAGCGATGGGAGATACGCTCGAATCTGGCGTGCTGGGCGTCATCTCGGAACGTGATCCCCATCGCATCGAACGCGGGGGCGGGCGGTGCAGGTGGTGGAACGGGAGCGGCAGGAGGCGGCTGTGTAGGTGGGGGTGGGTTAGATGGTAAGGAGTCCGCCCTAACAGAAGAGGGACCAGGATCACCTGACCTCTTTCGCTTGGAAGCGGGCTCCCGAGTGCGCGGCCTAAGGCGTGGCGGCATGTGTGCCGCGAGTCGTGCCCACTCAAAATAAAAATGTGACGCGCTATATAATAGAACGAGTGTACCTGAGCACAATGCGAGAACAGAATCTGAAGTGTGTGAAGAAACGCCTCCTCCACGGAGCTCCGAGTGCGTCTAGAACCTCCCCCAAGCTCCCCCAAGCTAACCTGAAACGCAAACAATAAAATCAGTGAATGATAATCAATATACATGGGGAAGATAGGGGATAATAGATATATATACGAATTAATTTGAATGTGGGGGCACAATGGGTGTACGGATTGGGAGAATGGAGAAGAAAAGCAAATTTGGGACGAAATGGGGATGACCGACGGCGGGGGAGGCGACGCCGACGAAGGTCGATGGCGGGGCGGCGTCGGCGACCGGTGGCGGTCGTCGGTCGGCGGCGTAGCGGCGGCTCGGGCGGTGGGAGAAGTGGATTCAACAGTGGGAGTTAGAACGACAGCGGGCGAGTGCGAAAAAAATTGGGGATTTTGTGTTTCGAAATTCGCGCTGCGCCCGTTGGGGTATATAAAGATGTAGCGACTCGGCCGAGTGACAAGTTCACTCGACCGAGTGGGACTTTGAAAAATTATTTTGAAATGACTCCCACAAGTTACGACTCGGCCGAGTGGCTTTTCCCACTCGACCGAATGGACAAGTTCCACTCGGCCGAGTGGCATAGCCACTCGGCAATTTTTAGAGCGTGGAGGGTAACTGATTCACTCGGCCGAGTGACAATTCACTCGCCAGAGTGGCAAATTATACTGTAAATCACAGAAAATAACAGAGAGTTGGTCTGTAGAAACTTCCCTGATCTGTACTCCACTCGGTCGAGTGGAGTCTTTGCTCGGCCGAGTGACATATATCACTCGACCGAGTGGCATCCTGTTTTCTACCACGGCTCTTTGTTTGCGCTCTATTCTCTGTTTTTATTCCTCCCGTCAGTCTCTGCCTTCTCCTGAGGCCTGAGCGCATTCCTGGAGTGCTCTCCCTTGCCTTAGTCATCCTCCATATGAATGATCTCTCGTTCTCCATCTCCTGTCATTAAAAATAGAGCCCGTTGTCACGATTTTTTTAGACGCAAGACTCTAAACACTAAGAAAAATCTAAAATAAAAATAAAAATCAACTAAGGATGATATAAAACCGTCGGGCTGCCTTCTGACAAGCGCTCGTTTAAGGTCATGAGCTCGACCCCTTATGATTTTCGTTTAGTGCGTGATATTGGGCGCATGCGAGATGCGCCCGTCAAATTTGTCGGGAAGGCCACTTGGATTTGGTTGTTGATGCTCGTGGACTTTTCTCGGCGTCCCCTCATCATGGGTAGAGTTGGGAAATAAGTCCCCCAAGCTTCAGCTAGCACCAATCTTCTTCTTCACAGGTGACGCCGATCTTCTATTCGGCGGAGCTTTCTTTGAGTTGTTGGACGTGGAGAGCTTGCATAGCTCCCTAATCCTCGCTACATCAGCGTCGTCTTCTTTGTCATCGGCCATAGAGCTATCCAGGGGGTCCTCCAAATTTTCTCCAATGCTAGAAGTTTGGCCTTTTTCAAGGCTGTCATCATGTAGAGCGCCAATAGAATGTGGAATGGCTTCATCGATTACCTCGTCAAAGAGGTATGAGAAATCATGGAGCCGTCCCTTGAGTAGATATATGCGATTCACTTCACCGGTAGGGGCTCCTTCGGAATAACGCTTGAGCCGTTGTCCATTTACTTTGAATGTGGCTCCGTCCTTTCCTTCCAACTCAAAGGCTCCTCCCGGTTGTATGTTCTTAATGGTGAATGGTCTGGACCATCGCGATCTTAGCTTTCCGGGAAAGAGTCGGAGTCTGGAATTGTATAGGAGGACTTTGTCTCCGAACTTGAAGTCCGTAACGGTTATGCGTGCGTCGCGGAGGATTCTAGTCCTTTCTTTGTAAATTCTTAAGCTCTCGTAAGCATCTCGCCTAATCTCGTCAAGCTCATTGATGTCTAAGAGTCTCCTCACCACCGCACTCTTGTAGTCATAATTAAATGTCTTGATAGCCCAATATGCTCGGTGCTCCAACTCTACCGGTAAGTGACAAGCTTTCCCGTAAACAAGGCGGTATGGTATGGTGCCGATGGGGGTGTGAAAAGCCATGCGATATGTCCATAGTGCATCATTCAATTTTACAGACCAATCCTTTATTGATCTATCAACGGTTTTTTCTAGAATTTGCTTGATTTCCCGGTTCGACACCTCCACTTATCCACTCGTCTGAGGGTGGTATGCCATGCCAATTCTATGATTCACCCCGTACTTTTTCAACATGGCTTCAAATTTTTTTTCTATGAAATGGCTCCCCCCATCGCTTATCAAAGTACGAGGCACTCCAAAGCGTGGGAAGATGTTTTGCTTGAAAAATTTTGATACCACCCTCGCATCATTGGTAGGGGTTGCAATGGCTTCTAACCATTTGGAGACGTAGTCCATGGCTAATGAGATATACTTGTTACCTTTCCTCGATTGCAAAGGTCCCATGAAGTCCACTACCCAACAATCAAATAGCTCAATTTCTAGAATGGGCTTCATTGGCATCTCATTTCGTTTGGATATATTTTCGGTCTGTTGGCATCTATCGCAACTCTTGACGAAGTCATGCGTATCCTTGAACATGGTTGGCCAGAAGAATCCGCATTGTAATATCTTAGCGGTGGTTTTAGAGGCAGCATGATGTCCCCCGCATGGCATACTATGGCGATGCAAAATGATTGACGTGGCTTCCTCCTTGGGAATACACCTCCGTATGACACCGTTCTTGCATATCTTGAAGTGATACGGATCTTCCCAGAAATATTTTCGGACTTCGTGCATAAATCTCCTTTTCTGTTACGTGGGCATCCCGCATGGTTTTATCCCACAAGACAAATAATTAACAAAATCCGCATACCAAGGCACCTCTCCGGGTCTTATGACGAATAGCCTCTCGTCGACAAAGGTGTCATCGATTGGTAAGCTTTCATCCTCCTTATCACGAACAAGCCTAGATAAGTGGTCTGCCACAACGTTGTCCGTTCCCTTTTTGTCTCTAATTTCCAAGTCAAATTCTTGCAACAAAGTATCCATCTTATCAATCTTGGCTTTGCCTCTTTTTTGCTCAGAAGATACTTCAATGCCGCATGGTCGGTATGGACAATAACTTTGGATCCGAGGAGGTAGGACCGAAACTTCTCGATGGAATAGACAACCGCCAGAAGCTCCTTCTCGGTAGTGGTGTAATTTTTCTGCGCTTCGTTCAATGTTTTGCTTGCATAGAATATTGCATGAAGCTTCTTATCCTTCCTTTGTCATAGCACCGCTCCAATTGCTTGGTCACTTGCATCACACATAAGCTCAAAGGGAAGGCTCCAGTCTGGCGGTTGTATAATGGGAGTAGAAATGAGAGCTTCCTTCAACGTATTAAATGCTTGCAAGCACTCTCCTGAAAAGACAAAGGGAGCATCTTTAGCAAGTAAGGCAGTAAGAGGTCAGGTAATTAAGGCAAAATCCTTGATAAAGCGGCGGTAAAACCCCGCATGACCAAGAAAGCCTCTAATGCCCTTAACATTAATAGGAGGATGGAGATTTTTGATTACCTTAATTTTCGCCTTATCAACCTCGATCCCTCTAGAAGAAACAAGGTGCCCAAGAACTATCCCCTCGGTGACCATAAAATGACAATTTTCCCAATTAAGAGTGAGGTTATTTTGTTGGCATCGTTTAAGGACTTTAGTAAGATTAGCCAAACAAGAATCAATCTCACTTCCATACACAGAAAAATCATCCATGAAGACTTTCATAATATTTTCACTATAATCAGAAAAGATGGATGTCATGCACCTTTGAAAAGTGGCGGGAACATTGCAAAGTCCAAAGGGCATCCTACGATAGGCATATGTACCATAAGGACATGTGAAAGTGTTCTTTTCTTAGTCATCTTCATGCAAGGGGATTTGAAAGAATCCTGAATACCCATCCAGATAGTAAAAGAATTTGTGTTTAGCGAGGCGCTCAAGCATTTGGTCAATGAAGGGTAATGGGTAATGGTCTTTCCGGGTGGCTTTATTTAATTTCCTATAATCGATACACATCTGCCATCCCGTGACAGTGCGTGTAGAGATGGGCTCTCCCTTTTCGTTTTTTATAACGGTCATCCCCCCTTTTTAGGGACGACATGAACATGGCTAACCCACCTGCTGTCAGAGATAGGATAGATAATGCCGGCTTCAAGTAATTTGAGAATCTCTTTCTTAACCACCTCCTTCATGTTAGGGTTCAACCACCTTTGAGGCTCTATGGAGGTGGCTTCAGTGTTTTCTAAGTAGATTCTATGCGTGCAAAGCCTAGGGCTTATTCCTTTAAGATCAGAGATGGTGTAGCCAAGGACATCATTGTGACTTCTAAGGACATCTAAGAGTCTTTCAAGTTGATCATGGTTTAGGTGGGCATTAACAATAACCAGATAGGTCAATTTATTACCCAAGAAAGCGTACCTTAGATTTGGTGGTAATTGTTTAAGCTCTACCTCAGGGGGCGATGTACCCTCTACCTCCTCTCCTTGTGAAAGCTTGGCTTCTTCTGCAACGTCTGGGTTTAGTTCCTGCTCTGGGAGTGGGCTCTCGCTTGCAAGCTCAGATTCACTTCTTGGTGAGGACGGTGCGTCGGAATAGACACTGCACAACTCCGCATGGGCATCGATGGGGCCACCGTCTTGCTCCGGTCTACACCTGAAATCAAGAGATGTGTCAGTGGGTTCATAAATGTAAGAGCGAGGGTCGTAGAGTGTACTTACCTGAATCTCGGCATGCCCAGTGGACTCCTCGAGAGTGTAGTACTCATCGATGCACGCTCTACTATCTTCAAAATATAACTTCCCGTCCCTCACATCAACTCTGATGTTGCCCTCAATAGTCCCTTCCGGGGAGATTTGATCCATCACAAAGCTAGCAAACAGTTGCTCAATGGGGTCCTCGATATCAACGGCAAATGCCCCTGTGGTATGGACCTCATCAACAAGTTCCTTAAGAAGGACTGCGAAGGAATCATCATCTCCCGGGCTAGACTCAGTCATCAACATTGCGTCCCCCATGTTCCTGTTAAGATCTTATGGAAAATACTGGGAGATCACGTAAATTGGGCAGCAAATAGAGTCAAAAAGGGAAAAATAAAGAAAGAAAGTAAGTAAGTAAGATATAACCGGGTGATCCAAATAGAACACCGTCAAAAATCCTCCCCGGCAACGGCGCCAAAAACTTGATCGCGTCCGGATGTATACCCGAAAAACGACTTGTAGTTTTACCGCAAGCGCACGGTGTAGCGGCGAGTGGGTATCGAACTCAGGGAGGACAAATGACCATGTCTTACTCAAATCACCTAGCTATCAAGAGAACAAGAATAGTTGGGAGTAATAGTCTCAATCGTTCAAGTATCAAGAAAATATCAATATAATAAAAAGCGTCTAGGGATAGGAAATCCCCACTACGGACCGTCTCTCATCCTTGTGATTCATAAATTTCATTGTTGCTAGGCTTGAATATAGGTGAACTAGTTGCAACTTAATGTAGAACCAAGCTCACGCTCTCGCGCTATTGCCGGTCTATAGCAAACCTAGGATAGGGCCCACTCTCGTGCAAACCCTAGCCTAAGCCGCTAGCATGAAGAACGACATCATTGTTCAATCGTATCTCGAGCCCACTCTCGTGCAAACTTGAGCTACAGCCTAGGTTATGATGGGTCTTATTCGTCCAATCTCTTGCAAACGAATATTGGTATAGATTCACAATTAAAAATCCTAGCTTTAGTCCAATCTCTTGCAAACCAAATCTAGAGAAATCCAATTGTCAATCTAAATCGAATATCTAGGTCTTCCTACCAATTGGGATCCAATCTCTTGCAAATCCCAATCGATATGAATTCCTAGCTACCCGTAATCAATCAATCACAACCTAACCCTAATCAATTCTAGCAACAAATCAACAAATTCATCACAATTCAGAGATATGGTCCATAGGGTTCATCCTTATGCCCTAGGACGACGGCACTACTCACTAGACATCATGCAAATCTCAAAAATAATAACAATAATCGTGGCACAATTCATTGCAAAAGAGAAATAATGCATAAAAATTGAGTTTTTAATAAGAATAGACAAACCAATGTTGATGCCAACGATCTTCAGCTGAGAATTCACAAAAGAGTAGCCGCCAAAATCCTAAAAGAAAGTCCAAAAATTAATGTTCAAGTCTCTCCTAAACTAGGACAAAAACTGGGTTTAAATACCCTTTAAAATCGTCCAGAAAACCGTGACCAAACTGCCACTGCACAGCCCAGAAATCTCAACCCTAACAGCAGGCGGAGAGGGTCACTCGGCCGAGTGACCCTTGTCACTCGGCCGAGTGACAAACCCTGTAGAAAAATAGTAACTTCAGGGGTTTCAGGGTCTGTCTTCGGGGGGTGGCTCAGCCGAGTGGACTTCTTTACTTGGCCGAGTGAGCATTCATGCTTGGCCGAGTGGGCCTCTTCAGGATCTCTGAAAATTCCAGTAACTTGGGCCTTTCTCTGGACGAATTCCCTGTACCACTCAGGCGAGTGAACTTTCTCACTCGGTCGAGTGGGCTTCCTTTGTTCGGCCGAGTATACGCTGAAAAACTTCGTGTGCGTATCCGTTCTGTTCGGCCGAGTGGGGCTTCATGCTCGATCGAGTGAGTGGTCTACTCGGCCGAGTGGTGTGCTGTTGAGCTCATTCTTCTTCTTCTCGCCTCCTCGTCGCTCCTATTGATTTCCTTCTTCTTCCGATCATCCTCCATCGCTGATAAGTCCTCGAACGAGCCGTGGGCGACACTCCTAAGTGACGTGCGTTTATATTTCATATATTCACGCACGTTTTCTTTTGTGTTTTTCCGTTGTTTTCTGCCGTCTTGTATTCGTTTTCTCGTGTTTTCTTGTTTTCTTCCACTTTTCCGTGTTTTTTGTATTTTACAGGAGTTTATTGGCGTAGGGGACATATAACGATGATATCATGAGTCCCCGGAGTAACGGGAGGAGTCACGCGTGATCCAGGGTGTCAAACGACGAAGATAGCATCTTTCAGCCCCTCACCTGACCGGTTGGTCACTTCCAAACGATCGGGTGATGCACGCGTGCACCACCCGGGCACAAGCTGAAGCGGGCGGAAAGTCAACCGGTCGGTTCAGAGACCGGTTCAAACGCCCCAACTCTCTGGAATTTGATGTTGAATGCCAACCGATTGGGTGACCTTCACCCGATCAGTTCAACTGTAGCCGATTCTCCGAAGTCAAGACACGAAGAGCTCAACCGACTGGTTCACCCGACGGCATGAAGATCCAACCGATCAGCTTCAACTCTCAACCGACCGTGTTATGTGACTGGGTGAAGTCCCGTGCTGAGCTGTCGAAGAAACAAAGCAGGTCACCTGATCGGTTGACTTTTCAACCGATCGGGCGATATCATATTCTATATATAGGACCCCTAGGTTTTCCAGAAAGGAGAGTGGCTATTGTTTGCTGTTTTTCTCTCTCTTGACGACTGTAATTTTTCAGATATTTGTAAGTTTTCCGATCTTTACCAAACTTTAATATAGTGTTATTAGCATAGCTCTACTGCTTTTCAATCGCTTGATTATGTTTTTAACGGTCGATTTTGGTTTAGATCGCTTTTTAGTAAATATATGTGAGTAGTTCCCAAATCTGGGATTTTGGTGGAAACCCCTTCGTGGGTCCTCCCCGATGCATCCATAGGACTAGGAAATCGATATGGATTAGGAATCTACAGGTTACGCGGGGTGTTTTATTGTCATCGGTGGGAAAAAGATCACCTTTGATCGTTGGGCCAAGGGGGAATAAACTTGGCGGTTGACTCCCTAGCCGTAGCTCATGCCCTTAGCGTAGACGTCGAATCCTAGCGCGCGTGAGCGGCAGGACGAGACGTTGGGAGTTATCGTTGCGAGCTTAGTGCTCCTGGAGTCGGTCAGTGTTAATGGACATGGGAATGCCCACTGACCGAACCCGGGAAGTCCGGCGCATCATCCTGGGCACCGACCGGAATATCGGGCCCATGGGACGCTGGTACCACTCTTAGAGGCAACGTCTCACCATTAGACCATAATTCTGATCGATATCCTACCCGTCGGATGTATCGGCGAGAATCACACGATAGGGTGGAAACCGAAGTCCTGGGTTTTTCCCTTTATATTGTTTATCCCTCGCATTCCTTTTTCCGTGACAACCCATCATCCGATTCGGGCTAGCTCGCCCACAGGGTGAATCCGATCCTTCTTGACACAAGCACAACCACGCCTCCCTGAGTTCGTCCCCCAAGCCACACTACAACACCGTGCGCTTACGGTTACAAATATTTAAATCTCACGCCCCCAAACACACATTGCGCCGGTCGCGCGTGAAAACGCGGGGGACGTCAAGCTTTATGGCGCCGTTGCCGGGGAGGCAACGTGCTTGTTATTTTAGGATTTCATGAACCCTTGTGTCTAGCTCACATCTCTACCTCGCGATAATTTTCGCATTCTTCTTTTTCCATTTCTATTTTATTTTCTTATTTTTTTATTTTTTATTTTATCTGTTTCTTTCCCACTTTTCGCTTCACGGGTGTTTATTGTTTTTAATGCGCATGAGTTCAAGAAGTCTCGACGACTTGATTCCCGTTGATCCTGAGATAAACGCCACCCTAAGGCGTCTTGCCGCAGAGAAGCGAAGAAGAGAAGAGCCGGAAACCATGGGGGAGAACACCCCACCTCACAAGTCCCTGCTGGAGTACTCGATGCCATCCATCGAGTCCACCTCCGCCATCCGTCCTCCTGATATTACGGCTCAAAGCTTTGCGCTTAAGCCGTCTTTGGTGACGTGGATCCAGCAGGATCAATTCTCAAGGGCACCCATGGAGAGCCCCATCGAGCATTTGGACTCCTCCTTGGAGAAATGTGACACCTTCCGGATAAACGGTGTCACAACTGAGGCGATCTGCTTGAAGCTATTCCCCTTCTCTTTGATAGATAAGGCCAAACTGTGGCTTAGGGGGAAGGACCCAAACACATTCAACACCTGGGAGAAGCTTTCGAATGCTTTTCTGACGAAGTTCTTTCCTCCAGGGAAGACCATGAAGCTGAGGAGTGAGATCTCCTCCTTCTCCCAGGCCAGCCATGAGTCCTTGCATGAAGCTTGGACGAGATATAAGGAAATGCAGAGAAGATGTCCCCACCATGAGCTCCCCAAGTGGCAGATCATAAATCTGTTCTATAATGGGTTGAGGGACGATTTGAAATCTTCCATGGACGCCGCGGCTGGAGGGTCCTTTATGTCCCGAAGCGAAGAAGATGCCGGGCAGATTCTGGAAAATATGGCATCAAACAATGAGCGGTGGTGTGACGAGAGAGCCACACCTAGATCTGGGGGAATCCATAGGGTCGAGGACGTCAACCGATTATTCAGCAAGTTTGACTTACTGTCAACCCAGATCTCTGCTTTGATGGTAGGCGCCGGTGGCGCCGGAGCACAACAGATTGTTGCGGTGGAATCCAAAGTCAGGGGGATTTCGAGGGAGGTGACATTTCACCCCCGGTGGACCAGGCGAGCGCTTTATTTTACAATCCTACGGGGAATGCGCCTTCTCCACCACGAACCAACTCCAATCCGGCCTATTCTCCGAACAACCGGAACCACCCCAACTTTAGCTACAGGACACCGTATCAGCAGCAGCAGCAGCTAGTATATCCGACGCCTCAGCAGCAGCAACAACAGATATATTAGCCGGCTAAGCCTCAGCAGCAGCAGTTTCAGCAGCAGCAGCCTCCACAACAATATCAGTAATATGCTCCCAGAAATCAGCAACCAGTTCAGCAACAGCAGCAATATGGCCAACAGAGGGCCGTCTCTCCGGTTGAGTCCCTTTTGACTCAATATATATCCAACCAGGAGAAGATAAATTTGAAGCTGGAAATGGGACACCGGGCTCTCACGGACCAAGTAACCCAGCTGGGGTTACAAGTGGCGAATCTTTCAAGGTCGCAAAACTTATTGCCGCCACAACCGGAGGTGAACCTGAGGGGAGAAAATCAGACCTTGGCACTCACGCATGACCATGCGAACATGTCCGCTATCGTCTTGAGGAGCGGAACACAAATCCCCACAAGAGTGCCACCAAAGGAACCGGAAGCACCATTGGTCGTGGAGCGACCGATTGAAAAATTGAATGACGCCGGTGATTCGTCGTGAAAGCCAACTACTCCGGAGGAAATCCATGAAGAGGAGAAGAAAAAGGATGAGGAAGGGAACCTCAGGGTATTCAAGCCCGTTGTGCCTTTTCTGCAACGGTTAGCCCAGGCCCAAATAGACAAGAAGTATGGCAAATTCTTTGCCATGGTCAAAGATCTAAGCCTGCAAATACCCTTCCTTGAAGCTATAGAGACGATACCCTCTTACGCAAAATTCCTCAAGGATTTGGTGACAAAGGGGTCCAGAAAGGAGAAGGTCGTTCTGACGGCAGAGTGTAGTGCTCTTATCCAGCGAGCAAACCCTCCTAAGCTTAAAGACCTGGGGAGCTTCTCTATCCCTTGCGCGATCGGGGAGGTAAAAATACATCGTGCGCTCGTCGATCTTGGAGCGAGAGTCAGTTTGATGCCCTTGTCACTGTATAAGAGGATAGGAATGGGCAACTTGGAGCCCACCGGCATGACATTACAGCTTGCAGACCGTTCGGTTAAATACCCGGTGGGGGTTGTAGATGATCTCCCCGTCAATGTTAGAGGGATGCATGTGCCTGTGGACTTCATTGTGATGGACATGCCGGAAGATAAGCACACCCATATTATCCTTGGATGGCCTTTCATTGCCACTACTGGCGTATTAATCGATGTGAAGAATGGGAAGCTTTCCCTTAACGTCGGCAATGAGAAAGTCAAATTTGACTTGGGGTTGTCAATGAAACACCCCGACCCCCCGGATGATCCAAGATGCAACGTGATGGAGTTTGAAACAGAGAGAGCTGTGGAGGAAAGCTCCTGGGAAATTCTTTCAAGAAATCCCCCCGATAGCTTGGGGGACTCAGAAGAACCAGTAGGCCTGAAAACGAATGATGTTGCTGGGATAATGGATGAGGCACGCACGATCCCTCCCGGATTCCCAAAGGCTCCTCCTATGAGGAGAAAAGGCAAAGAGCCCATGGGGCTCACCGGGGATGAGGTCCGGATCCTTAAACGAGTGGCGGTGGACGCCAATATGAGGGAGAAGCCCCAGGACCCCGTCAACAAGGGGAGAGTCGTCGAACAAGTTTTCTTGTCGCCACCGACTACACCAAAAGCTACCAGCTCTGAAGCTGAAGCGATGCCAGACTTTGGGCATCACCCGTATCGCCCACCTTGAACATCATCAACGGGCATCGAGCTAACGACGTTAAACAAAAGCGCTTCATGGGAGGCAACCCATGCTCTAAACTTTTGTTTCCATTTTTAGGATTATTTTTAACTTTATTTTATCTATTTTAATAAATAAATCCAGCCGCAAGAACTTCTGTTGAGGGACTTAGGTCATTTGTGGACTTTTGCAGAAAACAAGGCCCCAACCGATCGGTTGATAACTCAACCGATCGGTTGGGATGTATCAGCTGCTGGCCGTATCAGTCGCGCAACGAACCGATCGGGTGAAGATATGCGAGACCGGTTGGCAGACCGGGTGAACTGGGGCTGAAGTCTCGGGAATTTTTGGGAAATGGTCAACCGCTCGGGTGATAAGAAGCATGATCGGGTGACAGACCGGGTGAGCTGCACCAAACTCTCGGGAAAATTTGTGGAGCAGCGAACCGATCGGGTGAGTTTTCAACCGACCGTTTCGCCTGTAGCGTCTCTTCAGCTGAAAGTCTCGACCTAATAGTCAACCGATCGGGTGACAACTCACCCGATAGGTTGGACGAAAACCCTATAAATAAACCCCCGCCCCGACCGTTCATTTTCTCGCCCGATCTCGCAAATTTCGCCGTCGTTTCGTCTTCCCCGCTCTCCCAACGGCAGGAAAACCTCTCCCACGACCTCCACTCCACCTCTAGCCTCTCTCTCTCCACCTACCCCTTCCATCTCTCCATCATTCTCTCTCTCTCTCTCTCTTTCTCTCTCTCCCATTTCTCTTTCTCAAGCCCTAATCCCCCCATTTTTGGATTTTTCGCTGAAGAGAAGTGTCGCGGCTCCACACTCCGTCCGATTGCGCGGTGTTGGGGTCAATTTCAAGCAGGGAACTCCAATCTCTGCTGTGTAACTTCGCTCCACTCCTCAAATTTTACTTTTTACCCTAGAATTTCTACTTGCTTGATTGTTTGTGTGTGCGTACTTTTATCATATCCTACACTCATTTGCATCACACTCACACACCCACTATGACCCGGGAACGAGACAAGGGGCAGGGTATCCTGCGGGAGGAGGAACCGTCTCGAAAGAGACGCAAACAAACACGTCCTCCTCCCAATACACCATGTGCACTATCACTAGCCCCTTCCCCACCTGTTATCCCCCTGAGGACCCAATGATGGGCCCGCATGGGTATCAATTTAGGAACCAAGAGCACAAAGACTTCTACCATAGACTTGATGCTCGGGGGCATCTATCGACCAAGTTTGCCCACACCCAATCACTTATTGATCTCGGTGTATTCACCGAGGTCGAGACTCTTTTCGCGAACTTAGGATGGTTAGCCTTCCTGAACACCACCGCGGTGTCTTACCCGTCCCTTACACTAGAATTTCTTTCCTCACTCGTTTGTGAGTCGGGGTCGACCGTCATTTTCCGGGTGCGTAACAAAACCACCCGCACCAACCTGAACATAATCAATAATATATTTGGTTTCCCCATCCTTGGGGACGACGCTATCCGACACTACGGATACCCGCCCGAATTCGACGTCAATAACTTTTGGTTCCGCCTCACCATACTCCCTCGCTATTCCCGAGGTAAGGCCAAGGCATCCTCAATCATCCATCCTATATTCCGTCTGGCCCATCGGATCATATCCTCTGCATTTTTCCCCAGGGATGAGTCAGGCACTGTGACCATCCCTGATCTTTTCATTCTATGGGCCATGACTTTCCCTTTCGTTCGAGACGATGATGGGATTAGCTTTAGGACCCCCACTGTCCCCGTCCATGCCAGTGACGGGCTTATTTACAAGCTCCTAGAGATTAGTCGGGCCGGCAAGGGCAAGATTTGTTGTGGGGGAATAATCACTATCATTGCTTCTTATCCCCAATTTAATATACCCATCCCCCGAGATCTTGTCACTGCTGCAGGACCCTCACGTCTAGATCTTGATGTCCTGCAGCATATTCTTATGATTAAGCCCCGCCCTGATCGTCGTTTTGATTTCAACTACGGCCACCCCCAGCCCCCTACACCATTCTCCCCAACCCCGTTCGCATGACTATTGTTATAGAGGGAGATTGGACTTTTCCGCCCGACCCCGAGTTTCTAGCGGGGTTGCGCCTTCCTTTCTTTCCCCCGGACGCACGCAGACCACCTTCCCCTACCGCCCGCTTAGGCGAGCAGGATATCCTTGCATCCCGGGGAGACATCGGGGCTGGCCCTAGTCACACCACCCGTGCTCCTGGCCCTATCACTGCTGAGGATCTTTCTGAGGTCATTACAGGCCTTGTGTCCAGTGCCGGCATGACCACTGCCGCCGGCACTACTTCCACATCACTTCCTGGGACCACTTCCGCTTCGCGTCAGTCCACTTCTTTTGGTCGCCGCCAGACCTTGCTCGTCTTGGTCTCGAGGCCGAGATCGCTAGACTCCGTGCTCTTGCCACGTCCTCTGTCCCCTCGGACCCATCACCATCCTCCTTCCTCACTCACCCACGTTTCCTCGCACTTGAGAGGAACGTAGCCGCCATCCTCCGCCTTCTCACTCACATCCACAGACCACCACCACCCACACCACACCCCCACCCCACCCACCTCCACCGACACTCCGCCCATCATTCACACCCCCACTGCACCTATTCCTCCACCTCTTTCCCCACTTCTCCGCACACCCCCAGCCTCCCCCGACCACCCATCCACACCCTCTTTCGAGGAGGGCGAGGACTCCCCTTCTGCTGCTTTTTGATTTCCTTTTTTTTGACCCCCCTTGCTTATCTCTGCATTTTCACGATCATATCATCTTGCTAGCATTGTCATGTCCAGCTTGGGGGAAGTCAATTTTTTCTGTGTGTCTTCGTGTGTTGTTTTCTTTGTGTGTTTGTTTATTCGTCGTGTCGTGTGATTTTCTTTTTTACTTCTTTTATTTTATGTTTTTCTGTCATGTGGTGTGATTTTTCTTTATTTTTAGTTTCGTTTGTGTGTTTTTCTTGTCTTTCTTATCTTTTTGTGCCGGTGCGTATTTCCCCCCCTTTTCCTTTGCCCTCCCGTATTCACTTTTATTGTATTGAGGGCAATGCAAACTTCAGCTTGGGGGAGTCACACTTTGTGCGTCATTTGAGTCTTTCTTTTTCGTTTTTGAGTCCTTTTCATCGTGTTTTTTTATTATTTTTCTTTTCTTCTTTTTTCATCTCTTTCTCCTAGAGATGAACCCTATGATGAATTGCCACAAAATCACACACACCTAGCATGGCATCGATAATCACATTCACTAACCCTATGATATCGAGTCCTCTTGCATTTCATGCATCGTGGGTCCACTTAGCTTTTTGTGAGTCGTGCGTCGTGCCTAGTTGTTTGGTGTGCTTCTACTTTGTGATTTTATTTCATATACCTGTCCAGGAATGACCCCTAGATTATTATGTTTCGATTTGAATATGCGGTATTTGCCTCTCTTATCTGCTTCAGTATGCATGACTATATAAATCGTATGCTTCATTTCGCATGTGTCGGGATTCCACAGTTAGGACCAGGATAACCCATTTAGCCTACGCTCTGATTAGTGAAATATCTCACTTGCCCAAGTGTCTAGAATCCGATTTCTTTTTTGTTTTACTTGGTGCAAATCCCCTCGTCGTGTACCGTTCTCCCACTTAGGAGAGTACACATGTGTATAGCCAAAGACCCAAAAATTCAAAAAAAGAAAGAGACAAACCCAAAAAGAAAAGAAAAGAGGAAATTGTATAGCCAAAAAGCTAAAAAAAATACATATATCCAAAAACCTAAAAAAAATATGAGTGTGAATATTTCCCTACTTACCGAGAATAAAGGGAAGGCGAGAATTTGCACCGAGTGTTCTACTCCACATCATCTCAACCCCCATCGCTTTCGAAAACACTTGGAATAGGGAATTTCTAGCTATTACCTAGGTGATAGTGTGGTGATTTCCGAGCCCCTAGCTGTGGAGTCCGTGACGCATGATGCATTTCTATTCTCATACTGTTCTCTTGCATGCTTGAGCCATATATTCACCGCTATTTCTAAACCCAATCGATATTTGGGTCATTACTTAGATTTGGGTATATGGAGCTTATTGTACAATGTATATAGTGACACCGTTTGCTAGCACACGACCACACTCACTCGCGCTTCACGGCGTGGGCCCACGACACTTGTCTGGACTCGTATTCCTCAGTTTAGTGGTGTGATTTGGCGGTTGTTAGCTTGGTGTGTGTTTTTGGTTTTGCTGTCTCTGACGGACGATTTAGGAATTTTTTGTTTTCTCCTTTCCCCTCTTCCTCTCTATTTTCTCCCTCCGAGCTCCTACTCTCATTCGTCTTCCTCGAGGACGAGGAAGGGTTCAGCTTGGGGGATTTTGACGTGCGTTTATATTTCATATATTCACGCACGTTTTCTTTTGTGTTTTTTCGTTGTTTTCCGTCGTCTTGTATTCGTTTTCTCGTGTTTTCATGTTTTCTTTCACTTTTCCGTGTTTTTTGTATTTTCCAGGAGTTTATTGGCGTAGGGGACATATAACGATGATATCATGAGTCCCCGGAGCAACGAGAGGAGTCACGCGTGATCCATGGGGTCAAACGACGAAGATAGCATCTTTCAGCCCCTCACCCGACCTGTTGGTCACTTCCAACCGATCGGGTGATGCACGCGTGCACCACCCGGACACAAGCTGAAGCTGGTGGAAAGTCAACCGGTCGGTTCAGAGACCGGTTCAAACGCCCCAACTCTCTGGAATTTGATGTTGAATGCCAACCGATCGGGTGACCTTCACCCGATCGGTTCATCTGTAGCCGATTCTCCGAAGTCAAGACACGGAGAGCTCAACCGACCGGTTCACCCGACGGCACGAAGATCCAACCGATCAGCTTCAACTCTCAACTGACCGTGTCATGTGACTGGGTGAAGTCCCGTGCTGAGCTGCCGAAGAAACGAAGCAGGTCACCCGATCGGTTGACTTTTCAACCGATCGGGTGATATCGTAGTCTATATATAAGACCCCTAGGTTTTCCAGAAAGGAGAGTTGTTATTTTTTGCTGTTTTTTCTCTCTTTTGACGGCTGTAATTTTTCAGATATTTGTAAGTTTTCCGATCTTTACCAAACTTTAATATAGTATTATTAGCATTGCTCTTACTACTTTTCAATCGCTTGATTATGTTTTTAACGGTCGATTTTGGTTTAGATTGCTTTTTAGTAAATATATGTGAGTAGTTCCCAAATCTGGGATTTTGGTGGAAACCCCTTCGTGGGTCCTCCCCGATGCATCCATAGGACTAGGAAATCGATATGGATTAGGAATCTACAGGTTACGCGGGGTGTTTTATTGTCATCGGTGGGAAAAAGATCACCTTTGATCGTTGGGCCAAGGGGGAATAAACTTGGCGGTTGACTCCCTAGCCGTAGCTCATGCCCTTAGCGTAGACGTCGAATCCTAGCACGCGGGAGCGGCAGGACGAGACGTTGGGAGTTATCGTTGCGAGCTTAGTGCTCCTGGAGTCGGTCAGTGTTAATGGACATGGGAATGCCCACTGACCGAACCCGGGAAGTCCGGCGCATCATCCTGGGCACCGACCGGAATATCGGGCCCATGGGACGCTGGTACCACTCTTAGAGGCAACGTCTCAACATTAGACCCTAATTCCGATCGCTATCCTACCCGTAGGCCGTATCGGCAAGAATCTCACGATAGGACGGAAACCGAAGTCCCGGGGTTTTCCCTTTATATTGTTTATCCCTTGCATTCCTTTTTCCGTGACAACCCATCATCCGATTCGGGCTAGCTCGCCCACGGGGTGAATCCGATCCTTCTTGACACAAGCACAACCACGCCTCCCTGAGTTCGACCCCCAAGCCACACTACAACACCGTGCGCTTGCGGTTACAAATATTTAAATCTCACGCCCCCAAACACACATAGCGCCGGTCGCGCGCGCAAACGCGGGGGACGTCACTAAGCACGTACAAATCCTTTGATCTCAAATTCGCTCCAGATCGCTCCATATTTCCTGAAATACGACAAAAACAAGAAATAGTGAAAAGCATCGCAATATTGTCGATTAATCGTGAAAAACGCGATATGAGCGATCAAAACGATATGCAAACATGCAGAAAAAAGGTGTAAAATATGGAGTGATCAGAGAATGATTTATGCGGTGGCATAATGGAAATGTTGGGGGCTTTATGTTGGGAGTTTCATGTTGGTGGGGGATTGATTTATGTTGTTTACTAATCTTTTAATTTGACAATGATTCATGTTGAAGGCTAGTCCTTCCGTTTTATTACATGTAACTTATTGTTATTTCTTTTGTTAATCTTAATAATGCATGCTAGTCTCGTAGTTTAATGTAGTTCACATTTAAAAGCATTGTTTGTTAGTTACTTAACTTAAATGCAAAGAAATGAATAAGTCCTCTTAAAGGAGGGTGACACGGGGATTGGGGGATACTAAGTTGTGGGAAAAACATGAGGGGATGGATAGTTATGGTGGTTGGTGGCCCTCCTGTTCTTGCCCAAGTGGCGGGGAGTGGCGAAAATGAGGAGAATTGGAGAAAATGTGAAGGGAAAATAAGGAGAAAACAGGGCTCCTTTAGTAAGAGCTTGTCTTGGGCAGTTTGCCTGTTCCACCCCAACTGGGGGTGAGGTCCAGTCCCAAGAGGGTCTACCCACTACTTAGGGTCCAAAACACTTTAGATAACTTTCATTACTTTTGTACCATTATTAAATGTTGCTTACGCGTCGTTCTTTACATGTAGCCCTTCCATGTTGTATACCGTTGTTATATACACCTTATTATATACATATACTATTGTAGTTATTGTCGCTTGCTTTTATTTTACTTATGTTGTCTCCCTCTCTTGCTGTTGTACCTTCGTTTATGTTATGCAATCATTACTTTATATTATACACGTGTTCCCTTTAGCTCATTCCATACTTCATTTGCACCTTGCTATGAATGCATGTAAAATAGTTGCATTTTCATAATAGCATACTAGATGGAGTTGGCATTCTTACTGGGTCACGCGGTGACGTGCCCCCGTTGACTTTTCAGGTGTGGTTCTTGGGGATGGCAGGTGGAGCTGAAGGTTGAGGTTGGCGGGTTATAATTGGGAGTTGGAGCTTAGATTGGGTGATGAGGGGTGAGAAGAGAGCTATGTGTACTTTGAGTTTTGTTTGGGGGTGAGAGATGCTTGTACTATATGAATTGATGCAATGTGATGCTTGTACTATATGAATTGATGCAATGAGATGCTTGTACTATATGAATTGATGAAATGGGGTGAGAGATGCTTGTCCTATATGAATTGTTCAGTGTTTGGCTTTCAGTATTTCTTTGTAACTTGTGTCGTTCTGTGTTTGTTGGTTGGTTGTTCGTTGAATACTACATGTACTATTCCGAGCAATGCGCAGTGGACCTGCAGATACGTTTTTAGTTCTCATCGCGTACCCTGCCTCCATGCGTATCCCTGGGAGCGGGTCGTGAAATTTTTTTATTTTTGGGCAGCTGAAATCTTGAACGAAAAGTGTTGGTATGGTCATATTGCGACTACATTTGAGGGATAAAACAAATTCGAAATGGAGCGCCGTTTGTTTCTATGCATTCATCGTTCAGTGCTCTTCGATTGATAGGTTGTATCAATTAAGAAGCTCAATGGTGAGGGAGGAAAAATTCGTTAAAGATTAGCCCCTGTGAAAGGCAAAATTTAATTAATTTTTCCTCCAAAACTTTTAGTCCCACATCGGATATGATGAGAAGGGGAGGGGTCCGCCGCCTATATAAATAGGGGCCAACACTCTATTTGAAAACTCGCACCAAGTCTCCAAATCCGAGAAGCTCCCAAAAGTTTGGAGCACGCTCGGATTAAGACTTAAATTAATTATTTCATTTATCTCTAAAATTCTTCCTTGCTCCTGATCGGGCTCTAGCAAAGCTACGAAGGAGTTTGGATCGGATCCGAAGTCTTGACAGAGGATCCAATATAGGTGAAATCTTCTTCAGCGCATGGTTGGCTCGGTGACAAGGGTGTTGCTTGGCTCAGGATGCGGTGCGGGTCGGGAAGCAGTTCAGCTCAGGACGAGGTGCAGCTCGGGACACAGTTCAGCTTGGGAGAAGCGACGCAGGGGCCAAAGAAATGTTACTGAAAACGACTCTTCGTACTCTGCGAAAACGAAGTGAAAGGTATGTAGTTAAAATCTTCATGCATTTATAATTGCAAATGTTAGATAGATCTATCCTTAGGGGTTGGTTGGACCCAACCCCGGGATAGCAGAGATCTTGGCTAAGGTTTGTTCTCTTTAGGGTTAGATTTAAAATATTTTTAAATCTGTTTTTCTGCTGCTATTTTGTTTTCTTCGTCCGACAAACTTAGGCCGGACGTCGATTTTATGGCCGTAAGGACCCTGAAAACCCATCTGTAATAACCCCAAAATTCATATACGTGTATTAATATGTATTTAAGCGTATATATGTGCGTATAAATTTTTGGGGAATCCTATGTATTTAATTTAAATTTTGTCAAGCTAAAAATTATTTTTAATAATTTTGTATGACTTATGATTTTATTAATAAAATATATGGTTGGAATACCAATGTCTTGCTGAGTATTAAGTATTGTATGTGTATTAAGTGGGTATAGTTATTTTTCTAAAAAATCCTAATTTTTCCTAAGGGACAGTTCCACCCTTGATGTGTCAAGATCTCCTTGATCCTTACCTAACCTGAGGCTTGGTGGCATGCTTAGATGATTTTAGGGAGATGAGATGGCTACTCTAGTGATTAGAGAGAAGTTTTCATTTACTCACTCTCTCCCCAAGATCAGGCCGAAATCACCCTTTCCCCTTGCTCCATCTTAGACTTTAGGGAGGCTGAGCACCCGTAGGGCTACGCCACCCTCACTCTGCACACCCCCATAGCAACCCTGCCGTCATTTGGTGTTGTTGCTCATTCTAGGAGCTTGTGGAGGAGAAGAATGATTTAGAGAAGAGAGGAGAAGAGCTCGAAAAAGGAGGAGCCATAGGGATTTGGGCTACCCCCTTGTCTCTCATCACCCCTAAGGTAGGATTTCCATCTCAACTAGTATTAGAGTTGCATGTTTAGTTTCAAAGAAAAGTTTGCATCTTTATTTATCCAAGATAACTCATGCACCATTCAATATCTTAAGTTTTGTATGGTTTTGTGCGGTGAGAAATTCTGAGTTTAATATGGTTTTGTGCGGTGAGCAATTCTGAGTTTTGTATGGTTTTGTGCAGTGAGCAATTCTAAGTTTGTATGGTTGTGCGCGGTGAGTAATCCTGAGTTTGTATGGTTGTACAAGGTGAGAAATCCTGAGTTTTATCGAGAATTAAATTCTGGAAAAAATATATTCGTGTAGCCCTTAAAATTCTACTCCAAAATCATATATAATATGCCATATGTTTAGTACAGTAATTAGGAGTAAAAATTCCATTTTTATAACATGTCAGAATTTCATCCAATCTGGATACAGTTTGGCAAAACGTAGATTAGTCCCTGCACACTCTATAGAAATTGATGATCTTGTTCTCGTTGAAAAGATAATAACTTTTTCTACAACTTTTCCTGAGTGCACATTTTTAAGATTCTAACTGCAACATGTCTTAACTACCAATCTTTACAGCTCTTAGAATCTGTTTGAAAAATAGATTCGTCAGGTCTCACTAAACAATTCACCATAAATCACCCAGTTCATATTTCTGCATGAAAATTTATAGGTGAATCCATCACAACTATATCTACAACTTTTATTTGTATTGTATGGGCATGTTTGATGCAAAATTATGGAGAAATGTGCTTCTTAATCTGACTGTTCTGCTTTTCCAGCAAGCTGAAAGATTTGAATGTTGCTTTAAGTTCTTTTGGGGTTAATCTTGCCATTAGTGTTCTTAATTATTGCTGTTATATTGTGAGATGTGGTTTATGTTCTTGACACATGCAAATGATGATGTGAATATGGTTATATGTTTCATATATATTATGGGAAATGAGAAAGGGAATGCACAAGGCGATGCATGTCCCAAATGTTTGGTGAAATGTGGAAAAGAAAGAAATGGAAAGTGTTATGTTTCAAGAAAATGACTAAGTCCTCTTAAAGGAGGGTGACATGGGGTTTGGGGAAAACATGGGTAAATTAAAGGAGTTAAGGAGCGGACAGATGATATGAATTCTCACCCGATGTATCACTACCGGAAGGGGGAGTTTGAGTGGGTTGGAGAGGCCGCTGGTGTACTCGTGATGCACCATGATGATAACTGATGGTTTGCTCCGTTTGTCCCAAGAAAACCGTGATTTGTCTCACTCCTACCTTGCCAGTCGGGTACGGAGTTACGAGAGGCCCCTTCAGTGCTCGTGTCACTGGTTGCGGTACCACTTTTCACCAATACTGGGTGAAGTCCGACTCCTTAGGGTCCTACGATTTACCCGGGTTCCAAAATGCTAACCAATGAATTAATTGCTAACCATCAACATTCTCGTAGCAATGGTAAATGTATGCATTGTTTACTTGTGTTTCTTTACTATGGTTCTTTTATGTCGCATACCATTGTTATGCACCTTGCCTGTTGTACGTGCACCTTTTCCACACTTGCGTAGCTGTAGTTCCTTACATTACTGATATAACTCTCTTATGCCATGTTCAGTTTAGTGGCCATACTAGATGTCATGTTATATCTTGTTCGTGCTAATATACTACCAATGTCCCCTTTGTATGCCATGTTTCATTCAGGATGTTAGAATGCATATGTGTAATATTAACAGGTTGGCTTCATTATATTTCTATGGTTAACTTGTAGCATAACACCTAGGTTAAAATTTTAGTTGTTAGTATGTTAACATGTCAATCTATGCTTGTATACCATTCCACGTAATCCGATTCATTATGTTGGTATGTGGTTCACCATTTTATGCCAATATGCCATTTCATGTTAATATATTTGTTTATGCTTATACATACGTCCATGATCACTTGCCATGTTATATGCACTGTACCGCATCTATGTAAGGACTAGTTGAGATATGGAATTCCTACTGGGTTACGTGTTGACGTGCCCCACTGTTGACTATTTCAGGTGTGAGTATTGTTTGGATGGATCAGAGGCTACAGCTGGAGTTGGGATAAACAGATAGTCGATAGTTGAGCATGGGCTGGGTGGTGAGACGAGTTAGAGAGACATTTGTACTCTTTGGAGTTGTTTTGGGTTGTTGATTAGTGATAATTGTAACTTGTATAAAAGATGTACAATAGATATTGGATATATATAAGTTTGTTCCTTGGTTGTCTCTGAGTTTGTACTTTCTGGATATTTATGTGTTGTTTATGATTGTATTTGTTGAACATTACAGGTACTACCCCAGCAGTGCGCAGTGGACCTGCTGCATGTGTTTTTAATTTTGTATTTCCGTCGTAACACTCGCTACTTCGGAAATACCTGATACAAATTCGTACTTATCGGATATCCCGGGGAGCAGGACGTTACAAGTGGTGGCCCATGCATGTCTCTGCACTGCGGCTGTGCAGGGGTAATACGTGTAGTGTTCCAGAGGTATTTTAGTCTTAAGGTGGGTAGGAGTTATGCCTTAAGATAGAGCCCTGATATCAGAAGTTTGAGGTATAGAGCCCTGAGGGTAGACATTAGAGTGTTGATTGAATAAGAATGTGTGTATATATCTATGTGTATATGTATGTGTACATATACATTTGTAGCCTTATAAGTGTTGAATATGGCTTGTCGAGCATATTGAGATGATATACTCATATGCATATGACTATGGTATATGTACGAATGATTATATGGCTATGTGATTGTATTTGAATTATATGTGTTAATACATGGTTGACTTATGAGTAATGTGTAGAATTGAGTTATATACTTGATTGAGGTGCAGATAGTGTATAGATGTACTGTGTAGTGGCTATATACTGTATGTGATGTATGCACATGTAGAGTGTGCAGATGCATGTGTGGACCCTTGAGTACCACCCACGTATGTGTGGATATGTCTTAAGAGTATTAGTGTTATGTGTTGATATATGTGATGAGTATATAATACATGTATGGCTATAAGCCGTTAGGCTTACACCTGTATATGGATGAATATAGTTTTGTATTGTTATCTATGTGTATTGATATTGATATGGTAGACCTTGTGCTATGATACATCTGTGAATGTTGGATGGATATTAGGAGACATACATGATTGCATGTCTGAGTATAGAGGTGCATACGTATATATGTTAATATATGGTAACCTATGAGAGTGTATATTATGTACCTATATAGTTGATTGAGCTCTTGGCGATGTATAAATATGACATGCTGTCTGTATTTGTAAAATGTGGTGTATATGTACATGCTGATTGTGTATATCCATGTGCGGATCTTTGTGTTCCACTCAGGTATGAGTGGGCATGCCCTAAGTGTATTAATGTTGTGTTATATATATATATATACTAGTCATAACCCGTGCCCGCGGGCACGGTTCATTTAAGATTTTCCCCGCGAAATCTTTGTTCCCAAACATTATTTACACTGTCAAATTTGTGTGGAACAACAAATTCGGCGTAGAACAATAAATTCGGCGAGGGCGCCCTTGAGTCGGAACAACAAATTATCGCAAAAAAATTTAGCGGCGAAGGCGTGGGCGCCTTCGGCGCGAAGGGTGGAAGTGCATAAGTGTGTGTGTGTGTGTGTGTGTGTGTGTGTATGGTGTGTGTGTAAAAAGTGAAATGAGAGTTTTTTTAGCAAAAGGGGGGAAAAGGTGGTATTCTGCGCAAATGTAGTGATTGTGAGGGGTTTGAAAACAAAAGGAAAAAAGTGGTGGTTTTTCCAAACACTCATCTCAACCTTCTTTTACCAAGATTTAATCCTAGCCATTCTTCTATCAACCTCTTTATACATCAGCATGACATCAGCTTGTCCCAGTCAGCCCTAGGATTCAAATATAGTTGTGTTTTAATATATAGATATATAGTATATAACCCATGCCCGCGGGCACGGTTGATTTAAGATTTTCCTTCGCGAAATCTTTGTTCCAAAAAAATTATTTCTACAGCCAAAATTGTGCGGAACAACAAATTAGCGTAAAAATATTTAGCGGCACGGGCGCCTTCGGCGCGAAACATCAAATTAGCATAAAAATATTTAGAGGCACGGGCGCATTCGGAGTGAAACAACAAATTCGACCTGGGCGCCGCTCTCATTTTTATAATAGATATCCCTCAAAATCTCATCTCTTGTCCAAATTATCTTGTCCAAATTATCTTGGCCAAATTTTTGAAACTTAAACTTTTTTGTAGATAATTTTCGAGGTAGTGGTGCAAAATTACTCAATACGCAATTTCGTATTTCTTTGTGATAACCTCAGTACCCAATTTCAAATGATGTAAGGATATACAGTAACATCACTCAATCTAAGATTTGCACCATAGCCTCTTTAACTTAATCTTAAATTACATTGTTTATCAATTCTTGTGAGGCGATCTAACAATTTCAGATGATGTAAGGTTATCAATTTCATGTGGCATCTAACGGCCCTCAATTTAAGATATGTTTATCAATTTAAGTTTAAATTTCATTTGGCATTTACCAACACTGAATTTGTTTATCAATGTAGAGTAGAACTATAATTCCAGAAACATAGAGTAGAACAATGGAGTTTCTCAAAATTTCCAAAACAATTTCCATTAGCATAAAGTAGAACTATAATTCCATAAATATGATCATTCAAAAACCTGGGCAATTTTGAGCATATCATGTATATTATGTCACTGTATATATTGCCAGAACATTGTAAACATTGCAACACCATTAAAATTTTGAGCACATCATGTTAATAAAACATGGATTTTGTTACATGTATTTTGATTAATGGATTTTGACATACATAGAACATATACCATCCAATTTTGATACATGGATGTTGCCTTACATATAACATATAGCATACATGGATTTCAATCTCATGAATGTTTGAACTATGGTCTACAAAGTTTTGCAATACATATAACAACCAATTTTGATAAGAAATGTGTGCTCCAAAATTTGAAACATTGACAGAACTTGATGCATTTGATACATTCCCAAAAATATGATACATTGTTCCCCTATAACTATGATACATTCCTAGAACTTGATGCTTGTCAAGCTTGTCAATCTCTGAAGGAATGGTTGAACTGTGGGCTCCAAAATTTTATACATTACTCACACCAGCTATAATACATTACTTCCGCTATGATACATTACTCAATCAACCTGGTCAATCTCTGGAGGAAAGCTTGGTAATCCAACTATGATGCCCTTCCAACAAATTCCAACTTTCCCTGAACCTGATGCATTCAAAAGGGAGTCATCAGAAATTAGATGTCTGAAAGCTCTCAGTGACTCTCCAGTTGTATACCAACATAATCAAACATTGGGCTCTAAATTTTGAAAGAACACAATTTGTTTGCAGTTATATTAACATAATCAAATATTAACAAATTTAGTCCTAACATAAAATAACAATGGAGTTATATTTGATTGTGTTATATTTGCTCACATAACTCCATGTTATATTAACAATTTTGAACTTAACAATCCAGTATTGACAGTACTACACCCAAATATGAATCCAATATTGACAGTGCAATCATTCATCTCTTTTTTATTTGAAATTTAGCTTTAGACATTGCAATCTCTCTTTAAAAACATTTATCATTGAACTTCTGCAACATGGGAACTTTTCAGTTATAAAACATGTCAAGCTATTTAGAAATTATGATAGCCAAATAAAAAAATTATGAGCTTCCAAAAATTATGAACTGAAAGATGCTGAAAGGTGCATTAGTTCATAATCAAAAAGTGCATTAGTTCCAAAAAATTATGATCATAGCTTGCTGTTGAAAAATTCAAATATGAATGAGTTTAACCCAAATAAGAACCCTAGAAATAATTATGACAACTAAATACAAAAAGAGAGAGAGTAGAATACAAAAATTCATTTCAAGCTTTTAATCAAAAGGGGGCAGATTTACCCAAGACCACAAAGTGTTGAAATGAGCAAACTTTCCCCAAAACATGTACTGAATGATGAACCCAAGATTCCAAACACAGAATGAACAATGATAGCAACTTTGATTAGAAAGGATGGCAATTAACCGAGCTTGCAATTAACAGAGCTTTTGAATCCAAAAAAGTAAATGGCTTTCAACTCACAGAATTTACCGAGCTTTCATTAACCGAGCATCTAATTCCTCAAAAATGCATTTGATTCCTCAAAATATTAGCTTTGCACCCATTTAAAGATGAAAGCAGAGAGCTTGAGAGAATTAGCTTCGCACCCTCCCCTGGAAAATGCATCTAATTCCTAAAAAATTATTTACCCAAGCTTGAGAGCTCTGATTACGCAAAAAAATTAACTAACTGAGCTTGAAAGCTGGAGGGACGATCTGAGAACTCAAAAAATTCCTCAAAAAACCTGAGAACTTGATCTCACCTTGACGAAATCAGGATCGATGATCGAGTACGCCTTGTTCTGCAAGAGGGAAACGGAGGCCTTGACGACCCCTTTGATGGTAGTGACGGTCGATTCAACGAAATTCATGCAGGCGAAGCAAGCCATACCGGTTACCTTCACCTCAATTTTCCTGATCATTTGATTGGAAGATTGAAAGAAACCAGCATCTGCAAACTATCTCTATTGCATCCAATTTATGGCCGAAACTTCTCCTATTGCATCCAAATACCAATATTAAAGTAGATGTATTGAGGACAATTAACATTAGAAGATAAGAGAGATTTATGTTATTTTTTAATTTTTATGGCAAAAACAGATAGGAATGTAAACTTCACATAATCAATATCCTCTTGCTAAATTAAATGTATATATACATGTAACCAACTTTATTTTCAAATAAAAAGGCAATTTCATACTATGACTTATTATCCAAGCAAGAAGAACGCAATGTGCTAGGATTTTGGCCAGAAAAATAAACAGGTGAATTATAATTTGGATATTAACATTTGATTTTGAGAGAAAAATGAGAGACTGCAAAATCATATGTTTTGGCCAGAAATACAAACAAATTGTTTTCTCAAAATCATATGAGGGTTAACGAATTCTTCAACATTGCATCAATAATATGTCCTGGCCAAAATGAGAGAAAAATAAACAGGAGAATTCTTCAGCCCTCATATAATTTTGAGAAAACAGAAATCAGTGCATAAATACACCTTTTGTCTAAACATTTCTTCAACCCTCTCATTTGTTCTGTCCCTTTTCTAACTTGCTTTTTTTTCCAGAAAAATAAACATGGTAACTTCTTCATATGCCAGAAAAATAAACATGGTGGCTTAAAGTTGCATATGACACCCATATGGTTTTGTGATTAGATGGTCGAAGGCTCAAATTCCTCCCGCTACATGGTAACTTCTTCATTTGCCATATTGATATATACTAAGTAATTCAATTATAGTTTAAACATAATTAACGACATAAAGGGAAAAAAATCATGCTGCTCACCAAACAGGAAAGCATCATTAAAAAGGAACATAAGAGCTAGCTTCAGAATTTTCACCATTATAGGCTATTTCAGAAATATCTATCATAGTAGACTGGATTTCTGAGCATAAATACAAACAAATGAGAATAACTTGTGATTGTTACGGATATTCTCATTTGTATACTTCTGCAACAAACAACTGAGAATTATGAGCCAAATTTTGCAATCAAATGTTATTCTCATTTGTTTCTTCAACCCTCAAATGAGAATGACCTCTCGCATAACCTTTTGTAGACTGGATTTCTGAGATTTCTGCTGGTTAGTACTTTCAATATTTGCTAAACTATAATTAACATAGTTAAAAGATAACAGTCAGAATAATGACTATAAATAACAGTTAGAATTCCTTGTAAGAATTCCTTGGAATGCTGTCAAACATAATAGAAACTTAAAAATCATCAGATTCTGTTAGACTGACTGTCATAGGTCTAACAAAATTGCATGACAAAATTGCGTGAAAGGATAGGGGATATGTTAGTTGGATGAAGTCTTAAGAAACATTCATAACATGTATATAATTTAAATACTGATAGGCAGAGTAATCATGGGTTGACATCTTTTATATTCAGACTATGTCAGGCAGGCCTCCCCCAGCTGCTTCTATGGCAATCAGGCAGTTCTTCTATCCTGAGGATGGACAAAGAGAACTCTCTCTTATGTTGCTGCTTTGCTCTAGCCATGTTCATGAAGTTAGTTTCTAAGCTGATGCAGTTTCTTATGCATGGTGTTCATGGGTTCATGCAGATGTTGAGAATTTATTAAGTTGCAAGGTGACTTCTGCTTTTATGCAGGAAATGTTTTTGGAGGAGGATCACCCACTTGCTTTGAATCTATCATTCTCTGTGAGCTTAGGTCTTCTGCCTGTCACTTTGTCACTACAGACAGCAGGCTGTGGGTTAAAGAGCTCTGTTCTTCCTAGCGAGCAATCTGAAGACGTAGATCATGGCAGTAAGCTTGCAATATTTAGTTTCTATATTATCACTATGGGCATATCCATTGAGTTTCTCAAGTGTCCTGAAAATGACTACTATTCTGCCTGTCACTGTTTGGGTGAATTTGTGTTATTTGTTCAGTTTGATGTTTTTTCCTTTCTTTTCCTTTGTTTTTGCTCTGGAGAAGGCACCTTTATTGACAGATTGTAGTGAAAAACATTAGTTTTTTATTCCATAAATTAGAAAAGAACACACATAAAAAGAAATCTTGAAATGTAGAAGAAAAAATCATTCAGATAGATTGGAAGTTGTTCTTACCTATAAATAAACTATCATGGGCCATGATTACTCTGCCTATAAGTATTTCAGTTTTGGCATTCAGCCATATGAGTCCAAATTTCTACAAACAAACTGAATTAAACAACCAACAAAAAGTTCTCACTCAATTTTGATTGTTTGTAGCAAGAGTAAATTAACAGATGTATGATTCAAGATCAGGATATAAAGTTCATTTTAGTTTTGCACTAAGATTATTTTTAACAAATGGTGTATCGGGGGCATGTGTTATTCAAACTGAAATTACATATGTTAACCACTGAAATTACATGGGTGGTTAACATATCTGGGGCTTAACATCAAACTGAGGAAGTTCATTTAGTTTTGCTCAAATAAACTGAAATTACACATGTTAACCACTAAGATTATTCAAGATCAAACTGGACTTAACATCAAACTGGACTTTATATCATGTTACACAATGGACCATATGTTTAAAATGGACCAGATATAAAGTCCAGATATAAATTTCAGTGTTTAACTTTATATCCTGATACACCAACAAATAGGATAACACTGGACTTTATATCCTGTTACCCCAGAAAAACACAAATTGGAATAATGCATATCAACTTGGTGTTATTTCAACACAAACTGGACTCATTTAAAAACTGGACAAACACAACAACACAAACTTGACTCAACTGATATTTTAAACTGAAAATATTGGTGTTATATTAAATGCTTGGGGTTGGGTTAATATTGAGAAAAAAATGATTTAATGGGCTAATGCTTGGGAGTAAATCCATTTTACCCTTGGTATTTACAGGATTATTTCAGGATTTGTTTTGTCCTGTAAAAATGAGGTAATGAGTATTAAGAAAACACATTGATATGATTACTTTTATCAACTCATTATACGCCAAAAACTTAAACTCATATGCACAATAAAACTCATTATACTCCAAGAAACAAAACTCCAAAAACAGAAAATGAGCAACTAAAACTCATTTACTCCATGTAACTAAAACATG
Source organism: Scilla litardierei (assembly GCA_030789695.1). Lineage (NCBI taxonomy): Eukaryota > Viridiplantae > Streptophyta > Magnoliopsida > Asparagales > Asparagaceae > Scilla > Scilla litardierei. The sequence goes on along the minus strand of CM061136.1, from coordinate 133,078,857 downwards.
AAAAATGAGTAAATGAGAAACATGAATTCTCATTTTTAAACATATTGTGAACCTAAAAAATGGAGTATTTAGCAGTGTAAAAATGAGAGAGTGCAAATGAGTGCAAATAATAGTGCAAATGAGTGCAAATGATAGTGCAAAGGAGTGCAAGTGATAAGTATCATTTTAACTATCAGGATGCAAGTGATAAGTATCATTTGCACTCATTTGTACTAAAACTTATAACCAATTAGAGTATTAAACCTGGCAAACATATCATTAAAGTATTTGAAAATGATATTAAACTGAGTGCCTTGAAACAACAATTTCATCCATTGCCAGGTCCCATAGAAGCAACTGAGTGCCCTGAAACAAAATATATCCACAATAAATTGACAGCCTGGTTATACTAAATTCCTCGAAAAAATATTTCCCCATGAAAATTGTAAAAATAATTCCTAAAATGTCTCTGTGAAATGCCCAGCAAACATTTTTCAACATAGTATTCGGTAAACATTTCGATTTTTATGTATCAGAATAGAGTTCCATCACATTTCTGAAATTCATAGTTCAATTTTGACCGATATCACATATTACATTTTGATTTTCCATAAGAATAAAGTTCTCTCAGTTGGAATAGAACTCATACATTTTATAGCTCTATCAATTTCTGAAATAGAACGGATTGATAGCTCATTCATAGCACTGATTGATAACTCATTCATAGAGCAACAAAATGACAGAAATAGATTGTATCTGACCTGGTAGATTGTATCTGACCTCAACTTGGTGGCCTTGTAGATTGTATCCGACCTGGTAGATTGTATAAGGATTGAAAAAACAAAGAGCTAAATATAGCTAAATTTTCATGTCAACAATATGCGACACTATTTGAGACACTATTTACCTAATTATTTCACCACATTCAACCACTATTTTATACCATTTGAATAGTATCAGAACTCGATAATCTCGGCTGGTTTGGTTCACAAACCAACATCCATCAATGGTTCAGATGTGCAAAAATCCAACATCCATATTAAAAAATGATGTTGGATAATGAAAACCTGGGTCTGGCTTGAAGCTTGATGGCCATGGCAAATCCCGAAGCCTGTGGTAGCTTGTAAGCACCACCGAGAGACGCGTAGGAGAGCTTCATCGTCATCTGACAACCGAGCGAGGAGAGCTTGCTGCTTGCAGACTATGATGATTTCCTTGCTTGCAGGCAGCTTCAACTGGACATTAGCTCCTCAGAGACTTCTCCAAATAAAAAAAACTGATTCAATGATTCCGGGCATTAAAAAATCACAAAAAACATGGCTTGCAGAAACTTTGATGGGCTAATTTTAAAACCTTCAGGTACAAAATACCACCAACTGACAGATCACATCAACATTCTGTCCCCCACACCAATGCTTTAGACTACAATAAAAGCCACAGTTAACACAATCAATAGATACATATGGAGCATAAAGTACTGAACTGATTATTCAGTGTATCATTATGAGTAAAAAGTATTATGAAAGTAATGAACAGATCACATCCATTGTTAGAAGGTACCTGTATAAAGTATTATGAGTAAAAAAACATGTCTCCTGTAAACATAATAGATACGAAATTTTTTACAATACCAACTGAAAGAATTCAGTATCATTATGAAAGCAACTTCCAATCATGATTTATACCCAGCTAATCAAAATATCATTATAAAAAAGTAACTTGGAGGAGGGGATATGATATTTTCAATATCATTATAAAAAGTGTATGATTTATTCCCAGCTAATCAAAATATCAATATCATTTTGAATGGTTAGCTCAGCGTGGTGCCGTTCAAAATATCATATACTTCAATTTATAAGTAACTTCCACCATGATTTATTCCCAGCTAAAATATCATATACTATTTTATGGCATATCATATGACCAATCGTTGATTAGATCAGTTCACTATTGAAGAATACACCAGTTACAAACCATCTGCAGGTAAAATTAGAGGCAAACCCCCCTTCAACCAAAGAAAAGCAGCCATATCTAGATAAACCAAAAAAATCGATGTTCTCCATATTCTTCATTCATCTAACATAAAGTAGACCAATCTCAAATTATTTCTTCTGTAAATATTTACAATAGTGAAGAATTAACAAAATGATGATCTATATACCAAAATAGCCTCGATTTCCTTTTCAGAGATTGGACTAAATTGATGATCTACATACCAACTTGATGATCAATATACCAGAATTTACAAAATGATGATCTACATACCAAAATCCGATCAGATCCCTAGCTTGCCTGCTAGATATTTGAGGAGGATAAGGCTCAGATCTACTGTCGAGACCGACATATGAGAGAGAGAAGGCTCGGATCTGCTGCTGCCAGCATTCTACAACACCCATGAGCTTAAACTTTCAGTAATGAACAAAATCAAGCTGGGAAGAGAGCAAGAAGCTACGAAGAGCTACATCATTCTCATATTTATACATACTTAAATGCTCCATAGCTCTTAAATGCTGAATCTTTTGGCGAGGCAGCAAACTGGGCTCATGGAAGTCGATCTCGACGGTCAGTTCGGGCTGACTTGTTGGCGGTGGAAGGTGTCCCGGGGACGTGGTCGGCGATCTCAGTTGGCCCGACGATTAGGATGGGGATGGGGTTGGGATCAAGTCAGGGGAAATGGATGTGGTTCAGGCGAGGGAGAAAGAGAGAAGAGCGGAGAGAGAGATTCAGTGATGGCGAGTTTTTTCCCCCAACATTTCTGATGCGGGAGAGTTTTTTAGAGCCTGAGTTTTTCCCCCCAAGTTTTGTTCCCCAAATTTTGGTTAACATTTGAGTTTTCAAACTATTAAGTTTTTGAATTTTGAGTTTTCAAATAAAATTCCCCCCAAACTTACAAAAACATGTCCTAGTCATCAATTTCTCTTATCCAATTTCTCTTATCCAATTTCTCTTATCTAAAAACTCATTATAACATCCCTCATTTATATCCCCCATTTATTTATATCCAATTTCTCTTATCCAATTTCTCTTATCCAAAAACTCATTATAACATCCCTCATTTATATACCCCAAATACAATTCAAACCTTTATCCAATTTCTCTTACCCAAAATCTCTTATCCATCTCTTATCCAATAACCCATGATAACATCCCTGTTTTATAATATAGACTAGTCATACCCCGTGCCCGCGGGCACGGTTCATTTAAGATTTTTCCCCGCAAAATCTTTGTTCCCCTAAAAATTATTTCCACAACCAAAATTGCATGGAACAACAAATTAGCGTAAAAATATTTAGCGACATGGGCGCCTTCGGTGCGGAACAACAAATTCGATGCAGGCACCTTCGACACGGAACAACAAATTCAACACGGGCGCCTTCGACACGAAACAACAAATTAGCGTAAAAAATTTAGCGGGGCTCCTTTGGTGCGGGCGCCTTTGGGTACGGTTCATTTACGACCCCCCTCAAAACCCGTGCCCGTAAGGCACGATTCATTTAAAATATTCCCCCTCAAAATCTAAGTTTCCCTAAACTTAAAGCACAATAATTATTATTTAGTTCTCATAAAAATTTTAGTTCCACCAAAATTTACTTTCCCCTGAGAATTTAGTTCCCCCCAAAAATTTTAGTTATCCCCAAAATTTAGTTTCCTTCTGATTTAATTTGTGCCCTAAGTGGCATTGTTCATTTAAAATACTCCCCTTTCAAAATATTGGATTCAATAATTTTAAACGAACAACAATAATTATAGTTATATCATTAGAACAATACCAATATATTTAAAGATAGATCATTATAAAAATTTTAGATAGTTAAATTTATTTCAAAAATATTTTTTTGTTACTAATGTTATATGCAAAAAAAATCGATGTTGTTGTTGCGAGTTGTGGGTGTTTGGAAGTTTCTAAAGAATGTATCATCCATACTTTGATAATTATTAAAAGCTTGTATTATCTACACTTTGTTCTTCAAAATTATATATGCATAAGATGATTGTATAGGATGTTACATTGCTTTGTTATCTAAGTGACACTAAAAATGTTATATTGCTTTTCTATCTAAGTGGAATTAAATGTTATATTGCTTTGCGTTGTTATATTGCTTTGTGGGTTTAAACATTTGGTAAGGTTATGTGATACACTTGTAGGTATAGATGCTCACGGATACATGGATCTTTTTTTATCAGGTCAAATTTTTTAGCAATAGAAAACTTCTCTATGTATATATATATTAAAGGGAAGCAGAGATGAATGGTAACATAGATGATCTTGGAGAGGTAATGATGGAGACCTGGATTGTACTGAAGCATCGAGTGAACACTCAAGAAATTCACAAATATTGATGTTAACGTATACAATTGAAGCATTTGTTTTTATTAATTGGTGTAAAAAAGACATGGCTGAAGGACTGATGTAGTGTGTATTTGTTAATATCCTCGTATTTTTAAATGTCCCTGAGATACAAATGGCATCATCAAACTTTGGGGCTACTTCTTATGGTTCGGAGATTTATAATTTATGGACATTTCTATGTTTTTTAAAAAATGAAGTATTTATTCTTTCGTGGATCTCTAATGGTATTATATAAATAGATTCATTCCTCATTTTTTGATAGAGAAGACTTAATCTGAAATGTATATCTTTCATTTGATAGTTTGATAAATATTTTCTAATCGGATAAACAATGTTACTGTAGTTTGTTCATGTCTTGACGTATCACTATGCACCGAAGTTTATATCAATAGAACGCAACAAACTATGCAAAGCTGCTTCTTTCCAACCACAAAAAAATTAAAAATATAAAAAAGTTTTTACCTGGAACGTTTATATTTTCCATTTTGTGAAGCTACATATATTTCCAAAAATACATCCAACAACAAAATACAATGAGTGAATAAACAAACAAACCAATTAATGCTCCATAACAAACAATTACCATTCATGGCTTATAGATAGATCATTTAAAGAATCAAGATCTAAATGTGTTCATAATAGATTTCCCCATTTACACAAAAACACATAAGTCTCAGCAATTCTACTGAAAATTACCCATGCCAAAAAATTACAATTCACATCTCATAATACCCTATTTACACATAAAAACACATGGGTCTCAATAATTCTAGTTGATACCAAGACCCCGCAAAAGTAGAAGTCATAAAATTATCAGTATTCTCTTCTTTGAAAACAAAAAAAGTCGTAGAAATAACACCATTCACATGGCTCCCCAATTGCACATACATGCTTAAGTTACATTTCCATCGGCAATGTTGCCTCTGTAAGCTCTGGCATTCGATTATGATTATTTACCCACAAAATCGCAAATCCAATTTCATGAGTAGATCCAACATAGGGTATCTACTTAAGTACATATGTTCCAATAAATTAGCCCTAGTCGCGCAGGGTGACGATGTATGTCCATGGAATCATCAGCTTAGAACAACATATGTGAGAAGCTTAGGACGCCATGTGTGAGATGAATCTGCAAAATAGAGATGATACTTTATCAGTTTATAGAATGATGAAAATCATTCAAACAGAATATATGGAATGAATTTAAACACAATGAACCTGGTGCATTATTTTTAAAGAAATCGGGAAAAAAATGCTTGCCTCTATCATCCACATTTAAAGATGGCACTAACAGAGCCAATGTCTTGGCTTTGTAGTCGTTTTGTGAACTCTCTTATTCAATACTAATTTAGTAAATTATAAATTCACTTGGCTGTCAAATTCAAACATGCTTACAGGAAGATATGCTCTGGTAATCAAATAAATATGCTTGCAATCAGTACATATAGTAAACCAAAAAGAGTTCATGTCTTATAATTACTGGAACTCTAATTTAGTATGTTTTGGAAATCAAAGGAACTCTCTTATAATTGCATGTCTTATAATTATCTTATTTAGTATGTTCCAGCATAAAAAGGAACTCTAATTTGATTGCATGTCTTATAATTATTGTCTTATAACTATAAGGAAGATATGTTCATGTCTTATAAATATAAACCAAAAAGAGTTCATGATTTATAATTGCTGCATGTAATCAGTACATATAGCTCATGCTTGTAGATGCACTTGTTAAAGCAATCAGTTACCACAACATATCTTCTCACATTTCTGACCCAGCCAAATATTGGAAGGTATTATAAATATTGAAGATTGTCATGTAACGGTTATCCTCGTTTGAATTGTCTGTCATACATACTGCATAATTTATAAAGTTCTTATCTTTGGTTTACATTTTTAGTTAGATGATTCAATTCTGAAAACCAATGAAACCGCTCCTGACAATGATACAATTTTGCAGTAGGCAGATTAATATTTAATTGAAGATCATTATATCATTTTTCACTTCTTGTGCCAGTGCTTTCAGTTGTTTCCATTTTATATGAACTATATCCTTATGTAGCAACACCAAAACTGTTGGACTCCTACAATTTTTGGATAATCCTTTTCCAATGACTGCTAGATTGGCATATAAAGAAAAGAGAGTAAATATAATGGAAATTAACATGTTAACAATGATCTATATGAAACTTGTCAATTGATATCATTCTTTAAATCCAACTTCATAAATCATTTTGATATATTTGCTGCATATTGTCACAACCAGCTTTTGTTATGTGTTGTTCCTCCAATACAGTCTCTCATTGTTTGGATTGGTTTAAAACCAATCTCTTTTTCTAATTTAGTTGCATTTGCAAGAATATTTTTCCCCGTGGAAGAAAAGCTTGCCATGAAAATTGCACAGGCAGAGAGCATCTGTTAATTTGCATGTCTCTCAGCGTCAAAGAGTTCTAGTAACCTGCGAGAGGTTGATTTCAATGCAACGCCTATAGTACAAAATAAAAGATTACGATCAAGGGTGGATTCTCTCCTTAGAACCTGTAATCTTAATAATGCATTCACTATTATGATTATATCTGTGATGTTTACGATTTGAAATCTATGTATTCTTCGGAATATTGTGCCATGTGTCTACCTATTTCTTGTACAGTTTAGTTTTATTTCCTTGTTGATTCATTATTACTAAAGTTGTCATTCTCAAGAAAGAGTGGCAGCATGCTTGGGCATTAACGGAAAAATATCTGTGAATGATCTAATGGCTGCAAAAGATTGGATGTAGGAAGCTATAAAAACACATTCTATGAGTTGGCTCTGTAATGCACTCAATCAACATGTATTTTAATGATTAGATATTTCCCCCATTTTTCTAACCATTTCTTATGTTCCTATTTCATATAACATCATATGTTTCATGACTTAGAAGTTTTAAGTTACATAATCTGTGTGACGAAAGAAACTGTAGTTTTCTATACACTGACATTTGTTGTAAATGGTAAGTTAGAATGGGAATGGGGGTCCACAATTATCTGGTTAAGATTATGTTCTAAACATGAGAACATATCTCCTGGCAAAGATTTTGAGAACAACTTGATGATGCATGTGTACCTTTGAATGTGAAGTGAGCCATGTTTATGATATTCCCTTCCTTAATAGGGCACGGTTCATTTAAGATATTCCCCTCATATTGTTAGTTTCCCCAAAATTTAAAGCACAATGATTATTATTTAGTTCCCTCAAAAAAAATTAGTTACCCAATAAATTTCACACTTAAAATCTCGGATCCCCTGATTTTAAACGAACCTCAATAATTAAAGCACAATAAGTGTTATTTATATTCAAAAAATTGCAGGTACCCAAAAATTTGTCCCCTAGAGAATTTAGTTCCCTCATAAATTTTAGCTCCCAAAAATTTAATTCCCTCCAGACTTAACACGTGCTCTAAGGGCACACGTCATTTAAAGTATTCCCTCCCGACTTAACACGTGCTCTAAAGGCACACTTCATTCAAAGTATTCCCTCCCTCAAAATCTTGGATCACCTAATTTTTATTACGGTGCAATAATTATTATTTAGTTTGATCAAAAGTTATTTAGTTCCAAAAAATAATTTTGTTCCCATCAAGGAATTTAGTTCCTCACATTTTTATTTAGTTCCCCAAAAGTAAGTTAGTTTCCCCCAAAGAATCTAGTTCACCACAAAATTAAGTCTCCTCAACAATTTAGTTCACTTCAAATTTAATTTCACCCAAAAATTATGGGAGGAGATTTCAAGAGAGATTTCGAGCCAAAAATCACCCCCAACAAAGTACTCATGGCAATCCCCCTTGGAAATTTGCTCATCTCATTTCGTGAATTTCGATAAGTCCGAATGGGTGGTCACATGCCTTCTTATGTACTTACATTGTTCTCAATCTATGTATATTTGTATCTAAACTCTTTAAATGTCTGTTACCTAAGGCATGTGCTTAGAGATATAACAAATGGGAAAACATCTTGGATTGTGCAAGCTCCATACATTAAAGGAAGGATAGAATCGCACACATATGTGAGTAATGCAGTTAATAAATCAGGGACAAAGAAACTAAAACGGTAGTTGCAAATGACTCCAGATACAACTATTTATATCAAAAACATGGGATTTTGCAATGACATTTATTTCAAAAACATGGCCTGATCTTTGCATCTCCTTAAAACATGCATGCATAAAGACTCTGTTTAAAAATGTTATCAATGAGACTTGTCAGCGTAGGATAGAAGTTAGTGGACCTCTGTTACCTATGTGATGACCCTGTTGAAGACAACCTCCTACAAAATACAACAAAAATGTTTCCTGCTAAAGTTGAAGATAATGCAATAAGAGGAGATATTATTGTTCAAACATTGAAAGAAATTAATGGAGAGGGTCTTTGTCGTCTCTTCCAGCAGAAAACTGGTGGGGGATCTTTTCTTCAGAACCTTGAAAAAACTATAATATTTTGAGCTGAATTGGCCATTTGCGCGCTGCTGGTAATTCTCTACCTTCATTTGCAAATTGTTTTCTTAACAACTCTAATACTATATAAGCTTTGTAGACCTTTTTCATATTGTGGACTACCAGTGATCCAATTATATAACTATCTGTTCCTGTTAACATTTCAGACAGTTCAGGTACAAACTCTGTTGTAAAGCTGCTCAAAAATATATACACTCATGAAATAATCTGAACAAATGACTTCAATAATCATGAATATCCTACATGGGGTAACACAAATTTATTTTAAAATGATAAATATATTAGAATTATTTATTTATCTTATGATATTTGTTGCAAAAAATTAAAAGCAGAAGTATACCATATATTAAGATTAAAAAATTGCCTCCACTGAAGGCCTTCCACATCCACGCTTTGTTGCCACCTCTCGACACCTAGTCTCCTCATGGCATTGTCAAAACTCATTGATTCCATATCTCTCTATTGTAAAGACTCCCAAAACTGCCAAGATATCTATACATTGGGGGGGATAAATAAGAATTCAGCTTGCTCACTCGAAAAATTAAAATAAATAATATAAAAAATATAATCAAATTTGATGAAAAGAAAAACTTACCAAACAGAAGGCATTTATATTTAGGACCATGTGCATGGCCATATTGGCCTTCGAATTCCATTCTGACCGGTTACATCCTTCGGAAAATAACAAACCAACGTCAGAAATTTTATCTTAAATAAACAATGAAATTTTGATGAAATTGGTCATCCTTCTTTAAAAAAAATCCTAAATTAACATTTTTTGCATCAAAATGATGATCCTCCTCTGCCTCATCTCAATCATCGCCTACTAATTCATCCTCGTACTCCTATATACAATTTGAGATTCAAACAGGTAGCAATATTATGGACATATTGAACTTAAGAGTTTTTGCAGCTCCCTTGGCAGTGCAGACACAATAGCCCATGATAAGGCACACTACTTTGCTCCCATACTGAATGAATTTCCATGTGAATATTCCCACACAAATGCAGAGCCACAAAGCAATCACCCAAATTCTTTACAGTTATACTCGAAGAAGTACTTGGCCTTTTGATACCAGCTTTTATAGGATTGGGCTCTTCTATTGGCTTTGCTTCGCGCTCAGCATCTGTCTCAGGTTCCTGCTGTTGGCCATGCCACCGCTTGCAGCTGACTGGCACGGTGCTTACAACTGAAGAATTTGTAAATGTGATAGCCCAAAAAGAGAGTTTTAATTTGATTTTTTTGGGTATTCAACGTTGCCAAGATTGTTAGGGTCCTGCTCTTCCATAATCAAGACTTCAATATGCAGATTGTTAGGGTACTTCAATGTTATGTTTCCAATAGTGCAAAGTGCAGTAATAATGACTGAGGTGAAGGATGCCTACATGCACCATTAATGGCATAAGAATTTGCATATGATAATATTTTATAAAGCTAAAAAAGGAAAAAAATGAAATATACTAACAAATACAGACAAAAGAAGCTCCGCAAGCTGCGGGCAACCACCAGCTTCAATCACAAGCTGGATCTTGAGCAAACTTACAAAAAAGTGTACCAAACTATCAAACTTGCTAAGCAAACTTGAGCAATCTACTTGAGCATCACTTACATCTAGAAATTGAGCATAATTCCATATTGAAAACTGATATTGAAAACCACTATAAGTGCATAATTCCATATTACCAAACTGATATTGAAAACCACTATATCAAGTATGTTGAAAACCACTATAAGTGCATATTTTTATAAGTCCGAATGGTATGTATATTTATATTGAAAACCATATTACCAGTAAGTACATTTAAATGTCTGTTATGATTACCAGTACTGATATTGAATTTAAGGGCAATTTTTCAGAACTGATATGAAAACCATATTACCAGACATATACATACCACTATATACATATGCACTTTTTAAATTCCGGGTAATATAGTTTAGATACAACCCTTAAATTCTGAATTTAAATGTCTATATTACCCAGTAAACCCTTAGATAGAACCCTTAGATAGAACTCTTTAAATTGCCAGTAAGTACATATTACCAGTTCTATCTAAGGGTTGTATCTAAACTATATTACCCTTTAAATTGCCTTTTCAGACTATATTACCCAGTAAACTTTTTAAAAATGGTTGTATCTAAACTCTTTAAATTGCCTTTTCAGAATTTAAGGGCAATTTAAAACATATGCACTTATAGTGGTATCCAAACATATGCACTTATAGTGGTATGTATATTTGTATCTAAACTCTTTAAATGTCTGTTACCTAAGGTATGTTCTCAATCATATTACCAAACTAAACTGAAAAATTGTTCTCAATCTATGCATATATCAGTTCTGATTGGGCAATTTTTCAGAACTGATATTGAAAACCACTATAAGTGCATAATTCCATATTACCAAACTAAATGTGCTCCATACTTGACATACAGAACTGAATTCAAGTGCATATTTCCCATGCACATAACCTTCAGGAAGGAGTTGAAATGCCACTCCAGGTGATTAATCACCAGTAGATTAGCAGTCAATCTCTCTTTGTACCGGAAGTTGATTGTTGCCTAACAAAATAACTACAGAGTAAGTAAACAAAGCCAAAATTTAGAAGGACAACATGAAATAAGCTTCTTGTCTAAAGAATTAGATCTTCTAGAGATAGCAAATACCAAAGTACATCATGTTGGTTTTATTATAAATAGTGAATACAGTCGAAGTATGCCTCTCAAAATTGAAAGTATGCATTCTGATAGTAGCCTATAAGTTGCCATTATGAATGAACTAACTTCGGATAGGCTGAAATCAAGTATGGTTAAGTTGGAGTCACCAAATCCAGATTTTTACTCAAAATTGAAAGTATGCATTCAGATAGTAACCTAGAAGTTGCTCCTTTTGCTTGTTTTTTTGTTCTAGCTCGTGTGCCCTTGTGTAAAGTGGTATTGGTGAATGGAAAAATAAAACTTGCACATCTTTTAATTGATATATCGCGACAGTAGATTCTGGATACTGCAACTTGCTCTGGATGTAACTTTTTTGTGTGTATTAGGTGTGAAACAATATATTGCCTTTTCAGACTTTGTAATACTAAATTTGAATAGAAGTATCTTCCTTTCACCTTTGAGAATTGTTGCAAAACTAATGAGAATGAAGTGTTTCATTGTAATTGTGTCGCAACTCAGGATTAGAAACAAATAAATGACTGACTTCCAGCATTTTCAGACTTGGACAAATAGGATAAATAACTGACTTCAAATAGTGGATCGTCATGCTCATAAAAGGCCATCTTCTTGGATTTATATGTCTTCCTTTAAGATACATTTCTATGAATAATATTTTTTTTTTCTGTTATCTAATCCAACAACTCAGATTGTTTTCCCAGACTTTAGACTGCAGGAATTTCTCTGCCTTTCATTTATAACTCATTCATGTAGAAAGTTGATTTTAAAATTTTAGAATCTACAGGAATTTTTTGTCCATTGTGATGATTCTCAACAAAAAAAATTAACAGGTAGCATACATAGATAGCATGATATTGATACCCTGGTAGTGCACCCTGACCTTATCTAGCAAGCCTAATTTCGATAACATGAATAACATATAACAAAATCAGATTAAACTATAAGTAGCTAATCAAGGTTCAATACATATTATAAAGTTGCATGTTTGCATTGACCCATGTAAACTATGACTTTAAAGTCTGAACAACAGTAAGCAAACATGAATGATTGAATATTTGGACACATGTTGGTGCTATTAGAAATGATAAATTAAATGGTAACTTTGAAAATATAAGGATCTTCTAAAATAGGATCTTCTAAAAATGATGGATCTTCTATACATGAAGGATTAGAAATGATAAATTAAATGGTAACTTTGAACATGTTGGGCAGTTTATCATGCCACTCATTGGCAAAATGATTAGGATCTTCTAAAATAGAAGGAGCAATCTTGTATATGAAAGGCCTTGATACATGAACCAAAACTCAAATCCTCATATAATTCATCCATTTTTTGATATTGACATCTGAGACTGACTGAATGGGCCTAATGAGAAGCAAACACATAAATATTTCTTCGTTTAGCACATTGAATGGAACTTAGGACGTGGTAGCCAGAAATCAACAGTTTTGAAGTTTTAGCTTGATGATATAATCATCAGTTTGCTTTTCTTTACAAAGATCAAATTGTTATTACAAATTCAAGGGCAACGTCCAAAGACATTATCTACTTCCATCTTTATTGAAGATTTAGCTAGATAAATCAAACATCATATTATACTAATTTAAATTTCTCAGTAGATCCCCATATATAGCATAGGGCATCCACAAGCATTTTGTTTTTCAGGATTTGTTGGCTGGGTGGGTATAAGGTTGAAAATATGAACAAAAAAATTGCAGAATTTAAAAATATGAAGGAAAAAGTCAACTATGCAAGCAAAATTCTCTAACTACCACAGCACAGTCTCTCCATTTGATTTGCTAAAATCTTGAATTTAAATTTTATTCACAGTTTCAATTTGTAAAATGCAGGACATTTGGAAAACAATTGCAACAGGGCCCCTTTGATCATATAAACAATCTATCAGAAAATAATGCATGTAAAGCTTGGGGAGCTTAATTTCCAAACCAAATGTCCCGAGATTCAAGCTCTTTGCAACACTTGAGAAATTATTGTGCATGAAGTCAGTAAGTGGCAAGTAACATGTGCTGATTGAATATGTGATGATCCTGCATAAGTAACTTGAGAGAATTTTTCATTGAAACAAAACATCAAACACTTGTTAGAATTTTTTGAAACAAAACAGCAAACCAAAAGAAGCGTTCGGCTTTAGGAGGCTGCAAATGGTAAATATATATAATCTATATAATATGGACAGGATTTACATACATACATACACCAAAAGAAGCGTTCGGCTTTAGGAGGCTGCAAATGGTAAATATATATAATCTATATAATATGGACAGCATGCATGCATGCATGCATGCATATGTATGTATGTATATATATATATATATATATATCTATATATATATATACATAGAAATTTAAAGAAAAGAATTTATATAATGCAAAATATGTGCTTACCATGCACTTCAAGCCTGAAATTTGTAAAACAGAATTTATAGAACAAATTTATACGGAATTTTGGCCATAAATACATATATATGTGCTCACTTCCTGATGAACACATTTAACAAAACCAATGCTGATAATACCATGGTCCCAATCTACATGCATTTTAAGACTGACATTTATAGAACAAAATGTTGCATTTTATAAGTATCAATATATATATAGCATGACCAAAATCTTGTATGACATTTATAGAACAGAATTTATACATGTATATATATAGATTTATACAATAGAATTTATAGAACAGAATTTATAGAACATATCTATGTATAACAGAATTTTGGCCATATAAACAGATATGTGCACCTCGTTGAGCCAACTCCTTGAGATTAATGTGTAAAAAATCTCTTAACCCACCAGAAACTGAAGGGGAAAATAAAAACACTACCATTTACAAAAACTCCTAACCCAAAAATCAAGCTTTTTCCATGAGAATAAGGTGCTCACCTTTTTGATAGATTGACCAAGCTTGACGATTTGAGAGATTAACCGAGCCTCATCAATGATTAACCAAGCTTCAAGCTTGAGAGATTAACAGAGTGTGGGCGTGGGCTTTGAGAGATTAACAGAGCATTGGATTTGAGAGAGAACAGAGCTTGGGATTTGAGAGAGAATAAAAATTGGTGGGTGTTTTGAATTCAAGAGAGAAAATTAAAATGTTGAGCTTTTTACCCATGCATGAGAATCTGGTGGGTGTTGTAAAATTTAGGTAGATATATAACTTAAAATTTTCTCTTCATTGAAATTTCTCTTCATAACAAAACATGAAATTTTCTATTCTTAGCAAAAAATTTCTATGCATCAGCCATTTTCCCTTCAAAGTTAAAATTTATGAAAGTGTATACCAATTTTTGGCAGCAAAATGCTTTCATATAATGCATATCAGGATGTTAAATTAAGTTCACACTCAGTTCATAATGCATATCAATTGAAAATCCATATCCTGATATGCATATCCTTGCTGATATCAGGATATGGATTTCAGCTGATATGCATAATTTCAGTTGATATGCATTCAGTTGATATGGATTTCAGCAAGGATATGTTGCATATCAACTGAAAATATGACATCAAGGATATGGATTTCAGTTGAAATTATGAATGCATTCAGTTGATATGGATTTCAGCAAGGATATGCAAATTGATATGAATTCAGTTGATATGTAACATACAAAGAATATAAAATTGTGATGCTATCATTTGTACAAAGAATCAGTTTACAAACAATAAATAAAATTTAAAATGAATATAAAGAATATAAAATGATTTTACAAAGAAATTGACTGTACAATGAATTATTCTCAGTTTACTGTTTCCTTTTCAATGAGAAGCTGGGCAAGTTTATGAAGGATCGATGTGTGTGGTAATGATTTGCTTGGCTCTTGAGTAAGACATCTCTACCAGCTCTCTCACCTCTGCATCAACAAACATATCTTGATTTGCTTGGATCAAAAGAGCCGTGGTTAAATAATCAAAGTCTTGGGTTTCAAACCCAAGCAAGTTAAAATAATCAAAGTCTTATGTTAGTCGCCCCAACCAGAACTTGCTTGGGTTTCTTCTTGCAAGCTGACTGCAAGAAGACCATAATCAGAACTTGCTTGGGGATGCCCCACCGAGAATGGAGCTCCATGATCAAATGAGAGTTAAAAACAATGTGCGACTGTTTTTTTGTGGGGCTAAAAATTTTTAAACAACAATCATTCGTTGCTTATGTGGATGTGAGTAAATGACTTTTCAGTGTTTTTTTCTTACAATATAATGGAAAAAATCCAAAACAAAATTATAATGTTTTCATAAATAATCATAGCAAGGGAGAAGACACCACTACAGCAAGCATTTAGAACTGCAACAAAATGAACGTTTATTGATAAACATATTAATGAAACAACATTTAGATCTAGACAGAATGATGCAATACTATTAAACAGAATTACAAAAGCAAGAATAAACCTTCAGATCTTTGGCAAGAATCAACAGAGAAGCTTATGGAGAAGAACCCGTACCTTTGTATCTTCTGCTTTCTTCTTCTTACTGTGAGTAGACCAAACTGCACATGAAGAATTGAGAATTTGCCCATAATCAGTTTTTTATTTTGGCTGAGATCAGAGAGAAAGCTGGATTCGTGAAGAACAAAAATGGCAGTCACTTATTCGTAAGGATTTCTCCCAATACATCATTGTAGACAAAAAATAAGACCCAGCAATTTCAATGCCTTTTAACCAAAAATGAGCTAAAATGACAAAAAATTACCTGGCTGCGAGATTTGAAAGGGCAAAAATCTCAGCTTGGCTCTGCAAACATCAAAAATTAAAAAAATGAGCTTAAAAAATGAGCTAAAATTGTTTGAAAGGGAAAAAATCACCTGGCTGCGAGATTTGAAAGGGCTGGCAAGATTGTTTGAAAGGGAGAGTACCTGCGAGATTATCCGAGGTTTGGGGGCAGTTGCGATGTGGGGGGAAGGCGATGACCTGCGATTACTGCGGGAACATGGGAGATTACTGCGAAGATCAAAAGTATACCCAACCAAATTAAAAGAAGTGAAGATGAGAGATGAGGACCTGCGAGATCAAGAAATTGGGAAGAAGAAGCTGAGATTACCTGCGAGATGAAGATGAGAGGTGAGGACGGCGGAAGTGATGAGAGACGTGATGAGAGGCCGCGATGTGGGGGGAAGGCGATGCGTCATTTGTGTTTTTGGGGGGAACGGCGTTTTGAGAGAAATTTTTTCCCTCTATTTTCTGATGTGATCAAAAATTGTGATGTGATTTGAGAGAAACCCTCCAATATCTCATAACTCAATTTCTCATACCCTATATATAATCTATATAAACATCACACCCAATTACACATAACCAAAACCAAATTCTCTTATCCAATATCTCTTATCCATTATCTCTTAACCAAAATCTCTTATACAATAATACACATATCCACATACAACAATACACATAACCAATATCTCTTATCCAAATTCTCTTATCCAAAAACCCATGATAACATCCCTGTTTTATAATATAGATATATATATATATATATATCTATATTATAAAACAGGGATGTTATCATGGGTTATTGGATAAGAGTTTTTGGATAAGAGTTGAGAAATTGGGTATAAATGAGGGATGTTATTAAGAGAAATTGGATAAGATAAGAGAAATTGGATAAGATAAGAGAAATTAGATATGTGAAGAGAAATTGAGTTTAAAAGTTTTGGGGGGAATCTTTTAAATTGGGGGGGAACTATTTGATTGTAAAACTTAAAATTTTGAAAACCCAAAACTTTGGGAAAACCATCAGCTAACCCCAAAACTCCACGAGCCGCCCAAAATTTGGGCAATCTCTCTTTCTCTATCTGTCTCCCCCAAAGACCCACGGGATGATCTTGCGTTCTCCCTAGATTCAGGCCATCTGGAGTCTGAGAGGTCGGTCAAGGAAGAACCCGATTAGTCCAGAGCTGAGACTGCGAAGGCGATGGTGAATAATTGTTGTGTGGCCCAGGTTCAGCTGACCGCGATGGCAAGCCCTAGATCGACGACTTCCGGATCGCAAGTCCACCTCTTGGCTTGGCACGCTTGCAATGTTCGGATGAGGAGCAGGTAGGAGATTAAGATAAATAACCATTGTTTTGTGATTCTTTCATGTGTTCTTGATTTCTGCAAAAAATCTGTTTGGTTCTTTGATGTTGGTAGAAATTTTGGGATCCGGAACAATGGTTATTTGGGATAGGCTATATTGGGATGAGGAGGGGCAGGTAGGAGATTAATGGGGAACAATGGCGTGCCAACACAATCTGTTTGTTCTACCAACACAATCTGTTTGTTCTACCAACGCCATTGTTCTACCAACATCAAACAGATTGTGTTGGCACGCCATTGTTCCCCATGGTTATTTGGGATAGGCTATATTTGGGAACAATGGCTTGGCACGCTTTTTGATTCAATGGAGATTAAGATAAAAACCTGCTCCTCATCCGGAACAATGGCTTGGCACGCTTTTTGATTTTTGCTTTCATGTGTTCTTGATTTCTGCAAAAAATCTCCTACCTGCACTCAAATTTCCATTGAATCAGATTATTTGGGATAGGCTATATTGGTTAATGATGTTGGTAGAAATTTTTGTTAATTTTAGCAATTTTTGCTTTTTCAGGACTGAATTTGAGTGCAGTTGAGCTCATCTTAACCTTTATCCCAAAAAATCTGGTGTTTTAATTTAAATTTTGTTATGTGGAATTTTATTTAAGAATTGATGTCGGTTTTAATCTAATTTTTTCTCATATCTTATGCAATTCAACATTGATTACAGTGAGATCGACTGAACTTCATAAATTCCTTAGGGATGCATGGGATGCACGGAATGCACGGAATGCACGGAAGGTATTTGATGAAAATCCTGAGAGGAGAATTGGAGCTGGACATTACCTACATATTTTGAACTCACATCCACGTATTGCAGGTTGTCTCGGAGTTGCTACAGTTTTGGGATTGAATGAAGAGTGCCAATTTCAGAACTTTTTATTTTGAGAATATCAAGTAATGAAAGTATATGCTATTGGTATTTATGGTTATGATGAAACAAATATTTCTTCTTATTATTACATGTAAGGATGAATACTTCTACATAATATCAATGAATTTTGATCAATGTTAACATGTCAAGAATGGAAGTTCTAAAGTGTTATGTGATTGTTCTTCTGACCTTCATCTGTACCAATGTTTGCTATATTGAGCGCATGGAATTTGTTTGTGTTGGTGTTGTGAGTTGGAATTTGGAATGATATAGTTTTAAACTGATTTTTTTTTGTATTTTATATATCCTAAAACTATAAATAGGATATTATAAGAACTATAACAGTATGTTATATATTATAATCAGGATGGAATGTTAAGTGCATATTATGGCAAGTGTATATTTGGAATGTTATAGCAGATTTGGAATGTTATTCTTCTTAAATGTATCATTCAATCAGGTTATTATTCAATCAGGTTCTTCTTTTAAGGGTTGTTGTGCTAAAGCTTGCCAATTTCGTCCTCTCTACTTGCAATTACTTTGTTTGTGTTGGTGTCGTGAGTTGGCATTTGGAATGCTATAGTTTTAAACTGAAATTTTTTGTATGTTATATATCCTGAAACTATAACTAGGATATTATAACAACTATAACAGTATATTATATCATAATCAGGTTGGAATGTTAAGTGCAGATTATGGTACGTGCATATTTGGAATGTTATAGCAGATTTGGAATGTTATAGCAGATTTGGAATGTTACCTTCAGCACTTAAAATATTTTACCTTCATCACTTCAATGGATCAAATTGGAATGTTAAATGATAAGTGCAAATTTGGAATGTATCATTTAAGTGCATATTCCAAAATATAACATTCATGTATCAGATTATCATTTAAGTGCAAATTGTTAAGTTAAGTGCATATTTGGAATGTTATTGCAGATTTGGAACATTATTCTTCTTAAAAGTATCATTCAATCAGGTTATTATTCAATCAGGTTCTTCTTTTAAGGGTTGTGCTAAAGCTTGCTGATTTCATCCTCTCTACTTGCAATAACTTTGTTTGTATTGGTGTTGTCAGTTGGCATTTGTAATGCTATAGTTTTAAATTGAAAATTTTTGTATGTTATTTATCCTGAAACTATAACTAGGATATTATAACAACTATAACAGTATGTTATATATATCATAATCAGGTTGGAATGTTAAGTTCAGATTATGGTAAGTGCATATTTGGAATGTTATAGCAGATTTGGAATCTTATTCTTCTTAAATGTATCATATATCAGATTGGAATGTTACCTTCAGCACTTCAATGGATCAGATCGAAATGTTAAATGATAAGTGCAGATTTGGAATGTATCACTTAAGTGCATATTCCAAAATATAACATTCATGTGTCGGTTTGGGGAAATTTTGTGAGAGGACTTTTGGGAAATTTTAATTTTTTTGCCATTAATTTTGGTAAAGACTTCAACTTGAACGATTGAATCCTCCTACGACCTCTGCTACAGATCCAAGCTAAAGAATCTGAAAGGGGTCATCGTCAAGGTCCTCATCATGTGGCTCAACATCGACAAGGTCGAGTTGTCTGATTCAATGGAAATTTTGGGATGGGCTGTATTGGTTAATGATGTGGGTAGAAATTTTTGTAAATTTTAGCAATTTTTTCCTTTTCAGGACTGAATTTGAGTGCAGTTGAGCTCATCTTAACCTTTATCCCAAAAAATCTGGTTTTTTAATTTTAATTTTGTTATGTGGAATTTTATTGAAGAATTGATGTCGGTTTTGATCTAATTTTTTCTCATATCTTAAGCATTTCAACATTGATTGCAGTGAGATCGACTGAACTTCATAAATTCCTTAGGGCTGCACAAATGCACGGAATGCACGGAAGGTATTTGATGAAAATCATAAGAGGCGAATTGGAGCTGGACATTACCTGCATATTTTGAACTCACATCCACTTACTGCAGGTTCTCTCGGAGTTGCTACAGTTTTGGGTTTGAATGAAGAGTGCCAACTTTAGATCTTTTTATTTTGAGAATATCAAGTAATGAAAGTATATGCTATTGGTATTTATGGATATGATGAAAAAAATATTAATTCTTATTATTACATGCAAGGATGAATACTTCTACATGATATCAATAAATTTTGATCAATGTTAACATGGCAAGAATGGAAGTTCTAAAGTGTTATATGATTGTTCTTCTGACCTTCATCTGTACTAATGTTTGCTACATTGAGCGCATGGAATTTGTTTGTGTTGGTGTTGTGAGTTGGAATTTGGAATGTTATAGTTTTAAACTTAATTTTTTTGTATTTTATATATCCTAAAACTATAAATAGGATATTATAAGAACTATAACAGTATGTTATATATCATAATTAGGTTGGAATGTTAAGTGCAGATTATGGTAAGTGCATATTTGGAATGTTATAGCAGATTTGGAATGGTATTCTTCTTAAATGTATCATTCAATCAAGTTATTATTCAATCAGGTTTTTCTTTTAAGGGTTGTTGTGCTAAAGCTTGCCAATTTCATCCTCTCTACTTGCAATTACTTTGTTTGTGTTGGTGTCGTGAGTTGGCATTTGGAATGCTATAGTTTTAAACTGAAAAATTTTGTAAGTTATATATCCTGAACAATAACTAGGATATTATAACAACTATAACATTATGTTATATCTTAATCAGGTTGGAATGGTAAGTGCGTATTATGGGAAGTGCAGATTTGGAATGTTATAGCAGATTTGGAATGTTACCTTCAGCACTTAAAATATTTTACCTACAGCACTTCAATGAATCAGATTGGAATGTTAGATGATAAATGCAGATTTGGAATGTATCATTTAAGTGCATATTCCAAAATATAACATTCATGTATCAGATTATCATTTAAGTGCAGATTGTTAAGTTAAGTGCATATTTGGAATGTTATTGCAGATTTGGAATGTTATTCTCCTTAAATGTATCATTCAATCAGGTTATTATTTAATCAGGTTCTTCTTTTAAGGGTTTTTGTGCTAAAGCTTGCCGATTTCATCCTCTCTACTTGCAATTACTTTGTTTTTGTTGGTGTTGTGAGTTGGCATTTGGAATGCTATAGTTTTAAACTAAAATTTTTTGTATGTTATTTATCCTGAAACTATAACTAGGATATTATAACAACTATAACAGTATGTTATATATCATAATCAGTTTGGAATGTTAAGTTCAAATTATGGTAAGTGCATATTTGGAATGTTATAGCAGATTTGGAATCTTATTCTTCTTAAATGTATCATATATCAGATTGGAATGTTACATTCAGTACTTCAATGGATCAGATTGGAATGTTAAATGATAAGTACAGATTTGGAATGTATCATTTAAGTGCATATTCCAAAATATAAGATTCATGTGTCAGATTATCATTTAAGTGCAGATGTTAAGTTATATGTGCAGGTTGTAAATGCATGTGTGCCATCAAGTTGGTGATATAGTTCAGGATATAAATTTCATTTTATTATTCTTCCGCAACCCTCCTTATCCTTTTGCCCTGATTTTTCTGTTTTCTCAATTTTTTCTCAGGTTCTTCACATATCCACTTGCCTTCAATTAGGTTCTTCACCTCTCTACTTTCATTATCTCAACAAAAAATCATGTTTTTTCATGCTCTTTTGTTCTATTTGTGCTAAAGCTTGTTGATTTCAGTTTTTTAAATGTTATTCTTCTTTTAAGGGATAGCATGTAGTAAATCGGAGGATTCAAATGCCATTATGGTTTGGATGTTTGGTTTTTGTTATGCTGATGTTGTGATGTTTCTTAAACATTATATCATGTGTTTTTCTTTGCAATGTAATCGGTGGTTTCTCTTGCTAAATATTCCATCAGCCAGTCTTCTGCAAATTGTGTGTATCTAGATTCAGTATGGATATTCTAAAATGTCAGGAGAATGATCTTCATTTTAATTATTGGTAAATAGGTGGCTCTTACCTGTTAGTATTATGTAATGTAGAATTTTGTTTCTTTATGTGTTCCAGACTTCAGGAGCAAGGAAATAGTCACTCATTGGCTTATGATATAGGTTGATTCAGGAGCAAGGATAAAAATAGGTACACTAAACAAATTTAAGTGTGGTATATGAAGAGAAACAAGTAATGTTGCATTTAAAAAAATACCCACACCACATTAATTTAGGAGAGCTTAGTGACCATTCACCCAAAAAGACAGGTCAATAGGCCATTATGTAACTGGCTAATTGGCCATCATTTTTATTTGTGGTATGGACTATTACAACAAAGCACCTCGCTGCATCCTTAACCTAGCATGTCTTTCCAATTTATAACGAAGAAATTTGTTGCATGCCCACATGTAGTGCATCTTTGCATTGTCTTTTCGAAATATTACATATCTTAGTCATCTATGCCTTCCAACCAACCGAAACCTCTCAATTTAAACCGGAGAAATAACCAAGATATTTTTAATTTGAATTCATGTCCAAAGAGACTCAACCAAAATGCTTAACCACAAAGCCTACATATTGTCCTTTTATTTTGAACAGTGATCATAAAAAGAATAGATGTTGTCAACTTATATGGACAAAATAAGGCTTGAAGAGGTTGTATTTTAGCTGTAGACTATACATCATCGCCATCAACATAATGACAAACAAGTTGCTAAAAATAAAGTCAGCTACACCATAAAAATTCTAACCCGTAATCATTGTTGAATTTAAGTCAGTTGTATTCACATGCTCAATTGTATTCCCATACTGCTATTTTTTAAACAAAAATAGATGTTATATTCTATCTTTTACTCGATCACATGTTATATATGGTTGCATTGTGGATTACAATTAACTGTATTGTTGTTTTCTATTTTACAGGACAAGGATGCTGACTCCGAGATAGATGTATGTTCGTTTGTTGAGTAGTATTAATTCCTCATGTTTTCATGATTTACTAACTCCAACCCCAAAAGAATACAGTAACTCAAAGAGACTACATTTGAAGTGCAGGATGTTATGACATGAAGTGCAACAAACCTCTTCGAGGCACTTCACTGCAGGATGTCTTCATAATATGGGATCAAAGAAACTACTGGATGCCACATGTCTTCATGTTACCTGCAGGTTTGCATTTGTATCCCTGACTGTACATTTAATTTGTGTGCAAAATTTTCCCTTTTTGTGTGTGCAATATTTATTTTTTTATTTTTATTCGTGTAGGCTCACATGAAGGAATACTATTTGGTGTCTATTTGGTGTGCTTAACTATTAATTTCTTCCTTTTGTTTTAGTCCAGCTAATCAGGCTTATTGTGAATATGGGCATCCACGTAAACCTTAGGCTTATAGAGATGTGGATTTCTTCCCATTTGAACATATTCTTGATACAATGCTTCACAAGCTCTGGGATGAACTTCAATTGGTACTATGCCCATTCATTTTTGCCTTTTCTGCATAAGTTATCTAAATTTTCCCATAGCTGTTTACTTTGATCATTAGGAAGTGAATTATAATTCCCATAAATTACCTAAAATAGATACCCAAAAAATATTGTAATTTCCATGTTGGTTCCTAATGGCTTGGGTTGAAAATTCACGGTTTTGATGTAATTGTATTTGTTCTCCCCCTAAATCACTGAGCAAAAAAACTTAGTGCTAACTAATATTTAGTGTTTTTGGTGCATGCATTTTTTAGTGCAATTTAAACAGCATGAATTTTATTTAGTGCATGAATTTTCTTATCCTATCAGTATGTATCCATCTATTACTCTGATTCATACTATTTTCATATGTTTGCATTGGCATGTGACTTACTACATCTTCCCTTTTCCCCCAGAATTATGGTCACTGGTTTGATATAGTTGGGGGGATATTTTACTTAGCCACTGTAGTTGATTTACCAAGTGTGGTTGGGATCTTTCTAGCAAAGAATTGACTTATCGAGCTTAATCTACGAATTTCTCCTTTAGTCTATAATTTGAAATCAATATATTACTATTCACAAAAGGGAAGTTGCAAAGTATCAGTTGCTTTTAGTATCTGTTGCAAGAAAAAAACAATCCATTTGCACTGAAATTATGCAAGTTTTTGTGGAGTCCTAACTAATGTTCGTGACCTGGTCCTTAGTAGTTTACTCACATAAGGTGGCAAGCTGCTATGTGATTTGAATTTGCATAATTATGAAGTGATGTAATAGTTTTAGGGATGTATCAATTATTAACCCTGACACATGAGTGGTAATTAGATCTGTGTCTGTTGGTATTTCGAGTTGTCATCACATGTTTTATTAACATGAAGAACATGATTGTATAATATTGATTTTCTTTGGGTCCTTTTTTGTTACACAACTTACATAACTGAAGAATGGATGGCCTTTGTGTAGGTGGAGCCAAATGATTATGGATTGTTGGCAAACTGGGAAAGGAGTCCACGATGGATGATAAATTGGTACAGTTAAAGAAGGAAATGGCAACACCGTATAATCGAAAGCTACCTCAGCCTCCAAAATGCACTTTCTTCCAGATTGGTGGACTGTACTTTGGTGTGTCTTTCCATATATACTGATTATGTATTACTTACAGCTTCATCAGTAATTTCGGATACAAAAATGCATGATTTATTATGATGCCAAAACAGTGTAAGCTTTGTAATATTAGTGCAGCCAAACTGTCTTAAGATGAAGTATGTTGTATCTGTTGGCTACTTTTCCAACTCCATCAACTTCTTTAGGTTGGTTGTGTAAAAAAATTCTTTGACAAATAAGTAAACTTAATGGGTAAAATGATAGTATGCCCTACATAGTACATGGTTCTGGAGCTGATGAGTGCTTATTTAACCATAATATTTCACTATAGTTGTTCCTGCAAGCCAGAGCCGGGAAATTTTTGACATATCATTGTGGAATCCTATTTTATGTATTAGTTGTTCTGAATTATGTAGTAATATATGGTAACTGCAATTATATTAACCATCATTGTATTTCTAATCTACAACTCGCAGGTGTTACAATATCATTTTGAGTTGGTTCATCTCTGGGACTCTTCAGGCTTACCATCAAATGAGAATTCCCTATGGGTAATTGTTGGTGTTTAAGTAAACTCATGTGTACTTTGTAAGCATGCTTAGATACATGTAGATGTAGCAAATTTTAGAGTGGTACGTATGAAGCAATGCTGACAGAGCAAGAATTGTTGTATCAAACACATGTTTGCATGTGTATGGGGTTCATGTTAGAAGTTTGTGTTATTTCGGTGCACTTGATTTTGTGATTTTTGGCCTGAAGTTTAGTTAACTCGATTTATAAATCATGATGCATTGCTGATGCTGACATCCAGCTTTCCTTTATCTGCTAGAGTTTCCTATTTTGCGTATTTATTGCACGGTGCTTGGCCTTTTGGTGATTTGGGTGTTTTTGGGGGTGGGGGATAGGGGGGTTGTGTGCATGTGTGGAGTCCCCCTAGCACTTTTTCTTTGAGGTAGCCAGATATTTTTTTCTTTTAGTTGTTTGTTCTAATCTCTCTTTGGTTTGATACTTGGTGTTTTGTAGTGAGAAGAAGCACATGATGAAGAAGAAGAGTGTACAAAAGTTTTGATTTTTTGTTGATTCAGCTCATGAAATCTTGCTATGTCATTTGTAATTTTGTGAAATCTTGCCTGAAGGTGGAGCGACATTGGAATTCAAGCTCGGGGACAAGCATTAGCGAGTTTCCTTAGTACACATGCAAGTTTCCTTAGTACACATGAATGTGGTGGTCTGTCCATTATCTGAGAAATTGTTGTGGTCTGTACATTGTAAGAGATAGGAGACCATGTTTACTGAACAACAAAGTTCAAATACACTTTGTGGTTTGTATATTGTAATAAATAGATTTCATAACAAATTTCACATCATATAGACATAGTCTGATCATAGAGATTTGACCTCTTCATTGAGCCTCTTAAAGAAATTTGACAATGTCCTTCAACATATCTTTTATTTTTGGCAAGAAATTGTTGTGTCCTTTGCGGGGGTTAAAGCATTGATAAGCTTATCAATTAAGACTACATGATAGAGCAAAAGCTCTTGGAATAAACTATGTATTACAATCATTTTGGAACCAGTACAGAAAACATCACCCCCTAAAAATATTTGCCTGAAAAAAATTAAACATTCCCAAGATTCGCAAGTTAAACATTTGCATGAAAAAATTATGATTCTCGAAGAAGAAGCTGTAATTCATCAAAGAACATGATCCTTCATATTACATACAATTTCCAGAGTATATACAATTTCCCTCACATGCAATCAGCAAACAACATGGTTCTTCTATTTTTTTGCCAGCAGTTGAAGTGTGACGAGAAGCCTACAAATCCAAGCCAAATGTCATGGTGGTTAAAGTAAGCTGCAAATTGGATGATGTAAAGACAGTGTTCTTCAAGTCCATAGGCAGAGTTAGGTGACACAATTAATTATTGTTTTCATTATAGAATATTAGTCTATACAATGTGGGGGGAAGCCAACTAAATTTACAAAAAAAAATTTGAAATAAACTAAATATTGGGGGGACTAACATTTTTGTATGTGACTAAAAGTTTTGTTGGGAATTAAATAAACAATGCGGGAACTAAATTCTCTGGAGGGGGCCGATTTTTTGGGGAACTAAGATTTTGAGGGGGACCTAATATTTATTGCTCTATAATTATTTCTATTTCTGCTCGTTTAAAATTAGGGTGTCCAAGATTTTGAGGAGGGAATATTTAAATGAACCGACGAGGACATGATGACATGGTGATGAGGATAAAGTATTATGTGTAATTTGTAGGGAAGAGTTGAGGGATGTTTTTGAATTCAAAATTGGGGACAGTTTGTATTTTAGGGGGAGTTCTTTGTGGGGGAAATGAAATTATTCATATTTTAGGGAGAATTTGTAATTCCGCGCATAATTTGTTGTTCCGTGTCGAAGGTGCATGCGTCAAATTTGTTGTTCCACGCCGAATGCTCTTGCGTCGAATTTGTTGTTCCGTGTCGAAGGCACCTGCGTCGAATTTGTTTTTCCGTGTCGAAGGTGCATGCGCCAAATTTGTTGTTTCGTGCCGATGGTGCCTGAGCCGAAGGCACCCGTGTCGCTAAATATTTTACACGAATTTATTGTTCCGCGCCGAAGGCGCATACGCCAAATTTGTTGTTCTACACTAAGTTGTTGTTCCACGCCGAATTAGTTGTTACGCGTCGAAGGTGCCTGCGCCGAATTTGTTGTTCCGTGCCCAAGGTGCATGTGTCGAATTCGTTGTTCCGTGTCGAAGACGCCTGCGTCGAAGTCGCATGTGCCGCTAAATTTTTTTACGCTAATTTATTCCATGCCGAATTTGTTGTTTTATGCTAATTTGTTGTTCCGCGCCGAAGGAGCCCGCACCAAATTTGTTGTTCCGTGCCGAAGGCGCCTGGTCGAATTTGTTATTCCGTAACGAAGGCATCTGTGCCGTTAAATATTTTTACACTAATTTGTTCTTTTAAAATTTTTTGGGGAACAAAGATTTCGCGGAGGAAAATCTTAAATGAACCGTGCCC
Organism: Scilla litardierei; assembly: GCA_030789695.1. Lineage (NCBI taxonomy): Eukaryota > Viridiplantae > Streptophyta > Magnoliopsida > Asparagales > Asparagaceae > Scilla > Scilla litardierei. Next base: position 133,050,861 of record CM061136.1, on the reverse strand, counting down.
TCGGGCACGGGTTATGACTAGTATATATATATATATATATATATATATATATATATATATATATATATGGAAGATGTATATGGTTGCCTATCTGGTTGTAAGCGGATATGCTTGAACCAGTGTTTGGATAGATATATCATTATATGAATATCTGCGTGTGTTAGTATTGTTGTATGAGACTTTATGTGATGACAAGTATGTGTGTGCTTAGATATATACTAGGAGACATACATGGTCGTATGTCTATATCAATATATGGAGATGTATGTATGTATGTATATACACTTATGTGTTTACCGATATATGTATAATAGCGTAAATATACGTATGGATGTAAGTCATTATACATGGTTGAAGTGTATGTATAAGTATTTGTATATCGGTGTGCTTTGCCTTCGCATGAGTTTGTGATAGATTGACCATGTATATCTCTATTCACCCTTACATATGTCCTGAGTTGGAAAGTCCGAGGCCGGACTTTAATTTAAGGTAGGTAGGATGTAATGACCCCAAAATTCATATACGTGTATTAATATGTATTTTAAGCGTATATATGTGCGTATAAATTTTTGGGGAATCCTTAAGTATTTTATTTAAATTTTGTCAAGCTAAAAATTATTTTTAATAATTTTGTATGACATTTGATTTTATTAATAAAATATATGGTTGGAATACTAATGTCTTGATGAGTATTAAGTATTGTATGTGTATTAAATGGGTATAGTTATTTTTATAAAAAAATCATAATTTTTCCTAAGGGACACCTCCACCCTTGATGTGTCAAGATCTCCTTGATCCTTACCTAACCCAAGGCATGGTAGCATGCTTAGAGGATTTTAGGGAGATGAGATAGATACTCTAGTGATTAGAGAGAAGGTTTTCATTTACTCACACTCTCCCCAAGATCAGGCCGAAATCATTCTTTTCCTTTGCTCCCTCTTAGACTTTAGGGAGGCTGAGCATCCATAGGGCTACGCCACCCTCACTCTGTACACCCTTGTAGCATCCTCGTCATCGTTTTGATGATGTTGCTCATTCTAGGAGCTTGTGAAGGAGAAGAATGATTTAGAGAAGAGAGGAGAAGGGCTGGAAGAAGGAAGAGCCATAGGCATTTGGGCTACCCCCTTGTCTCTCATCACTCCCTAAGGTAGGATTTCCATCTCAACTACTATTATAGTTGCATGTTTAGTTCCAAAGGAAAGTTTGCATCTTTATTTATCCAAGATAACTCATGCACCGTTCATATATCTTAAGTTTTGTATGGTTTTGTGCAGTGAGCAATTCTGAGTTTTGTATGGTTTTGTGCGATGATCAATTCTGAGTTTTGTATGATTTTGTGCGGCGAGCAATTCTGAGTTTGTATGGTTGTGCGCGGTGAGTAATCCTGAGTTTGTATTATTGTACGCAGTGAGAAATCCTGAGTTTTATCTAGAATTAAATTCTGAAAAAATTATATTCGTGTAGCCCTTAAAATTCTACCCAAAAATCATATATAATATGCCATATGTTCAGTACAGTAATTAGGAGTAAAAATTTCATCTTTACAACATGTCAGAATTTCATCCAATCTGGATATAGTTTGACAAAACGTAGATCAGTCCCTGCACACTCCATAGAAATTGATGATCATGGTCTCGTTGGAAAGATAACAACTTTTTCTACAACTTTTCCTTAGTGCACATTTTTGAGATTCTAACTGCAACATGTCTTAAACTAGTAATCTTTACCGCTCTTAGAATCTGTCTTAAAAACAGATTCATCAGGTCTCACTAAACAATTCACCATAAATCACCCAATTCATATTTCTACATGAAAATTTATACGTGAATCCATCGCAAATATATCTACAACTTTCATTTGTATTGTATAGGCATGTTTGATACAAAATTATGGAGAAATGTGCTTCTTAATCTGAGTGTTCTGCTTTTCTAGCAAGCTGAAAGATTTGAATATTGCTTTAAGTTCTTTTGGGGTTAATCTTGCCATTAATGTTCTTAATTGTTGCTGTTATATGGTGAGATGTGGTTTATGTTCTTGACACATGCAAATGATGATGTGAATATGGTTATATGTTTCATGTATATTATGGAAAATAAGAAAGGGAATGCCCAAGGCGATGTGTGGTGAAATGTGGAAAAGAAAGAAATGGAAAGTGTTATGTTTCATGAAAATGACTAAGTCCTCTTAAAGGAGGGTGACATGGGGTTTGGGGGAAACACGGGTAAAATAAATGAGTTAAGGAGCAGACAGATGATATGAATTCTCACCCAATGTATCACTATCGGAAGGGGAAGTTTGAGAGGGTTGGAGAAGCCGCTGCTGTACTCGTGATGCACCATGACGATAACTGATGGTTTGCTCCGTTTTTCCCAAGAAAAACCGAGATTTGTCTCACTCCTACCTTACCAGTCGGGTACGGAGTTACGAGAGGCCCCTCAGTGCTCATGTCGCTGGTTACGATACCACTTTTCACCCACCCTGGGTAAAGTCCGACTCCTTAGCGTCCTACGATTTACCCGGGTTCCAAAATGCTAACCAATGAATTAATTGCTAACCCTCAATATTCTCGAAGCAATGGTAAATGTATGTGTTGTTTACTTATGTTTCTTTACTATGGTTCTTTTATGTCGTATACCATTGTTATGCACCTTGCCTGTTGTACGTGCACCTTTTCCACACTTGCGTAGCTGTAGTTCCTAACATTACTGATATAGCTCTCTTATGCCATGTTCAGTTTAGTGGCCATACTAGATGTCATGTTATATCTTGTTCGTGCTAATATGCTACCAATGTCCCCTTTATATGCCATGTTTCATTCAAGATGTTAGAATGCATATGTGTAATATTAACAGGTTGGCTTCATTATATTTCTATGTTTAACTTGTGGCATAACACCTATGTTAAAATGGCAGTTGTTAGTATGTTAACATGTCAATCTATGCTTGTATACCATTCCACGTAATTCGATTCATTATGTTGGTATGTGGTTCACCATTTTATGCCAATATGCCATTTCATGTTAATATATTTGTTTATGCTTATACATACGTCCATGATCACTTGCCATGTTATATGCACTGTACCGCATCCATGTAAGGACTAGTTGAGATATGGAATTCCTACTGGGTCACGCGTTGACGTGCCCCACCGTTGACTATTTCAGGTGTGATTGTTGGTTGGATGGATCAGAGGCTACGGCTGGAGTTGGGATAAACAGATAGTCGATAGTTGAGCGTGGGCTGGGTGGTGGGACGAGTTGGAGAGACACTTGTACTCTTTGGAGTCGTTTTGGGTTGTTGATTAGTGATAATTTTAACTTGTATAAAAGATGTACAATGGATATTGGATATATATAAGTTTGTTCCTTGGTTGTCTCTGAGTTTGTACTTTTTGGATATTTATGTGTTGTTTATGATTGTATTTGTGGAACATTATAGGTACTACCCCAGCAGTGCGCAGTGGACCACTGCTTGTGTTTTTAATTTTGTATTTCCTTCGTAACACTCGCTGCTTCGGGAATACCTGATACGGATTCGTACTTATCGGGTATCCCGGGGAGCGGGGCGTTACAAGTATAAATGCGGAATTATAAATAAACCTAAAATGAAACAATGCTAATACAAAGTATGTTTCAAGGGTTTGGATTACCCAAGTCAACTCTCAACTTGTTCCCGGTAATCCTACGTCCCTTCCACCTGGATACCTCCGGTTACTCAAGTTAGAACCCTAACGTAAGGTTTCCTTTAAACCCACTTGTAGCAACCTTACAAGTGAAATCGAAACACAATCGATGTTTTTGACTCCACAACTTGGGATCAAGCAAACCACTCTCGTAAACCAAGAGTAAAACTAATATCAAAAGATATGAAATAATGAAATAGCAACACTTATAATCACCTATGCCTTGAAGTAGAACATGAAGGACCAAGTGCATTGCGTGTTGAAGTCTCTTCCAAGAAGAGAGAAAGCACATTATCTTGTCACCACCAATTTCCTAGAGGATATCACTTTGATTCTAGGTTGGAGAGCAACAGAGAATGAGATTGGATAAATATAGGGCTTTTGGATTTGAGAGCTTTTAAAACTTGAAGATGAAAGCTTAGGATTTTCAAGAGATGATCAAGTAGATGTGTAACCCCCTCAATGGAACAGTAGAACACCTCTGTATAGGTTCACTAAAACCCTCAAACAGAATCCCCAAAAACCTCTTTGAAATTCATGGAGAAACAGCCAACAGATAAAATTTACACACTCGACAGTCGACTGATGAAGAACCAACAGTCGACTGCTGCACTGTGTCAGAGGGTAGGTGAGAATTAAAACGGTAACTTACCACGTAGAAAAGTCGACTGAAGAATGTCTGACAGGTGCCTGTAAACCTAAAAAGCGACTAAGAAACCTTCTACATGCGACTGAGCAAAACACGAGTAAGTTGAGAAAACTTAAGAATTTTTGGAAAGACATGATAGGTGAATGATGTGGAATACACTGGTACATGTGCCATGGACAGGCGCCTGTGAAACCAACATCAGTCGTCTGGCCAAAACTTGCAAAACTTGTCAAACACCAAGTGTTAAGACAAGGATTGACAGGCGACTGAAGAAGCATACACTGTCGCCTGTGCCATGGGCAGGCGACTGTCAAGTCAACATCAGTCATCTGGCCAAATGAAGATAAGATAATGATCTTTGGTCAAGAGAGAGACATGCGACTGACTAACAAGTCACATGCGCCTGTAACTTGGACATGCGCATGTACTTGGTACAGTAGTCGCCTAATGAAAGTTATAGTTGAAAGCCCAAAATCCAAATGATAAAGTATGTGTAAAACAGACGACTGTAGAACAAATCATAGGCGACTGTTTGGAGATAGGTGCATGTTAAACGTTCAGCAGTCGCCTGTTGAAATCCAAAATGCACATGCTTGAGAAATAAGAATTGGAGGCCAATGAAATGTGATCTAATGATTTCCTAGGACAGAAATAAAGATTTGTGTATGCTCCAACATAGTTCTACTTCTATGCTACATACTAGAAGAGAATAAAAGGATTATATCTTGTATTAGCCTCTCTTCTTTCCAAAGAATGAGCTTGAAGTCTTCTAGGAGCTTCATTCATCATCTTTGATCATCCAATCCACTTTTCATACTTTGATTGATTCTTGAGTGACATCCATAGCTAATTGATCTTCATGATATGCTTATGCAATGGATTAACTGCAAATAGGGGATTAGTCACAAGTATTTATGTTTGCTCATCATCAACACCAAGTAGGGAGAAGTCCAATACTCAACATTCTCCCCCTTTTTGATGATGACAAATAGACATAAACAAAAAGATAAGTAATTGTGCTTAATGATTACCTACTCCCCATTCATAAATGCCAATCAAATTAGTAAATATTCATAAGGGCATCTATAGATCAATTAAAGCAAACATGTAAGATATGCATGAGTGAGATTTCAATGCTAGAAATTTAGGATTTTATAATCCAAGTTCATTATATCTTACTCCCCCTGAATCTAAGGTAACTTCAATCTTAGATTCAAGTTTAGAATTTACTTAGCACAAAATTATGATATGTTCATTTCTCTCCTCTTATGGCATTATCCAAAAAGTAGAAAACAACAACAATTGTGCTAAATAAGTACTAAAACAATCATGAGAGTATAAAGAATGTGATATATATTTAATGTGATATCACAATAAAATCGAGAAAACACGAAGGTGCATCACAATGATATATTGCAAAAAATCATCAACAAAAGAAATTTTAGTTGACTAAAGGAACGAGAATCCAATATCAACATTTCAAAGGTAAGAAAATGTCTCACATCACATCATGTACATATTAGAGCACACAGAGAGACACAATTGCACAATGAATACACAATAGAGCACAATATATAATATAGAGATACAAAGAGACACATCATATAGATATATATTACAATTGAGGACTTTTTTGAATTGGTTTGCTGACTAGGACAAGCTGACTAGGACAAACAGGTTGATAGAATGACGGGTTGGATTTAATTTTGGGAAACCAACGGTTGAGATGAGAACTTGCAGCTAAGTGTATGGGAATTTGCATTTGTGATTTAATATAGCTGACAGTGTGGACACTTGCATCAATGGGGGCGTTTTAATTTCATGCATTTAATATAGTTGAGTGTGTGTGAATTTGAATCATATTTGATTTCGTAAATGGGGGGCTTTTGAATATTTGATTAAACATCATGTAGCGGATATATTTGACTAAATAAATATTCTAAGGTCCATTCATTTACTTAAATCAATCACCTTCAACCGTGCACCAACTTGACATTACTTCCATTACTCTGACGTGTGGGCCAATTAAGTGGGATGGGCATGCGTGTGCAGCATAGAACATGATGACTAGGCCCCGCGCCGAATTTGTTGTTTCGTGCTGAAGGTGCACATGCCAAAGGCGCCCGTGCCGCAAAATATTTTTACGCTAATTTGAGGTTCTTTTAAATTTTGGCTCTGGAAATAAATTTTTAGGGAACAAAGATTTCGCGGAGGGAAATCTTAAATGAACCGTGTCCGTGGGCACGGGTTATGACTAGTATAATATATATATTTATTATACATTTGACAACGATTTTTGAATCCTAGGGCTGACTAGGACAAGCTGACTAGGACAAATGGGTTGATAGAAAGACGGTTGAGATTTAATCTTGAAAAATCAATGGTTAAGAGGAGAGTCTGGAAAAATTTTGGAAAAAAAATTTTGCATTTCGAAGGGATAAATTCAAACCCTAACTTTATCAAGATCTCTGAAACCACACGTCCCCATTAATCTTTCGTCCTTTCAATCCCAAGGCAATAGAAGCACAAAAGCAAGAACCAATGGAAAACCGATGTTATTCAAAGCATTAACAATTTCCATCAGTGGTCATTGATTGTAATTTTAAAGTGTGTAGTTAGCATTACCAATTTCTATCAGTATGCATTAACAAGCTACCAATGTAAAGCATGTAAACTAAACTTAAAGCAATAACAATTTCCAAGATTCTCATCAATGGAAAGTGGATCCCACCGACATACTCCTTTCTCATCAGTGGGCAGTGCTCCATGTTCGAAGGTTCATGTCAACCGTTGATACAAAACCAAATCACTTACATGCTTTTGATGTCAACTTTCCTCTCTCATGCCATTTTTTAGCATGGGGCACTGTGAGGTTTCATTTGTTGAGCGCGGGGCCCATTGCATAAGGAATTAAATCAGGAGTATAGAGAGAAAAAAATACAGGCAAAGAATCCGTGCCCTTGGGCATTTAATGAGTAGGGGAGGATAATTAATTTAATAAAATGTGAAAGAATCCAAGCAAAAGGCATAATTAATTTATTATAATGTGAAACAACCCCCACATCATTAGATCAGCCAAGCTTAGCAGTAGTTTAAATGATAATATACACAAATCATCCAACTACGGTACAAATCATCCAGCTCATCAATCTGCAACTCTATCCTCTGTCTAATGAGAACCAATCCCTTTCCTCTGTACAAATATTGATCCTCACCTCCATTGCTTCTCATCAGTAATCACAAAAATGTCCAATGAACACCCTCCAAATTCTTACCCGTGGCCGCTGCTCCATACATTTTCGATCCAAGATGAGGCCTCCCCCGCATGGTCTCCTCTGCAACTGCCATCCATCCATAGGATCCTCTCACATCTTAATCTTTCTTCTACGGTGAGGGCCAACCCCACCCATCCCTCCTCGCCTTCATCTCTGTGGCCGTACACATCCCATGCAGCAAGAAGAATGCCGACGCCCAAGTAGCCGAACATCACCTCATGCATCGCCCTCGACACCACGAAAGCCACCACGGTCTCAGCGTGTGGGCCCCACTGGGACCGCACGGGGCTGTAGACTGACAGCCGTAGGATGTCGGCAGCCATCAAGTTCCACCTCTGTCCCGAGAAGTCCTCGAACGAGCTCGAGGTAATGGGGATGTGGAGCTGGGGATCAAGGTCGATTCCAAAAAGGCAGTCGGCGGCTAATGCTGAGGACGAGAGGACGAGATCGAGGGAGAGATAAAGGTGGAGATTGAGAAGCAAGAAATCGGGGTGTTTGAATCTGTATAGAAAGACCACTATCTTTATGATCGTTGGACCGTTCGCTGGTCCGACGCCCCATGCACCATTGGATGAGCCCCAGTTGAAAAAAATTAAAAGATTAATCAGAATAATCGAAAACAAAAGATTAATAATAATTGAAAGAATCGGAAAAATTGATGATTCGGACCCAAGAAGCTGAGAGTTTCTTCGGCTTCATCTTCTTGAAAGCGAGATCCACCATCCAACGGTTGAGGTAAGTGTTGGAACATGGAGCCCAGCATGCTGATGAGAAATGAGTTTGCCAGAGGGGTCCACCGCCCATTGATGAGAACATTGGAAATTTTTAATGCTTTAAGTTCAGTTTACAGACTTTAAGTTTGGAGATTAATTGTTAATGCCCACTGATGGAGATTCTTAATGCTCAGTTTAACATCGGAAATTGTTAATGACTAACAGAGATTGTTGTGGTTGGAAATTCTTAATGTACACTTATGAAGTTGGAAGTCTTTCATATGGTCTCCTGTGGAATTCTAAACCATCTTAAGCATAACTTTATTAACTGAATTATAAACGTACTTTCATAATCAAGTTAGTTTTGATGATGTAGACAATAGTGGTTTTGATATTTTTAGCATAATGAAACAGCGAAAGACCCATATATCACATGCTTTCCACTGTGGAAGTGATTTAGTGACCATTCAAGTGGTATATAGCCGGGTCTAAAAGATCTTTTAGTATATGTGATGGTGTATTAAGCGAGATAATATATGGCTTGAAGGGAATCACCTTAGATTGTTCAGAGTGCAAGTAAGATTGGGATTTAAGCACACATAAGGAAGAAAGTCACAATAGTTCTGGATTCAACGTATTGTCCCAAATGATGTACGAGAAGTAATACAAAGTGCATGATATCATTCGAAAGGTTCATGTGAGCCTGACACATGCAAGGAATGCCCCAACATATGAAATGACCAAAATATCATTCGACCAAATTTACATAAATCCATCCACAAGATGATTTAACTCAATTCCAACTCATACTTCCCCTCACCCTAAACCACATTTCCATTTCTCTATTAGATTCAAACTCTAACATCAGAGGAGCATAAGGAGTAACATCCACATTGGATTCGACTCCCTAACACCTTGATAGTTGTGATGTACAGATTGCAAAACCTTAACAAACACAGAACCGCCTTATCTCGCCCGCGTCGAAGTCGCCCGCTAAATTTTTTTACGCTAATTTGTTGTTCCGCGCCGAAGGCGCGGGCGCCGAATTTGTTGTTCCGCGTCGATGGCACCCGTGCCGCTAAATATTTGTACGCTAATTTATTGTTCTGTTAAATTTTGGCTGTGGAAATAATTTTTCAGTGAACAAAAATTTTGCAGTGAAAATCTTAAATGAACCGTGCCCGCGGGCATGTGTTATGACTAGTGTATAAATATAGTCGAAGGCGCCCACTAAATTTTTTAGGCTAATTTGTTGTTCAGTGCCAAAGGCGCGGGCACCGAATTTGTTGTTCCGCGCCGAAGGCGCCCGTGACACTAAATTTTTTTACGCTAATTTATTGTTCTGTTAAATTTTGGCTATGGAAATAATTTTTCAGGGAACAAAGATTTTGCGGTGGAAATATTAAATGAACCGTGCCCGCGGGCACAGGTTATCACTAGTGTGTGTGTGTGTGTGTGTGTGTGTGTGTGTGTGTGTGTGTGTGTGTGTGTGTGTGTAAAATACAAAGATACAAGGAGTACACAGAATAACAGACCACTCCACATCCATCAAAAAGTAAACTAGGAGTACAAAGAGAGACTAACTCCTAATACTATAACAGGTGCTACAAGCACCAAATACAACATCCAGAGCTATATATAAACAACCATAGACTCAAACCCTACCAAAAACTCGTCCTAAAGTGAGTCCATCTCCAAAACACCATCAATCGATATGGATCACTGTGGGATCTGAAGGACGACTTGAGCAATGAAACATCACACGAGCAGATCGTCGAAGAGGCCTTCCTATTGGATGAGGAAGCAACGCCACGAGCATCAGGTGCAGATGGCTGACTGGACTCAGCAGAAACATGCACAGGAGGCTGAAAGGTAGTGACAGGAGGAGACAAAACGACTTCAGTAAGAGGGGCCCGAGTGTCACCGGTAGGATGGGGAACAACGGTATGGGGGACATCCTCAGATGGTGGAAACATAGCCTAAAGGGAGGCTGGAATAGGAAAGCCTTGATATACAAATGACTTATAAGACATCTTAAGCAGAAGTGAAAGCTTCTGATCCATGTCAGATACTTTCATATCAAGCACAGAAACTCGCTCATTCAACTGAATGAGGAGTGGATTAGGCGACGAAGCAGGAGGAGATGGAGATGATGACATAGCATGATGCAAAGGAGAGGGTTCAGCCTCAGATTCTGAAGGAGGAGGGTCAGCGACAGATATCCCCAGAAACTCATCGAAAGACGGTGAGGACTGAGGACTCTGAAAGCGGGGTGAGGATGGAGAACCCTTTGGCAAGGAGACTTTGAAACGACGTAAGTAGGAGGAACGCGAGAATTTCCTCACGGGTTTGAACCCAGAAGTTTCAGTCTTCGGTGCCATGAAAAACGAACGAACGAGACAACTGATTAGGGTTCGAAAAGAAGGAGAAATACCAAACCAATGAAGAATGACGAAGGAGGAGAGATCCAAACTCTCGATCGAGTGAACGGGGAGAGAAATTGAGGGGTATGATCTCTGAATCGACGAGGAAGACGAAGAGACGGTTGACGTTTGAAGGAGGAAGACGATGGAAATCGATCGGATGAGAGAGAGAATCTGACGGCCTCGTGTACTTAAGTTAGGGGCAAATGAATCTGGATTGTTGGATCGACAGATTGACGGCTCAGATTGAGTTAACGAACCGCTACAGATGTGGATAGTCTACTGATGTGCAATCATCAGTCGACTGGCCAAAAAGATTAAGAACTGACTTGGGTAGATAGACGGTCGCTTGTTGAGTAACTCACAGTTGCCTGGCATATTGACAGTCGCCTGTAAAATACACAACTGACATAGGGTTAAAAATTTGATGAGTATGCAGAGACATTTCAAGATCAGGACATGCGCTGATGAACAAATTTCAGTCGCCTGTCGGAGAGACAGGTGACTGGAAAATATACATCAGCCGCATGTGTGAAAAACACATATTTCAAATAGAAAAATTAGAGTTGGGCAGGCGACTGTCGAAGGATTGACAGTCATCTGTCCTGGTTCAAAAATATATAGAGCCTGAAATCAAGAGGATTGAGACGTCTCGCCCTAAGACCTATACTCTAACAATTATCTAAACATTAAATCATTATCAAAATAATATAGATTAGCTTACAAATCATGTATATTAATCCAAACAAACAAAATCATTAAAAATCTCAAATACATCTCATTGAAAAATATATGAAAACATATAACATATCAAAATAAGAGAAGTGAAATGATGACATGAGTTCAAAGCATGATTTATCATAAAAGTATGAACTCCTATACTTCAGATTCACCCATAATCCCTAATTCTCCACGCAACCTCACAAATGAATCTTCTTTAAGAGGTTTAGTGAAGATGTCGGCGATTTGTTTTTAGGTTTCAATATACTCTAAGATGATGTCCTTCTTAGCTACTTGATTATTAATGAATTGATGTCATACATCTATGTGTTTGGTATGAGAGTGATGTATCGAATTCTTAGAAAGACAAATTGCACGTTGGTTATCAACTATGACAGGACAAGTATCACAATTGACACCATAGTCTTTAAGCGTGTGTTTCATCCAAAGAACTTGTGCAAATGCAAGACCCGCGGCAATATATTCTGCTTCAGTCGTGGACAACGATACTGAGTTCTGTTTCTTGAAAACCAAGAAACTAGAGGATTTCCTAGAAAATGGCAAGTGCCACTAGTACTCTTCCTATCGAATTTGCTGTAGTGCCTTGGGAAGCTACTGCACATGTACTAGAGGGGGGGTGAATAGTACTTTTAAATAATAAGGAGTGTTATTCCTAATTATCGTGCAATTAACAAACAACAATGCGGAATAACAACAATCAAGAAATAATGCAAACGCAAACACAATGGATTAATGGGTTCGGATCCACCCAAGTCTCCCCGACTTGTTCCCGGTGATCCTACGTCCCAACCACCCGGATCCCTTCCGGATACTTGAGTTAGAAACCCTAACTCAAGATTTCCAATATGGACACTTGCGAAAACCTCACAAGTGCAATCGACCTACAATCGATGACCGTGACTCCCACAACCCGGGATCACGCAAAACCTCTCACAACCGAGAGTATACAATTCAAATATAACTGAAATGAAATGCTTACCAACAAAATACCTATGCCTTGAGATTTCTTACCAAATTAGGGCAAAGAGGATTTTGATGGAGGAAGAGTCACCAAACCCTAGCTTCAAGAAGATGACCAGCAATGGAAGCCTAGGGATGAGATGGATGACCTAGAATCAAGCCCTTGGCTTGGAAGGCTCACAATCAATGAATCTCTCTTGAGGAATAAGAGTGAGGGAGAGATTCTTGAGAATGGGAGAGCTTGAAGATGAGATCAGGAGAAAAGAGAGATAAGAAGGATCACTGACCGACTAGTTCATCAACTAGTCGGTCGGTGATTCAACATGGACCGACTAACAGCTGAACAGCCAAAAGGTGAAGTTCCAGGCAAAGACAACTAGTCGGTCTAAGAAGACTTGCCGACCGACTAGTTTCCCAACTAGTCGGTCGGTGAATGATCTTTGACCGACTAACGTCGAAATAGGATAGGTTGACTTCAAGATGACTTAGTCGGTTTAAGAACAAATGCTGACCGACTAGTTTCTCAACTAGTCGGTCGGTAAACGTTCTTTGACCGACTAACTCGAAACAGTAGCTCAGGCTGAAAAAGACTGAACACAACTAGTCGGTTTAAGAAGGATTACTGACCGACTAAATCGTCATCTAGTCGGTCGGTGACTCTTCTTTGACCGACTAACTGTAGTCATAGAAAGAGCTGAATTAGAGAAGGCAAACTAGTCGGTTTAAGTAGAGTTGCCGACCGACTAGATCGTCATCTAGTCGGTTGGTGACCCTTCATGAACCAACTAACATGCACTCGAAGCCGAGGGAAAGAGCGATAGGCTTCGGGAAAGTTTCTAATGGCTTCTAAGAATATCCTAGCTCTAAGATATGAGCGAAATGAAGATTATAAAGTAAGTCCTACTCAAGGCTTAACATTCTAATCTATGAAGCTAGAAGACTATAAAATAAACCTTACGAACCGTCTTCAAAGCTTCAATCTTCATTCCTCTTGACTTCAATATTGCTCCTCGAGCTTCAACGAAGCTTCAGGCATACGATCACGCGTATTGAGAAGTCTTGAGACGTCGCTTTTGTTGTGTGTGGTATTTTGGCGACGATCTCCATAACTGCGCTAACAAACTGTTAGTTCATGATATATTTATGTTTGCTCATCATCCAAAACCAAATCCGGGGAGTCCAATACTCAACATTCTCCCCCTTTTTGGTGATGACAAACCAACATAAATAATAATCAAAAATAATGAACTAAATGAAGTATACTTACTCCCCCTGCATTGATGACACATTAGTTCCATATGAATTAATAAGCACATACATCAAGCAGACGAGGAAAGTAAAAAATGCAAATCCAACATTTGAGATTTAAGATTTGTAATCCATTTTTATATCTTAACTCCCCCTGAATCTAACATATCTTAACTCCCCCTGAATCTAACATATCAAATTAGATTCATGGTAAATTATCATTTAGCACATGCCATTATTATGCCATTATTATATCTCTCCCCCTTTGGCATAATCCAAAAAGAGCGGGAGGAAGCCAATGATAATAAATCATGTCCAAATAATTCATTAAGCATGGGAGTCTAAGAATACGACCACGTTTCATATGACACCAAAATAAAATTCGAATAAAATCAAAGCGTGTCAATGAGACCATAGTCGAAAATTGAAAACTTAAATCATCAAAATATCAAATGTAAATTCACTTATTGAAGAAATGAATTTACTCTCCAATACCATTTATAGCTATTTTAGTGCATGGAAAACAATTCTATGTTTTCATACAACTAAAGCTATTGACTCAAAATAAATCGTCGAGCGACGAGATCAATATCAGAGACATACATAAAATGTGCACACAGGAATGAACCATCAGAAGAGTGGTGCACATCATAGAATATCAAATGTCACAATATCGATCGAAAATGAACATAAAGTAAAAGCACATCAAAACTAAGTGAAGTGTGCGATGAGAAGTGACAAGGTGATAAAAGTGATACGAAAATCATCATAATAACTTTTAAAACATGTCATGCCAAAAATAGATAAGAATTTCAAAGCATTTATGGCATTCACAATTCTATCATGCTAGGAGAAACAAAATGATACCAATGTAAAGAAATAGATTCTAACCAAGCATGCATTCAACCCTCATAGATACCAAATGTAATCTTATACTTACAACATTAGCTCCCCCTACATTGGTGCATTACCTAAGCACCATCAACTCTGTTTGAATGAAAGTCTTCGCAAAACGAGGAGTTGGTAGGGTTGATATCCCACGGTGGATTGAACCTAGAAAACTTCATTTTGGTATCCAAAAATCCTTTTGGATCCAATGGGTTAGACAACAAATTTGAAATACGAAATAAAAATTATTGTAACCCATAAATTAATATGATCAAAATCAATTTTATAAACATATGCCTTGGTACCCATAACATGATCATAAGCTCATGGTACCAAGCATTGAAGGGTTAAAGGAACTAACCCTTCGGAAACCAAGTCCAAGAGGAACTTGACTTCCCAACATAATCATCATTCAAAATAACATCATTAATATATGATTTCACATAAACATTCATAGCATCATCACTAGTGTTCTTGGGACCCCAAATAGTGTACATTTTGGGAATCCTCTTCCTAGTTGTTGCATGCACAAAAGGTTGATTTCTATGTGGTGCATGTGGCCTAGGAGCATGAGATCTACCAATAGAATTATGATGAGCATGAGATCCATGATGTGGTGTAGCATACATACGTGGATAAGCATGAGGTGTGTATGCATGAGAATGATTATGAGAGTAGGCATGCACATGTGGATGAGATGTTTGAACATATGCATTAAGATGTGCACGAGCATGATTACGTGCACGTGGGTGTCTCATATGAGTGTTTGCACGTGCTCGTGGGTGCGGAGCATAAAAATCATCATTAATATTTGCATGCACCGGTGGAGTAGGATCTGTGTTCCTACGTGGCATAGCATGTGAGTACAAAAATGCATGACCCCTCTTTGGAGGTCTACCCAAAGTGGGTTTCTTTCCAATCGGGGGTGTGTACGAAGTGGAAGCACTATTGGTAGGAGAACTACCAATGGGGTGCTTGCTCCCACTCGCCGAGGCATCGGATGTCGGCCTAACAAAGGTGGTAGGCGATTTGGATGAGTCTCCCATCTTATACCCCAAGCCAATGTGGTGTTTGGCCGGAAGTAAGTCATTTAGGATATTATCCAAATGGCCCTTACCTTTATTGAAATCATTGATACGGCCTAACGTGCACTCATACTTCTCTTTGAGAGAAAGCAAAGAAGCATCCAAAGTGGATACTTGCGATGTGAGTACATAAACACGTGATTTGAGATTCTTATTCTCAATACTCAAAGTTGAGTTTTGAGATGTCAAATCCGCTATCACATGTTCATCCGAATCCTCAACACGAACATGCTCAAGTTGAGATTTGAGGGACTTCACCTCATTTCTCAACAAGCCATTATGAGTAAGCAAACTTGCTTTCTCATTGGCGAGTGTCTCAACAATGGTGTCATTGTTGGTGATGGTAGACTTAGGAGAGGTTTGGAGGCTAACAAGTTCATCTTTGGTCTTATTATATCTTTCTACTAATTTAGTAAATTTAGACCAAATTTCTTGGTTTGCTAACCTCATTTCATCAATAGTAGGTTCTTCGCTTTCCTCCTCGCTACCTTCCTCGCTTTCATCCTCGCTATAATCGAAGGAGGACTTTCGATCTTTTGCCTCATTCGCCATGAAGCAAAGTTTTGCTTTCTCCACTCTTCCATCATCTGACTCTCCACTTGAGGAATCCTCTTCGGAGTCGGTGAATGTGCCAACAAGTCCTTTCTTGTACTTTCTCGACTTGTCGTACTTTGATGCTTTCCCCTTCTCCTTGTGTTTGTAGAGAGGACAATCCGGTTTGATGTGTCCTGGCTTGTTGCATTTATAACACACGGGAGTAGAAGCATTAGTCGAACTAACTTTAGATTTATTCAAAGATATACCTTCTCGGAGGAATCGATCGAACTTCCTTGCCATACGGGCAATGGATTCTATGTCCAACTCGTCTTCCGATTCTTCATCATCGGTAGATGGAGCGGCCTTGAAGGCAATCGTCTTTTTCTTTGGCTCATCTTGCTTCAAGTACGCTTTCATCTTTTCCTTCATTCGGATCTTACTATCCTTGCGTACCTCGTAAGACAACAAGGTACCCATTAGTTGTACGACGGTATATTTATTCATGTCATTACCTTCCTCGATGGCGAAGGTACGCTTTTCCCAACATGATGGAAGACCGTCGATAATCTTCGCGACTTTCTCCTTTTGGGTATAGACCTTCCCAAGAGCTTCCAAGTCGTTTGATATATCCACGAAGCGAGCGTAATATTCCTTCATGGTTTCGCCCTGCTCCATATGAAACAACTCAAATTCTTTATTAGCAACGACGAGTTTAGAATCTTTTACCGTGCTCGATCCTTCGTGCAATATGAGGAGTTGGTTCCATATTTGATATGCACTCTTACATGTGCATATCTTGTTGAAGTCCTCGGGCTCCAACGCACAATTCAAGGCATTCATTGCCTTGGCATTGGCTACTTCCGCGGCGACCTCCGCGGGAGTCCACTTCACAAAATCTTCTTCGGAAGGCTCGACATACTCCGTCATGGTGGCTCTCCATAGTGAAGCGCTCCGGAGGAAAATTTGCATCCGGCATTTCCAGTACCCATAGTTGGTACCGTTGAAGTGTGGAGGCCTGACTGAGGATAGTCCTTCCATAACTGAAGAAGCTCCATCGCGGTTCCTGAAGACGTTGTAGTCGTTGTTCGTCATAGCTTTGAACTTTGGCTATGTGTAGCTTTGAACTTGGCTCTGATACCAATTGTAGTGCCCTGGGAAGCTACTGCACATGTACTAGAGGGGGGGTGAATAGTACTTTTAAATAATAAGGAGTGTTATTCCTAATTATCGTGCAATTAACAAACAACAATGCGGAATAACAACAATCAAGAAATAATGCAAACGCAAACACAATGGATTAATGGGTTCGGATCCACCCAAGTCTCCCCGACTTGTTCCCGGTGATCCTACGTCCCAACCACCCGGATCCCTTCCGGATACTTGAGTTAGAAACCCTAACTCAAGATTTCCAATATGGACACTTGCGAAAACCTCACAAGTGCAATCGACCTACAATCGATGACCGTGACTCCCACAACCCGGGATCACGCAAAACCTCTCACAACCGAGAGTATATCAGGAGAAAAGAGAGATAACAAACTGTTAGTTCCAACATTTGCATCCGACAAAGTCGGCATCACTATTTGTGATTAGCTCATATGTGCTAGACTTAGGGTAAAGTAACCCATAATCTAGTGAACGATTGAGGTAACGAAAAATTCGTTTAACAGCAATCAAGTGTGACTCCTTAGGTCTAGCTTGATATCTAGCACAAAGACATACGGAGAACATAATATCGGGCCTACTAGCAGTTACGTAAAGTAAGCTACCGATCATACCTTGATATAGACGAACGTCTACATCTTTTCTGTTCTCATCCTTGTGTAGATGGGTGTCGTACTCATGGAAGACCGTTTGCTTAAAGCCGATTCCATCTCGAATCACATGATAAGATCCCCGGTGTACTTTGTTTATGTATGAAAGTTCCATCCTTCATTTGCTGAATTTGTAGTTCAAGAAAGTAGTTGAGCTCACCCATATGGCTCATTTCGAATTCATCCTTCATAGACTTAGAAAATTCTAGGCAAAGATTAAAGTTAGTAGAACCAAATATTATATCATCTTCATAAACTTGAATTAACATGATGTTATTTTCATAATCTTTAATGAAAAGAGTTGAATCAACTTCACCCATTTTAAAACCTAAATCCAAAAGAAAGGTTTTGAGTCGATCATACCAAGTCTAGGAGCTTGTCTCAACCCATATAACCCTTTCTTAAGTTTGAAAACATGGTTTGAAAATTTTTCATGAATGAAACCGGGTGGTTGAGAAATATAAACTTCTTCATTAACAATACCATTTTAAATGCACTTTTAACATCTATTTGAAATAATTTAAAATTTTTATGGGATGCAAAAGATAAAAGAATTCTAATAGCTTCTGATCTAGCTACCGGGGCAAAGGATTCTTCGAAATCAATACCTTCCTCCTGCCGATAGCCTTGAGCTACTAACTTTGCTTTATTCCTTGTGATGACCTCGTTCTCATCAGTCTTGTTCTTAAAAATCCACTTGGTCCCAATCACTTGGTGACCACGTAGAAGAGGAACGAGCTCCCAAACTTCATTCTCTCAAATTGCATGAGCTCTTCTTCCATTGCACTATCCAAGAGCTATCTTCACACGCTTCTTGGATGTTCTTTGGTTTAATGGTAGAGACAAATGCACAATGAGAAAATTCATCAATCCTTGAGCTTGTTCGGACACACACACACACACACACACACCAATATCGCCAATTATTTGGTCATGTGGGTGATTACGAACGGTCGAATAAGCTTCGGGAATACCTGGATCACTTAGAACATCCTCAACAATTTTATTAGTATTGTTAGTCTCAATAATAGAATCACTAATTTTAACATTACTAATGGAATCACATAAAACATCTACACTGTCATTAACAATATGAGGAATATTAAAATCTTCATAAAATGATACGTGTAGTGATTCCTCAATCGAAGATGTTTTGTTGTATATCCGGTAGGCTTTGCTACGTGTGGAATATCCAACAAAGATTCCTTCATCGGATATTGGCTCAAATTTATCTAAGTTACCAAAGGTGTTCTTTATAAAACATTTCGAACCAAAAATTCGAAAATATTTAACTTGTGGCTTTTTATCATAAAATGATTCAAAACAAGTTTTGTTCGTTTGAGGCCGCACTAGGATCCTATTAAGCACATAACATGCCGTGTGCACCGCCTCCGCCCAAAATTGTAGTCCAAGAAGACTTTCATGGAGCATGGTGCGGGCACACTCTATTAGGGTCCTATTCTTTCTCTCAACAATACCATTTTATGGTGGTGCGCGAGGAAAAAAGCTGTGAGTAATCATGTTGTCATCACAAAACTTAGTGAAAAATTCATTCTCAAATTCTCCTCCATGATCACTAAGAATAATGATAATGGTGGATCCTAAGAAATTTTGAATTTTCTTTGCAAATATAGTAAACTCTTCAAAAGCTTCATTTTATTGGTTAAAAATGAAACCCAAGTAAATCTAGAGAAGTCATCAACAACAACTAATCTATAATGAGCATTACATAAAGAAGAGGTTCTAGTTGGCCCAAATAAATCTAGATGAAGTAATTCTAGGGACCTCTTAGAAGTTATGCCTTCTTTAAGTTTGAAAGACGATTTACTTAGTTTACCTCTTTGACATGAATCACAAAAGTTTTTCTTACTATAAACAATTTTCGAAAAACCTTTAACAAGATCATGCTTAGCTAACTTATATAAGTGCTTAAAATGAACATGACCAAAACGACGATGCCATAATAGTTTTTCTTTGTATTAGCAATTAAGCAATGTTATATGGTTTTAGACAAGCTCAAATAATACATATATTTACGCCTAATACCGGTAAATAAAACATGTGAATCAATATCTACAATTTTACACATACCCTCTCCAAAGTTAACCTTGTAACCCTTGTCACAAAGTTGACTAATGGAGATAAGATATGATATAAACCACTAACTAAATAAACATATCAAATAAGTGGTTTGGAAGGATTACCGACTTTGCCTACTCCAATGATGGTTCCCTTTTGATTACCTCCAAAAGTGACCGTTGCACCATTCTTGATGCTAATCACCTCAGAGAGCAATGTGGGATCTCCCGTCATGTGTTTGGAGTATCCACTATCGAGTATCTAGCCTTTCCTTTTAGAGCTAATATGACTTTTATTGCTCTCTTTCTTCTTCTTGGGTACTTACATAACATACCATAAGCTCATGGTACCCAAGCTTTGTTGGATCCAAGGGGATTAGCCCTTTGGAAGCTAACTCCAAGTGGACTTTCGCTTCCCAACATAATTACCACTATTTATCACATCGCTAAAATATGAATTAACATAAGCATTCCTATTATTTATGCTATTATTCTTATGACCCCAAATTGTGTATGTTTTGGGTGTCCTTTTCCTAGTTGCATGCACATTTGGTTGAGTTATATTTGGTGTGTGCTTCCTAGGAGCATGAGATCTAGCATATGAAGATGGATGTGGATACGCATGAGATATAAATGGGGTATATGCAAATTTAGGAGCATGCATGTTATATGCAACATGTGGAGCATGCATAAGATGCTGTGGATGTGCATACATGGGAGGATGATGTGCATGAACATATGAATGTGTAGGAGTGTTGAGAGATGTATGCCCTCAAGGCAATTTATTTATGTAAACATCTTGGTCATGAATGAAAGTATGCTTTCTGGTATCAATTGTCTGAGTAATTTTTTATTAATATGTTGCTTAGATAATTTTTGTAGACTCATAGTTAGGTCATACATGTTTCGAGATAGAGATCATGATTATGAGAAATGTCTGACCGATAGGAGCTTGACTCTTAAAGCATTCAGGGTCATAAATGCATCGAAATAAGGATATCGGCACATCGGACAGACCATTGTGTCTGTCTTGATGATCTCATAGTCATGCAACTTACTGAAGTCGGAGACAAGACACAGGTGCTCATTAGAGAATGAGTCCACTGAACGACCCAATAAAGAGTTATCAAATGGTTAAACATTAACTAACTGTCATTAATAACTCTCTAGTAATGATAGGCAAGTTGGTCCTTAGGAGTTGAGATCATTGTATGAACCTGTGCGTGAACAGTGTCGCTTAGATCTATGATCTAGCTTGAGCGTAGAACGCCTTCTAAATCAGGGCCTTCATCTCCGAGATGAATTTCTTGCCCATGCACAGCGTGCATGGAGATCGTGTCTGTGATCAAGCTTCAAGATAAGGCCTGTTGAAAGGTCTTAGGTTGGGTGACACTTGAAGCATACAAGGTGAGTAGTGATCAAAAGAGGATTCGTCTCTTCCGTTAATGGGAAGTTAGTGTCATAGGCTCAGTACGGTTCTTGGTAAAACCTTGGCCAAGATATGTTGTAGGAAGTACATCATGTACGTACCAGAGACCGAATAATATGGCCAGTGATAGCTAGTGGGGTTGACAGTTTTTCCATACCCTAGGCTATGTAAATGACATAGTTAAGACGAAGAGAATAAAACTGTGGTATTCGTCAAGGACACAGTAAGAGTGATACCAGCAACACTTTTATCTTCAAGTCAAGCACGTAATTGTGATACCGAAATAGGGACGACACATGCTGCTCGTAGTTGCTAGCGTCTTGGGATTTCGAGTCCCAACCTGTAGTAGGGTCAGGATGTATGGTCTCACACCGAGTAGTATTCACATCTTAGTAATAGGAAGAATGTTAAGAGGAATGCATTTAATGCAATGGAGTAATTTGGCTCACAAATAAGTTGTGAACTTAAAATCTATGGAGTTTAGCATTTGGGACTAATTAATACTTGGTATTAAGTTGACAAGGATGCATGGGATCGAAGTGGACTTCCTGAGAAATCGACAGGAAGAGCCATTGTTCCAATCGGAGCTCAAACGAGCCCAGAAAAGCGAAAACAACAAAGAAAGGCTCTAAGTGGGCCTGCGGGTCTGACCCGCAACTGGCGGGTCAGACCCGCCAGGAGGTAGCAGGTCGGACCCACTAATGCAGGTCCAATCCACGGGGATGGAACCGCATGTGCAGCACACAGGCTCAGCCCACGTGCGCTGCAAGCGGGCTCAGCCCTTGTGCAGTGGGGCCCACAGCAGGGCCAGTACTCTTTGAGTGCGGGCGGGAGTCCTCCTGTGCAAGCCACGTGGCACTCACAGATCACGCCACGAGGCACGATCTGACGAGACCCTCGAGAGGCATGTTATTTTGTTGTTTTGCGAAAACGGGATTCAAAGTCTATTTTCGACATTTGAGGGGTCAAATGATATCAGCATTGGACGACGTTTTTTTCCTATACGATCGTTGTCTCGAGATCTTCGATTTGACAGGTTGTTTAAAATTTGAAACTCAGAAATGGATTTATGGTTGATTTTTGAAGTTTGGACTTCTTGTGGAATTAATCCCTATTACCATTTAAATGTCCCACAATGCTCGTAGAAAATAAGGAGGGGCCGGCTCCCTATATAAATAGGGATAGCCCCTTCATTGAAGAGTGTACCAAGTCCCAGAATCGAGAAGATTCAAATTTTGAGCACGCTCGATCGACGACTTAAATTACTCCTCCTCTTATATTTTTCATATCATCCAATCGAGTCCTAGCAAGACTGCATGGAGGTTTGGATCTGATCCAGAAGTCTCTGACGTGGATCTGCTCAAGTGAAATCTTCTTCAGCGAGTGATTGGCTCGGAGGAGCGGTGCGTCTCGGAAAGTGATTCAACTCGGGGCGAGGCACAATACGGAGCGGTTCGGGAAGCGGCTCAGCTCGGGCTTGGTGCGGCTTAGGAAACGGTTCGGAACACTTTGCTGGTGCAAGCAAAGTTCCAGGTAAGTCAGCTTTATTTGTGCTTTTCATAATTTGCTGTAGGTTAGATCTCTCTTCGGGTTGGTCGAACCCAACCCGAGTTAGTAGATTATCCTGGTTAATGTGCATGATTCTTAGGGTTAAGATTTATTAAAGAGTTTAATATAGTTTCCGCTGCATCTTTTCAATTCTAATGTCCGTCCGACATAAGATGGGCATAGTTTTTGCCCTGAGGGTCCTTGAAAAATCCAACAATGGTATCAGAGCCATGTATACGTTGATCTAATGCTGCAAAATTAATTATGTGATAATTAGGAACTTAATTCAGGTGATGTTATTAGTTGAAATTTTAAAATGGCTATGTTTATTCTTGCTTATTTGATAACACAAGAAAACCTTGTTAGGTTAGCCATTAAAAGCCGTCTAATGGTTATAAGATAATTTTAGATTGCTTCTGCTATGATTTAAAACTTGTTTTAAATGCCTAATGGACGATTAGGATAGCACCTCTATAATCATTCCTTATAGTTGATAATGACTTAATAAAAGTTATTAACAAATCAATAAAATTTTGAATTTTAGGGATTCACTAGTTCATAGGATAAACTAGTTCTAATAAAAGCCTTTTAGTTTATGGCACGCATATATAATGATAAGTCGTATTCAATGGACCATGATCCGATCAATGTGCTTGGCTAAGTTTGTTGGATCAACCTAGCTAGATTGGGGGTAAGTGATCCTGGCTTAGTCAATTCCATGGCCATGTTTGCTGGACCACAATGACACGAATCATGATTATATGACAACATGAACTATACCTAAGTCTAATACGTTAATAATCTTTTTCAAGTTAAAACGAAGCCCTCCTTGTTTTAGAGCTTGGCAACTATAGGACCCATGTTACAGTTATTGAGCACACTCAAGCTGTGACGGGGCAACCTTATAGAAACCAACTTCTTAATTCATATGATGTACTCTAGCCTTGACCTAAACCGTCGTGTTGTGAATACACCTAGCACCGGTACAAGTTAATCTAGACATGAAAACAAGGGTATGACTAGGCTAGTCATTGTGATTTGGATGAACACACTCATGATCATAAGTGGCTAGGGGTAAAATTGTATGGGGAGTCATATTTTATATGATTGATGAAGAGTTCGTCTACCGACTGCAGAGTCAAACAACTTGTTGAGCACACTCAATGTTGTGAGACTCAGGGTGAGTAGATCCCTCTCCCACAAATTTTCTATTATAATAAATTGTTTATTATTACGGCTTAAAAATCTTTAAAATAGTGGGAGGATGTAATTTGATAAAAGCCAATCTTATTATATTTTAACTATTAATGAACATATGCTAATATTAGGAGTTCTATACTTTGCAGCTTGACGGGTGAAATTAAATATATCCAAGATAAGAATAAATCAACTGGTTATAATAGTAATGACTGGCAAAGGGAAACAAAAGCGGTATGTGAACATAAGAAGAAAGTGCATTCTAATGTCGCAACTTCTATAATCATACAAAGTGTAATTCTTTCTGTGACTTCTAATGCATGGGTATTAGATACCGGTGCAGGCTCTCACATCTGTAACCAGTTACAGGGAATGAGAATTAAAAGAATACTCGAAGAGAATGAGGTCGTTCTCTAGGTCAGCAACGCTGCAAATGTTGCTGTTGTAGCCGTGGGAGATGTCAAACACACATTGGCAAATGGATATTACTTGTTTCTGAAGCAATGTTACCATATCCCAAATTTCCTAAGCAATATTATCTCTGTCTCGGCCTTGGCCAGAGAAGGTTATAATTTTACTATCAACGAAAATGTTATGGACATTTTCTTTGATAGTAAGTTGCTAGGTTTTGGGACCCTCAACAATGGTGTGTATACTTTGAGTAATGAAGATGTATTAAATGTTAATACACGAAACGTAAGGAATCGGGTTATAATGAAACCTATCTTTGGCACTGTAGACTAGGCCATATCGGAGAGAAAATACTTAGCAAGTTACATAAAGAGGGGTCCTTGGGCCTCTCGAATTATGAGTCATTCGACACTTGCGAGTCTTGCCTCAAGGGTAAGATGGCCAAAACTCCTTTTGTAAGCCAAGGAGAGAGAGTTATTAAACTCTTGGGTCTAGTACATACTGATGTATGTGGACCTATGTCTACATTAGCCAAAGGAGGATATTCATAATTTTGTTACATTTACTGATGATCACTCTAGGTTTGGACATGTGTTTTTGATGAAACACAGATCTGAAACATTTGAACGATTCATAGGGTACCGTAACGAAGTTGAAAAACAGACTGGCAAAAGTATTAAAATCCTTCGATCTAATCGAGGAGGAGAATACTTGAGCCATGAATTCCTTCCATATTTAAAAGAGAATGGGATTCTCTCTCAGGTCACACCTCCTTACACACCTCAACATAACGGTGTGTCAGAGAGAAGAAATTGCACTTTGTTAGACATGGTGCGATCTATGATAAGTGAAGCTGAGTTACCGACCTCCCTCTAGGACTACGCCCTAGAAACTGCTATCTACATTCTCAACAAGGTTCCATCGAAATATATGCCAACGACACCATATTAGATATGAGTGGAAAGAAACCCAGCCTAAATCATTTAAGGGTGTGGGGTTGTCCTGCATACGTCAAAAGGCATAATCCACACAAACTAGAAGATAGATCTGTTTTGTGTAAGTTCAGTGGGTACCCGAGACATTCATTAGGGTGCACCTTCCACCATCCAGAGACACAAAAGATTTTTGTCTCCAAACATGCCACCTTTTTATAAAAGGAATTCCTTATGAAGGAAGCTGATGGCAAGGTGGTAGATCTGGACGAAAGCTCAGAAGGAGAACTGACACAAGAACATATGTCGTAAACCAGTGGGAGAATCACAACTAGATGTTTCCCAACTAGTCGTTAGGAGGTCTGATAAGATTCCTTGAGCCCCTGATAGGTACTACGGTTTTCTCGTAGACGGAGGGGTTGAGGATAGCTTCATATTAGATGATGTTCCTATTAGCTTCCAAGATGCCATTAAGAGTAAAGACTCTAATAAATGGCTAGATGCAATGAAGTTCGAAATTGAATCCATGCACGTAAATGAGGTATGGACCTTAGAAAACGTGCCCAAGGGAAGTGTTCCCATTGGCTGCAAATGGATCTTCAAGAAGAAGATTGGTGCAGATGGGAAGATAGAAACATATAAGGCTAGGCTGGTTGCGAAAGGTTATCGTCAAATTCTAGGAATAGATTATGACGAGACTTTCTCACCAGTCACCATGCACAAGTCTAGCCGAATCGTACTCGCTATCGCTGCCCATTATGACTATGAAATCTGGCAAATGGATTGTAACGTCCCGCTTCCCAGAATACCCGAGAAGTACGAATCCATCCCAGGTTCTCCCGGAGTAGCGAGTGTTACTGACGTGCACCCCGGCTTGCTATCCGCAAATGGCCGGGGGACCCGCGTGGGGGTTTAGAAATTTGTAACCGCAAGCGCACGGTGTTGTAGTGTGGCTTGGGGGTCGAACACAGGGAGGCGAGGTTGTGCTTGAGTCAAGTAGGACCAAAATCACCCCGAGGGCGAGCTAGCCCGAATCGGTGGATGGTTGTCACGGAAAGGAATATAGGGTATGAACAATAAGAAAATAAACCCGGGAATTTGGTTTCCACTCCAACGAGAGACTCTCGCCGATACGGCCTACGGGTATGGATAGCGATCGGAATTAGGGTCTAATGGTGAGACGTTGCCTCTGAAAGTGGTATCGGCGTCCCATGGGCCCGATATTCCGATCGGTGCCCAGGATGATACACCGGACTTCCCGGATTCGATCAGTGGGCACTCCCGTGTCCATTAACACTGATCGATCCCGGGAGCACTAAGCTCGCAACGATAACTCCCAACGTCTCATCCTGCCGATCCCGCGTGCTAGGATTCGACGTCTACGCTATGGGCGTGAGCTACGGCTAGGGAGTCAACCGCCAAGTTTATTCCCCCTTGGCCCAACGGTCAAAGGCGGTCTTTTTCCCGAAGATGACAATGAAACACCCCGCGTAACTGTTAGATTCCTAATCCCTATCGATTTCCTAACCCTATGGATGCATCGGGAAGATCCCCCGAAGGGGTTTCCACCAAAATCCCAGATTTGGGAACTACTCACAAAAATCCATTAAAAGCAATCTAAATAAAAATTAACCGTTGGAATCATAATCAGACAATTGGAATGCGGAAGTAATAGAGTAGATAAGACAATACTAAAATTTGAGAAAGATCTGAAAACTTACAAAAGAGTAACAATTACAGCCGTCACAATAGGAGAAAACAGTAAAAACTAGCAGCCCCCCGTTTCTGGAACCCTAGGGGTTCTATTTATAGACTCTCGCATCACCCGATCGGTTGACAAGTAAACCGATCGGTTGATCCGTTACAAAATAATAACAGAAAACGGCGAGCTTTCACCTGGTCATATGAACCAGTCGGGTGAGTTCTTGAGTGACCGGTTGGATCTTAGCGCCGTCGGGTGAAACGATCGGTTTGGTGCCCGTGTCTTCAGCTCCTCATCTTCAGCTACAGATGAACCGATCGGGTGAGAGTCACCCGATCGGTTGGCATTTTGCTCAAAAAGACAGAGAACAGGCCCCCGCTGAACCGGTCTGTGAACCGGTCGGGTGACTTCCTTGTGAGCTCCGGCAGAGACCGGGTGGTGCACGCGTGCATCACCCGATCGGTTGGAGATGACCAACCGACCGGGTGAGGGGCTGAAAGATGTATTCTTTGGCGTATGACCCCCTGGATCACGCGTGACTCCTCCCGTTGCTCCGGGGACTTGAGATATCGTCGTTAAACGTCCCATACACGGTCAATCTCCTGCAAACATGGATAAACAAAGAAAAGTGAAAGAAAACGAGAAAATACAAGAAAACGAATAAAAGACGGCAGAAAAACACGGAGAAACACAAAATAAAACGTGCGTGAATATATGAAATATAAACGCACGTCAAAATCCCCCAAGCTGAACGCTTCCTCGTCCTCGAGGAAGACGAGTGAGAGTAGGAACTCGGAGGGAAAAATAGAGAGGAAGAAAGAAAAAGAAAACTCTAAATCCTAGATCGTCCGTCAGAGCCAACAAAATCAAAAACGACACACCAAGCAAGCAAACGTCAAATCACACCACTAAACCTAGGAAGACGAGTCCAAATAAGTGTCGTGGGTCCACACGGTGAAGCGCGAGTGAGTGCGGTCGTGTGCTAGCAAATGGTGTCGCTTTCTACAATGTGCTATGAGCTCATATACGCAAATCCAGGAAATGACCCAAATACCGATTCGAATTTGAAATTTGCGGTGAATATTAGTTCAAGCATGCATGAGAAGAGTAGGAATAGAAGCGTATCATGCATCGGGGACTCCACAACTAGGGTTAAGGAAATCACGCCACTATAGCCTAGATACTAGCTAAAAAGTTCCTAAGCCAAGTGTTTTCGATAACGATGGGGGTTGAGATGATGTGGAGTAGAACACTCGGTGCAAATTCTCGCCTTCCCTTTATTCTCGGTAAGTAGGAAAAAATATTCACACGGGAATTTTTTTGGGTTTTGGGCATTTGTATTTTTTTTTGGTTTTTTGGCTATACAAAATTTTTCTTTTCTTCTCTTTTTGGGTTTTTCTTTTCCTTTTTTCTATTTTTTTTTGGATTTTTGGGTTTTTGGCTATACACATGTGCACTCTCTCAATTGGGAGAACGGTACACGACGAGGGGATTTGCACCAAGTAAAACAAAAAAGAAGTCGAAATCTAAACACTCGGGCAAAGGAAACTATTCTCGCTAAATAGAGCATAGGCTAAATGGGTTATCCTAGTTCTTAATTGTGGAATCCCGACGCATGCGAATTGAAATATACGATATAAATATAGCATGCATATAGTAGAAACAGATACCGCATATTCAAATCGAAGCATGATAATCTAGGGGTCATTCCTGGACAGGTATATAAAATTAAATCACCAAGTAGAAGCACATCAAATAGCTAGTCACGACGCACTACTCACAAAAAGCTAAGTGGACCCACGATGCGTGAAATGCAAGAGAACTCGAATCCTAGGGTTAGTGAGTGTGATTATCGATGCAATGCTAGGTGTGTGTGATTTTGTGGCGATTCATCATAGGATTCATCTCTAGGAGAAAGAGCTAAAAAGAAGAAAAGAAAAAAAAATAAAAAAAAGATGAAAACGACACAAAAAACGAAAAAGAAGGACTCAAACGACGCACACAGTGCGACTCCCCCAAGCTGAAGTTTGCATTGCCCTCAATGCAATATGAGTGAGTACGGGAGGGCAATGAAGATGGGGGGGAATACGCACCGACACAAAAAGAAATGAAAAAGAGGAAAACACGGAGATGATACTTAAAATAAAGAAAGATCAAAATCGAAAATCAAACAACACGAAAAGAAATAAAACCACGCGACACGACACTCAAAAAGAAAAAAATGAAAAACAAGCACACACACAAAAATGAGAAAAACAACATAACACGACAGCACACCAAAATAGACGTCCCCCAAGCTAGACCTGACAGTGCTAGCGAAATGATATGATCAATGAAATGCATAGATACGCAAGGGGGAGTCAAAAACAGACAAGGTGAAATCAGAAAGCGACACGCGAATGGTCTCCCCCTCTGACAGAGACAAAGCAGGGCCCCGAAAAGACAGATGGGCACAAATATGGGGGGGCAAAAGAGGGAAAGAAAGATCAAGCAGGGGCACCACCCTCTGGAGGTGGTGACGGGGGCCTGCGCTGCGGACCAGGGGTCGTGGGGGTGGAATGTGGAGCTCGGAGACGTCGGGTGGGTCTTCACGGATGTGGCGAATGAAGCTTTGAAGAAAGGGGAGGTCTCGGTCGACGGACTCCTGGGTTATCCGACCACCCTGTCCAGCTAGGAGGACCATGGCCGCGAACCGGTCGGCATGGTCGTCGGTTTGGAATTGCATCCCATATTCGGGATCGTAAACGTGAGGTGGGGAAGTGGTGCGTGGTGTGGTAGATGGGTTGGAGGTGGTGGGTTGAGCGGGGGGCTGTGCACGGCGGGTACGACGGGTGGGCCTAGGGTTCGAAGAGCTGGCGTCGGATGGCTTAATACGGCGGGGAGGCATTGTGCGGGTGTCGTGCGTGCGTGTGAGTATGCAAAAATACAATGAATCAAAACAAACATGAAACACGATCTACGAGCAAATAGAATATTTGGGGTAAAGTTAAAATTTAGCAAAGGAGCGAGTTTACCCAAATGAGATGAAGATCGTTGCTCGTAGACGCCCCGATGCTACTCGATAGGATCACGTCGTGAAGCCGCAGCGATTTCTTCAGCAAGTTTCGAAATTAGGGAAAACGGGTGGAGGTTGGGGTTTTGTGTGTGGGTGAAATCGAGGAGAATGGAGAGAAATCGATGGGGATGGGTAGGGAGCTGGGGGGTGAAGGCGATCGAGGTTGATTTTGGGGAAGAAAGAGGGCAGGCGCACGAGGGAGAGGCGAAACGGCGGTTCCGGAGACGAAAATGGCGAGTGCAGATCGAACGGGCGGTCGGGGGTATTTATAGGGTTTTAAGTCGAACCGATCGGGTGACTTGTCACCCGATTGGTTGACGATTAGGTCAAGAATTCTTGCCGAAGAAATGCTACAGGCGAACCGGTCGGTTGACTTGTCAACCGATCGGTTGGCCGCTCCACTCATTTTCCCGAGAATTGTGGGCTGCTCACCTGGTCACGTCAACCGATCACGCTAGAACTCAACCGATCGGTTGATATTCCCCAAAATTTCCCGAGAGTTCTCCCCAGCTCACCCGGTCTGTCACCCGGTCTCCTCATTCTTCAACCGATCGGTTCATCTGGGGACAGATCTCGGCTTGTATCTGATACATCCCAACCGATCGGGTGAGCTATCACCCGATCGGTTGGGGCTTTGTTTCCTGCAAAAACCAACAGATTGTCTAAGTCCTTGAACGGATGTTCTCGCGGCTGATTTTATTTATAAAAGTAGATAAAATAAAGTCAAAAATAACGCTAAAAATGGGGAAAAAGTTTAGAACATGGGTTACCTCCCATGAAGCGCACTTGTTTAACGTCGTTGGCTCGACGCCCGCAAGAGATGTTCACGGTGGTTGATACGGGTGATGCCCGAAGTTCGGCATCTCTTCTTCATTGGAGCTGAAGGCCTTTGGAGTAGTCAGCGGCCGGAGAAATATTTGCTCGACTACCCTCTCCTTGTTCTTAGGATCCGGGGGCTTCTCTTTCGTGTTGGCGCTTCCCGCCATCTTCTTTAGGATTCGGACCTCGTCTTTAGTGAGGTCCATGGGCTCTTTCCCTGTTCTCCTCGCATGAGGAGTCTTGGGGAACCCGGGAGGGGTCGTTCTTGCTACATTTGTTTTCCCAGCAGCTTCTTTATTCTTGGGGCCGTCTCCATCCTCTGAATCCCCCAAGTCATCGGGGGGGGGGTTCCTTAAGAGAATCTCCCAGGAGCTCTCTTCAGCAGCTTTTTCTTCTTCTACCACAAGCAAATTACACCGAGGGTCATCTGGGGGATCGGGGTACTTCATGGATAACCCCAGATCAAACTCAACTTTTTCTCCGCTGACGTTTAAAGAGAGTTTTCCGTTCTTTACATCAATCAAAACACCAGCGGTGGCCATGAAAGGCTGTCCCAGGATGATGGGGGTGTGTGCGTCTTCAGGCATGTCCATGACTACGAAGTCCACTGGCACATGCACCCCTCTTACATTAACGGGGAGGTCATCCACAATCCCCACCGGATATTTGACCTACCGGTCGGCTAGTTGTAGGGTCATATCGGTGGGTTCCAAATCACCCATTCCTATCCTTTTATACATCGACAAGGGCATCAAACTTACACTCGCTCCGAGATCGACGAGTGCACGATGAATCTTTACTGCCCCAATCGTGCAAGGAATTAAGAAGCTCCCCGGGTCTTTGAGTTTCGGCGGATTTGCCCTCTGGATGAGAGCGCTACATTCCGCCGTCAACACTACTTTCTTCTTTCTAGACCCTCTAGTCATCAAATCTTTCAGGAATTTCGCATAGGAGGGGATTGTTTCGATTGCTTCTAGGAAGGGGATTTGCAGGCTCAGGTCATTTACCATGGCGAAGAACTTGCCATATTTTTCATCAATTTTGGCCTGAGCTAACCGTTGTGGAAATGGCACAACGGGTTTGAACACTTTCGGGCTCCCTTCCTCCTCCTTCTTCTTCTCTTCTTCAGAGACTCCCTCCGGAGTTATAGGATTTGATGACGAAGCACCGGCGTCGTTTGATTTTTCGATCGGTCGCTCAACGACCAACGGTGCTTCCGGTTTGCTAGGGGGCACTCTAGTAGGGATTTGTGTCCCGCTTCTCAGAACGATAGTGGACACATTTGCGTGCTCGTACACGAGTGCCGTCGTTTGGTTCGCTCCCCTCGGGTTCACCTCCGGTTGTGGCGACAATTGGTTTTGTGACCTTGCAAGGTTCGCCACTTGTAACCCCAACTGGGTTACTTGGTCCGTGAGGGCCCGCTG
Organism: Scilla litardierei; assembly: GCA_030789695.1. Lineage (NCBI taxonomy): Eukaryota > Viridiplantae > Streptophyta > Magnoliopsida > Asparagales > Asparagaceae > Scilla > Scilla litardierei. Next base: position 133,018,252 of record CM061136.1, on the reverse strand, counting down.
ACCCATTTCCAGCTTTTGATTGATCTTCTCCTGGTTGGTTATATATTGAGTCAAGAGAGACTCAACCGGAGAGACGGCCCTTTGTTGGCCATACTGCTGCTCCTGCTGATTCCTGGGGGCGTAAAATTGTTGCTGAGGTTGCTGCTGAAATGGTTGCTGCTGAACCTGACTCTGCTGTGGCCAGCCGGCTGATATGTTTGTTGCTGCGGCTGCTGAGGCGGTGAGGGCTGAAATGGCACCTGGTAACCAAAGTTAGGGTGGTTCCGGTTGTTTGGAGAATAGGCCGGGTTGGAATTGGTCCTTGGCGGATACGGCGCATTTCCCGTGGGGTTGTAAAATAGTGCACTTGCCTGATCCAACGGTGGTGAGATGTCACCACCGTCGAATTCCACAAAGAATTCGGATTCTACCGCTGAAATTTGTTGTGTACCAGCCCCACCGGCTCCTACCATTAGTGCGGAGATCTGGGTCGAAAGCAAGTCGAACTTGCTTGAAAGTTTGTCGACGTCCTCGACTCTGTGTATACCCCCAGATCTTGGTGTGGCTCTCTCGTCACACCACCGCTCATTGTTGGATGCCATATTTTCCAGAATATGTTCGGCATCTTCCTCACTCCTAGACATGAAGGAACCCCCAGCCGCGGCGTCCATAGAAGATTTCAGGTCATCCCTCAACCCATTGTAGAACAGATTAATAATCTGCCACTTCGGAAGCTCGTGGTGAGGGCATCTTCTTTGCATCTCCTTGTATCTCGTCCAAGCTTCATGCAAGGACTCGTGGCTGGCCTAGGAGAAGGAGGAGATCTCACTCCTCAACTTCATGGTCTTCCCCGGAGGAAAGAACTTTGTCAGAAAAGCGTTGGAGAGCTTCTCCCAGGTATTGAAGGTGTTGGGGTCCTTCCCCCTAAGCCATTGCTTGGCTTTGTCTCGCAACGAGAAGGGGAACAGCTTCAGACGGATCGCCTCAGTCGTGACACCATTAATCCTGAAGGTGTCACATTTCTCCAAGAAGGAGTCTAGATGCTCGATCGGGCTCTCCATGGGTGCACCCGCAAACTGATCCTACTGGATCCATGTCACCAAAGACGGCTTTAGCTCAAAGCTTTGGGCCGCAATAGCTGGAGATCGGATGGCGGAAGTCGACTCGATGGATGGCATCGAGTACTCCAACAGGGACTTGTGCGGCAGGGTGTTCTCCTCCATGGATTCGGGATCCTCTCTTCTTCGCTTCTCGGCGGCCAAACGCCTAAGGGTGGCGTTAATCTCTGGATCGAGGGGAATCAAGTCGTCGAGACTTCTTGAACTCCTGCGCATGAAAAACAACAAACACACGTGAAGCGACAAGTGGGAAAGAAACAGATAAAATGAGAAATAAAAATAAGAAAAATAATAAAAAATATAAAAAAAGAAAAAGGAGAATGCGAAAATTATCGCGAGGTAGGGATGAGAGCTAGACACGAGGGTTCAAGAGATCCTAAAATAACAAACACGTTGCCTCCCCGGCAACGGCGCCATAAACTTGACGTGCACCCCGGCTTGCTATCCGCAAATGGCCGGGGGACCCGCGTGGGGGTTTAGAAATTTGTAACAGCAAGCGCACGGTGTTGTAGTGTGGCTTGGGGGTCGAACACAGGGAGGCGAGGTTGTGCTTGAGTCAAGTAGGACCAAAATCACCCCGAGGGCGAGCTAGCCCGAATCGGTGGATGGTTGTCACGGAAAGGAATATAGGGTATGAACAATAAGAAAATAAACCCGGGACATTGGTTTCCACTCCAACGAGAGACTCTCGCCGATACGGCCTACGGGTATGGATAGCGATCGGAATTAGGGTCTAATGGTGAGACGTTGCCTCTGAAAGTGGTACCGGCATCCCATGGGCCTGATATTCCAGTCGGTGCCCAGGATGATACACCGAACTTCCCGGATTCGATCAGTGGGCACTCCCGTGTCCATTAACACTGATCGATCCCGGGAGCACTAAGCTCGCAACGATAACTCCCAACGTCTCATCCTGCTGCTCCCGCGTGCTAGGATTCGACGTCTACGCTATGGGCATGAGCTACGGCTAGGGAGTCAACTGCCAAGTTTATTCCCCCTTGGCCCAATGGTCAAAGGCGGTCTTTTTCCCGCCGATGACAATGAAACACCCCGCGTAACCGTTAGATTTCTAATCCCTATCGATTTCCTAACCCTATGGATGCATCGGGAAGAGCCCCCGAAGGGGTTTCCACCAAAATCCCAGATTTGGGAACTACTCACAAAAATCCATTAAAAAGCAATCTAAATAAAAATTAACCGTTGGAATCATAATCAGACAATTGGAATGCGGAAGTAATAGAGTAGATAAGACAATACTAAAATTTGAGAAAGATCTGAAAACTTACAAAAGAGTAACAATTACAGCCGTCACAATAGGAGAAAACAGTAAAAACTAGCAGCCCCCCGTTTCTGGAACCCTAGGGGTTCTATTTATAGACTCTCACATCACCCGATCGGTTGACAAGTCAACCGATCGGTTGATCCGTTACAAAATAATAACAGAAAACGGCGAGCTTTCACCCGGTCATATGAACCGGTCGGGTGAGTTCTTGAGTGACCGGTTGGATCTTAGCGCCGTCGGGTGAAACGATCGGTTTGGTGCCCGTGTCTTCAGATCCTCATCTTCAGCTACAGATGAACCGATCGGGTGAGAGTCACCCGATCGGTTGGCCTTTTGCTCGAAAAGACAGAGAACAGGCCCCCGCTGAACCGGTCTGTGAACCGGTCGGGTGACTTCCTTGTGAGCTCCGGCAGAGACCGGGTGGTGCACGCGTGCATCACCCGATCGGTTGGAGATGACCAACCGACCGGGTGAGGGGCTGAAAGATGTATTCTTTGGCGTATGACCCCCTGGATCACGCGTGACTCCTCCCGTTGCTCCGGGGACTTGAGATATCGTCGTTAAACGTCCCCTACACGGTCAATCTCCTGCAAACATGGATAAACAAAGAAAAGTGAAAGAAAACGAGAAAATACAAGAAAACGAATAAAAGACGGCCGAAAAACACGGAGAAACACAAAAGAAAACGTGCGTGAATATATGAAATATAAATGCACGTCAGTTACGAAGATAGAAAAGAAAAGAAATACAAAAGCTAGCAGGCCACTGTGCACTGCTGAGGTAGCACATATATTGTTCCCAACCATAGAAAACAAATAACCAAGCTAAACAACAGCAACAAAGAATAACAACAAGTCCAACCAGAGAACAGCATACAACCAAAGGGCACTGATACATCATCAACGTCTGTCTTATACAACACCTGATACACTATCTCAACTCTGCCCCCAAAAGCCAACCCAAGATACACATAGCTCTCTGACTCCTCTCCTCTCCCCATCCCACACTCTCCACTCTACCGCTATACTCCTCTGCTCCACCTGCTACCAACTCCAAGAGCCAACACCTAAAAAGTCAATGGGGGCACGTCCACCTGTGTCCCAGTAGGATATCCCAACTCCACATAGTATAGCATCTACATGCATGAGCTACTATGCATTGAATATGAGGTGCAGTACCATAGCATGCAAGGGGCGACATGGGTATATAATGTTAAGGTAAAAGTAGGAAAACGTACATGCCGCACTGGTGTGTTGCTGCAAAAGAGATTTAGTACTATGAATCATATATAAATTAAAGGAATCAAAAGTGAATAAGGACAAGGCATATGCCAAGAAGGAAATACACAATGTGCCAAGAGTCAAGTCACACGTATCACAACCAACTATAACTATCAAGCGACTACGAGAATCTCAAGCCAGGCTAGTGCCACAAGCTTATTGGTAATCTTATTCAATAAGTTAGGAAGCTCATTTATCCACTTTGTTATTGGAAAACCTGGGTAAACTATGAATATAAGGATCTGGACTTCACCCCAAGAGTTGGGCTGAAAATCCATACGATGCAGTGGACACGGGCACTGTACGACACCGGGCCTCTCAGCTCTTCCGTCTCTGGCAGGAGTGAGGATCTCCATATATCCATCTCTACAACCAAACCATATCATCACACCTCCAAATAGGCACTACTCCTGGTAAGGGCGAGTGGGAATAATCACATATCACATCCCCAGTCTCTAGGGTCCAGACCTCATATCCATCATTTACTCAGCCTTTCCACCTAAACCCAGGTTTTACTAACTCACCCTCATTAGAGAGGATTGAGACATACTCAAAATTATAGGTTAACATCATAAGTGACACGTTAGGGGTCATGATGGCATGGGTGCACATATCACCTTAGCTGTCCATCACTAGACATAGGGTCATGCACTCACGTGACATGCTCTCTATCACAACACATCATCCATTCACAAATACAGTGTATCCATGTCATTCAAGCCTCTAACTTCACCAATCATCAATGTGGCTCAAGGCCCACACTAACACATGCACATTTCTCAAATTATAGGATATTGCCTTCATTGAGGTATTGTAATGCCCTACCAGCTACTGCACAAGTACTAGAGGGGGGGGTGAATAGTACTTTAAAATAATAAGGAGTATAATTCCAAATTAAATTGCAAACAACTACCAAATCAATTTGCGGAAGCTTAAATTGAATGACAACACAAAATTAACAATGCTAACAAACGATGTTAATGGGTTCGGATCCACCCAAGTCTCCCCGACTTGTTCCCGGTGATCCTACGTCCCAACCACCCAGATCCCCTCCGAATACTTGAGTTAGAAACCCTAACTCAAGATTTCCACTATGAAATACTTGTGAAAATCCTCCACAAGTCAAATCATACAAAATGTAATTTGTGACTCCCACAACCCGGGATCACAACCACACTCTCACAACCGAGAGTGAAACTTACAAATCAAATATGAAATGAAATAAGAAAAACTTCTTACCGAACAAAATACCTATGCCTTGAGTATTGCTTACGAATTAGGGCAAGGATGATTTTGGGGAAGAAGTGGCACCAAACCCTAGTTCCAAGATGTAGATCAGCGATGGAGAGCTTTGGGGATGTTGGTGACCTAGAATCAAGCACTTGGCTTGGAAGGCTTCACACTCAATGAATCTCTCTTTGGAAGTAAGAGTGAGGAGAGATTATTGAATGGAAAGAATGAGCTTTGAATGCACTTGGAATGATTTCTCTTGATCTCTAAACTTGCAATAATATCAGCCTTGGCAGCAATGAATGCAGCCCAACAAGTATATATAGGATAGAGGAGAGAGAGAGAGAAAAACGTTTCAATTAAAGCTCCAACGGCTCTTTTCTGATCCTAACTAGTCGGTCAAAGAACAACCACTGACCGACTAGTTCATCAACTAGTCGGTCGGTCAATAAACGTAAACCGACTAATGAGTAAACTGAGAAAAGATCAAAGTACAGACTAAGGAACTAGTCGGTCCAAGAAGAATAGCTGACCGACTAGTTTCACAACTAGTCGGTCGGTTACTCAACGTTGACCGACTAACAGATAAAACTGAAGTCTGAGAAGAATTGTACTTAGTCGGTCCAAGAACAAACGTTGACCGACTAATTCACCAACTAGTCGGTCACCACATGAACATAGACCGACTAACAATAAACAGTAAGTATGGTGAAAAATTTGGCATGTACAGTAAACTAAACTAGTCGGTCCAAGAAGGAAAGTTGACCGACTAGTTCATCAACTAGTCGGTCGATCAATGAGCACAAACCGACTAGTGATAAACAGTAGCTCAAGCTCAAATGTGCATGTTCAGGGAAAGCTCAACTAGTCGGTCACAGAAGCATCACTGACCGACTAGTTCACAAACTAGTCGGTCGGTGAGTCAACTTAGACCGACTAACTGTAAACAGTAAAGAGCTAAGAATTAACTGACAGAAACTAGTCGGTCCAAGAAGCTTGGCTGACCGACTAGATCACCATCTAGTCGGTCAGTTCTTCTTCTTGAACCAACTAACATGCACAAGAAGTCCCGAATCGAAGCGCGATGCTTCGGGAAGAATTGTATGGACTTCTACAAAGATCCTAGAGCTAAGATATGAGCGTTATGAAGAATTAAAACGTAAGACCTACTCAAGGCTTAACATTCTACGAAAGAAGCTAAAAGACTATAAATAAAACTTGACGATACCGTCTTCAATAGCTTCAATCGAATCTTCATGACTTCTAAATAGGTCCATAAGCTTCAACGAAGCTTTAGGCATACGATCACGTGCTTTGAGAAGTCTTGAGACGTCGTAATTGATATTCATGTGAATTTGACGACGATCTCCATAACTGCGCTCACAAAGTGTTAGTTCATATTATATTTATGTTTGTTCATCATCCAAAACCAAATCCAGGGAGTCCAATATCCAACAGGTATTTCATCGAACACATGACGGCGTCATTAACATGTCCATTATAACCTGATCAATCCAAGAGCAAATATCACAATGAACTCCTACTTCAATTAACAACAATGCAAATGCATAATAGAGGAAAGATTAACATCATCTCATAGTTATGGCATCCCGTAAACATTTCAGTTTGCTGAAATTACATAACCAGTCAGATTGAGGGCCAGATATAAGGCATTTCTAGTTGGAATGTAGCAAAACATAAAACTACAAAGTTGTAGATACACTAATTAATGTTTCAAATATCAAATATCAAAAATTTAGGATAAGCATGCTAATTATAGAGGCATGTTTACTAAGGGCTTTTTCTTTTGCGTTATTTTTAGAGGGATTCTCGCAATTTTCACTGTTGGGCGCACTGTTGGGTGAGAAACCCGAATCAAAACGGCGTCTTGTGTTCTTTTGGGGTTTCGGTAGAAAGGGAATCTCAATCCCCGCTGGCTGCCAATTCCTACGATTTTTGAATCCCCTCGAAACGTTGGGATTTCGTTCCTTTCTCTTCCTCGCGTGGGTCCCACTGGCCTATGCTCACCTCCCCTCCCCTGAGCCGTTCCTGTTTCGCCTCGCTTGCTCCGTTCTCAAACCCTAGCGACTGGGAAGAGGTTCGGCAAGGTCCATGTGGGATTCTAAGGTTGCAAGCGGTTGATCTATGGCTTGATCTACGCGGAGGTGACTTGGCCGCCATGGATCTGCTGTTGCTGAGCTTTGTTTCTTCTTCTTGCCACCTCCAATCAGCTGAGTCTATCTGAGGGGTTTTGAGAGGTTCTTCACATGGAATCTAGGGCTGCCGTCTCAGATCCTAGCTTCTGATCTAGCAGGAGTGCCCTTGCCATTGGGATCTTGTCTGCTCGGTGGGTTTTGGGGGTTTTGTCTGCTCGGCTTTGATCCTTGCTGAGGTATACCTACAAGCAATTCTATGAATTTTCGGCTAATTTCTGTGATGCACTAGGTTGCCATTTGCTGAGATTAATTTCTATGATGCAAGCATAAAAAGTTGGCAAACAGCTTGAGCAGATAGGGTATGAAAAACAGCCCCAAGGGCAGAAAAAATATCAGATTCATATGGCTATCAATTGAAACATGCCCATATCACCAAGCACAAAATAGTGAGCATATAGGGTCTGTCAACAGCCCCACTGGCTCCAATAATTTCAGTTTCATAGGGTATGCAAGGTATCACACTAGATGCAAAATGTAATCTGTTGATTTTTTGCATTCATGTATCATCAACCCAATGCAATCCTAGCAAGTTGACCCAATTTTATGATGGTGACCCATTTAAGAATTTGCCTTATGATGAAAGAAAAGAAATTAAATTGACACATGCTTAATGTGGTTGATAAGGTGTGTTCTTGATATGGTACGCTTGATAAATAACAAGAAATCATCAAAACACATTATATTAGTGGGTTATTCGGAGGGCAGTAGGGATAGTTGCGCTTCAATGTAGTCAATCATGGCTAGGGACGGCATTGGTGGATGATGATCCATGGTGTATGAAATGTTATGGATAGCGTCGAGCCCTATGATGATAAAAAATAGTTGGCGTGAAGGTTCCTTCAATATAAAAATGGGTGTTGGTATTTTGTTGGACCTAAAATGGATTTGGAGTGTGTTATTATCAACTACATGCTAACATGCTACCTGTTTTGGTTTTGGTGATATGTTTATTTTCAAGGGATAAAAAATCTAGTTTTTATGCGTTTTGGTGCATAGATTGAAGGAGCAACCGACAAGCCGACAAGATTTCATGAAAATGAAATACATCAAATGTCTGAGGGCCCGTAAATATATTGTGTCAAAGTGTTAAAAAGATATTTTGACATAGCCTCAGTTTCTGTGGATTTCAAAAGAGGATAAAATGGCCTTGGGTCTGTCTGACAAACTCTATATGCTCACTGTCTTGTGTATGGTGATATGTCAATGTTTCAATTGATTTCCATATGATTATGATAATTTTTCTGGCCTTGGGTCTGTCTGACAGACTATATATGCTCCATGTCTTGTCTGCAGGGTGATATGTGCATGTTTCAATTGATTTCCAAATGAATCTGATATTTTCTCTCCCCTTGGTTCTGTCTGACTTTCCCTGTATGCTCACTGTCTTCTGTGCATGGTGATATGTGCATGTTTCAATTGATATCCATATGAATCTGATACCCCAAAAGAACACCCATTGATATCCATATGGTGAAGAAGTGTGCCAGCGGGGATTGCAATTCCCTTTCTACCGATACCCCATAAGAACACCCCAATCACTTTTGAGTCGGGTTTCTCAACCAACAGTGCGCCCAACAGTGAAATTTGCGGGAATCCCTCTCAAAATAACTCAAAAGAACACGACATACCCTATATGCTCATTGTTTTTTGCTTGTTGATATGACCATAATTCAAATTTGTTTCCATACCCTCTCGAAGCCCTCCGGGGCAGGTCGCGGCCTGACTACCCGTAGCAGGTCGGGCCTCGCTATCCAAACCGGAGAAGAGAGCGAGCTACCTCGCAGCAAAGATCCAGGGCAGCCTTCTGAGCTGCGCCCCGAAAGGTCTCTAAGGGCTTGGGACGGGCTACGCACCTCGACCCTTCCCCAATAAAGATCTGAGGCATGCCACGTGCTGTGCCCCCGAAAGGCACCAGGGGCATAGGACACCCAGGGGTGCTGGATGGGCTATGGCCCCCACTCACCCTCTCGAAGCCCTTCGGGGCAGGCTGCAGCCTGACTACCCCTAGCAGGTCGGCTCGCTACCCAAAGCGGAGAAGAGAGCGAGCTACCTCGCAGTAAAGATTCGGGGCAGGCTTCCGAGCTGCACCCCTCGAAAGGTCGCCAAGGGCTTGGGATAGGCTGCGTAACTTGACACTTCCCTGTCAGAGACCCAGGGCGGGCTTCGAAGCTGCTGTCATACCCTATTTTGTACTATACGGGTATTCTACTGAACACACGTGGTATTTCTACCTACGATGCATACGTGGGCATGAAATAAGCGTAGATATCGATATGTGTGACGTAGTGCAAGGGGGATTAGGCCGTAAAACGTGGCTAAGAGACGAGAAAGCGAGAATGAGTGTGGGAGAAGTGCGAAGACGTCGTGGGTGTAAAACAACATAAACGTATTGAACGTGTGTACGTGTTGCATGTATGCATGTATAGGCATGCATCTGTGTGTGGGAAATCCATGCTAGTGTGAAAGGGGTTAGGGGTCAATGGCAACCCCCGTAAATTTTTAGAAAGGCGAGGGGCAAAACGGTCATTTGGACTAAAGCTGCTGTGCGTACATCCTAAAGTGGTGTGTGCATAACGTAATGGCAAACTTGTAAATACCTAGATGATGGGGGTATTTTGGTCATTTCCTCATGGAATATTTCCTTGGAATATTCCTTTCTTGGAAGAGAAGAAAAGAAAGGAATAAGAAAAGAGAAGAAAAAAGAGGAGAAATCTAGTGATTTCTCTCCCTTTCTCTCATTTTCTCCCCTCTTCTCTCTCTCCCCATGCTATGGCCGGCCACCCAACCCCTCTTTTCCCCTCCTTCATCAAAATAAAACCCTAATTCCCATTTGTAATTAGAAGGTGTTCAAGCTTGCTTGAAGAGAGAAGATGGAGAAGAAAGAAAGAGGAGGATGAGCGGAAACCAAGCTTTTGAGGTAGGAATCCAACTTGGTTTTGGAATTTAATTAGGGTTTATTTCTACCATGTTTTTATATCATGCTTACTCACTATGGATTAGGGGTAATCAAATTAAAGTGCTATGATTCAATTTTCATGAATATCCCTTTGGAATTCCAAGCAAAATCACTTTCTTCAAAAAGCTGAAATCTTGTAGTGTGTTATCATCTGAATTCTGTTTTCTGTGGCTTGAAATAGGTTTCGAAAAAATTATATACTTGTAGTATTCAAGTTCTACCCCAAAATCATATAAATTTTGATATATGTTCAATTCAGAAATTAGGATAAAAAATTCCATCTTTACAACATATCTGTTTGATTTTCAGTTTTGACACAGTTTAGCAAAATTGACATAAACACCTACACACACAATGGAATTTTATGTTCTTGGTCTTGTTGAAAATTTAACAAGTTTTTCTAAAATTTCATCACAGTGCTTGTATGTCGAATTTCCGGTTGCAACATGCTTAAAATTGGCTTCCAATACAGACCCTGAAATCTGTCTGAAAAACAGATTTGACAGACTTCACCAAATAATTTACCATAAATCACATACTTAATATTTTTGCATGAAATTTTATATGTGAATTCAGGACTAACATATCTATAACTTTAATTTGGGAAGTGTTATCAAATTCTCACTGCAAACTGATTATATATGGTCAATTGTGGTGACTGTTTACAATTTCCAGCAAGCTGAAATGTTCAAGAGATGTTGTAACTATGACTTGATATTAAATTTTTCTCTATTATGCATGTGCATTGTTATTGCTTGAAGTAGGGGTTCATTGTGATAATTGCTCTTGGATTTACTCATGTTATAATGGCTACGTTAATGACTCCATCATGTGTCCGATGAAATGCCTCAATGAAGGCAATATCCGATAATTTGAGTAACGTACATGTGGTGGTATTGGCCTTGAGCCACATTGATAATTGGTGAAGTTAGAGGCTTGAATGGCATGGACACATTGAAATTGTGAATGGATGATGTGTTGTGATAGAGGACATGTCAAGTGAGTACGTGACCCTATGTTTAATGATGGACGACTAAGGTGATATGTCCACTATGCCATCATGACCCCTAACGTGTTACGTATGAGGTTAAATTATAAAATTGGATATGTCTCAATCCTCTCTAATGAGGGTGAGTTAGTAAAACCCGGGTTTAGGTGGAATTTGTGTAAATTGTGGATATGAGGCCTGGACTAAGAAGTTGGGGGAAATGTGTAATGCCCTACCAGCTACTGCACAAGTACTAGAGGGGGGGTGAATAGTACTTTAAAATAATAAGGAGTATAATTCCAAATTAAATTGCAAACAAATACCAAATCAATTTGCGGAAGCTAAAATTGAATGACAACACAAAATTAACAATGCAAACAAATGATGTTAATGGGTTCGGATCCACCCAAGTCTCCCCGACTTGTTCCCGGTGATCCTACGTCCCAACCACCCGGATCCCCTCCGGATACTTAGGTTAGAAACCCTAACCTAAGATTTTCACTATGAATATCTTGTGAAAAACCTTCACAAGATCAAATCATACATGCAATAGCAAACGTGAATCCCACAACCCGGGATCACAACCTTCTCTCACAACCGAGAAAATCACAAGCAATATAAATGAGTTATATTGAAATAAACAAACTTACCACAAAATCCTATACCTTGAGTTTTTCTTACCCAAATGGTGAAATGAAGGATTTGAGGAAGATGAAGTCACCAAGACCTAGCACCAAGGAAATGACCAGCAATCGGTGCCTAGGAATGATTTGGAGACTTGGATCAAGCAATATCTTGAAGAGCTCACCAAGAACAACCTTCTCTCTAGATGGATTCTAGATATAGGAATGAGAGAGAATGGGTTTCTTGTGAGGAAGAGAGCTTTTGATTTGAGTGAGAATGGCTATCTCTTTTGATCTCAATGAATCTCTGAATGGAAGCTCTAACCTAGATAGAAATGACCTAGGTTCGTATTTATAGGGTCCCATAAAAACAAGTTAGGTCATTCTCCAACGGATAGAAATCTGTGAGAATTAGTCGGTCAAAGAACAATCACTGACCGACTAGTTCATCAACTAGTCGGTCAGTCAAACAACATGGACCGACTAAGTGTAGATCTGAGAAGAGATAGAATTTCAGACCTAGAAATCTAGTCGGTCCAAGAAGACTGTCTGACCGACTAGTTTCACAACTAGTCGGTCAGCCAATGAACGTATACCGACTAAGAGCAAAAAGAATTAGTCTGAGTACAAAGTGACTTAGTCGGTCCAAGAACAAAAGTTGACCGACTAGATTGTCAACTAGTCGGTCACCAAACGTTCTTAGACCGACTAACGATAAACAGTAGCTTAGGAGAAATTTAGCATGAACCGTAAGTCACAACTAGTCGGTCAAAGAAGCATCACTGACCGACTAGTTCACAAACTAGTCGGTCGGTGAGTCAACGTAGACCGACTAACTGTAAACAGTAAAGTCCAAGAAATTAAGGAATCAAACTAGTCGGTCCAAGCACAGTTGCCGACCGACTAGATCACCATCTAGTCGGTCAGTACTTGTACTTGTACAAACTAACATGCACATACAAGTCCGAATCGAAGCGCGACGCTTCGAGGAAGTTAGAATGAACTTGTGCAAGGATCCTAGAGCTACGAAATGAGCGTAATGAAGATAGAAACGTAAGATATACTCAAGGCTTAACATTCTATATATCGAAGCTAAAAGACTATAAATAAAACCTTAATAAACGGTCTTCGAGAGCTTCGATTGAATCTTCATAACTTCCAAAACGGCGCAAGAGCTTCAACGAAGCTTTAGGCATGAATACGAGCTTTGGGAAGTGTTGAGATGTTGCTTTGAATGTTCTCGTGAAATTGGCGACGATCTCCAATACTGCGCTCACAAATTGTTAGTTCATGGATTATTTATGTTTGCTCATCATCAAAACCAAATCCGGGAGTCCAATATTCATCATTCTCCCCCTTTTTGGTTATGACAAACCAACATAAATAATAATCAAAAATAATGATTCAAATGTAAAATACTTACTCCCCTGCATTGATGACACGTTAATTCCAGAATGAATATATATGAATTGCATCAATCAGATGAGTAAGATAAATAAAGAGAATCGATTTTCGAAATATCGGATTTTGAAAATCCTTATATATATCTTAACTCCCCCTGAATCTAACATATCAAACTAGATTCTTGGAAATTGAGTTAAATTTTCATTTGCGCTATTTATTATCATTATCTCTCCCCCTTTGGCATTATCCCAAAAAATGGGGGGCATACAACGACAACAACTAGGAAATGGAAAATCCAACATCGGGAGTCGTAGACAATGACGATGGACCAAATTGACACCTAGGGAAAAATGTGGAAATCAAATCAAGGTGTGCCAAAATGTCCATTATCAAAAAAAATAATCAAAATCATCAAAAATACCAAATAATTATTCATTTCTTGAATAAAGAAACATACTCTCCAATATTCAATAATCTTGGCTAAATTTGCACATGGAAAACAATTCTATACAATTATAGAATTTAAATCTATTTAACCAAGTTTGCATGCGTCGAGCAACGAATTCACACATTACATGCATTGAACGAATATTAAATGTGCACGACGAATTAAGACAAAGAGAACGACGATGTATATATATAAATGATAACATCATGAGTACATCCAAAGAGATATCCCAACGAGTACATCAAAATACAAACGACCATGGATATAAACATCAAAAGATACATCATCATCGTCAACATCAAAATACAACAAAATAACCATCATCACAGCATCATCCAAAGTATATCAAAACAACCAACACCGAAACCCTGAAAGCTCAAAAATACATCAAAACAACTCTCAAACCCCATCCAAACCCAAAATACTCTCACTAAAAAATATATCATCCGAAGTGTAGTGGAGAGTCCTCGAAACTGACAGTCACGAGGAAGTGGCTGGATCTGCAGTCTCCGTGGGTCCAGTCGACGGAGTGGACTCAGGCTCTGCAGGGAGTAGAGGTGTCTCAACAGACGGGATCGTCGGGGTAGGTGTGGAAGCAACAGCAACAGGCTCAACATCAGCAGGCACATCAGGAGTGTCAGCAGGAGAGGCAGCAGGCTCAGAAGTCTGAACTACTGCAGCAGAGGTCTCTGGAGCACCGGTAGAGGTGCCAACACCAGGAGCAGAAGATGTGGCAGCAGCAGCAGCAGCCTCATCGCCACGGGCTAAAGAAGTGACAAGCTCGTCAAGCTCCTCATCGTCCATCTCCTCGTCCTCAGACACGGACGGAGGAAGATCAATGCCCATCTGACGAGCCATACGGCAAACTACCTCCTCGATACGAGCCAAGCGAAACTCGTGCCGACGAAGTATCCGTACGACATCATCCAAAGTAGCAGGACGAGAGGGGGCACCAGCAGCAGAGGGAGTCGCCTGAGAAGCAGATGTGGTAGACCTCTGTATGTGACAAAGCGCCGCTAGAGATTTCTTCACGGCTGTCGCGTTCAGAGGAGTACCCAAGGGACGCTCATCGTCAGGAGGGAGAGGGACTCGGAAATGATGAAACACGAGGGTCAACAGGAAAGGGTATGGAATATGCTCAGATTTATTGGTCTTGCGTATACACTCGAAAGAGTCCATCTTATCGAGTATCACGCGAGCCCAATTAATCTCGCACCCCAAGAAAAGAGCGTAGATCAATTTCAAGAACGGCTGGGATGGAAGTGAAGAGGATCCATACTTAGGTAGAAGACATGACTTCAAGATCAGGTTAAGGACCCACGCATTCGGCTTGAAAGATTTCGATGGAACACCAATGAATGCGGAGGGGATAACCTGGAAGATATCTGCAAGAACTGACTGATCCAAGGAAGAAATATCATCGACCGAAATGTCCGAAGGAAGGAGACCACACGACGAGCAACCAAGAATCTCCCCCAAGATTTCTGCCGTGAGAACTATAGGAGTTCCCAAGACAGTAGTCTCAATGGAGTGGCTGGCATCGTACTGGCCTCGAACACGATTGGCATAGAACAATTTCACTAGGCGAGGATACGGTTTGGGATTGGCCTTAGGATCATAGCGGAGATAATCAAGGAGACCACTATAGGAGAGGAGATCGGCTAAGCCAAGGAAATCAGAAAACTGGACGTAGTGCTCCAATAACATCGGGCAGTGTTCAATACGGTTGTAGGCCGCGAGACACAAAGGGTCATCGCGACACAACGATATGTCAACACCCCCCGCTGGCATTGGGCCCTTTCCCTTTGGCTGGCGAGTCCTAGGACGGAGTGGAGGAGTGGGTTCCCTATGGCCTTGCTCATCCTCTGGGATAAACTCAGAATTGGAATCGGGAGGAGTCGATGGTGTGTGTGGAATTGGCTTTTTGGTCTTAGATTTGACGGTCGCCGTCCTCTGTTTCTTCAGAGGACGCGAAGACGGGGAAGCTTGCGTAGTCTTGGCACGACGCTTGGGCTTCGGTGGATTCCTAGGGTTGGAAGGCCCTACGGTCATAGGAGAAGCCCCGGAAGAGGCGATGGGAATCCTCGTCTTAGCCATGGTCGTGGCACGACGAGTACAAGCAAGCAATCACGGAGGATCAACAACAAACCCTAAGCACAAAACAAACAAACCCTAACTCACAAGCCCTAAGATGAAAAATTCCGAAACCCTAGAATGCCTAGAAGATGAAATCGCACCCTAGGGCAAGAAATCGACCTAGGAGGAGGGGGAAGATACCTAGGAGGAGGAGGCGACTGCGGCGGACGGCGGGGATGGCCGGAGTGATGGCCGGAGTCGACGGAATACGAGGGGGCTCGAGATGGGTTTTGGGGTTTATCGGGCGGGAGAAGAGGAGAAGACCGACTAAGAATGATTTTAGTCGAACCAAAATGAGTATAAGTCGGTCTGGAATCAAAAAGGCACAAATGCCCTAACACACTTAGTCGGTCACAGTTCAAGTACTGACCGACTAGATTACGATCTAGTCGGTCGGTCAATGAGCTTGAACCGACTAAGTCGAAACAGAGGCAAACAGCAAATTTTAGGGCTAGATTTAGTCGGTCGCCGTATACTTACTGACCAACTAGTTTTCAATCTAGTCGGTCGGTAGGTGTACTATGACCGACTAACGAAAGAAAATGATAGGAGATGGATGAGAGCTTGATCTAGTCGGTCTGAGTTCACTTGCTGACCGACTAGATGAGAATCTAGTCGGTTGACAAATGAACTTAGACCGACTAGAAGAGTTCAAAATTTGATAATTGATTTTTCTTCACAAACCACTTGGATGAAACAACTTAAAACTCTCATTAGTCATCTAAATTACCCCATAAAACGTCGAAATCTTAAATACGACTTTCAAATACGAATTCGATCATAAATTCAAATATATCACATAAAATTCCCAAAAATTCAATTAATCTAGCATGAACAAAATATCGCGAAATCGAATAGCATGCAAGATAATTGAATGAAATATGAATCCTATATCTCGGATTCACCCATAATCCCCAATTCTCGACGCAACCGCACAAAGGAGTCCTCCTTTAGGGGTTTCGTGAAAATATCGGCGATTTTCTTTTGGGTTTCAACGTACACTAAAATGATGTCCTTCTTAGCAACATGATCATCTAAGAAATGGTGTCGGACATCTATGTGTTTTGATCGGGAATGGTGCACCGGATTCTTTGAAAGACAGATAGCACTTTGGTTATCCACCATGATAGGGCTAGTATCACAGTGAATACCAAAATCCTTCAAAGTGTGTCTCATCCAAAGAACCTGGGCACAAGCGGCACCGGCGGTAATATATTCCGCCTCGGTGGTTGAAAATGATACTGAATTTTGCTTCTTGGAAAACCAAGAGACAAGAGAATTTCCTAGAAAATGGCAAGTGCCACTAGTACTTTTCCTGTCGGATTTGCATCCCGCATAATCGGCATCACTGTATGAGACTAACTCATACGTGCTAGATTTTGGATAAAGTAATCCAAAATCTAAAGTGTAACTTAGATAACGGAAAATACGCTTTACCGCTACTAAGTGAGACTCCTTAGGTTGAGACTGATAACGAGCACATACGCATACGGCAAACATAATATCGGGCCTACTTGCGGTAAGATAAAGTAAACTACCTATCATACCTCGATATAGACGAATGTCTACATCCTTACCGCCTGTATCCTTGTCAAGATGCGTAGTCGTGCTCATTGGAGTCTTTTTCCCGGAAGCACTTTCCATTCCAAATCGCTTAAGCAACTCCACCGTATACTTCGTTTGGTGGATGAAGATTGCATCGTTCAATTGGCGAATTTGGAGACCTAAGAAATATTTGAGTTCGCCCATGTGGCTCACTCAAATTGTTCCTTCATAACATTAGAAAACTCTTCGCAAAGAGTGAAGTTAGTAGCACCGAAAATGATATCATCAACATAAATTTGAACTAATAAAATATCATTATTCGCATGCTTAACGAAAAGTGTAGAATCGGCTTCGCCCATTTTAAAATTCAAATCCAAAAGAAAATTCTTTAGGCGATCATACCAAGCTCGAGGAGCTTGTCTCAAACCATAAAGAGCTTTCTTTAGTTTAAAAACATGATTTGGAAATTTTTCATTTATGAAGCCCGGAGGTTGAGAAACGTAAACTTCCTCAACGACATCTCCGTTTAAGAATGCACTTTTAACATCCATTTGAAATAACTTAAAATTTTTATGGCATGCATAAGACAATAAAAGTCTAATTGATTCTAATCTAGCTACCGGAGCGAAGGATTCTTCGAAATCGATACCTTCCTCTTGGCGATAGCCTTGAGCTACTAACCGAGCTTTGTTCCGGACGACGACTTGATTTTCGTCGGTTTTGTTCTTGAAGATCCACTTTGTCCCTATGACGGTGTGGTTCTTCGATGGCAAAGGAACAAGCTCCCATACCTCATTCCTCTCGAATTGAATGAGTTCCTCCTCCATGGCAAGGATCCAAGCACTATCTTCGCACGCTTCAACGATATTCTTTGGCTCTATCGATGAGGCAAAGGCACAATTGGCGAAGTGGTGGACTTGAGATCTCGTCTTGACACTATCATTAATATTGCCAATAACTTGCTCATGGGGATGGTCGCGAACGATATGAAGCCGCTTGGGAATACCTTGATCACTAGGCACATTCTCAACAACTTCATTAGTCGGGTTAGTCTCAATAGAATCAATTGAATCAATAGACTTAGAATTTTCAAATGAATCACATAAAACACCCATAGAATCATTATCATTTGAAATTCTAGAAGTAGTAAAATTCTCATTAAAAGAGACATGAAGTGATTCCTCGATTGTAGAGGATCTTTTGTTGTATATCCGGTAGGCTTTGCTACGTGAGGAATACCCAACAAATATCCCCTCATCCGATCTCGGATCAAACTTGTCCAAATTATCATATGTGTTTTTAATAAAACATTTTGCGCCGAAAACACGAAAATGTTTAACTTGAGGCAATCTACCAAACAACAATTCATAGCAAGTTTGTTTGGTGCCGGGCCTCAAAAGTATTCTATTAAACACATAACAAGCGGTGTGTACCGCTTCCGCCCAAAATTGATAACCAAGTTGACTATCTTCGAGCATAGTGCGAGCACACTCCACAAGCGTTCTATTCTTCCTCTCAACAACACCATTTTGAGGAGGTGCGCGAGGGAAAGAAAACGTGTGAGTAATTCCAAGATCATCACAAAAATTTGAGAAAGACTCATTCTCAAATTCACCCCCATGATCACTACGAATAGTGACAATGGTGGTTCCGATGAGATTTTGTACTTTCTTTGCAAATATTGTGAAGTTTTCAAAAGCTTCATTTTTATTACTTAAGAAAAATACCCATGTAAATCTTGAATAATCATCAACGATGACTAGTCCATATCTTGCATTTCCTAAGGAAGCAACTCTAGTTGGCCCAAATAAATCTAGATGTAATAGCTCCAGTGGCTGTTTCGTAGAAATGCTTTTCTTAGGTTTAAATGAAGATTTAGGAAGCTTGTCACGTTGACAAGAATCACAAAAACTTTTCTTTTCGAAAACGAGCTTCGGAAAACCTTTAATGGAATTTAATTTCGAAAGTTTATAAAGTGTTCCAAAGTTCACATGTCCAAAGCGTCGATGCCATAAGTGTTGTTCACTTGTGTTGGCAACGAGACATTGTTCATATGACTTAGGAAGATCCAAAATATAAATATCTTTATGGCGTGTGCCGGAAAATAATAATTTATTATTATCATTTGAAATATGACACAATCCTTTCGCAAAGCTAACTTTGTAACCTTTGTCACAAAGTTGGCTTATTGAAATAAGATTATGATTTAAACCATCAACTAGATAAACATCACTAATTAAGGGTTTAGAAGGGTTACCCACTTTACCAACACCTATGATGGTTCCGCTCTCGTTGCCTCCAAATACGACGCGATTTCCATTTGCAATGGGAACCCCTCCGGAGAGCAATTGAGCGTCACCCGTCATGTGTTTTGAACACCCGCTATCGAGTATCCAATTCCCTTTGGAGCTAAATTTAAATTTGTTGCTCCTTTTCTTTTTCTTTTCCTTGAGTACCTAAAGATAGAAACTTTCATATCATGGTATCCAAGGTCATTGGGTCCTCAAAGGTTAGACCTTTGAAAGCCAAGTCCAATTGGACTTTGACTTCCCCACATAATTCCTACTATGCACAACATTCGAAAAATAAGCATTCATATACATTTGTTTTTCGTCCATGCTTGTGTCCTTTGGGCTCCAAATAGTGAAAATTTTGGGAGCCATCATCCTATTGGGTGCATGCATGCGTTGTTGGTTTCTACGTGATGCATGACGTGGATAGGCATACGGAACATGATGGAATGGTGCATGACGAGAATTATTCATACGATGAGGTGGGTGAACATATGCATGTGTGGGAACACGTGCGTGAGGGTGTCTCACATGGTGTGCACGTGCCCGTGAACGTGTAGCATAGAAATCATCATATGTGTGAGATGGTGGAGTAGGATGTGTGTTCCTACGTGGCATGGTATTTGTGTACATATAAGCATGCCCCTTCTTTGGAGGTCCACCCAAAGTGGGTTTCTTTCCAAAAGAGGGTGTGGACGAGGTGGAAGCACCATTGGTAGATGAACTACCAATAGAGTGTTTGCTACCACTCGTAGAGTCACCGGAAGTTGGCCTAATAAAAGTAGTGGCCGCTTTGGATGGACATCCCATCGTATACCCCAAACCAATGTGGTGATTGGCCGGAAGTAAGTCACTTAGGATTTTATCCAAATGGTCCTTAACCTTATTGAATCTATTGATTCGGCCTAATGTGTTCTCATATTTCTCTTTGAGAGAACGCATAGAAGTATCTAGTGTGGATACTTGCGATGTGAGCACATACACACGAGATTTAAGATTCTCGTTCTCAATACTCAAAGTCGAGTTTTGAGAAGTTAAATCCGCTATCCTATGTTCTTCCAGATCATCAATGCTAACATGTTCAAGTTTAGATTTGAGATTAACAATCTCATTTCTTAACTCTTCAACAACGGTGTCGTTGTTGGTGATGATAGTCTTAGGCGAGGTTTGAATGCTAGCTAGGTCATCTTTTACTTTAGTATATCGATTTACTAATTTTGTGTATTTAGACCATAAATGAGAGTTAGCATCCCTAAGATCATCCATTGTTACCTCATCGCCTTCGTCGTCGCTATCATCGGAGGAGGAAGATCCTTGATCATGCTCCTCTCTTGCCATGAAGCACATGTGCGCTTGCTCCACGTTCTCATCGTCCGACTCTCCGCTTGAAGAATCCTCGGAGTCGGTGAATGTTGCTCCGACAAGTCCCTTCTTGTACCCCTTTTTGTACTTCTTTGACTTGTCGAACTTCGGCGCCTTCCACTTCTCCTTTTGCTTGTTTTGAGGACAGTCCGCTTTGATGTGTCCCGGCTTATTGCATTTAAAGCACAAAGGTGGAGAGGCGTTAGTAGAAGTAAACTTAGATTTTTGTTTGAAGTTACCCTTTCGGAAGAAGCGATTGAACTTCTTTGCCATGAGTGCAATGGATTCCTTGTCCATTTCTTCTTCCGAGTCCTCATCATCGGTAGAGGTGGATGAAGCCGTCTTGAATGCAATCGCCTTTTTCTTAGGCGCATCTAGGTTCAAATATGACTTCATCTTTTCTTGTAGCTTCACCTTGCTATCTTTGCATACCTCATATGACATCAAAGTACCCATTAGTTGAACTACGGTATAATTGTTCATGTCATTACCTTCCTCGATGGCGAAGGTACGTTTTTCCCAAGAAGATGGAAGTCCTTCAATTAGCTTTGAGCACTTCTCCTTTTGAGTGTAGGACTTGCCGAGGGCCTCTAACTCGTTTATTATGTCAACAAAACGAGCGTAATATTCTTTCATCTTCTCGCCCTGTTGCATATGAAACATTTCGTAATCTTTGTTTACGACTACGAGTTTAGAGTCTCTTACCCTACTCGTCCCTTCATGAAGTATGAGGAGGGAGTTCCAAATTTGATATGCACTCTTACATGTGCATATCTTATTGAAATCCTCGGACTCCAATGCGCATTGCAAGGCGTTCATTGCCTTGGCATTGCTTACCTCCGCGACGACCTCCGCGGTAGTCCATTTCTCAAAGTCTTCTTCTTTGGGTTCGATGTATTCCTTCATTGTAGTCCTCCATAAGGATGCACTCCGGAGGAAGGTTTCCATCCGGCATTTCCAATACCCATAGTTGGTACCGTTGAAGAATGGAGGCCTCGTAGAGGAATGTCCTTCCATCACCGATGACGCTCCTTCACGGTTCCTGAAGGTGTCATAGTTAGAAGGTGGAGGCACGGTCTTGTTGTCGTTGGCAGACATAGCTGAGTATCTGGCTCCGATACCAAATGTAATGCCCTACCAGCTACTACACAAGTACTAGAGGGGGGGTGAATAGTACTTTAAAATAATATGGAGTATAATTCCAAATTAAATTGCAAACAACTACCAAATCAATTTGCGGAAGCTAAAATTGAATGACAACACAAAATTAACAATGCAAACAAATGATGTTAATGGGTTCGGATCCACCCAAGTCTCCCCGACTTGTTCCCGGTGATCCTACGTCCCAACCACCCGGATCCCCTCCGGATACTTAGGTTAGAAACCCTAACCTAAGATTTCCACTATGAATATCTTGTGAAAAACCTTCACAAGATCAAATCATACATGCAATAGCAAACGTGAATCCCACAACCCGGGATCACAACCTTCTCTCACAACCGAGAGAATCACAAGCAATATAAATGAGTTATATTGAAATAAACAAACTTACCACAAAATCCTATACCTTGAGTTTTTCTTACCCAAATGGTGAAATGAAGGATTTGAGGAAGATGAAGTCACCAAGACCTAGCACCAAGGAAATGACCAGCAATCGGTGCCTAGGAATGATTTGGAGACTTGGATCAAGCAATATCTTGAAGAGCTCACCAAGAACAACCTTCTCTCTAGATGGATTCTAGATCTAGGAATGAGAGAGAATGGGTTTCTTGTGAGGAAGAGAGCTTTTGATTTGAGTGAGAATGGCTATCTCTTTTGATCTCAATGAATCTCTGAATGGAAGCTCTAACCTAGATAGAAATGACCTAGGTTCGTATTTATAGGGTCCCATAAAAACAATAAAGGTCATTCTCCAACGGATAGAAATCTGTGAGAATTAGTCGGTCAAAGAACAATCACTGACCGACTAGTTCATCAACTAGTCGGTCGGTCAAACAATGTGGACCGACTAAGTGTAGATCTGAGAAGAGATAGAATTTCAGACCTAGAAATCTAGTCGGTCCAAGAAGACTGTCTGACCGACTAGTTTCACAACTAGTCGGTCAGCCAATGAACGTAGACCGACTAAGAGCAAAAAGAATTAGTCTGAGTACAAAGTGACTTAGTCGGTCCAAGAACAAAAGTTGACCGACTAGATTGTCAACTAGTCGGTCACCAAACGTTCTTAGACCGACTAACGATAAACAATAGCTTAGGAAAATTTAGCATGAACAGTAAGTCACAACTAGTCGGTCAAAGAAGCATCACTGACCGACTAGTTCACAAACTAGTCGGTCGGTGAGTCAACGTAGACCGACTAACTGTAAACAGTAAAGTCCAAGAAATTAAGGAATCAAACTAGTCGGTCCAAGAACAGTTGCCGACCGACTAGATCACCATCTAGTCGGTCAGTACTTGTACTTGTACCAACTAACAGGCACAATAAAGTCAGAATCGAAGCGCGACGCTTCGAGGAAGTTAGAATGAACTTGTGCAAGGATCCTAGAGCTACGAAATGAGCGTAATGAAGATAGAAACGTAAGATATACTCAAGGCTTAACATTCTATATATCGAAGCTAAAAGACTATAAATAAAACCTTAATAAACGGTCTTCGAGAGCTTCGATTGAATCTTCATAACTTCCAAAACGGCGCAAGAGCTTCAACGAAGCTTTAGGCATGAATACGAGCTTTGGGAAGTGTTGAGATGTCACTTTGAATGTTCTCGTGAAATTGGCGACGATCTCCAATACTGCGCTCACAAATTGTTAGTTCATGGATTATTTATGTTTGCTCATCATCAAAACCAAATCCGGGGAGTCCAATATTCAACAAAATGATTATGTGATATGTGATATTTATACCCACTCGCTTTTATCGGGAGTGGAGGGGAATTTATACTCACTCGTCTTTACCGGGAGTGGATTGGACATACGAAGGTTATGTTATTATGTGGAATGCTCACTCCTGCCTGGGACGGGGGAGCTGAGAGGCCCGATGTCGTACAGTGCCCGTGTCTACTGTGCCGTGTGCTATAATCACCCCAAATTTGGGGTGAAGTCCATATCATGGTATCACACAGTTTACCCAAGTTTCCAACTAAATAAATTAACAGACAAGTGTTCTATATGTTGCTTCTTCTGTTTGCAACGCTTCCCTTTCCCTTTGCCTGCTTGCTTGCGACACTATGGTTACACATGGCACTTGTGATTCCTCTTTTAGTATATGTTGTGTGAACACTTGTATTATTATTCGTCCTGACCTTTTCAACATCAAACCGCAAGTATGATTCATCACTTAGCTGTTTACTCTTCGTCACATTATTTAGTTTGCACGTCTTAGTTATCTTACCTTGCTTTGTGGTTGATAACCTTAAATTAGTGTTCCAAATCCAAGTTGGTTCCTACTGGGGCACGCATTGACGTGCTCCTCTTTATTTTTCAGGTAGCAGGGGTAGCATGGCTGGTGATGACTTGGAGTGGGTTTCAGAAGTAGAACTTGGGGTGAGCTGTAGCTGTGTAGTGTGACATAGTTGTCTTGGGAGTGAAGAGTGGCTGTGTATGTGTAGTGGTGCACTTGAACTATGTAAGTAAATGAAAGTTGTTATATAAATTTGTTGTTATTGTTCTATGTTATTTATGAGTTGTTTGATATTATAATGAAACTTTACTTGTACTATCCCAGCATGTGTGCAGTGGCCTGCATATTCAGTTTCTTATTTCTCTCCTTTTTCCTTTCTTATCACCCTCGCTCTCCAGGATAGTTGGAAAAAAAATTAAATGCCAGGTATTCTAGGGAGAGAGGTGTGACTGCTGCGCCCCCGAAAGGGCATCCTCAGGTGAAGGTTGTCCTCGGCAAAGGTCATCCTCCCCCGACAGGTCGCCCATGGGTCCGGGGCAGGTTTCTATACTGCGCCCCCACCCAAACAGGTCTTCACTCATATGTCAATATGTTTCGACTCTTACGCACTTTTTGTGTTTTTGTTATATGAGAAACCCTAGACCAAGATCGACATGATCATTAGGGGTGGGCTACTTCACCACGCTAAAAATCCAGGGCAAGCTTACCCGCTGCGCCCCCGATAGGTCGCCCAGGCTTATGAAGCTCACTGCCAAACCAAAGTTACGAAGGAATAATGCATCGTTCAAACTGGCCCGGGCCTCCCGACCCAAGCTCGAACGACGGGGGCAATTGTTAGCACTAAAGGCCGGCCTAGTTGATAAAGGCCACTTGAATAAAACCCACTCAAATCACCCATCAACGGTCCTCATCAATGAGGACCAGTTTGCCAAGGCTAAGTGGAGCTCGCTGAGTCTTAGAGAAGCTCGCCCAAGCATAGCGACAAACTTGTCAACCGAACCAAAGAGAAGAGCCCTCCATCTGATCGTGCATGATCCACACCAGCCCGTCCAAAAGGTAGCTCGCCCCGGAGGTAGCTCGCCTACCTCTCCACCCAGAAGCAGTCCGCCTGGGGAGGAAGGGAACCCGTCATAAATATCACTACCAGTTTCACTACAAACAAAGTCTGACAAAAGCTCACCTGGCTGCTTTGCTACCTGCCTACCTGCCAAAAGCGCACCTGATATTTACAGCTCTGACAGCATGACAAAAATGCACCTGACACCACCTTACACCATTAATGCGGGAAATATCTCTGACACAGCTCGCCAATCTATCACTTCACCACTCGACTGCCAGTTGGGTTGATTGGATAGCTGACAGGATGACGAGCAACTGACTCCAGCGGCCTATAAATACCCCCTCTCCTCCAGTAAGAAGGAGGTTGATTGGCTAATCTGTAAGAAACCCTAACACATCTACTTATATTCAAGGTCGAATATCCTCCACATATTCGTGCCGTCCACATTAGTTCGCCACGCAAGCGCCGATCTGCTTCTAACATCGCCCTATGTGTCTGACATTCTCCAAGCAGTCATCAACTGACTTAAGCATCGGAGGGGCTACGGGCTGACAGCCAGCCCCGCCTTTCTGTCGAGTTGCTATTCTCGCAGGAAGTTCTCCCCAGCTATCAGCGGACGAGCGATCTGCTGCGACGTTCGCCAACTGACGAGCGACCTTCACCAACTAGCAAGCGATCAACTCTGATTGATGGACTACCATGAGATCCTCATCTACAAATCGTCCTCAAATCGTGATTAGCCTCATCATCAACCCTATACTTGTAAACATCGTGCCCTTGATTCCCCCACTTCAATATAAATCTCATTATTGACAGATCTGACTGTAACAGTTATGAATGCCAATAATCACATCTGCTCCATCGATTATATTAACAAACAGTAGAGTAGTTTCCTATTTAGATCTCTACCACTATGATAGTTAAACTAGGACCACTGATTGACTTGCTTATTGAAAATCAGAAAGTTTGGGACCCATTTCAAATCGACCGAGCCAAAGCAAAGCAGATGCTAAGAAATTTAAGGATAAGTACAAGTTCAACAACTATGATGTTGATCCCATGCTTTGATCATGTTGTATTTCCATTAGTACACAGTTTACCCAAGTAGATGGTCGCGTGCTACAACCACCCATGTTGAAAGTTTGTAATGTTGTATGCTTAAGTCAATAGTTCTTCTGCAGTTGATAAGTTTCTAATTTAATTAGGTCTCTAGTTGTTTGTTCAGGTCATTAGCCGTTCTGAAACTATACATGCTATCCAAGATTTATACTAGTACACTATCTAATTTTCTAAATTTAGAATTCATTGTGACTTACCAGTTTCGAGGTCGTTGTAGTAAGCCGGGGCTAGAGCTAGCGCTTCCAAGGGAGCTTGTGCGCGAGACTATGTACCTGCAATCACAAGGAATTATTGGTTATAGGCCGTACCATTTTCTATCTAAGTTTATTAACTGCTTCTAAAAACGTTTGCTAATAATTTTTAGATAGACTAGACATGATGAAAACAATTTTATCTAGGAAGAAAATATTTTTCTGAAGCTCATATGCATTTTTATAATTTTTGAAAGCTTAAAATCAATTTTATAGATTTAAAATGAATTTAAAACTAATTTTCTAAATTAGAAAATAGATTTCTCAAATGTTTGAAGATTTATTTAAAGAAATGTACCCGTCAAAATATTTCATATGACATGTCAAAATGTTCGTCTTGATTAGTAGAATACAACTGTATTTTTGTATTTGGAAAATACGTGCATTATTAGAAGATACAAAATTTAAAAGCAATTTAGAATTAATCACTTATATCTTTGAAAATTCATTTTTAAAAATATAAGTCTCAGATTGGGATAATTCTAGCGTCTACGCGTTCTATGCGACTGCTCGGCCCCGGATATACACCCGGAGAACGATTGTAGTTTTACCGCAAGCGCACGTTCAAGTGGCGAGCGGGTATCGAACATGAGGAGGTGGTGTTGGCTCCAATCTATCCTAGGTTGGTTTGACTACGAATGTTTTATTGGTGGAGATGGTTATGGAATGATATAATGGAAATGGTGGTGGATGTCGGTGTCAGTGATAAAGAAGTTGGATAAAGTATCGATTCAAATTTAATACAATAAAAGAGTCTAGAGCTAGGGAATCCCCACTACGGATCGTCATACATCATTGTAAATAGTGAATCTCAATATTACTAGGCTTGTGTTGGGGTGAACTAGTCGTAACTGAATAGAGAACCAAGCTCACGCTCTCGCGCTATTGCCGGTCTATAGCAACCTAGGATAGGGCCCAATCTCTTGCAAACCCTAGCCTAAGCCACTATCATTAGGATCGACATCATCGTTCAATCTCCCCTCGAGCCCACTCTCGTGCAAACTCGAGTTACGATCTAGGTTGTGATAGTTCGTATTCGTCCAATCTCTTGCAAACGAATATGGGTATAGATTTATAATAAAAATCCTAGCTTTGGTCCAACCTCTTGCAAACCAAGTCTAGAGAATCTCGATTATAAACCTAAATCGAATATCTAGGCATTCCCATCAATTAGAATCCAATCTCTTGCAAACCCCAATCGATGGAAATCCCTAGCTATCCGTAATAAATCGATCACAACCTAACCTCCTAGCCATTCTAGCAATTTAAAAATTCATTCATCACAAATCTGAAATTAGATCCATAGGGTTCATCCCCAAACCCTAGAACAACAAATCTACTCAAGCATAGCAATAACGATATGAGAATCAATAAAAATCATTGCTTGTATACAAAAAAAATAGAAAAAACAAAGATTCAAATAACAAGAACAAAATATTTAGCTTTGATGAAGATCTTCAATCCAAATACAAGCTTTTAGATCCAAGAAGGGGCCTAGGGCATGGCCTAACCTCTAAAATAATCACTAAGAAAACATCATAGGAACCCCCTCTAATGGTGGCTACAAACCCCTTATATAGCCTCCCAAAACCCTAGCAAATAACCCTAGAAAACCCCCCAAAATCGTGCCCAAAAACAGCCCAGGCCGCAACTTAAAATCTGGGCCCGCTGCCACTCGGGCCGAGTGGCAATCTGACTCAGCCGAGTGGAAATTCCAGCACTGCAGCGTCAACTTACAAAAATTCTCTAGATTTCATCCGACCTCCGATTGGCACGTTCTTAGCGGTGTTGGAACCTTCATGAAGTCTACTATCCATAAAAAATATGAGAAAATTACTTTGATTGCTGGAATGATAGCAGATTTCAAAATAGTGGAAGGCTGTCTGAAAATATGGGCGTGTGCGTCATCGGCGTCACTCGGCCGAGTGGGATTCTTCACTCGGTCGAGTGGACTTCTCTACTCGGCCGAGTGACAGACCCTATAGAAAAACAGTAACTTCGAGGTCCTCAGGGGTCTGTCTCCGGGGGTGGCTCGGTCGAGTAGCTTTCATCATTCGGCCGAGTGGTAATGTGTACTCGGCCGAGTAGGCCATCGACGGGTCTCTGGGAATCGCAGTAGATTCGGCCTCTTCTCTGGAAAATTTCCCTGACGTACTCGGGCGAGTGAGCTTCCTCACTCAGCCGAGTATGACTTTGTCATTCGGCCGAGTATACGCTGAAAAAACATTGTGCACGTATCCGTTCTGGTCGGCCGAGTGGGCTTTCTTGCTCGGCCGAGTGTATGCTTCACTCGACCGAGTGGCATGCTGTAAATATCCAATCTTCTCCGTTTCTCCTCTTCGTCGCTCCTATGAAGTTTCTTCTTCTTCCACTCATACTCCATCGCCGATAAGTCTACAAATGAGCCGTGGGCGACACTCCAAAGTGGGTACAAACCCTCTTGATCTCAAAATCGCTCCAAATCGCTCCATATCTCCTGAAATATGACAAAAACAAGAAATAGTCAAAAGCATCGTAATATTGTCGAATAATCGTGACAAACGCGATATGGGCGATCAAAATGACATGCAAACATGCAGAAAAAAGGTGTAAAATATGGACCGATCAAAATCCCCCAAGCTTACCTCTTACTCGTCCTCGAGGAAGATAAGTAGAGAGACGAACTCGGGAGATGAAAACAAAGGAAATGAAATGAAAGAAAAAGGAATACGAAGTGGAAGGGGTTGCTAGATTATTCTCTCATATCTCAAGCCATAAGCTACACATCACGATAACTTGGAAAATACGAATCTCATGCTATAAGGATTTCATGTCTTACTTAAACATGGTACTTGCAAGCTTTTAAGAACAACAAAAGGAACTCTCTAAATTCATACAATCAATTCATATCCACATCACGCATTTCAAAGAATTTAATATACAAATGTTGGCAATGCACTTTTCAATCAAAAGTTATAAATGAAGCATATAAGATACACACCAAACATGCAATAGAGAATAGAATAAGAGTCATAGCATTCACATATTTAGTTCAAATCATGAAAAATCTCCATATCTAATATATTTTGCAAAGTCTAAGCATTATCGAATATTCCCATTCATGCACGTCTCCACTCTAATGTCGTACTCACTCATATGGTTAAATGAATTCACCCCCAAGCTTAGCTTGAGGCATCACATCTAAAGGAATATGATAGTGAAAATGGGATTTTTGCCTTGGTTTTCCCAAGTATTTTGTGGCTCCAATAATGAGATAGAGAAATATCTTTCTTTTTCTTTTTGAACATTTTGTTTCTCATTTTTCTTTTTGGATTTTTGTAGGAGCTATATGATTTGTATTTTTTTGGTTTTTGGCTCCTTTTTGGCTTTTTGGACTTTTTGGAGCAACCTTTTTCTTTTGTAGGGATTTTTGGGAAATAGATGCGATATAAGTAGCTTTAGAAGGTGAACTCAAGTGACATGTAGAGAATAAAAGATATTTGTGGAGAAGGAAATAATGTAACACTCGGTTCACTCTAAGATGTGCACGAACGGTTCAATAAAATAATACTTCAACTAAAACTCATATGTAAGCATGGATATTCTCAATCATTTCAATAAACAGTGAAGTCAAGCAGTAAAGTTTACAACCATATCAGGCATGCAACAGAAGGTGAATAAGACAATAAAACTGATGCTTCAGATATACTAATGATGCGTGAATCTTGGTGCACTTCTAACAAAAGCATACTAAACACTAATCCATACATTCAGCTTCAATTAATATCATGCATTCATATAGAGGAATCATCAAGAGAATAGATTTGCAAGCACATGTGAATAGCAAGACTATGGAATACTCTAAGTAGCATGGCAAGGAATAATAAGCATCATGATGGTTTCTAAGGCAATAAGAGATATCATCATACGAAACAAATCTAGCAAAAGGAGGAAAAGAAAATAGAGATATAAAAATAAAAGAAAGGAAAGAAGAGAAAAAAACAAGCACACAATATGATGCATGAACACACATAAAAGGAAAATAAGATGGAAAAAATCAAAAAGATGATGCAAAAATTTTGAAAGATTTTAAAAACTCTAAAATAAAGTAAAAAATGCAACTAATGCATCTAAATGACATGGAAATGCACTCCCCCAAACTTAAACTTCACATTGTCCTCAATGTGATCATAATGGAAGAATATGATGAACAACGATAATAATAAGGGGGTGAATGAAAAATGATGAAATGAATGACATGAAATCCTAATGCAACTACATGCACATACAATGATGCATGAGAGCGCCTTCCCCCAAGCTTATACTAAACAATCCTATTCACATGGCTCGATCAAAAATGTCATGGTTTTGCAAAGCGTGATCAAGTCAAATGAATAAGAAAGTGAGTATTCACTTGAAAGAAATGCTCGATGGTGGTGAGCAAAAGGATGTGGCATATCAAAATATGAAGAGGGCAATTAATATATATAATGGGTTTGGGGTGTAAAAGATTTTTGTTGCCGTCATATGATGTGATATTTATTCGATCAAATCTATATGGTCCTCTCGCTGTCGAGAGGATTCGTGTTTATTTAAAGCATAAAAATTTCTACCCTACTGGATTGATATCACCTATAACAAAAGGCGGATCTAGTATCTTTACCGGGGTAGGCAACTGCTCCAACTGCTCCTTCCGTGGCTCCGCCAGACGCATATGTCCACGGACTCCAACGAACTCCAGCAATGCATCCTCCAGCATTCCCACAAGGACTCCACCTGTACCCTGCAAAGAATAGGATGTATCAGTTCGCCATAAAAAATTCACCCTTGTAATAAAAGTATTCCAAAGAGGATCGTCTATAGAAATATATGAAATAAATAGTGGTGGACAATACTTCCCTGGAAATAATCCAATATCCTCCTGTGCTATGATAGCTGTCTCCATGGTGTCCTCTCTAAGCTGCTCAGGTAAATCTAGATCATAGGTGTGGACCTCCTCGACAGGCTCGTCAAACTGTGACACGTCCAAGCATACCTCCGGTCCATAATCGTATGTGTGCTGCAAAAGGTATGACATGTCAAAAATATTTGAATCAAAATAAATATCGAATGGAATGCATGATTCAGAAATGGAGTGGGTAAAAATATCTCCCTGAGTGGGAGCAGTAAGCTCTGTGGGATAGTCCTCGTCGTCAGTGGAAGGATGAGGTGGCTGCGGAAGCTCTAATAGAGGAGGGTAGTGCTCGAGATCCTCATGAATGGCTGTGTCCTCGTCCCGATGCATGACCTCCTCGGTGATAAGCTCTGGCTCCGTGTGTAAGGCCTCCTCAAAAGCATGCTTCGGCTCTGCGAGGTAAATAACATCAATGTCTTCTCCATCTGAATCATCTCCATCCATCCACTCATCGTATGGACTAGCTATGTCTGTGGGTGGAGGAGTGACGACGGTGAAACCTGGCTCTGTAGCAACACGCCCTGAGTATCTCATCGCAGTTCTCTCACCAGAAGTGGCTACATCTGTGCCTGGTACCGTTGTCTCCTCAGATGTGGAATCATCAATGTCATCAGCCTGACGTCCAAGAATCTCATCCAGGTACGCATAAAAATGTGTGGTCCATATGATCACAGCCTCAGTGGAAGGTAGAGGTGGCTGCGGAAGCTCAACTGCAGGTGGGCAAGACTCTGAATTTATCTGAATGAAGTTGCCCTCGTCCCAAAGTGCTGCCTCAGTAATGTAATGCTCTGGCTCCGCATGTGATGCCTCCTCGTGAACTATCAATGTATGCTCTCTCTGGAATGGTGATGCTGGCTGCTCATGTGTGTCAACTTGTGGGGATGCATCATGTGGAGGGGAATGCCCGCGAGCAATCCAAAAATTTAATCTATCCCCCTCAAGACTGACATGGATGTCCTCCTTAATTGTTCCTGCAGCTGAAACATGGTTCATAACAAAATCTGCAAATCGTAGATCAAATGCATCACCTGTTGTAATGCTCTCTGAACCGGTGAACCTTACTGACTCCAAGAGGCCCTCCAATAAGTTCTGAAATGCTTCCTCCTCAAAATCTGTGGTCCAAATAATACCATCCATAACACCTGATAAACAAAGATAAATACCTGGAGAAAAATATCAGTGGCATAAAAGAATATAGAAATGGTAGTAATGGTGGCGGGGGTGAAAATTTCTTTTTATTAATTAATTTTTTTTTCGTAGTATAATCAACCTAATTGTGACAAATTGGCACCCAAATGAATATATCCCCGGCAACGGCGCCAAAAACTTGCTCGGCCCCGGATATACACCCGGAGAACGATTATAGTTTTACCACAAGCGCACGGTCAAGTGGCAAGCGGGTATCAAACACGAGGAGGTGGTGTTGGCTCCAATCTATCCTAGGTTGGTTTGACTACGAATGTTTTATTGGTGGAGATGGTTATGGAATGATATAATGGAAATGGTGGTGGATGTCGGTGTCGGTGATAAAGAAGTTGGATAAAGTATCGATTCAAATTTAATACAATAAAAGAGTCTAGAGCTAGGGAATCCCCACTACGGATCGTCATACATCATTGTAAATAGTGAATCACAATATTACTAGGCTTGTGTTGGGGTGAACTAGTCGTAACTGAATAGAGAACCAAGCTCACGCTCTCGCGCTATTGCCGGTCTATAGCAACCTAGGATAGGGCCCAATCTCTTGCAAACCCTAGCCTAAGCCACTATCATTAGGATCGACATCATCGTTCAATCGCCCCTCGAGCCCACTCTCGTGCAAACTCGAGTTACGATCTAGGTTGTGATAGTTCGTATTCGTCTAATCTCTTGCAAACGAATATGGGTATAGATTTATAATAAAAATCCTAGCTTTGGTCCAATCTCTTGCAAACCAAGTCTAGAGAATCTCGATTATAAACCTAAATCGAATATCTAGGCCTTCCCATCAATTAGAATCCAATCTCTTGCAAACCCCAATCGATGGAAATCCCTAGCTATCCGTAATAAATCGATCACTACCTAACCTCCTAGCAATTCTAGCAATTTAGAAATTCATTCATCACAAATCTGAAATTAGATCCATAGGGTTCATCCCCAAACCCTAGAACAACAAATCTACTCAAGCATAGCAATAACGATATGAGAATCAATAAAAATCATTACTTGCATATAAAAAAAATAGAAAAAACAAAGATTCAAATAACAAGAACAAAATATTTAGCTTTGATGAAGATCTTCAATCCAAATACAAGCTTTTAGATCCAAGAGGGGGCCTAGGGCATGGCCTAACCTCTAAAATAATCACTAAGAAAACATCATTGGAACCCCCTCTAATGGTGGCTACAAACCCCTTATATAGCCTCCCAAAACCCTAGCAAATGACCCTAGAAAACCCCCCAAAATCGTGCCCAAAAACAGCCCAGGCCGCAACTTAAAATCTGGGCCCGCCGCCACTCGGGCCGAGTGGCAATCTGACTCGGCCGAGTGGAAATTCCAACACTGCAGCGTCAACTTACAAAAATTCTCTAGATTTCATCCGACCTCCGATTGGCACGTTCTTAGCGGTGTTGGAACCTTCATGAAGTCTACTATCCATAAAAAATATGAGAAAAATACTTTGATTGCTGGAATGATAGCAGATTTCAAAATAGTGGAAGGCTGTCTGAAAATCTGGGCGTGTGCGTCATCGGCGTCACTCGGCCGAGTGGGATTCTTCACTCGGTCGAGTGGACTTCTCTACTCGGCCGAGTGACAGACCTTATAGAAAAACAGTAACTTCGAGGTCCTCAGGGGTCTGTCTCTGGGGGTGGCTCGGCCGAGTAGCTTTCATCATTCG
Organism: Scilla litardierei; assembly: GCA_030789695.1. NCBI lineage: Eukaryota > Viridiplantae > Streptophyta > Magnoliopsida > Asparagales > Asparagaceae > Scilla > Scilla litardierei. Next base: position 132,983,754 of record CM061136.1, on the reverse strand, counting down.
GCCGAGTGGTAATGTGTACTCGGCCGAGTAGGCCATCGACTGGTCTCTGGGAATCGCAGTAGATTCGGCCTCTTCTCTGAAAAATTTCCCTGACGTACTCGGGCGAGTGAGCTTCCTCACTCGGCCGAGTAGGACTTTGTCATTCGGCCGAGTATACGCTGAAAAAAACATTGTGCATGTATCCGTTCTGGTCGGCCGAGTGGGCTTTCTTGCTCGGCCGAGTGTATGCTTCACTCGGCCGAGTGGCATGCTGTAAATGCCCAATCTTCTCCATTTCTCCTCCTCGTCGCTCCTATGAAGTTCCTTCTTCTTCCACTCATCCTCCATCGCCGATAAGTCTGCAAATGAGCCGTGGGCGACACTCCAAAGTGGGTGCAAACCCTCTTGATCTCAAAATCGCTCCAAATCGCTCCATATCTCCTGAAATACGACAAAAACAAGAAATAGTGAAAAACATCGCAATATTGTCGAATAATCGTGACAAACGCGATATGGGCGATCAAAATGACACGCAAACATGCAGAAAAAAGGTGTAAAATATGGACCGATCAGCGACGCACTGGATTTTCTGGCCATTTCTGTGTATTTTCTGGTTATTATAGGATTAATTATGAATTTAAAACTAATTAATCCATATAATAAATAAATATACACGTATTATACATATATTCGTATCCCATACATATATACGTATCCCATACGTATTATACCGCTTTCTCTCCTCTCTTTCACATAAGTAGCAGCGCACACATGAGCTAGGGATGTGGCTGGCGATGTGACTGCTGCCGGCAGTGTGGGGGTCCGGCGATGGTCGGACAGAGTGGCAGGGGATGTGGCAGAGGTGTTGGTGTCGACGGGAGGCGCTGGTGGCGACAGTGGCGGCATAGACAGCGAGGGATATCTCAGCCCGTTGGGGAGCTCGGTGGGGATGTCGGGGTGACGACGTCGTCGTTCGGTCGGTGGTGATGGTGTAGGAGGAGCCGATCAGGTCAGCAGACAGCGGCGACGGTGATATGACGGTCGTGTTGGCTTGGAGGGTGCAGGATCCTCGACGGAGTGGGGGGGGGGATGGAGCGGTCTCTGTCGATGGGGGGCTCTGTGGATTAGTCGAAGCTCGGCGAGACGGAGGGGCAGTCGATGTGGGCTTGGGGTGAGGGAGGAGGCAGCGGAGACTCCGGTGGAACTCGCGGTGGTGGGCAAAGTGGCGAATGATGCTCGGGGCTTCGATGAATAAAGCTTGTGGTGGATGGTCTCATAAGCTGCTCCTCTGCTCGAGTGGTGTTCGTCAGCGACTAGAGATGGTCGGAGGGAGTTCAGAGATATTAAAGGCTCCCAGAGGACGTCGGGTGACTTTGGGCTCAGAGAAAAGAGCTGGGCTTCAATCTTGGGTCGTCGACGAGCTTAGGGAGGCCTCGGACAAGTATGGCAGTGCTCACCGATCGGTGATGGTGCGAGCTTGTCGGAGCACGACAGAAGTGTAGGAGGATATAAGCCCATAAGGCGATTTATCCTAAGTGTAAGTCTTGTTAATATAATATATGGTATCCATTACTCTAAGTATGAATTCGTTTGAATAATATACTTAGATAATGTCAATAGACTTAAAGTTAGGTCCTTACTATCCAAATAAGATCTCGATTGTGAGTAGTCAGCGACCGTATAGAAACTTGAGGCTTAAACGGTTCGTGGTCATAGATGTGTCGAGAACTGGATATCGGCACATCAGACAGACCACTGTGTCTTTGTCTTACCTTAGGGTAATGATGATCTCATAGTCATTCGACTTGGTGAAGTCGGAGACAAAACACAGGTGCTCATTGGAGAATGAGTTCATTGAACGACCAACATAGAGTTATTATATGGTTAAACTTTAACAAAACTGTCTATAATAACTCTAAGGTGAGGTTAGGTAAGCTGGTCCTTAAGACCTGAAGTCATTTGTACAAACCTGTGAGTAAATGGTGTCGCTTAGACCTATTATCTAGCTTCGAGGCTAGGCCTGCTGAAAGATCCTAGGTTGGGTTACACTTGAAGCTCTCGAGGTGAGTAAATGACTAAGATGGGATTCGTCTCTTCCGTTAAAGGGAAGTTAGTGTCACAGGCTCAGTACGGTCTTTGTGTTAACCCTCGGCTGGGGTACATCGTAAGATGTACAACGTGAATACATCAAAGACCGTCGTATACTGACCAATGTTGTCTAATGAGGTTGACAGTAAACCATACCCTAGGCAAACAGAGACACAGTCTTGACGAAGAGACTATAGCTAACGGTATTCATCACTGACATAGCCAAGGTAAACCCAACGATACTTTTTTCAATGGGTCGATCACATTATGATGATTCTGAAACATGGACGACAAATACTGCTCGTGATGACCGTCGTCTAGGGGTTTCGAGCCCCAACCTGTAGTAAGGTCAGGCTGTAGGGTCTCACACCGAGTAGCGTTCGTGTCTTAGTAATAGGAATATTAATAAGATAAATTCATTTGATGAAATAGAATAGTTAAATGTTCACAAGCCAGTTGTGAGACTAAGTCGTAGATGCAACAGGGACAATATTGCATTTGATGCAAACAAAGATTAAACGTGTCGTAAATTGGTTACGAAATAATTTTAGGAACAAATTCATTGGAAAGGGTTACCTGGTTGACGGGATCGTCCCGGTCTAAACACAGATTCAAACAGCGTCCAAATCGGAGTTCAAACGAGCCCAGAAACGCAAAAACGGTCCGAGGCAAAGTGGTTTAGACCCACTTGGGCTTACGGGCCCATCCGCGAGGGGTAAACGGGCATCCGCCTACTACTGAGTGGGCACGACCCACTGGTTACAGCGGGCGCGCGCCCGCTACAGCAGCGGGCGCAGCCCGCTGGTTGCAGCAGGCCAGCACCCGCTGCAGCAGCGGGCGCACGCCCGCTGCCCAGCGGCCTGGTGCACCCGCCGTCCTTGCCTTGGGTGGGCGTGCCTGCTAGGCCTAGCAGGCGCGCCCGTAACTTAAGTTGTAGGGTTTTTGAAGCCCCTCTGTGACGACTACGAAAATTGACTTTTTGCCCATCTTTGGGCAATTGTTTGAAGGGTCAAATGAAGTCGAAATTCGTCGTTGTTCGTTCCTACGCGTTCGCCATTCGAATGCCTTCGAATTGATAGATTGTTTGGTGTCTAAAGTTTAATGGATAAAGAGAATTAATTCGTTGAAGTTGGCTTTTATGAAAGGCTTACTAAAACTTCAATTAAGCTAAATTAGCTTAATTAATTTTCTCTTCTATTTGTTTTGTCCCACATTACTCACAACGAAAGTAGAAGTGCCGACTCCCTATATAAATAGGGGTGCACTCTCTTCTTTGAAAGATGCACCAAGTCCTCGATCAAGTAGCTTCGGATTTTAGAGCAAGCTCGATCTACGACTAAACTATTCTCTCTCTCTTCTTCCTATTCTCCCGACTAGTCCTAGTAAGACTACGAAGGGGGTTTGGATTCGGATCCTGACATCTAAGACGCGGGTCTACTCAAGTGAAACCTTCTACCACGTGTGATCGGCTTGGAGGCGGGAGTCGGCTCGGGCAGATCGGTTCGAAGGTGCGAGGCAGCTCGGGTGGATCGGGTCAAGGCAGTTCGGCTACGAGAAGCATCAGAAGACGGTGCGGTACATCTTGCCCGCCACAGGGTCGAGATTCCGGGTATGTTCTCTAAGTAATTTTAGTATAGTTTAATTTCGTCGCAGTAGGATAGATCCCTCTTGGGGTGGTCAGATCCACCCCAGTTTGGCAATAGATCGGGCTTGGTTCTGGCTCCCTCAGGGCTTAGCTAAATTGTTTAACTAAATAATTTTTATTTCCGCTGCGCTTTATGCCTCTGTGGTCCGTCCGACTTAGGGCGGATACATATCCGAGCTTTGAGGGTCCGCCAAAACCCCTACAATGGTATCAGATCCTCGTTATGCTTGTAGATCTATATTTGCAACGATTTTAAATTCTTTAAATTGCTTGTTTTGAACATACGGACATTTTAACTTTATGTTAAAATTTGTTTGATATTTTTTGTGTTTTAAAATTGTTTTGTAACATGAAAAAAATTTTGGGACGATTTAAATATTATGAGATAAATTTTAAATAGGTCTTCTTTGTTTACATGCCTTTTAAAATTTTATTTTATGAGATAAAATAATTTTTGCAAGCATTTAAAATTTTTTAAAGTTTATGTAACATTAAGGAAATTTTTTGGTTTCATGAGATGATTTTTAAATTTCTTTTTGTTACATAAAGGTTGAAATTTTTTAAAAAAACTTTATCTGAAAGCTTTAAAAATAATTTCAAATGATTTTAAAAATGATTTTAAAATGTTTTAATGAATATGTAAAATAAAGAAAAATTTTATTCCCATGAGATGGAATTATAAATTTATTTCTTTTAATTACATACGGGTTTCAATATTATTTTATGCGATTTTTTAATCCTAGAAATGTATCGTTAAAATTTTTAAAGCTTAGTTTTGAATTTAAAATTATTTGATAATTTTATGAAACCGAGTTTTATGTGATAAAAATGATTCAAGCTTTAAAATTTTAGTTCTTTAAATTTAAATGTTAAATTTTAGATTTGCATGTTATTTAATTATGTAGATAATTTTAACTTGCAAGTTCTCGTTGTATGTCACTTTAATTGAACCTTTAATTTATGCGATTAAATTAGTTGGTTTATGTTTTAATGGACATGATGAATAAAGTATTCATGAACCCTTTAGGTTAGCCATTAACTGATTAAAACTTTATAAGATATAATTTTAATGACTAGTGACATGCTACGTTTTAATAAACAAAAGGGTTATTTAGTACCGACCCCCTGTGTTTTCTCCGAAATTAGCAACACCCCCCTATGGTTTCAATAATTAGTAAGACCCCCCTATGGCACCCAATTTTGGACCCCCCTCCTCCTGTTTAGGGGGGTCTTCCTATAGGCGGGGGAGTCCAAATTGGATACAATAGGGGGGTCTTACTAATTATTGAAACCATAGGGGGGTGTTGCTAATTTCGGAGAAAACACAGGGGGTCGGTACTAAATAACCCTAAACAAAAACAACATCGAAACCTAATACCAGATTAGGGTAATCCCTTTGATTGACAATCATTATAATAAATTGTTTAAATGATGATTATCATTAAATGACTAATTTTGTAAAATGTTGTAATTGTTTTATTAAAATCCTAATAAATTGGGGTAGCACAATGAACATAAAAACCTTATAGTTGATTAGGATCTAATAAAAATTGTTCAACAAATCCATAAAAAATTTCGAAATTTTAGGATTCACTAGTTGATAAGGATTAACTAGTATTAATTTAAAGCCATTTAGTTGATGGATGAACATAGAATTGATGACACTCCTTCAATGGATCATGATGTTGGTCAATATGCTTGGCTAAGTTTGCTGGACCACCCTAGCTAGTCTACGGGCCAAGTGGTACTGGCTTAGTCAATTCCCTGGCCGCGTCCGCTGGACCGTAAGGAGTCGAATCATGACTATGTAAGTCCATTGACTATACCTAAGTCAAATACGATAATAATCTTGTTCAAGATAAATCGTAGCCCTCCTTGTTTTAGGAGTTGGTAATTGTAAGACATGTGTTACGGTTGTTGAGCTACACTCAAGCTGTGACATGGCAATCTTATAGAAACTGATTTCTTGATAACATCTTGACTTGACCCAAACCGTCGTCTCGTGCATACACCGAGCGCCGACGTAAGTTTAACCAAAGATGTAGTCTAAGACCTGACCCAAACCGACGTGTCGTGGATACACCAAGCGTCGGGGCAAGTCAGGCTAGACACAAAAACAAGGGTCCGACTAGGCTAGCCATTGTGATTTGGATGAGCATATTCATGATCACAAATGACTCGGGGTAAAAATCGAAATGGAATCATATTTAATATGATTGACAATGAGTTCGTCTACCGACTGCAGAGTCGGACAACTTGTTGAGACACACTCAAGGTTGTCAGACTCAGGGTAGTCGGATCCCTCTCTCATAAATGTTATTGTATAATAAACTGTTTATTATTATGGATTTAATATATTTAGTGGGAGAATATAGTTTTATTAAAAAACCATTGAAACTATACAACGAACATATACTGACTAAAGTGTCTACTAAATTGCAGAATGGATTCAGGTCTTAGGTATATGATAGAGAAGAATGTGCTTGATGGAACAAACTATAAGGATTGGCTTAGAAACATTAAGTTAGTCCTTTCTCTAGCCGGAATTGGATACGTGCTGTTCGAGGATCCTCCGGAGAAGCCTGACGACGATGCGAACTACGAGGAAAAGGAAGCCTATAAGCTATACAAGAGGGATGCAGAGAAGGCCAGGTGCCTTACTCTGGCTTCAATGAATAACGAACTACAGAGGAAGCATGAACATTTGGATGTTCAAAGCATGCCTCTGAATGCACAAGACTTATACTGCAAGCGGTCCAGAGCTGCCAAGTTTGAAGCCACGAGCAATCTCTGGGGCATAAGATGGAGACAGGGCCCATACAAGATCATGTCATTAAGATGATCGTGTACGTGGAAGACGCCGCCCATTTGGGTTTTGTCCTGGACAATGAGATGTCCGTGGACATCATCCTTAAGTCTTTGACCCCAGCCTTCAAGCCTTTCATTACTGGTTTCATAATGAACAGTATTGAAACGGATCTTCCTGTTCTCCTCAACATGCTTAGGCAGTTTGAGGAAATTGAGAAGAAACCGACTGCATTGGTTGTTGGCTCTGCTTCTTCAGACCAGCCGAAAGGCAAGGGTAAGAAGAGGCAGGTCCCACAACCTGCCAAAGCGAAGAAGGGGAAGAAAAAGACGAAAGGGGCCCCGTCAAAATCTGAGTGCTTCCACTGCCATAAGATGGGCCATTGGAAGAGAAACTGCAAGGTTTACCTTGCAGAAAAGAAGAAGGGGCATACTGATGCTTATACCTCAGGTATAACAAATTAAATTCAATAAAACATAATTATTTCCATAAATACTTTATCACATAGTATGAGATACTAAGATATCTTTGTAATGTATACAGGTGGCTGATATGAAGTAGAGGTTGGAAGAAGTTCCGAGGACGGTCGGCATCTGAGCAATCGTTGCTGCTAGGGCCGTGCGAGGACTTCAAAGAGACATGATAAAGAAGGAGCTTATACTCATTTTCTTTTATGAATAAAATGTATCATTCCTTAAAGTTAAAACAATGATTGAGTGTTTAACACTCAAAGTTTATTTGATAAACAAATTATGGTTCATTTTTATGAATCTGTTGTTTGAATGAATGTCTCTGGAAATGTGCTTTCCTTTGAAATTGAAATTTGTTGAGAATGTCTTAAATTTCTGTGAATGTGGCTATCTGAGTTGGTTGCATAAATTCTCGAATTATGATGCAGAGCTTCAGAAAATTTTGATTGTTTGGAGCTGACTTAATGTTATAGTCAGTCGATAGTTAAGTATAAGTTCCAGGAGCGTGTAAATTGTGTGTGATCACAACTATACGCATAATTAAGATTGATTTTTTAATAAACTACATTTGATTCTTAAAGAGTTAATATTAAATGTAGTTAAGGGAAATGTACAGTGAAGGACGTTTGACTGAGTAAGTCAATGTCAAGATTCCTTAAACCGATCTTGATTTGACTCCTTTGTCAAACCCAACCTGACACTAGTACGTTCCATCTAAGCACATATCAAATGGTTATGCTCTTCATATATATAGTCTAAATATGATTTAGATATAAAATTGTAGTACTTAACCACATAATTCTTAAAGTAAGTGGGAGCTAGCTCATATACTTAGTTCCGATTTCTCGGACTAAGTAAACAGGTTCCAACTTATTTGAATCATCTATATATAACATTGAATCAAAATCGTTTTGATTTAATCGAATATATAGAGACTTAGGGTGTCATGTATGTACTTTACATATTGACATAAGAAGATTGGAATGAACTGAGACTGACTTATAGAAATGTTAAACCATACATCTAGATTGTATGAGCTAATTGTTAGCTATACAAAGAAAGAAAAATTGATCCAAAGCATTTTTCAAGGATCAACCTTGTGTGATCAAGAGATGTGCTAATAATAATCCATTAAAATGCTTTATAGATATTCGTTAGTATATCCACTCTTAGGTTTGTCTTATAAATGTCAAATGTGACTGATATGCTATAACGGTATGAGATACCGAGATAAATAGCCTAAGTGCAAGTGGGAGATGTAGAAGGATATATGCCTATAAGGCGATTTATCCTAAGTGTACATCCTGTTAATATAATATATGGTGTCCATTACCCTAAGTATAAATTCGTTTGAATAATATACTTAGATGATGTCTATAGACTTAAAGTTAGGTCATTACTATCCAGATAAGATCTCGATTATGAGTAGTAAGCGACCGTATAGAAACTTGAGTCTTAAACGGTTCATGGTCATAGATGTGTCGAGAACTGGATATCGGCACATCAGACAGACCACTGTGTCTTTATCTTACCTTAGGATAATGATGATCTCATAGTCATTCGACTTGGTGAAGTCAAAGACAAGACACAGGTGCTCATTGAAGAATGAGTTCATTGAACGACCAACATAGAGTTATTATATGGTTAAACTTTAACTAAACTGTCTATAATAACTCTAAGGTGATGTTAGGTAAGCTGGTCCTTAAGACCTGAAGTCATTTGTACAAACCTGTGAGTAAACGGTGTCGCTTAGACCTATGATCTAGCTTCGAGGCTAGGCCTGCTGAAAGATCCTAGGTTGGGTTACACCTGAAGCTCTCAAGGCGAGTAAATGACTAAGATGGGATTCGTCTCTTCCGTTAAAGGGAAGTTAATGTCACAGGCTCAGTACGGTCTTTGTGTTAATCTTCGGCCGGGGTACGTTGTAAGATGTACAACATGAATACATCAAAGACCGCCGTTTACTGACCAATGTTGTCTAATGGGGTTGACAGTAAACCATACCCTAGGCAAACAGAGACACAGTCTTGACGAAGGGACTATAGCTAACGGTATTCATCACTGACACAGCTAAGGTAAACCCAACGATACTTTTGTCAATGGGTCGATCACGTTATGATGATTCTGAAACAGGGACGACAACTACTGCTCGTGGTGACCGTCGTCTAGGGGTTTCGAGCCTTAACCTATAGTAAGGTCAGGCTGTAGGGTCTCACACCGAGTAGCGTTCGTGTCTTAGTAATAGGAAGATTAATAAGAGAAATTCATTTGATGAAATGGAGTAGTTAATTGTTCACAAGCCAGTTGTGAGACTAAGTCGTAGATGCAATAGGGACAATGTTGCATTTGATGCAAATAAAGATTAAACGTGTCGTAAATTGGTTATGACAATAATTGTAGGAACAAATGTAATGGAAAGGGTTACCTGGTTGACGGGATCGTCCCGGTCTAAACAGAGGTTCAAACCGTGTCCAAATCAGAGCTCAAACGAGCCCAGAAATGCAAAAACAGTCCGAGGCAAAGTGGGTTAGACCCACTTGGGCTTACGGGCCCATCTGCGAGGGGTAAACGGGCGCCCACCCGCTACTAAGCAGGCACGGCCTGCTGTGCCAGCGGGCACGGCCCGCTGGTTGCAGCAGGCGCAGCAGGCACAGCCCGCTGTTTGCAGCGGGCGCATGCCCGCTGCCCAGTGGGCTGGTGCGCCTGCTTCCTTGTCTTGGGCGGGCATGCCCGCAACTTAAGTTATAGGGTTTTTGAAGGCCCTCTGTGACGGCTACGAAAATTGAAGTTTTGCCCATCATTGGGCAATTGTTTGAAGGGTCAAACGAAGTCGAAATTCGTCGTCGTTCGTTCCTACGCGTTCACCATTTGAAGCCCTTCGAATTGATAGCTTGTTTGGTGTCTAAATTTTAATGGAAAAGAGAATTAATTCGTTGAAATTGGCTTTTATGAAAGGCTTACTAAAACTTCAATTAAGCTAAATTAACTTAATTAATTTTCTCTTCTATTTATTTTGTCCCACATTGCTCATAACGAAAGTAGAAGTGCCAACTCCCTATATAAATAGGGGTGCACTCTCTTCGTTGAAAGATGCACCAAGTCCTCGATCGAGTAGCTCCAGATTTTAGAGCAAGCTCGATCTACGACTAAACTATTCTCTCTATCTCTCTTCTTCCTATTCTCCCGACTAGTCCTAGCAAGACTACGAAGGGGGTTTGGATTCGGATCTAGACGTCTAAGACGCGGGTCTACTCAAGTGAAACCTTCTACCGCGTTTGATCGGCTTGTAGGCAGGGGTCGGCTCGGCCAAATCGGTTCGAAGGTGCGAGGCGGCTTGGGTGGATCGGGTCAAGGCGGTTCGGCTACGAGGAGCATCAGAAGACGGTGCGGTACATCTTGCCCGCCCCAAGGTCGAGATTACGGGTATGTTCTCTAAGTAATTGTAGTATATTTTAATTTCGCCGCAGTAGGATAGATCCCTCTTGGGGTGGTCAGATCTACCCCAAGTTGGCATAGATCGGGCTAGGTTCTGGCTCCCTCAGGGCCTAGCTAAATTTTTTAGCTAGATAGTTTTTATTTTCCACTGTGCTTTATGCCTCTGTGGTTCGTCCGACTTAGGGCGGATACAGATCCAAGCTCTGAGGGTCCGCCAAACCCCCTACAAGAAGGAGGTGGTTTGGAGTGGCGAATTCGAAGGAGCTGTTGGGGGGCTCGTCGTGTTTGCATCAACATGAAGGAGGGAGGTGAACGTGGAGGTGGGTTACATCAGTGTTGGAGGGGGGCTGCCATGGGTGGTCGGATCGTGGCGGCGTTGGTGGTGGGCACACGGCGGAGGCAGTGTTTGTGGCGACGACGGTGGTGACACGCGATGGCATCGCAAGGGAGGCAGCATCGAGAGGAGGTCAATGGGGCGAGCTCTGTGGCATCGGAGAGCCGGAGAGGGCAACGACGATGGGTTACGGTGGGGATGCCAAGTTCACGGATGATGTGAGATCTTGGCTCAGCGTTGTGGCTTGTGATCGAAGGGAGAGGGGATGTCTTTTAAAATGGTTTAGATTAGTATAATAATAACAGATTATTAATTAGATATTAATTATGTTAGGTGGCAATTTGACTAACGGTGGAAATGTTGATACCGTGAATCACATTTGGGGTTGCCGACAGGGTTGGGTAGGGGTTTAATAATATAAAATAACGTTAAGATACATAAATCTATTAATTAGAATGGTTAGAGGATTTGACTAATATAGGGATGGTTTTGACTAAGGGGAGAACATGGGGTAAGCGAGTTTCTCGTGGGCTACGAGGGTTAGAGGATAGGTAAGATTAAAAAGTAATTAGGGTTAAGTAAAATGTCAAAACTTAATTAGTAAAATAATTAAAACTACGAAACTATGATATTGCCCCTAGAACTAAAGTTGTCCGAAAAATTACGAAAAAATACCACAGGTTCGTATCGTCGCGAGGATCACGAACACGAAGTCCATTTATAGATTTGAGCGACGAAAAAATTGAAAATAATTCATTTACTCATCTTTGAAATTGTTTGAAATTGTCTTTGTTACGGAAAAAACGTGCACTATGAAAACTGGTTGTTACAAGTTCTCCATAACATCCCCTGATTTGTGAAAGTATTTAGGGGTGGATACTTCTGGATCCAGAGTCAATGAGGTTGCCTCATTAAAACCTTTAGCTATGAAAAACCCAGTGGGAAACAACCAATAGCCAAGAAAAAAGAGTACAACACTCATTTGGCTCCCACTGATCTGTAAAAGCTGCATGCTTGCAGATCTCTTAGGGAACTATACATAAATCTCTTACAATATTCCGAGAATAAGTACAAAATACAAGACATCGCTCATCTATACAAGTATCATTCATATATGGTAGCTACTGAATCTGAGGGAGCTCTTCTGAAGAGGAGAGTTCTGCAGACTCGGTAGGTAGCTCCACGTCTCTAACCCAGTCGTCACTGTATCTACGAGATACGGTAGGACCTGGCTGTGCATACTCATAATTTGTTTCTTGGATAATGAGCCTCTCGGAATGGTAAGACCGATGTTGCCTTAGAAGCATGCTTTGCAGGTCTCCAAGAGTTAGTCGTTCCTTTGTGGTAGTCATCACGGTGATCTGTAACCTGTATCTACAGATACATTTAACATAGAGGATGATCCTTGACCCTTAGAGGTAGTGCAGAAGCTAAATATCTTCGGTCCAGTGGTGTGCTGTAGGCGCTGCATTGTATCTGGCTAACAGCTTTGCTGCCAACGCTATTTAAAGACGCGTGCAGTTGGCCAGATAAAGGAGTGTACCAAAAACACTCAATGAAGGCACTTCAGGACCTAGGATATCCTTTTCCTCTTCTAGTGAATGGAATGGGTCTTGATGTGCATCCATACAACCAGTGAGTGTATTTAGTGGATTGCAATTGTCCATATTTCTTCATCAACTTCGGGTGTATGAAGTTTAATGTCACGTGTTTTTCATCTTTGGGATGATAATTTCATCGTCTGGATGATGTTTTCATCTTCTGGATGACAATTCATTTTTTGGATGATAACTTCATCTTTAGGATGATAATTCTATAAGCCACGATTTTTTCCTATGTCTACATATCATATTTGATAGTTAGGCTTAAACAGATATTTTGGTTTTCTCTTCAGGAGATCCGATGAGATTTAAGTCATTTGCAAATATAATCTCAAATCATTTTCTTTGCTCTTTTTAAAGATGCAAAAGCAACCTTTAGTAGGAGTCCTTGTTTAATTTAAGTAACTCACTTGGTTTTTATTTTATTATATATTTTGTAGGATAGATGTCCCAAAAATCTATCCAGGAAATAAAGGAAATAAGGAGGAAATCCGTAAGGGTATGTTGTCACATCATCCATAGCAACATAGCCCAAAATTTCCTTTGCTAATCGCATGGTTTTCGCAACTATGACCAGGGAGCCTGATGCATCAGTTTTTATAATTTTGTAAGTGAGTCAAGCTCATCTTACTTGATTACTTCCTGGTTTCAGCGAAATAAACCTCTAAGCTATAGTATATTGCTTATAGCATACGATTTTATTTATTTATATTTATGTTTATGCAATACTCAGTTAGCCCACATGATTGATATTCTTTTGATATCAGGACTTCAGGTCCAAACACTTCACATTTCATAAGTAAGTCCAGCTCAACTTATTTTTGCATCTTTCCACATTATTTGGCCAAATTCTACGTTTGTTTCAGGAATTGTAGTGTAGAAACGCTATTTATAATTATCATTTAAATGGCAAAATGAAATGTGAGTAATTGTCAATAAAAGTGTTATTTTATCCAAATACCTCACTCTGTATGTACATTTAATATCTCGATTTCTTCCAGAATTGTTTCCTTCTCAACACTTGTTGCGAAGGTTCTGGAACGGGTAGAGGATATGGACAGAGCCAGAATTGTGTCTTTATCAAAAGTTGTTATGTAGGTTCTGGTTGAGCTCACTTTCTTGTGGTGGTATTGCTTTAGCGTCTCCAGGAGTTATTTATCGCTTTGGAGCCTCGTGGTATGTCCTCTCATCCATTGAGGACATCCACTTCTGCTACTGGTGGATTGCATCCATTATATTTGGTATGTCAATCCTAGCTGGATTTTTAGCAGCAAGGATGTGTGAATTTGACAATATTTATAGTGTCAGTAATTATGTTTATAACTATTTAACAGTTTCATAAGTGTGGATCTTCAGGATCTCATCACAATCCATGATAATCAGATCATTAATGTTTGAAATGGTCAATTGAGCTTCAAGCTCATGGATGATTACAATATTTCTGTTGAACCAAATACTGGGAAATTAAATATTTCTGAATGTGAAGGATCTTCAGGATCTCATCTTCGTTATCAAATCTTTAAATGAGGGCCCATCAATGCACATCTTATGAGAGGTGATTTTAAATGCTTCCCTTATTTGGAGTGCATTTTGATAATTTTTAGTGGTGATATGGGGATGTGTACACGTCATGGCACAAATCTGTAACATGTGCTCTAAACGCTTCCTCCGTAAGGGGTTCTCGGAAACTATTTATATGAGGTGATCAGACTCATATAAATAGGTTCTAAGGATGTGTTTTGATGGGTTGCATTGTAATTGCATATCCCCAAGTAGTCACCTACAATTGGATTTTTAATGGATAAGTAATCTGTTTAAATCATTTTAATGATTTATTTATATAACCCATTTTTGGGTATGAACACAAACTTCAGGGTGTTCGACATTATTCTAGTTATAAATATTATTTGATTTCCCAGTGTTATCCCATATTCCCGCCATTTATTATTGTGTCCTATATGCTGTTAAAAGCTGGACTGCGGTTGGATAATAGGTTTGATAATGACAATTTTTAGAAGATATATGGATGGGTACTCTAAAGTACATCATCAGCCCTATGTAGGGAGTGGGTAAGTCCACTTTTATCTCTCAAATACTCACAAGAGACCTAAAGGTCTTATTATTTTAATGATGATAGTAAATATATCATCTTAAATTCTTTTGAGGAAGTGAAGAGAGTGAATGTCCATGTGAATATTGGAGATGATCTTGTAATCATTTTTCCCTTATGAACGGGACAATGAAAGCTTCACCCTTTTGAAGAATCTTCGGGTTCTTTAGATTTATAGGATTAAATAGTGATGTCTTGCATTATTAATCCAGGGTGGTATATTATATCGTTCCAACGTTAATAGTTGGACGTTTGGACACTTCTGGTGTTCCAAATTAATTCCTCTTTTCGACTTTATATGGGACTTTAAAAAGTCCATTAAAATGCTCAAGTTAATTTTGTCCGGTAATAAGTGTTCTAAATGTGAATGATTCATTGATTTCTTGAGTCATATTTAGGGATTTCGTTTTAACGAATATCCATCGAAACTTGGTAAGTTTCTTTTACTGATTTTTGAGAGTTCATAGCATCCTCGTTTTATTTTTAGAAGTTTTCAAGTTTGCTATTCCTGATCCTCAATTTTAGACGGGCCAAATAGATCTTTTTTACTATCATTAAGGTTAAATGCTTTTGAAAGCATACGTCTACAATTATGGTCATTAAGACTTATGTTATGATAACAGATTAAATTTGTTTTCAACGTTTATTTGTCCTCGGGGAGTAGCTAAACATACATATGGTCAATTGACTTTCGTCGTTTAGACTAGATATGTGTATATTTTTATATGTCATAAGTTAATGCCCATTCATGTTGCAAAAGCATTATGGGTCTTATCAGAACTTCTGGTCTGATGTTGGTTTTCATTGCTTACTCCATGTCGAGGTATATCATATTTTCTCTTTCTCATTTTATGTCAGGACTTCCCCTGTTTTCAGTCTTCCTTATTGTTATTTATAAGGAAGAATGCGTATTAGTCTTACTAAGTAGACATATAGAAGGAAAATGAGTTAGTGTCTATATTTCCATTTTTCTAATTTATGAGAGACTTTTAAAAGTCCATTTGATTGCTCAAGTATGGTCTCCAGGCCATTTTTATTGAGTCATTCAAGTATTATAAAGGGAATCAAATACATGGTTACGAAATTTATAATTTCTCACTTATCTATTAAGCCACGACTTTGGGCGTACGCTTAAAATTAGAGCTAGATTCAAGAATCATACATTGTAAAGTGAGATTACTCTAAAAGAGTTTAGCGATGTTATGCCAACTGCTGGTGTAATTATTGGTTTATATAGACCATAGATCTGAGAGATCTATTTACCGCAAAATGCGTATTTCTAAAAAGATCGCATAAATGGTTTTCGTATAATCCATCGTATTTGGTAAATTTTATTTTATTTGAGTAAAAGTGTGTTGACTTTTGATTTGATTTGACTTCAGGTTAAATTTGTTAAAGTGGATATGATGTTTAGACCTTTTGAAATTATGATTGGTTTGTTGTCATAAAACATTGTCATATCATGAGCATGAGCATGAGTATAAGCATGGGATGAGCATATAAGTGTGCATTATAAAGGTGAAAATTGGATTAAAAATTTTATACTGTGCCCCAAAAATTTATCGATGTTCAAATTTGTCCCTAAACCCCCTAATTAGGGTTTGTTATGTTTTTCGTGTATCGTCGACTATCAGGGCCGTGAAAAAGGAAATTGCACGAGTGCGCGTCTGCGACATGCAGGGACACAAAAAGGACTGTTTCAGGGTTGTAGCCTTCGGAACCGTTTTCCACAAAAAACGTAGCAACGTGTCTGTTTTCCATGAGAAAAAAAACATGGTAACTGGGGGCTGCCGGCCCCCCTTTCTTCTCGTCGTTGGGGGGCGAAGGGGGGTGCGACCCACGAATCTGAAATCGTCGGGGTGTGGGGTTGCAGGCCCCCTTGAAGTCACCGGGGGGGTTCGGCCCCCCATGAAATCGCCGGGGGTCGACCCCCCTTCCGTCGTTGGGGGGGGGTTTACCTTGAGGGGGGCTGCTAGCCCCCTTTCCGTCGTGAGGGGAGGGGGGCTGCCGGCCCTCCCCTGTCCGCCGGGGGGGCTGCCGGACTCCCGCTGTCTGCCGTGGGGGTGTGTGTTACCGGGCCCCCCTGTTCGCCGTTGGGGGGGCTTTGCTGTCGTGAGGAGGGGGCTGCCCCCTTCCTCCTTCGTTTAGCGTAGCGGCGGTGACGATGGGGGGGTTTGGCGTACCCATTTTTTGGCTAAGAACAACGGCGGCGACAAGGATTCAGATGGAGGGGATGGAAAAAACACAGATCCAATAGAAAAATACGTTTTACGAATAAAAGAACTAATTTTTTGTAGTAAAAAATTGGGTTTCATTGTTGAAATCAACGTTTTCATCATAAAAATTTGATTTTTATTGTTTAAAATTTTGATTTTGGTCCAAGATTTAGCAGATCTAAACATATTCTATGAAAAAATAGGTTTAGATCTAGTTTTGTGTGATTACCTCTATATCTGTCCTCTAGATTTAGAGATGTTTGATGAAAGATGCCCAAAAAAATTCGATTCGTCTTGCGAAGCGTTGCGTCGCGAAAAAAATAGTCGGAGCTTCCGCGGGCTGCCTCACTCTAACGAACCGTCGCCTTTTCCACGAGTCATCGTGCTGATAACGTGTTGTGAAGGGTTGAGGGCTAGGAAATCCCTAGCCTCATATATATATTATTCAATGTGGGTGGATACCCAGTGGGCTCATTGTGCCCCTATTCATTACAAAGCTTAAGCGTGTTGTTATTCGCACCACATCGATTTATGAATACACCACACTACTTTATTCACCACGCCTATATTTTTAATATCAGATGTTCGGATTTGGAGATCCGAACGGCTCTAATACAATACATGAGTAAATCCGAACACAATACATATTTTATTATACTGTTCGGCTTTGCAATTCCGAACGGAAGAATAAAAGTATTAGAGTCGTTCGGATATTCAAATCCGAACATCTGATGATAAAAATATAGGTGTGGTGAATCAAGTAGTATGGTGTATTCATAAATTTCTGTAGCGTGAATAACAACACTCAAAATTTAATTTGTTGAGTTTTTAAAATTATTTTTAATTTTAAACTGATTGTGAAAATTTGTCCATGGATATAAGATACAATGAGGTCCATCGGCGGACGGCATCTATGATGCCACGCGTCACCTAATCATGCCGTTGAATTTCTGAAGACCCAAACTATAAAAAATAGACCCGGTTCTTTCCCCTCGATTTTGTCTCGCCATTCTCCCGCTTTCTTCCTAGTGCTACAGTGTGGAAGTCGATAAGGGCCTGTTCTTTTGCGTTTAAATCTTTGTGAAAGTGGGAGATTCCACTATTCACTCATTTTCATCTTCACTTTCACTCGTCCTGTTCTTTTGTGTTGGCTTTTTTGATTGTGAAAGTTGCTGACGTGGCCACAAAACACACACAATAAAGTTGTGTGGGACCCACAAAAAATTCCAACATCCACATTCACAATCCACTTTCACCCAAAAAAACACAATACTCACTTTCACCACACTATTCACAACTTCAACCAACCCAAATTTAAACACAAAAGAACATGCCCTAACATGAACGTAGGGGAAAAATGGCGAATGCGAAGCTGCTGTTAGCTTCGATCGCCATTGCGCTCGTGATCGTCTGAGTCAGATCGGACGTTCCCATCGAAGGCGAGATCACGGAAACGGATGCATCGGGATCTGCGCTGAGATTGGAGATTGATGCAATTCGATCAACGATCTCGACTCTAGGTTAGTATTCAATCGATTTTTTAATCCTCATGTTTCTTCCTGATTGAACTTTTTAATTTTTTTTGTTCGATTTCCTTCGCAATGGGCTAGGGTTTTGGGAAACTAGGGGAGGTTTTTGGATGGGCTTAAGGGGTTCACTGTCTATCTTTGTACGACGCGCGCAAATACCGATGTGAAATTGTGTGTATGTCTAAAAAAACTAATGCATATATTTGATGGCCCTTAGATTAGTGACGTAACCAGAAATTTTACTTACCCTGGGTAGAAAATAAAGATGATGCAAGCAAAACTTTTTAAAAATACTAAAGCAAAAAAATTTAAACGCTAAGAGACATGCTAAGAGTGCTTTAATTATATAATGATAATACCGACAAAATAGTATAATCAATATATTCAAAATATGATATATAACATATTAAAAAGCGTTTATCTAAGTCGATCTTTAAGAGTATCTCGTGAAACAAACTCATCTATCATTTAGATTCAAACTCATGTTAGATCTTAAGTCCTAACACAAACAGAAGAAGATATTTGGACTCAGACTCTTAGGTTCGGGTTGAAATAACTTATTTCTTATTGGGTTTTGGTCATATTTAGGCTTGAACTAGACTTGGATTGATTGGAATTGTTTTTAAATCGATAGTTCCATTTTAATATGTGAGAATTGACGGAGTTTTACTTTGTATTTCATCATATGAAGTTTTGTTTTTAATAATTTTATCAACTAAATTATAGTAAAATTTATCACAATGAGCTTTACTTTTGTTAGTATTATACTATTTTGGGTTTGCTATCGAGTTTGTTATTGGATTTTCAGGTGTGTAAATGGCATTCCCAAATCCAACCCAAAAAGAATTCGGGTTAAATTTCTAGGCACGAACTTGTGAAATGCCGAAATGTTAGACAGGTTTTGGGTACTGTTTGAAGTCATATGTCTGAGTCTTTTTATAGGACATTATTTTTCTCCTCATCCATCGATGTGGTTGCTGGATGTAGGACAACCTTACACATAATATTTATAAATCATAATTTTATATTGATCTTTCCCAACGTCAATAACTAAAGGCATACACACTCTCTCAACTTTTAGCAACAGTTGAATTAAAGCAAACAAAGAAAATATTCTTTAGCAGGACAATGACAATGATAGTAGTATCCCCTAATCTAACAGTGATTTTCATAATATAAAGATATTAAAAAGGGTTGGGTTTGTGATGCAGAATGTAGGCGGAAAGGGAGGCGGTTGGAATTTAGGAAAGAAGTAGATTTGGAATTTGATAACTTTTTGGATCTTGTACACTGGAAATCTTACGTTCACCGAATCGTACGTCTCGCATGTAGAGATTCTTCGGACCTCTCGCTCAGGCAACCAAGCCAACCACACACACCATTGCAAAAGATTTATTTTCATGGAGAAACTGAAAGTTTACTCTAAGAACTTTTCTTCATTGATTTCTTCATTAAAAAAGCTTTCATACATGCTTACAACTTGACTCTTAAACCTAATAGGACTAGAACTTATAGAATGACTTAAACTCAAATAACAAAAAAGATTCAAATAACAAGAAGACTCAAATAACTAAAACTCTCAAAATAGCAAAAAGACTCAATTAATTAGAATTCTCTAAGGACTCTAACTGAATCAAAAGTAATTAGAAGTCTCCAAGTCGAATTTGATCTCTATCATTCTCTCTGGTTTAATAACTTCACCACATGATGAACTACGGTAGGTATAGCATAACCGAGCAGAATTCAGTAGTTTTTCGTAGCTAGAGAAGATGCGTCCATGAACTTTGAAGTATAATAGGATGTAGATCTGTAGACGAATATCCTCTATAAAATTCTTCCAAATAGCAAAAGAGACGAAATCATATATAACCTTCTTGTTTGGAGGAGGTGAAGAACCTGGGATGACAAACTCAATATACTCAATTTTCTTAAGCTTTTGTGAAATACTCGACTCAGTTACATCAGGATTATCACTCGTTAAAGCTCGTCGAGAACTTGTATGATGCCATGCAAAACATCAATGGTTTTAGGACGAACCGATCTAGGGAAACTCTAATCTCATCGTCATCTATAATTGCAAACTAATGTAAATTTTAATTTGATTCTGAGCAGACTTGTGATTATGAGTGTTAGTTTCAAGATGCAAAACATTCAAATCGGATACAAAATACTCATGAGATGCACTTGATATAAGGTTAAAATCTAATTCTAATGAACCGAGATTCTCATGATGTATTTGGTGTGGTGGTTCTTCAACCTTAGTCTTCTCTTTTGTCCCTATAGCGGTATTTGTTTTCGATTTGGTCATATTATCACTTGACCCCTTAAATTGCTTCCCGGCTTTAAAAGTAGTCTTCATGTCTACGGGTCGCTCATGGACTCCAAATTTAAGGCTAGGGTAAATGCTTGTTGTACATTATCTATATTGTATGAAAGCATCTCACGCCTAATGTTTACTTTCAATTCAGAACAAAACCTAGTAAGTGTACACAATGGATCTTTTTGTGGTTTACCCCTAACAAATTGGTCATTGAACTTAGCCATGTACTCCTCTACAATCATGCTTCCTTAACATATGTCGTTTAGTTTTTCTATTTGGCAATTTTTATAGGTAGGATGTAAATATTTTTTTTTAAATTTCATGTCAAAATTTTGTTTTTAGTCAATTTATTTTCTAGGACTTATATACGATCTTCTGTTTGATTTATGTCGTCTTTTAGTTCTAGATACATCTTTTGAAATTGATTTTATAGTCTTTAAATTGCATCATTATCCATGTTTGATCCTAAAATTTTGCCACTATGCAATAATACACAATACCAACCAATCACACAAATACAAGTGCAAGACCCTAAACACCAACTAAATGCGTGTGCTAAAAATAAAATCATAATGTCTAAATTTATATGTTAAGATGCAAACCTAAATATACTGATGCGACACACAGATCGAGACTAGAAAAATATGCAATACCAATGATATTGACTAATCTGATCACAATCAAATAAAGGAATTTTTAGAATTTAACAATTGAGTATTTTATCAGATTAAAGATTAGAGGTTATCTAGAGTGCAAATCAGTTTTGTTGTATCATGCAAGGCCTTTAAAACTTGTATAGCTTTAATCCAGAGGAACATAACCGAAAACTTTGTGCGAAAAGCTTAAGAAATCATGTGTTGGATTATTGAAAACTTTGACCGAAAACTTCTCTTTTGTCCCTTTAGCGATATGTGGGTGATATTAATCATGTGTTGGATTACTCGAAGATCATGGTACGAATCCATTTGACCTATGAGCAGCAGCCATTGAAAATCATAGATCATTAGCAGCAGACTCTTAGGAGCAATTTTATCAGCTTGGTGAAGGTGTTATGACAGAGACGTTCACATAGAGAGCCCACTTGGGAGCATGAGGAAGAGATTCAAGAGCGACACCATCATTTTTATTGTATCTTAGCTTTGAGAATTCTCAGGATGGAATTTTTTATTCAGAAGGTAAGATGTAATTGTCCCAAAAACCATTTATGATATTTTTTGTAAAATTACAACGTATTTTTGGATCAAAAAATGTTAAATAAATTTTAGAATTTTTTGTATTCAAACCCGTTAACTCGTTAACAAACACATTTAATAAAATCTTAAATTAATTTCAGAATTTAATTTCAAAAATTAAATCTAAAAGTTAAAGGTACAAGTTAACAAGTTAATTAGAATTATAAAAAATATCTTTTAACTCAGAACTAGAATCCTAATTAAAATCAAATCTTAATTCCAATTTAAAATCAAATCCAAACTTGACCGGCTTACACCCAAACCCAATTGTATATATGTATAATATTAAAACCTAATAAAAAACTTGATCCCAAATCCTTTCTCTCCCTTCCCTCTTCCCTGTGTGAGCATGCCGTTCCATTGCCTTTCTCCCCCGATCTCAAACAAAAGAGAAAAAATGAAGAATAAACCGAAGACCAGATAAGAGAGGAAGAAGGTCAGAGAATGGAGGAGGGAGAAACTTTACCTCGAAGCTGTCGACTCGTTGTGTGGAGGTAGGTTCTCATCTACTTTAAATGTATTAGATAAAAAAAGAGAGTTTTTGAATTGTTAAATTGAAAGCAAATTTATTCATTTAAGTTTTGAATACTAAAGTACCATGTGTATTTCACTATTGATAATGCATTTGGCTGGAAAGACAGTCTTTTTGATGTTTGACCCTGTATATGTTGAAAACACATCGTATTCTATTGGTATATACTGTATTCATGCTGTATATACCTTGTATTTCCTTGTTTGACCATGTATATGCTAGAAATGCACTATAATCTATTGATATACACCGTATTCCTGCTGTATATGCCTCGTATTTCCCTGTTTGACCATATATTTACCTGTCATGCTTAGTATACTGCTGATATACACTATATTCCTGTTGTATACACACCATATTCCTGTTGTATAAACCCCATATTTCCTTGTTCGACCCTGTATATGCTGGAAATATATCATATTCTACTGATATACATTGTATTCCTATTGTATATTCCATGTATTTCCTTGTTGGACCATGTAT
The DNA here is from genome assembly GCA_030789695.1 of Scilla litardierei. NCBI lineage: Eukaryota > Viridiplantae > Streptophyta > Magnoliopsida > Asparagales > Asparagaceae > Scilla > Scilla litardierei. The sequence continues at coordinate 132,960,974 of CM061136.1, read as the reverse complement.
ATGCAGGAAATACACTATATTCAGCTGATAGAAATTATATTCATGTTGTATATACTGCTGGAAACTGTATTCCTGCTGTATATACCCAATGTGTCTGCTGTTTGACCTAGTAACATATTGCATATACTGATATACACTATATTTCATTGTTAACTCTATATCATGATGTACATATATTGTATTTCACTACTTGATGCTAGTTCATGATATATAAACAATGTATTTTACTGTTTGATAATCTAACATGTTATATCAGCAGTATGATGGATGTACATAACACTAGTTCTAGAGACACTATATGCTACATTCAAACTCATAAAATGTAGCATTTAGAAACAAAAAAAACATGTGATAGCGACATGATATGCGGGGTATGTGGTAACTCATTCACAAAAGGTGCAGGAGTGGCGAGGGTCTCCAAACGACCGTATCAAGTAATGTGTAAGAAAAGGCATTGATGGACACAATAGATTTACGATCCACTGTTGTAGTCCAAATGACAGCTGAGGAAAAGTTACGACCTCCGATTTACAGGCTGACATGAAATTGTGGGAAATGTTATGACCAACGGATGTAGACCGATGATCAGTGTTATAAAATGGCACCGCCACGGCCGCCATGGCGGAATGGCGTGGCCCTAATTGGCCTAATCGCAATTCGCCATCCGATATGAGCTCGGAAATGTCGGCTTCCGCCTTTTCTGCCATGGCAGGCGCCTTGAGCATGGCGTTGTGGTGTTCCGAGGCGGTAATGGCGGACTAGCGTGGTTTCAGGTAAAAAAAATTATTTTTTTATTATTTTTATTTTTATTAATTTTCTTTAGTCCATAACTCACACCCTTTCGTTTCTTATACCGCAGTGCCCTATACTTCAGAAGAAAAGGGGAAGTTGGCAGCTCGACGACGGCGGCTCGACGACGGCAGCTCGATGACGATCTGACCTCGATGAAGTCATCGACACCTTTTGCCGACTGATCCGAACTTCGGCGAGACGGTGACTGAAATCAGGTTTTTTCTTCCTTCCTTTTCTTTTTTTCTTCATTTCTTCATTTCTTCCTTCCGACCTCCACGACCGACATGTTCTTTTTTATTTTTTATTTTTTCTTTAATTTTTTTCTTATTTTCTTATTGTTTTAATTTTATCCAGTTACTTTTTTACTTTTTTTCTTTATTTCTTAATTTTATTACTGTTTTCTCTATTAATTTTACTCACTGTTTTTTTTGCTTTTTTCAGCTTGAAGCAATGTCAAACACTTCAAATCAAAGTCATCCCTCTTCAAACTCTATTACTAAGAGTAATAAGTCAGATATAGGATGGAAGCATTGCCATCAAGTGAAAGAAAATGACACCAATGAGGTTATATGTAATTACTGTGAGAAGATTATGAAAGGAGGAATTACGAGATGGAATCAACATCTAATGGGAAAGAAGGGCAATGTTTCAGCTTGCACAAGGTGCCCAAAAGAAGTTAGAGAAGAGTTGTGGGCAATTGAGAAGAATAAGAAAACGAAGGAGAGCGAAGCAATCCGAAGAGTAATGCAAGTTGAAGAAGTTCAAGAAGATACTATATTGGAGGAAGGTGACTTTAGAGAATTAGAAGCTCAAATACCTCCTAGTGGTGCTAATGAGAGGAAGAATGCTGTTTTGAAGGGACCCATGGATCTCTTTTATAGACGTCCAGAAACTGCAATTGCAAAAAATCGAAAGGAGAAATTGAAGGAAACAAGTAGAAGAGAAGCTTGTGACAAACAAGCTACGACAAGGGTCCACCAGTATATAGCACGATTTTGGTATCAAGCTGGGATATCTTTCAATATAATCAAATTACAAAGCTTTCATGACATGGTTGCAGCTATTGTAAGTTTTGGACCGCATTTACGACCTCCAAGTTGTCCTGATATAAGAGTTCCACTCCTCCAAAAGGAGTTGGAATACACCAATAATTTGATGAAAGGTCATAGGGAGCAGTGGGCCAGTTTTGGGTGCTCCATAATGTCTCAGATGCTTGGACTGATAGGAAGCAAAGATGTTTGATTAACTTTTTGGTGAATTCTCCTGCCGGGACAATGTTCATCAAGTCTGTTGATGGGTCTAACTTTGTGAAGACCGGAGAGAAGTTATTTGAATTGCTTGATTCTATTGTGGAGGAAATTGGAGAGGAAAAAATTGTCCAAGTCATAATGGACAATGGGAGTAATTATGTTCTTACTGGCAAGAAATTGGAGAAAAAAAGACCCAAAATTTATTGGACTTCTTGTGCAGCATATTGCATAGACTTAATGTTAGAGGATATTGGTAAACTTTCCAATATAAAGAAGACAAATCAACAGTCAATCTCTCTAGTTGGCTTTATTTATAGCCATTTAAGCACTTTGAGTTTGTTGAGGCACTTTACAAACAAAAGGGAGTTAGTGAGACATGCGGTCACCCGATTTGCAACATCTTTCCTTTCCTTGGAAAGGATTCACCAAGAGAAATCCAATCTTAGAAAGATGTTTGTCTCGAATGAGTGGAATACAAACAAGCTGTCAAGTGAAAGAGTAATAAGTCAGATATATGAATACAAACAAGCTGTCAAGTGGAATACAAAGTTTCTCCCTTTGAGTTGGAACTTTGAAGCAATGATCTGAATATTGTCGATCAGTTGATGTCGGATACTCATACTTTGAAGCAATGATGGCAGCGGTTGTGGTTCTGTAAGTGTCACCTCAATACACCATCTTTGGTATGCCTGAAATGTGTAGAATTGTAGATTAGTTGACAAATTTAGATTGTGTCAATTGCTTTTCCTAGTATAGTATGCACTTTTTCATGCAATGACATACTACTAAACTAGAACATGTGTCAATTCATGATTATGTAAATTTGTAATATGTATGCTGTTTTTCTTTTTTAGTATATATATATATACACATATATTTCTGTCCGCCATAGGCCCCGTCCGCCATAGGCTGCTACACCATCCGCCATATGTTTATGGTGGATTTTTGGCTTACCACCATAGGCCGCCATTCGCCATTGATAACACTGTCGATGATGCACCATGCTAAAAGGTTATTGGTCTATATTGATCACTATTCTGGGTAGACAGAATACCCAAATTACATATCATATTCTTAGGCATGAGATACGCGATTATGCTAGGATCACCCTGCTATACTTCATACCATAGATTAGTGACATCATGGTATACTTGATATTGTAATTTAGAGAAGTTAGTGATTTCATTATTTGATGCTGATTACGATGCACACTTTATCACCATACTTCTCATTTTGTTGCACAAGTTAATCATCATTTTTGATTTATGTATTAACTTCTATATGTTAAAAATAATTTAAATTGCTTGTTTTTAAAACCTATCGAGTTCATCTTGTTGATGACATTTCTTTTGTTGAATGTCGGTTAGGTTCAAAGAGTGTGTATTTTGAAACTGACTTTTTTGGGCAGGTTGATGGAAAAGAGCACATATTCCTAGAGATTTAGACTTAGCTATCTTTCTTATTTTCAGTAGTTACCAATAACTTATGAACCCGAACTTCATAGAGCCTTTTCTTTTATCATAGAACCAGACTAACATATAGTTGTAATAAATGTACTCCAATTTTTAGTAAGATTTAAAATGTAGATTGGAATGTAATAAATTTTAGATTTATTTTTGTTATTTGTTAAGAATACATAAGGATAATCTGAGGATATTTTTCGTTGACACTATGCATATTTAAATTAAGAGGAAAAGAAAAAAAGAAAAAAAAATTCACATCTGTTCATTTTCATATAAGCACGTTGTAGGCATCTGGTTCACTTCTCTAGTATTGTGGGAAGTAGGTTGTGACATTAGCTAGTAACAACTCTTCTAAGATGGTCATTGTTTGAATTACCAAAATTTAATATTCTATTTCATTTCATATAATGGTCAAATAAATTTCATTTAATATTTAAAATTATTGTTCAAAATATTGAATGATACCAATAATATCAGCAATTTCAAATCGGTTTTGTGAAAGGATTAAAACACATCCCCTTTTTATTCGTTTTATTCGTTCATAGTGAAACCCTTCAGTTTCGCGAGACTGTATCATATTGTTTCAATTATGGTAAGAGGCTAAGATATTTAACTTTGAAATAGAAACAAATTGATGCCAAATTGGTTTAGATAATTCACGAAGATGATTTGTTGATGGAGTATGTTAGAAATAGAGATGATAGTGTTTAGGATGATGGAGATGGTTTATAGATAATGAAGCTCTCACTGAAAACGAAGATAACAGTGTTAGCTAAGGCAACCGATACCTAAAATTAGTGTTCTAAATATCAGATATCGGTTGCGTATCGGCCTAGTAAATTTGATATCGGATTGCGGATATCGGGGATATATTTGGGATATTGACTAAATATCGGAGTGTCATATCAGAGGCTTAAAAATTATGACATATGTCAGCATAGATGTATCTACGAAGATATAAACTATACTAACTCAAATAAAAGTATGTTTTGGTTATACTTATCTTGTTAAACATGCATGTCGGGGATATTGACTTAATATCGGAGTGTCATATCAGAGGCTAAAAATGATGTCAAATAAAAGCAGACGAGTCTAAAAAATATAAACTATAGAAACTCAAATAAAAATATGTTTTGTGTATACTTATCTCATTAAACGTGAATACCGGTCATCCACTTGGTGGAATATTTCTTTAAGTGGTCACAAACCAAACGATTTAAATACCTACAATATATGATTCATGTGGATCAATATTAACAACGTGAAGATGAAAATCAAAAAATTGAAAAAATGTATAAATGTAAAAAAGGGAAAGAATACTCACTTTGATCGGAAAACCCTCTTAAGAAGAACACACGCTAGACTGAAATAAACCAACAACTGAAAAAATTCAGAAAAAGAAAAAAAATGAAAAAAATGAAAAAGGTAAAGAATACTATGTAGTAAGTACTAATCTTGATCGGAAAATCCCTTGCGAAGATCGAACGTCGGATGTCAAATGCTCGATCGATGGAAAAACCGAAGGGAAAAAATTAAAAACCGAGAAAGGAAAAACTGAAAAAAGGGCTCGACTACTCACCTTGATCAGAAAACACTTTCTTGTAAAGATTGAATGCCGGACGTCGAAGCTCAATCGATTGTCGTCGGAAATTTTCATCGGACGGAGCTGAGCGGAGCGGTGTAAGGAGCGGAGCATCAAGAGGAGCGGAGCAATGTGATTAGAATTAGGACAAAGCAGCAATTATCTTTCAAAAATCCTGATGCCTCTCGTCCTTTTAAGTAAATGATTGGGTCAGGTGACTCCGGACGGATCCACTTTTAAGTGGACCGACCCGCTAACATTGTTTTTAAAAAACTATGAATTGTGTCCGATATTTCAAAGGGATATATCGGCCGTAATATCGACCGCAGCCCGATATTGCAGCGATATTTCCCCAAGTATCGGAAACCGCAATATATGAGCCTATATCGTATCGGCCTAGTGATAAAACTGATATTGCGGCCGATATATCAGACATCGGACCGATATTTAGAACACTGCCTAAAATCTAATACTTCTGCTTTGTATTGCCTGATACCTTATATACAACCGTTGTCGTTACTACAAATCATCGGTTATGGAGATTAAAATTGAGATTTCAAATATTGTTCTAGACCTAATGAAAGTTGGTGCCTTTAAGGATAAATGTTTTGATTCTATCATTTACTTTGGTAAATCTATGTAAGATACATGCAAATGTTGGCTATCCATTTTGTTCAAAAAAAATTTAGCGAACGGCGAGGCGGGTCGCCGGCGTCCGGTGGCGAAATGCGGCGCCTGGAAGCGGTGGGCTCGCAAGGCTGGGCTGTGTTGGGTTTCGGCATGGACTCACGGCGGAGGGGACTGCAGACGGTGTCGTCGCATCGGTAGCCGCGGCGGGGAGGGGGCGGCGATCCTGGGAAGGCGGCGATCCTGGGGAAGCGGCAGCACCCAACGGCTGTCGGCGTTGGACTGGGGGAGCTGAGAGGCGGCTAGGTGTCAGTGTGGGAGCAATGTAGGTGGGGGCTCGTCGGCAAGCAGAGGCGGGCGGCGGTTGGAGGGGTGGTCGGTGCAGCGGTGTCGGCGAAGGTAGAGGCGGTGGCGACTTGGTCGCGGGAGGTGGTCGATGGGGAGAGGGAAGAGGGGCAGCGGCTGTCGGTGGGGTTGGCTGAGAGAGGAGAGGGTTAAAAGGGGGGTTTATATGAGGATTAATAATATCATAATATTATTTTAGTATTAATGAGGGTATTGATAAGGGGTTAAATGGGGGATGAATCAGTTTAGGGGAGAGGAAAACGTGAACCCATGTTTTCCTCAATGGCTGTAAGAAATCTGGTAATTAGGTAATAGTAAAAACGTAATCAGTGACTAATTAGTAAACAATATAATATTATTATTTTAATATTAAAATAACACTTTTTACATATGACTCCGAAAAATTACGAAATATGCCATTGTTCGTATCGTTGCGAGGGTCGTGAAAACGAAGTCCATTTTGAATTTTGAGCTACAAAAATAGGAGTTTTGCGCCAAAACATTTGGGTTGTGGGTTTGCTGGTTTTAAATCGATTTGACTCCAGAAAATATGTGAAAAATATCGGGGATACTAAATGACCATAGAATCATGTTATAAAAGTTTGAAACCATTTTGATAACGTTTACTAATAAAAATAATTAATAAGCTATTTCATTGATATTTGTATAGAAAATATAATAAACACTATTTATAGATATTTGATTATTCTTAAAATTATGAAAATAAATTATAACTATCTTGATGATATAACAAATATTTTATATAATTGTTTTTGAAACTATTTTTGATATTATAATCCTGACAACCCATTTTAAATTATCGTTGAAATTATATATACTATAAAAATACATATTGATGGATTTATGCCGTTACATTCTATCCTCCTTATATAAATTCCATCCACAGAATTTAGAAAATAGATCATTGCTGTTATTAAGAAGCTCAAGCAAATAAATGATCAAAGGGAATGCTTGATGGATGATGTTGATCTAGTAAAATAAGCTGTAAATAGCATGAAATATAATGTGATATCATACCTTCAAAAAAACAAGAGATGTCATATATGAATACATACTATTAACATCGCCATAGTTTCTGTAACTAGTCCTGATACCAGTATCATCACAATAGTTACCCTGCCTTCTCAAGTTGCCGAAGTTAATATGAGATAATGGCATCACATGAAAATGATGGATATTATGATGACAACATCTGTTAGAACTTGGAACTTGAGGTGATAAGTCAGTAGTAAGCTAGATATACCACATCAAAAGGGAGATCATAAAGTTTAAAGTTTATACTCGTGCTAATTGTGACTAACGTGGCCTAGCCAAGGATGCCATTCATAATATAGCATACAAAGGTGTATTGACTAATCCATATGCATTCGTGCTTTTACACATAACCAGCCAAGCACCAATGTCAGTGGTTCCCATACTGCCCAACAAGCCAACGTCCAAGACAACACAAAAACAAGCATAAGGCCAACTTTCAAGGACCATACTTATCGCTATCACTCCTTCCATCAATTTCCATAATGTCCAACAACAATCCAACAACGAAGCCATCATCCAAATCCAAGCGCAAGGCCAACATCCAACCTCAACACCTAAGGCCAATAGCATGCCAATATCCATCGACAACAGTATCCCTTGCCAACACCAATAGTTGACATCCACAATCCTCATCTTTAACCCCAAACACGTCAACAACCAAAAACCCACGTTCCATCAAACCCGTAGGAGTGGACCCAAGTAGAAGCCCAAGCGGGATACCAATAGGGGCAATATCTAAGGCAAGGAGCTCAAAAGAAGCCTAAGAACCGTAACTTTCCAAGATCTCATCTACACATCGGTAGCGAGGGTGGCGGCGAGGGTCGTCGCCAAGGCCAAAAATCTCCAACATCCCAAAGCATATCGTTGGAGGGCCATCGACGGTTGTCGATCCATACCGTGCGACGGCTACGGTTGCTCGGCGTCGATTAGCGGCGAGATCGAGAAGGAAACCAAGTCCCAACCCTAGGTCCAACAAAAAACCTTAGAAACCACCTTGGGAGGAAGAAGGAGAATGCATGAGGGAAAATCAGGGGGTCGGGGTTTAAATGGTACCGCGGGGAGTCACTGGGAGCCGACAATGTGCGAGGAAGGGCCGTGGAATAGTGGTGATCCGTAGGAGATGATTGACTGGGAGTGATGGAGGGGATTAAATGGAGGCGCCGAAGTCATCGATAGGGTAGAATAGGCTAGGCCTGGGCTCGAGAAGAGAATGCGAACAAAATGAAATAAAGAGGGGAGGGAGACGGTGGGCGAGAAAAAGGATCCAACCCATTGAAGATAAGCAACAGATAGGAGAAGAATACGAGCTCAAGAAGGACGAAGAAGAAGTAAGTGCCTCTGCTTGCATGTCTCGGTTTGGCTCGCCTCAAATTCTCTCGTATCATCGTCAAATGTTTGACATACTTCGGAGCATCCTTTGATTACATCTAATGCCGTCGATGAGGACTACCACGAATATTTCCAAACACTCATATGATGCTTGGTTCACGAGACACGTGAATACCAACGGTGAGTGACCTACCAATGACATCATCGAGTATTCGTAACGTATATACTTGGTCTTGAAAGCAGTCTTTGAGACGTTGACTTTCAACTGTCGATGTCCTCTTCTTAAGTCCAACTTTTCTTGATCATCCAAGTCGATCGAAGTATAATCAGTGCGAGGAAGATGATGTTTGTTCTTCACAGTCATCTCATTCAACGAACAATAGTCAATACTCTTGCGCCAGGATTCATCCTTCTTCGTCTTAGCCAATAATACAGAAGTATTCCCAGGTTAGGTCGTATCCATTCATCTTGCAACAAATTATTCAACCGAGCTTGAAGCTCAGGTGGCATTGTGCGTAAAGTGCCTTTGATATGGTTGGATGTCTGTTGCCAAAATCAATTGAAAACTCGAGGATGCGATCCGGGGTAATCCCATGGGATCGTCTGAAAATATATCCATGAGTTCTCGATCCACTTCATGTTCATCTGTCTTAACTTCTATTGCAGTCACCACTTCTTCCGTAAGTCTGGCCTTGAACTTCACTGGTCCGTCTGATCTGCTTCCGTTGTCGAACTCAAACTTCGAATAATTGGAAATTTCTGAGGCTACCCTTCGTATAAAATGGTGTAGCCAAAGTTTGGACGAACTAAACATAAATATGAATATTCTAAGAGTAAGACGGTCAATAGAAAGGCCCTCACCAGCCAAGGTTCTAAATGGCGTGAGGCGTGGCGTGGCGATGAGGTCAAGCCTCTAGCCTTAGGAGCCTTGGCAGAGCCACAGTGTTTTTCAGGGCATGGTTTAAGGCGGCAAATGTGTTTATATATTATATAATATATATATAGGTAGACAGTAGACTATGCTCCACTTAGATGGATTAGTTTCTAAATCCTACCACATCTATAGCCTTCCATCTACATTGAGATGTGTGCTTACAATTGACTAAAGTGTTACTTTACTAAAAAACAATTGTTTACATAACTAAAAAGCATGTGACCTCAATACGTCATCAATATCAAAGCAATCGATTAACACAGTTGTTAAAGCTATTTGGATAATTGGATCTGAACGAAATTTGCTGATACTTGAATGAACATTGATTTTTGCATGTCCTAGTTCAACATCTTGAATAAACTTTGTTCACAATGCTGTCTAAAACCATAAAAGGAATAATATTGATACATCATATGGACACATTTCAGCCAAGCAAGTAAACAAACACCATACTATGCATAATGCATATAATCATTAAATGAAGCTGATTTGTGGTGTATAATGCAGTTTGAGCTCATTAACCTTTTTCTCAGATTTGATGTAGATGCCATATATTTGACGAAACCATCATCAAAGTATCAGTGCATAGCCTCTGCCCCAAACCATGCATTTCACGTCACTAACTTTCTTCTCACCAACCGTACCTCCTCAAAAAGGTAATGAATTGGATGGAGGATGGGGAGAGGAAGGCTTGAGGGAGAAAGGTGACCGGAGACGGCGTATCGAGGATTGGAGGCGAATCGGATGGAGGAGCTAGAAAGAGGGCCGATAGATGCCGGCTGAAGAGAACTGGAAGCGGCCATCGGAAGAAGAGTGCGGACCATCAACCAACCCTCCTTCGCTCCCTTAACCCCCTCAAATAATAGAGAACGGGTGCCCTATAATGTGTGCCCTATAATGCGGTGCCCTATAATGCGGACCTGGTACCATTTATTTATTTTTTTCGTTTTTGTGGCGCGCCTTGTGTTTTTGTGGCACGTCTTGTGTCGCCATGGCGCACCATGGTGGCGTGTCGCCTCAAACAGCCTACATGTGCATTAACGGGACGTGGGGTCGCGCCTTGCCGCCATGGCGCACCATGACGTCGCCGTGACGAGTTTTTTAGAACCTTGTCACCAGCCAAAGGAAAGATGATGGTGATGAAGTTGGAAGGACCTTGTGCTATGAGGAAAATACTAAAAGGGAGTTTGAATAGTGTTTATAAAATTAAAAAGAAAATCACGCCTAATTGAAATCTTAACCAACAAAGATGCGGAATTATAAATAAACAACAATGAACAAGCAAACACAAGGATGTTCAAGTGTTCGGATTACCCAAGTCAAACCCGACTTGTTTCCGGTAATCCTACGTCCCTACCACCTAGGTTACTACCCTGATACTCAAGCTAAAACCCTAGCTTGAGTTTTCCTCTTAACCCACTTGTAGCAACACTACAAGTGTAATCAATACACGATTGATGTCTTTGAATCCCACAGCTTGGGATCAAGCAAACTACACTCACAAACCGAGAGTAAAACCAAATAACGAAAGTTATGAAATTTAAAATAACACTTAAAAATCACTTATGCCTTGACGTAGAACTTGAAGGAGCAAAATGATTGGAGTATTGATCTCTTCCAAGATGAGAGAGTAGCCTTGTACTTGTCTTCACCAAAGCTAGAGGATGAGGAATTGATTCTAGTTGGAAGACAAGATGAGAGTTGAAATCTAGGGCTTTTGATTTGAGGAAGAGAGCTTGATTGCTTGAAAGCTTGAGATGAATGCTTGAATGGCCAAAACGCTCTTAATGGAACAGTAGCATGCCCATTTATAAGTTCTCTAAACCCCTCAAAGGAAATACCAAAAGCCCCTTCAAAAGCCGTGTGGAAAATCCCAACGGATTGATTTTACATGCAAGATAGGCGACTGATGAAGAACGGACAGTCGCCTGCTGCACTGTGTCAGAGGGTAGATGAGAATTCAAACGGTAACTTACCACGTAAACAGGCGACTGATGAAGGTTGGATAGGCACCTGAAAACAGACAGACGCTTGAAAAACCTTCAACAGGCGTCTGAGTGGCAAAGTACGAATGTTGACAAATCTCAAGAATTCTGGGCACTGATGTGGTATCCACATGCGTCTGTGCCATGGGCAGGCGACTGGAAAACTAACTTCAGTCGTCTATGTGCACAAGTGTGAATCTGGCCAAAATGAAAGATCTGGACAAGGATGGACATGCGACTGATGTGGTACACACATGCACCTGTGTTATGGGCAGGCAACTGTGAAACCTGTTGGATCTGGATCTAAGCCTAGAGGTAGGGTGCATAGGCTAATAAAACATTCTCGTGCAACCTACGAGATATCATACGCAGTTATAAGCACAAGCAGGGTAAACAATAATCAGACTCAGATGCACATCAGATTTACACTGGTTCGATCAATCACCTCGACCTACGTCCAGCTCCCGAAAGCAAATATTTTATTACTAGTGTACATGCACAACCTTAATACCTAGAGAACCAACGTCTCTACACTCACCGGGCTCAGTACCCCACTCATCGTGTTCAACACTATCAATCCTAATAATTTCTCTCACTTAACGCCACCCGTCAAGTCCCTCTTGTCTAGACCACCACTAGAAAAGATCCCAAATAGTCACAAGAAAAGCGGTAAAGTTTCCCCTTCGGAGATCAAACTATACTACACAAAAATAATAATAATAGTTTAGAAATCTCAGTTTTGTGCAGCCGTCGTCGTCTCTGTCAATCAGCACGTGTCAGATCTCGTCTGACGATGATGTAGTCATTTCCTCTCTATCTCGTAACTCAGGTTGCGGCAACTTGCAACTTACGGCTTTGTTGCTTCAAGGGAATGTTGCGGTAATTCCTCAAGTTAATGACGCGGCAATCACAAGAAACCATCAACTGCAACTTTTCTAATGTCTCAGCCGCAATGTTTTACCCTCTATAACTTTTTGGTTCACCTGCAAAGAAAAGTGAAGATTAGTGGAGAAAAACAAAACTCAAAGCTAGAGAATATTAAAAACAAGTAACCATCATAAAGTAATGAGCTTGCTGATTCCCTTCAAATAAAAATAAAGTGCTTGGCCTCTTCACTTTTATGCTCCATGTTTTTGCCTGGATATGTGAGACTGCACAACATTGCAAAAGCACAACAAGGGGTACATGTATTCAAACCAAGTCAGGGGTTCATTTAATTCGTTGTCCACTCCTTCCCATGCACCTCTCCCTTCCTTTTTCTTTTTGTTGCTCCCACTCGTTCTTCCCTCCTTCCTGCAGGTCGCCTAGCACGGATGCGGCAGTTGGAGGAAGTGATCAGCAATGCCTTTGCGTGGGTCTGCAGCACTCCCTTTCGTGGCTTGGCACCTGGTCGTCGAAGGCTATGGCACGTGCAGCAGCTTGAGGAACCTGGCTCGAGATGGCGATGGCAACCTTGAGCTTCTTCACGGCAAGGTTGCAGTCACGAGGATGAACAGCAGCGAGGTGTTTCTTCCGACGACTTCGACTTGTTGATCTCCACGTCACAGTGTGTGTCAGCGGCAAGGTGGTCTCACAGCAGGCTGATGGGTCGGCGATGCATGTAGTGCGGCTCCTCCTTAGGTCAGCAAGGGCTTGGTGCGGGAGCTCCTGGGGTCAGCAACCTCAAGTGCAAGGGTCGGTAGTCTTCAAGTGCAGCTGTTTGTAAGGGGTTAGAAGATGATGAACGTGAAGTTTTGTCTTGCCTATATGATGCACAGGTTGCTTGAAGATTCTCAGTAGCAAGAGGACGTGAAAACTCACGGCAATGGTAGATTGCGGCAAGAAGGTTGACATGGAGTTTTGGGTTAGTCTTTTAGGATGTGCGCAAGATGGAAGAAGTGCTTTGGCCCTGGGAGAGGTCTTGCGACAATGGAGTTTGATGATGGCTTGAGGCTCTTGCGTGAGGCTATATTCAATGGATCTTGGAGAGGATGATGCTGGCTGCAATGGGTAGAAGACACTCGATTTTGGCCGACTTGGAGTTTTTTTTGGGTTGTCGCACTTCCAAACCCTCATCCACCCATTCTTATTTAGGGATACATTTTAGTTGCAGCTAGGACATGCACATAGGATTAGGTCGGCATATGATATTGGATGAGATGTATTTGGCTAGGGGAGAATCTGTAATTGATCTTCTAATTGATTTTCTCATGTATGAAATAGGATTTGTACTCATCCCAATATGGAATACAAATAGGAATAGGAGATGTATAGGATAGCACATGACCTATAATTGATTCTTCACATGATCTATAATTGATTCTTTCCTTAGCTCTCCACAATTGACTAAGTCCAATTGCTGTGTTTATAGCTCTTTGATCAAGTCCAATTGCTATGTGAATAGCAATTTCCCCATCTTTTGACTTATTCATCACTTTGAAGAATTACGGGCTAGCCATCCTGAAAACACTTCGCACGCACGTTAAATCGTTTACGCGTGTTTGTCGTCATCAAACTGGAAGTCCTAGATCGTTGCATCCAACAATCTCTCCCTTTTGATGATGAAAAACCAATTAAGATTTGCAATTAACGATCCAAAGTAATACATCGTGATATGTGTGTGTGAGTGTGATAATGGGAGGATGTATGCAATGATATAACACTTGATGTACAAGCATACAAACATGCAAAGATGGAAAAATAATGAGATACAAGTAAGCATGGCATGCTCCCCCTATTTTCATGCTACCCCTTGAACACATATTCACATATTCAATAATTCATTAATGCTCACCCTTAAACCAATATTCAGATATACACATATAATCATTAATGCACCAAATCTTCAATATTTTCTCCCCCTTTTGTTATCATCAAAAGCGTATACACGAAGTCTAGTTCATGTCACATGCTAAAATAAAGTATTATAAATTACAACTAACATTTGCATGTCATTTTCCTTAAAATAAGCACTTCAAATGAAAAGGGTAATGTAGACTTCTACACCATCGTGTAAGTGTCATGATTAAATAATTGAAGCACAAAGGGAGAAACTCTTTAGAGATCAACCAAAACCAATCCACAATTTCCAATAAACATGATATCACTAGGATTGATTATCTACACCTCATTAAAAATGAGTTCAAGGTACCACACCCCAAAAGCATAGCCTATAAGGACTCTTAGATGTGGGGGTGTCATTGCTTGACGAGTAACATACACCAATGCTAAAGATTACCCATAAAGCATATGTTGGATACTCATGGGTAGTATACTTGTCATGAATTGTATCTATTTGACCTACGGAGCAATATTCGTTCTTTTTCATTTTTCTTGTTTCATATTCAATTCTTTTGTGCTTAATTTTTATCCATGACAAATACACATCATATCCCTTATATTTATCAGTTATTATCAGCCTACATTCACTTTCCAACATTTCATAAAAGGATCTCCAATTGTGCAACAATATTCAATACAAGTGGGAGTAGGTGTAGGTGTAGAAATCATGTTATTCAATTTATTAAACATGTCATGCCAACCTAAGAATTCTAACATGCGCATGTAGCTATAACAATAATACAATGATTTCTACAAGGATATGAGTGACATTTATTAGTACCACTTGAATGATACAAAGAGAAAAGATACTCATTAAGCACCCTTTTTTTGTTTTTTTATTTTTATTAGTAATGACTCAAGCAAACTAGCACACAAATAAAAAATAGTTCAAGCATACAAAATCTATGAAGGTATGCATTAATTTCAAAGAGGAAAAAACATATACCTTCGCGTCACCGTTTGGCTAAGGAGCTATATAATGAAAACGTTCAATGCAAGACTCCTCGCCAAATCTCCATCGTACATACACGGTTGATGCTATGTGTGACCTTGGAATCCAATAAGGTCCACTTGTGTTAGTCATCAAAAATTTAGGAACCCACACTTGTTTAAACTTTATTTTCGTGTTCCTAAACTTGCAATAATAAGATGTATGACCAACACTATCGCAAGTAAAGCGCTTTGCACATATATTTTTGACAATAGTAGGCACATTGTGAATTTTCTTAAATTTTGGCTTTTCAACATTTTTCAAACCAAATCCAAGTTCTCGTCTATTATTGCCATATAATTGATTTTCAAGTATAGTATCCAATGAATGTTTACCAATTGAAAACTTTCTTAATGACAATTCTAGACTAGTTACTTTAGATTTCAATAACACATTTTCATTCACAATCAAAGTGCATTTACTTATAAAAGTTTTCTTGTTTTCTTCTTCCTTCTTTTCAAATTCAACCGTTTTTCTTTTAAGCTCCTTATTTAGCATGCACAATTTTTCATTAAACTCTTTAATCACATAGTCTTTTTTAGTTTCAAGCTTAATTAAATCTTGCTTAAGCATGCTAATATCATTCAATAAAGGACAGGAAAGACAATTAGCTTTTTCATGCAACTTAGAGTTCTTTTTTCCAATAAAGCAATAGTAGAATCTCTTGCGACAATTTTTCCTTTTAGTTCCTTAATTTCTAATATCATGTTGTAAGTGTCTTGTTGCATTTCATCATTGTAATTTCTATAATCTTCTAATGTGGATTCAAGCGCTTCAATTTCCTCTTGCATGCCTTTACAAATAATTAGAAGTTCAGCTTTACTACCAGATTTTACCTCTTCTTTTGCCATGAGGCAGAGGGAAGAGTGTGCACAATCCTTATTCTCATCGTCGCTATCCATGCTCCACGTTCGCACCACATCTTTTCCTTTTTTTCTCCGCAATATTAGCTGTGTCTTGTGGGCAATCCTTTATAACGTGACCCAGCTTAGATGAATTTTAGAAGGATTATAATGGTTAGAACGATTAAACCTTTGTTTCATGTCAGCTCTTCCTTGAGGAGTCATGATGTATCTTCTGAAGCCTCTGACCATCAACGCTATCTCCTCCTCCTCATCGTCATCTTCACTAGCTTGAAGAGCTAGTGGCTTTGGAGCTTTTTCCTTCTCCTCTGGTTTCTCTCTAGCCTCGATATTCTGCAGCTCAAGCTCGTGAGACATTAAGTTGCCTAACAAGTCCTTCACTCCATCTGCGATAGATCTTTCACTTCTTGGATGGTAGTGACCTTATGACTGAAAGAGCTTGGCAGCGCCCTTAAGATTTTCCTTACATGTTCAAGGTTAGAATATGGCTTATAGAGGGAGCTAGATTTGTAGACGATGTTGGTGAACCTCATAAACACCTCTGATATGGATTCTGATGGTAGCATGCGAAAGCCCTTGTACTCTGTGCTCAAAAGTGCAAGTCTAGACTCCTTCACCTGTGACGTTTCCTCGTGTGTCACCTCCAGTGTATGCCATATTTCCTGCGCAGTTTGACAATGCGAGATACGATTAAAT
The DNA here is from genome assembly GCA_030789695.1 of Scilla litardierei. NCBI lineage: Eukaryota > Viridiplantae > Streptophyta > Magnoliopsida > Asparagales > Asparagaceae > Scilla > Scilla litardierei. The sequence continues at coordinate 132,944,241 of CM061136.1, read as the reverse complement.
TCAGATTTATCAAGAGCATTCATAGCTTTTCCATTTAAAGAATATAATTTCCAATCATTATCATCACACTTGTCTTCAGGTTTAAGCATATCAATATTTTCAATTTTAATAACAGGTGGTTTATAACCTCTTTCGACAATGTGCCAAACTTTATAATCAACAGATATTAATTAGATTTTCATCCTAGATTTCCAATAAGCATAATCTACTCCATTAAATTTTGGGGGTCGTGATATGGACCGACCTTTAGAAAAGCACAATCAATAGAGTTATTCATGGTCAATATATGCTAGATCCTATAACCTCCTCTGATACCACTTGTTGGATCTGGATCTAAGCCTAGAGGAGGGGTGAATAGGCTTTCTCGTGCAACCTACGAGATATCACACGCAGTTATAATCACAAACATGGTAAATAATAATCAGACTCAAATGCACATCAGATTTACCCTGGTTCGATCGATCACCTCAACCTACCTTCAGTCCCGAAAGCAAATATTTTATTAATAGTATACATGCACAAGCTTAATAGCTAGAGAACCAACGTCTCTACCCTCACAGGCTCAGTACCCCACTCACCGTATTCAACACTATTAATCCTAATATTTACTCTCACTTGACGCCACCCGTCAAGTTCATCTTGTCTAGACCACAACTAGACAAGATTCCAAATAGTCACTTGATGCCACCCGTCAAGTTCATCTTGTCTAGACCACATCTAGACAAGATTCCAAATAGTCACAAGAAAAGCGGTAAAGTTTTCCTTACGGAGATCAAACTATACTACACAAAAATAATAATAAGAGTTTAGAAATCTCAGTTTTGTGTAGCCGTCGTCGTCTCCGTCGATCAGCACGTGTCAGATCTTGTCTGACGATGATGTAGTCGTCTCCTCTCTATCTCGTAACTCAGGTTGCGGCAACTTGCAACTTGCGGCTTTGTTGCTTCAAGGGGATGTTGCGGCAATTCCTCAAGTTAATGACGCGGCAATCACAAGAAACCATCAACTGCAACTTTTCTAATGTCTCAGCCGCAATGTTTTACCCTCTATTACTTTTTGGTTCACCTGCAAAGAAAAGTGAAGATTAGTGGAGAAAAACAAAACTCAAAGCTAGAGAATATTAAAAACAAATAACCATCATAAAGTAATGAGCTTGCTGACTCCCTTCAAATAAAAATGAAGTGCTTGGCCTCTTCACTTTTGTGCTCCATGTTTTTGCCTGGATATGTGAGCCTGCACAACATTGCAAAAGCACATGGGTACAAGTATTCAAACCAAGTCAGGGGTTCATTTAATTCGTTGTCCCCCTTCCCATGTGCCTCTCCCTTCCTTTTTCTTTTTGCTGCTCCCACTCGTTCTTGCATCCTCCTTCCTGCAGGTCGCCTAGCACGGATGCGGCAGTTGGAGGAAGTGGTCGGCAATGCCTTTGCGTGGGTCTGCAGCACTCCCTTTCGTGGCTTGGCACCGGGTCGTCGATGGCTATGGCGAGTGCAGCAGCTTCTTGAGGAACTTGGCTCGAGATGGCGACAACAACGTCGAGCTTCTTCATGGTGAAGTTGCAGCCACGAGGATGAACGGCAGCGAGGTGTTTCTTCCGACGACTTCGACTTGTTGATCTCCACGTCACAGCGTGTGTCGGCGGCAAGGTGGTCTCACGACAGGCTGATGGGTCGACGATGCATGTAGTGCGGCTCCTCCTTAGGTCAGCAAGGGCTTGGTGCGGGAGCTCCTAGGGTCGGCAACCTCAAGTGCAATGGTCGGTAGTCTTCAAGTGCAGCTGTTTGTAAGGGGTTTGAAGATGATGAACGTGAAGTTTTGTCTTGCCCATATGATGCACAAGTTGCTTGAAGATTCTCAGCAGCAAGAGGACTTGAAAACTCACGGCAATGGTAGATTGCGGCAAGAAGGTTGACCTGGAGTTTTGGGCTAGTCTTTTAGGATGTGCGCAAGATGGAAGAAGTGCTCTGGCCCTGGGAGAGGTCTTGTGGCAATGGAGTTTGATGATGGCTTGAGGCTCTTGCGTGAGGCTATAGGTAATGGATATTGGAGAGGATGATGCTGGCCGCAAGGGGTAAAAGAGACTCGATTTTGGCCGACTTGGAGTTTTCTTTTTGGGTTGCCGCACCTCCAAGTCCTCATCCACCTATTCTTATATAGGGGTAGGGTTTAGTTGCAGCTAGGGCATGCACATAAGATTAGGTCGGCATAGGAGATTGGATGAGATGTATTTGGCTAGGGGAGAATCTCTAATTGATATTCTAAATGATTTTCTCATGTATGAAATATGATTTGTACTCATCCCAATATGGAATACAAATAGGAATATGAGATATATATGATAACACATTGTAACGACCCGCTCTCGGGGCCCGTTACTTATTTGATTTATTTACAGGTCTTGCAGTTTACCAGTGAAATTAGCATAGCCACAACTCAGAGATGTACCAAATACTCAACCAGCGTTCAACATTATTACAGTTCAAATAAAAGTACAAACAAGCAGAAGCACACACACACACACAAATACATAAAAAGGAAAAGTACTGAAAGGAAATATGGAATGGAAATACATAGCATAACACGTACACAAGTACAAATAGCTAAAACTCCGCGGCTTCTGGGTCAAATGCAGGCTCCTCAAACTCTGGAGCAATCTCCTCAATCAGGTCGTCGTCTACCAGTGCCATAAGTGGAATCCAAGGTAAGTCACAACAATTCTAAATAAAGAAAAGGAGTACTGTACAAATATGACGAAGGTAAAGTAAAGTGAAAGTAAAGTACGGTGTCTCTGTACAAGTGTAGAAAGTACGGTGCATGTACTGAAAAGAAGTAACCGTGCACGCTACACTAGAACTACGTGACTCAAGTAGGAGGGTACAATATGTGACCGTTGGGTTCATCTCTTGCCCGGGTGCGCTTACCTAGACGAATGTCGAAAACCCAGGCAACTAGACAGGAGGCTGGCGAGCAGCATATATGTTTGTCGAAGCACAGACAGCTAAACAGGATGCCGAAACCCAGGCAGTTAGACATGTAGATGAACTCTAGTCACTCCCGCACTCTCACAAACTGTGAGTTACTCCAAAACCCCGGTGATGTGTCAAGTACAAGTTCATTACAGGATGTTCCACAGAATATTCCACACGATGTTCCACATGTAACTAGTCAAACCATGCCAACTGGTTGACTTTCTTATTGAAAACCAGAAAGTAGGATAAAGACACGTCCAACACCAAAAGCTGTTACTTCCGTGCTTTGAGCACGTGGTAGTGTGGTATATCACACAATTTACCCAAGTTGATGGTTGTGTGCTACAACCACCAAATAAAGTTGGTAAAGCAATCTTTGGTTGATTACTTTCCTATTAGGTCTCTAGTTCGGTTCAAGTCAAATAGCCGTTTGAGGCTATATGGGTGTCAACGCATTCATACAAGTACAATAGCTGATTTTCTAATTCTAGAACCTGTCGTGACTTACAAAATCCAATGTCGTCGTAGTAAGCCGGAAGAGGATCTAGGGCTTCCGCGGAGGCTGGTGCACAAGAATCTGCAACACATAAATAACTGGTTAGAGACACGACATTTCTATATAAATACTTAGATCGCTTTGATTTTCAAAACCGGTTGAAACGGTGTTAGAAATCGTTCAAAATTTTTATATAAGCTGAATATTATAATTTTACTGCAAAAGGAAAATATTTTCAGAAGCACCTGCTATTTTTTATAATTTTCAGAAGCTCAAAAATAACTTTAAAACCCCATATTACTTAAGCAACGTATAACTTCCGTAATTTATTCCGGGAGCAATACTAATCGGAAATACTTGAATGAGCAGTCAAAACGACCGACTCGAAGATTACTATTACATATATTTTTATCACTATCAATGTACGTGAAAACAGAGGGCTACGGATTTTAGAATGAATTATACATTTTATTTTTTTAGGATAAAAAATGATTCTGGAAAAAGTAAGCCTCTGATCGAGATGAGACCAGCGTCATTGGATCCGGAATATTGTTTTCGATTTTTTGGAGTTAGATTTTTCTGAGGCCTATATTTTTACCGATCAATTTAAAACCATTTATCCTTATTTAATATTTTATAAAATACCGTATACAAAAACGTATATACGTATTTGTTTTTAAAAACATCACGTTATAAACTTTTACCCATCATCGTTCTCAGCATGCAGCGACAGCGAGGGGGGTCTCGACGGCGGCGGCGGCCTTCGTGGCGGAAGACGGCGACAGGAGGCGGAGTTGGCATCGGAGCAGGGAGAGGGGCGGCGACTCGATCGTCGCGGTGATGACGCTACCAGAGCTGGGCTGAGCGTGGGTGTCACGGAGGCGGGGCGGTCGTCGTGCGAAGGTGGCACCTCGGGGATGAGGAGGAGGCGGAGCGTCGGCGTGGTCGGGGAGCTGTGCTTTACGGTGGCGGAGTCGTCGTGCGGAGCTGGAGGTTGACGACGGCAAGGCAGGGTGTCAGAGAGGCGGTGAGCACGGGGCGGGGCTGGGCGCAGTGGCGGTTGGAGGGGTGCAGCTCTCCGACGTCGAGAGGGGCGCACGGCGGGTCGTGGCGGCGCTGGGGGAGTTGACGCGGCGATGGCGAGGGAGCAGCGGCGGTCAAGGTGGCGGGGCGACGGCGACTCGCCTGAGGGAGGGACTTCGGGCATGGGGTCGCTGTGAGTCCGCCGGCGGCAATGGGAAAAGAACGGGGAGAGAGTGAGAGGGGAATGGTTTTTTTTTGAAAATAAAAAGAGAGGCGGGAGAGAGAGAGAGATAGGGAGATACTGTATGTGTGAGATGGGTTTGTTTTGGGATTTCAAACGAGAGATGAGAGGCTGTGTGCCTTGACATTAAGCTGGGGATGGGGGCGAAATTTATAGAGTTAGGAAAACACAGTATTTAACAACAACAACAACAACAACAATAGTAATAGCTATGGTGTTAAATGAAACCATACCCTAGTGTCGGATCTGACCTATAAAAGGGATTGGTTAATGGGGGTGGTTAGGAAAATAATTAGGGGTAAATGTAACTAGTTAAAAGTAGTTACTAATAGTAAAAATGTCATTAGTAAAAGAATTAGCAAAGCAGAGGAATACAACTCCGTTTTTACATCTTACTCCGAAAAATTACGAAAACATACCCATAGGATCGTATCGTCACGAGAATCGCGTATACGAGATCCGTTTTGGGATTTGAGTTACGGAGATACTAGTATTAGGCCAAAATGTTTAAAAAGCGGGTTTGCGGGTTCTAAGTTGATTTGATATTAGAAAAGTACGAAATTAACGTGGAGAGCCCTAAATGATCTTAGGATGCTACTGTAGAAGTTTGAAAATGTTTTGAAAATGTTTGAATAGAAAATTAATTCGTTGAGCCAAAACGGTAATAATGGAAAATGAATTTTTATCAAAATGTCGAGGCATTTGATGAAATCAGAACTTACTGAAATACATCATAACTATTTTGTTCAAAATATTTTTATAAGAAATTTTTGAAATCATTTAAAACTCCTGATCAACCATTACACAGTACTCTTTTAAAATGAAATTTCGTTAAATATTTAATTTAAATGTATTGGAAAAATACAGGCCGTTACACACATGATCTCTAATTGATTCTCTCATTGGCTCTCCACAATTGACCAAGTCTAATTGCTGTATGTATAGCTCTTTGATAAAGTCTAATTGCTATGTGAATAGCAATTTCCCCATCTTTTGACTTAGTCATCACTTTGAAGAATTACGGGCTAGCCATCCTGAAAACACTTCCACACACGTTAAATCGTTCACGCGTGTTTGTCGTCATCAAACTGGAAGTCATAGATCTTTGCATCCAACAAAACCTACATCAAGCGCCTGATTGTACAAGTGCGAAAGTTGACAAAACTTGGAATCTTTGAGCAAGATGATACATGCGATTATAGAACAAAGTTCAGGCGCCTGCAACTAGACAGGCGCCTGTACAGTGGACATCGGTCGCCTGTTAGAATTGAATACAGAAAACCCAAAGAAACATATCAAAAGTGTGCATAAAAGACGACTGTAGAACAAATCACATGCGCCTGATAAACGTTCAGCAGTTGCCTGTTTAAAGTCTAAAATGCACAACTCAGGGAATAAAGAGTTAGAGTTCTAGGGAATGAGTTCTAATGAATTCCTAGGCTAGATTGAGTGATGTGTGAGTGCTCCAACAATATACTACTTCAAGGCTACATTCTAATGAGAAAGAATAAAGAGAATAAAAGATTTTACATTGAATTAGCTTCTCTTCCTTCTCTTGCATAATCTTGAAGTATTTAAAAGCTTCTATCTTTATCTTGATCACCCAATCTTCAACTCTTTTAGTTTTATTTGATCTTTGAGTGTCATTCATTGCAATTGATCTTTATGATTAGCTTATGCAATGAATTAACTGCATGGAGTGGATTAGTCACAAGTATTTATGTTTGCTTATCATCAAAACCAAGAAGGGAGAAGTCCAATACTCAACAGAAGTGAGTATACGGTTCAACATATGAAAGATCACTCTAATTGCTGTCAAAGGAGGGCATAGAAGGGTGTATAAAGATTCGTTCAAAGGGTGAAATATAAGTTCAAGAGTTTCAAAGAAGGTAATGAGGATCAAGGAAGATGGGTAATAAGGATGCTTCACCTGTACATCCTACACATGTGAGAACTTGAGACATCCTGTACTCGAGGTCAATTGAGTATTTTATACCGTAAATCCTGATCTTACTTTATTGTTCACGAGGTAGTTAGCGCGGACCTGCGTGGGCCACCAAACATGTAACGACCCACTCTCAGGGGGCTATTACTTATTTACTAAACTCGCAGATTCTGCAGATAACCAGTGAAAACAATATAGCACACCATGTAGAGATGTACAAAATACTAAAGTATGGTCCATTTTATTACACTCCATACTGAAGTACAATACATCACATAAGCTCTCACACTAAGTACATGAAAGATAAAGCGAAACAGTATACATAAGAAAGTACACAACTCTAATCTGGAAGTCGACAGTCTCAGGGTCGAACTCTGGCTCATCGATTTCAGTAGCCTCTTCTCCAACATGTGTGTTGTCTGACGGTACCACGAAGATGGAACTATAGGTAAGTCACAACAATTCTACCAATAGAAATGAAAGCAGTGCAAAAGTATGGAACATGCTATGAAAAGTAACTAAAGATGATTATGCAAGTGTGACGAGTACAAGTGACAGTGCGAGTGCGACAAGTAATGTATGAGGGCAACTGTGGAAACAAGCATGCATATACTGTAACAATAGTAAACATGCAAAGTACAGAACAAGATGAGCATTTAATTAAATGGTTATTGTGGTGCTAGCAGTAATTATCTAAACTATGTGACTCACGTAGGAGAGTGCAGTATGCAACCATGTGCCACCTTGTTTGCCACAGGGAGCTAATCCCGGGCGTCTACATATAACTTTTGAAACGGGTGAGAGATTATACATTTGAAACGGGACTTGGTGGACAGGTGAGGTGACTCTGGTCATAGCTCACACACACACTACAATGAGTTACCTCAAACCACAGTGATGTGTCATGTGTATCAAATATATTTTTATTAGAGATGTTTCACAAGATGTTCCACAAGATATTTCACAAGATATTCAACAAGATGTACTACAAGATATTTCGCAAAAAATTTCATAAGATATTCCACGAGATATTCCACAAGATGTACCACATGACGTTCCAATAATTCATTAGCATTTACTAAGTTATAGATGGCATGCAACAAGTGTTGTGACTATTTAACATTGGCAAAGTGTAACAGGTGTAGCGATATTTCATGCATGGATTTCCACTGACAACTATAGAAACACAACATGCATGGTGAACGTGATGAATGAGATAATATCGTGATCATGGGTTCATATACGATGAGTATAGTAGAGAGATGCATGTAAAGGGTCGAAATAACTATAATCAATGTTCGCACTAGATGATAATTGGAATTCTTGTTTGATCCACACAAACACGACCAGTCAGATTTGGCCAAACATGTCATTATCCCCTGGTAAGGTGATCCAAACTTGGACACAAATGATTTTAGATACCAGCTCGGGGTCCAATATCAAAAACGCCGATTATCACTTTTACTCAATCAATATAGTTATACGTTATGGTAAAGTAGTTAATATGTAGTTGAGTAGTTCTCTAGTTAATTAGATCTCTACGATGGCAATGTCGTATGTTTAAGTCAATAGTCGTTCTGAGACTATATGCGATATCACAAGTTCAGTTCCTTATTTAATTAGGTTTCTACGTTGGCAATATCGTATGTCCAAGATAGTCATCTCTATGCTATGTTCATACGTTATTGTATGGTTCATACTAGTACCATTGTTTAAACTTCTAAAGCAAGAATTAGGGTGACTTACGGGTTTCAAGGTCGTTGAGAGAAGTCGAGACTTAAGCTAAAGCTAACAGGGGTGCTTGTGTGCGAGAAACGGTACCTGTAAACATAAGAAATGACCGGTTATAGGTCACACTATTTTCTATCTATTTATCGTAACATTTGTATTTTCATTATAGCTTAAAACGGGTCAAAACATACTATTAATTTTTATATATGCTAGATGTGAAGAATATAATTTTATCTAGGAAGAAAATAATTTTCTAAAGCTCATAGGTATTTTTTTCTAATTTTTAAACCCTTAAAATCAATTTTATAGATTTAAAATGAATTAAAAACTAATTTTAGAAATTATAAAATAATTATCGTAAACGTTCAACGATTTATTTAGAAAAATATACGTGTCAGAAATTTTCATATGATATGTCAAAATGTTACTCTTGACTAGTAGAATATGAAGGTATTTTTGTATTTGAAAAATACGCGTAATATGAGAATATACGTATTTTAAAAACAAATTAGAATTAATTACGTATAACTTTGAAAATTCATTTTTAATAGGGTTATTTAGTACCGACCCCCTGTGTTTTCTCCGAAATTAGCAACACCCCCCTATGGTTTCAATAATTAGTAAGACCCCCCCCCCCCCTATTGCACCCAATTTTGGACCCCCCGCCTATAGGAAGACCCCCCCTAAACAGGGGGAGGGGGTCCAAAATTGGGTGCCATAGGGGGTCTTACTAATTATTGAAACCATAGGGGGGTGTTGCTAATTTCGGAGAAAACACAGGGGGTCGGTACTAAATAACCCTTTTTAATAAACTAAGTTTCTGATTGGGATGATTCTAGCGTCTACGCGTTCTCTGCGATGAACTGGATTTTTCGGTGGTCTCCGGGTATTTTTCTGATGCATATTTTATTTACTATGAATTTAATTCAATAATCTCATATAATATATTATTATATGTATATATGTATACGTATTTTATACGTATTCTACCTTCGTTCTCTTCTCGCATGCAGCAGGAGGGAGGGAGTTTCTCGACGAAGGCCGCCGGCGGGGCATTGTCGGGCAGCAAAGGAGGGCAGAGGACCGGTTACAGGCGGGGCGGCGAACGACGAGGTGGGTCGCCGGCGTCCGGCGGGGAAACACAGCGGCAGGAAGCGGTGGCCTCGCGGGGCTGGGCTGTGTTAGGTTTCGGCGTGGACTCACGATGGAGGGGGCTGCGGGTGGTGTTGCGGCATTAGTAGCCGCGGCGGGGAGGTGGCGGCTATCCTGGGGAAGCGGCGGTGGCTGTCGGCGTTGGGTTGGGGGAGATGGGAGGCGACGGGGTGTCGGTCTGGGAGTAATGGAGGATGGGGCTCGTCAACATCGTCGGTGAGCGGAGGAGGGCAGCAGGTGGCGGTTGGAGGGGTGGTCGATGTAGCGGAGGCGGCGGAGGCGGAGGCAGAGGCGGAGGAGGATGAGGCGGCTTGGCTGCGGGAGGTTTTCGACGGGGAGAGGGAAGAGGGGCATCAGTTGTCGATAGGTTTGGCTGAGAGAGGAGAGGGTTAAATGGGGGGTTTATTTAAGGATTAATAATATTATAATATTATATTAGTATTAATGAGGGTATTAATGGGGTTAAAGTGGGATGAATCAGTTTAGGGGAGGAAAACGTGAACCCATATTTTCCTCAATGGCTGCATTTAGGGTTAAGTAATCCGGTAATTAGATAATAGTAAAATCGTAATTAGTGACTAATTAGTAAAACCATATACTATTATTATCTTAATATTAAAATATTACTTTTCACATATGACTTCGAAAAATTGCGAAAAATGCCACTTGTTCGTATCGTCGTGTGGATCATGAAAACGCATTCCATTTTGAATTTTTAGCTACGAACATAGGAGTTTTGGGGCCAAAACATTTGAGTTGTGGGTTTGCGGGGTTTAAATCGATTCGACGCCAGAAAAATACGTGAAAAATACCGGGGATACTAAATAACCATAGAAGCATGTTATAAATGTTTGAAACCATTTTCATAACGTTTACTTAGAATTATAATTAATAAGGCTATTTCATTGATATTTGTATAGAAAAATATAATAAAAATTATTTATAGATATTTGAAAATTCTTAAAATAAATGATCAAGCAAATAAATGATCAAAGGGAATGCTTGATGGATGATGTTGATCTAGTAAAATAAGTTGTAAATAGCATGAAATATAATGTGATATCATACCTTCAAGAAAACAAGAGATGTCATATATGAATACATACTATTAACATCGCCATAGTTTCCGTAACTAGTCCTGATACCAGTATCATCACAATAGTTACCCTGCCTTCTCAAGTTGCCAAAGTTAATATGAGATAATGGCATCACATGAAAATGATGGATATTATGATGACAACATCTATTCAAACTTGGAACTTGAGGTGATAAGTCAGTAGTAAGCTAGATATACCACATCAAAAGGGAGATCATAAAGTTTAAAGTTTATACTCGTGCTAATTGTGACTAACGTGGCCTAGCCAAGGATGTCATTCATAATATAGCATACAAAGGTGTATCGACTAATCCATATGCATTCGTGCTTTTACACATAACCAGCCAAGCACCAATGTTAGTGGTTCCCATACTGCCCAACAAGCCAACGTCCAAGACAACCCAAAAACAAGCATAAGGCCAACTTTCAAGGACCATACTTATCGCTATCACTCCTTCCATCAATTTCCATAATGTCCAACAACAATCCAACAACGAAGCCATCATCCAAATCCAAGCGCAAGGCCAACATCCAACCTCAACACCTAAGGCCAATAGCATGCCAATATCCATCGACAACAGTACCCCTTGCCAACACCAATAGTTGACATCCACAATCCTCATCTTTAACCCCAAACACGTCAACAACCAAAAACCCACGTTCCATCAAACCCGTAGGAGTGGACCCAAGTAGAAGCCCAAGCGGGATACCAATAGGGGCAATATCTAAGGCAAGGAGCTCAAAAGAAGCCTAAGAACCGTAACTTTCCAAGATCTCATCTACACATCGGTAGCGAGGGTGGCGGCGAGGGTCGTCGCCAAGGCCAAAAATCTCCAACATCCCAAAGCATATCGTTGGAGGGCCATCGACGGTTGTCGATCCATACCGTGCGACGGCTACGGTTGCTCGGCGTCGATTAGCGGCGAGATCGAGAAGGAAACCAAGTCCCAACCCTAGGTCCAACAAAAAACCTTAGAAACCACCTTGGGAGGAAGAAGGAGAATGCATGAGGGAAAATTAGGGGGTCGGGGTTTAAATGGTACCGCGGGGAGTCACTGGGAGCCGACAACGTGCGAGGAAGGGCCGTGGAATAGTGGTGATCCGTAGGAGATGATTGACTGGGAGTGATGGAGGGGATTAAATGGAGGCGCCGAAGTCATCGATAGGGTAGAATAGGCTAGGCCTGGGCTCGAGAAGAGAATGCGAACAAAATGAAATAAAGAGGGGAGGGAGACGGTGGGCGAGAAAAAGGATCCAAACCATTGAAGATAAGCAACAGATAGGAGAAGAATACGAGCTCAAGAAGGACGAAGAAGAAGTAAGTGCCTCTGCTTGCATGTCTCGGTTTGGCTCGCCTCAAATTCTCTCGTATCATCGTCAAATGTTTGACATACTTCGGAGCATCCTTTGATTACATCTAATGCCGTCGATGAGGACTACCACGAATATTTCCAAACACTCATATGATGCTTGGTTCACGAGACACGTGAATACCAACGGTGAGTGACCTACCAATGACATCATCGAGTATTCGTAACGTATATACTTGGTCTTGAAAGCAGTCTTTGAGACGTTGACTTTCAACTGTCGATGTCCTCTTCTTAAGTCCAACTTTTCTTGATCATCCAAGTCGATCGAAGTATAATCAGTGCGAGGAAGATGATGTTTGTTCTTCACAGTCATCTCATTCAACGAACAATAGTCAATACTCTTGCGCCAGGATTCATCCTTCTTCTTCTTAGCCAATAATACAGAAGTATTCCCAGGTTAGGTCGTATCCATTCATCTTGCACCAAATTATTCAACCGAGCTTGAAGCTCAGGTGGCGTTGTGCGTAAAGTGCCTTTGATATGGTTGGATGTCTGTTGCCAAATCAATTGAAAACTCGAGGATGCGATCCGGGGTAATCCCATGGGATCGTCTGAAAATATATCCATGAGTTCTCGATCCACTTCATGTTCATCTGTCTTAACTTCTATTGCAGTCACCGCTGCTTCCGTAAGTCTGGCCTTGAACTTCACTGGTCCGTCTGATCTGCTTCTGTTGTCGAACTCAAACTTCGAATAATTGGAAATTTCTGAGGCTACCCTTCGTATAAAATGGTGTAGCCAAAGTTTGGACGAACTAAACATAAATATGAATATTCTAAGAGTAAGACGGTCAATCGAAAGGCCCTCACCAGCCAAGGTTCTAAATGGCGTGAGGCGTGGCGTGGCGACGAGGTCAAGCCTCTAGCCTTAGGAGCCTTGGCAGAGCCACGGTGTTTTTCAGGGCATGGCTTAAGGCAGCAAATGTGTTTATATATTATATAATATATATAGAGGTAGATAGTAGACTATGCTCCACTTAGATGGATTAGTTTCTAAATCCTACCACATCTATAGCCTTCCATCTACATTGAGATGTGTGCTTACAATTGACTAAAGTGTTACTTTACTAAAAAACAATTGTTTACATAACTAAAAAGCATGTGACCTCAATACGTCATCAATATCAAAGCAATCGATTAACACAGTTGTTAAAACTATTTGGATAATTGGATCTGAACGAAATTTGCTAATACTTGAATGAACATTGATTTTTGCATGTCCTAGTTCAACATCTTGAATAAACTTTGTTCACAATGCTGTCTAAAACCATAAAAGGAATAGTATTGATACATCATATGGACACATTTCAGCCAAGCAAGTAAACAAACACCATACTATGCATAATGCATATAATCATTAAATGAAGCTGATTTGTGGTGTATAATGCAGTTTGAGCTCATTAACCTTTTTCTCAGATTTGATGTAGATGCCATATATTTGACGAAACCATCATCAAAGTATCAGTGCATAGCCTCTGCCCCAAACCATGCATTTCAAGTCACTAACTTTCTTCTCACCAACCTTACCTCCTCAAAAAGGTAATGAATTGGATGGAGGATGGGGGAGAGGAAGGCTTGAGGGAGAAAGGTGACCGGAGACGGCGTATCGAGGATTGGAGGCAAATCGGATGGAGGAGCTAGAAAGAGGGCCGATAGATGCCGGCTGAAGAGAACTGGAAGCGGCCATCGGAAGAAGAGTGCGGACCATCAACCAACCCTCCTTCGCTCCCTTAACCCCCTCAAATAATAGAGAACGGGTGCCCTATAATGCGTGCCCTATAATGCGGTGCCCTATAATGCGGTGCCCTATAATGCGGACCCGGTACCATTTATTTATTTTTTTCGTTTTTGTGGCGCGCCTTGTGTTTTTGTGGCACGCCTTGTGTCGCCATGGCACACCATGGTGGCGTGTCGCCTCAAACAGCCTACATGGGCATTAACAGGGCGTGGGGTCGCGCCTTGCCGCCATGGCGCACCATGGCGTCGCCGTGACGAGTTTTTTAGAACCTTGTCACTAGCCAAAGGAAAGATGATGGTGATGAAGTTGGAAGGACCTTGTGCTATGAGGAAAATACTAAAAGGGAGTTTGAATAGTGTTTATAAAATTAAAAAGAAAATCACACCTAATTGAAATCTTAACCAACAAAGATGCGGAATTATAAATAAACAACAATGAACAAGCAAACACAAGGATGTTCAAGTGTTCGGATTACCCAAGTCAAACCCGACTTGTTTCCGGTAATCCTACGTCCCTACCACCTAGGTTACCACCCTGATACTCAAGCTAAAACCCTAGCTTGAGTTTTCCTCTTAACCCACTTGTAGCAACACTACAAGTGTAATCAATACACGATTGATGTCTTTGAATCCCACAGCTTGGGATCAAGCAAATTACACTCACAAACCGAGAGTAAAACCAAATAACGAAAGTTATGAAATTTGAAATAACACTTAAAAATCACTTATGCCTTGACGTAGAACTTGAAGGAGCAAAATGATTGGAGTATTGATCTCTTCCAAGATGAGAGAGTAGCCTTGTACTTGTCTTCACCAAAGCTAGAGGATGAGGAATTGATTCTAGTTGGAAGACAAGATGAGAGTTGAAATCTAGGGCTTTTGATTTGAGGAAGAGAGCTTGATTGCTTGAAAGCTTGAGATGAATGCTTGAATGGCCAAAACGCTCTTAATGGAACAATAGCATGCCCATTTATAAGTTCTCTAAAACCCTCAAAGGAAATACCAAAAGCCCCTTCAAAAGCCGTGTGGAAAATCCCAACGGATTGATTTTACATGCAAGATAGGCGACTGATGAAGAACGGACAGTCGCCTGCTGCACTGTGTCAGAGGGTAGATGAGAATTCAAACGGTAACTTACCACGTAGAACAGGCGACTGATGAAGGTTGGATAGGCACCTGAAAACAGACAGACGCTTGAAAAACCTTCAACAGGCGTCTGAGTGGCAAAGTACAAATGTTGACAAATCTCAAGAATTCTGGGCACTGACATGGTATCCACATGCGTCTGTGCCATGGGCAGGCGACTGGGAAACTAACTTCAGTCGTCTATGTGCACAAGTGAGAATCTGGCCAAAATGAAAGATCTGGACAAGGATGGACATGCGACTGATGTGGTACACACATGCACCTGTGTCATGGGCAGGCAACTGTGAAACCTGTTGGATCTGGATCTAAGCCTAGAGGTAGGGTGCATAGGCTAATAAAAAATTCTCGTGCAACCTACGAGATATCATACGCAGTTATAAGCACAAGCAGGGTAAAGAATAATCAGACTCAGATGCACATCAGATTTACACTGGTTCGATCAATCACCTCGACCTACGTCCAGCTCCCGAAAGCAAATATTTTATTACTAGTGTACATGCACAACCTTAATACCTAGAGAACCAACGTCTCTACACTCACCGGGCTCAGTACCCCACTCATCGTGTTCAACACTATCAATCCTAATAATTTCTCTCACTTAACGCCACCCGTCAAGTTCCTCTTGTCTAGACCACCACTAGAAAAGATCCCAAATAGTCACAAGAAAAGCGGTAAAGTTTCCCCTTCGGAGATCAAACTATACTACACAAAAATAATAATAAGAGTTTAGAAATCTCAGTTTTGTGCAGCCGTCGTCGTCTCTGTCAATCAGCACGTGTCAGATCTCGTCTGACGATGATGTAGTCATCTCCTCTCTATCTCGTAACTCAGGTTGCGGCAACTTGCAACTTACGGCTTTGTTGCTTCAAGGGAATGTTGCGGCAATTCCTCAAGTTAATAACGCGGCAATCACAAGAAACCATCAACTGCAACTTTTCTAATGTCTCAGCCGCAGTGTTTTACCCTCTATAACTTTTTGCTTCACCTGCAAAGAAAAGTGAAGATTAGTGGAGAAAAACAAAACTCAAAGCTAGAGAATATTAAAAACAAGTAACCATCATAAAGTAATGAGCTTGCTGACTCCCTTCAAATAAAAATAAATTGCTTGGCCTCTTCACTTTTGTGCTCCATGTTTTTGCCTGGATATGTGAGACTGCACAACATTGCAAAAGCACAACAAGGGGTACAAGTATTCAAACCAAGTCAGGGGTTCATTTAATTCGTTGTCCACTCCTTCCCATGCACCTCTCCCTTCCTTTTTCTTTTTGCTGCTCCCACTCGTTCTTCCATCCTTCCGGCAGGTCGCCTAGCACGGATGCGGCAGTTGGAGGAAGTGGTCAGCAATGCCTTTGCGTGGGTCTGCAGCACTCCCTTTCGTGGCTTGGCACCGGGTCGTCGAAGGCTATGGCACGTGCAGCAGCTTGAGGAACCTGGCTCGAGATGGCGATGACAACCTTGAGCTTCTTCACGGCAAGGTTGCAGTCACGAGGATGAACATCAGCGAGGTGTTTCTTCCGACGACTTTGACTTGTTGATCTCCACGTCATAGTGTGTGTCAGCGGCAAGGTGGTCTCACGGCAGGCTGATGGGTCGGCGATGCATGTAGTGCGGCTCCTCCTTAGGTCAGCAAGGGCTTGGAGCGGGAGCTCCCGGGGTTAGCAACCTCAAGTGCAAGGGTCGGTAGTCTTCAAGTGCAGCTGTCTGTAAGGGTTAGAAGATGATGAACGTGAAGTTTTGTCTTGCCTATATGATGCACAGGTTGCTTGAAGATTCTCAGTAGCAAGAGGACGTGAAAACTCACAGCAATGGTAGATTGCGGTAAGAAGGTTGACATGGAGTTTTGGGTTAGTCTTTTAGGATGTGCGCAAGATGGATGAAGTGCTTTGGCCCTGGGAGAGGTCTTGCGACAATGGAGTTTGATGATGGCTTGAGGCTCTTGCGTGAGGCTATAGGCAATGGATCTTGGAGAGGATGATGCTGGCTGCAATGGGTAGAAGACACTCGATTTTGGCCGACTTGGAGTTTTTTTGGGTTGTCGCACTTCCAAACCCTCATCCACCCATTCTTATTTAGGGATACATTTTAGTTGCGGCTAGGACATGCACATAGGATTAGGTCGGCATAGGATATTGGATGAGATGTATTTGGCTAGGGGAGAATCTCTAATTGATTTTCTCATGTATGAAATAGGATTTGTACTCATCCCAATATGGAATACAAATAGGAATAGGAGATGTATAGGATAGCACATGACCTATAATTGATTCTTCACATGATCTATAATTGATTTTTTCCTTAGCTCTCAACAATTGACTAAGTCCAATTGCTGTGTTTATAGCTCTTTGATCAAGTCCAATTTCTATGTGAATAGCAATTTCCCCATCTTTTGACTTATTCATCACTTTGAAGAATTACGGGCTAGCCATCCTGAAAACACTTCGCACACACGTTAAATCGTTTACGCGTGTTTGTCGTCATCAAACTGGAAGTCCTAGATCGTTGCATCCAACAATCTCTCCCTTTTGATGATGAAAAACCAATTAAGATTTGCAATTAACGATCCAAAGTAATACATCGTGATATGTGTGTGTGAAGTGTGATAATGGGAGGATGTATGCAATGATATAACACTTGATGTACAAGCATACAAACATGCAAAGATGGAAAAATAATGAGATACAAGTAAGCATGGCATGCTCCCCCTATTTTCATGCTACCCCTTGAACACATATTCACATATTCAATAATTCATTAATGCTCACCCTTAAACCAATATTCAGATATACACATATAATCATTAATGCACCAAATCTTCAATATTTTCTCCCCCTTTTGTTATCATCAAAAGCGTATACACGAAGTCTAGTTCATGTCACATGCTAAAATAAAGTATTATAAATTACAACTAACATTTGCATGTCATTTTCCTTAAAATAAGCACTTCAAATGAAAAGGGTAATGTAGACTTCTACACCATCGTGTAAGTGTCATGATTAAATAATTGAAGCACAAAGGGAGAAACTCTTTAGAGATCAACCAAAACCAATCCACAATTTCCAATAAACATGATATCACTAGGATTGATTATCTACACCTCATTAAAAATGAGTTCAAGGTACCACACCCCAAAAGCATAGCCTATAAGGACTCTTAGATGTGGGGGTGTCATTGCTTGACGAGTAACATACACCAACGCTAAAGATTACCCATAAAGCATATGTTGGATACTCATGGGTAGTATACTTGGCATGAATTGTATCTATTTGACCTACGGAGCAATATTCGTTCTTTTTCATTTTTCTTGTTTCATATTCAATTCTTTTGTGCTCAATTTTTATCCATGACAAATACACATCATATCCCTTATATTTATCAGTTATTATCAGCCTACATTCACTTTCCAACATTTCATAAAAGGATCTCCAATTGTGCAACAATATTCAATACAAGTGGGAGTAGGTGTAGGTGTAGAAATCATGTTATTCAATTTATTAAACATGTCATGCCAACCTAAGAATTCTAACATGCGCATGTAGCTATAACAATAATACAATGATTTCTACAAGGATATGAGTGACATTTATTAGTACCACTTGAATGATACAAATAGAAAAGATACTCATTAAGCACCCTTTTTTTGTTTTTTTATTTTTATTAGTAATGACTCAAGCAAACTAGCAAACAAATAAAAAATAGTTCAATCATACAAAATCTATGAAGGTATGCATTAATTTCAAAGGGGAAAAAACATATACCTTCGCGTCACCGTTTGGCTAAGGAGCTATATAATGAAAACGTTCAATGCAAGACTCCTCGCCAAATCTCCATCGTACATACACGGTAGATGCTATGTGTGACCTTGGAATCCAATAAGGTCCACTTGTGTTAGTCATCAAAAATTTAGGAACCCACACTTGTTTAAACTTTATTTTCGTGTTCCTAAACTTGCAATAATAAGATGTATGACCAACACTATCGCAAGTAAAGCGCTTTGCACATATATTTTTGACAATAGTAGGCACATTGTGAATTTTCTTAAATTTTGGCTTTTCAACATTTTTCAAACCAAATCCAAGTTCTCGTCTATTATTGCCATATAATTGATTTTCAAGTATAGTATCCAATGAATGTTTACCAATTGAAAACTTTCTTTATGACAATTCTAGACTAGTTACTTTAGAATTCGATAACACATTTTCATTCACAATCAAAGTGCATTTACTTATAAAAGTTTTCTTGTTTTCTTCTTCCTTCTTTTCAAATTCAACCGTTTTTCTTTTAAGCTCCTTATTTAGCATGCACAATTTTTCATTAAGCTCTTTAATCACATAGTCTTTTTTAGTTTCAAGCTTAATTAGATCTTGCTTAAGCATGCTAATATCATTCAATAAAGGACAGGAAAGACAATTAGCTTTTTCATGCAACTTAGAGTTCTTTTTTCCAACAAAGCAATAGTAGAATCTCTTGCGACAATTTTTCCTTTTAGTTCCTTAATTTCTAATATCATGTTGTAAGTGTCTTGTTGCATTTCATCATTGTAATTTCTATAATCTTCTAATGTGGATTCAAGCGCTTCAATTTCCTCTTGCATGCCTTTACAAATAATTAGAAGTTCAGCTTTACTACCAGATTTTACCTCTTCTTTTGCCATGAGGCAGAGGGAAGAGTGTGCACAATCCTTATTCTCATCGTCGCTATCCATGCTCCACGTTCGCACCACATCTTTTCCTTTTTTCTCCGCAATATTAGCTGTGTCTTGTGGGCAATCCTTTATAACGTGACCCAGCTTAGATGAATTTTAGAAGGATTATAATGGTTAGAACGATTAAACCTTTGTTGCATGTCAGCTCTTCCTTGAGGAGTCATGATGTATCTTCTGAAGCCGCTGACCATCAACGCTATCTCCTCCTCCTCATCGTCATCTTCACTAGCTTGAAGAGCTAGTGGCTTTGGAACTTTTTCCTTCTCCTCTGGTTTCTCTCTAGCCTCGATATTCTGCAGCTCAAGCTCGTGAGACATTAAGTTGCCTAACAAGTCCTTCACTCCATCTGCGATAGATCTTTCACTTCTTGGATGGCAATGACCTTATGACTGAAAGAGCTTGACAGCGCCCTTAAGATTTTCCTTACATGTTCAAGGTTAGAATATGGCTTATAGAGGGAGCTAGATTTGTAGACGATGTTGGTGAACCTCATAAACACATCTGATATGGATTCTGATGGTAGCATGCGAAAGCCCTTGTACTCTGTGCTCAAAAGTGCAAGTCTAGACTCCTTCACCTGTGACGTTTCCTCGTGTGTCACCTCCAGTGTATGCCATATTTCCTGCGCAGTTTGACAATGCGAGATACGATTAAATTCAGATTTATCAAGAGCATTCATTGCTTTTCCATTTAAAGAATATAATTTCCAATCATTATCATCACACTTGTCTTCAGGTTTAAGCATATCAATATTTTCAATTTTAATAACAGGTGGTTTATAACCTCTTTCGACAATGTGCCAAACTTTATAATCAACAGATATCAATTAGATTTTCATCCTAGATTTCCAATAAGCATAATCTACTCCATTAAATTTTGGGGGTCGTGATATGGACCGACCTTTAGAAAAGCACAATCAATAGAGTTATTCATGGTCAATATATGCTAGATCCTATAACCTCCTCTGATACCACTTGTTGGATCTGGATCTAAGCCTAGAGGAGGGGTGAATAGGCTTTCTCGTGCAACCTACGAGATATCACACGCAGTTATAATCACAAACATGGTAAATAATAATCAGACTCAAATGCACATCAGATTTACCCTGGTTCGATCGATCACCTCAACCTACCTTCAGTCCCGAAAGCAAATATTTTATTAATAGTATACATGCACAAGCTTAATAGCTAGAGAACCAACGTCTCTACCCTCACAGGCTCAGTACCACACTCACCGTATTCAACACTATCAATCCTAATATTTGCTCTCACTTGACGCCACCCGTCAAGTTCATCTTGTCTAGACCACAACTAGACAAGATTCCAAATAGTCACTTGACGCCACCCGTCAAGTTCATCTTGTCAGACCACAACTAGACAAGATTCCAAATAGTCACAAGAAAAGCGGTAAAGTTTTCCCTACGGAGATCAAACTATACTACACAAAAATAATAATAAGA
Organism: Scilla litardierei; assembly: GCA_030789695.1. Classification (NCBI taxonomy): domain Eukaryota; kingdom Viridiplantae; phylum Streptophyta; class Magnoliopsida; order Asparagales; family Asparagaceae; genus Scilla; species Scilla litardierei. Next base: position 132,923,175 of record CM061136.1, on the reverse strand, counting down.
GTTTAGAAATCTCAGTTTTGTACAGCCGTCGTCGTCTCTGTCAATCAGCACGTGTCAGATCTCGTCTGACGATGATGTAGTCATCTCCTCTCTATCTCGTAACTCAGGTTGCGGCAACTTGCAACTTACGGCTTTGTTGCTTCAAGGGAATGTTGCGGCAATTCCTCAAGTTAATGACGCGGCAATCACAAGAAACCATCAACTGCAACTTTTCTAATGTCTCTGCCGCAATGTTTTACCCTCTGTTACTTTTTGGTTCACCTGCAAAGAAAAGTGAAGATTAGTGGAGAAAAACAAAACTCAAAGCTAGAGAATATTAAAAACAAGTAACCATCATAAAGTAATGAGCTTGCTGACTCCCTTCAAATAAAAATAAAGTGCTTGGCCTCTTCATTTTTGTGCTCCATGTTTTTGCCTGGATATGTGAGACTGCACAACATTGCAAAAGCACAACAAGGGGTACAAGTATTCAAACCAAGCCAGGGGTTCATTTAATTCGTTGTCCACTCCTTCCCATGCACCTCTCCCTTCCTTTTTCTTTTTGCTGCTCCCACTCGTTCTTCCCTCCTTCCTGCAGGTCGCCTAGCACGGATGCGGCAGTTGGAGGAAGTGGTCAGCAATGCCTTTGCGTGGGTCTGCAGCACTCCCTTTCGTGGCTTGGCACCGGGTCGTCGAATGCTATGGCACGTGCAGCAGCTTGAGGAACCTAGCTCGAGATGGTGATGGCAACCTTGAGCTTCTTCACGGCAAGGTTGCAGTCACGAGGATGAACAGCAGCGAGGTGTTTCTTCCGACGACTTCGACTTGTTGATCTCCACGTCACAGTGTGTGTCAGCGGCAAGGTGGTCTCACGGCAGGCTGATGGGTCGGGGATGCATGTAGTGCGGCTCCTCCTTAGGTCAGCAAGGGCTTGGTGCGGGAGCTCCTGGGGTCAGCAACCTCAAGTGCAAGGGTCGGTAGTCTTCAAGTGCAGCTGTTTGTAAGGGTTAGAAGATGATGAACGTGAAGTTTTGTCTTGCCTATATGATGCACAGGTTGCTTGAAGATTCTCAGTAGCAAGAGGACGTGAAAACTCACAGCAATGGTAGATTGCGGTAAGAAGGTTGACATGGAGTTTTGGGTTAGTCTTTTAGGATGTGCGCAAGATGGAAGAAGTGCTTTGGCCCTGGGAGAGGTCTTGCGATAATGGAGTTTGATGATGGCTTGAGGCTCTTGCGTGAGGCTATAGGCAATGGATCTTGGAGAGGATGATGCTGGCTGCAATGGGTAGAAGACACTCGATTTTGGCCGACTTGGAGTTTTTTTTGGGTTGTCGCACTTCCAAACCCTCATCCACCCATTCTTATTTAGGGATACATTTTAGTTGCGGCTAGGACATGCACATAGGATTAGGTCGGCATAGGATATTGGATGACATGTATTTGGCTAGGGGAGAATCTCTAATTGATCTTCTAATTGATTTTCTCATGTATGAAATAGGATTTGTACTCATCCCAATATGGAATACAAATAGGAATAGGAGATGTATAGGATAGCACATGACCTATAATTGATTCTTCACATGATCTATAATTGATTCTTTCCTTAGCTCTCCACAATTGACTAAGTCCAATTGCTGTGTTTATAGCTCTTTGATCAAGTCCAATTGCTATGTGAATAGCAATTTCCCCATCTTTTGACTTATTCATCACTTTGAAGAATTACGGGCTAGCCATCCTGAAAACACTTCGCACGCACGTTAAATCGTTTACGCGTGTTTGTCGTCATCAAACTGGAAGTCCTAGATCGTTGCATCCAACAATCTCTCCCTTTTGATGATGAAAAACCAATTAAGATTTGCAATTAACGATCCAAAGTAATACATCGTGATATGTGTGTGTGAAGTGTGATAATGGGAGGATGTATGCAATGATATAACACTTGATGTACAAGCATACAAACATGCAAAGATGGAAAAATAATGAGATACAAGTAAGCATGGCATGCTCCCCCTATTTTCATGCTACCCCTTGAACACATATTCACATATTCAATAATTCATTAATGCTCACCCTTAAACCAATATTCAGATATGCACATATAATCATTAATGCACCAAATCTTCAATATTTTCTCCCCCTTTTTTTATCATCAAAAGCGTATACACGAATTCTAGTTCATGTCACATTCTAAAATAAAGTATTATAAATTACAACTAACATTTGCATGTCATTTTCCTTAAAATAAGCACTTCAAATGAAAAGGGTAATGTAGACTTCTACACCATCGTGTAAGTGTCATGATTAAATAATTGAAGCACAAAGGGAGAAACTATTTAGAGATCAACCAAAACCAATCCACATTTTCCAATAAACATGATATCACTAGGATTGATTATCTACACCTCATTAAAAATGAGTTCAAGGTACCACACCCCAAAAGCATAGCCTATAAGAACTCTTAGATGTGGGGGTGTCATTGCTTGACGAGTAACATACACCAACGCTAAAGATTACCTATAAAGCATATGTTGGATACTCATGGGTAGTATACTTGTCATGAATTGTATCTATTTGACCTACGGAGCAATATTCGTTCTTTTTCATTTTTCTTGTTTCATATTCAATTCTTTTGTGCTCAATTTTTATCCATGACAAATACACATCATATCCCTTATATTTATCAGTTATTATCAGCCTACATTCACTTTCCAACATTTCATAAAAGGATCTCCAATTGTGCAACAATATTCAATACAAGTGGGAGTAGGTGTAGGTGTAGAAATCATGTTATTCAATTTATTAAACATGTCATGCCAACCTAAGAATTCTAACATGCGCATGTAGCTATAACAATAATACAATGATTTCTACAAGGATATGAGTGACATTTATTAGTACCACTTGAATGATACAAAGAGAAAAGATACTCATTAAGCACCCTTTTTTTGTTTTTTTATTTTTATTAGTAATGACTCAAGCAAACTAGCACACAAATAAAAAATAGTTCAAGCATACAAAATCTATGAAGGTATGCATTAATTTCAAAGAGGAAAAAACATATACCTTCACGTCACCGTTTGGCTAAGGAGCTATATAATGAAAACGTTCAATGCAAGACTCCTCGCCAAATCTCCATCGTACCTAAACGGTAGATGTTATATGTGACCTTGGAATCCAATAAGGTCCACTTGTGTTAGTCATCAAAAATTTAGGAACCCACACTTGTTTAAACTTTATTTTCGTGTTCCTAAACTTGCAATAATAAGATGTATGACCAACACTATCGCAAGTAAAGCGCTTTGCACATATATTTTTGACAATAGTAGGCACATTGTGAATTTTCTTAAATTTTGTCTTTTCAACAATTTTCAAACCAAATCCAAGTCCTCGTCTATTATTGCCATATAATTGATTTTCAAGTATAGTATCCAATGAATGTTTACAAATTGAAAACTTTCTTAATGACAATTCTAGACTAGTTACTTTAGATTTCGATAACACATTTTCATTCACAATCAAAGTGCATTTACTTATAAAAGTTTTCTTGTTTTCTTCTTCCTTCTTTTCAAATTCAACCGTTTTTCTTTTAAGCTCGTTATTTAGCATGCACAATTTTTCATTAAGCTCTTTAATCACATAGTCTTTTTTAGTTTCAAGCTTAATTAAATCTTGCTTAAGCATGCTAATATCATTCAATAAAGGACAGGAAAGACAATTAGCTTTTTCATGCAACTTAGAGTTCTTTTTTCCAATAAAGCAATAGTAGAATCTCTTGCGACAATTTTTCCTTTTAGTTCCTTAATTTCTAATATCATGTTGTAAGTGTCTTGTTGCATTTCATCGTTGGAATTTCTATAATCTTCTAATGTGGATTCAAGCGCTTCAATTTCCTCTTGCATGCCTTTACAAATAATTAGAAGTTCAACTTTACTACCAGATTTTACCTCTTCTTTTGCCATGAGGCAGAGGGAAGAGTGTGCACAATCCTTATTCTCATCGTCGCTATCCATGCTCCACGTTCGCACCACATCTTTTCCTTTTTTCTCCGCAATATTAGCTGTCTTGTGGGCAATCCTTTATAACATGACCCAGCTTAGATGAATTTTAGAAGGATTATAATGGTTAGAACGATTAAACCTTTGTTGCATGTCAGCTCTTCCTTGAGGAGTCATGATGTATCTTCTGAAGCCTCTGACCATCAACGCTATCTCCTCCTCATCATCGTCATCTTCACTAGCTTGAAGAGCTAGTGGCTTTGGAGCTTTTTCTTTCTCCTCTGGTTTCTCTCTAGCCTCGATATTCTGTAGCTCAAGCTCGTGAGACATTAAGTTGCCTAACAAGTCCTCCACTCCATCTGTGATAGATCTTTCACTTCTTGGATGGCAGTGACCTTATGACTGAAAGAGCTTGGCAGCGCCCTTAAGATTTTCCTTACATGTTCAAGGTTAGAATATGGCTTATAGAGGAAGCTAGATTTGTAGACGATGTTGGTGAACCTCATAAACACCTCTGATATGGATTCTGATGGTAGCATGCGAAAGCCCTTGTACTCTGTGCTCAAAAGTGCAAGTCTAGACTCCTTCACCTGTGACGTTTCCTCGTGTGTCACCTCCAGTGTATGCCATATTTCCTGCGCAGTTTGACAATGCGAGATACGATTAAATTCAGATTTATCAAGAGCATTCATAGCTTTTCCATTTAAAGAATATAATTTCCAATCATTATCATCACACTTGTCTTCAGGTTTAAGCATATCAATATTTTCAATTTTAATAACAGGTGGTTTATAACCTCTTTCGACAATGTGCCAACCTTTATAATTAACAGATATCAATTAGATTTTCATCCTAGATTTCCAATAAGCATAATCTACTCCATTAAATTTTGGGGGTCGTGATATGGACCGACCTTTAGAAAAGCACAATCAATAGAGTTATTCATGGTCAATATATGCTAGATCCTATAACCTCCTCTGATACCACTTGTTGGATCTGGATCTAAGCCTAGAGGAGGGGTGAATAGGCTTTCTCGTGCAACCTACGAGTTGTCACACGCAGTTATAATCACAAACATGGTAAATAATAATCAGACTCAAATGCACATCAGATTTACCCTGGTTCGATCGATCACCTCAACCTACCTTCAGTCCCGAAAGCAAATATTTTATTAATAGTATACATGCACAAGCTTAATAGCTAGAGAACCAACGTCTCTACCCTCACAGGCTCAGTACCCCACTCACCGTATTCAACACTATCAATCCTAATATTTGCTCTCACTTGACGCCACCCGTCAAGTTCATCTTGTCTAGACCACAACTAGACAAGATTCCAAATAGTCACTTGACGCCACCCGTCAAGTTCATCTTGTCAGACCACAACTAGACAAGATTCCAAATAGTCACAAGAAAAGCGGTAAAGTTTTCCCTACGGAGATCAAACTATACTACACAAAAATAATAATAAGAGTTTAGAAATCTCAGTTTTGTGCAGCCGTCGTCGTCTTTGTCAATCAGCACGTGTCAGATCTCGTCTGACGATGATGTAGTCATCTCCTCTCTATCTCGTAACTCAGGTTGCGGCAACTTGCAACTTACGGCTTTGTTGCTTCAAGGGAATGTTGCTTCAAGGGAATGTTTTACCCTCATTACTTTTTGGTTCACCTGCAAAGAAAAGTGAAGATTAGTGGTGAAAAACATAACTCAAAGCTAGAGAATATTAAAAACAAGTAACCCTCATAAAGTAATGAGCTTGCTGACTCCCTTCAAATAAAAATGAAGTGCTTGGCCTCTTCACTTTTGTGCTCCATGTTTTTGCCTGGATATGTGAGCCTGCACAACATTGCAAAAGCACAGTAAGGGGTACAAGTATTCAAACCAATTCAGGGGTTCATTTAATTCGTTGTCCCCCTTCCCATGCGCCTCTCCCTTCCTTTTTCTTTTTGCTACTCCCACTCGTTCTTGCATCCTCCTTCCTGCAGGTCGCCTAGCACGGATGCGGCAGTTGGAGTAAGTGGTCGGCAATGCCTTTGCGTGGGTCTGCAGCACTCCCTTTCGTGGCTTGGCACCGGGTCGTCGAAGGCTATGGCGCGTGCAGCAGCTTCTTGAGGAACTTGGCTCGAGATGGCGACAACAACGTCGAGCTTCTTCATGGTGAAGTTGCAGCCACGAGGATGAACGGTAGCGAGGTGTTTCTTCCGACGACTTCGACTTGTTGATCTCCACGTCACACCGTGTGTCGGCGGCAAGGTGGTCTCACGACAGGCTGATGGGTCGACGATGCATGTAGTGCGGCTCCTCCTTAGGTCAGCAAGGGCTTGGTGCGGGAGCTCCTAGGGTCGGCAACCTCAAGTGCAATGGTCGGTAGTCTTCAAGTGCATCTGTTTGTAAGGGGTTTGAAGATGATGAACGTGAAGTTTTGTCTTGCCCATATGATGCACAAGTTTCTCGAAGATTCTCAGCAGCAAGAGGACTTGAAAACTCACGGTAATGGTAGATTACGGCAAGAAGGTTGACCTGGAGTTTTGGGCTACTCTTTTAGGATGTGCGCAAGATGGAAGAAGTGCTCTGGCCCTGGGAGAGGTCTTGTGGCAATGGAGTTTGATGATGGCTTGAGGCTCTTGCGTGAGGCTATAGGTAATGGATCTTGGAGAGGATGATGCTGGCCGCAAGGGGTAAAAGAGACTCGATTTTGGCCGACTTGGAGTTTTCTTTTTGGGTTGCCGCACCTCCAAGTCCTCATCCACCTATTCTTATATAGGGGTAGGGTTTAGTTGCAGCTAGGGCATGCACATAAGATTAGGTCGGCATAGGAGATTGGATGAGATGTATTTGGCTAGGGGAGAATCTCTAATTGATCTTCTAATTGATTTTCTCATGTATGAAATATGATTTGTACTCATCCCAATATGGAATACAAATAGGAATATGAGATATATATGATAACACATTGTAACGACCCGCTCTCCGGGCCCGTTACTTATTTGATTTATTTGCAGGTCTTGCAGTTTACCAGTGAAATCAGCATAGCCACAACTCAGAGATGTACCAAATACTCAACCAGCGTTCAACATTATTACAGTTCAAATAAAAGTACAAACAAGCAGAAGCACTCACACACACAAATACATAAAAAGGAAAAGTGCTGAAAGGAAATATGGAATGGAAATACATAGCACAACACGTACACAAGTACAAATAGCTAAAACTCCGCGGCTTCTGGGTCAAATGCAGGCTCCTCAAACTCTGGAGCAATCTCCTCAATCAGGTCGTCGTCTGCCGGTGCCATAAGTGGAATCAAAGGTAAGTCACAACAATTCTAAATAAAGAAAAGGAGTGCTGTACAAATATGACGAAGGTAACTGCGTACAAGCAAACCAAAGTGAAAGTAAAGTACGGTGTCTCTGTACAAGTGTAGAAAGTAAAGTGTAGTGTCTGTACAAGTGTAGAAAGTATGGTGCATGTACTGAAAAGAAGTAACCGTGCAAGCTACACTAGAACTACGTGACTCAAGTAGGAGGGTACAATATGTGACCGTTGGGTTCATCTCTTGCCCGGGTGCGCTTACCTAGACGAATGCCGAAAACCCAGGCAACTAGACAGGATGCTGGCGAGCAGCATATATGTTTGCCGAAGCACAGACAGCTAAACAGGATGCCGAAACCCAGGCAGCTAGACATGTAGATGAACTCTAGTCACTCCCGCACTCTCACAAACTGTGAGTTACTCCAAAACCCCGGTGATGTGTCAAGTACAAGTTCATTACAGGATGTTTCACAGGATATTCCACACGATGTTCCACATGTTACTAGTCAAACCATGCCAACTGGTTGACTTTCTTATTGAAAACCAGAAAGTAGGATAAAGACAAGTCCAACACCAAAAGCTGTTACTTCCGTGCTTTGAGCACGTGGTAGTGTGGTATATCACACAATTTACCCAAGTTGATGGTTGTGTGCTACAACCACCAAATAAAGTTGGTAAAGCAATCTTTGGTTGATTACTTTCCTATTAGGTCTCTAGTTCGGTTCAAGTCAAATAGCCGTTTGAGGCTATATGTGTGTCAACGCATTCATACAAGTACAATAGCTGATTTTCTAATTCTAGAACCTGTCGTGACTTACAAAATCCAATGTCGTCGTAGTAAGCCGGAAGAGGATCTAGGGCTTCCGCGGAGGCTGGTGCACAAGAATCTGCAACACATAAATAACTGGTTAGAGACACGACATTTCTATATAAATACTTAGATCGCTTTGATTTTCAAAACCGGTTGAAACGGTGTCAGAAATCGTTCAAAATTTTTATATAAGCTGAAAATAAATATTATAATTTTACTGCAAAAGGAAAATATTTTCAGAAGCTCCTGCTATTTTTTATAATTTTCAGAAGCTCAAAAATAACTTTAAAAACCCATATTACTTAAGCAACGTATAACTTCCGTAATTTATTCCGGGAGCAATACTAGTCGGAAATACTTGAATGAGCAGTCAAAACGACCGACTCGAAGATTACTATTACATATATTTTTATCACTATCAGTGTACGTGAAAACAGAGGGCTACGGTTTTTAGAATGAATTATACATTTTAATTTTTTAGGATAAAAAATGATTCTGGAAAAAGTAAGCCTCTGATCGAGATGAGACCAGCGTCATTGGATCCGGAATATTGTTTTCGATTTTTTGGAGCTAGATTTTTCTGAGGCCTATATTTTTACCTATCAATTTAAAACCATTTATCCTTATTTAATATTTTATAAAATACCGTATACAAAAACGTATATACGTATTTGTTTTTAAAAAAATCACGTTATAAACTTTTACCCATCATCGTTCTCAGCATGCAGCGACAGCGATGGGGGTCTCGACGGCGGCGGCGGCCTTCGTGGCGGAAGACGGCGACAGGAGGCGGAGTTGGCACCGGAGCAGGGAGAGGGGCGGCGACTCGATCGTCGCGGTGATGACGCTACCGGAGCTGGGCTGAGCGTGGGTGTCACGGAGGCGGGGCGGTCGTCGTGCGAAGGTGGCACCTCGGGGATGAGGAGGAGGCGGAGCGTCGGCGTGGTCGGGGAGCTGTGCTTTGCGGTGGCGGAGTCGTCGTGGGGAGCTGGAGGTTGACGACGGCAAGGCATGGTGTCAGAGAGGCGGCGAGCATGGGGCGGGGCTGGGCGCAGTGGCGGTTGGAGGGGTACAGCTCTCCGACGTCGAGAGGGGCGCACGGCGGGTCGTGGCGGCGCTGGGGGAGTTGACGCGGCGATGGCGAGGGAGCAGTGGCGGTCAAGGTGGCGGGGCGACGGCGACTCGCCTGAGGGAGGGACTTCGGGCATGGGGTCGCTGTGAGTCCGCCGGCGGCAATGGGAAAAGAGCGGGGAGAGAGTGAGAGGGGAATGGGTTTTTTTTGAAAATAAAAAGAGAGGCGGGAGAGAGAGAGAGATAGGGAGATATTGTATGTGTGAGATGGGTATGTTTTGGGATTTCAAACGGGAGATGAGAGGCTGTGTGCCTTGACATTGTGCTGGGGATGGGGGCGAAATTTATAGAGTTAGGAAAACACAGTATTTAACAACAACAACAACAACAATAGTAATAGCTATGGTGTTAAATGAAACCATACCCTAGTGTCGGATCTGACCTATAAAAGGGATTGGTTAATGGGGGTGGTTAGGAAAATAATTAGGGGTAAATGTAACTAGTTAAAAGTAGTTACTAATAGTAAAAATGTCATTAGTAAAAGTAATTAGCAAAGCGGAGGAATACAACTCCGTTTTTACATCTTACTCCGAAAAATTACGAAAACATACCCATAGGATCGTATCGTCGCGAGAATCGCGTATACGAGATCCGTTTTGGGATTTGAGTTACGGAGATACTAGTATTAGGCCAAAATGTTTAAAAAGCGGGTTTGCGGGTTCTAAGTTGATTTGATATTAGAAAAGTACGAAATTAACGTGGAGAGCCCTAAATGATCTTAGGATGCTACTGTAGAAGTTTGAAAATGTTTTGAAAATGTTTGAATAGAAAATTAATTCGTTGAGCCAAAACGGTAATAATGGAAAATGAATTTTTATCAAAATGTCGAGGCATTTGATGAAATCTGAACTTACTGAAATACATCATAACTATTTTGTTCAAAATATTTTTATAAGAAAATTTTGAAATCATTAAAAACTCCTGATCAACCATTACACAGTACTCTTTTAAAATGAAATTTCGTTAAATATTTAATTTAAATGTATTGGAAAAATACAGGCCGTTACACACATGATCTCTAATTGATTCTCTCATTGGCTCTCCACAATTGACCAAGTCTAATTGCTGTATGTATAGCTCTTTGATCAAGTCTAATTGCTATGTGAATAGCAATTTTCCATCTTTTGACTTAGTCATCACTTTGAAGAATTACGGGCTAGCCATCCTGAAAACACTTCCACACACGTTAAATCGTTCACGCGTGTTTGTCGTCATCAAACTGGAAGTCCTAGATCTTTGCATCCAACAAAACCTACATCAAGCGCCTGATTGTACAAGTGCGAAAGTTGACAAAACTTGGAATCTTTGAGCAAGATGATACATGCGATTATTGAACAAAGTTCAGGCGCCGGCAACTAGACAGGCGCCTGTACAGTGGACATCGGTCGCCAGTTAGAATTGAATACAGCAAACCCAAAGAAACATATCAAAAGTGTGCATAAAAGACGACTGTAGAACAAATCACATGCGCCTGATAAACGTTCAACAGTTGCCTGTTTAAAGTCTAAAATGCACAACTCAGGGAATAAAGAGTTAGAGTTCTAGGGAATGAGTTCTAATGAATTCCTAGGCTAGATTGAGTGATGTGTGAGTGCTCCAACAATATACTACTTCAAGGCTACATTCTAATGAGAAAGAATAAAGAGAATAAAAGATTTTACATTGAATTAGCTTCTCTTCCTTCTCTTGCATAATCTTGAAGTATTTAAAAGCTTCTATCTTTATCTTGATCACCCAATCTTCAACTCTTTTAGTTTTATTTGATCTTTGAGTGTCATTCATTGCAATTGATCTTTATGATTAGCTTATGCAATGAATTAACTGCATGGAGTGGATTAGTCACAAGTATTTATGTTTGCTTATCATCAAAACCAAGAAGGGAGAAGTCCAATACTCAACAGAAGTGAGTATACGGTTCAACATATGAAAGATCACTCTAATTGCTGTCAAAGGAGGGCATAGAAGGGTGTATAAAGATTCGTTCAAAGGGTGGAATATAAGTTCAAGAGTTTCAAAGAAGGTAATGAGGATCAAGGAAGATGGGTAATAAGGATGCTTCACCTGTACATCCTACACATGTGAGAACTTGAGACACCCTGTACTCGAGGTCAATTGAGTATTTTATACCGTAAATCCTGATCTTACTTTATTGTTCACGAGGTAGTTAGCGCGGACCTGCGTGGGCCACCAAACATGTAACGACCCACTCTCAGGGGGCTATTACTTATTTACTAAACTCGCAGATTCTGCAGATAACCAGTAAAAACAATATAGCACACCATGTAGAGATGTACAAAATACTAAAGTATGGTCCATTTTATTACACTCCATACTGAAGTACAATACATCACATAAGCTCTCACACTAAGTACATGAAAGATAAAGCGAAACAATATACATAAGAAAGTACACAACTCTAATCTGGAAGTCGACAGTCTCAGGGTCGAACTCTGGCTCATCGATTTCAGTAGCCTCTTCTCCAACCTGTGTGTCGTCTGACGGTACCACGAAGATGGAACTATAGGTAAGTCACAACAATTCTACCAATAGAAATGAAAGCAGTGCAAAGTATGGAACATGCTATGAAAAGTAACTAAAGATGATTATGCAAGTGTGACGAGTACAAGTGACAGTGCGAGTGCGACAAGTAATGTATGAGGGCAACTGTGGAAACAAGCATGCATATACTGTAACAATAGTAAACATGCAAAGTACAGAACAAGATGAGCATTTAATTAAATGGTTATTGTGGTGCTAGCAGTAATTATCTAAACTATGTGACTCACGTAGGAGAGTGCAGTATGCAACCATGTGCCACCTTGTTTGCCACAGGGAGCTAATCCCGGGCGTCTACACATAACTTTTGAAACGGGTGAGAGATTATACATTTGAAACGGGACTTGAGTGGACAGGTGAGGTGACTCTGGTCATAGCTCACACACACACTACAATGAGTTACCTCAAACCACAGTGATGTGTCATGTGTATCAAATATATTTTTATTAGAGATGTTTCACAAGATGTTCCACAAGATATTTCACAAGATATTCAACAAGATGTACTACAAGATATTTCGCAAAAAATTTCATAAGATATTCCACGAGATATTCCACAAGATGTACCACATGACGTTCCAATAATTCATTAGCATTTACTAAGTTATAGATGGCATGCAACAAGTGTTGTGACTATTTAACATTGGCAAAGTGTAACAGGTGTAGCGATATTTCATGCATGGATTTCCACTGACAACTATAGAAACACAACATGCATGGTGAACGTGATGAGTGAGATAATATCGTGATCATGGGTTCATATACGATGAGTATAGTAGAGAGATGCATGTAAAGGGTCGAAATAACTATAATCAATGTTCGCACTAGATGATAATTGGAATTCTTGTTTGATCCACACAAACACGACCAGTCAGATTTGGCCAAACATGTCATTATCCCCTGGTAAGGTGATCCAAACTTGGACACAAATGATTTTAGATACCAGCTCGGGGTCCAATATCAAAAACGCCGATTATCACTTTTACTCCATCAATATAGTTATACGTTATGGTAAAGTAGTTAATATGTAGTTGAGTATTTCTCTAGTTAATTAGATCTCTACGTTGGCAATATCGTATGTTTAAGTCAATAGTCGTTCTGAGACTATATGCGATATCACAAGTTCAGTTCCTTATTTAATTAGGTTTCTACGTTGGCAATATCGTATGTCCAAGATAGTCATCTCTATGCTATGTTCATACGTTATTGTATGGTTCATACTAGTACCATTGTTTAAACTTCTAAAGCAAGAATTAGGGTGACTTACGGGTTTCAAGGTCGTTGAGAGAAGTCGAGACTTAAGCTAAAGCTAACAGGGGTGCTTGTGTGCGAGAAACGGTACCTGCAAACATAAGAAATGACCGGTTATAGGTCACACTATTTTCTATCTATTTATCGTAACATTTGTATTTTCATTATAGCTTAAAACGGGTCAAAACGTACTATTAATTTTTATATATGCTAGATGTGAAGAATATAATTTTATCTAGGAAGAAAATAATTTTCTAAAGCTCATAGGTATTTTTTTCTAATTTTTAAACCCTTAAAATCAGTTTTATAGATTTAAAATGAATTAAAAACTAATTTTAGAAATTATAAAATAATTATCGTAAACGTTCATCGATTTAATTAGAAAAATATACGTGTCAGAAATTTTCATATGATATGTCAAAATGTTACTCTTGACTAGTAGAATATGAAGGTATTTTTGTATTTGAAAAATACGCGTAATATGAGAATATACGTATTTTAAAAACAAATTAGAATTAATTACGTATAACTTTGAAAATTCATTTTTAATAGGGTTATTTAGTACCGACCCCCTGTGTTTTCTCCGAAATTAGCAACACCCCCCTATGGTTTCAATAATTAGTAAGACCCCCCCCCCCCCCCCCCCCCCCCGATTGCACCCAATTTTGGACCCCCCCGCCTATAGGAAGACCCCCCTAAACAGGGGGAGGGGGGTCCAAAATTGGGTGCCATAGGGGGTCTTACTAATTATTGAAACCATAGGGGGGTGTTGCTAATTTCGGAGAAAACACAGGGGGTCGGTACTAAATAACCCTTTTTAATAAACTAAGTTTCTGATTGGGATGATTCTAGCGTCTACGCGTTCTCTGCGATGAACTGGATTTTTCGGTGGTCTCCGGTATTTTTCTGATGCATATTTTATTTACTATGAATTTAATTCAATAATCTCATATAATATATTATTATATGTATATATGTATACGTATTTTATACGTATTCTACCTTCGTTCTCTTCTCGCATGCAGCAGGAGGGAGGGAGTTTCTCGACGAAGGCCACCGGCGGTGCATTGTCGGGCAGCAAAGGAGGGCGGAGGACCGGTTACAGGCGGGGCGGCGAACGACGAGGCGGGTCGCCGGCGTCCGGCGGGGAAACACATCGACAGGAAGCGGTGGGCTCGCGGGGCTGGGCTGTGTTAGGTTTCGGCGTGGACTCACGATGGAGGGGGCTGCGGGTGGTGTTGCGGCATTAGTAGCTGCGGCGGGGAGGTGGCGGCTATCCTGGGGAAGCGGCGGTGGCTGTCGGCGTTGGGTTGGGGGAGATGGGAGGCGGCGGGGTGTCGGTCTGGGAGTAATGGAGGATGGGGCTCGTCAGCATCGTCGGTGAGCGGAGGAGGGCGGCAGGTGGCGGTTGGAGGGGTGGTCGGTGTAGCGGAGGCGGCGGAGGCGGAGGCGGAGGCGGAGGAGGATGAGGCGGCTTGGCTGCGGGAGGTTTTCGACGTGGAGAGGGAAGAGGGGCATCAGTTGTCGATAGGTTTGGCTGAGAGAGGAGAGGGTTAAATGGGGGGTTTATTTAAGGATTAATAATATTATAATATTATATTAGTATTAATGAGGGTATTAATGGGGTTAAAGGGGGATGAATTAGTTTAGGGGAGGAAAACGTGAACCCATATTTTCCTCAATGGCTGCATTTAGGGTTAAGTAATCCGGTAATTAGATAATAGTAAAATCGTAATTAGTGACTAATTAGTAAAACCATATACTATTATTATCTTAATATTAAAATATTACTTTTCACATATGACTCCGAAAAATTACGAAAAATGCCACTTGTTCGTATCGTCGTGTAGATCATGAAAACGAATTCCATTTTGAATTTTGAGCTACGAAAATAGGAGTTTTGGGGCCAAAACATTTGAGTTGTGGGTTTGCGGGGTTTAAATCGATTTGACGCCAGAAAAATACGTGAAAAATATCGGGGATACTAAATAACCATAGAAGCATGTTATAAAAGTTTGAAACCATTTTCATAACGTTTACTTAGAATAATAATTAATAAGGCTATTTCATTGATATTTGTATAGAAAAATATAATAAAAATTATTTATAGATATTTGATAATTCTTAAAATTATGGAAATAAATTATAAGTATCTTGATGATACACCAAATATTTTATATAATTATTTTTGAAACTATTTTTGATATTATAATCATGACAAACCATTTTAAAATATCGTTGAAATTATATATACTATTGTTTCGGCGTGTTTTCTCACCATAAGTTGATAGTCTGGAGGTCCAGAGGTCGTTGCTGTCACGTGAGACGGGGACGGCCATTCGGTCGGCCGCACGTTCAGTTGAGCTGGAAGGCACAGATCCGTGCATCGACGCGCCGAAGGGTAGCTTCAGCGATGCGACAGCCTCCTGGATTGGTCGGCCGAACGGACTCGAGCTCGAGGGCATCCTGATCCGAATGGCGGGACACCAAAGGGAAGCTTTGGCGGGTTGACGTCTCCTTTGATTTGCACAAACTAGGGAGCTCGTCAGGGGTCGGACATTGGTTCCGACCAAGTCCCCTCCGATGCTTTAGTCAGATGGTGACTAAGAGGTACTCGGTGGAATCGAGTTTGGCTCACGGAGAGACCAATCATGAGTTCTCGGGCCGAGCTGTGGAGGAGAAAGGTGTGAGGCGGAAGGTGTTAGGAAATGGTAGTGGTATACCTCCATTGTCGATCTCGGAGATCCCCTTTGGTGATGATGCCACTCCTCTTCATCTACGTGAGCCCCTCGTAGTAATGGGCAATGATGAGACCTTATTGTTGTGCCCCGCTAAGCTACTGCACATGTACTAGAGGGGGGGGTGAATAGTACTTTAAAATAATTAAGAGATTTATTCCTAACTATTGTGCAATGAACAAACGACAATGCGGAATAAACAACAATCAACAAGAATTAAACATACGCAAACAAAGCATGTAACGGGTTCGGATCCACCCAAGTCTCTCCGACTTGTTTCTGGTGATCCTACGTCACAACCACCTGGATCCCCTCCGGATACTTGAGTTAGAAACCCTAACTCAAGATTTAGCACTATGAAATTTTTGTGAAAAACCTTCACAAGACCAAATCATACAAATGATATGTGACTCCCACAAAGCGGGATCACAACCTCTCTCACAACCGAGAGACACAATTCAAATACGAAATGAAATGAAATGCTTACCACAAAATCCTATGCCTTGAGTATACTTACCAAATTAGGGCAAAGATGGATTTTGGGGAAGAAGATGTCACCAAACCCTAGCTTCAAGAAGATGACCAGCAATGAAAGCCTAGGGTGGAGTTGATGACCTAGAATCAAGCTCTTGGCTTGAGAAGCTCACAATGGAGAGAATCTCTCTTGAGGAATTAGGGCTCAAGGTGTAGAGGGAGAGATTCTTGTGAGGGAGACAGCTTTGAAATATCTTGGGAGAGCTCTTCTCTTAGGTCTGAAATTGCTTGGAAATAGGACCTCTAACCTTACCTCAAACGAATCAGGTTTGTATTTATAGAGGCAAGAAAAATCGTGTTGGAAAAGTTCCCAACGGCTCTATTTTGAACCAGACTAGTCGGTCAAAGAAGGATCACTGACCGACTAGTTCATCAACTAGTCGGTCGGTGATTCAACGTAGACCGACTAACCGTTGAACAGCCAAAAGGTCGAAGTACAGGCAATGACAACTAGTCGGTCTAAGAAGACTTACCGACCGACTAGTTTCACAACTAGTCGGTCGGTGAATTTTCTTTGACCGACTAACAGTCAAAATAGAATAGGCTAAATTCAAGTAGACTTAGTCGGTTTAAGAACAAATGCTGACCGACTAGTTTCTCAACTAGTCGGTCGACAAATGTTCTTTGACCGACTAACTCGAAACAGTAGCTCAGGCTGAAAAAGACTGAACACAACTAGTCGGTCTGAGAAGGACTCCTGACCGACTAGATCGTCATCTAGTCGGTCGGTGAACCTTCTTTGACCGACTAATTGATCAACATGGAATGAGCTGAATTTAGCAAGGCATCTAGTCGGTTCATGTAAAGTTACCGACCGACTAGATCGTCATCTAGTCGGTTGGTGACTCTTCTTGAACCAACTAACATGCACTAGAAGCCGAGGGAAGAAGCGATAGGCTTCGGAAAAGTTTCTAATGGCTTCTATGATAATCCTAGCTCTAAGATATGAGCGAAATGAAGATAATAATGTAAGTCCTACTCAAGGCTTAACATTCTAAACTATGAAGCTAGAAGACAATAAATAATACATGACGAACCGTCTTCGAAGCTTCAATCTTCATTCTTCTTGACTTCAATATTGCTCCTTGAGCTTCAACGAAGCTTTAGGCACACGATCACGCGTATTGAGAAGTCTTGAGACGTCGCTTTTGATGTTCCAAGTATTTTGGCGACGATCTCCAAAACTGCGCTCACAAACAGTTAGTACGAGATATTTATGTTTGCTCATCATCCAAAACCAAATCCGGTGAATCAATACTCACCACTTATTGCCGTCATTGATGGGGCACACTGATTAGGAAACGTTGACCCCAATAAGTGCGCTCATTTGATCAAGGGATAAATGTCATGAAGGGGAGCCATGATTGCTGGAATGATGAATTTGAGTGACTACCATAATTGACGAGCGCCACTCCGGTTTGGGGAGCGATTTCCTCATTCACGGAAAGTGGGCGGTCTTTTGGGCCTTCGTCTCGGGTGGAGAAGCGCGACCCGCCTGTGAGGTCCTTGGGCTAGAGCCCAAGGCCGTAGAGGGTTGGTTGACTAGTCGTGGTTGGCTCGGTTTCTCTGGGCCCGGTAAAAGGGTTGTATCAATTGCCTCCATCTTCCGAGGTCGGGAGATGTAGTATAAGAGAGAGAAGTAGCTCCTTTTGTAAAATCGGTTCGGCATGCAAATTCGGCTAGGGACGATAATTGGTCGGTCCGAGATTAGTTCGGTGGCGAGGGGAGCGCCCTACGACTTACGGCCGACGATGGAGTGGGTCAGCCAGCTGGGGGAGTGGCCCTCCAGCCTTATGACCGACCTGTTCGTTCGGTGGCAAGGGGAGTGGCCCATTGGCTTACGGCCGACGAATGAGTGGGTCAGCCAGCTGGGAGAGTGGCCCCAGCCTTACGACCTATCTGTTCGTTCGGTGACGAGTGTGGGTGGCCTCTCGACTTATGGCCGACAAAGGAGTGAGTTGGCAAGCTGGGGGAGTGGCACCTAGCATTACCACCGATCTGTTCGTTCGGTGGCGAAGGGAGTGGCCCCTCAACTTACAACCGACGGATGGGTCGGCATGCTGGAGTAGTGGCCCCAAGACTTACGGCAAACCTAGTGGGTCGGCCTACTGGGGTAGTTCCCCCAGCCCGACGGTCGACATGTCGGCCTGCTGGGGGAGTTACCCCCAGGCTTACAGTCGACGGGTCGATCAGCCTACTGGAGGAGCTATCCCAGCCTTATGGTCGATCGAATGGTCGGCTTGCTGGGGGAGTTTTTCCCAGCCTTACGGTTGACAGGTCAACCTGCTGGGGGGGTTGCCACTAGCCTTACGGTCGACAGGTCGATCGGTCTGCTGGAGGAGCTACCCCCAGCCTTACGGTCGATCGAATGGTCGGCCTGCTGGTAGAGTTGCCCTAGCCTAACGGTCGACAGGTCGACCTGCTGAGAGAGTTGTCCCCTGCCTTACGGTCGACAGGTCGATCGACCTGCTGGAGGATCTACTCCTAGCCTTACGGTCGATCGAATGGTTGGCCTGCTGGAGAAGTTAGCCACAGCCTTACGGTCGACAGGTTGGCCTGCTCGGAGAGTTACCCCAGCCTTAGGGTCGACAGGTCAGTTTATTGGGGGAGTTTCCCCCAGCCTTACAACCGACCCGGGTTTGGTCGATCTGCTGGAGGAGTTGCCCTCAGCCTTACAACCGACCCGGGTTTGGTCGGCCTGCTTGGGGAGTGGCTCCCACCCTTACGGCCGATATCAGCTCCAGCTCCAGCTCCAGCCATTGTCTGTATCCCAGCTCCCGTTCCAAGTCCAGCTCAAGCCCTTGTCTGTTTGGCGGCCCCCTGACCGATCCGGTCCCTGAGTTAGGAGATCGGGAGGTCTGCTTTGATTGGGGGAGCAATGACGAGGACTGGAGATCGCCGCATTGAATGCCATATGCTTGCATCGCGTGCGGAGTTCGGTGTCAATGGAACAATATTATGTGGTCGCCGATATGGTCCTCGAGCTCCCGTTGAGACAATCGGTAAGTTTGAACAAAGACAAGGATGCATGGCGGGTCTCGGTTGGCAGCTCTGCTTGCCCCTTACAAACGGAGTCGATGGAGATTTGGCGTCCCCGCTTAAGTTTCTGTACAGTCGGAGGAGTTTGGCAGGCAGGGATAATACGAATCCTTCCGTGTACGTTGTCCTGGCCCCCTCAAAGGCTCGGGTTTGCCCTTAAAGGTGGAAAACTCGAGTCGTCGGAAATTCCATCATGTTGTGTTAGGTCGACAAGCTTCGACTGAGGTGGGTCCGCAAGCTCAACTAGTTAGACGGGGGCGCGAAATGCCATCGGTAGCTCGTTATGGTCGGCCTCCTCCTGGATGGGTCGGCCTGGTCTGGTCGGCCTCCCCCTTGGTCGGTCTCGTCTGTTCGGCCTCGTCCTGGATGGGTCGGCCTCCTCCTGGGTCGGCCTCGTCTTCTCGGCCTCGTCCTGGATGGGTCGGCCTGGTATGGTTGGCCTCATCTCAAGTCCAGGCGGCCTTGAGGCTCGAAGGCTCGGCTCAGAGGCTCGACATGGATGCTCAGATGCTCGGCACAGAAGCTCGGATGCTCGGCAATGATGCTCGCTAAGGAGGCCTGAATGCTCAGCACGGAGGCTCGGCAAGGAGTCCCAGAGGCTCGGCACAGAGGCTCGGCTCGGAGGCTCGACATGGATGCTCAGATGCTCAGCACGGAGGCTCGGTAAGGAGGCCCGAATGCTCGGCACAGAGGCTCGACAAGGAGGCATAGATGCTCGGCAAGGAGGCTCGGATGCTCGGCAAGGAGGCTCTGCAAGGAGGCACGGTTGCTCGTCACGGAGGCTCGACAAGGAGTCTCGGATGCTCGGCACGGAGGCGCGGATGCTCGGCACGGAGCCTCGGTAAGGAGGCCCGAATCTCGGCACAGAGGCTCGGTAAGGAGACTCGGATGCTCGGCACGGAGCCTTGAATGCTTGGCACGGAGCCTTGAATGCTCGGCACGGAGCCTTGAATGCTCGGCACTGATGCTCGGATGTTCAACATGGAGGCTCGGATGCTCGGCATGGAGGCACAACAAGGCGGCTCGGATGCTCGCATGGAGTTCTTGAGCCGTGCCTACAACGACGTCAGTTTCCTTTCAAGGCCTGGTGCTCGACACAACCCCGTTGTCCTCGAAACCGGAATAGGAGAGGCTAAGGAATTGGTCTCTCGTTGAGATATCTCCCACCAAAGGGTCATGTGCTACACTCCGAATTCTCCGACCGTGTCAGTGATTTGTTCCCCAAATGTTTGATCCTGCTCAAATCCAATGCATGAAGAGCCTCTATCCACCCCAATTTGAGCCATTAATTCAATTACCCTTCAAGTGAATAGGCAGAAGCTAGAGCCTGTCCTTGTGCTGGTAGGAATTTGGTTGTATTGATGCCCAACAATGCCTTAGCTTTGCCAAACAGAGTGAGGCATAACTGTCAAATGTCCATTCGCCAAGCTCTGGGCAAGAATGATGTTGTTCAATTGACTCAAACTCTTTAGGATTTCACACGCATCCCTTGGCAGCGTAGGTGACGACTTCCGGTTCCAGGATTCGAACGGCGACCCGCTGGAGGTGAGCTTGGCTTGGTCGGATAGGGGAGAGAGAGAGATCTCACGCCTGTCAGTAGGAAGAGCAAGGCCCCCTGCCAATCACCACGATAGTTGCCCTCCCACCTCCCCAATCCGTCGACGGTAGTACTGGGTTTCGAGAAGCTTTCCAGTCGTTTGTTAAGGCCGGGTTCCGCGTCTCCGACGATCCCTCAAGCTGGCTGGCGAACGACGGCATCTCGGAACTCATGAAATCCCGCTAAGGGTGAGGATGATGCGCCTAAGGAGAAATTGGCCAGCCCACTGCCCCACGCTCGGTGAGTCACCATTAGGGCTTTGGGGATCTTATCGTCGCTTTCGTTGGATTTGGCGGCATAACCTCCGACCACGATCGAGAAGGCGTCCGATGGAGTGGGACAGTCTTGTTATTGGGGAAGAGCCCCTAGGCAGGGAGCATCGCCATTTGGATCGTCGAGCCAGAACCCGAGATCTGCGAGATCCTTTGCGGATCCTTGGCGGCCCGGCTCCGGATCCGCTCTCTAGATTGGTATGCTTCATGCCCCGTTGCTCTGGCCGTCCGATCGTTGATCCTCCTCAGCGTTGGGGCCATTGTTGTACGGCATGTGGTGGGGGAGGGTGCGGCCTACAACGTCGTGGCTGAACTCGTTGATCAGGTCCTTGACGGTCGGAACGTGGAGGTCGTCGCGAAGTGGATCTGGATCCGATAAGGGATCTATTGAGAGCTTTGTGTGCAGATGAAAGTGACGGAGATCCAGAACAGGATGAGCAACCCTTTTGGAAAGTGAAGGGATAACTTGGCCTGAGTAGGACCTTCTAGTGGAGGCGAATCACTTGCTCTGCTTCACCTGAGGTTTCGGATGCACTCCTCGTCTCCTGGCCTTTCAGGCCTTTGATTCATCGGAACGAGTCATTGTCGATGTGGTTGATGACGTGGATGTCGACTCGTTTCCACAGACGGCGTCAGATGTTTTGGGGTGTTTTCTCACCACAGGTTGATAGTCTGGAGGTCCGGAGGTCGTCGCTATCACGTGAGACGAGGACGGCCTTCGGAGTCAGTCGGCCGCGCGTTCAGTTGAGCTGGAAGGCACGGATCCGCGCGTCGGTGCGTCGAAGGGTAGCTTCGGCTTGGCGACAACCTACTGGATTGGTCGGCCGAACGGACTCGAGCTCGACGGCGTTCGGATCCGAATGGTGGGACGTCGAAGGGAAGCTTCGGCAGGTCAACGTCTCCTTTGATCTGCACAAACTAGGGAGCTCGTCAGGGGGTCGGATCTTGGTTCCGATCAAGTCCCCTCCGATGCTTAAGTTAGATGGTAACTAAGAGGTACTCGGTGGAATCGAGTTTGGCTCATGGAGAGACCAAGCACGAGTTCACAGGCCGAGCTGTGGAGGAGAAAGGTGTGAGGTGGAAGGTGTTATGAAATGGTAGTGGTATACCTCCATTGTTGATTTCGGAGATCCCCTTTGGCGATGATGCCCCCTCATCTTCATCTACGTGAGCCCCTCGTAGTAATGGGCAATGTTGAGACCTTATTACCGTCATTGATGGGGACGCGCTGATTAGGAAACGTTGACCCCAATAAGAACGCTCATTTGATGAAGGGATAAATGTCATTAAGGGAAGACATGATTGCCAGAATGATGACTTTGAGTGACTACCATAATTGACGAGCGCCCCTTGGTTTGGGGAGCAATTTCCTCATTTACGGAAAGTGGGTGGTCTTTTGGGCCTTCGTCTCGGGTAGAGAAGCGCGACCCGCCCGTGAGGTCATTGGGCTAGAGCCCAAGGCTGTAAAGGGTTGGTTGACTAGTCGTGGTTGGTCGGTTCCTCTGGGCCCGATAAAAGGGTTGTATTAACTATAAAAATAAATATTGATGGAGTCAGGTCGTTACAGTATTCCCACTTACACCCAATCACTCTCTTTCCAGTTGGAAGCCCCACCAACTCCCAAATATCGTTTTTCCACAATGATTCCATCTCCGCATCCATTGCATTCCTTCGTCTATCTGGGCCTTCAGAATGCTCTACATCTATGTATGAACTGTGTTTATCAATACTAATTGCAGAGAAAGCACATGCGACCATCTATATATAACTTGATGGTCGCTGTATCTTGCGCCTATGTCTTGAAACCACAATGGAATCCATCTGTTGTGCTATCCATAGAGAAATGGTATCTTCTCCATCTTAATCTGAACCACCAACGTCACCATCTGTTTGGAGTGTATAATCTGTAGTCTCTGGTGAATTCTGGCTAAAGTCAGTAGCCGCCATATCAGGAACATTCGACACCTCTATATGAATCTTCTCCACCTGTGTCTCGGTAGGCTCTACCATCAGTCCACGTCCTTTCAACAATGTTGACTCGTCAAACGTCGCATCTCTGCTTAAGATCACTTTCCTATGTCTCGGACACCACAACCTGTATCCTTTGACACCGTCGCTGAAGACCAAGAAGACGACTTTCTTGGCTCTAGCATCAAGCTTGTCCTCCTTTACCGCATAGTAGGCAGGACATCCCTGTATGTGTAGAGAATCGTAGTAGGGAATTGGCTTTCCTAACCGTAGCTCCAAAGGAGGTCTTCCATTTAAAGTAACAGAAGTTAGCCTGTTGATTAAATATGTTGCGTACGCTAAAGCCTCTGACTAAAACTCCTTCCCTAAGCTAGCTGTAGATAACATGCATCGAACCTTCTCCAGCAAGATTCAATTCATCCTCTCGGTTGCTCCGTTCTGCTGTGGTGTACTATTAACGGTGAAGTGTCTCTAAATCACTCTCTCTTGCAATACTATTGGAAGGGCCCTGACCTATACTCTCCACCGCTGTCGCTACGGTGTCTCTTGACTTTCTTGCCAGTCTGAGTCTCAATCAATGTCTTCCACTATGTGAACTTACTCAGAACCTGATCTTTAGACTTCAAATGAAACACTCAAACCATGCGTTAGAAATCATCAGTAAAAGACACAAAATAGTGTTTTCCTCCCAATGAAGCTGTCCTCGACGTTCCCAAACATCGGTGTAGACATAGTTAAGCACTCCATTTGTATTGTGGATGGTGGTCCCACAAGATGCACATGTCTTTTTACCGAAAATACAATGCTCGTAGAAATCAATTCTCTTGCTTTTGGCTCCTTGTAAGTGATCTCTCTCAATAAGCTTCTATAGAGCCTTCTCTCCAACATGCCCTAGATGCATGTGCCAAAGTAATGGTTCATCTCTGACGTCCACGCAGGAGACTGCTGCAGTACCAGCCACCACCGAGCCATCCAAATAATAGATGTTGCCTTTACGCTTTCCCTTCATCAAGATTATCGCTCCTCGAGTCACTCTCAAAGCTCCATCCTCTATAGTCACCTTACACCCCTTGGCTTCAAGTGACCCAAGCGATATAAGGTTTCGCTTTAAGTCGGAAACATACTGTACCTCGTCGATGTCATGTATGACTCTATCACCCATTCTTGATCTGAAGCGTGTCAATGCATGTTGTCATGCAAGCGTGATCATCTCCAACTAGGAATGTACTCTTACCACCTTTATGAAAGGAAGTACTCTATATGTGGCGTCATATGAAAGGAGCATTCATAATTAAGCACCCAATTTTCTGACATCACGCCCTCTGAAGCACCAACCAATACCCATTCATCAACCTTAACGCTCTTGACGACGTTTGCGGTAGGATTGTGCTTCTTTTTCGCCTTTGAACAATTTGTGACCCAATGTCCTTTCTCTTGACAAAAGACACATTGGTTCTTCGCTAAGTCCTTGGGAGGAAGTCCTCTACTCTTGTCCATAGACTTGGAACGGAAATATCATTTACATCTTCCACCCTTCTCCTTGCTTCGGCCTCAAACCACGATAAGAGCATTAGGCTCTTGGCCCTTTGTGTCCACATCGTCGTTTTTTCGGAATTCATTGCTTGTAAGAACATTGGGCACATCTTCAAAAGTTATTGAATTCTTGCTGTATATAAGAACTGAAACAATATGCTTGTAGTCTTTGGGTAGAGAGTTGAGAAGAATCATCGCATTGTTTTCATCAACATTGACATCAACATTCCTCAAATCTATCAAGAGCTTATTGTAGTAGTCAAGGTATCCTTCAATAGATACTTCATCATCTAGCTTCAAGGCAAATAATTTCTTCTTAACGTGCAAGCGATTTTGGATGTTTTCTTCGTGTGTTTATTTTCAAGCGCATCCCAGAATGCCTTATCATTGGTCTCTTCCATGAAAGGATATTTCTTCGATTGTGTCAAATAAAGTCGGATTGTATCGCATACGTTCTGATTCAAGGTCTTCAACTCCATGTTCGACATGGTTGTCGGCTTTGCACCCAATACTATGTCTTGACCGAGCTAGTTCAAGACATTTAAAACCTCGTACATCCACATCCCGAAGTTGATCTTCACTTCGAATTTCTCTATCTCGAACTTCGCATTGGACACGATCGTCCGAGATACGGGAGGTTGCTCCTTGGAGGTCTCCTTCGGAATGCTATCATCGTCGATGTTGCTCATCTTTACCACCACCGTAGATTTCTGAACCCATGTTTTGATACCAAATGTTGTGCACAAAGGCGAAAGCTTTAGATTGTCGGAAGATCTGGTGATAGAAAAGACGAGCAAAAAAATCGAGAGCACAATAGTAAGGATTGGATCTTTAAGCCGTAGGCCAGTCAAGGAAACACTCTATATCTTTTATTCAGATGTAGAATTGAAAATACAAATTCTTCTTACTTCTGTAAAGAAGAAACATTTAATATCTTCTTAAAGGCTCTCATACAATCTCTAAAATTGGCTCTCTCAAACGGTTGCTTAAAACTCTCTATACTTCTGTGTTTCTCTCTCTGCGTGCTCTAAAACCCTTCCCAAGCGTCCCTTTTATAGCCTCAAGGGCATGTGCACAAATCGAATTCTATTGGAAGAGCAACTCGAACTTCGAATAGGATTCTGTATCCTGCAAACAATTCGAACGTGAATTGGATTCTGCATCCTACAGTCGGTGCCTCCTAGCTGTCGGGCTCTGAGCTGCCGAGCCGTCGAGAGCAGGGCTGTAGAGCTGTAGAGCTTCCGAGTTGCCGAGAGTCGAGCTTTCGAGTTGTCGATCTTTCGAGTTGCCAAGAGCCGGGCTGTCGAGTTGTCTATCTTCCGAGTAAATCAGCGCCTACAAGAGTCAGCATAGCCTTGAATCCCCGTATCATGGCCAGATACGCGGGGTACTTGACACATGCGAGCTGGCCCTGCATGGCCACTTACCTGTACATATCCATTGCTCCAGTTGCGCGTCAAGTCAAGCCAATTTTCACACGTCTCATATGGCTTCCAAATCCCTGATCGTCCTCGGGAGATTGGTATTTCTCTACTTGATGCTACCCAAGATCTTTGGGTACCAAGCATTAAATCTCTTCTTAACCTCCTTCAATTCCATACCAATAGTATTAAAAGCAGAGGTCAGAATACCGCTCCCCTAATTTTAGTTGCTGCATTGGAGTCATGCTAATGACTCTGGCTCATATCTGAAAATCTTGAAGGATTGGTAGATATGGGCCATGGCAAGCAGACTGGGAACATGATCAGACAAATCAGAGGTTAAAGTAGTAACTAGGGCAAAGCAAAACAATCCTTCCAAGAACATTTATAACGCGGTTACCCTATGATCCATGCCACGTGGCAAAGAGAAAAATGGGTTACTTTGCCATCTTGCATCGCTGATTACTTTGTTAATTTTCCTATATATTCATCAGGTATGGATTTGTGTTATAGGGTATGTTGTTTTACTTAGCTAAATAAAGCAAAGATCATTACTGATGTTCTGTTTTTTGTTTGTGCAACTTCTAGTTTGGTCAGTTTCATTTAAGCTTATAATTAGATGCACTTACAGATGGTATCCTGTTCTCACACTTGAGTCTAACGTTACAAATGAATTTGGATTTTCTCTCACAGTAGTACTGGTGAAAAATTGGTTACTTTGCCATCTTGCATTGCGATTGCTGATTTTCCTAAATATTCACTTGAGTATATTGTGTACAACTGAAAAAGCGAAATTGTAAAAAAAAGGTCACCAAATATGTTGACATGATTTGCAACAAATCCAGTTCAACCTGCAAATTCTTGATACATTGAAATTAATTAGAATCATAATAACCAATCAATAGTTGGGTGCTCTGACTTCTTGAGTTTTGATTTTTTTTCTCCATTTTTAGATTATTTTTGGGAAATAAATTAACATGCTGTTCATTTATTGGTTGATGTTCTTCAGCCATCCTTGCCTCTTGACATAATTTAATTAGAGAAATCTTGAATTGTTTGGTTTCGTTCAGGTTTTGCCTTGGAAGTGTTATGCTGCATCGCGTACTTTCAGAGAATAGACCTCAAACACAATACTTTCTGGCCACGCAGAACATTCTTCAGGGGATCGAAAATGTTGTGTGGGAACATCGAGGCGCAAATGATTCCGGCGTCCCTTCCATTTTTGCTCCATGGAGCTGTAGATGTGTGTAGTTTGTACCATTCATTCATATCTTGTTGAACAATTAATTTTTCCTTCATCCTCTCGCATTAGTTTAAACCTGATAATGGATTCTGTACAAACAGTTGTTGATATGTAACTCCTAAATTTGGATACTAGCTTATAACTTATTATTGTCTGCCATGATATTCACCCGTAAATTGCTCTTGGTGCTCTGTTTCAGTTGAGAATACATCTGTTCTACTTTATAATCACTATATTATGCAATAATTTTACTACAAATTTCATAACATTTCTTAACTGGCAGGGTACAGTCAATTATTTGTTACAAGATGAACATGGTGGTGGTGGTGGTTACAGCAGGCAACAATATGCTATCTAAAAGACATGAAAAACAGTACAAGCAGCTAGATTCTCGATCTCCGACAAACTCTTCAGTAAGCAGGCCAGTAACCATCAAGATCCATGCATGAGTCTACAGGCGGGAACCTCGCACCAGCTCCAGTGTTGTGAACGTCTCCATTAATGAAGCCTCCGTCCCCCGCAAGGATGCAGTTTGTCAGTCCCGATGAAGCTGAAGCCGGTTCCGTGACCACCTGCTGCTGGGGCATCTGGATTGGCATGGGCCTTAAGATCTGCTGCTGCTGCTGCTGCTGCTGCTGCTGGGCTCCAAGGTTTAGATTCAGTCCGGACATGGTGAAAGTACCGGGGAAGTTGAGCTGCGGTTGGATGGGAAGGTTGAAACCTGGCTGCCCCTTGGCGAACCTCGCCAGCTCCGCGAGTTCGGCGGGGGTGAGGTGGTGGTTCCGGCCGATGCCAAACTGGTAGTAGGGGTCGGCGGCAGCTTGCAGAAGGGAAGGCATGATGGCAGGGCCCATGTCGAGGGTGTAGGGGTTCGCCGCTCGGGTCTGGTTCGAGGGGTACTTCTTCCCGCCGGAGCTCTTCATGAAGACACGGCAGACCACCCACTCATCCTGTTGTGCCAACAGGAAGAAAAATACTTTTGTCACATGTTGAGCAACAAATCCGGGGGCAAAGTACTTCCAAACTCTACTACTAATTTCGGTATAAACTATTTGTTTACCTTCAGCTTGGTTGGATAAAGTTTTATTTTTGGAATAATTCATTTTGGTTAGATATGTAGTGTAGTGCTGTGGCATCTTTTCCTTGTACGATGCACACTTTGTTTGTGGAAACATTCTAATAATTGCAATAAATTTATGTTATGTGAGGCCATGAAATAAATTAATAGTTCAAAACATTCTATATACTGTGAGAAATATATATATATATATAATATATATGGCTAGGTAGAGACCTTGCTTGCTTTGAAGGTGGGTTTGGTGTGAAGGCGGTATTCGTGCATGACCCAGTTGGTCTTCTCCCCTCTTGGAGCTCTCCCCTTGTAGAACACCAGCGTCTTCTTCATTCCAACAAGCTCCGACGACTGGCTGTTAAAGATCTCCTTGTCTTTGCCGGTCGTCTTCCAGTAGCCGGCGGTGGTCGCTCTGTTGGTTCGTACTCCGGTCGGATACTTTCGGTCCCTTAGGCTGAAGAAATACCACTCTTTTTCACCCATCTTCGCCTTACCTAATGATGATACCATGCATTAGTTTAACATGCTTTGTTAACGTACATGGCGACAATGAGTGATCTCTCGTTGTATGCTTGCTTGGATAATAGTCCAGGGGGTTGTCAAAACTTGTAGATTAGGGGATTTTTCTTCTTTGCTAAAAAAACAAAGGAGGAAGAATCTTGATTGCACTACACTTTACCCTGAACGTCTTAAAAATATGGGATTTGCTTCCATATGCTGTATATCATGACACACATTTTTTGGTGTATCATGCACACATCAGTTTATAAAAACTTACCATGCACTCCTCTCTCTCTCTCTCTCTCTCTCTCTCTCTCTCTCTGTGTGTGTGTGTGTGTGTGCGCGCGTGTGGGCACGCGCGTCTGTGCGCACTCGCGCACACACACCCACAATATGTTGAAGGACCAAATGATCACTGCAATTGTTGAATATGAAAACAAGAGGCATAGTGTATGGATGGTAGATCCATTGCATGTAGGACAAGATATAGAAAGTAATAATTGGCCATGAATGTATATATTATTGCATGTGAAACAAAAAGACGTAAAGGGAACAAAGGGGGAAAGGAACAACAAGAGACAACGGAGTAATTATTAACACCTTTGAAATACTTTATGGATAAAGAGATATTTGGATAGAAACGTGTAATACATATGAATCAATTTTTGTTACCTAATTAATACGGTTCACGAATCAATTGATTGTTATTGAACCAAATAGCCATTTTTGAATGACTTAAAACTTGCAAGTAGTTCAGAAACCTTTGTCAACCATCTAATAGCCAAAACCTTAGTTTTTGAGGAAGATCTATTTTGTGTAATTTAAGTTGCAAACTGAGTAAAATTTTCCCTAAATTAATAGAAAATTTATGAGATAGCTAGGAATTATACCAGGGAGATCCCATGGTTCGCATTTGTTGAGATCAACATCTGCAATAGCCCTTGCACTGAAATTCGACTCGGAGATCTTCTGCGTGAGATAGTAAGTGATCAGCTCTTCATCAGTAGGATGGAATCGAAACCCCGGAGGCAGACTCTCAGCTTCTTTTGTTGTTGCTCCCTCCATCTCTTTTCCTTGCTTCAAGCTCTCGTTGCGGCCAACGAAAAATAATCTCTAACCCTAATAATTCTCAACAAACCATTCAAGCCAATCTTCTGTTAACTTTGAAATCGATGCTATAACATAATCTCCTTGTGCGCAAGAAAATCAATCTCAAGCCTACATAAAATATTAGAACCAACTTGTGTAACTAACAAGTATGCAATCTAGAGGGAGAAGAAGAAAAGAAAATAAAGTATGGTTACCGAACAACGATGGATAAATATATAGGGATCAGACAAGGGTTGGCGTTTGGAGAGGAGCACACGGCAGCTCCTCTTCGGCCTCGGCGGCTTGAATTGTCTTTTGTTTCAAATGAGAGAAGCTATGTGGATGGATGGATGTTTCTTCCCTCAGCACTCCAAGAAGACTGAGATTTAAGCAGTTTGGGTGGAGGGAATGAGTGTGGTTGAAGCTTTTACCAACTAAGGGCCTTAAATCACAAGATGCTTACTGTCTCAATGACTTAAATGGCCAAACAATTATTTGATAATAATTGCATGCATGGCTACTAATTGTCCCCCTCCTCTTGCATATTGAGATTTACATCTTTACCCATGTTTAAAAAAAATATCAGTAGACATATACAATGTTTGTCACTTGAGATGATAATAATTAGTTATTGCAATGAGTGTATCTATCATCTCTAACTTATCAATTTTTGAGACTTTTATTTCTGATATTTTGTGCATATAAGCTATTAACAAAGAAATGGCCCTTGTGAAGGCTTCAATATATGATTCAACTGAAATATCCTGATAAATATGTCAAGAAAATGAAAACTCTTACTGATATATATATTTTGTTACGAAATTTTGGCTGATCAATACATCAAGAAAATGCTGCAATCAAATTGCAAAAATATTACTGGGTTATTCATAATCTGGCAAGCAATCAGTTAATGGGCAACAATAGAGAAATTCAGAGATCGTCCAATAAAACAATGATAATTTAATTTTAAAAATATATATAAATCATTTTCATAAGACAATGAATGAGATTAGTCTGAATGGATGGATCATAGCACATCTTTTCTTTTTTCTGAATTCTGAACATTTACTTGAAATTAAAATTTTCTACGGCAAAGTGAAATAGTGAAATAATCTGGACTTTAAGAAGAAAAGTTAAATTGCAGGGAAATAAAAATTAGAAAAAAGAGAAGAGTTAGGTCTTTTTCGTAATTTGATATTTGCACAAATGCTAACAAGGACCCAGTCATGCAACTCTTGACCAAAAACACATAGCGCGTTCCGCAACAGGACACGTGCGGTGGGGCCAAAGACCCCGCCCTCTTTTACAGCTCGATGCCCAATGACTCCCCTCCACGTAAGCACCGTGCCCACATGCGGGCCCCACCCGCATTTGACCGGGGAGCAGTCGGTCAGGTGAGGGGGGTCAGGGTTCCCTCCGGAGCTAACCATTCTATTCTCTACGTGCCCAGAATTAGGGTTTTGTGGGGCCCTAGCCCTTAGGGTTTAGGGTTTCTTTATATTATGATCTCTTAGCATCTGTTCCCGCTTTCTTTTCTTCATATATGCTGCTGCCCTTTGTCATTATGCATTGCTTTTTGAGGGAATATTGTTAGAGAACTGCATTTGTTTCAGAACTGTCCACTGGTGAAGACACCGATAGTTGAGTGCACTTGAAACATTTTTGTTTTGGGCTTCACATGAGATAATTCCACATGACCGCAGATTTGTCTCTATGTTAGGTCAATCAAGTTTTTGAAATTTTCAGTGATTTTTCATTACTATTTGCTTGTTCTCTCCGTAATTAGTGTTTAAATATTATACCCATATCTCTGATGAGCACTGTGAAAACGTGAACTGGTTGCAGGGTTTACTCTTTTTAGTGGGTAAACAGCAACCAAGTCAAAATGGTAGGGTATAAAATTTTGATGTATATTTCTCTCCCTAACTACAAGTCTAATATATTCTTTCATTGAAGAAAATTCTCTCACACTCCACCTCTAGTTAAGTGCATGTTGAACACAATTTAGAATAAGTTTGGGGTAATTAATCATTGTATGTTAAATGTTGGTTGATATTTTCTGGGTCTTGAATCATCACAAAAGATTATCAGCATGTAGATATTTCATTCGTCCATAAAC
Organism: Scilla litardierei; assembly: GCA_030789695.1. Taxonomy (NCBI): domain Eukaryota; kingdom Viridiplantae; phylum Streptophyta; class Magnoliopsida; order Asparagales; family Asparagaceae; genus Scilla; species Scilla litardierei. Next base: position 132,891,017 of record CM061136.1, on the reverse strand, counting down.
TATATCCGAGATCAAATATGAAAACCAATTTGTTGATATCTTAATAGTTCGGTATCGCATGGCAATGCAACACGCTAGACTAAAAAATATTTTAGAATATTGAAGAACAATCATACTTCTAGTAAGTTTGACATGCATGCATGAACATTGTAGATCTAGTATTGATGAGCACGCTTTTAAGAAATTAAATGAAACCTTGCAATCACACATCCCTTTCTTAGTTTAACTTACCAAACACTACAAAGTTGTAGATTTCATGGAGATCCCATCCTCGTGTCATTTAACCACCGTCTAACCATGATTTAATAAGCCTGTATGTTCAAGTGATGTAGATATATCTTAATGGTCTTTATCGGCACCAACAATATTTGCAACTATGTGATAAGCAATTGCTCACCTAAAAGGGTTAAATTCAGATATAAAACGTTGACGAATGAAGTAAATTGTTATGTATCTGAAGTTGTTTTGGATCAATATCACACATTCATATATTTTATAGCGTTAGGTGCAGTATGCCCATCAAATGCCTCTTTGATTACTTTTGATGACGAGTGAATTGCGTTGGCATAGTAAATATATTCATCAGGTAACATATATACTTGGTTCATTTTAGTTTCTTGAATTTCTATACGGGAAAGGCATGTTCATAAATTTGTAACTGTGTGTACACAATACCCCATTTCATGTGTGTTCTCCCACATTTGAACCAGTTAAATGTAAATACTTTAATTTATAAAAAAATGAAGTCTTTTGATTAATTTCTTGTGCTGCATATGTGAGAAAGTATACAATTTTCTTTAAAAAAAACCCGAGTACATGGAAAAAAGTTGTGATTCAAATTTTTTGGGTTTTATGAAATAACAATACGATTGAATCATACATTACAACTAAAGTCAAGATGCAAATTTTCTTTCTCTACATTACAACCTTCCAACAGATATCAACTTTTTGAAATCTTCTTTATTCTGTAAATAGATAAAGTATGGGCATCTAGATACCTGATCAAACAATTTTGTTAAAATCAGTGGCGGAACCATGCCTTTGGTTCGATGGGGTCACCATACATACATATTTTTTGTGGGAGCCCAATTTATATCCATGCATGCATACAAACATATATATATACATATATAAATATATATATGTATATATAATTTTTGTGGGGGCCTGTACCTCCACACCAGCCTTCCTAGATCCGCCCCTGGTTAAAATAGAGGTAGCTGAAGGACTGGCTTATGAACGCTTTGATTCTTTTTTTCAGTTAGGGATAAACAAGCCTAGAAGTTATAGAAATATAATTAACGATCAGAAATAGACCGATGGATTTGGAGGCAATATAAGACGTACATGCTTGATGCGCTATGTCAGATAGAAGAAATTTGTCGTGGCTTTAAACTTTACATGATATAATGTATATTGGATCAGGATGATGAATTAAATTACTTTTACAACTACCTGTCTTCCACTTCAAAGCAAGAAATTTCACAAATGTTACAAACTCATTGTTATGCTCTTGAATGAGTATAAAATGTTGAATCAACCTAACCATTTATTAAAACTAAACAAAAATACTAGTGTTATTAGCATGTGGTTTCAACTCATAGGAAAGCTAACATTATTAGTAATATGCTGCAAGATTTAGGACGTATAATTTGTCATGCATGAATTGAAGTGTAAATATCCGATCATGGGAGCTAAATTATCATAAAGTGATAATCCGAAAGAAACGTTATTACCCAAATTGATTGGAGCTTATCCAAAATGTTTAAATTTCTAGAATGCACATGTTCCAACATTTCAAAGATTGTATGCACATTGAAGTCATTTTTTAAATCAATCATCTTCTAAAGCTTCATCTTCAGAGACCTTCAATTTATAGAAACATGTGTGCAAATCATGCAAGCTAGCTGCATAATTTGCAACAGTAAATCATCATGCGAAACCTCATACACGACATCTAGTTGTCAAGTATCCTTATGCTAACGACAGTTTGCAAAAATCTTTCTTGTTTAACCTTCTTAGTTTTAGTCTTTGATCACGATATGGATCATTTCGGAATACAAACGCTTCCTTTACTAGTTCAGTTTTAGATACCGACCTTTGTAGCATCCACATGTGTTATCTGCTTGTTTATATATGATACGCAATGATGCACACCATAGATCAATGATTGCAAGATTAAAGAACCAATATCTAGTTGGTTTAGCAAAGTAACACCATTACTTGTTGCACATTTTATTTTATTATACATTAGGGTTGATCATTATACCGTGTGAATATGCTACTCATTATTTACCTAGTAGAAAGAGATAGGGATTACTTCAATGCATACATCATATTTCAACTGTGGCATTGCCTCCTTGTTCTTTATTGTGCTTAATTAGACCAACATTGAACAAATTGCTTGAATTTCTGAATGTACAGCTAAATTTCCTTAGCACATAACATAAGTTATAGCTAGGATGCAAATTTGGACGGCACTTTGAATTTTTATTATGAATGATATTGTCAAGATTTGCGGGAGAAACGTGTCACTGATGATAGTAAAAGGTGGAGGAAGCTGCAATGTTGTTCTTTCACTTTCTTGCAGGGCACTTCAACAATATGAAATTATATTGGAGGTCTCGATCGTTTTCACTACGTTATGTTTGTAGACCTTCTGCTGCCCGGAACTACACAACGTGGATTAGTTGTATAGCTTTACTAACTGTTGCATAGAGAAAGATCAAGCATCAGCAAGAGATACTGACCCAAAAGCTACCGACTATGGTTATTCAACTAATTTCATAGGGAAAAAATTATTTAAAGAGTAGTTATGTGGAAGATCTTTAGGTTTTTTCTGTGATGTTCAAATATAGGATTCCAAGTATAACAACCGCCTTTAAAGGCAATTTGTTTCAATCAAAGTAGTTTGCAAGAAAGATTAACACTCCATCATTTGTTTATTCATCATCTTTATGCAACCTCGATCTTTCCATAAAGTTACTCTCATTGTTAACTGCATGTTCTCATAAATTTCTTCATGCCATACTTTATCGCAATCAGTTATTCTCATTACTCAAACTTTCAAGAGCTAACAGCTCAAGATATTTTTCTGTCTTCAAGTGGCTACTTTTTATATATAAGAAAAACTGCCCTTTGACATTGAAGTCAGCTAGCTAATTAATTTTGCATGCAACTAAATTTGCATTCAAATGCTTTGATGGAAAAAAAGAAGAAGTTTCATGTGTGGTTATATGTATATTTTTGCTGGGATATTTGTGCATGTGTATTAGCACGTTCATATATGTGTTTGGGTGAGATTAGATGTTATAATGGTTTGCCATTACTAATAAAGGCTTACATTATTTGGTTTTGGTCATTTTAAGTGAGACAGGGGGGACATGAAGAGTTTGTTCAACTAACAATATGTTCACTCTCAAAAAGCTCAATCACAAAAGGAAGTAAATCCAAGCGCATGGATATAGGCCGGAGAGAATAGTTGAGAATCTAATAGTGAATTGTTAATTCAATGGCTGAAGAGAAAGGAGAGACAGATGTATAAATTTATGTCAGCAAACCATCCTTGTTGATAAACTTACCAAACACTTCAACAATACTTGTTTCCTTAAATCCATATCATATCCTTGTGCACTGAACATGCTGTGCAATTAGTCCAAATAAACGAAGGAACTGAAATCCTTGGTGTCCCTACGGCAGCATGATTGCTGATCAATACTGGATTTTCTGGTAATAACTAGGTTCTCGTAATGCACGTGTAATGCATAATAAAACCTCCAAATTACCCAAAAGCAAAATCATATGCATATCTAATTGTTCAGCTATACTTCACTATTAGCTGCTTCGACGGGTTAAGTATAGCCCCCACGCCACATATCTTGATCTTCTTCAAGATCACTTTGAGCCAGGATTGACAATTATATGATCCCGAGGAGAGGACGATGAAGATGAATCGATTCTGAGAATCGATACTTGATTTCACATATAATAATAATATAAGGAAGGGTTGCCTCATTTCATGAGTAACGAATTAGGATATGCTGGATCTTAATTAGCCAATCTAAACAATATGCATGGTGTAAGATCCCATCTTAATTTATTTTGTTATTTATGTATATACCCTCATCCTATAATTACTCAAGAATGCAAGTACCAACACAGTGCACATCCATTAATCACATAATCATCTAGTCCTATATATGGGGTCCCAATGTGTCAGATTTCAAATATTTCAATAGCATGTGTGTGTGTGCGCGCGCGTGTTCTCTGCACATGCGTGTCTATTTGATTAACTTGAATCCACAGAAGCTATTGAGTTAATTGAGACATGATAGATGAGAGTGCTTGAAAGTGTCATAATTAAATAAAAAGGCTTGACAAATGCAGCTTTGGATGTCAAAATGTGTGCAGCCTTATTTTGTTCATGTGCCCCCCCCCCCAAAAAAAAAAATATTGCCATCTGGAAATGTTGTTAGTAACCATACGCAGCTCAAGAAGTAGATGATAAATTTGCCGGGGGAGAGGAATGTTGCTGTTGCAACATGGATTTTTGGGCTTTTGATGGCAAACAAAAAATTTATGTGGTGTGTGATCGAAACTTACTAATTTGTGTTTACCTTTCAACGTGTATCGTGGATTTGATGAAGGCTGACCTTCTCGTCGATATTTGTGTTTACCTCGTCTTGGATTTGTGATTCTCTACTAGCCTCCTCCGATATTTAAGTTAGCAGCTGTTGGTGTGGGGAATATCAAGGATAGGAAACATTTTAGGGGGTTGAGAAGTTTTCTTTGAGTTGGCTTGAATTTGATTGCTTGAATGCCCAACAATGACCAAAGCAACAAAATGTTCAAGACTAGTTGAAACTAATAAAATTATAAAAATAAATATTAATGGCCTTTAGAGAAATATGCCCAAAGCATTGCCCTAAAGAAACTTTGGTTAATCCTTATGCGATTCGCCATGGCATGTATCCCTCGGGAGGTACGACTCCCTTGTACCAGTTGTCTCCTAATGCATGGACTTTGGAGATGTCAGATCTCAATCCTTATTAATGTCCAATGATGTTTGGATAATATTATAGGATGAGAAATTAAGAGGTGAATATTGAGAGGAAAGTTAAGATAATTGTTCTCCTCTAGATTAGTGTTTTATTACCAACGTTAATTTGGAAAAAAGAAAAAAAGAAACCGCCAGGAAAATAGATTCTATGTATAATTAGAATATGCTAGGTATCTTATTTAAAATAAATTAATACGTAAAAAATTTATTAATTGTAATTAATTAGAAAATTTGCAAATCTGTCCAAAGGATTATATAAATTATTTAAAAGACAAGATTGGACTTCTTTGGTGGATCCTGCCATATATGATTCTTATTTGAAAATTTCTTTTTTATTTCTTTTGTTATGAATGGGTTTTTGTAGGCCCATGTGAAGCCCACATAAGGCCAGGGTATCCACCCATTATGTAAACTTTTCCTATAAATATATTGCTACATGTCCAGTAGTCGCCACCTTCACAACACGTTATCAGCATGATTCTCTGAAAATTTCCGAAGATCCGATCTTGCGAGGGCGACGAGGAGGAGGTAGATCCATCACAAGCGGGCGTCATCTTCCACGCGTAGGCTTCGTCAAACGTCGCTAGTCTGAAGGACGGATCTAGATGTAATCAAACTTAATCTCGATCTAAACCTATTTTTTCGTAAAATATGTTTAGATCTGCTTATTTTTGGACCAAAATCGATGTTTAAACAATAAAAATCAAATTTTTTATGATGAAAATATTGATTTCAATAATAAAAATCAATTTTAAATAAAAAGTTAGTTTTTCATTTGGAAAAAGGTGATCTTTTGTTGGATCTGTGTTTTTCCCGCTATGCGCCGTTGAAATCTCCGCCGTTGAGAACCCTAAAGGGCCCAAATCCCTCGCCGCTTGCTGCCATAAACCACCACAAAAGGAGGGGGCCGGCAGCCCCCCCCACGGCGACGTAACGGGGGGGGGGGGGGGGGGGGGGTCGGCAGCAGCCCTCCTCCACGACGACAAAACGGGGGGGGGGGGGGGGGGGGGGGGGGGAGCCCTCCCCCCCCACGGCAATGCAACGTGGGGGTGGGGGGGGCGACAACCCCCCTCCACGACGACGCAACGGGGGGGAGGGGGGGCACCCACAGCGCTAAAGGTGGGGCCGGCAGCACAACTGGGGGGGGGGGCGCCAGCAGCCCAGCCACGGCGATAAAGGGGGGCCGACAGCCACCCCCTACGGCGATCTAGGGGGGCTGCCAGCTCCTTACGGCGTTCAATCGGTGGGGTTGACAGTCCCCACTCACCATGTTTTTTTCATGGAAGACGGCTACGATGCCACGTTTTTCATGGAAAACGGCCTCGAAGGCCAAAACCCTAAACGGTAATCTTTACGATCCCGCATGCCATAGATGCGGACTCGCGCAAAAACTATTTTTCACGGCCCCGATGGTCGACGATACACGAAAAATATAACAAACCCTAATTAGGGGTTTTGGGAGAAATTTGAACGCCGAAAATTTTATCGGGGCACAATATAAATTTTTAATCCAATTTTCACCTTTACTGGCCCGTACATGCCTTTAATATGAATTGTCTTTTAAATGCATGGATCATGCTAAATATTCACGATATATTTTTAATGCATGTTGCATAATTATATATCTGCGATGAAACCATTTAAATGGTTGTAGCATGCTAAATCATTTGATATTTTTTATATGCCTGGTGCATAACTACATGCATGCGATGAAATTATATGCTTGCTGCATATTCTATGTTCTGTGATGCATATTCTATACTTTGTTGTGATTTTTGATCGGCTATTAGTCACCATTTTATTTTTCTCGCACTATTTTTTCCTTTTTGAGAGAAATTGTAGTGATGATTAATTTGTATATATCCAAGACTGGCGCATGATTCGGAGTGAAAAGTGTATATTTTTACCCCATAACTACCCCTATTTTGTGCTAAAGATTAGGCTTAAACGTGCTCTTTTTGGGTATATTTTCATTTCATGTCATTTTAGGGGCTTATTTTCATTCTTGGCATAAAATATAGACTTTATCGTCTTTATTGGCTTCCTATTATTTTTCATGTGCTCCTGGTATTATTGTGATCATATTGTCAATTTTTGAGAATTATTTGAGCAATGGATAATTTTATATGAATTTTGGAGGTCAATATTGCTTTTATAATAGTCATTATATTTATTTTCTCATCAAACGGACTAATTTCTCCTTCTCCTATTTTTAAGGTACTCCTGAGAGTCTTGGGAATTTTTCAGATTTTTCTGGGATTTTTCTGAGATTTCTGGATATTTTTTGGATTTAATTGGAGGAGAAATGCTATTTTAAAGCCAGAAAAAGGATTTTATTGTGGGCACCACGTGGCGCGATCCCGAGGTGCCACGTGGCACCAAATCTGGTCACAAATCCATGCGGGCCGGCCGCTGCAAGTTTTTATAAAAAAATAAATAAATAAGCAGCGGCCCGCTCTTGGAGAGTGCCGCTCTGTTTAAAAAAAATAATTTTAAAAAAAACCACCGGAGCGGGCCAGCCCAGCAGCCGGCCCGCTCCGATTTATTTCGCTGCAGCGCGTGCATCTTTTTCGCAGCGGGTCGGGTAGCCCAAAAAACCCGACCCGCAATGATTCACATGGGGCTGATTGCGTTATTTGGCCGCTGCTGCGATTTTTAGAGATATCTTTGGCTGTTTGGTGTTCTTTTGGGCTGTTGTTCTCTTCTGATTTTTTAGGGCTTGGGAGAAAGCTTGGAGGGCATGGATGAATGGAAAAGCTTGGAGGAGGAGCAAGAGGGCAGAAGCAAGGGTTAAATTGGGGAGAGCTTGGGTGATACCTTTCTTGCACTCTTGTAATTTTGATATCTCTCATTTGTATTGAACTAGAGATTGTTATTTTTGTATGAAAATTTCATATCTTTTTCATGATGATTGAGTAGTGTTGAATGCTTTGGTTATGATTCATGATGGTTGGTTGTTAATTATAGTTCTAATTATCTCTTGCCCATTATCATGTTAATGTTGGATGTTTCATTAGGGTTAATTTTATTGGTTAAGACCCAAGTGGGCACACTTTGAGAAAAGTCCATGATCCTAATTTGATTAGTGCCATGATGATGCATCCCTCCTTTTAGCAAATTATCGTGTTCATGAAAGCTAAACTTTCCGATTAAGCTTGCCATAGCCGGAGGCCTAATCGAGTTATATGTGGGTAATTTGAGCTTAATTAACACCAACATTAGTGAACCCACAACCCATGCTCCTCACCTAGCTATCCTACATCCTCATTTGGTTCTCTAACCCTACCCACTTAGGATAGGAATTTATATTCACCACACTCTTTCCTACTCATCCACTTTAATTGAGGTTGTTGTTTCACGCTATTTCCTTTCTTTATCAATCAATTTTGTGAATATAGAACGACTTGTCCCTGTGATCTGACCCGGTACTCACCGATTATTTATAAATATATTGCATTGACACTCCTACGCTTGGGAGTGGAAGGCGTGCCCCGTGCACGTCCTTCCGTCACAACCAAATTGGCGCCGTTGCCGGGGACAACGGTTTCTATTATTAGCATTTTTGATCGATTTTGAAAGCTTTAGTGTGATACTTCTATCTCTTAGTGTGTGTGTTTCCGTTTATTTATTTTCCACTTATTGAGTCTTTTGGTTGTTTATTTTCATTTTCTTGGAATTTTTTTTTCAAACATGGCATCATCTTCAGATTTTTCCGACGTTGATTTGGAGGATATCCCACTTCCGCCATACTTTCATGGCTCGGAGTGGGAGAACTCTCATTTACATATAAAAAAAATTTGAAGAGTGGATGCATTCATGTCTTGGTGGGAATATTGATGATTGCATATATTTTAGATTTTTCCCTCTTCTTTACAAGATGATGCTAGATTGTGCTTTGATTCATTGTCTCTCGACTCATATTTTACTTGGTTGTCATTTCAGGCTGAATTTCTCCGAGTATTTTTGCCTACTTGGAGCAGGTACAGGGGCGGCAAGCCATGGAGCATCATATAGCGAGCTTTGTCCAAGCTGAATGGGAGGCCTACCATCAGGCTTGGCAGAGGTTCACTGATTTGGTGCTTGCGTGCCCACACCAGAGTTTTCACGAGGATCATCTCCTGTAGATATTTTACACAGGATTATCGCCATCTGGGCGAGATGTCGTGCAGATGAGCTGCGGTGGAGAATTCTTTGATTATTCGACTGAGGATTCATGGTGTTACCTGAGGGGCCTTACAGAGTATGAGGAGACAGTCCAGCAGGTCCAAGACTAGCCGGAGGAGCCAGCTGAGGGCTCATTCCAATGCGACCCTATGAAATACTAAGAGAAACCTGTGAAGAGGGTGCATTGGGGCCAAGTAGAGGAGTTTGAGCATATACATTTTGATGAGCCGGAGGAGATAGATGATGGAGTGTGTGTCAACCATGTTGATGACACGATGCATTTTCATGTTGGTGTTGATGTAGTGGTGGATGCATGTGAAGGCACGAGCGATATTAATGATATTGGAGAGCCTGAGTGTTGTTTTCCTTCTACTTCATCCTCCCATTTTGAGGTGTACGAGTGCATGGGACGGACTGCTGAGATAGCTTACTTTGATGATGATGATTATGATTTGGGCGAGGGAGCGAGTTTACAGACCATGACGGAGCCCGAGCCAGATTTTCCTCCTACTTCAGTGCAGCAGGTCATTTACCCTTCACCTCAGGATACGCACCAGACCATCATTCATGGAGTTTTTCGGATACATTTCATAGTCTGGGGAGGTCTGCGGAGCCTACACTTTCTGATAGCGAGGATGATTGCGAGATGGTTTACGTTGAGCCTGAGCCGTCGTCTCCTCCAGATTCTCTTCTGCAGCCACTTCCACCTCCTCCTGAGGTAGTGTATCATGCCACATCTAGCGACATTTTTAAGGGAAGTTCCTACCATCTCATGCCTTGCATTTCTGAATCCCAATTTGCACTTCCGCATATTTTTGCTTCAGATTGTCGTCGATTGCATTTACATTCTTTTATTTGTTTTGACGACCCGTTTTGGAATACTTTTGCTGGGCATGAGAACATGGCTTGGATTGATGCAGCTCGTCTCCCACATACCACATATTATCCAAAGGAGGCGCTGGGAGTTGCATTGCTGGAATCCAAGGAGGCAGGTGGTGGCCTATCTCCAAAGTAGCTCGCGGAGGAGCATAAGGATATGATCGAGCAGTTTCCACCTCCGATGGAAATTTTGGATCCGCCTTTTGCTAATGTGTATTCTTTCCTTTACGTAGTGTAAATAAATAAAAAGTAAGTTAGTTTGCTTTTGCATGTTTGCTTTCGTATGCTTTTTTTTCTTTTTTTGGGATCTTTTGTCGAGATCTAATACTCTTCCAACATTGAGGACAATGTTTATTTTAAGTTGGGGGGAGAGTGTTAGAATCTTTAGAATTGTTAGGATTTTGATGGTAACCTAAATTTTTTTTGAGATACCTCCATCTTGCTCTCATCCAATGAACTTTCTTGCATATCATATTTGTCCTCCTTGTCCCTACGCCATTAGCTTTATGTAGTCCCTAATGCTTTCATGCCATGCAATTTTTCGGATTATTATTTTGGTATCAACTTCTTCGATGTTTGATTGGCATGTTTTCATTTCTTTTACAGTTTGGAGTCAAATGCTAATATGCCATGTATGAAGCTATTTTATACGTCGTGATATCTCTTTGAAATAATTTGGGAAAAGTTTGGTGTAAGTGATTGCATGAGTTGGGATGAATGGTGTAGTTTTTAATTGGATTGGTGTGGCCACATGGTGCATGTTTTGTTTTCATCCTAAGGAGTGGGTGGATGAATTGCTTGCTTATGTTTGGAATGAAAAAGAGAGCTAATATAAGTGAATGTTTCTTTCTAATCAAATTGAGTAGCCGGTGCCCCACGAAACATTGGAGAGGACGCCAAAAATGAGATTTAGGAGATCATTCCATCCCTTTGCCTATATAGCGTTATCGCGTGAATGCAAAGGTGGCCGTGTTTGCATTTCATAGCATTATCGCGTGAATGCAAAACATAAACATCCAAAAAACAAAAAAAAACAAAAAAAAGAAAAGAAAAAGAAAAGAAAAGAAAAATGAATGAATAAATGAGTGAATAAGCAACATGAATGATGCAATCTCATCTCCCACCACTTAGAAGAATTTATTTTGTTTTGGCCATTTCCATGAAAGTTAGAAACTTTGCCATTTGTGATATATCCTAATGAATGTGATACTGGCTTATTACCTTACTTTTCATTGAATTGGATTGAGGAGAATGTCATTTGTTATTTATTTTCATACATTGGGTATATTGCCTTTGAAATCATTTGGAAATATCTTTTGGGGGCATGCCATGAGGATATCTTGAGTTGGTGCATGTTTTCACATTTAATCCGAATTTATCGCTTATTTTGCTAGGGACTAGCAAAAAGCTAGTTGGGAGGTGTGATTCGGAGTGAAAAGTGTATATTTTTACCCCATAACTACCCCCATTTTGTGCTAAAGATTAGGGTTAAACGTGCTCTTTTTGGGTATATTTCCATTTCATGTCATTTTAGGGGCTTATTCTCATTCTTGGCACAAAATATAGACTTTATCGTCTTTATTGGCTTCATATTAATTTTCATGTGCTCTTGGTATTATTATGATCATATTGTCAATTTTTGAGAATTCTTTGAGCAATGGATTATTTTATATGAATTTTGGAGGTCAATATTGCTTTATAATAGTCATTATATTTATTTTCTCATCAAACAGACTAATTTCTCCTGCTCCTATTTTTCAGGTACTCCTGGGAGTCTTGGGAACTTTTCAGAATTTTCTGGGATTTTTCTGAGATTTCTGGGTATTTTTTGGATTTATTTGGAGGAGAAATGCTATTTTAAAGCCAGAAAAAGGATTTTATTGTGGGCGCCACGTGGTGAGATCCCGAGGGGCCACGTGGCGCTAGATCCGGCCGCTGATCCATGCTGGCCGGCCGCTGCAAGTATTTATAAAAAAATAAATAAATAAGCAGCGTCCTGCTCTTGTTTTAAAGAATAATTTTAAAAAAAACCGCCGGAGCGGGCCGGCCCAGCGGCCGACCCGCTCTGATTTATTTCGCTGCAGCGCACACATCTTTTTCGCAACCGGTCGAGTATCCCAAAAAACCCGACCCGTAATGATTCACATGGGGCTGATTGCGTTATTTGGCTGCTGCTGCGATTTTTAGAGATATCTTCGGCTGTTTGGGGGGTTTTGGGCTGTTCTTCTTCTCTTCTGATTTTTTAGGGCTTGGGGGGAAAGCTTGGAGGCCATGGATGAATGGAAAAGCTTGGAGGAGGAGCAAGAGGGTGGAAGCAAGGGTTAACTTGGGGAGAGCTTGGGTGATACCTTTCTTGCCCTCTTGTAATTTTGATATCTCTCATTTGTATTGAACTAGAGATTGTTATTTTTGTATGAAAATTTCATATCTTTTTCATGATGATTGAGTAGTGTTGAATGCTTTGGTTATGATTCATGATGGTTGGTTGTTAATTGTAGTTCTAATTATCTCTTGCCCATTATCATGTTAATGTTGGATGTTTCATTAGAGTTAATTTTATTGGTTAAGACCCAAGTGGGCACACTTTGAGAAAAGTCCATGATCCTAATTTGATTCGTGCCATGATGATGCATCCCTTCTTTTAGCAAATTATCGTGTTCATGAAAGCTAAACTTTCCGATTAAGCTTGCCATAGCCGAAGGCCTAATCGAGTTATATGTGGGTAATTTGAGCTTAATTAACACCAACGTTAGTGAACCCACAACCCATGCTCATCGCCTAGCTATCCTACATCCTCATTTGGTTCTCTAACCCTACCCACTTAGGATAGGAATTTAGATTCACCACACTCTTTCCTACTCATCCACTTTAATTGAGGTTGTTGTTTCACGCTATTTCCTTTCTTTATCAATCAATTTTGTGAATATAGAACGACTTGTCCCTGTGATCCGATCCGGTACTCACCGGTTATTTATAAATATATTGCATTGACACTCCTAGCTTGGGAGTGGAAGGCGTGCCCCGTGCGCGTCCTTCCGTCACAACCAGCGCAAGTGCCATGGAGAAGAAGACTAACTTCCAGAAGATGGGGCCATGTATGGGTTTCCAAGTTGTACTTTTCTTTTAATTGGACTGTATTTGGACTTTGGTTTCTGCATCGTGGGTCCACTTAGATTTTTGTGAGTCGTGTGTCGTGCCTAGCTGTTTGATGTGCTTCTACTTTGTGATTGTGTTTTATATACCTGTCCAGGAATGACCCCTAGATTATCATGCTTCGATTTGAATATGCGGTATTTGCCTCTCTTATCTGCTTCTGTATGCATGAATATATATATCGTATGCTTCATTTGGCATGTGTCGGGATTCCACAGTTAGGACTAGGATAACCCATTTTGGCATACGCTCTGATTAACGAAAAATCTCCTTTGCCCAAGTGTTTAGAACCCAATTTCTTTTTTATTTTACTTGGTGCAAATCCCCTCGTCGTGTACCGTTCTCCCACTTGGGAGAGTACACACGTGTATATACCCCAAAATCCAAAAAAATCCAAAAAAAGAGAAAAGAAAAACCCAAAAAAGGAGAAAAGAGAAAAGAAAGAAGAATATATATATATATATGTATAGCCAAAAATTCAAAAAAAAAATACATATATCCAAAACCCAAAAAAAATGTGTGTGAATATTTTTCTACCTACCGAGAATAAAGGAAAGGCGAGAATATGCACAGAGTGTCCTACTCCACATCATCTCAACCCCCATCGCTTTCGAAAACACTTGGAATAGGGAATTTCTGGCTATTATCTAGGCGATAGTGTGGTGATGTCCAAGTCCCTAGCTGTGGAGTCCCTGACGCATGATATGCTGTGATTCTCACTTTCTTCTCATGCATGCCTGAGCCATATATTCACTGCTTATTTCAAATCGAATCGATATTTGGGTCTTTTCTTGGATTTGTGTATATGGAGCTTATATCACAACGTGGATATGACACCGTATGCTAGCACACGACCACACTCACTCGCGCTTCACCGCGTGGGCCCACGGCACTTGTCAGGACTCGTCTCCTTTGGTTTAGTGTGTGATTTGGCGTTTGCTTGCTTGGTGTGTCGTTTTCGATTTTGTTGGCCCTGACGGGCGATTTAGGATTTAGAGTTCTCTTTTTCCTCTCTTCCTCTCTATCTTCTCCCTCCGAGCTCCCACTCTCACTCGTCTTCCTCGAGGACGAGGAAGGGTTCAGCTTGGGGGATTTTGACGTGCGTTTATATTTCATATATTCACGCACGTCTTCTTTTGTGTTTTTCCGTTATTTTCCGCCGTCTCGTATCCGTTTTCTCGTATTTTCTTGTTTTCTTTCACTTCTCAGTGTTTTTACGTGTTTGCAGGAGTTTGCTAGCGTAGGAGACACATAACGACGATATTACATGTCCCCAGAGCAACGGGAGGAGTTACCCGTGATCCAGGGGGTCAAACGACCAAGATCGCTATCTTTCAGCTCCCACCCGATCGGTTGGATAGAGCCAACCGATCGGATGATGCACGCATGCACCACCTGGACAGCAGCTGAAGCAACGCAAGTGTCAACCGACCGGGTTAGAGACCGGTTCAACCCAACAGATCTCTCTGGAAATTGAAGCTGAATTCCAACCGATCGGGTGACCTTCACCCGATCGGTTCATCTAGCGCCGATTCCCCGAAGACACGACCCAGAGAGCTCACCTGATCGCCAGCTGACCGTGCCAAAACGTCGCAACTTACTGTCTTTTGGGCGACGTTTCCAACCGATCGGTTGATTTATCAACCGATCGGTTCACCCGACGACACCAAGATCCAAACGACGAGCTGCTTCCTCCAACCGATCGTGTCGTCTGACCGGATGAAGTTTCTGAAGACCGCTGCCGAAGATCGTAGCAGGTCACCTGATCGGGTGATTCTTCACCCGATCGGGTGACGTCGTTTTCTATAAATATAAGCACTAGGTTTTCAGAAACGAGGCTGTTGTAATTTTTCTGTTTTCTCTCCATTTTGTGACGGCTGGAATTTATTTGATATTGGTAAGTTTTCTGATCTTTACCAAACTTTAATATAGTGTTATTTGCATTGCTCTTACTACTTTTCAATCGCCGGATTATGTTTTAAACGGTCGATTTTCATTTAGATTGCTTTTTACCTAAAATGTGTGAGTAGTTCCCAAATCTGGGATTTTGGTGGAAACCCCTTCGTGGGTTCTCCCTAATGCATCCATAGGACTAGGAAATCGATAGGGATTAGGAATCTATTGGTTACGCAGGGTGTTTCATTGTCATCGGCGGGAAAAAGACCGCCTTTGACCGTCGGGCCAAGGGGGAATAAACTTGGCGGTTGACTCCCTGGCCATAGCTCACGCCCATAGCGTAGACATCGAATCCTAGCACGTGGGAATGGCAGGACGAGATGTTGGGAGTTAGCGTTGCGAGCTTAGTGCTCTCAGAGTCGGTCAGTGTTAATGGACATGTGAATGCCCACTGACTGAACCCGGGTAGTTCGGCGTATCATCCTGGGCACCGACCGGAATATCGGGCCCATGGGACGCTGGTATCACTCTTAGAGGCAACGTCTCACCATTAGACCCTAAATCCGATCGTTATCCTATCTGTCTGTCATATTAGCGAGAATCATACGATAGAGTGGAAACCGAAGTCCCGGGTTTTCCTTTATATTGTTTATCTCTCGCATTCTATTTCCGTGACAACCCATCTACCGATTCGGGCTAGCTCACTCATGGGGTGAATTCGGTCCTTTCTGACACAAGCACAACCACGCCTCCCTGAGTTCGACCCTCAAGCCACACTACAACACCGTGCGCTTGCGGTTATAAATATTTAAATTTCACGCCCCCAATCCTATTGCACTTTGCACATGAAAACAACATAAAAACCGTGGGGACGTCAGTTGCAAATCAGACCGTAAAAGTACCAATGGTACATGCCACTTTTTAGGACATGCTTTAGTTTCTTGGTTTAGAAAAAAGTAAAACTCTGTTTCATTATCTACAACCGAGGCAGAATATATTACCGCCGGTTTAGCATGTACTCAAATTTTATGGATGAAACAAACTATTTCAGACTATGGTATTGATTGCTCAACATGCCCTATTATGTGTGATAATACTAGTGATATTAATCTTTCTAAAAATCCTATGCATCATTCACGTACAAAACATATTGATGTACGTCATCATTTTCTAGATGATCATGTTCAGAAAGGAGACATTGTTCTAAAATTTATCTCTACTGAACATCAAACTGCTGATATTTTGACTAAACCTTTGAAAGAAGAGACTTTTATTAAGCTTCAAAGAAATTTGGGGATTATTAGTGAATCTGACTTATGACACATTCTTATAATATTTTTAAAAAATTTTCCAATTTTTTTGCCTATTTTTTAAACATTGGTCGACCAATTCACAAATATTGGTCACCAACTTATATTTATTTTTTAATTTTTCGGTATCTACTTCGTCTTCCCGCTTATCTTTTCAGTTAACAGTTAATTCCAAATTTTCGTTTCCAACGGAACCCATCCATCATTTTTAAATCGATATTTTCAGTTTTAGAAACGTCTCCTGTCGATTGATTCTTCCGTTCCCCAAAACTTCTCCCAACTTCCCATAACTTCCTTATTTTTTTCTTATTTAATCCTCTCATTTATAAGGAAACTCATCCCCTCATTTATTTTTCCAAGGCCCCATCCCTTCTTCCCCAAATCGACAGATCCGTCGCCCTTACCCATATTCGCCGAAACCCTCCGACCAAATTCGTCGGCCTCTCTCGTCGCCACTCTCCGCCTAAAATTTTCTGTCGATCCGCCTCCTCTCCACTCAATCTTCCCCCCATGGACCCCTTTTACCTTAGCTTCGTCCCGACGGCCTTCTCGGCTCGTTTTCGCTCTCCAACGGCCACCCAGAAATTTCAACTCCTGGAGCACCTGCCATTCACTTTAGAGCGCCACATCGAATTCTTCGACCATGGATTCTCCCAGATCTTCGACCCGCTCCATGCTGCCGGCCTCGTCGCCCTCTGGTCCATATCCAACCGTACGCCGTATTTTCCGTCACTTGTTCGCGAGTTCTACGCAAATTTGGACTCGTCGAAGAAGGATGGTATGCTCTCGATCACTACTGTAGCTAATGGTTTCCATTTCCGTCTCACAGGTTCTATGCTTTCCATGATCCTAAATCTTCCTTCCACTCATATTCATCCTCTTCCTGAAGTCCTCTCCGACCCTGAAATTAAACAACGACTTTCCCCTAATTTTTGCCCTAAACGATCGGTCGTCGACCTTCTTCCACCTGCCCGTTTAATGGTTAAGATTATCTTGTTTAATCTTGCTCATAAGACTGGTTCCTTAAACTATGTTAGTACTAAGACTGCAAGATGTTTGTATTCTCTGATGGGTCATCTTCCTATAGACTGGGGCTCTGTTCTTCTTGAATCCTTAGCCAAACCGGTGAAATCCCACATTTTCCTGCCTTCCCTAATCACTCGAATCCTAGAGGCTTTTCAGATCCCATTCACTGACTCCATTCAAGTGTTCAATCCTATTTATTTTAATTCCGACACTCTCAGCCATATGAAACTTGTCATCTCCGATACTTCCGCTCATGATGATGATGGTGATGATTCCTCCCATGAACCCTCTCCTAACACGCCTAAACCCACTCCTGGTTCCTCCATTCCCCGCATAAAAACTCCTGGCTCTTCCTCTCGTCTCCGCGGTCGTATCCCGTCCCGCAAGCGTTACGCTCGCTCAGGTCCTTCCCCTAGTACTCACAATACTCCTTCTTCAGCCACTGGTGATATTGATTTGGTTGCTGAGGTACGTGCTTACTAAGGGATTTGATGATATTCGCCAAGAGATGCATGATGGTTTTCAGGATATTCAGTCCCATCTTAGTGCCAGCGATGTTAGTATGCAAGAGCACAATAGGATGATGGATGCTCTTCAGATTGCAGTCGCCAAGCTTTTGACTCATTTTGAGTCTCTTCACTTCCGTGTCCGTCGCGCCTCATCCTTCGCTGAAGCATTTCCTTCTCAGCCCGGGCCGACCAATCCCCCTTAGATGATTCCTGCTGTTTTGTTCCTTTAGACTTGGATCGTTTTTCAGACTTTCGTTACTGTTTTTATGGTTGCTTGGTGCTGATTTTTGTTGGTATTTTTTAAGTTGGTGTTTAATTGGTACTGGTCCTTTGCTTTGGATGTTCTGTTATCTATTAGTTGTTTTTTGTAGTGTTCATTTGGCTATGTAACCTGGTTGTACTTGGCTAGTTGTTTTGTGATATTCTGTTATCTTTTAGTTGCTTTTGTCGTCTATTTGTCCTCTGTTTGGGTTATGCTCTGTAAGATGTGCCTTGGATATCTAGTGTGTATTCCCATTGGTTCTGTATGTTCCTATATGGCTCAGTTGCATAGCTTATTGCTATATAACATCTGTTCTCTCTTTTGCTATTTCAATCAAAATTTATTCTGTATTTTTACTTTGGTTATTCATTGCTTCCTGCCTTTTATGAAGGAAAGCCTCACATACTCATTTTTAATCAATGATTTCATACAACCTGTGTATTGACAAAGATTTCTTTGGCCACTATAACACATGTTTTATTCAATGCATGGCCAAAGGATATTTCCATGATAAAACAGTAGATTTTTTTTCTTAAATCAACCACATATTTTTTCCCTCCTAAACACAAGTTTTAATCTGTTGGTACGACCGGTGCATTCACAAATCAAATTGTTTCCTCCAGGCATTTTGCACTCATAGAAACAGACGTGCCTAATGTATCGTAATTCTTATTTTTACCAAACTGATCTGTCATTACTGTTTTTTTAATTGGCACTATTTGGCCTATACACTCCCTATTTTGGCCTATCAATATCTTTCCATATACGACCAACATTTGTTCATTTATCGCTTTCTTGTTTACTAACTCTAACTTGACTCTTTTTGAGGATCCCAAAAGGGGAGAATATATTCCATCTACTCAGGAGGTGTATTCACACAAGTTCCACATATTCAGGGGGAGTATACCATATTTGTCCAAATCTGAAAATATATATTTACATGTTTGTCATCATCAAAAAGGGGAGAATGTTGGAATTTCATAATTCCATATTTCTAGTCCCATATGGTTTTGATATGACAACACATTCAGTGCTACTAACTCTATCTATGCAGATACAAATACATGCTGAGTTCCACACATTCAGATATCTTCATGAATATTCAAACAGATATATCATAGTTCATGAAGTTGGAAAGGCAAAGGCACCTTACATCCACAACTTGGATATATAATCACTTGATAAGGATCCCCTGCAAAGAAGTTTCTCAGATTCAGATGCAGATTCAGTCTTATCTACGGCTTTTATGTAATCAATGTAAAATCTACTTTTTTAGAGTTACAAAGCCTTGTGATACTATATCTTAGTCTCCTAGGTTCCATTACTCAGAGTTCTACACTTCCCAATTTCGAAAATTCGTACCCAGAAAATTGGCAGACAAATTTTCAAATTGGTCGACCAATTTTTAATCTTCGAATTTGACTATGGGATTTCTTGAGCAAACTCCCTTGACCATGTAGATTCTGAATCTACCTTCCAGTCAAAATTCCTTCTCTAAATTTTGGTCGACCAATTTTGGAATTTGGTCGACCAATCTCAAATCTAGCCGTTTGATGCCCAAACTTTCCAGAGCGGGTTATGACCGTCTTCCAATGTCATTGAACCTTCTCAACCATTCCTAAACACTATATATAGAGGGGTATACCCTCTCTTTCAAGACACACCCTTTCCTCTTCTTTACTTCTATTTTTGTTGAAATCAAGCCTCTGATTTTCTTAAGCATTCGGCTATTAGTTGTTCTTTTCTTATTTGTAAGAAGAAATCATTAGATTTCTCTCTTCGTTTAAGAATGAAAGAACTTGGATTTTCAACACTTTTTAGAAATTTGTTCAAGTTCTTATTTGTAAGAAGAAATCGTTAGATTTATCTCTTCATTTAAGAATGAAAGAACTTCAATTGTGTTTCACCATTTCATATCTTGAAACATTGAAGTCTCTCTTTTAAACACCGTCCTTTGAATTCATATTACATATTCATTACAAGGTTATAAGGTGTTTATTTTCTTTTTCATTACAAAGTTATTTGGATCTCTTGAAGAGAGATTGTACAAAGTTTGGAACACTGGATGTGTTGCCCTTTTTGTAAAGTTGGTGCTTGCGGGGCAAGTGATTATAGTGGATTGAAAATCTCTACTGGGAATAGAGGACTGAACTAGGATCAAGAGGATCTGTACCAGGATACATCTCTGTGTTTGCGATTCATTTATTTTCAATACTTGTCATTTCATTTCTGTGCCATCTTTGCAAATATTAGTAACGTTTTATTTGCAACAGTTTTTATTATATACACTATTCACCACCCTCTAGTGTATTGATCAATACAGGCTAAAATTACAGGAACCTCCAGGTCGTCCTCCTGTGTCTCATCGAGGAAGATTTCGAACCGGGCCTGCCCTCGCTCAGTCCTACCCGTCGCTTCCGTTATAGTTGTTGTAGTTCTTATAGCAAAAGCTGACGATGTTACTGCTATTCTTGGGCCCGCTGAGCCCGTTATCAAGAAAAGGAGTCCTCCCTCCCGTGAGAGGGAGGATTTTGAAAAGAAAAGGATGGTCATGAAACCGACCTGTCCCCTTTTGTCTATAGCGAAAGGTAGTGGCTCTTTGTCTCCAGCTCTGGCGAATCAGACGATGGCTCCACATACTCCATATGGGATGGTCGAGCCTTCCGTGGGTCATCCTCAGGACAAATGGCCGTGGGGAAGTATCGACCATCCGGCTCCTTTGGTTGGCCCCATCCACTCGAACTTCGATCGAGCTCTGATATTGAATCAGCTCCCGATTGACTCCTCGAGGGTGGTTCGAGGCAAACCTCATCAGCCCCAATTTATCATTGGGTCCGTGGAGCCGGCCCTTTTAGATTTTGGGATGACTGCTCGAATGGTGGAAAACTCCATTCTCCACCGGGATCTCGAGTTTCTTCAGGGATTGGAGGTCAAGAGGATGGAAAACTTCTTCATGGGTTGCGGCTATCAGGTTAGTTCCCGGTGATTTTCTCCGACTTAAGTCTTCGACCCTGCTAATCGACATTTTCCACAGATGTCACTTTTTGGTGCGGGCCTTCGTCGCCGGACCGCCAATATAATCGACAGACAGCACTGGGCAGAAGCCATTGACAAAGAGCTTTTAAGCTTGAGGCTTAACTGAAGAATATGGAGGAGAACTTGGGGAAAGTGCTCGCGGCCAAAGCTGAGACCGAATGGTTTGCTTCAGAGGCCAAGCCTAGCCTTGCATCTGTGTCCTCCGTCAGGCAGATGTTGGAGGTCCAATGGGGGAGGGAGAGATCCCAGCTTTAGGTCGACTTAGAAGCCTCGAAGAAAGAAATAATCGAGTTTTGGGCCAAAGCCGCCGAATCGAAAAGAGCAGCGGAGGCTCACAAGGCAGAGCTTACAGCCAGGGTCACTATGGCGATGAAAGAGTTTCAGAACATCTTCACACCGGGAAGTGTCCCTTCCTCTTAGAGTGTTTATCTTTTTGTTACTGTTTTTGTAAAACTGCATTAAAGCATGTTACATGTAACTTTTCGACTAGTCAATGAAAAAGAATTCTTTATTTTATTTATCTCCACTTATATTAAGGCACGTATATAGCCCCTCAACGACTCCAGCTTCATTTCTCTAACCAAACGAACTTGGATCGTTGGTTTGTTGAACATTTTTGCCTAATGGGGATGGTCCTGCAGCGAGGAATTGGTCCCTCGACTTACAGCTAACGACGAGGATCGTTTGGTTGTGAGGGGTGAGGCCCCTTCGGATTACAGCAGACGACGATCAAGTGTCGTTCAGTGGCGAGGGATTGGTCCCTCATCTTACGGCTGACGAGTGTCGTTCGGTTGAGAGGGACGAGGCCCCTTCGGTGTACGGCTGACGATGATCGAGGGTCGTTCAGTGGCGATGGATTGGTCCCACAGCTTACGGCTGATGACGAGGGACGTTCGGTTTGAGGGGCGAGGCCCTTCGGCTTACAACCGACGACTATCGATGGTCGTTCAGAGGTGAGGGATTGGCTCCTTGGCTATCTGATATGCATGTATTTTACACATTTATTCTCATACATACATATCATGTTTCACCCTCCAAATACCAAATTTATACGCTTTTCGATGAATATTTGGAACTATTTCACTTTCGGAGCGTTTATGTTGATTTCATGGAATTTGGAGCGAATTGGAGCAATACAGTGCAATCTGGAGATGAAGCCATGATTAATGATGCAAGAGAAGCAAGAATACCTTTGGATATGAGTTAGGAGCACCAAAAGACAAGGACGAAAGATCTATGAAAGTTGGAGAAAAGAAGAAGAAGAAACAAAGCTAGAACGCATGAAATGTCAAAGATTTACGCACTACCTCCACCTTGTTTTGATTTCTTATATCATTCCAGAGGCCATCTCAACTTGGAGATATTTTTTAGTCATAGTAGAGTTCATCACGGTTTCAACGCCGCCAAGAACTACCAAACAGAGGTCGGATGAATTTTCTAGAATTTCTGCAAGATTGGGTAGCAGTGCTGGTATTTGCGTATCCGTGTCACTCGGCCGAGTGAGATCCCACTTGGCCGAGTGACCAGGAAAAAATAGAATGTTGATTTTTGCAGTTTTTGCACGAGATCGCACTCGCCTGATTGACATTTTCACTCGACCGAGTGCGCTGGCGACCAGAAATCCAAAAATCTGTAACAACTAGGTTTTTTTTGGGTATTTTGGTCCATTTTTTCTTAGGGTTTTGGGGAAAATATAAAAAAAACTTTATAGTCTTCATTGAGGGGAGTTCCTATTATTTTTCTTGGAGACTTTTTAGAGATTATGCCATGCCCTAGGCCCCCTCTTGGATCTAAAAGCTTGTATTTGGATTGAAATTCTTCATGAAAGCTAATTATCTTTGTTATTTGCTATTTGAATCTTTGATTTGATATCTTTTATATGCAAGCAATGTTTCTTATTGATTTGTATATCATTATTTCTATGCTTGGTTGATCTTTGTTCTAGGGAAAGGGATGAACACTATGGATTTAGGGTTTGATATGTGAAATCTATTGAAAACCCATGTTGCTAAACTTGTTAAAGGGTTAGATCTTGATAATTTTACTATGGATAGATAGTGATTTCTCTTAGATCTTGAGAGCTCGACAGAGGATCTTGATCCAAGAAAAGCCCTAGATATTCGATTTAGGATTACAATCGAAATTTCCTAGACTTGGTGTGCGATAACTACCAAAGTTAGCATTTTTATTGTTTTCCTATACTCATATTCGTTGCACGACGGCGAATGAGTATGAACTATCACGATCTAGATCCGAACTCAAATTATGTGACAGTGAGCTTGAGTTGGGATTGGACATAATTGCTTATCTTAATGCTATTGGTCTGGACTAGACTTACGCGATAGCGGGGCTCAAGTTTAGATTGCTATAGACTTGTGTAGCGCGACAGCGTGTGCCGGTTCTCCAATTAGTTGCGGCAAGTTCACCTTGAACCAAGTTTAATTATATGGTAATTCATAACTCACAATGATGACTTGAAAATCTATAGTTGGAATTCCCTAGTCCTTGACATTTTTTTGATTGAATTTACAACCGAAATATTTATCATCGACACCGACATCCATCACCATTGCTATTACATCATACCATAACTATCTCCACTAATAAACATTCGTAGTCAAGCCAACCTAAGATAGATTGGAACCAACACCACCTCCATGTGGATACGATACCCGCTTGCCACTAGACTGTGCGCATGCGGTAAAAATACATTGTTTTGGGAGTACATCCTGGCGCGATCACTTACAACTGACGACGAGGGCCGTTTGGTTGCAAGGGGCGAGGCCCTTTCGGCTTATGGTTGACGATGATCGAGGGTTGTTTAGTGGCGAGGAATTGTCCTCTCAGCTTATGGCTAACAACGAGGGTCGTTTGGTTACGAGGGGCGAGGCCCATTCGGTTTACGGACGACGACGATCGAGGGTCATTCAATAGCGAGGGATTGGCCCCTTGGCTTATGGCCTACGACGAATGTATCTCGGTTGCAAGGTACAATGCCCCTTTGGCTTATGGCCACGACGATCGAGGGTCGTTCAGTGGCAAGGGATTGGCCCCTTGGCTTACGGCTGACGACGAGGGTTGTTTAGTTGCGAGGGGTGAGGCCCCTTCGGCTTACAACCGACGACTATTGATGGTCATTCAGTGGCAAGGGATCGGCCCCTCAACTTACTGATATGAATGTATTTTACACATTGATCGGCCGCCCATATGACATGAAAACCGGGACGGGGATACTAGAATTAGAATTTATAAACCACAAGCGCACAGTGTCGAAGTGTGGCTTGGGGGGTCGATCACGGGGAGGCGTATGTTGTACTTGCAAACATTCAGGAACCAGACCACCCAGTGGATGAGCCAGCCTATTCTCGATTGGTTGTCACGGTTGTAAACTAATAGAACAGATGTAAAAGGTAAAAAGGTAATCTAGGACTTTGGCTTCCGCCCTAATCATGGATTCTCACTATTATGGCCGAAGGATAGGAATATGACCGAATGCTAGGATTTGGCGGTGACACGTTGCCTCTAAAAGTGGTACCTAGCGTCCCATGTGCCCGATATTCAGGTTGATGCCCAGGATGATACTCTAGGTCTACCCGGCTTCTGATGGTGGGCATTCCTATGTCCAACACCATTCGACTCCGGGAGCACTAAGTTCGCAACGATCGCACCCAACATTTCGTCCAAGCTGTTCCCACGTGCAAGGACTCAATGTCAACGCTAGGGGGTGAATTATGGCTAGAGAATCAAACTCCCGTTTTATTTTATTTTATCCCAATGGTCAAAGGCGGTCTTTTTCCAGCTGATGACAATGAAACGCCCCCGCATAACCATCAAAATCCTAGATCCAATCGGATCTCCAGACCTATGGACGTTCTAGGAAGAACCCACGAAGGGGCTTCCACCAATGTCCCAGATTGAAGAACTACTCACTAAACATGGTAGCAAATGCAATAACAGAAAATATAGCCATAAGGATTGAAATCAAGAAATTGTTCACCATAGCAAATAAAAGCATGAACACAATATCAAAATATGAAAACGATCAAAGAAGTTACACTAAGTATTTAATTGAAGCAGCTGAAAAATCCCTTAAAATAGCTTAAAAAGTGGAGACTGCGTTTCTGGAAAAACCTAGCACTATTTATACAAGTGGGCAAGATGCCTGGGAATATTCCCACAAAAAGACAAAAACAGACACTCACCCAATTAGGTGAGACTTCACCCGATCGGGTGAAATGATGGAAGAATATGTCTTCAGCTCTGATAAATCTCACCCGATCACTGAACCGATCGGGTGAGTCTTGGATTTCTTGAGCTTGGAAAGCAGCATCAACTGACCCGACCGGTTGAAAGTGACGACCCGATCGGATCACAATACATGACCTGATCGGTTGACAAGTCAACCGACCGGGTGAGCATTGGCCTTCAAAACTGCACTCTGTCATACATCCACCCGATCACTGAACCGATCGGGTGAGAGCTGATACATAGTCATCTTTGACGAATGGCTCTCGGGATCTCGTGCGACACTTCCCGTTGCTCCGGGGACTCATGATGTTGGCCATATATGTCCCATGTGCTAGCAATGTCCTGCAAATGCACATAAACTAAACGAAAGTAAAAAGAAACTAAAAACAAAAATAAACGGATACAAAATTGATGGGAATCAAGTCCCACCCCAAGTGGTTTGGTTTGATGATGATCACACCAAATGTTGTTAAATTACTAATCATACTACTTAAGTGTGTAGGTTGTGCAATAAGCTAATTGAAGCTCGAAACATACTCCGAGAAGAAGAACTATAATTACACACATAGAAGATGAAGATTGATTGAGCTCACATTCCATGTCTACATTCTAAAGCTTTAGCATAAGAGGAGCTCGAAGATGAAGCTCAAAGGATGTGCTCAAGCTCAGGATCAAGAGGAGCTAAAACTCAAGTGAAGCCTATGCAACTAGCTCAAGCTCTACCATAGCTTCAAGTTCTTCATAGAGTCTAGTGTGTGAGTTGTTTTTCATTTTCTTAGGATTATGTCAAAGCCAAGAAAGAATATGCACACACAAAATGATTTTCTAAAATGATTTTAAACTTGTTTTAAAACTTATTTGAGAGTATACTTTTCATAGAAGCTAAGTTTCAGTAGTTCACTACCCTGATTTCTGCCTTCTCCTTGAAAAGATACTCTGGTAGTCGACTACCAAAGTTAGGGAGTCGATTACCAGTTGTAGCAGATTTTCTCAAAAACACTCTGGGAGTCGAATACCAAAGTTAGGAAGTCGACTACCAGCTATGCGACCAGAATTCCTTGATTCACTCTCTCATTTATTCCTTGCTTGATTTTTGGGCTGAAGTCAAACTTGATTTTGAATCATTTTGAATTCTCCTTTAGCTCTATAAATAGAGACCATATGAGGACATTTTACTCACCAATTCATTCTTGAGCAAAATTATTATTCTCTCAAAAGATCTCATCGCTCTCATCGCTCTCAAAGTTCTTCATAGCCAAAACGGTTTTTCAATTTCTGATCTTATTGCTTATATTCTTTTATAATTCTTTTTAATATCATTATTATTTTTTGGCTATTGTAAATTGGTTTTCAACGTCCTTCTCTTTGATTTTTCATATTCTCAAAGGATTTTTGAAACATCTAGATTCTAAATCACATTGAATAATTTTATATTCTTTGTGTGATCGAAGAACACATCTAGATTCTAGATCACATTGAATAAATTCATATTCGTTGTGTGATCTACAAACGATTTAAATTCTTTTAGCCACATGAAGCACAATTGCAAATTTAATATTGGTTATAGAATTATTGGGAGTAAAAACCAATCTCCACTAATACATTGTGTTGTATTGGATTTGATTTTACTTGTAGTCCTTTGGTAATAAGGGTGTTGAAAGTCTTCGGATTGTGAGACAAGGAAAAGTCCTCGGGTTGTGAGGCAAGTGAAAATCCTAGACAAGTCTAGGTGGTTGAAAATCCTTGTTGCAGGCAAGGTGGTTGTAAATCCTCTTGGTGGGAGGTGGTTTGTACTATTTACCGATAATAGTCGATTAAAGCCCAACAAGAGTTTCGGGGACTGGATGTACCCAGGTTGTGGGGAATCATGATAAAATCTTTGTGTTTGCAATTAACATTTACTTTACACTAACAAGTTCATTTTTATTATATGTCATTTACAATCATTTGTTAATTTATTCTTGCTAATTAAATTCATTATTGCAAGTTTATATTCCGCTGTGAGATCTATTCTATTATCTTTACTCCTTTGATCTTTATTGTTTATATATTATCTTATCTTTATTTGGAGATCAATTGTGTTGATTAAGGACCAAGCGTAGATCACTCTACTTGGTTCCTTACGCAACATTGGAAGGGAAGTTATTTTTGTGGTATGCATTTGTGAAAAGTTTTTTTTCAAAACACTATCCAACCCCCCTTCTAGTGTTGTTTTCCATCCACAAGATCCAACACTTGGTATCAGAGTGAGGTTATAGAGGGCATCAACCAATCATTTTCCCGAAGGACAATCTTCCACCCGACCACCACTTCTCAACGGATCAAACTATGGATCTTGGAAGAATCGGATGCGAATGTACCTTCTCTCTATCTCCTATGATCTATGGAAGATAGTGGAGAATCCTTATGAAGAACCCACTCTTGAGGAAGAAAACTGGACCAAGAAGGAGATGGACAAAGTGTCTCTAAATGCCAAGGCGGTGTCCACTCTATATTGCGGCCTTGACACAACGGAGTACAACCGGATCTCCATGGCTATCTCTGCACACCAAATATGGAAACTCCTTGAGGTAATGCATGAAGGTAACCAAAAAGTTAAATCTTCAAAATCTTCTCTTTATGTTGACAGGTATGAACAATTTATGATGGAGAAAGGCGAGAACATAACGGAGATGTACACGAGATTTACGGAGATCGTCAACACACTTACGGGATTGGGAAAGAAGTACACACAAGAGGATCATGTATGCAAGATCCTTAGATCCCTCACTCTCGAATGGCAATCCAAAGATTCGGCCATTGAAGAAGGCAACGACACTTCAAAGCTAACCTTAGAGGAGCTCATCGGAAATCTAATGGCGTATGAACTCCAACTGCAAGAGCAAAAGACCAAGGAACACGGTGAAAAGAAGAAGAACCTTGCATTCAAAGCAACATCGGATACGGAGGAGTCCGATAATGCAGTCAAAGATGAGATGGAGAAACAAATGGCACTCATCTCTAAAGGATTCAAGAAAATTATAAATGCACGTAAGTTCTACAACCGTAAGTTCAATTCCACTAATGATGTTATTTGTTATTAATGTAATAGGCCAGGGCACATGAAGAATGAGTGTCCTCTAAAGAAAATCAGGGATAATAGAACGAAGCCATACAAAGGAAAAATGCCAATTAGAAAAGCTTTAGCGGCATGTGATAGAAGCGATAATGAAGAGGATTCCGATAACTCATCATCATCCGAAAATGAAGGAAAAGCAATCAAAAGGAACGAGAAGTCACATATGTGTTTTATGACACGAGGAGATCCCAAGGTAAATTCCTACCATAACTCTAGTGATAGCGATAGTAGCGATGATGAGGAAGTTGATTATGAGGAGGAATTTCATAAAATCTATGCATTATATGAGGTCCAACTCAAAGGGCTTTTAACCCTAAAAAAGATGAATAAATCTTGTTGTTCTAATCCTACTAATCAAGAGCTAGAAAAGATTAGGGAAGAGAACTTAAAATTAATTAACAACAATAAAGATTTAATTGAAAAGAATAGGTTGCTCAATATAGAACTCAAAGACCTAGGAAATAGGTTTAGAGACTTAGAAAAGAACATGACCGCCATTAAGGCTAAGCATGAGGACCTGGTTAATAATGTTGCTAGGTTCAATAAAGGTAAAGAAAAATTAGATAGCTTGATTAGATCACAAAAACCCCAATCTAGCAAACATGGCTTAGGTTATAATATGACCAATCAAAATGCTAGGATCTCTTATCATCAAGCTAGAGTTCCTAAAACTGAAAATGGATATGTCAAAGTTTGGATTCCCAAAATTGGACCGTCCAAATGAAAGACAATTACATTTCTAGTTTTATGAACAATGTTCATTTTTGTAGAGATTATATATTTACTTATGGGAAATCTCAACCCAACTGGGTTTGGTTCCCTCTTGGTTAATGATTACATCATTATGTATGACTAATCCCACAGACCTACAAAGAAAGGGCACCAAAATTATTTGTTTGATTTTCAGGTACCAAAACTATAAGGGATTAGTAGAAGAGCTCCCAATGAATCTCTAAATACATGCATACATTAAGGGGAGACCCAACTTCAATGATGCAAACTTTGAGGAGGAGCATATGTAATTTATTTTTCTTCGCTTGGTAAGTATACTATTATATATTTTTTGTGATGACAAGGGGAGAAAAAGTGACAACAAGCAAGAAAAAACATAAATGAATAATAACCGCATTTAAACAGGGGGAGTAAGTACACTTACTCATTGTTTTTATAATCATATCATTAATCATATGTTTTTCATTTGGGTGTCATCATCAAAAAGGGAGAGAGTGATGCGAATCTAGTCCCACTCCAAGTGGTTTGTTTTGATGATGATCACACCAAATGTTGTTAAATTACTAATCATACTACTTAAGTGTGTAGGTTGTGTAATAAGCTAATTGAAGCTCGAAACATACTACGAGATGAAGAACTATAACTACACACATAGAAGATGAAGATGGATTGAGCTCACATTCCACGTCTACATTCTAAATCTTTAGCACAAGAGGAGCTCGAAGATGAAGCTCAAAGAATGTGCTCAAGCTCAAGCTAAAGAGGAGCTCAAACTCAAGTGAAGCCTATACAACTAGCTCAAGCTCTACCATAGCTTCAAGTTCTTCATAGAGTCTAGTGTGCGAGTTGTTTTTCATTTTCTTAGGATTATGTCAAAGCCAAGAAAGAATATGCACACACACAAAATGATTTTCTAAAAATGATTTTAAACTTGTTTTAAAACTTATTTGAGAGCATACTTTTCATAGAAGCTAAGTTTGAGTAGTTCACTACCTTGAAACATCTGGATTCTAGATCACATTGAATAATTTTATATTCTTTGTGTGATCGAAGAACACATCTAGATTCTAGATCACAATCCATAAATTCATATTCTTTGTGTGATCTACGAACGATTTAAATTCTTTTAGCCACGTGAAGCACAATTGCAAATTTAATCTTGGCTATAGAATTATTGGGTGTAAAAACCAATCTTCACTAATTCATTGTGGTGTATTGGATTTGATTTTACTTGTAGTTCCTTGGTGATAAGGGTGTTGAAATTCCTCGGATTGTGAGGCAAGGAAAAGTCCTCGGGTTGTGAGGCAAGTGAAAATCCTAGACAAGTCTAGGTGGGTGAAAATCCTTGTTGTAGGCAAGGTGGTTGAAAATCCTCTTGGCGGGAGATGGTTTGTACTATTTACCGATAATAGTGGATTAAAGCCCGACAAGAGTTTCGGGGACTGGACGTACCCAGGTTGTGGGAAACCAGGATAAAAATGTTTGTGTTTGCGATTGACATTTACCTTACACCAACAAGTTCATTTTTATTATATGTCATTTGCAATCATTTGTTAATTTACTCTTGCTAATTAAATTCATTCTTGCAAGTTTATATTCCGCTGTGAGATCTATTCTATTATCTTTACTCCTTTGATCTTTGTTGTTTATATATTATCTTATCTTTATTTGGAGATCAATCGTGTTGATTAAGGACCAAGCGTAGATCACTCTACTTGGTTCCTTAGGCAATATTGGAAGGAAAGTTATTTTTGTGGTATTCATTTGTGAAAAGTTTTTTCACAATACTATTCAACCACCCTTCTAGTGTTGTTTGCCATCCACATGATCCAACAGAGATAACGAAAATCGACGAAAAATGACGGAGAAGACGTGCGTGAATATATAAAATATAAACGCACGTCAAAATCCCCCAAGCTAAACTCTTCCTCTTCATCGAGGAAGACGAGTGAGAATAGAAGCCCGATGGAAGAAAATAGAAAGAGAGAAGCATAAAAAGAAAAAGAAATCCTAGATTACCTGTCAGAGCCAACGGAAACAAACACAACACACTAAGCAAGCACGCGAGATGCATAACACTAAGCCCAGGAATACGACTTCCTACTAGTGTCATGGGTTCATGCGGTGAAGCGCGAATGAGTGCGGTTGTGAGCTAGCCAACAGTGTATCTATCTAAATCATGCGATGAATCTCCATATACACATATCCATGGAATGACCCAAATATCTAATCAATTCGAGTTTACGGTGAATAATAGTTCAAGCATGCATGAGAATAGAGTAAGAATAGAAACATGCTATATGTTCGGGACGCTACCACTAGAAACTAGGAAATCGCGGCATGATTGCCGAGATGATTGCTAGAAAGCTCATATGCCAAGTGTCTTCAAAAAAGAAAGGGGTTGAGTAGGTTTGGAGGGGAGTACTTGGTACAAATTCTCGCCTTCCCTTTATTAGCAATGGTAGGAGTGATATTTACAACAGAAATTTTTTGGGTTTTGGATATTTGGATATTTGGATTTATTTTTGGATTTTTGCTATACATATTCTGTCTTTTCTCCCTTTTTTGGATTTTTCAATCTTTTTTGATTTTTTTGGATTTTTGGTAGAAGTAGGAAAATGCG
The DNA here is from genome assembly GCA_030789695.1 of Scilla litardierei. Classification (NCBI taxonomy): domain Eukaryota; kingdom Viridiplantae; phylum Streptophyta; class Magnoliopsida; order Asparagales; family Asparagaceae; genus Scilla; species Scilla litardierei. The sequence goes on along the minus strand of CM061136.1, from coordinate 132,859,002 downwards.
CATTCTCCAAAAACGAGAAAACGATGCGTTAGTAAGTGGCGAAATTGTGTACTCTCCCAAGTGGGAGTTAAGTACACGATGAGGGGATTTGCACCAAGCAAAACAAAAAAAATTCGAATTCTAAACACGTGGTAAAAGGCGTTTTTCGCGGATCAGAGCGTAAGCAACATGGGTTATCCTAGTCCTATTGGTAGAGTCCTGACACGTGTAATTTGAAGTGTACATATATAGTACGATTCATGCATAATGAAGCAGAAAGTAGAAGCAACATGCCGCATATTCGAAATTGAAGCATGATAATCTAGGGGTCCTCTATGGATAGGCATATAAAACAAAATCGCGACCTAGAAGCACACCAACTAGCTAGTCACAACATACAACTCAACACAGAAGGCAAAGTGAACCCACAGAGCACAAAATGCAACAGAACTCGGCTTCCTAGGGTTAGTGAAAATAGTTATCGTTGTTTAGCTGTGTGTGTGTGTGTGTGTGTGTGTGTGTGTGTGTGTGTGTGTGTGTGTAGTTTAGTGGCAGTTACATCATGCGGGGTCATCTCTAGGAGAGGGAGAATCAAAGGATGGAAAAAAATAAAAAAAAACGACGAAAACGACTCAAAAACGACGAAAACGACTCAAAACGATGAAAAAGACACGACTGACGTGTAGGATCCTGCCAAAACAGAGTTAGGATCGATAAATGAAGTTGAGACTTACGCTTGCGTATGCGGCACGGTAGTCACAGAACTTCTCCTTCGGATTCACCACGACGGATCGAGTCTTCTCACGAACGGAGTAAGGCTACTAAATCCACAATCTAAATCTCTACTTTTAGATTAAGAACTTGGATAAAGAGAGAGGAAGGATTTCGGCAGAGCTTCGCTAGAATGAAATGCATGCAAGAATGCCATGCAAAAGTGTAAGTAAATGGCTAACCCTTGGGTCTTATTTATAGCCCCCAAGGTAGTTATTTTAGGAGTAATTGTTCCTTTGAAACAATTTAACTAAGGTGTACCATCGTACATGGCATATTATAAGCTTAAGTTGTACCATATGCATGGTACAACATAAGCTTAAGATATTACCCCTTTATTAGCCATATGTCGCATGCACTTATGCACATATAATGCGACTTTCCCATCATTCTAGAGATCCTCTCCGCAAGGGAACATATTCCCTTTGCACACGACTTCGTGTACGCGACGTTCGAGGTCCGTATTCCCTCGTACATCCCCTACAAGGGTGTACTAACGTCTTCCATATCCAACATCTCCCACTCACACTTGAGGGGATTGTAAGAGAACGTCTTTCTCTTAGTTCTTTCATCTATCATATCGAGAAATAGACCGTGCGACCGTCATGTGCGTAGAGTCTGTTGTTGTGCACTTGTTAGAGATACACAACGACCTCGAAGGTGCAAAGTTGAGTAGTTCAACGCATGCTTTACCCTAGATTATTTCTTCACATTTCTTATACTTTATATTCAACAATTGAATCCCATCTGGATCACAATTGGCTGGCCAGCTTTGAATCATTAAAGTCCAAATGTGAATATGAAATCAATCTTCCTCTTCTTGCGAACCTTCTGATCTTGACTTGATTCGCTTTTCTAACGTGCCCCGCCGAGCCGAATTACCATAGCCCATTAGCAACACGCTAAGATAGCGATCATCTCGTCAAATCTAAAGGAACCAATTGGAGTCCTTGAGGGTAAGTGTTAAGACCCATATGGCCTTTGAGTCTCACATAATAGCAAACACTATTGCTATTAACGCAGTGGTCGAAATGCATACGTGGTATGAACACGTATTACAACATCGCTCCTTTCCCAGGGAGTGTATGTCTCAATGATGTTGTAAGGATGATGATCAGACACCACAATGTCTGACTTTGAGTCCCTTTTTCTACTCAAATAATCATTTGGACTCACATCCCGCATTTAGACAGATGAGATTTCAAAAATCCTCTTAGATCTTCTGTAAGCATCCATATGATGCAGATCTTTCATGCGACCATTTTGTTTAAGTCATGACTCTAAATCATCCGTCTGATGATTTTGACTTTAAACAGGTCTCATCTCTATTCTATTCGTCTGATAGAATAAGGCGGTTGCTCATGTGAGAGAGCCAACCTCAATCTGTCTGACATACTAGAATTCAGCTGAGATTTCAAAAATGTACACAAACATTTCTCAAGAGATTCATATGCAATGTTTGAAAAAGAACTTATTCTTTTATTAAATTTGATCTTTCTTAGACATGGGAATATATATTGGTACAACTCAGCTCTTACGCAATCCTTGGGATGATAAGTGTTTATAAAACACATTTCTGGGGATCGCTTTCGTAAGCTGATCCTCTATCATCTCATGCGTAGATATGTACCTTATGTCTACCTTCTTGGTTTTATCATAGTCTTTTGCAAATCTGCAGTTCCTTTAAGATACTATATTATCCTCTTAACCGCTTTCCAGTGTTCTTGCCCTGGGTTGGATTGGTAACGACTTACCATTCCAACGGTAAAACAGATGTCCGGTCTTGTATGCATCATAGCGTACATAAGACTATCAACTGCACTGGAATATGGAACTTTTTCCATAATTTCCTTTTCCTTTTGGTTCTTTGGACATGATTTCAGATATAAATTATCGCATCTGCTTATAGGAGTATCAATTGGACTTGCAGTCCTACATATTAAACCGTTTTAGAACCTTCTTTAAATAAGTCTCTTGTGAAAGAGAAAGAAGTTTCTTCGAAGATTCCTTGAAATCTTAATTCCAAGGATATATGTGGCTTCCCCATGTCTTTCATCTCAAAACTGATGAAAGTCAAGCCTTGATATTCATCACAAAGCCCTTGTCATTTCTGGTTAACATGCTTGCTTTTAATCCTCTTGATATATACGTAGTTATCTTCATCAAGCATGGAAAATCCATTTGATAAGACAACTTCTTGAAATCGTATATACCATTGCCTCGAGGATTATTTAAGACCATATATGGACTTACGAAGTTTACAAACCTTATGTTCGTTTCCTTCTTTTACAAACCCTGTTGGTTGTTCCATATAGATCTCCTCGTCCAATTCTCTATTGAGAAAGGCAGTCTTTACATCTATCTGATGTAATTCGAGGTATAAGCAAGCTACCATTGCCAGAATCAGGCGAATCGAGGTAAAACACACAACAGGTGATAAGGTCTCTTCGTAGTCTATCCCTTCCTGTTGCGTAAAACCTTTCGCGACAAGGCGAGCTTTATATCTATCTATAGAGCCATCAGCCTTATGCTTGATCTTGAGAACCCATTTGTTCCCAATTGCTCTATGTCCTCTGGGTAAGTTAACTAAGTCCCAGACTTGGTTAATTTTCATGGATTTCAATTCCTCCTTCATCGCTTCCATCCATTTGTCTTTTGCAGGGCATGATACGGCCTGTTTGAAAGTAGCAGGTTCGTCATCATCTTGTAGTAAAGTCATAAAGTTTTGCAAAAATTCATCCTCAAAACTTAGAGGAGCCAACCTTGTACGACTACTACGTCGTATTTGAGATTCTTCAAGTCCTTGTTGACTTGAATTTAGATCAATTCTAATATCACTCCCATTTGGAATGTCGTTAGAAATGCTCCCACTTGGATCATTATTCCCGTATGGAATAGGATTAGTATCATTCGTATCATTCATTGGTGAAGTTTGAAACGTATTTTCTTCTTCACCAAGAATTCTCCCACTCGAATGAGATAATCCTTCTTGATCATAAATCTCAAATAGAGATAAGTCCTGACTTATCTCGCCCTGTCTTGGAAACTCGTTTTCCTAGAAAGTGACATCCCTCGACTCAAACTCAATTAGCCCACCATTGTCTTCCTGACTAACAAAAAACATAACCTTTGGAGTTTTCTGCGTATCGTATAAAGATACATTTCCTTCCCCTTGGCCCAAGTTTGCCATACTTATGGGAGGAAATATGTGCGTAGGATGCACAACCCCAAGGTTTCAAAATGTTTAAGTCAGGAGACCTTTGGTTCCACAACTCATAAGGAGTGGAGCTAACTGATTTCGAGGGTACGCGGTTCAAAATGAAAGCGGTCGTCAATAATGCATCACCCCAAAAGGTGATTGGCAAGTTAGCTTGCGCCATCATTGAACGGACCATTTTTTTCATTAAAGTCCTGTTCCTCCTTTCTGCAACACCAATTTGTTGAGGAGTATAAGGCATAGTTACCTGATGTACTATGCCTTTTTCATCACAAAGTTCCTTTAAACTTGTTGATTGATATTCACCGCCCCTATCGGTTCGCACGACCTTAATCTTGCGATCTAATTGATTCTCCACTAAACTCATATAGTTTTTAAAGCAGGTTTAATGCTTTCACTTTTTGTGGGATATCAAATAGATATGACCGAATCGGGTGAAATCATCAATAAAAGTGATGAAATAGGACTTCCCGCGTCTTGTCTTGACATTCATCGGACCACATATGTCCGAATGGATAAGCTGTAATGGAATCTCGGCCCTTGTGCCGGTTCCAAACGGCTTGCGATAAGATTTCCTCACAAGGCAATGTTCGCAGGTTGACATTTCAACCTTTGAAACATTGGATAGAAGGCCACGTTTGGCAAGTCTATCCATACACGTTGGTCCAATATGACCAAGCCTTGCATGCCAACAAATTATATTAGACTCATTAGTCAAAGAATTTGTCACAAGGAAATTTTCATTACATGAGGAATCATACATTGTACTTATTACAATAAATCCTTTGAAATACAAACCCAGTACCAATAAAGGAATTATTACAAAATAGGTCCATATTACAATCATGAAGGAACCAACTATAACCAAGACCCATTAAATTGACCACCGTTTTAATATTCTTTTGAATATATGGAATGAAGAGAACATCATGAAGTAGGAGAGTGCGGCCGTTGTCCAAGACTAGCTTGCGAGTCCCAACGCCTTTCACTTCAACACGTGTGTTGTTTCCTACATTGATCCACTTCATTCCTTGGGGTATCCGGTGATACTCCACGAAGGACCGTCTGTCCCTTGTTATGTGGTTGGTGGCACCTGAATCAATTATCCCAAAATGGATTAGATTCCACAAGAAATATTGAACTAGAAACACATATGTAACTAGTATTACAAGTTACCTCGTCACTTCCACTCGTACACGAACGAGCATAGTGACCGAGCTTGTTGCACTTGAAGCACTTGATCCTTTTCAAGTCTTTCTTCTTGTGCCATTTCTTGTGCCCACCCTTATGTTTGGGTTCCTTGGTAGACTCAGGTTGCTTATTACGTTCATTAGAAGACTTCGAACGACCTTTACGTTTCTTTCCCCTGTGTGAGGAACTAGCAACCATGTGCACTTCTGCACTTGGCTTGGCAGCCGCAAGCCGCTCTTCCTCTAATTCGAGGTGCTTGGAAACATCGTTGAAGGTCTTGATGCTCTCATTATGAGTGAGATGCATCTTCATCTGATCCCACCCATTTGGTAGGGAACGTATGACTGCTTGGATTTGTTGCTCATCTGTGAGCACATGACCTGCATCCTTTAACTCTGAGATTAGATTCGCCATATGTCGCAGATGTTTCCCCATGGAATGATCTGGACATTTCTTATATGAATCAAATCTTATAGTCAAGGCTCGAAGTTTGGACACCGATGTGCCACCAAACTTCTCCTCAAGCTTGGACCATATGTCCATGGCTAAGTCATGTTCCCGGAAGATGCGCATTATGTCATCAGCCATACTGCTTAATAACGTAATGCGTGCTATCTTATTCTTCCGAGACCAAGCATCAAAAGCTTCCTTGTCTCGTCTGTGTTGGGCCGTAGTGCCCAACTCGGGTTCAATCATTACGTTCTTTAGAGTTTTAAGCACTTCTTGCTCCTCTAAAACGTATTGTATCTTGATGGACCAAAGTTTGTAATTATCGCCGTTGAGTTTTTCACCTCTGTTTAACTCAGCGACGATATTCTTTGAAGCGGAAGACATTTTACTTTTAAAATGCTGCAAAAGACACAAAACCGAAGGTTTGATCAAAACATTGCATAAAAATTCTTAAAATATAACTCCCACTTGAAATGATAATAGAATATCCCATTTGGATAGTTCTAAAAATTCAAATCCCACTTGGAATTATATTATATTTGATAAGTTACTTTCGAAAAATATTGAAGATGTTGTTCTAGAATCGAAAAGGTCTCTTCGATTCCAATCACCATCTAGAACAACCTTCAATATTCCTCCATCACTTATCAAACAATAGTACTCTTATAGTACTAGCAGCGGAAAACGAGTTTGAAAACGTATTTTTCAGATATAATTCCCACTTGAAATGATAATAGAATATCCCATATGGATAGTTCTAAAATCAACTCCCACTTGGAATGATATCTAAAATCAACTCCCACTTGGAATGATATTCATAATTTGATAAGTTACTTTCGAAAAATATTGAAGATGTTACTCTAGAATCGGAAAGGTCACTATGTTTCCAATCTCCATCTAGAGTAACTTTCAATATTTCTCCCTCACTTTATCAAATGTTAGTACTCTTATAGTACTTTGCAGCGGAAAAGCATTTTTTTTTGAAAACGTATTTTTCAAAACGTATGAAAACGTATTTTTCAAAAAAAATGTATATTTCAACTTAGTACCCTTATGATACTAGTGAAATATTCTGTACTTCCTGACCATTTGTCAGGAATGAGTCGTAGCCGTGCCAAGGTCGGATCCCCCTTTTGGGGATTTTTCTGCAAACTATCGTCGTTGGCTCCTGTATGGATCCAGGCGTTTCCCCCCGTATGAGAGAATTTTGGCTCAGACGACTGTCGTTTGGCCCCGTATGGGCTAGTCGGCAGATTCATGTTCGACCAAGGCCTTTTGCCGAATTGGTCGACCAAAACACCCAAATTGGTCGACCAAAAAATTGGTCTGAATCACTCCCGGCCAGTGCCGATCAGTCCGGCCCACGGCCAGGCCCTGACCGCTGCCAGGGCCGACCGTGGCCCTGGCAGCGGCCAGGGCCGGCCATTGGCCAGGCCCTGGCCGAGGCCAGGGCTGGCCAGGCCCTGGCCTCTGCCAGGGCGGCCAGGCCCCTGGCCGGAGGCCGGGGCCCCCGCCCTGGCCTCTGCCAGGGCGGCCAGGCCCCTGGCCGGGGCCGGGGCCCCCGCCCTGGCCTCTGCCAGGGCGGCCAGGCCCTGGCCTGAGGCCAGGGCTCTGCCCTGGCCTCTGCCAGGGCGGCCAGGCCCCTGGCCAGGGCTAGGGCCCCCGCCCTGGCCTCTGCCAGGGCGGCCAGGCCCCTGACCGGGGCCAGGGCCCCTGCCCTGGCCTCGGCCAGGGCGGCGGCCGGCCATGGCCCAGCCATGGCTTATTGGCCTTGACCGGCCATGGCTCTTTGGCCATGGCCGGTCTCCCCTTTCATGGGGTGGCCGCATGCACTCCTCCCCCTTGATGGGGTGGTCGCGGTGGTTATTGGCCGTAGCCAACCCCCTCCGCATGGGGAGGGGGTGTGCATGGCCTCCATAGCCCATTTGGCCATGGTGCACATGCACCAAAATCCATCTTCTCCGATGGAGATAACTTCCATCATCTTCCTCGATGAAGCACCCGTTCGTCGAGAAAGTGGTTATTTTCTAATGGCCGTGTGCCAAAAATGAAAAATAACATACTACATGAACGGTCGGTTCTTCCCGTCACGGAGAGTTCCTACCATATCCGTAATGATAGGAGACCCTAACGTGAAAAGAACAACCGCTGCGTTCTCTCCGTCACGAAGCATTCCTACCATATCCGTAATGGTAGGATACCCATTCGTGAAAAAGACAACGACTCGTTCATAGTTTCGACGGGGCGGCGGTTTGACCGGGGCGAACCCGTATGGCTCTGATACCAATGTAGGATCCTGCCAAAACAGAGTTAGGATCGATAAATGAAGTTGAGACTTACGCTTGCGTATGCGGCACGGTAGTCACAGAACTTCGCCTTCGGATTTGCCACGACGGATCGAGTCTTCTCACGAACGGAGTAAGGCTACTAAATCCACAATCTAAATCTCTACTTTTAGATTAAGAACTTGGATAAAGAGAGAGGAAGGATTTCGGCAGAGCTTCGCTAGAATGAAATGCATGCAAGAATGCCATGCAAAAGTGTAAGTAAATGGCTAACCCTTGGGTCTTATTTATAGCCCCCAAGGTAGTTATTTTAGGAGTAATTGTTCCTTTGGAACAATTTAACTAAGGTGTACCATCGTACATGACATATTATAAGCTTAAGTTGTACCATATGCATGGTACAACATAAGCTTAAGATATTACCCCTTTATTAGCCATATGTCGCATGCACTTATGCACATATAATGCGACTTTCCCATCATTCTAGAGATCCTCTCCGCAAGGGAACATATTCCCTTTGCACACGACTTCGTGTACGCGACGTTCGAGGTCCGTATTCCCTCGTACATCCCCTACAAGGGTGTACTAACGTCTTCCATATCCAACATGACGCACATAATGCGACTCCCTAAAGCTGAACATTGCATTGTCCTCAATGCAATAGGATGAAGTGCGGGAGGGCAACGAACGATGGGAGGGAAGTACGCACGGACAAAGAAACGGAAAAACATGAAGAACACAGAAAACAAGACTCAGAAAAATAAAGAAAATAAAGACCGACATGGACTAGACAAAAGACACACACAAGCACACAAGTACAAAAATAAAAGACAAGCACACGGCAAACACACATGACACGAGCATAAACACAAAATATAGGTCTCCCTCAAGTTGCTCTCATGAAATGCCTGAAAAAGATATGATCATGATGAATCAGAAAAACTGGCTAGGGAAAAATCAGAAAAAAGGAAATCAAGATGCAGGAGCAGAAGGCTCCTCGTCCTCCTCGGAAGAGAGTGGAGGGGTGTGGTCAGGAGAATGTGTGGGAGAGGTGACGGGTGTGCGAAGAACTGGAGAAAGAGATGGAGATCGTGCACGGGTGGGCTCGGTGGGGATGTGAATGATGGGTGGGTGTCAGTGGTAACGGAGGGTGGTAGGGATACGGTGACAGATGAAGAGGGCGGGGGTAATGATTTTGCTCGCACGACAACTTGTTTCTTGTAACGCGAGTAGGCGGTGGTGATAGAGGTGAAAGGTGGTGGAAGATCATCAGTAGGAGATGGAAGTGGTGGGTCAACGGTAGTGGTAGGCAAGGAAGTAATGGTGGTGGTGGGCAAAGACACTAGAAAAGAGAGGGGCATTTATGGCGGTTACATTAGTAGCGGTTCAAAAAACCGCCAATAATATATATGTTTGTAGCGGTTTCGACCCGCCAGAACGAAAGAAATACATTGTCATGGTTTGAAACCATCAAAATATGCAAAAAAAAATTAATGAGGAAACCGCGGGAAGAATTCGCGGTAGAATTTTTCGTTCTAGCGGTTCTAAACCACTGAAAAAGATAAAATAATAATACTCTTTTTCCAAAGGTAAAAAATTAGTTATGAGGTATGTTATTGTGGAGGGTTCGAACCGCTAGAAATTTATTTCTTGCGGGTCGGAACCGCTAGAAATCATCTGCAGTTGTAGCGGTTCGAAACCGATAGAACCACTCGCATACAAACCCTCCCCAAGGCTTAGATTTCATCATCTGTTTTGTCTATTGCTTCGTCTATTTCGTTGATTTCTTCCCCGTGCAACCTCCTTTGAGTTTCGTCGATTTTTTTTTTCCGAGTTTTCGTCGATTTCTTCGAGCCTACCTCAAATCTAAGCACAGTTTTCTTCGATTGCTTCGCCTTCGGCGCAGTGTTCTTTGTCTAGTTCGTCGGTTTCTTCGATCCGATCGCAAATCCGAGCACAGTTTTCTTATTTACAGGGCTAAGATTTAATGATGGGTTGTGAGAAAAATTAGTCAATTTGGTTTTTTTTTTATTTACAGGGTTGCGGCTGTTGCAGCCACGGAGTTGATGCTTGAGAATGAGAACTGTAAGTTTATATGTCAACCGAGGATGGAGATGGCCGATTTCACCGGGATGGCAAATCCGGGATCGAGGCAGATCTATCTGACATTTCCGGCGGATTCTACTTTTAGAGAAGAAGATGTCTCCTACTACTTCGGGTTAGGATTTGTTCATCTGCACATTTGTTTGAAACATAAGTAGCAATTTTGTTTTAAAGATTTGATTTTTATTGTATTTGCAGTATGTACAGGCCAGTTTAGGATGTGAGAATCACATACCAGCAGAAGAGAATGTTTGGGTTTGTGACATTGGTATACCCAGAGACATTGAAGATCATCTTGGCCAATGGGAACCCTCATTTTTTTGCGATGCCAGAGTCCTGGTCAAGCAATGTTAAGAGAAGGGAAAACTCCCCGGCAAGTACATGCACTATCTCTTTTCTTTCTTTAGCGTTTGATGCCCATGTTGTTTTTGTTCAGCTTCTAAAAATTGTAGCTTTTTTTCGCAGGAAGCAACTGCAGGGAGAAAGGATCGATTTTTCTGGGTGCACTACTCCCACTAGGTTGGATTCTAGAGACCAATATGATCTCCAACAACTGGGTATGATTTCTTGATTCTATTTTTCTTCTCTTTTTTCCCAGTTTTAGTTTCCTGAAAAAGTGAACTTTTTGGTTTTCATGAAGCGAGTGGAAGGATGTTGTACAACAATCAGCAGGATGTAATACTGAGGAGGAAGATGGAAGAGCAGCAGGCGATCGAGTTGCAACTCATGTTATTGAGAGTTAATCATCCATCATGTTGTCATATTGAGCGTCGATGCAAGGCGCAATAATGCTAAAAAGGGAGACAACAGGATCACAAAGCATCTACTGTGAGTCTCCACTTGGTTTTTGAGTGGAGTTGGTCATTATGGCTGTAATAGCATGTGATCTTGATTAGTCCTAACATAACAAAACACTAGAAAAGATGTCCCTGAAAGTAAATTGCAGTCTACTTACATGTCTTTTGACAAATGATCCATGAATTGCTATTCTTAGATGTAGTGCAGTTGAAGATATGATTTCCGAGCTGACAAAATGGTCAGTAAATTATAATAGAAATTTTATTAGAGTTCGGTCCCAATTCTTCATACATGTTTCTTTCATAATATAATTGTTCAAATTACTTGTCGGTAAGTTCCAGCTTCTTTCATAATATAATTGTTCAGACTTTGTAATGTACTATAAAACAAATGTAGAAGTCAAAATGTTCATGCATGACTCTCTTGTGTTATCATTTTAAGTATGCCAAAATTTTTTCTTCTGGTTTTAATCATAATACTCATTATATGTTCTACAAATCTTGAAGAATTAAATGGCAAGGGAGCTGGCAAGAATAAACGGGACCACTAAGGCTCTTGTTATGAATTATTGAGTATTTACTTCTTTTTGAAGTACTTATTGTGCAAATATGTTCACTACGGTTCAGTTTTTTTTGGGTCTATGTCTTTCCTACTCCCTTTCTCTATCTTAAATCCAAGTGTTTTTTACGCGGTGGTACTCAAACTTAGAGAACTATATCATCTCTGTGAAGAGAATGAAACAGTTTATAGGATGTTTTTGTTATTAAGTGTTTTGTAGTACTCATCACTTGTAACTTGTTAAATTTGTGAATTTATTGCAGTTACATATGTCATCAACAAGTGAGGGTAGCAGTACAAGACGCCAGAGCAAGAAAGGTGCTTAGTGTACCAGTCCACTGGGATGTGTGAGCTGATAGGTTGGTTTAAATACATGTCATGATTATAAAGTTTTGCATCTTGATTTTAATTTAATGATCTTAGTTATGCAGATATCTCAGATCTTGAAAACCCCCAAAAGTGCACCTTAATCTTATGCAGATGTCTTAATTTAATGATTTTAATTTCATTTTATATTTTCTTTTTTACATTATGTCAAATCTTTATCTTTGTTGAAGGGTATTTGTGAGAAGAATATAGAGAATGCTTTTAAGCAAGACTGTCATTTAACCACCGGGTCATGTCCAATGGCTCAACTTTATGGTTTAATGGTAACAAAAACTTATCACAATATATATTGAACTAAATAAAGATAAAGATATTTTGTTTTCGATTCCATGATAGTTTTAGATATTTCCCTAATTGTTGAAGTGGATTCATTAGGCTATGCAAAATGGAATTGACCCCATCCGGAAGAAGATGGCCTGTTGACACGTTCCAGAGAGGACGGGTCTTATCCAAACGATGCTGCGAGAGAGATCGTTGTAAGTATTGATAGTTGTATATGTTTCTTATCACAAGTAAAAGTATGCAATACCTTGAATGACTATGTTTTGTATCATAAGTAAATAAAGTCCATAACTTAATGCAGGAAACATATTCATTTGCCATCAATATGGATACAAACTAAAACATGATAAAAGATATAGAAAGGCAAAATGATTCTATCACACATAATTAGAAAGTAGACACTTGTCGTTTAATTTGAAAGCAAGTTGAAATTTTACCACATGAAGATTGACTTTGTTCAACGAGATGTAGAAGTCTCTGGACCAGAATTTATAGTAAACATATCTCATTCTAATTATTTATGTAAATTTATAAAAATCTATAGAATTACGCCAAATTTTATTTTTTTCTTTTTAGATCTTTTTTGCCACAAATATTTATCCCTAGCTAAATTTGGATATGGGGAAGTCATATATATGCTTCCATGACATTTCTTTTATTGTGAATTCTGAAGGTCATATGACCTAAGCGTGATATCGTTTACAATACGACACTTAAACCACACTTCTCCTAGCTGGTAAAAGAGCTATGTACAATGCAACCCAGTTCTTCTCTTCTCTCAAATTCACATTCCTTTCCTGCTAATTTTTTTGGAGAAAGAGATGTAGAGTTTCAGTTTGAGGACACATTACATTGCTTTTTGATCTTGGGGCGTTCCTTATCTTTCTATTTGTAAGTTGTGTCCAAAATTGAAGCTTGTTCTCCTTTAATTTCCTTGATCTTTTCCTTTTGGATCTCATGAATCTTTATTCCTGCTGTTGTATTAAACTGTTCACTGGTTATTAATGAAAAAATGTTCCCTTTTAGGTTGTTCAATAGAAATTCATTGTTAACGGTTCAATTCTGTGTGAAATTTGATTTTGAGTAAAAACAATGTTGCTAAATGTTAAAGTTAGCATCTTGAGGAGAGTGATTGAGTTTTTCTCCTGAGCCGAATAAGAATCATTTTCATTTGACTTGCACCTTACGAATAATGAATAGCAGCGTGGACTTTCATGTAAATTGCTTTTGGATGGTAACTCCAATTTGCAACAATACTGTAACTATGATCAATGGCGTATTGGATGTTTTGGATCATCTATTGAATTTGTTGAACACGACTGCCTTCGCGTGTCTCCATAGTCTGAGGGATGTCAGTGTATATGTGGTGGCACCATGATCTGTGTGATGTCAAAGTGTGTGGTAGAACTGGCGGTTCAATTTATTTGATGTACAGTTGCTTTTCATTGTGTATGAGTATGTATCCAATAGACAATATTGAGGTATGCTTCATTGGATGCATAGTTTCTTCAGTTGGCTTTATCACTGCTAGATTATAGACAATACATTGTCTATTTGGTTGGAATTTCATATCTAAATTGCGTCAGCCTGTCTCAAGAAGATCCGAGTGGTTTTAATTGTACACTAAAATGGTTGATTACATCCCAATTCCTCAAATTCCTGCATAAGTATCTTCTGCTTTTATTTTAAATTTGGAATTTACTGTCGTCATGTCATATAAACAGATTGTTTCATTCATGAGGAAACTCATCGTGTGATATCTGTTTTCCATAATCTCAAGAGAAGATTATAGGAGTTAGAGACTTAGAATGATATTTTTGTTTCCAAGAACTCTTGGTATATGAAACACCATGAAGATTGTGTAGCATGATGTTAGTATGTACTTAGGGATGGTGGAGATCTTCATAATACATACATCTGGATCAATTAACCTGATATGCAAGTACATCAAATGTGGACCAAGACATTAGAAATGTAGGACTGCTTATTATTGGACTTAATTTGCATGTGGACCAAAACATTCCACATATGAGTTTGTGGAATGTGTGTATGATTTAAACAAAGGATTTGATGACATAACTGTAGGAACTGACTTCACAGGGACTTAGTTTGCTTTTCATTTGGACTGCACTAATGCAGAATTATGTTAATGAAACCTATCATTTTATAGATCCATGGGTTGATAACCCAAGACATCTTCAGGGACTTTATTTTCTTTTCATTTGGACATGATGTTTGACAACACACGGTCTCTTTTGGTCAACTATTTGTCTTCGGCTGATTGTTCTCTTTGCAGATATAATTTTTATGGGGTACGTCATGTTCGGACTGCATATTATTGTAGTTCTTCATGTGGTTTAGTGTCACTGCATCTTCATGTGGCTGATTCTTCTCATTTTTTATTTTTTAATAAATTAATTATGTTTGTGGCGGTTCTAAACCGCCACAAACACAGTTAATGTTTTATTTTTTTAAAAAAAAATTAATCTTGTTACGGTTTTAAACCGCCACAAATGAGCGAAATAAATTCAAACTGTGACGGTTAAGAACCGCCACAAATAAGCGATATGAACAGTTTGTGGCGGTTCTCAACCGCCAAGAATGGAATTATTTTTTCCAGTGAAATAATTTTTCCTAATTTAAACAACGGCTATAAGCAGATTTTGTGGCGGTTCGTAACCGACACAAATTACTATTTCAGGCGGTTTCTTTTCAGCGGTTCGTAACCGCTGCAACCAGTGTTTTTCTCCCTCCATTTGCTAACGGTTTCCCGAACCGCTTAAAATGCTGATTGTGGCGGTTCCGACCGCTAGAAACGCATTTGAAAGCCGCCAATATCATTTGCCCTTCTTGTAGTGAGAAGTGGTGGAAAGGGTAACCGTGGTGATATCGGACACTGGATAAATAGGTTGAGGGGACAATTGTCTAGGAGGCGACGGCAGAGGTGATGGGGTGGTGATGGTGGTGGAGCACCGTAGATATGGGTCAGAAGACGGAGAATGGTGGCTACGTTTCGCTCGAGAGCAAGGAAACGGAGATGGGATAGAAAAGAGGTAGATGGATCCGAGGGGGCAGAGGAGGATGCGCCATCGTGCAAAGCAGCAATCTCGGCCTTGAGAGCGAGGTGAGCAGAAGTGGCACGACGCACAATAGAGTGTGTGTCGGCAGCAGCAGAATGAGTGCCGGCAGTAGTGGTTGTACCGACATGAGAGGCTAGGCCAAGCAAGGCCGTAGTCAGAGCCTCGAAAGAAACAACAGTAGTAGCTAGGGTGGTGGTACTGGGTTCAGCCCCAGGGTCTCCTCAAAACTTGGGAATTTCCTGCTCGCCAAAGTGGGCGGCAGGAGAAGGTGATCGCGTAGCATCAGGAAGAGTGAACTGAAGGTGCAGTCCCCCCCCACAAACTCAGGGTCAGGTGGGAATGACCAATCTACCGGGAGCTCAATAGTGATGCAATCAGGGTTTAGTAGAATGGTATAAGGTGCGGGGGATGGCCATAGTGAAAAGAGAGTCGACCGCTGCCGAGCGGCTTGATCATGTGAGTGTGCCTCAGGACATCAATGTCAATATGGATAGATCCTGGGGCACGGACCAAATTGGGTGGGATCTCGATGTTGAGAGGCAATGAGTGTGATGAGGCCACTGCAGCAATATTTTCCCTTATTCGCACGGCTAACGTCAACTAGTTTTTGAATTAGCCACGAGGCGGCATTGATGCGAACGTGCGGTGCCTCAAAAGAAATCCCGTCAACACCGGGAATAAAGGGAAAAGTCATTGCCCATTAAATGAAAAGATCCGGGATGGTCACGGTTCCGAACTCATCCCGTGGAAAGAAAGTGCTGGAAATAATGCGATGGGAGAGGCGGAAGACTAGGTAAATAATCGAAGATGCCTTGGCCTTGGCCCTAGGATATTGATCGTGCAAGGTGAGACGTTTCCAAAAGCAGTCGACGTCAAAGTTGGCATGAAATTCGTTGGCAAGGAGCTGCCTTGAAGATTAGGGAACCCTAAGATATCATTGAAACTGGTCAAAGGAACACGAAAACTTCGGTTCCGAAGGCGAAAAAGGATGTTCGACCCCGTCTCCATTTTGATTGGGGAAAGGAATTCTAGTGTGAGCATGGGGTACGAATGAGCATGGGTGTGGAGGAAGATAAGCCATCACAAGTTCGCGAACAAGGATTCGATTTCGGAGAAAATCCGAGATCGAATAAGGTTTGGTCATGCATGAACTTGGTAGCGAGGTGAGGACGTTGGTTGAGGCGAGAGAAAAAATCTTTGTGGGCTTGGCTCATATAGCAAATACCTTGTGGTCAAAGTAGTGGGTCAATCACTGGTACGATAGGTAGGGGTGGTGGTTGGGTAGGCTGTGTTTGAGGAGCACGTCCACGTGTAGGACGTATGGATCGTTGTCTCTTGTGAGACGGCTCCTCATCCACATTAGGTCGCTTACCCTTATCTTTGTCCTTAGCCATGATATTGTGGTGATCGGATATGATATGCAAGATGATAGATGAGTGCACATAACAAATGACAAAGCGAAAAAATGAAATATCTGGGCAATATAATAACCAAGATACATAACGAGTTTACCCAGCAATCGATGTGGCTCCTAGCTCCAAAAGCTCCCACAATGCGCGAGGAAGTAATCCGGAGAGCCGCCGCGCACCAAAACGAAGAAAATAAGGTTTTTGAAAATTGGGGGAAAGTTGGTTAGTGCTAGGGTTGGATGGGATTTGCTGCTTGAATGGGGTTAATGGAGGGGCTTTGTTGGTGGGGAATTAGTGGAGGAAGTGGAGGAGGATGATTAGTAATAGTAAGGAGTGATGGAGAAGATCGTGTGGAAAGAAATCTAAACGATTGGATGGAATAGGTTTTGAAGTTGGGTAAAAAGGAAGTTGGGTGGGGGTGGGGTTATAAAGGGTTTTGGTGATCCGATTGGGTGGAAATCCACCCGATCGGTTGGTTCAAATTTCAAAAATCAGCTTGGATTAGCAGTTACAGGTCACCCGTGATGGAAATTGAATTCCAACCCCAAGTGGTTTTGATGAAGAGCACATCAAATGAAGTTAGTGTACTAACTACACTACAATTAAAGTGTGCAGATTACGCAGCCTTATACATACTCTGAAGAAGCACAATCTACACTCACTTTGCAAAGACAAGGACAAACGTTGCTAGCTCGATGATGAAGCTCAAGTTCAAATGGAATAGAAGCTCACGAGAAGCTCGCATCTACATCATCATCTGATCAAGCTTCCGAAGACGTGTCCGGAGTCTACAGTGTGTGAGTTGCGTCCTTCTTAGGGTTATGTTAAAGCCAAAAGTATAGATAACACACACAAATGATTTCGAAGTTAAATATTTTAAATACTTTTAAAATCAAAACTATTGCGAGCTTTTGCTAGTCACTTATCATCTTGGTAATTAAACTCCATTACACCCTGGAGCTAACTACATGTCTTACTAGCAAAGTTTCAAAAGAAACTCCTCTGGGAGTCGACTACCAAGAAGTGGGAGTCGACTACCGACTGAGAAGTGTTTTCTCCTGAAAACACTCTGGGAGTCAACTACCACTCCTAGGGAGTCGACCAGCTGTCGAATTTCAATGTTTGACCTGACTTTTGTTATCTCTCTAACTTATTGCTTCCATGATTCTCGGCGCAAAAGTCAAACGAATTTGAATTTCCATTTTACTTATAAATAGAGGATTATTTTGTGAGATCAAAACACACAATACTTGAAATCAAAAATTCTCCCTTGTGTAAAATTCTAAAGGATCTCTAATTCTAAAGGATCTCTAATTTCGCAGCTCTCATTTCTCTTAGCCAAATCTGTTTTTATATTCTTGATCTCGTTTTCTTTAAGATATTATTTTCTGAGATCAACTTTTATTTTGGCTATTGTTTTTCAAAAATCCATGTTCTCTATTCTCTGATTTTATTTGAAAGGAATTTTTGAAAACATTGATTTAGATCACAAAGACTTAATATCTTTGTGTGATCTAAAATCATATTCTATTAAGCCACGAATACACATTGTTATCCATTACTATTGGCTATAAAATTTGGGTGTAAATCCAAACTCCACCAAATACTGTGGTGAGTTGGATATTGATTTTCATTTTGTATTTGCCCTTTGTTGTAAGGGTGTTGGAAACTTTAGACAAGTCTAGGTGCTGAGATATTGCAGTGTTGCAATTGAAAATCCTGGTTAAGGCTAGGTGTGTGGGAAAATCCTAACGAGTGGAGTTAGGTGCTTTTATTTGCCAAGGCAGATAGTGGAAATCTCGTACCGGATTGGTCGGGGACTGGACGTACCCAGGGTTGTAGGGAACCATGATAAAAAACCTTGTGTTTGTGTTTGCATTCTCTGTGATTGTTTAACTCCATTTGTTTATCTTGATTCGTTGATTATTATATTTTCTTGCAACTCGTTCATAATACATTACAAGATCAATTTTTGTATCTGCTGTATAAAAGATTCTCTCTTATATTTCTGTGTAATCTTTTATATCTACATTAAGTATTATTTTAACTGAGCTGTGTATAATATCCTTCTGGTAGTGGACTACTGCTTATAGGGAGTCGACTACCAGAAGAGTTTTATCTCTGATCTATTTTTAAGATTACGTAAGTTGATTAAGAACCACGCGTAGATCGCTCTACTTGGTTTCTTAGCCAACATTAGAAGGATTTGAATTGTGCTAACCAATTAGAAAGAAGAAGTTTATTTTTATACAACACTATTCAACCCCCCTTCTAGTGTTGTTTGCCATCCACATGATCCAACACTTGGTATCAGAGTGAGGTTAAAGTGATGGAATCAACAAACGTATACAACACTCATACTCCTCCAATTTTTGACGGCAACTTCTATTCCTAATGGAGAAGGAGAATGGAGATCTTCTTGGAAGCTCAAGATTTGAATTTTTCAAGATCTCTCAAAGAACAATATGAGATTCCAACCACTCCTCAAACTCAATGGAATCCTGATCAAGATGAAGCCTACTTTAACAACATAAAGGTAATGCATTTACTTTACACTGGCTTAACTGATCAAATGCTAGACCTTGTAGAAAAGGCAGAAATCGCACATCAAATATTAAACTTGTTGGACGAAACATTCGGATCAAGATCAAATGAGATCCAAACACCCATGAAGACGCATCAAGCCAATGATAAAAAATTTGCAGAAGAAGTATGCATGATGGCTCGTCAGAACAACAAGAACGAGGTAAGTGATTCTAGTTCTGATGAAGAAAATGATTTTGATATTGCAAGTGCGTATGAAAATATTTATAGAGAATATGAACGTCTGTTAAAGAAACACAAAACTCTAAACAAAAAGCACAAGACTCTGCATGAAGAACATGATAAACTCAAGAATGAATTTGACTCTCTTACTAATGAACATGAGTCTCTAAAACTCTCTTGTAATGATAAAAAAGAATTGATCAACAAGTATGATAAATTAGTGTGGGATCATGATGTTTTGAAATCTGAGTATGCTTTGTATGTTTCTACTTTGAATGACAAGTTCAACATTCTCGCAAGTGATTTAACTTCAAGTAAGCTCAAACATGATGAACTTCTTCTACGACTTTAAAAAGTTAAGAACAAACCAAATGTAAAAGCTACTTTATCTTTTATGCATGCATCCACCTCGTATGACAAACCCATTCAAAATAGTGTGCGAAAGAACTATGCTCCCTTAAATAGTAAGAATGCTAAACATAATGATCACTATGATAATATTTATCAAAAAGTCTCTTGTCAAAATCATGTTACACAAAATGCACATCACATACATGGTTCTAATAGATTTGCTAGAAACAATACTATTTGGGTACCAAAATATTTGAGCAATCTTGAAAAGAATATCTATGTTTCAACCATGCTCAGATAATATACATAGGAAATCAAATTCTAATCGAATTTGGACTCCTAATAAATGATTGTTACATACTAGCATCAAATAGAGTATCCATACACTTTATGTGTGTCTCCTTGATACTATATGATCATGATAAAATGGATAGATGAAAACTTATATGTCTAACAACTCGGACCCAATCATAAGTGGGTACCAAAACAAGTTCAATTATTTTCTTTCAGGATATGTGGATAATGGATAGTGGATGCTCCGCACACATGACATGGAACACAAAACTACTTAGCGTGGCAGTCCTTCAAAGTTACTCATCAAAGACGTAAGCTTGGTAAATGGGTTGAAGCATAATTTATTAAGCATAAGCCAATTATGCGATAAAGGTATGAAGGTTCTTTTTACACTTGACTTTGTTTAGTATACGAAAGGGATATGAAAAACATTTTTGTCAAAGGTAAGCGAGTAGAAAATATCTATGTACTTAGATTAAATGAATGTGATTCGACTGTATATTTGATTGTTTCAACAAATGACCCATTGTTGTGGCATAGACGCTTTGGTCATGTGAACATCAAAAACATGGATAAGATTTCTAGGAAAGAGTTGGTGCAAGGACTTCCCAAAATAGATTTTAAATTGGATAAAATATGTGATTCATGTCAATTTGGAAAAATGCATAAGAGTTCATTTAAAAATATTGGAGCCCTCAGTTCGAACAGACCACTTGAACTACTTCATATGCATCTGTTTGGCCCAACTAGAACTCCATCTCTTTATAACTCTAAATACGTATTTGTCATAGTTGATGATTTCACTCGATATACGTGGATATTATTCTTAACCCATAAGAATGATGCCTTCCGAGAATTCGAAATATTTTTCAAAAGAATTGAACGTTTATACTCTTTAAAAGTTATTTCTTTAAGAAGTGATCACGGCAGCGAGTTTGAAAATGAACATTTTAAGCGATTTTGTGAAGAACGAGGTATTTCTTATACTTTTGCTTTTCCTAGAGCTGCTCCTCAAAATGGGGTAATTGAAAGGAAAAATAGAACACTCCAACAGTGTGCACGAACAATGTTGTGTGAAAGCAACCTTCCAAAAAGTTTTTGGGCGGAAACTGTAGCAACCGCATACTATATTCAAAACAAAGTTTTAATAAGAAAACCTTTTGAAAAGACTCTGTATGAATTATTGCTCCAACGAATCCCGAAAGTATCTTATTTCAGAGTTTTTGGTTGTAAATGCTACATTCTGAATACTAAAGATAACTTAGATAAATTTGACTCCAAAGCAGATGAAGGCATATTTATCGGTTATTCTTTCCGTAGTAAAACTTATAGAATCTACAATAAAAGTTCCGAAACTATTGTTGAAACTTTACATGTAACATTTGATGAATCTCTTTCGTATAATGCTCATAATGATGATGATAACATATTTACTGCACCTACTATTGATAATGAACCTATCACTGTTAACAACACCTCTAGTTTATTACCAAAATCCTTTCCAGAAGTTACACATCACACACACACACGTCATAGGTGATATTGATGCAGGTATTAGAACTAGATCTCAAATAGAACACTTGACACATGTTGTATTTGTTTCTAACATTGAGCCAAAAAGGTAGATGAGGCTTTTGCAGATGAAGCATGGATTGAAGCCATGCAAGAAGAACTTCTACAATTTGAGCGAAATCAAGTATGGGAGTTAGTACCTAGACCGAAAGATCGTCCAGTTATCAGCACTAAATGGGTGTATCGAAACAAACTAGACGAAGACGGAAATGTGGTAAGAAATAAAGCAAGGTTAGTAGCATAGGGATACTCACAAGAAGAAGGTATAGATTTCGATGAAGCTTTCTCTCCTGTTGCTAGACTAGAATCTATTAGGATGCTACTTGCATTTGCATCATATAAAAACTTTAAATTATACCAAATGGATGTGAAAAGCGCATTCCTGAATGGATACATAAAGGAGGAAGTCTACGTTGAACAGCCTCTCGAATTTGAACATGATAAGAAAATAGAATATGTGTACAAGTTAAACAAAGCATTATATGGTCTGAAACAAGCTCCAAGAGCTTGGCATGAAAGATTAAGAAAATTCTTAATTGACTCAGTTTACATTGTTGGAAAGATAGATACCACTTTATTTATTAAGAAAATTCATGATGATATTATTCTTATCCAAATTTACGTAGATGACATCATTTTCGGATCTACTAATGAAGATCTTTGTCAAGAGTTTGCTAAGTTAATGCAGGAAGAATTCCAAATGAGCCATATGGGCGAGCTCACATACTTTCTCGAATTGCAAATCAAATAAGGACAAGAAGGAACCTTTATTCATCAAACGAAGTGTGCCAAAGACTTGATCAAAAGGTTCGGGATGGAAACCGCATCAGGGAAGAACATACCTATGGAAACATCCACTTCTTTGGACAAAGACGAAACAAGTAAAAAGGTCGATCAAAAAACATATCGAGGTATGCTCAGTTCTTTGCTTTACTTAACCGCTAGCCGACCCGATATAATGTTTAGTGTTTGTGCATGCTAGATTTCAATGTGATCCTAGAGAATCACATCTTAAAACAGTAAAATACATATTTAGACATCTTAAAACCACTTCTGACTTTGGATTATTTTATCCCAAAGGTAGCACATTCAATTTAACTTCTTTTAGTGACGCAGACTATGCTGGTTGTAAAGCCACAAGAAAAAGTACAAGTGGAACATGTCACTTTCTTGGACATTCCCTTGTTTCATGGTTTAGCAAAAAGCAAAGTTCAGTTTCACTATCAACCACTGAAGCAGAGTATATAGTTGCCGGACTTGCTTGTGCTCAAATACTTTGGATGAAACAAGTCTTCATAGATTATGGTATTAATACATCTACATGTGTAATTTATTGTGATAATAAAAGCACTAATAATCTCACTAAAAATTCCGTTCTTCATCCTAGAACAAAGCATATTGATATTAGACACAGATTTATAGACAATCATTGTGTCAAAAAGGATGTTGAACTTAAATTTGTCTCCTCTGAATATCAAGTTGCAGATATTCTAACAAAACCTCTGCAAAAAGATATATTTTCTAAACTTCATAGAGAATTGGGTATTGTTGGAGAAAAAGAATTAAATAAGGATTAATTTTTTATGTCATTCTTTTTGATTGACGACAATGGGGAGAAAGCTTTGAAATGCAAAAATGAATATATTACATTGTTTTGCTAACGGCTTCGATGCAGGGGGAAACCCGCATCAAAGCAGGGGGAGTAAGTTTATTTCTATGTCATATTATTTATGTCAACTTACTTCATTTTTCATTTGGGTGTCACCATCAAAAAGGGAGAGAGTGATGGAAATTGAATTCCAACCCCAAGTGGTTTTGATGATGAGCACACCAAATGAAGTTAGTGTACTAACTACACTACAATTAAAGTGTTCAGATTGCGCAGCCTTATACATACTCGGAACAAGCACAATCTACACTCACTTAGCAAAGACAAGGACAAACGTTGCTAGCTCGATGATGAAGCTCAAGTTCAAATGGAATAGAAGCTCACGAGAAGGTCGCATCTACATCATCATCTGATCAAGCTTCCGAAGACGTGTCCGGAGTCTACAGTGTGTGAGTTGCATCCTTCTTATGGTTATGTTAAAGCCAAAAGTATCGATAACACACACGCAAATGATTTCGAAGTTAAATATTTTAAATAATTTTAAAATCATTTTCAAAACTATTGAGAGCTTTTGCTAGTCACTTATCATCTTGGTAGTTAAACTCCATAACACCCTGGAGCTAACTACATGTCTTACTAGAAAAGTTTCAGAAGAAACTCTCTGGGAGTCGACTACCAAGAAGTGGGAGTCGACTACCAGCTGAGAAGTGTTTTCTCCTAAAAACACTCTGGGAGTCGACTACCACTCCTAGGGAGTCGACTACCAGCTGTCGAATTTCAATGTTTGACCTGACTTTTGTTATCTCTCTAACTTATTGCTCCCATGATTCTCGGGGCAAAAGTCAAACGAATTTGAATTTTAAATCCTCACATTTTACCTATAAATAGAGGATTATTTTGTGAGATCAAAACACACAATACTTGAAATCAAAAATTCTCTCTTGTGCAAAATTCTAAAGGATCTATAATTTCGCAGCTCTCATTTCTCTTAGCCAAATCTGTTTTTATATTCTTGATCTCGTTTTCTTTAAGATATTATTTTCTGAGATCAACTTTTATTTTGGCTCAACTTTTATTTTGGCTATTGTTTTTCAAAAATCCATGTTCTCTATTCTCTGATTTTATTTGAAAGGAATTTTTGAAAACATTGATTTATATCACAAAGACTTAATTCATATCTTTGTGTGATCTAAAATCATATTATATTAAGCCACGAATACACATTGTTATCCATTACTATTGGCTATAAAATTTGGGTGTAAATCCAAACTCCACCAAATATTGTGGTGAGTTGGATATTGATTTTCATTTTATGTTTGCCCTTTGTTGTAAGGGTGTTGAAAACTCTAGACAAGTTTAGGTGTTGAGATATTGCAGTGTTGCAATCGAAAATCCTGGTCAAGGCTAGGTGTGTGGGAAAATCCTAACGAGTGGAGTTAGGTGCTTGTATTTGCCAAGGCAGATAGTGGAAATCTCGTACCGGATTGGTCGGGGACTGGACGTACCCAGGGTTGTGGGGAACCAGGATAAAAATCCTTGTGTTTGTGTTTGCATTCTCTGTGATTGTTTATCTCCATTTGTTTATCTTGATTTGTTGAGTATTATATTTTCGTGTAACTCATTCATAATACATTGCAAGATCAGTTTTTGTATCTGCTGTATAAAAGATTCTCTCTTATATTTCTGTGTAATCTTTTATATCTTCATTAAGTATTCTTTTAACTGAGCTGTGCATAATATCCTTCTGGGAGTCGACTACTGCTCATAGGGAGTCGACTACCAGAAGAGTTTTATCTTTGATCTGTTTTTAAGATTACTTAAGTTGATTAAGAACCAAGCGTAGATCGCTCTACTTGGTTTCTTATGCAACATTAGAAGACTTTGAATTGTGCTAACCAATTAGAAAGAAGAAGTTTATTTTTATACAACACTATTCAACCCCCTTCTAATGTTGCTTGCCATCCGCAGGATCCAACAACCCGATCGGGTGAGAACTCACCCGATCGGTTGACCGCTCTCTAAAAAACTTCTGAAGTCTCTGTTTTAATTCATCCGATCTGTCACCCGATGGACGATTGTATCACTCGTTCGGTTGGTTCTTTGACTGATGTATGGGCACATACTGAAACAATTCACCCGATCGGATGGTGTATGACCCGATCGGGTGAAGCAGTTCCTGCACAAAAATTCAAATTCTCTAAGTTTCCCAACAAATGATCTCCACAGCGGCATATATACTAAAATTAATAGAATGATCTTACTAGAAGCTAGTAGAAGTTTAGGACATGGGGTTGCCTCCCATGAAGCGCTCTTTTTTATAGTCGGTCACTCGACTCCCAATATGATGTTCAAGATGGCTTGAATGGGTGACACTCGATGTTTGGTGTCTTCTCAGCAGTTGGGACAAAAGTTTCAGTTGTTGAAAGTAGCGATAAGTGGGCGGTCTCAATCACTCCCACATTGGTAATATCCGGTGGCTTCTCCTTAGTGTTGACAACACACGCCACTCTCTTCAAGATTTGCACTTCGTCGACAGTGAGCACCAAAGTCTCCTTGCCCTTGCTCTTCATCTGAGCATTCTTCTCAAACCCAAGGGGAGTTAATTGGGAGACACATTTTGGCTTAGAAATTTCCTCTTCGTCTAGCCTAGAGTGATCCTCTACACTATCCAAGTCTACAAGAGGGTCTCTAGAAAGAATTTCCATTGCTCTCACTTAATAGACTTTCTCTTCTTCAATCTCCAGAAGATTGCAATTAGATTCCTCATGTGGTAGCTTCATGGATAGCGCTAAGTCGAATTCCACAGTTTGATCACCGACGTTCAAAGACAACTTTCCCTTCTTCACGTCGATAAGCACACCGGCGGTCGCCACAAAAGGTCTTCCGAGAATAATCGGAGTGTGATTATCCTCGGGCACATCCATCACTACAAAGTCCACCGGCACACGTACGCCACAGACATTAACTGGTAGGTCGTCGATGACTCCCACAGGATATATGACGGACCGATCTACTAGCTGCAAATTCATCTCAGTAGATTCCAGTTGTCACGCCCCGCTTCCCAAAAATATGGAGGCGAAGCGTGAGAAGGTCCGCTCGGACTTGAAGCTACAAAGCTGCAAGTCTGATAAGCGTCAATCAAATTTAAAACTGCAGGTCCTTGCAACGCGAGCGAAACAAGATAATAATAATGAAATGAGACAAAAGAATAATCTCAGAATATCCATAAATATAAATTCCAACATCGCAGAAAAGCCACCAGGCTGAAATAAAAGAGAGTCTAAAGGCCCAACAAGGCCAACAAAAGTACAACGTACAAAACAACGGTGCTACGCACCGACAACTAACAACAACCTAAAACAAAAGAAAGCTAAGCAAAATCACCAAGAAAGGTCTTCGGTGTCCACAAAACTCATCCTGGGCAAACCTGGACTCAGGCTCAGCGTCAGCAACACATCACGTACTCTGCAATGGTCTCCGGCTCAGGGTCTAACATGTGACACCCAAAAGAGCAAGGGGCACATGTCAGCAAGTCTACAATAGACTTGTGCAAGGAAACTGAAAGTAGGCACAAGTAAAGCAACCTAGCAGTTCTAGCATGAATGCGATGACATGGCAGTTAAAGTATGAGTGCAACAGGTAGAGTAAAGTAAAGTACGAGCATGGCATTTAAACATGGCATGGATAACAAGTATTACATGAATCATTCACAAGACAAGTACAAGACAAGAAAAGTAAGCACCTCGTGCACAGAGATTCCGTCTTTTGGCTAGAGGGCTGATCAGGCCACTCCTAAGCTCAAGCGAACGTTTATCCCTACCCCTCCACGTGTATCGAGCCAGGGCCTTACCCCCGAACTTGGAATGCTCGCTTCTGGATCAAGAGCCAGGAAGTGTTTTTAACAAGTATGGCATAGGGGTGCACCTAGCCGGACAAGGAGTACAAGTACAAGTATTGTAGCGTGTGCTACGAATGCAACAATCAACTTGGATGACATGTAGAATGCAATGCATGGCAGTTAAAAGTGCGTACAGATAAGGAAAGTAAACGTGACAGTTTAGTATGCATGAACAACAAGTTTAAGGGTTGGATCTAGCTTCGTTGTCAAGCTAGATCAATTAGGTGACAGATCTAGTTTCGTTGTCAAACTAGATCAAGTAGGCGTCTAGCCAGCTATCATTTCACTGACTAGTCTCTTTTACGCTAGGAACAAGGAAGTGGCCTAAAAACATGGCCTTACACAAGTGTTGGCAAGTTTCACTTGCCTGCAAGTACGACGTCTGAGCACACCGTCCAATGAGTCCAAAAATCACAATTATCCTACGTGCACAAGTCCACCGGCCTAAAGTCCATATTATTAATCTTGATTAGTGAATTTAAAACATTTAAAATACTTTGAAAATACTGATTTTAGTCTTGATTAGCATGCATTGGGTTGGGGGTCCTAGGGGTGCAAAGCGTTACCTCAACACGACACGAAAGCTACACCGGTGTCGGGTAGCGACACCGGGGGTTGGAATAGAAGATCGCGCTCCAAGTCCAGATTCCAATTAGATTCCTCGCTGGAAATTTCAGAGCAATCAACCGGGACGAAGATTCCAGATTCCAAAGCTAGCACGTGCGACGACGGGCTACGACGTGCGACGAAGTCGTACGCGGCAAATCCTCGAAGAGCAAGCACCTAGGTGGGGCCCACAGTAGTCCTAGGGACCTTTGGGGAACCCACAATAACTCTGGAGAACTTGGGGGGCCCACGGAGGCAAGTGGTGCGACGGATGCGGGGTTGCGACGAGTGGCTCTCGGTCGTACACAGCCAATGCGGGGAGATCTCTCGGTCGTGCGCTGAAAATGCGGAGCTGCGACGTTTTGGTGTGTGCAGCGGCTGCGGGTGGCTGTGGTGCGAGGGTTCTTGTCGGTCAGTACGAGAGAAACGCTCGGTCAGGCACTTGGATGCGGGCGGGGCGATGTTGCAACGTTGCAGCGCTTGCAACAACGGTCGGTGCGGAGCAGCGGGTTGGTCGTGCGGGGTGCGGAGCGGGGCGACAAGCGGGCGACGGTGCGGAGCGCTGTGCTGCGATGCGGAGCGGCTTGGTGCGGGCCAATCCCTCGGTCAGACCGAGGGAACGGAGCGGTGCGGAGCTGCTGCGTGCGGAGCGGCTAGGATGCGGGGCGGGGCTTCGGTCGGAGCGGGGGAACGGGGCCGTTTCCTTCGGTCGTGCGGGGGCTGAACGTCGCAACGTTGCGACGAATCGTCGCAAAGTCAAATCTGAGTTTTGGAAGAGGCTAGGGCTAATTTCTTGCGAAAATAGGTCTTCCTAGGGGTTGCTTATATAGTGTAGATGGGTTGACTTGGTCTAGGGCTAAATCTAATAGGATTAGAAGTTTAAAATAATTTAAAATTTGAAATTCAATTTCTCCAACTTATCCAAGGATTTGACTTGGTCCAAATGAGCTGGAAATTGGCTCAAAAATTCTTTAAAACGTTTAAAACTCAAATAAATTTTCTTTGGCCGAATTTAATATAAAAATTAATTATTAAACATATTATAAAACTTGTTAAAAATATAAAAGTGGTCAAATAAACTCCAAAAATTATAAAATAAATATCAGGGTGATCGTGATGACGAATGTGAGCTAACTAAGAAGAGGGATCTCAAATTCGACGTCGGATGACGAAACTAAAAATAGAAACGTCTCCCGTCAAGAGTGAGAATCGTCACGTCTCATCGAGTAAGATTAAATTGTGGAAAAACGACTCGAGAAGTGTCGTTCCAAGATAGTGCCACTATTTAATACTCTCAGGGACGTTCACAACGGCATATCACACAAAAGTGTTCACAACCAAATAAAGTTTAAAATTAACACGTGCACGGCCAAAAGCACATGCACGAAAAACGTACAACGAAAAGTGGTCGTTACATCCTTCCCACCTTAGAATAAAGTCCGTCCTCGGACTTTCTAATATAACTAGTCACTCTAGTAACTACCCCAATCAAGTCATATTATAATTCAACCAGGTATAGTCATTACAGGTGCTCATGTACGCACTAGGTAGTTAAACATAAACACTACCAACACGTATATATATACATTCACGTACGTCATATATTTATACTTATTATAGTCAGTCGACTTCATACATGTATTTCAATCATATATATATAAACATACATCCCTTATATAACTACTACTTACCTAGTACAAAACAATAGTTCAGATACTCACATAAGGATAGTCTCACACTTAGCCAATACAATCATTGCTCTACCTATAGGTAGCTACCTATGCACAAACATCAAGGGTATACTACCCTCTAATAATCCCTAGTATTCATCCAACACCAAACACATCAACACGTGTAGTCACACCATACCATAATTAAGTCAAGTTTCACTATATGTATATATATTCACCACTACTATAGTTCCACAATATATAGTCATTCAAGTACATGCAAATAGTTCACCATATATTCACATCACGTACGGTCCTATAACTGTATTTACGACACGCCACATATATCATAGTCATCAATACCTATAACTAAGCACATACTTACCCGAGCATGGTGCACACCCATACACGCTAACATTTCATTTACATACACCAATCATACCATTATACACCTAGTTTTAGCTAGTACACATATGTTCACACGAGCAAGTCCTTAGTAATTAGCTATACCACAAGACCAACACCTATAACTATATACTGGTGTAGCGACCCACAATCATGTGCGTAACACAACCAGACACAACACTCCTATCACTATACATACATCAAACGTCGCTATATTCAAACTTCAGACATACATTCAATGTACTTAGAGTATACCCACTCAAGCTTGAGTGAGACTCAATACATATATCAGAATATTCTATATACGTAACACGACATTCATACATATACCAATACCACTCCATTATATATATGTATATATATATATATATATATATATCTACCAATACAACCATAAGCATACCATAGGTCAATCACACTTAGTATTTAGTCAGGTAATACTTACATAGTTCAATCACTCTATATACCATAATAATAATACAGACATAAGCACACGTATAATTATAATATACTCCTTAGTACAAACATTCACCGTATAGTCACACATAAGTAGTGTATATGTTCACACCATAACCTACTACCTATAATTAGTATACTAACACATCCACACATAAATAATTAAGATGTGCCATAGTCGTGTATACCTCTCGGTATGCACGCATGCAACATCCCGCAAAGCAAGCAATACCAATCAAAATTATAATTCTACTATCATATGCATATCACCTATATACTCAGGCAACAAAACATAACTACTTACGTCTAAGCATAATACATACCTACATACGAGCACATACGCATACGTACTAATATATAGGTCACTCAATAGGCCTACTTACTTATCTATATGCACACCTATTATCATCACACCTAGCATATTGTTGGATATTGGACTCCCCGGATTTGGTTTTGGATGATGAACAAACATAAATATAATATGAACTAACACTTTGTGAGCGCAGTTAAGGAGATCGTCGTCAAATTCATATGAATATCAATTACGACGTCTCAAGACTTCTCAAAGCACGTGATCGTATGCCTAAAGCTTCGTTGAAGCTTATGGACCTATTTAGAAGTCATGAAGATTCGATTGAAGCTATTGAAGACGGTATCGTCAAGTTTAATTTATAGTCTTTTAGCTTCTTTCGTAGAATGTTAAGCCTTGAGTAGGTCTTACGTTTTAATTCTTCATAACGCTCATATCTTAGCTCTAGGATCTTTGTAGAAGTCCATACAATTCTTCCCGAAGCATCGCGCTTCGATTCGGGACTTCTTGTGCATGTTAGTTGGTTCAAGAAGAAGAACTGACCGACTAGATGGTGATCTAGTCGGTCAGCCAAGCTTCTTGGACCGACTAGTTTCTGTCAGTTAATTCTTTGCTCTTTACTGTTTACAGTTAGTCGGTCTAAGTTGACTCACCGACCGACTAGTTTGTGAACTAGTCGGTCAGTGATGCTTCTGTGACCGACTAGTTGAGCTTTCCCTGAACATGCACATTTGAGCTTGAGCTACTGTTTATCATTAGTCGGTCTGTGCTCATTGATCGACCGATTAGTTGATGAACTAGTCGGTCAACTTTCCTTCTTGGACCGACTAGTTTAGTTTACTGTACATGCCAAATTTTTCACCATACTTACTGTTTATTGTTAGTCGGTCTATGTTCATTTGGTGACCGACTAGTTGGTGAATTAGTCGGTCAACATTTGTTCTTGGACCGACTAATTACAATTCTTCTCAGACTTCAGTTTTATCTGTTAGTCGGTCAACGTTGTGTAACCGACCGACTAGTTGTGAAACTAGTCGGTCAGCTACTCTTCTTAGACCGACTAGTTCCTTAGTCTGTACTTTGATCTTTTCTCAGTTTACTCATTAGTCAGTTTACGTTAATTGACCGACCGACTAGTTGATGAACTAGTCGGTCAGTGGTTGTTCATTGACCGACTAGTTGGGTTCAGAAAAGAGCCGTTGGAGCTTTAATTGAAACGTTTTTCTCTCTCTCTCTCCTCTATCCTATATATACTTGTTGGGCTGCATTCATTGCTGCCAAGGCTGATATTAATGCAAGTTTAGAGATCAAGAGAAATCAATCCAAGCTCATTCAAAGCTCATTCCCTCCATTCAATAATCTCTCCTAACTCTTACTTCCAAAGAGAGATTCATTGAGTGTGAAGCCTTCCAAGCCAAGTGCTTGATTCTAGGTCACCAACATCCCCAAAGCTCTCCATCGCTGATCTACATCTTGGAGCTAGGGTTTGGTGCCACTTCTTCCCCAAAATCATCCTTGCCCTAATTCGTAAGCAATACTCAAGGCATATGTATTTTGTTCGGTAAGAAGTCTTTTCTTATTTCATTTCATATTTGATTTGTAAGTTTCACTCTCGGTTGTGAGAGTGTGGTTGTGATCCCGGGTTGTGGGAGTCACAAATTACATTTTGTATGATTTGACT
Source organism: Scilla litardierei (assembly GCA_030789695.1). NCBI lineage: Eukaryota > Viridiplantae > Streptophyta > Magnoliopsida > Asparagales > Asparagaceae > Scilla > Scilla litardierei. The sequence continues at coordinate 132,826,874 of CM061136.1, read as the reverse complement.
TGTGGAGGATTTTTCACAAGTATTTCATAGTGGAAATCTTGAGTTAGGGTTTCTAACTCAAGTATCCGAAGGGGATCCGGGTGGTTGGGACGTAGGATCACCGGGAACAAGTCGGGGAGACTTGGGTGGATCCGAACCCATTAACATCATTTGTTTGCATTGTTAATTTTGTGTTGTCATTCAATTTAAGCTTCCGCAAATTGATTTGGTAGTTGTTTGCAATTTAATTTGGAATTATACTCCTTATTATTTTAAAGTACTATTCACCCCCCTCTAGTACTTGTGCAGTAGCTGGTAGGGCATTACATTTGGTATCAGAGCCAGATACTTAGCTATGTCTGCCAACGACACCAAGACCGTGCGTCCACCTTCCAATTATGACACCTTCAGGAACCGTGAAGGAGCATCTTCGGTGATGGAAGGACATTCCTCTACGAGGCCTCCATTCTTCAACGGTACCAATTACGGGTACTGGAAATGCCGGATGGAAACCTTCCTCCGGAGTGCATCCTTATGGAGGACTACAATGAAGGAATACATCGAGCCCGTAGAAGAAGACTTCGAGAAATGGACAACCGCGGAGGTCGCCGCGGAGGTAAGCAATGCCAAGGCAATGAACGCCTTGCAATGCGCTTTGGAGCCCGAGGACTTCAATAAGATATGCACATGTAAGAGTGCATATCAAATTTGGAACTCCCTCCTCATTCTTCATGAAGGGATGAGTCGGGTAAGAGACTCTAAACTCGTAGTTGTAAACAAAGATTACGAAATGTTTCATATGCAACAGGGCGAGAAGATGAAGGAGTATTACGCTCGCTTCGTCGACATCATAAACGAGTTAGAGGCTCTCGGCAAATCCTACACCCAAAAGGAGAAGTGTTCGAAGCTTATCGAAGGACTTCCTTCTTCTTGGGAGAAACGTACCTTCGCCATCGAGGAAGGTAATGACATGAATAAGTACACCGTAGTTCAACTAATGGGTACTTTAATGTCATACGAGGTACGCAAGGATAGCAAGCTCAAATTGCAGGAAAAGATGAAGTCCTACCTAAAGCAAGACGAGCCAAAGAAGAAGGCTATTGCTTTCAAGGCCGCTCCATCCACATCCACATCAACCGATGATGACGACTCGGAAAACGAGTTGGACTTGGAGTCCATGGCACTCATGGCCAAGAAGTTCAACCGCTTCTTCCGAAAAGGTAACTATAAGAACAAAGCTAAATTTGGTTCTTCTAACGCCTCTTCCTCTCCTTTGTGTTTCAAGTGCAATAAGCCAGGACACATGAAAGCGGAGTGTCCTCTCAACAAACAAAAGGAGAAGTGGAAGGCGCCAAAATTCGATAAGTCCAAGAATTACAAAAAGGGGTACAAGAAGGGACTTGTCAGAGCAACATTCACCGACTCCGAGGATTCTTCAAGCGGAGAGTCGGACGATGAGCAAGTGGAGCAAGCGCACATGTGCTTCATGGCAAGAGAGGAGCATGATCAAGGATCCTCCTCTTCCGATGATAGTGATGACGAAGGCAACGATGAGGTAACTATGGATGACCTTAGGAATGCTAACTCTAAACTACGGTCAAAATACACTAAATTAGTAAATAGATATACTAAAGTAAAAGATGACCTTGCTAGCATTCAAACCTCGCCTAAAACTATCATCACCAACAACGACACCGTTGTTGAAGGGTTGAGGAATGAGATTGTTAATCTCAAGACTCAACTTGAACATGTTAGCATTGAAGATCCGGAGGAGCACAAGATAGCGGATTTGACTTCTCAAAACTCGACTTTGAGTATTGAGAATGAGAATCTTAAATCTCGTGTTTATGTGCTCACATCACAAGTATCCAATTTGGATACTTCTATGCGTTCTCTCAAAGAGAAATATGAGAACACATTGGGCCGAATCAACGAATTCAACAAGGGTAAGGGCCATTTGGATAATATCCTAAAAGACTTACTCCCGGCCAAACACCACATTGGCTTGGGGTATATGATGGGAAATTCTTCCAAGTCTGTCACTACTTTTGTTAGGCCAACTTCCGAAGCCTCAACGAGTGGGAGCAAACACTCTATTGGTAGTTCATCTACCAATGGTGCTTCCACCTCGTTCACACCCTCTTTTGGAAAGAAACCCACTTTGGGTGGACCTCCAAAGAAGGGGCATGCTTATATGTACACCAATACCATGCCACGTAGGAACACACGTCCTACTCCACCGTCTCACACATATGATGATTTTTATGCAACACATTCTCGAGCACGTGCACACCATGTGAGATACCCTCACGCACATGTTCCCACACATGCATATGTTCACCCACAACATCATATAAATAATTCTCGTCGTGCACCATTCCATCATGTTCCTTATGCCTATCCACAACATGCATCACGTAGAAATCAACGTCGAATGCATGCACCCAATAGGATGAGGGTTCCCAAGATTTTCACAATTTGGAGCCCAAAGGACACAAGCATGGACGAAAAACAAATGTATATGAATGCTTATTTTTCAGATGTTGTGCATAGTAGAAATTATGTGGGGAAGTCTAAGTCCAATTGGACTTGGCTTCCAAAGGTCTAATCTTTTGGACCCAATGACCTTGGGTACCATGATATGAAATTCTCTATCTTTAGGTACTCAAGGAAAAGAAAAAGAAAAGGAGCAACAAATTTAAATTTAGCTCCAAGGGAAATTGGATACTCGATAGCGGGTGTTCAAAACACATGACGGGTGACGCTAGTTTGCTCTCCGGAGTGGTTCCCATAGCAAATGGAAACCGCGTCGTATTTGGAGGCAACGAGAGCGGAACCATCATAGGTGTTGGTAAAGTGGGTAACCCATCTAAACCCTTAATTAGTGATGTTTATCTTGTTAATGGTTTAAATCATAATCTTATTTCAATAAGCCAACTTTGTGACAAAGGTTACAAAGTTAGCTTTGCGAAAGGATTGTGTCATATTTTAAGAAAAGATAATGATAAATTATTATTTTCCGGCACTCGTCATAAAGATATTTATATTTTGGATCTTCCTAAGTCTTATGAACAATGTCTCGTTGCCAACACAAGTGAACAACACTTATGGCATCGACGCTTTGGACATGTGAACTTTGGAACACTATATAAGCTTTCAAAATTAAATTCTATTAAAGGTTTTCCGAAGCTTGTTTTTGAAAAGAAAAGTTTTTGTGATTGTTGTCAATGCGACAAGCTTCCTAAATCTTCATTTAAACCTAAGAAAAGCATTTCTACTAAACGGCCACTAGAGCTATTACATCTAGACTTATTTGGGCCAACTAGAGTTGCTTACTTAGGAAATGCAAGATATGGACTTGTCATCGTAGATGACTATTCGAGATTTACATGGGTATTTTCATTATGTAATAAAAATGAAGCTTTTGAAAACTTCACAATTTTTGTTAAGAAAGTACAAAATCTCTTAGGAACCACCATTGTCACTATTCGTAGTGATCATGGAGGTGAATTTGAGAATGATTCTTTTGAGACATTTTGTGATGAAGTTGGTATTACACACACCTTCTCTTTCCCTCGTGCACCTCCTCAAAATGGTGTAGTTGAGAGAAAGAATAGGACGCTAGTGGAGTGTGCTCGCACTATGCTTGATGATAGCCAACTTGGCCATCAATTTTGGGCGGAAGCGGTACACACCGCTTGCTATGTGTTTAATAGAATACTTTTGAGGCCCGGCACTAAACAAACTTGTTATGAATTGTTGTTTGATAGGTTGCCTCAAGTTAAACATTTTCGTGTTTTTGGTTCGAAATGTTTTATTAAGAACACGTATGGTAGTTTGGACAAATTCGATCCAAGATCCGATGAGGGTATTTTTGTTGGATATTCTTCGCGTAGCAAAGCCTACCGGATATTCAACAAACGAACCTCAACGATCGAGGAGTCGCTTCATGTCTCTTTTAATGAAGGATTTGTTCCAACTAGAATTTCAAATGATAATGATTCTATGGATGTTTTATGTGATTCATTTGATAATTCTAAGTCTAATGATTCTATTGATTCTATTGAGACTAACCCAACTAACGAAGTTGTTGAGAATGTTCCTAGTGACCAAGGTATTCCCAAACGGCTTCATACCGTTCGTGACCATCCTCATGAGCAAGTCATTGGCAATATCTATGATAGTGTCAAGACGAGATCACAAGTGAACTACTTCGTTCATTGTGCCTTTGCCTCCTCGATAGAGCCAAAGAATATTAATGAAGCATGCGAAGATAGCGCTTGGATCTTAGCCATGGAGGAGGAGCTCATTCAATTCGAGAGAAATGAAGTTTGGGAGCTTGTTCCATTGCCATCGAAGAACCACACCGTCATAGGGACAAAGTGGATCTTCAAGAACAAAACCGACGAAAACCAAGTCGTCGTCCGGAACAAAGCTCGGTTAGTTGCTCAAGGCTATCGACAAGAGGAAGGTATTGATTTCGAAGAATCCTTCGCTCCGGTAGCTAGATTAGAATCAATTAGATTATTATTGTCTTTTGCATGCCATAAGGATTTTAAATTATTTCAAATGGATGTTAAAAGTGCATTTTTAAACGGATATGTTGTTGAGGAAGTTTACGTTTCTCAACCTCCGGGCTTCATAAATGAAAAATTTCCAAATCATGTTTTTAAACTAAAGAAAGCGCTTTACGGCTTAAGACAAGCTCCTCGAGCTTGGTATGATCGCCTAAAGAATTTTCTTTTGGATTTGAATTTTAAAATGGGAGAAGCCGATTCTACACTTTTTGTTAAGCATGCGAATAATGATATAATTTTAGTTCAAATATATGTTGATGATATCATTTTCGGTGCTACTAACTTTGCTCTTTGCGAAGAGTTCTCTAATGTTATGAAGGAACAATTTGAGATGAGCCACATGGGTGAGCTCAAGTATTTCTTAGGTCTCCAAATTCGCCAAATGGACGATGCAATCTTCATCCACCAAACGAAGTATACGGTGGAGTTGCTAAAGCGATTTGGAATGGAGAGTGCTTCCGGGAAAAAGACTCCAATGAGCACGACTACGCATCTTGACAAGGATACGGGCTGTAAGGATGTAGACATTCGTCTATATCGAGGTATGATAGGTAGTTTGCTTTATCTTACCGCAAGTAGGCCCGATATTATGTTCGCCGTATGCGTATGTGCTCGTTATCAATCTCAACCTAAGGAATCTCACTTAGTAGCGGTAAAACGTATTTTCCGTTATCTAAGTTATACACTTGATTTTGGATTACTTTATCCAAAATCTAGCACGTATGAGTTAATCTCATATAGTGATGCCGATTATGCGGGATGCAAATCCGACAGGAAAAGTACTAGTGGCACTTGCCATTTTATAGGAAATTCTCTTGTCTCTTGGTTTTCCAAGAAGCAAAATTCCGTATCACTTTCAACCACCGAGGCGGAATATATTGCCGCCGGTGCCGCGTGTGCTCAAGTTCTTTGGATGAGACACACACTTAAAGACTTTGGTATAAATTGTGATACTTGCCCTATCATGGTTGACAACCAAAGTGCAATATGTCTTTCCAAGAACCCGGTACACCATTCCCGTTCGAAACACATAGATGTCCGACACCACTTTTTAGATGATCATGTTGCTAAAAAGGACATCATTTTAGTGTACGTTGAAACCCAAAAGCAAATCGCCGATATTTTCACGAAACCCCTAAAGGAGGACTCCTTTGTGCGGTTGCGTCGAGAATTGGGGATTATGGGTGAATCCGAGATATAGGATTCATGTTTCATTCAATAATTTTGCATGCTATTATATTTGGCAATATCTCTTTCATGCTAGAATTATTGGATTTTTCGGGAATTTATGTGATATTTTGATTTTTCGTTCGATTTGTGCGTAATCGTCAAATTTTGAGTTTTCGATGTTTAATGGGGTAGTTTAGATTATTATTGAGAGTTTTGAGATATATCGTCCAAGCGTATTGTGGAGAGAAATTGATTTTCAAATTTTTAACTCTTTAGTCGGTTCATGTTCAGTGACCGACCGACTAGATCGTGATCTAGTCGGTCAGTAAATGAACGCAGACCGACTAAATCTTGTCAGTAAATCTTGGACTCAGCCACTGTTTGCAACTAGTCGGTTCAAGCTCATTGACCGACCGACTAGATCGTGATCTAGTCGGTCAGTGCTTGAACTGTGACCGACTAGTTGTGCCAGGGACTGTTTGGTCATTTGCGATCTCGACCGACTTAAACTCAGTTTAGTCGGTCTGTTCTCATTCTAATCGGTCTAAAGTGTTTCTCCTCCAGCTCAAAACCCCAATCCCTCTCAGACCCTTCGTCTTCCGATCGATCTCCGGCCGTTTTCCGGCCATCTCCGTCGATCTCCACCGTCGGCCCCTCTTTCTAGGTGATTTCTTCTCCTTCTAGGGTTAGATTTCCATTCCTAGAGCTAGGGTTAGCTCGGTTTCTAAGGTTTCTAGGGTTTCTAGGGCTCCTAGGGTTTAAGTCTTTTTTGGCTAGGGCTTCTTCTTTTGATCTTCTTGTGTCGTGTCTTGCTTCGACTATGGCAAGAACACGTATCCCGATCACTCCATCTAGCCCCTCACCGATGACCGTAGACCAAACCCCTTCGGACCCCGACCATCCAACCCCTCCGAAACGCCGTGCCAAGACCACCCAACTGTCGTCGTCTTCGCCTCCTCTCAAGAAGAAGAGGACGACGACCGCCAAGCCTAGAGGTCAACCCAAGCCCAAGCCTAAGCCCAAGGCCAAAATTCTTGCCTCTCAGTCTTCGTTCCATACTCCTACCGATTCCGATACGGAGTATAACCCCGAGACCGAGACTCATAGGGAACCCACTCCTCCTATCCATCCCGAGTCTAGCACACACCCTCGTACGTCTACCCGTAAGCCTAAGGGAAAGGGTCCGATGCCGGTGGGCGGTGTCGATATTTCGTTGTATCGAGACGACCCATTGTGTCTCGCGGCATACAACCGTATCGAACATTGCCCGCTGCTTCTGGAGCATTTCGTCCAGTTTAGCGACTTTATAGGGTTAGCTGATCTTCTCTCGTCGTCGGGTCTCCTCGATTATCTTCGATATGACTCGAAGGCGAATCCTCACCCCTACCCTAGATTAGTGAAGCTTTTCTATACGAATAGGATCCGGGGTCAGTACGATCAGACCCACTCTGTTGAGACGACCGTTTTGGGGACTCCTATAGTCCTCACAACGGAAATCTTAGGAGAGATTTTGGGTATCTCTTCGTCTGGCCTTCTTCCCTCTGATATCTCGGTTGACGATATTTCTTATCTTGATCAGACCATCCTTTCAGAGATTTTCCATCACATCCCTCCTGCCATGATTGGCGTGCCATCCAAATCATTCAAGCCTAATGCGTGGGTCCTAAATCTGATTCTGAAGTCGTGCTTGCTTCCCAAGTACGGCTCCTCATCTTTACCATCCCAGCCATTTTTGAAGCTTATCTATGCGATCTTCATGGGGATCTCGATTAATTGGGCTCGAATTATACTCGATAAGATTGACTCTTTCGAGTGTATTCGAAAGTCCAATAAATCGGCTCATATCCCATTTCCTTGCATGTTGACCCTCGTTTTTCGTCATTTTCGTGTCACGTTGCCTCGTGACGATGAGCGTCCCCTTGGTCCTCCCCTAAATGCGACGGCCGTCAAGAAATCTCTTGCGGTGCTTTGTCATGTTCAGAGGACGACACCTTCAGCGTCTGCCCCTGCCTCTGCCAGTGCCTCTGCTACTCCCGTTGCCACCCTTGATGATGTCGTCCGGATACTTCTTCGTCACGAGTCCCGCTTGGCTCGTACCGAGGAGGTAGTCTGCCGTATGGCTCGTCAGATGGGTGTTGAGCTTCCTCCTTCCGTGTCTGAGGATGAGGAGTTAGATGAGATGGCTGAGGAGGACATTGAGGAGCTTTGTCGTGCTTCGACTCGTGCCCCCGAGGGCACTTCTGCTGGTACTGCTGCTGCTGGTGCTACCTCTTCCGGTGCTGATGTTGCTGCTACGTCTGCTGGTGCCCCCGAGAGCACACCTGTTGCCACCACTCCTGTGGTGGATACTCCGACTGGTGCTCCCGAGGCCACTACGGTTGCTGCTTCAGAGGTTGCCACTTCAGTCGTCTCTCCTGCTGATCTTCCGGACGTTCCTGCTGATCCAGTCACCTCTTCTGCTCCTGCTGAGCCTGCAGTTGCTTCTGGTCCTCCCGCTGCCTCTTGAGTTTCTTCGAGGCCTCTCCTGATACTCATTGGATGATATATCTAGTTGTGAGAGATGTTGGGTAGGATAGTGTGGGTGGCTATGTATTTTGGATCATTTTGATGTTTTGTTTTGATATCTGTGCTGATGTATTTTGCATTCCGACATGATGTATTTTTTTTGTGATGATGTATGATGTATTTTTGTGCCCCGATCTGTCGATCGTCGGTGTGTATATCGGTGATGTACTCTGCTTCATGCATTATATATATATATATATATATATATATATATATATATATATATATATATATATATATATATATATATATATATATATATATATATATATATCAGTTGACATTTCATTATTTTGTGCAATGTATAATTTTTATGTCTCTGATGTTTGATTTCGTCGCTCGACGATATTCACTTGGTTTAATAGAAATTTCTTCTATGAAAACATAGAATTGTTTTCCATGCACTAAATTAACCAAGAAATGTTGATATTGGATAGTAAATTCCATAACTCAATCCGTTAAATTGATTTGAGTTTTGATGATTTTGTTTTATGATTTTTCGACTTTGGTATCTTTGACACCCCTTGATTCAATTTGTATTTTTCTCTTTGGTGTCACTTGAACCTTCGTCGTATTCTATGACTCCCGTGCTTTTTAATTTGAGGCCATTGTTGTTGTCGTTGTTATCCTCCCGCTCTTTTTGCTTATGCCAAAGGGGGAGAGATATAATAATAACGATGTGCCAAATGAAAATTTAAAGCATTTCTCCAAGAATCTAACTTGATGTGTTAGATTCAGGGGGAGTTAAGATATATAAATGGATTTTCAAATCCGATATTTCAATAACCTTCATTTGGTATTTCAATAATTCAACAATCGATTCTCATTTAATATACTTCACTCGTCTGCTTGATGCGTATCATTTTTGTTTAAATTGGAATTAACGTGTCATCAATGCAGGGGGAGTAAGTAAATTTCATTTGAATTATTATTTTTGATTATTATTTATGTTGGTTTGTCATCACCAAAAAGGGGGAGAATGTTGGATATTGGACTCCCCGGATTTGGTTTTGGATGATGAACAAACATAAATATAATATGAACTAACACTTTGTGAGCGCAGTTAAGGAGATCGTCGTCAAATTCACATGAATATCAATTACGATGGCTCAAGACTTCTCAAAGCACGTGATCGTATGCCTAAAGCTTTGTTGAAGCTTATGGACCTATTTAGAAGTCATGAAGATTCGATTGAAGCTATTGAAGACGGTATCGTCAAGTTTAATTTATAGTCTTTTAGCTTCTTTCGTAGAATGTTAAGCCTTGAGTAGGTCTTATGTTTTAATTCTTCATAACGCTCATATCTTAGCTCAAGGATCTTTGTAGAAGTCCATACAATTCTTCCCGAAGCATCGCGCTTCGATTCGGGACTTCTTGTGCATGTTAGTTGGTTCAAGAAGAAGAACTGACCGACTAGATGGTGATCTAGTCGGTCAGCCAAGCTTCTTGGACCGACTAGTTTCTGTCAGTTAATTCTTTGCTCTTTACTGTTTACAGTTAGTCGGTCTAAGTTGACTCACCGACCGACTAGTTTGTGAACTAGTCGGTCAGTGATGCTTCTGTGACCGACTAGTTGAGCTTTCCCTGAACATGCACATTTGAGCTTGAGCTACTGTTTATCATTAGTCGGTCTGTGCTCATTGATCGACCGACTAGTTGATGAACTAGTCGGTCAACTTTCCTTCTTGGACCGACTAGTTTAGTTTACTGTACATGCCAAATTTTTCACCATACTTACTGTTTATTGTTAGTCGGTCTATGTTCATTTGGTGACCGACTAGTTGGTGAATTAGTCGGTCAACATTTGTTCTTGGACCGACTAAGTACAATTCTTCTCAGACTTCAGTTTTATCTGTTAGTCGGTCAACGTTGTGTAACCGACCGACTAGTTATGAAACTAGTCGGTCAGCTACTCTTCTTAGACCGACTAGTTCCTTAGTCTGTACTTTGATCTTTTCTCAGTTTACTCATTAGTCGGTTTACGTTAATTGACCGACCGACTAGTTGATGAACTAGTCGGTCAGTGGTTGTTCATTGACCGACTAGTTGGGTTCAGAAAAGAGCCGTTGGAGCTTTAATTGAAACGTTTTTCTCTCTCTCTCTCCTCTATCCTATATATACTTGTTGGGCTGCATTCATTGCTGCCAAGGCTGATATTAATGCAAGTTTAGAGATCAAGAGAAATCAATCCAAGCTCATTCAAAGCTCATTCCCTCCATTCAATAATCTCTCCTAACTCTTACTTCCAAAGAGAGATTCATTGAGTGTGAAGCCTTCCAAGCCAAGTGCTTGATTCTAGGTCACCAACATCCCCAAAGCTCTCCATCGCTGATCTACATCTTGGAGCTAGGGTTTGGTGCCACTTCTTCCCCAAAATCATCCTTGCCCTAATTCGTAAGCAATACTCAAGGCATATGTATTTTGTTCGGTAAGAAGTCTTTTCTTATTTCATTTCATATTTGATTTGTAAGTTTCACTCTCGGTTGTGAGAGTGTGGTTGTGATCCCGGGTTGTGGGAGTCACAAATTACATTTTGTATGATTTGACTTGTGGAGGATTTTTCACAAGTATTTCATAGTGGAAATCTTGAGTTAGGGTTTCTAACTCAAGTATCCGGAGGGGATCCGGGTGGTTGGGACGTAGGATCACCGGGAACAAGTCGGGGAGACTTGGGTGGATCCGAACCCATTAACATCATTTGTTTGCATTGTTAATTTTGTGTTGTCATTCGATTTAAGCTTCCGCAAATTGATTTGGTAGTTGTTTGCAATTTAATTTGGAATTATACTCCTTATTATTTTAAAGTACTATTCACCCCCTCTCTAGTACTTGTGCAGTAGCTGGTAGGGCATTAAACATATGCATAGCTTTACCAATCATTTTGTTTCAACCATTATAAGTATCTCTTACTACATACACAACTTAGGTATTTCAACGCTAACTCTTATATACACAGGCATCTCTAGTATAGTATAGCTATCCACACAACAATCTATAACTACTAACACACAACAACTTCATACTATCACGAATAACTCCGAGTATATATATATATATCACACATTAGGCAAGCATTAATATACTATAGGGGGGTGTACTCATTCAAGCTCACGTACGCAACTTAGGTACGTGCACCACGACAACCTCACAAGGGTCCAAGGGTCTACTAACAACTAAGAGTTGACACAGACATTGAAGGACCCTAAGGCCTAAGCAATAAAGAGAGATCGAGAGCGTGACGAGGGAAGGATCGATAAGCACGAGTTCAGATAGGACGAATACAAGGAGACGGCTTGGTTAGGGAAAACATTGGCTCAATGGTGATGTTTAGGTTGAGGGAAAAGGAGATGTGGAGATGCTTAAATAGGATACAGAAGAGATAACAGGGTGAATAGCATAAGCTAAAATACGTGGAGTTTGAAAACTGTTGTACCTCAAAAGTTAAAATCCTCGTCTGTAAAGAAATATTTGGAGGTCGATAAAACGAGTTGTTCAAAATAAATTTGAGTCGAATATTCATAATAAGAGAAAATGGTCTATTGGTCAAAAAAAATCATTATGAAAGAAGTAAAATCGTTTACACGAACATTAAGGACGAGGTTTTAGAAATCTTATACGTCAATAAATTAATATAAAGTTGTCAAAAGTTTTTGAAAGTCAGAGAATGAAATCAAGTAACGGAAGAATTTAAACTCACGTTAAATGCTTTCAAAACTTTTAGGCTATGGAAAATCAATATTGAAACTTCTTTTAGAGAAATCAGGATTTGTCAAAAATAAAACTGGTTACACTAAGCTCTTAGCGTACAAGTACAACGAGCCTGGTACGGGTATAAAAATAATTGAAAGTATGTATGGTGCACGGAAAAATAATATTAACGACTTAGTATAAGAATTATCAAGATCGAATAGCAAATCCTTAAAATCAAATCATGGAGGGTCTAAAGCAGGATGTGGTTTTGAAAATAGTAATTTTTGCAAAAGAATCTGAAGTGGAGAAAACGACGAGCAAAACCAACTTGCTGAAAGCTGAAATTCCATGTGTCTTGAAAAGTATATTAAAGTAAACACGACGTATCATTCGTATAACACGAATAGAAGGAAAATTATAAATCGAATTGGGCAAAGCAAAAGTACGGTTCAGAATGAATATTAATATATGAAAGGAAATATGTATTTTCATAGGTACGAAAAATATAGGCTGGCAAAATATTATAAGCTAGAGTTCAAAAATTTCGCCAAAAGTTTAGAAAGAATTAAATCAACGAGGAGTACAAAGTTAAGTATATTTATATAAAAAATTTTGAACAAATTTAAACTTAGGGAAATAGGAAATCGAAAAATACTTTCAGAAAATTCAAGACTTGTAATGGAGAGGTTCGAAAATTGACGACGATCGTCATGAGGCGATCTCGTGAATCGAGGCAAGGAAAATAGTCGGATGATCATGAATCAGGAAAATCTACGGGAAACTCCTACAGTCGACCAACTAAAGACTAAGAACTAAGTGCTAAGACTCTCTAAGGAGCTAGACGGTAATGAAATGCGTTCAGCTTGGTCCGAAGTCGATGAACCCAAGCGAACGACTGAAGGGAATTCTAGAAGTCTAATATGGTCGGGGTTAGGCAAGGACCACTAAGGTAACTCCTACGGCGATCAATTGCTGACGGGGAGCCTAACTATCAATCAGGGGCCTCAACCTAGCAAGCACAGACGTCTAACTAAGTCTTCTTACCACCTAGTGTCGTAAGAAAACGACTAGACTCAGGGCTTATGACTCGGATGTTGCAATTTATTTAATGGACATTCCGTTATTATCGTTGTTTCGTTAATTCGCAATTGCAAGACTGGACATGCATGGGCCACCAACAAAACCTGTCACGCCCCGCTTCCCAAAAATATGGAGGCGAAGCGTGAGAAGGTCCACTCGGACTTGAAGCTACAAAGCTGCAAGTCCGATAAGCGTCAATCAAATTTAAAACTGCAGGTCCTTGTAACGCGAGCGAAACAAGATAATAATAATGAAATGAGACAAAAGAATAATCTCAGAATATCCATAAATATAAATTCCAACATCACAGAAAAGACACCAGGCTGAAATAAAAGAGAGTCTAAAGGCCCAACAAGGCCAACAAAAGTACAACGTACAAAACAACGGTGCTACGCACCGACAACTAACAACAACCTAAAACAAAAGAAAGCTCAGCAAAATCACCAAGAAAGGTCTCCGGTGTCCACAAAACTCATCCTGGGCAAACCTGGACTCAGGCTCAGCGTCAGCATCACATCACGTACTCTGCAACGGTCTCCGGCTCAGGGTCTAACATGTGACACCCAAAAGAGCAAGGGGCACATGTCAGCAAGTCTACAAGAGACTTGTGCAAGGAAACTGAAAGTAGGCACAAGTAAAGCAACCTAGCAGTTCTAGCATGAATGCGATGACATGGCAGTTAAAGTATGAGTGCAACAGGTAGAGTAAAGTAAAGTACGAGCATGACATTTAAACATGGCATGGATAACAAGTATTACATGAATCATTCACAAGACAAGTACAAGACAAGAAAAGTAAGCACCTCTTGCACAGAGATTCCGTCTTTTGGCTAGAGAGCTGATCAGGCCACTCCTAAGCTCAAGCGAACGTTTATTCCTACCCCTCCACGTGTATCGAGCCAGGGCCTTACCCCCGAACTTGGAATGCTCGCTTCTGGATCACGAGCCAGGAAGTGTTTTTAACAAGTATGGCATAGGGGTGCACCTAGCCGGACAAGGAGTACAAGTACAAGTATTGTAGCGTGTGCTACGAATGCAACAATCAACTTGGATGACATGTAGAATGCAATGCATGGCAGTTAAAAGTGCGTACAGATAAGGAAAGTAAATGTGACAGTTTAGTATGCATGAACAACAAGTTTAAGGGTTGGATCTAGCTTCGTTGTCAAGCTAGATCAATTAGGTGACGGATCTAGTTTCGTTGTCAAACTAGATCAAGTAGGCGTCTAGCCAGCTATCATTTCACTGACTAGTCTCTTTTACGCTAGGAACAAGGAAGTGGCCTAAAAACATGGCCCTACACAAGAGTTGGCAAGTTTCACTTGCCTGCAAGTACGACGTCTGAGCACACCGTCCAATGAGTCAAAAAATCACAATTATCCTACGTGCACAAGTCCACCGGCCTAAAGTCCATATTATTAATCTTGATTAGTGAATTTAAAACATTTAAAATACTTTGAAAATACTGATTTTAGTCTTGATTAGCATGCATTGGGTTGGGGATCCTAGGGGTGCAAAGCGTTACCTCAACACGACACGAAAGCTACACCGGCGTCGGGTAGCGACACCGGGGGTTGGAATAGAAGATCGCGCTCCAAGTCCAGATTCCAATTAGATTCCTCGCTGGAAATTTCAGAGCAATCAACCGGGACGAAGATTCCAGATTCCAAAGCTAGCACGTGCGACGACGGGCTACGACATGCAACGAAGTCGTACGCGGCAAATCCTCGAAGAGCAAGCACCTAGGTGGGGCCCACAGTAGTCCTAGGGACCTTTGGGGAACCCACAATAACTCTGGAGAACTTGGGGGGCCCACGGAGGCAAGTGATGCGACGGATGCGGGGTTGCGACGAGTGGCTCTCGGTCGTACACAGCCAATGCGGGGAGATCTCTCGGTCGTGCGCTGAAAATGCGGAGCTGCGACGTTTTGGGGTGTGCAGCGGCTGCGGGTGGCTGTGGTGCGAGGGTTCTTGTCGGTCAGTGCGAGAGAAATGCTCGGTCAGGCGCTTGGATGCGGGCGGGGCGATGTTGCAACATTGCAGCGCTTGCAACAACGGTCGGTGCGGAGCAGCGGGTCGGTCGTGCGGGGTGCGGAGCGGGGCGACAAGCGGGCGACGGTGCGGAGCGCTGTGCTGCGATGCGGAGCGGCTTGGTGCGGGCCAATCCCTCGGTCAGACCGAGGGAACCGAGCGGTGCGGAGCTGCTGCGTGCGGAGCGGCTAGGATGCGGGGTGGGGCTTCGGTCGGAGCGGGGGAACGGGGCCGTTTCCTTCGGTCGTGCGGGGGCTGAACGTCGCAACGTTGCGACGAATCGTCGCAACGTCAAATCTGAGTTTTGGAAGAGGCTAGGGCTAATTTCTTGTGAAAATAGGTCTTCCTAGGGGTTGCTTATATAGTGTAGATGGGTTGACTTGGTCTAGGGCTAAATCTAATAGGATTAGAAGTTTAAAATAATTTAAAATTTGAAATTCAACTTCTCCAACTTATCCAAGGATTTGACTTGGTCCAAATGAGCTGGAAATTGGCTCAAAAATTCTTTAAAACGTTTAAAACTCAAATAAATTTTCTTTGGCCGAATTTAATATAAAAATTAATTATTAAAAATATTATAAAACTTGTTAAAAATATAAAAGTGGTCAAATAAACTCCAAAAATTATAAAATAAATATCAGGGTGATCGTGATGACGAATGTGAGCTAACTAAGAAGAGGGATCTCAAATTCGACGTCGGATGACGAAACTAAAAATAGAAACGTCTCCCGTCAAGAGTGAGAATCGTCACGTCTCATCGAGTAAGATTAAATTGTGGAAAAACGACTCGAGAAGTGTCGTTCCAAGATAGTGCCACTATTTAATACTCTCAGGGACGTTCACAACGGCATATCACACAAAAGTGTTCACAACCAAATAAAGTTTAAAATTAACACGTGCACGGCCAAAAGCACGTGCACGAAAAACGTACAACGAAAAGTGGTCGTTACACCAGTTCCCCCATGTTGATTCTTTTGTAGAGTGAAAGGGGCATCAGACTCACACTTGCTCCTAAATCAACAAGTGCTCTATTGATAGAGACTTCCCGTATAGATCATGGAATCGAAAAACTTCCCAGGTCCTTAAGCTTTGGCGGTTCGGCTTGTTGAATCAAGGCGCTACACTCCGCTGTAAGAACTACCTTTTCTTTCCTTGTTCCATTCGTCACTAGATCTTTGAGAAATTTTGCGTACGAAGGTATAGTTTCGATTGCTTCAAGGAATGGGATCTGAAGACTTCGATCTTTCATCATTTCAAAGAACCTGCCATATTTTTCGTCAATCTTGACCTTGGCAAGCCTTTGCGGAAATGGGACCGAAGGCTTGAAAACTCTCGAGTCTTCATCTTCATTCTTCTTCCTTTTCTCAGAATCTTCCTCCGGAGTCACGGGACTTGATGTTGAAGCTCCGTTGTCGTTCATCTCCATCTTCGGTTTGTACATTGACAATGGGCGCTTCCTTATCTTTCTCGGCCTCCCGTGTCGGAATATTTTTTCCACTCCTCAAAACAATAGCGAAAACATTTGCTTGACTAGGTGTCAAGGTTAAGGTTTGGCTCGGTGCTCTAAGATTCACCTCCGGTTGACTCGGTAATTGTCCTTGCGCCTTTTGGAGGTTGGCTACTTGTAACGCCAATTGGGTTACTTGGTCGGCGAAGGATTTCTGCCCAAGTTGTAACTATTGAGTGATCTTCTCCTGATTTGAAATATATTGAGCTAGAAGGTTCTCAATCGGAGAGATCACTCGTTGTTGTTGTTGGGACGGAGGTTGTTGTTGTTGAGGAGGAAGTTGTTGATACATTTGTTGAGGCGGAGGAGGTTGGTATTGTTGTTGTTGAGGTGGTTTCTGAAATTGTTGGTAGGGTGCCTTGTAGCTAAATTTTGGATGATATCGACTGTTGGGAGAATATACAGGGTTAGAACTTGTTCTTGGCGGATAAAGAGAATTTCCCGTAGGATTATAGAATATGGCACTTGCTTGATCCACAGACGCTGAAATCTCTCCAACACTGAAGTCTCCAATCACTTCAGGTTCCACGGCCCCTACTTGCTATGGGCTAGCGACACCAGCTCCAACCATAAACGCTAAAATTTGAGTGAAAAGAAAATCGAATTTGCTTGATAGCTTGTCCACTTCCTCAGTCCGATGCATGCCACCAGCTTTTAGTGTCGCACGCATATTACTCCACCTCTCGCTTGTTGGATGCCATGTTCTCCAAGATAGTTCCAGCATCCACTTCGTTTCTCGACATGAAAGATCCACCTGCTGCGGCATCCATAGAGGACTTCAAATCGTCCCTCAGTCCATTATAGAATAGATTGATGATCTACCAATGGGGAGCTCGTGGTGAGGACACTTCCTTAGCATTTCTTTGTACCTCACCCACGCTTCATGTAGCGACTCATGGCTAGCTTGGGAAAAAGAGGAGATATCACTCCTCAGCTTCATATTCTTCCCCGGAGGAAAGAACTTGTTTAAGAATGCGTTCGAAAGCCGCTCCCAAGTAGTGAATGTGTTGGTGCCCTTGCCCCTTAGCCATTCTTCGCTTTCTCCCGTAGAGAGAATGAGAATAACCTTAACCAAATAGCCTCGGTTGGTACGCCATTGATCTTAAATGTCTCACACTTCTCCAAGAAAGAGTCTAAGTGCTCGATGGGATTCTCCATAGGAGCGCCAGAAAATTGGTCTTGTTGGATCCAAGCCACAAGTGATGGCTTCAACTCAAAGTTTTCGGTCGTAATGGCCGGAGGTCAAATGCTGGATGTAGACCCAATAGAGGGCATCAAATATTCGAGTAAAGACTTTGGAGGAGTGACGGTTGCTACCATGGCGGCAAATTCTTCTCTTCTTCTTCTTTCTTCGTTCAAACACCTCACGGTAGTGTTGATCTCAGGATCCAAAGGAACTAAATCGTCGAGACTCCTTGAGTTCTTGCACATGTAAAATTAAGATATACCGTGAAGCACGTATGGTATGCTACGAAATAAAAACAAATAAAAATAAAAATGTAGAATGTGAAAATGATCACGGGGTGAGGATGTGAGCTAGTCTCAAGGGTAACAAGATCTTAAGTGTAACAAGAATGTTGCCTCCCCGGCAACGGCGCCATAAAGCTTGACCGGCCGTCCGTTTGATACGTAAACCGGGACGGGGATACTAGAATTAGAATTTATAAACCGCAAGCACACTGTGTCAAAGTGTGGCTTGGGGGTCGATCACGGGGAGGCGTATGTTGTACTTGCAAACATTCAGGAACCAGATCACCCGGTGGATGAGCCAGCCTATTCTCGATTGGTTGTCACGATTTTAAACTAATAGAACAGATGTAAAAGGTAAAAAGGTAACCTAGGACTTTGGCTTCTGCCCTAATCATGGATTCTCACTATTATGGCTGAAGGATAGAAATATGACCGAATGCTAGGGTTTGGCGGTGACACGTTGCCTCTAAAAGTGGTACATAGCGTCCCATGGGCCCGATATTCCAGTCAATGCTCAGGATGATACACTGGGTCTACCCGGCTTTGGACGGTGGGCATTTCCATGTCCAACACCATCCGACTACAGGAGCACTAAGTTCGCAACGATCGCTCCCAATATTTTGTCCAAGTCGTTTCCATGTGCAAGGACTCAATGTCAACGCTAGGGGTTGAGTTACAGCTAGAGAATCAAACTCCCGATTTATTTCCTCTTGGCCCAAAGGTCAAAGACGGTCTTTTTCCCGCCAATAACAATGAAACGCCCCTGCATAACCATCAAAATCCCTAGATCCAATCGGATCCCTAGACCTATGGCCGTTTTAGGAAGAACCCACGAAGAGGCTTCCACCAATGTCCCAGATTGAAGAACTACTCACTAAACATGGTAGCAAATGCAATAACAGCAAATATAGCCATAATAATTGAAATCAAGCAATTGTTCATTGTAGCAAATAGAAGCATAAACACAATATCAAAATATGAAAACGATCAAAGAACTTACACTAAGTGTTTAAGCAGATGAAAAATCCCTTAAAACAGCTTAAAAAGTGGGGAATGCATTTCTGGGAAAACCTAGCACTATTTATACAAGTGGGCAAGATGTCAGGGAATATTCCCACAAAAAGACAAAAACACACTCACCCGATCGGGTGAGACTTCAGCCGATCGGGTGAAACGATGGAAGAATATGTCTTCAGCTCTGATAAATCTCACCTGATCACTGAACCGATCGGGTGAGTCTTGGATTTCTTGAGCTTGGGAAGCAGCAGCAGCTGACCCGATCGGTTGAAAGTGCCGACCCGATCGGATCACAATACATGACCCGGTCGGTTGACAAGTCAACCGATCGGGTGAGCTTTGGCCTTCAAAACTGTACTCTGTCATACATCCACCTGATCACTGCACCGATCGGGTGGAACGGTCTCTTCTTCAGCACTGACACAGACTGCATGACCCGATCGGGTGGCTGTTCCACCCGATCGGGTGAGAGCTGATATATAGTCATCTTTGACGAATGGTTCTCGGGATCTCATGCGACACTTTCCGTTGCTCCGGGGACTCATGATGTTGGCCATATATGTCCCCTGTGCTAGCAATGTCCTACAAATGCACATAAACTAAATGAAAGTAAAAAGAAACTAAAAATACAAAGAAACGGATACGAAATAACAAAAATCGACGGAAAACGACGGAGAAGACGTGCGTGAATATATAAAATATAAACGCACAACACACATTTATCCTCATACATTCATATCATGTTTCACCCTCCAAATACCAATTTTATACGCTTTTCAATGAATATTTGGAACTGTTTCACTTTCGGAGCGTTTAAGTTGATTTCAGGGAATTTGGAGCAAATTGGAGCAATACGGTGCAATCTAGAGATAAAGCCATCATTAGAGATGCAAGAGCAGCAAGAATACCTTTGGATATGAGTTCGGAGCACCAAAAGACAAGGAAGAAAGATCTATGAAAGTTGGAGCAAAGAAGAAAAGAAACGAAGCTAGAACGCATGAAATGTCAAAGATTTACACACTAACTCCACCTTGTTTTGATTTCTACTTTCATTCCAGAGGCCATATCAACCTGGAGTTATTTTTTTATCATAGTAGACTTCATCACTGTTCTAACACCGCCAAGAACGTGCCAAACATGTACCGAAAGAATTTTCTAGAATTTCTGCAAGATTGGATTGCAGTGCTGGAATTTGCGTATCAGTGTCCCTCGACGGAGTGAGATGCCACTCGGCTGAGTGACCAGAAAAAAAATAGATTGCTAATTTTTGCAATTTCTACAGAAGATCCCACTCGACCGAGTGACATTTTCACTTGGCCGAGTGCGCTTGCGGCCATAAATCCGAAAATCTATTACAACTAGGGTTTTGGGTATTTTGGTCCATTTTTTCTTAGGGATCTGGGGCACATATAAATACAACTTTATAGCCGTCATTAAGGGTAGTTCCTATTATTTTTCTTGGAGACTTTTTAGAGATTAGGCCATGCCCTAGGCCCCCTCTTGGATCTAAAAGCTTGTATTTGGATTGAAATTCTTCATGAGAGCTAAGTATCTTTGTTATTTGCTATTTGAATCTTTGATTTGATATCTTTTTATATGCAAGTAATGTTTCTTATTGATTTATATATCATTATTGCTATGCTAGGTTGATCTTTGTTCTAGGGAAAGGGATGAACCATATGGATTTAGGGTTTGATATGTGAAATCTATTGAAAACCCATGTTGCTAAACTTGTTAAAGGGTTAGATCTTGATTATTTTACTACAGATAGATAGGGATTTCTCTTCGATCTTGAGAGCTCGACAGAGGATCTTGATCGAAGGAAAGCCCTAGATATTCGATTTAGGATTACAATCGAAATTTCCTAGACTTGGTGCGCGACAGCGACCAAAGCTAGCATTTTTACTGTTTTCCTATACTCATATTCGTTGCACGACGGTGAATGAGTACGAAGTATCACGATCTAGATTCTAACTCATGTTGCACGACAACAAGCTTGAGTTGGGATTGGACATAATTACCGATTTTAATGCTAGTGGTCTGGACTAGGCTTACGCGACAGCGAGGCTCTAGTTTAGACTGCTATAGACTTGCATAACGCGACAGCATGCGCTGGTTCTCCAATTAGTTGTGGCAAGTTCACCTTGAACCAAATTTAATTGCATGGTAATTCATAACTCACATTGATGACTTGAAAATCTATAGTTGGAATTCCCTAGTCCTAGACATTTTTATTGATTGAATTTACAACCGAAATATTTATTATCGACACCGACATCCATCACCATTGCCATTACATCATACCATAAACATCTCCACTAATAAACCTCTGTAGGCAAGCCAACCTAAGATAGATTGGAACCAATACCACCTCCCTGAGGATACGATACCCGCTTGTCACTAGACCATGCGCTTGCAGTAAAATTACATTGTTTTGAGAGTACATCTCGATGCGATCAAGTTTTTGGCGTCGTTGCCAGGGAGGTGTTTCCCATTGGGTGCCAATTTGTAACTATTACGAAAAATAAAAACATTTGAAAAAAATTCAACAAAAAGAAATTTTCACCGCCGCTACCATTTTTATCATTTCTATATTCTTTTGTGCCATTGATATTTTTATTCAGGTATTTATCTTTGTTGATCAGGTGTTAGGGCTGATATTATGTGGACCACAGATTTTGATCAGAGTGCTCAGACGGGAGAATACTTTTTAAATGGGATTCTTACACACCAGGTTGAAATGGTAGCAAGGATTGAAAAGAGCAACCTTCAATTAGAATGGGTGAAAAGGGACCTTGAAATGAGTTCGCTCATGCTTAAGGTTGCCGGGATTTCCAAAGATATAATTTCGGCTTCTTCATTTTATGGGCAAGAAGCATCACCTATATATTACCAAAGCCAGAATGTGCTGTCGTTGATCCCCATCCTACGATACAGCTATTGCATATGAAGAGTGGAATGGAAAAAGAGGCAGTGGAGGAAGCAGAAATTGAGTCATATGCGCTGCCAGAGGACACATTTCAGAACCTATTGGATGCCATCTTGGAGTCAGTGAGGTTCACCGGTTCAGAGAGTATTACAGCAGGTGATGCATTTGAGCTACGATTTGTAGTTTTGTTATGAACCATGTTTCGGCTGTAGCAACAATCGAGGACGACATCCATGTCAGTCTTGAGGGGGATAGACTATATTTTCAAATTGTTTGTAAGCCTTCTCCTCTACAAGTAACATCCCCACAAGTTGACACACTTGAGCAGCCAACATCACCATTCCAGAGAGAGCCTTCACTGATAATTGATAAGAAGTCAAAAGAGCACCCTGTCGAGCCAGAGCATATTGATGAGGAGGGCTCACATGCGGAGCCAGAGCATACCATTGAAGAGGCATCACTTTGAGACGAGGATATCTTCATTAATATAGATCCAGAGTCTTGTCCACCAACAGTTGAGCTTCTGCAGCCACCACTACCTTCCACTGAGGCTGAGCATCCAGCTGAGGAGAATTCACCAGAGCTTACTGCTCATACTCAGGGAGATATTTTTACCCATTCCATTTTCGAATCCTGTATTCTATTTGATATTTATTTTGATTTAGATATTTTTGACATGTCGTACCTTTTGCAGCACACATATATGGACCAGAGGTATGCTTGGACCCGTCACAGCTTGACGAACTTGTTGAGGAGGTCCACACGTATGATTTGGAGTTACTTGAGCAGCTGAGAGATGGCACCATGGAGATAGATGTCACAACACAAGAGGATATTGAATTATTTCCAGGGAAGTATCATCTACCACTATTTATTTCATATATTTCTATAGACGATCCTCTTTGGAATACTTTTATCATGAGGGTAAAATTTTTACAGCGAACTGATGCATCCTATTCTATAGTTTAAGCTTGGGGGTGCATTTCCATGCCATTTAGTTACATTAGTTACATTTTTACTTTAGTTTTAGGATTTTTTTAGGATTTTTCAAATTTTTTACATCATATTTTTCATTTTTTCATCTTATTTTCCTTTTGTGTGCGTGTTCGTGCATCATAGTGTATACGTGTTTTTCTTTTCTTTATTTTTCTTTTCTCTTTTTAGACTTCATGATTGCACTTTGTAGCTATGCACTCTGCTGAGATTTTCTTTACACACTTACGTAGCATTTTTCTTGAGTCATATAGGCTTCACTTTTATATTTATATGATGGATTTTATCTTGAACTCTTAGTTGATTGATATAGAGTTATTTCCTTGAGTAGATTACCTTTTCAATATGCTTTTCCATAGCTGAGTTCATTCTTCCATAATATATATTCTCAAAACAGTCAAAAAGATTGCATGAATTAATTATCAAAATGAATGAATTATTTGCTTGATTTGTATGATAACTAAGTATGTTTCATGAATGAATGTGATTCAAGAGAAATAGGATAACCCAAGAAGCTTTAGTATTGATGATTAGAAACTCTGATGCCGAGCCCATGTCTAGATTCCATGCTTTTTCCTTTTCTTTTGTATATAGCCAAATAAATGGTCAAAGACCATCTTTGCATTCCATCACGTTTACGTGAGTTTGCAAAAACCCCAAAAAAATAATAATATTGAAATTAAACAAAATTTGTAAATAAAAGGTCCTTGGGGTTCCTTGTAACCCGATGCCCTAAGATCGCCTGATCTGAGATGCATAGACCGCTCCTTACACTCCATTGCGTTTACGCAAGTTTGCAAGACAAAAAGCCAAAAAATAGCCAAAAGTATATTAAAAATTTTTCCATATCCTTATCTCCATTTCTATTAAGAATAAAGACATAGGCAGAGTTGAAGTTTTTCTAGGATTCATGAAAAGGTCTAGTGTGGTGATCTCCTAACTTCAATCGAATTCATTATCTCATTTCATGAATAACAAAGTAATATCTTGCATGCTTGGTATTTGATCAAGATACATTTACGCTGGAAAGAGAATCCATTGTGGAGTTTGAATTTAAATTCTATGGATTGAGTATATTGTATGGTAGGCTATGATAGGATTTCTTCTCTAATTTCATGTTGATGTTGAGTTCTTTATACTTTATTGAAAATCCTTGATATATGCATGATGCTAGACTAAAATGCTATGTGTGGATGTGCATGCTTATTTATTGCTCAGTTGATGTTGTGTGTGCTACATGAGATGAGGAAATGATCTTGTCACTCCTACTTTTTTCTTTCTTTTATTTTTATTATTTTTATTCTCTGGTTTGCTCCTTGCTAGTCTTCCTCGAGGACGAGTAAGAAGTAAGCTTGGGGGATTTTGATATGCATGTATTTTACACATTTATCCTCATACATTCATATCATGTTTCAACCTACAAATACCAATTTTATTCGCTTTTCGATGAATATTTGGAACTATTCACTTTCGGAGCGTTTAAGTTGATTTCAGGGAATTTGGAGCGAATTGGAGCGATACGGTGCAATCTGAAGATGAAGCCATGATTGATGATGCAAGAGCAGCAAGAATACCTTTGGATATGAGTTCGGAGCACCAAAAGACAAGGATGAAAGATCTATGAAAGTTGGAGCAAAAAAAGAAGAAGAAACAAAGCTAGAACGCATGAAATGTCAAAGATTTACGCACTACATCCACCTTGTTTTGATTTTTGCTATCATTCTAGAGGTCATCTCAGCCTGGAGATATTTTTTAGTCATAGTAGACTTCATCACGGTTCCAACGCCGCCAATAACGCACTAAACGGAGGTCAGATGAATTTTCTAGAATTTCTGCAAGATTAGGTAGCAGTGCGGGAATTTCCGTATCAGTGTCACTCGACTGAGTGAGATCACACTCGGTCGAGTGACCAGAAAAAAACAGAATGCTGATTTTTGCAGTTTTTGTACGAGATTCCACTCGATCGAATGACATTTTCACTCGGTCGAGTGCGCTTGTGGCCAGAAATCCTAAAATCTGTTACAACTAAGGTTTTGGGTATTTTGGTCCATTTTTTCTTAGGGATCTGGGGCACATATAAATACAACTTTATAGCCGTCATTGAGGGGATTTCCTATTATTTTTCTTGGAGGCTTTTTAGAGATTAGGCCCTGCCCTAGGCCCCCTAAAAGCTTGTATTTGGATTGAAATTCTTTATGAAAGCTAATTATATTTGTTATTTGCTATTTGAATCTTTGATTTGATATCTTTTTATATGCAAGCAATGTTTCTTATTGCTTTATATATCATTATTTCTATGCTTGGTTGATCTTTGTTCTAGGTAAAGGGTGAACCCTATGGATTTAGGGTTTGATATGTGAAATCTATTGAAAACCCATGTTGCTAAACTTGTTAAAGGGTTAGATCTTGATTATTTTACTACGGATAGATAGGGATTTCTCTTGGATCTTGAGAGCTCGACAGAGGATCTTGACGAAGGAAAGCACTAGATATTCGATTTAGGATTACAATCGAAATTTCCTAGACTTGGTGCGCGACAGCGACCAAAGCTAGCATTTTTATTGTTTTCCTATACTCATATTCATTGCACGACGGTGAATGAGTACGAAGTATCATGATCTAGATCCAAACTCAAGTTGCACGATAACAAGCTTGAGTTGGGATTGGACATAATTACCGATCTTAATGCTTGTGGTCTGGACTAGGCTTGCACGACAGAGAGGCTCTAGTTTAGATTGCTATAGACTTGCATAGCACGACAGCGTGCGCTGGTTCTCTAATTAGTTGCGAAAAGTTCACATTGAACCAAATTTAATTGCATGGTAATTCATAACTCACATTGATGACTTGAAAATCTATAGTTGGAATTCCATAGTCCTAGACATTTTTATTGATTGAATTTACAACCGAAATATTTATCATCGACACCGACATCCATCACCACTTCCATTACATCATACCATAAACATCTCCACTAATAAACCTTCGTATTCAAGCCAACCTAAGATAGATTGGAACCAATACCACCTCCCTGTGGATACGATACCTGCTAGACACCAGAAAGTGCACTTCCGGTAAAACTACATTATTTTGGGAGTACATCCCGATGCGATCAATTACGGCTGATGACGAGGGCTGTTCGGTTGTGAGGGGTAAGGCCCCTTCGGCTTATGGCCAATGGTGATCGAGGGTTGTTCGGTGGCGAGGAATTGGCCCCTCGGCTTACGGCTGACGACGAGAGTCGTTCGGTTGTGAGGGGTGAGGCCCATTCGGTTTACGGTCGATGACGATCGAGGGTTATTCAATGGAGAGGGATTGGCTCCTTGGCTTACGGCTTACGATGAGTGTCGTTTGGTTGCGAGGCATGAGGCCCCTTCGGCTTACGACCGACAAAGATCGAGGGTCGTTCAATGACAAGGGATTGGCCCCTCGGCTTACGACTGACAATGAGGGTCGTTCAATTGCGAGGGGTGAGGCCCCTTCGGCTTAGGACCGATGACGATGAAGGGTCGTTATGTGGCAAAGGGTTGGCCCCTTGGCTTATGCTGATAACGAATGTCGTTCAGTTAGGAGGGGTGGGGCCCCTTCAGCTTACAATCGGTGATGATCGAGGGCCCTCGGCTTATAGCTGACGATGAGGGTCATTCAGTTGCGAGGGTCGAGGCCCCTTCGGCTTACAGCCAACGACGATCGAGGGTCATTCAGTGGCAATGGATTGGTCCATCGGCTTACGGCTGACGACGAGGGACGTTCGGTTGCAAGGGGCGAGGCCCCTTCGGCTTAAGGCCGATGACGATCGAGGGTCGTTCAATGGCGAGGGATTGTCCCCTTAGCTTACGGCTGATGACGAGGGACGTTTGGTTGTGAGGGGCAAGGCCCCATCTTCTTACGATCGACGACGAACGAGGGTCGTTCAGTGGCGAGGGATTAGCCCCTCGGCTTACGACTGACGACGAGGGTCATTCGGTTGCAAGGGGCAAGGCCCCTTTAGCTTACGGCCGACGACGATCGAGGTTCATGTCGCGACGAGGGATTGGCTTCTCGGCTTACAGCTAAAGGTTGCGAGGGGCAAGGCCACTTCAGCTTATGGCCGAAACCGATCGTTTACTACGACAAGAAGATGGTTAACCTTGTATTTATTATGAACTTACATAAAAGAAATACATATGTAAATCCTAACCATCACAATTTGTCATGTCTTGCTAGTACGATCACTGATAGTAATTTTGCAAGTTCTAGGCATTCCAAGGATGAGGAGGCTCCCTATATTCCTGTGTGGATAGTCGATAGGTTGTTAGTCTGAGAACGTCGATCACCTTATAGGGACATTCCCACTTTGCAGCAAGCTTTTCTTGCTTGACGATCTCAGGGGAGAAAAGGGCCTTCCGCAATACAAGGTCATCTAAGTGGAAGCTGTGTTATCGAACTTTTGAGTTGAAGTAGCAGGAAATGCGTCCCTTCTGCTCGATAGGGTGGTCAGAGCATGTTCTCAAATCTCATCAAGCAAGTCAGAATTGAGCTCGAGTCCTTCTGAGTTTTCCTCCTCATCGAAGCAATAGAGACGGAGCGGTTAATTGTTGACCTTAACTTCCACGACCGCACCGTATGCGAGCATGAAAGGAGTTTCCCCTGTTGAGGTTTTGTAAGTTGTCATGTATGCGTATAACATATCGGGGAGTTCCTCAGGCCATGTGCCCTTGGCATCCACTACTCTCTTCGTTAGGGGCTTGAGGATGCATTTGTTGACAGCTTTCGCTAGACCATTGGTCTGTGGGTGGGCCACTGAAGCGAAGTGCAGCTTAATCTTTAACTCGGAGCAGAAATTTCTGAACCCGGTACTATCAAATTTTGTCCCATTGTCTATTATGATGGATTGAGTGATGTTGAATCGACATATAATCGATTTCCCTATGAAGCTTCTGACTTCCTTCCCAGTGATGCGGGCCAGGGGCTTTGCTTCTATCCACTTGGTGAAATAGTCGATCGCTACGATCAGGAACTTCTGTTGCCCACTTGATGGTGTGAACGGACCAAGGATATCCAATCCCCATTTTGCAAAAGGAACATGGCTAATGATGGGGATTAATTCCGTTGGAGGGGCCGAGATATGCTTCGTGAACTTTTGGCAGGTAGGGTACTTTTGAACATACTCGATCGCCTCCTTGAACATGGATGGCCAGAAGTAACCTTGCCTCAAGGCCTTCAAAGCTAGGGCCTCTCCTTCGCAGTGATTTCTGCAATCTCCTTCTGGATTTCTTGAATCACGTAGATTGCTTCCTGCGGAGTCAGACATTTGAGGTAAGGAAATGTGTCGTACCTGGTCCATCGTCGCTTGTACAACGAACCATCGAGCAAGACATATTGGTAGGCCATTCGCTCTAGCTTTCGTGCCTATGCAAGATCACTTGGATTTTCCCACGTATTGAGATATTTAATAATGGGGTCCATCCAAGTGACTCCTTGGTCGATGCTTAGCAGCTCCTCTTCGAGTACACTTGGGTACAACAGATGTTGTACGTACACTGTTTGACCTAGTCCAGCTCACAAAGATGAAGCGAGATTTGATAGAGCGTTGGCTTGGTGGTTCCTCAATCATGGTATGTAGTGGATCTCCACTCACTTGAACTTGGTCAGCTCTACCTTGGTGATCTGCACATAGTTTTGCATCGTTCCCTCACAAGTTTCGTAACCTACATTCAGCTGGTGGACTACCAAATTGGAGTTGCTGTGGAGATGGATGACCTTTGCCCAGAGCGCTCGAGCCAGTCTGAGTCCATGGTCACTTCATATTCTGCCCCATTGTTCGTGGTTTGGAAATTGAATCGAAGGGCATATTCGAGTATATTGCCTTCTTATGTTTGGGCAACTATACATGCTCTGCTCCTGGTTCAATTCGCTGAGCCATCAACTTGCAAGCTCCACATGCACTCTCCTTCATAGGTGACCCTTGAAGAACAGATACATGTCGAGGAAGAAGGGGGTATGTCTAATTGTATGTTGTAACGTGTACCTCATTTGGCAGGTTGTCGTCGTAGGTGAGTTGGACGATGAAGTCGGTGAGGGCTTATCCTTTGATGGTGGTTCTTGTTGAGTATGGGTGTTTCATACCAATCTTATTTTGATGATGATCACAACATTATGTTGTTGCTAATGAATCTCATGTCTTAGTCTCTCAGTTTATTTCAAGGATATCTTTCTTGGAGACTAATCACTTGGTATAAGGATGGACATCATGTGAAGAAGGGCCAAAGTTTGGACTCAGGGAGTGCCAAAGCTTGGAGATGATGGAGAGCTATCAAGGCATCAAGATTGAAGACTTAGACTCTTAAGAAAGCTTTGTAATCCATGTAATTTACTTTATTGCTTTCTCTCTCTTTTGAGTCTAGGGTTGATGTAATGCCTTGCTAGATGGTTTGCTCATTCATGCACATGCATTTAACCATCTTAGTGAACCTTAGGATTATCATAGAATCCAACCCAATAGGTTCACTCTTTCCGTCAGTCACCTGTTGAGGGAAACACAGCCGACTGGGTGATTTCCAGTCGCCTGTATATCCTTCTACAATCGCCTGATATGCACTGCTCAAGTCAACATTTCTATTGACTCAAACTTGAGCTTTACGCACAGTCGTCTGTCGATCGGTTTCCAGTCGCCTGTATATTTACAGTCACCTGGATATTGGCCAACAGTCACCGGTCTAGCGTAAGTACAATCTCTGCATCTCTCTGTCTTCTCTCCATACTTTACAGTAGTCGACTGATGAAGAATGTACAGTCGACTGACTATTTGACAGTCGACTGTAGTATTAACATCAGTCGCCTGTGCGAAGAATTGGAGAAAGAGTGCAACTCTCTGTTTCGATCCATCCCCTGCAGCAGTCGTCTGCTGAAGGATTAACAGGCACCTGTCCTGTTCGTGACTCGACTGTATTGACTTCGTCAGTCGACTGTCCTGGCTCAGATTATAGCCGTTGGATATTTTCTAGCCGTTGATCAGTCGACTGTCTTATGATCATCAGTCGACTGTTCCTGTCGTTTTAACCCAGTTTCTAGCCGTTGCAAATTTGATTATTTGGCTGTTTCTTTGGGTTTTTGGGCTTGATATAGGATTCCTATATATATGAGTGTCCTGCCTATGCTTAAACTTCTTGATTGATTCTTGATTATTCTTGATTCTATTGAAAATCTCAAGAGATCTTTTAAGCCACTCTCAAGCTCCCTCATTTCCATCTATTGAGCATTCATCTTCCTTCATGCATTGAAGTCCAGCTCAAGGGAAATCATCCAAGTGCTCTCAAGCATATTCCAACACTTGGAGATCCTCTTCCATGCCTTGCATTCATTCATGAGTAAGCATCTCAAGGCATAGGTAAGAGTATTTACTTTACAGGGTGTAATTTGTTTTCCGATTTCTCTTTGTGGGATTAGGATACTCTCTTTGTGGGGGTTTCTCTCTTTGTGAGAGGTTGTCTCTTTGTGGGAATAGGGAATTCTCTTTGTGGGAATTAACTCTCTTTATGGGAGTTCGAGTGTCCTAGTGTAGGGCTAACCCTAATTCTCTGAGTGGGAGTTAGTGATTCTCTGTGTGGGAGTCTTGATCCTTGTGTAGGATTGGTTGGGTCCTTGTGTAGGGCATAAATCCTCTTTGTGGGGTATCTCATTGTGAGATTTGTATTCACTTCTCTATGTGGGAATATAGTGAATATTGGTGTGGCTGGATGTACCCAAGTTTGGGGAACCAGGGTAAAACTTTGTGTTTGCGTTTGGATTAATTATGCCATTTAATTCCTCTTACATTTATAATTCCGCATTTGCAAGTTAAATTTTATTTGGATAATTTTATTGCCATTACACTATTCACCCCCCCCCCCTCTAGTGTGTGTTGTTAGTATTGCAAGGGTTAGACGATCCCTACAATTGGTATCAGAGCGAGGTTAAAGCATACTGCAACAATGGCATTCAACGCCTCTTCCGCGTCTCATGAAGAAGGTCACTCAACCGTTCGACCCCCGCTCTTCAACGGAACCAACTACCCGAGTTAGAAGATCAGGATGATGGTCTACTTGAAGAGTCATGACCTTTGGGACATAACAGAGTCACCTTTTGATGAGCATACTTCACCCGCGGCCTTGAGAACTAAAGCGGAGAAGGATTTGATCAAAGTCAATGCTAGGGCTATGTGTGTTCTCCATTGCGCCCTCACTCCGGATGAGTTTGATCGCATCTCCTTGTGCAAATCGGCCAATAGTATTTGGCATACATTGGAGATCTCTCATGAAGTGCTACTTCAACATAAGGAAGAGATCCAGTCAACCAAGCCCGAGAAGCTTGAGAAGAAAAAGGGTGTTGCTCTTCATGAAGAGAAGGAGTCTTTCAAATGGAAAAAGCAGTTCCAACAAGAAGCTCCAAGTGAAGATGAAGAAGATCTTAGCGACGACGACTACATCGAGCTTGCCAAGCAATTCAAGAATTTCAAGGCATTCCTCAAGGATAATCAAGGTATGTCTTCATCAAAGTTTGCCTCACAGTCTAATAAGTTGGTTTGTTTCAACTGTAGTGGAATAGGTCATGTGGCTAGCGAATGCCCTTCCAAATCCAACATAGATACCTATAAGGGTAAATGGAAGAAACATAAGAAAGCCAAGTCTGAGGTCAAGAACCAAAAGAAGGGACTTATCGGGACATTTGATGATTCCAATGAGGACACATCTGAGGATGAAGAATAGGATGACAAGGAGCACAATCAAAAGTGTTTTGTTGCCTTTGATGATTCTTCATCAACTTCATCTAACTCTAGCGATGAAGAGATTGAGACATGGCTCAACTCCAAAGAAGAAAGTTGCTTTATGGCTAATGAGGAAGAGTCTTCGTCAAGCTTAAGCGAGGAGGAAAGTGATGAAGAAACCGAGAAGGAAAAACCATCCTATGAGGAGCTTGAATACCGCCTAAGTGTGGCCTCCAATTTGGCAAGTAAGTGCATCGATTCATATGATAAAATGAAAGCTAAACTTGATAATGCTATGAGTAGGGTGCATGAGTTAGAATCATCTAGTGTAAATATTCATGATGAAAAGCATGTTTATGACACTTGTGAGAGAGATACACTTATCTCTCAAGTTAAGGAATTGAGTATTTCTAATGATAATCTCATTGCTCAAAACCTTGGCTTAGATGCTCACATTCAACAACTTACGTTGAAATGTGAAGAGGAATCCCGGAAGCTCATAAGCTTTGTGTATTCTAGGGATTCACTCCACGATTTGTTGGAAAAACAACATCCGGCAAATCATAGAGGAGGTTTGGGTTATATTCAAAATGCGGTTCCCAAACCCACCTCTAATTCTTCTTTTGGTGCAAATTCAAGAAATATTGCTAAAGCACCTCAGAAGAATCACCATGCATTCTTGTACAACAATAACACCAACAAGAAGCATGTAGATCACAAGGTGATGAGGAAGAGTGAAGAATCTTCATTTTTTGCTAAGAAGCAAAATCCTCATTCTTTGCATGCTAAGAAACTTGTTTCTACATCTAAGCATGCCACATCCTTCCCTCTTGCAAAGGCAAAACCATTGCCTAGGAAGTCCTTGAGATTGTGGATTCCCACTAAGGGTAGTGTGCAAGAGAGAGATAGTTACATCAACTCTCTAGTTAGGGATGTGATCACCTCGTGTGATTACGTTAGGAAATCAAACTCCTCTTGAGTTTGGTTACCTAATGTTTAGGTTCCTCACACATTTGCATATGGCATGGGTATTGTGCTTCTATGTTTATTTTAAGCATACCCATTGATTGTGTGTGTTTCATGATTTTGAAAATATTTTTCAAATTTATTTCTTTTCATGAAAATTGGGACCTTGGGGTTTATTGACATACATGCATTTTTGATCCATGTGTATGTCAATGGGGAAGTTAATATATTATATGTTTAAATTATTTTAAGACATATTTTAATTCTCATTTCAGAGGTTATTTGAGATCATTATTTACATTTGGTTATTTTGGGTCTCAAACCAAACCTCTTGTTTATTGCCAACTTGTTTCATGTCTCATTGTTTTTGGCAATATCCTTGTGTATCTTTGAAGCTTGATTTTTCCATATCTATTACTTTGATACATTTTTAAGGCCAATGGCTCCAATAATTAATTGGTATTAGATCCTAGAAGTCAAAAGTTGACCATTTCTATGATCTAGGGGAGCATGGGATAGTGAATTGATACCCACTAAATTTTTACATTTGGTATCATACATATCTTTCTTTTCTTGCATATTGTCACATCTTGGTTAAGATGACAAAGGGGGATATTTTTGATGTCCACCTTTTTGACGATGTCAAGGGGGCGAGATATATGCATTATGTGATCATATCTATAGGGGGAGAGATATATACATATGCATATGTGGTGAGATATCTCTAGGGGGAGAGATATATGGGATTAGATAAACCTTTCATGTTTGCATACTTTTATTCTTTACAATTGGTTTATGTAATCCATGCCTATTATATGTCACCTTGTTGTTATTGGTATTATGAGTATTTACCTTTGTGTAGCTCATTATATATTTGGTGCATATAAGTAGGGGGAGATCATTAGCATTGTGCTTTAATTCTTTATGATTTACATAATGTGTGTCATCATCAAAAAGGGGGAGATTGTTGAGTATTGGTGTTTCATACATATCTTATTTTGATGATGATCACAACATTATGTTGTTGCTAATGAATCTCATGTCTTAGTCTCTCAGTTTATTTCAAGGATATCTTTCTTGGAGACTAATCACTTGGTGTAAGGATGGACATCATGTGCAGAAGGGCCAAAGTTTGGACTCAAGGAGTGCCAAAGCTTGGAGATGATGGAGAGCTATCAAGGCATCAAGATTAAAGACTTAGACTCTTAAGAAAGCTTTGTAATCCATGTAATTTACTTTATTGCTTTCTCTCTCTTTTGAGTCTAGGGTTGATGTAATGCCTTGCTAGATGGTTTGCTCATTCATGCACATGCATTTAACCATCTTAGTGAACCTTAGGATTATCATAGAATCCAACCCAATAGGTTCACTCTTTCCGTCAGTCACCTGTTGAGGGAAACACAGCCGACTGGGTGATTTCCAGTCGCCTGTAGATCCTTCTACAGTCGCCTAATATGCACTGCTCAAGTCAACATTTCTATTTACTCAAACTTGACCTTTACGCACAGTCATCTGTCGATCGGTTTCCAGTCGCCTGTATATTTACAGTCACCTAGATATTGGCCAACAGTCGCCTGTCTAGCGTAAGTGCAATCTCTGCATCTCTCTGTCTTCTCTCCATTCTTTACAGTAGTCAACTGATGAAGAATGTATAGTCGACTGATTATTTGACAGTCGACTGTAGTATTAACATCAGTCACCTGTGTGAAGAATTGGAGAAAGAGTGCAGCTCTCTGTTTCGATCCATCCCCTGCAGCAGTCGTCTGCTGAAGGATTAACAGGCGCCTGTCCTGTTTGTCAGTCGACTGTATTGACTTCGTCAGTCGACTGTCCTGGCTCAGATTATAGCCGTTGGATATTTTCTAGCCGTTGATCAGTCGACTGTCTTATGATCATCAGTCGACTGTTCCTGTCATTTTCACCCAGTTTCTAGCCGTTGCAGATTTGATTAATTGGCTGTTTCTTTGGGTTTTTGGGCTTGATATAGGATTCATATATATATATATATATGAGTGTGCTGCCTATGCTTAAACTTCTGGATTGATTCTTGATTACTCTTGATTCTATTGAAAATCTGAAGAGATCTTTTAAGCCACTCTCAAGCTCCCTCATTTCCATCTATTGAGCATTCATCTTCCTTCATGCATTGAAGTCCAGCTCAAGGGAAATCATCCAAGTGCTCTCAAGCATATTCCAACACTTGGAGATCCTCTTCCATGCCTTGCATTCATTCATGAGTAAGCATCTCAAGGCATAGGTAAGAGTATTTACTTTACAGGGTGTAATTTGTTTTCCGATTTCTCTTTGTGGGATTAGGATACTCTCTTTGTGAGAGGTTGTCTCTTTGTGGGAATAGGGAATTCTCTTTGTGGGAATTAACTCTCTTTGTGGGAGTTCGAGTGTCCTAGTGTAGTGATAACCCTAATTCTCTGAGTGGGAGTTAGTGATTCTCTGTGTGGGAGTCTTGATCCTTGTGTAGGATTGGTTGGGTCCTTGTGTAGGGCATAAATCCTCTTTGTGGGGTATCTCCTTGTGAGATTTGTATTCACTTCTCTGTGTGGGAATATAGTGAATATTGGTGTGGCTGGATGTACCCAAGTTTGGGGAACCAGGGTAAAACTTTTTGTTTGCGTTTGGATTAATTGTGCCATTTAATTCCTCTTGCATTTATAATTCCGCATTTGCAAGTTAAATTTTATTTGGACAATTTTATTGCCATTACACTATTCACCCCCCCTCTAGTGTGTGTTGTTAGTATTGTAAGGGTTAGACGATCCCTACAGTTCTTGGCATATATCTAATATCGAACTCACGCAACTCGACCCCCCCACTTATTCATTCTTCCCTATTAGCCTCTTCAGAGTTTTCTCCAATGGGGTGTTGATGAGGACCAAGATGGTGTACGCTTAGAAGTAGGACCGTAACCTCCTCATGGACTGGACCAGTGCAAATTCCATCTTCTTTATCCTTGAGTAGTTTATTTCTACACCCCGGAGGACTTTCCTTGACGAGTGCCGAGCTCACAGCCTCTATGGTAGAAGCCAGATAGATGATGAGTTGGTCATCATTATTTGGCTTAGTCAAAAGCAACAGGCTACGAAGGTACTCCTTCAGTTCAGAGAAAGCTTCCTTGAAATCCGCATCCCACTCGACGATCTTCTTTTCATTC
The DNA here is from genome assembly GCA_030789695.1 of Scilla litardierei. Classification (NCBI taxonomy): domain Eukaryota; kingdom Viridiplantae; phylum Streptophyta; class Magnoliopsida; order Asparagales; family Asparagaceae; genus Scilla; species Scilla litardierei. The sequence continues at coordinate 132,791,008 of CM061136.1, read as the reverse complement.
ATGGTAGATGATATTTCCTTGCTCAGCACTTTAAAGAAAGGTAGAGATCTCTCGGCCAACTTGGACATGAATCGACCCTAAGCCGCTATTCTGCCGTTCAATCTCTGAAGCTCTCTGATGGTTGCATGCTCCTTCATTGACACAACTGCCACTATTTTGTCAGGATTAGCCTCGATTCCTCGATTCGTTACCATGAACTTGAGGAATTTCCCAGATCGAACCTCGCATGTACACTTGGCGGGGTTCAGCCGAAGATTGTAGTGTCAGACATGTGCAAATGTCTCTCAAAGATCTGCAATGTGATCCACCGGCTTCTTCGACTTGACCAGCATATCATCGACATAGACCTCCAAGTTTTGCCCAGTTTGAGCCTCAAAGACCTTGTTCATCATACACTAGTACGTGGCTCCTGCATTCTTTAAACCAAATGGCATATTTTTATAAAAAAAATACCTCGATCCGTGATGAAGTCTTTTCTTCGTCCTCCATGCCATTTGGTTCTAGTTGTAGACTTAAAAAGCATCCATGAAGCTTAAGAGTTCATAGCCCGAGGCATTGTTGACCAGATGTTCGGTGAAGTTAACGCACATCCGCCATTTGTTGTTTGCCTTTTTCACCATCACGACATTTGAGAGCCATTCGTGGTATTGGACTTTACGAATGAAGCCCCCCGCCAGAAATCGATCTACTTCCTCGACTGCAGCCTTCATCTTTTCGCCCCCATGTTCCTCTTCTTCTGCTTCATGGGTTTGGAAGTCGAGTCGACTTCTAGCTTGTGGGATATTACATGGGGGTCGATGCCAGGCATATCCTTCGGGGACCAGGCGAAGACGTCAGCATGCCCTCTTTGAAGAGCAGTCAACTGTTCCTTTAGGTCGAAGGGGAGCATCGACCCAATGGAGATAGTCTTTCCTTCTTCTTCAGAGATTCATATGCTCTTCGTCTCTTCAACTGCTGCGGGTCGTCGATCCTCGTGTATGCCCTCGCTGCTAAGGTCAACTGGGTATGTTTGCTCCTCTCTTCTCAGGTCGATGGATAGAAGGTAGCAGTATTGAGCCTACTTCTTGTTTCCTTTTGTCTTTTTAACTCCCTCAGGAGTCAGGAACTTAATCATCTGATGGAACGTTGACACCAATGCCTCTACAGCATTGAGCAGTGGTCTGCTGATGATTCTGTTGTATGCCGAATTGATTTTTACCACGATAAAGTTGGTCAATTGGATGACCTGTTTTGGGTACGTTCAAAGGGTCACCGGCAGCATGATGATGCCAGCCACCGGTGCAGAATGTCCAGTGAAGCCTACGAGAGGCCCTAGGCATTCTCTCAACTCTGACGAGGCCAGCCTCATCTTCTCCAAAGTGGTAAAGAAAATGACATCACATGAACTCCCTGTGTCAATGAGTATTCTCTTTACCGACACATCATTGATGGTGGTGCTAATGACAACGACATTATCATAGGGCAGCTCCATGCCCTCCAGATCTTCATCGGATAAAGATATTAGGGGCATAGTTTTCTTGGGCGCTTTTGCCCCATCAAGATGGTCATCAACCTCCCAACGTATGAGCTCTGGAGCGAGGTTGATAACTCTGGGTGTGGTGGACCTCCCATTATCTTGTCGAGGAAATTGACGCCAGGAACTGTAACGGTGTTCTCACTAAGTGTTGTTGGGCGAGTTGACATGGTCAAAGTAGTTGAATGATAGGGATATCGACTCAGTTTTCCCACAGATGGCACCAACAGTTAAGGCCAAAAATGGTGATAACAATATTTGGGCTGACGTGGACTGTTCTACTGAGGTAGAGCCTCGTCAGTAGGTCAGGCGGACCCCGGTTGGTAGAACCTAGGGCCGTTGATTACCTGGGATGAAGGTTGTTTGACCCTCTAATTAGGTCGAACCTTGTACAATTAGTGCAGAGAGCTTCTGTTCGAGTCACCTGTTGAATCGATCTTTGACTATCTGCACCACAAATGAGCGTCAGGGGGGGTCAGATCTGGGTTCTGACCCAAATTCCCTCTGATACTTTGGTTAGAACAGGAACTTAAGAAAGATCTTGGAGCTGTCGAGATCGACCCATGGAGGCTTGTCCAGAGTCAGTCGTTGCAAGCTATTTGGAGGAAAAAAATATTAAGTGGGAGACAGAGTTATAAGTGTTAGGTCTCTCGTATCTTGGGAGTTTGAACCTCTCTTTCATTCTTGTCCCTTCTACTTATAGTTAAGGACATCTACAGATAGTGCATAACGGCTCCTCAATGATTAGGGCGAGATCTTCTCTGGGATTGCGGATAACGTCTGCCTATTTACTCGGTCTCCATTAACCACCCCCTCAAAGTTAGCAGAGCTCCAACTGTCGCCTAAGCTATTTCATCGATGTATACTAAATCATACATGCTAACGGGGTTCGGGTTACTAGGCTGAGGCTCGTATTTCTGAATGGGCCGTATTGGTTTGTCCTTGCTTCGTGAGCCATACGTAGGCGTCAACAGATTTACTCAAAAGCTATCTTTGTGCTTTAACTTTGAAAATAATAGCTTGTACGGTGAGATCACTAACCGGAAGTGTGATCAGTTTGTTTTTCTCTTTTTGGATATAAAAGAGGGTGAAAGTCTCAAGGGTTTGGGGTCGGAGTATATGCGGGGATCCTAGGTAGGGAGCCACTCCGTTGAAAAAATCTTTGCTTGCTTATTTCTACGATTTGGATTAGTTGATCTTGTGCATTAATTTTTAATTTGTGCCCACAGCCTATTCGCACCCCCCTCTAAGGCGTGTTTTTCAAATCCGAATTTATCGCTTATTTTGTTATGAACTCAGTGCTTTCGTCCCATGTTTCTTGTGTCTCTTTGTCTTCCTTGAGGACAAGAAATAGTTTAGCTTTGGGGATTTTGTTAAGTGCATATTTTGCATGATCTTTAATATAGTTGTGCTAGAGATTTTCATGATATTAGATGTTATTTTATATGAATTTTTGGTTGGTTTTGTCAGATTTCACTCTCTGTGTGTTTTTGTTGTTTGTGCGTTTCAGATCCAAATCCAACTATTAAGAGCCAATGAGTGACAGGCTAAGGGAAAGCACGGTGAAAGAATGAGAAATTTGGACTTAAGGAGCATGACACGACTGTATCATGAAGAACTGAGGAGTTGAATGATCGTGTAGACATCCCAGAGAGAAGCCAAGCAAATGATACGATCGTGTCATGAAGAGCCAAGAAGGAGCACGGTCATGCATACACAAAAAGGATGAGCCCAGTCACTCAAACAATCATGCCACCCTAATACAAAATTAGGCACGATCGTGCAGGGGAGGCAAAACATCTAGATTTTTAAGCTGGCCAGTGACATGACTGTGTCGTAAATGGCACGAACATGTCAACGACGGGTTTTGTGTTTTTATTTCTTTTTAAAGCCCATTAGGCTTTGGATTTTAGGGGGTATAAATAGGGATGTAAGGGTTTGAAAATTAATTATCTCCAGACCTAGTTTTTGTTTTTTATGGCGACTCTATTGTTTTGAGAACTTCTTTGAGTTTTTGATTGAAAGTTTTGGCAACTCTTTAAGATTAATTGAAAACAAGTATTTTCTTTCCTCTATTTTTGTTGATGATGCTGTTGGCTCATGGGTTCGTGACCAATGTTGTTTTGATAATGATCAACATTATGTTATGTGCTAATCATCTCAATCATTTTAGTCTCAGATTAACAATTGATTATCTTGATAAGGATACAAAATAATTGGTGATGGGATGATGGTGGAGATGGCTTCAAGGCTTTGGAACATTGCTTGCATGAAGAATATTGAACTTCAATGTAATACATTTTCTAATTCTTCATGTATCTTTCTCTTTCTTACTTAGAATATTTTTAGCCTTGAATAGATGCACAACACACTCACATATACATCATTTCCATCATATGGTTCCTTAGAATCATGTTGAACCCATCCCATTTGGTCCATTGCTCTAAACACACATGTGTGTGCATTTTGGAGCTGGATAGTCCCCTGGTGAAGGGTCACCATACGCTTGGTGTGTCTGCTTTTTGATCAGCAGAACACATCCTTGGGTCAGTCTCCTGATGATAGATCACCAGACACAGCCTTGGATTAGACGTCTTGGTCATGTAGTATAGGCGCCTAGACAGTGGGTCAGACGTCTGGGTCATGTATTCCAGGGGCCTTGATAGAGTGATCAAACTTTCTTGTGCTCTCTGTCTTTCGAACCTATATTTGGTAGCCGTCTGAAGAAGGATTCTCAGACTACTGTACATGGGCCTAGATGCTTAAGTGTTGAACTCCAGACGTCTGGTTGCCCTGCATTGGAACTTTTGCAATCTGTCTCTGACTTCAAACCTCTGTCAATTTCTCTGTAGTTGGAATTTCTCATCCATTCGAAGCCCATTAGGTTTCATTCTTTTCCAGCTTTCCAGCGCATCTTAGATCACCTTATTCGGAGTTCATTTGTGGCAGTTAAAACCATTTTGATGATCTAGTGTTTTCTCAATTTAGTCTGTTGGAATTCTGCAATCTATTTCTGACTTCAATCGGCTGTCGGTTTTTCTATGATTGGAATTTTTCATCCATTCTAAGCCCATCAGATTGCAAATCTTGTTATCTTTCCAACGAATCTTGATTCACCTCAATCGGGGTCCATATGAGGGAGTTATGATTGTTTTGATGAACACGTGTTTTTCTGTGAAGAGTCTATCAAACTAGACGCTGCACAACGTCGGGCGAGACGTCTGGCCACTCTTCATCAGACATCTGGTCCTTGTACTCCTGACGTCTGGTCGACCCCTAAAACTATCCATTGTACTTTCGAGCTAGTCGTTTCTAGCCGTTATTTTGTCCGTTTTGGGCTGTTTTGGGAGGTTGTTTAAGCCAGTTAAAGTGGATATTTTTGGCATCTCTCCACACATATAGGAATCATTTGAGAGAGCCAAATTTGAGGCTTTTTATTCAAGAAGAATTCTTTCCTTCTTTCTCTCTTTCACTTTGGTTAAAATGTTCATGCATTGAGTTTGCATTATGAGAGAGTTTCCAAGTGCATCTTCTTCTATATCAAGCACTTGGTGATTTTAATCTTCCATGTCGTCGCATACACTTTGGTAAGAGATATTCAAGGCATAGGTAAGATTGTTGTTTTTATTTCTTTGGTTATGAAACATAGTACTCGGGTTGTGAGTACATTATGGGGGTTACTCCACTTGGAGAGTTTCTCTCCGTATCCCGGTTTAGGGATTGTTGCTTGTGAAGAGCGTGCTTTTGTATCCTGGTTTAGGGAGCATTAATGGAAATCCATCTCTCTAGTTTTTGGAGGATGGGACTGGAGTAGGATCACCGGGAAGGGATTCGAACCAGTATACGTCTCTTTTTTTGTGTATGCATTGGCGTATCTCCTTGTGTGGTTGTTGTTGTTGAGCGCTTCTCAATTCTATTTACACTGCGTTTTGTGTGTTGAATTATTAGTAACTTTTTAATTACGCATATTTCTTGCATTTACACTATTCTCCCCTCTAGTGTATTGCGTAGACACAGGTCCTAACAAGTGGTATCAGAGCCTTGGTTTGGTGGCTTTTGCAAGCATGACTTCTATGTCTCAACAACACTCCTCTCTTCCTTCGGTCTTCAAAGGCAAATTCTACTCAAAATGGAGGAAGACCTTGCATCGGTGGCTTGATGAGCAAATTGTGTCAAATGATATTACTTCAGATGCTCAAGTTTGGAATGCTTTGTTAAATTTCTTCTCCAAGAGATGATGACGAATAATAAGACTACACATTTGATGTGGGAGTTTCTTGATGGTAATTTAGGAGAAGAGGAGATCGAGTCTAGTGATGATGAGAGCATCGATGGCAATGAGGTATCTCGCAACTCTCTCGTTATTCGATGCAATGATATAGTTGCTGGTTATAAGGCGTTGTTAGTTGAATATAACTCTCTCAAAGCAAATAATAACATACTTGAGAGAGATGCACGCGCAGGCACTTCATTATCATCCGAACCTTGTGATGATACACAAACCATTGCGTTGAACCAAGAAAAGATTGCTCTTGATTCGTGTGTGTGCATGTTGAGTAAGGAGAATAAATCTCTTAAAGCTCGAATTGAGTATGATCAAGATTTTCACAAATCTGTGAAAATGAGTTTGTTTGCCATGCATAAAGTAGAATTAAATTCTTGGTATATCGAGAAAGATGGTCTTATTTCTCAGGTGAGTGCTTTGAAAGATGAGAATGCTTTTCTCAAACTCTAATTGGAGAATGTGCACTCGGATTGTGACTCCGCCAAGCTTGAGAGGGATTCTCAAATTTACGTCTTGAGAAATGAGATATTGGCTCTCAAATCTCAATGTCTTGAGCTTAGCTCACGTCTATCCAAGAGGGATAACTACGTTTCTTCACTTTTAAAGAAGTGTGAGCTTTTGTCTACTCAACTTTTATGTAAGGACAAGGTTATGGGATCCTCAACTTTCAGTGTGACCAAACTAAGATCTTCCTCTAGAAGCACCCAAAACAAATTAGTAGGGGAGCCTTCTAAGGGATTTGTCGCATCCAAACCCTCTATTGGCAATAAACACAAGAAGATTTTAAAGCCAAAGAGGAATCATGCATATTTATATTCCAGATATGCGGCTATTGATAAGCCTATTTAAAACATATGCATGTTGCTTCTACCCATAGGAGTACTTTACATTGCTTGCATGCTAAAATTGAACCCGCTCATTCTTTGCAAGCTAATCATGTTCGTACGCATGGTAGAAATATTTCTTGTGTGAATGCTTTAAATGATCAATCACATGTTTCACACACTTGGCATGCCAATATTTACGTTCCATCTCACAAGTGTGCACCCACACCTCTCATTCATCCCCCTACTTGACCACTCATGTGGAAACTTAAATCTCTTTCGTTTTGGATTCCTAAGAATGTATTTAGGGATGATAGGAACTCGTATAATAGATTTGTATGTTAGAAATGTTATATTTTCATATGGCTATATACGGAAACCAAACTCCGGGTTTGTTTGGTTTCCACCTTGCTAGCACTCACACACTTGTATTCATTGCTTGGGTACCATGCATGTATGCTTACTTTATGTATCCAATATTTGTGTGAGATTGTCTATATCTCCCATGTTTGCATGTTTCATATTAGTTTGGAGATGTTTGGACTGTTTGCTTGCTAGAATGTTAATTTCCTTTCATTTCCATGTTTATGTGATTCACCTCATATTTTTGCATATGAGTAGGATTTATTTCAAACCCTTGGATTTTATCAACTTGGAAATTTTCCATATTTTTGATATGCCAAAGGGTTACAAATTGTGGTTATGTAAAAATATATACCATATGCTTTTATGCATTCTTTTGTTGGTATTGTTTTTACATAAACACACCCATCAATATGCACTATGCTTTATTTGCTCACTTTGTGCATATATGCAAATTGATAGGAGGAGTTTGTTAGCACACCCATTGTATTTCAATGCTTATGTTATATTTTTACATAAAGTTTTGTCATCATCAAAAACGTGGAGAATGTTGGTTCATGGGTTCATGACCAATGTTGTTTTGATAATGATCAACATTATGTTGTGTGCTAATAATCTCATTTGTTTTAGTCTCAGATTAACAATTGATTATCTTGATAAGGAGACAAAATAATTGGTGATGGGAATGGTGGAGATGGCTTCAAGGCTTTGGAGCATTGCTTGCATGAAGAATATTGAACTTCAATGTAATATATTTTGTATTTCTTCATGTACCTTGTCTTTCTTACTTAGAATATTTTTAGGCTTGAATAGATGCACAACACACTCACATATGCATCATTTCCATCATATGGTTCCTTAGAATCATCTTGAACCCATCCCATTTAGTCCATTGCTCTAAACACACATGTGTGTGCATTTTGGGGCTGGACAGGCACCTGGTGAAGAGTCACCAGATGCCTGGCGTGTCTTCTTTCTGATCAGTAGAACACAGCCTTGGGTCAGTCACCTGATGATAGATCACCAGAACACAGCCTTAGGTCAGACGTCTGGGTCATGTACTCCAGGTGCCTGGACAGAGTGATCAAACTTTATTGTGCTCTCTGTCTATCGGACCCATATTTGGCAGCCATCTGAAGAAGGATTCTCGGACGCTTGCACAGTGGCCCAGACGCCTAAGTGGTGAACTCCAGACTTCTGGTTGCCGTGCGTTGGAACTTTTGCAATCTGTCTCTGACTTCAAAAATCTGTCAGTTTCTCTGTGGTTGGAATTTCTCATCTATTCTAAGCCCATTAGATTGCATTCTTTTCCATCTTTCCAACGCATCTTAGATCACCTCAATCGGAGTTCATTTGTGTCAGTTAGACCATTTTGGTGATCTAGTATTTTTTAGATTGAGTCTCTTGGAAATTCTACAATCTGTTTCTGACTTCAATCGACTGTCAGTTTTCTGTGATTGGAATTTTTCATCCATTCTATGTCCATCTGATTACAAATCTTTTTAGCTTTCAAACGCATCTTGATTCACCTCAATCGGAGTCCATATGAGGGAGTTATGATTGTTTTTGGTGAACAAGTGTTTTTCTGTGAAGAGTCTGTCAGACCAGACGCTGCACAACGTCGGACCAGACGGCTGATGAAGATTGCCCAGAAACTATCCGTTGGGACATATGATGTCTGGTAGACCCCATATACATATGGTGTACATATGATGTCTGGTAGACCCCAAAAACTATCCGTTGGGACTTTCGAGCTAGCCATTTCTAGCCGTTATTTTGTCTGTTTGTGGACTGTTTTGTGGGGCTGTTTTTGGTATCTCTCCACACATATAGGAATCATTTGAGAGAGCCAAGTTTGGTTTGTCGAACATTTCTACCTAATGGGGATGGTCCTATAGCGAGGAATTGGTCCCTCGGCTTACAGCTGACAACGAGGATCATTTGGTTGCGAGGGGCGAGGCCCCTTGGGATTACAGCAGACGACGATCAAAGGTCGTTCAATGGCAAGGGATTGGTCCCTCATCTTACGGCTGACGAGTGTCATTCGGTTGAGAGGGACGAGGCCCCTTCGGCTTACGGCTGATGATGATCGAGGGTCATTCAGTGGCAACGGATTGGTCCCTCAGCTTACGGCTAATGATGAGGGTCGTTCGGTTGCGAGAGGCGAGGCCCTTTCGGCTTACAACCGACGACTATTGATGGTCGTTCAGAGGTGAGGGATTGGCCCCTCGGCTATCTGATATGCATGCATTTTAAACATTTATCCGTATAAATTCATATCATGTTTCACCCTCTAAATACCAATTTTATACGCTTTTCGATGAATATTTGGAACTATTTCACTTTCGGAGCGTTTATGTTGATTTCAGGGAATTTGGAGCGAATTGGAGAGATACGGTGCAATCTGGAGATGAAGCCATGATTGATGATGCAAGAACAACAAGAATTCCTTTGGATATGAGTTTGGAGCACCAAAAGACAAGTAAGAAAGATCTATGAAAGTTGGAGCAAAGAAGAAGAAACAAAGCTAGAACGCAGGAAATTTCAAAGATTTACGCACTATCTCCACCTTGTTTTGATTTCTGCTATCATTCTAGAGGCCATCTCAATTTGGATATATATTTTAGTCATAGTACACTTCATGTCACGCCCCGCTTCCCAAGAACGTGGAGGCGAAGCGTGAGATGGTCCGCTCAGACTTGAAGCTACAAAGCTGCAAGTCCGATAAGCGTCAATCAAATTAAAACTGCAGGTCCTTGCAACGCGAAACGAAACAAAGATAATAATAACGAAAGAGACAAAAGAAACATCTCAGAATATCCATAAATATAAATTCCAACATCGCAGAAAAGCCACCAGGCTAAAAGAAAGAGAGACAAAAGGCCCAAACATGGCCAACAAAGTACAAAGTACAAAACAACGGTGCTACGAACCAACAACTAACAAAAGCCTAGAACAAAAGAAAACTCAGCAAAATCACCAAGGAAGGTCTCCGGTGTCCACAAAACTCCCCCTGGACAAACACGGACTCAGGCTCAGCGTCAGCAAAACACCACGTACTCAGCAACGGTCTCTGGCTCAGGTCTAACATGTGACACCCAAAAGAGCAAGGGGCACATGTCAGCAAGTCTACAAGAGACTTGTGCAAGGAAACTGAAAGTACAAGTAAAAGCAACCTAGCAGTTCTAGCATGATGCAATGACATGGCAGTTAAAGTATGAGTGCTGCAGGTAAAGTAAAGTAAAGTAAAGTACGAGCATGGCATGGCATTCACAAGACAAGTACAAGACAAGAAAAGTAAGCACCTCGTGCACAGAGATTCCGTCTTTTGGCTAGAGGGCTGATCAGGCCACTCCTAAGCTCAAGTGAACGTTTATCCCTACCCCTCCACGTGTGTCGAGCCAGGGCCTTACCCCCGAACTTGGAATGCTCGCTTCTGGATCACGAGCCAGGAAGTGTTTTTAACAAGTATGGCCTATGGGTGCACCTAGCCAGGGACACGGAAACACGGATTTGTACAAGTATTTTGTAGCGTGTGCTACGATGCAACAATCAACTTGGATGACATGTAAGATGCAATGCATGGCAGTTAAAAGTACGAACAGTTTAAGGAAAGTAAACGTGACAGTTTAGTATGCATGAACAACAAGTTTAAAGGGTTGGATCTAGCTTCGTTGTCAAGCTAGATCAATTAGGTGACGGATCTAGTTTCGTTGTCAAACTAGATCAAGTAGGCGTCTAGCCAGCTATCATTTCACTGACTAGTCTCTTTTACGCTAGGAACAAGGAAGTGGCCTAAAAACATGGCCCTACACAAGAGTTGGCAAGTTTCACTTGCCTGCAAGTACGACGTCTGAGCACACCGTCCAATGAGTCCAAAATCACAATTATCCTACGTGCACAAGTCCACCGGCCTAAAGTCCATATTATTAATATTGATTAGTGAATTTAAAACATTTAAAATACTTTAAAAATACTGATTTTAGTCTTGATTAGCATGCATTGGGTTGGGGGTCCTAGGGGTGCAAAGCGTTACCTCAACACGACGCGAAAGCTACACCGGCGTCGGGTAGCGACGCCGGGGGTTGGAATAAGAGAACGCGCTCCAAGTCCTGATTCCAAAATATATTCCTCACTGGAAAATTCAGAGCTTTGACCGGGGCGACGGTTCCAGATTCCAAAGCTAGCACGTGCAACGACGGGCTACGACGTGCGACGACGTCGTACGCGACGGATCCTCGAAGAGCAAGCACCTAGGTGGGGCCCACAGTAGTCCTAGGGGCCTTTGGGGGACCCACAATAACTCTGGAGAACTTGGGGGGCCCACGGAGGCAAGCGGTGCGACGGATGCGGGGTTGCGACGAGTGGCTCTCGGTCGTACACAGCCAATGCGGGGAGATCCGTCGGTCGTGCGCTCAAAATGCGGGGGCTGCGACGTTGGGGTGTGCAGCGGCTGCGGGGAGATGCTTGGTGCGAGGGCTTCCTTCGGTCAGACCGGTCGGGAGCCTCGGTCAGACGCTTGGATGCGGGGCGGGGCAGCGTTGCAACGTTGCAGCGCTCGCAACAGCGGTCGGTGCGGAGCAGCGGGTCGGTCGTGCGGGCTGCGGAGCGGAGCGACAAGCGGGCGACGGTGCGGAAAGCTGTGCTGCGATGCGGAGCTGCTTGGTGCGGGGTGGGGCTTCGGTCGGAGCGGGGGAACGGGGCCGTTTCCTTCGGTCGCTGCGGTGGCTGAACGTCGCAACGTTGCGACGAATCGTCGCAACGTCCAATTTTGCTTTTGGAAGAGGCTAGGGCTAATTTCTTGCGAAAATAGGTCTTCCTAGGGGTTGCTTATATAGTATAGATGGGTTGACTTGGTCTAGGGCTAAATCTAATAGGATTAGAATATTAAATTAATTTAAAATTTGAATTCCAACTACTCCAACTCACCCAAGGATTTGACTTGGTCCAAATGAGCTGGAAATTGGCTCAAAAATTCTTAAAAACGTTTAAAACTCAAATAAATTTTATTTGGCCGAAATTAATTTAAAAATAAATTATTAAAAATAATATAAAACTTGTTAAAAATATAAAAGTGGTCAAATAAACTCCAAAAATTATAAAATAAATATCGGGGTGATCGTGATGACGAATGTGAGCTAACTAAGAAGACGAATCTCAATTTTGACGTCGGACGACGAAACTAAAAATAGAAACGTCTCCCGTCAAAAGTGAAAATCGCCACGTCTCATCGAATAAGTTTAAATTGTGGAAAAACGACTCGAGAAACGTCGTTCCAAGATAGTGCCACTATTTAATACTCTCAGAGACGTTCGCAACGGCATATCACGCAAAAGTGTTCACGAACAAACAGAGTCTAAAACAAACACGTGCACGGTCAAAAGCACGTGCACGAACAACGTACCACGAAAAGTGGTCGTTACATCCTCCCCACCTTAGAATAAAGTCCGTCCTCGGACTTTCTAATATAGCTAGTCGCTCTAGTAACTACCCCAATCAGGTCATATAATAATTCAACCAGGTATAGTCATTACAAGTGCTTATGTATGCACTAAGTAGTCAAACATTAATACTACCAACACGTATATACATTCACGTACGTATACACGTATACCTATTATAGTCAGTCAAATTCATACATGTATTTCAATCATATATATAAACATACATCCCTTATATAACTACTACTCGCAAAACAACAGTTCAGATACTAATATAAGGATAGTCTCACACTTAGCAAATGCAATCATTGCTCTACCTATAGGTAGCTACCTATGCACAAACATCAAGGGTATACTACCCTCTAATAGTCATCCAATACCAAACATCTCAACACATATAGTCACGCCATACCATTATTAATCAAGTTTCACTATATCTAATATATATATTCACCACTACTATAGTTTCACAATATTTAGTCATTCAAATGCATGTAAATAGTTCACCATATATTCACATCACATACGGTCCTATAACTGTATTTACGACACGCCACATAAATCATAGTCATCAATACTTATAACTAAGCACATACTTACCCGTGCATGGTGCACACCCATACACGCTAACATTTCATTTACATACACCAATCATACCATTATATAACTAGCACACAAACACACCTAGTTTTAGCTAGTACACATACGTTCACACAACAAGTCCTTAGTAAGTAACTATACCACAAGTCCAGCACCTATAACTATATACTGGCGTAGCGACCCACAATCATGTGCGTAGCACAACCAGGCACAAACACTCCTATCACTATACATACATCAAACATTGCTATATTCAAACTTCAAACATTCATTCAATATACTTAGAGTATACCCACTCAAGCTTGAGTGAGACTCAATACACATATCAGAATATTCTATATACGTAACACGACAATCATACCTATATCAATACCACTCCCCTATATATACATCTACCAATACAACCGTATACATTTCATAGATCAATCACACTTAATATTTAGTCAGGCAATACTTACATGGTTCAATCACTCTATATACCATAATAATAATAATACAGACATCAGCACACGTATATTTATAATACACTCCATAATACATGCATATGTATTCATCGTATAGTCACACCCATGTAACATATATATATTCACACCATAGCCTACTACCTATAATCAGTATACTAACACATTCACACATACATAATTAAGATGTGCAATAGTCGTGTACACCTCACGGTATGCACGCATGCAACATCCCGAAAAGCAAGCAATACCAATCAAAATTTTAACCCTACTACCATATGTATATCACTTATATACTCAGGCAACCAAACATAACTACTTACATATAAGCACATTTCATATCCACGCACGAGCACCTACTCACACGTACTAATATATGAATCACTCAATAGGCCTACTCACTTAACTATACGTACACTTATTATTATCACACCTAGCATACACATAGCTTCACCAAATCAAATTATTTCAACCATTATAAGTATCTCTAATTGCATACACTCCAATAGACATTCTAACGCTAACTCTTATATACACAAGCATCCCTATTATGGTATAGCTATCCACACAAAAATTTATAACTACTAACACACCACAACTTCATACTATTACGAATAACTCCGGGTATATATATATATATATATCACTCAATAGGCAAACATCAATATACTATGGGGATCCTCATTCAAGCCCACGTACACAACTTAGGTACGTGCACCACGACAACCCCACAAGGGTCCAAGGGTCTACTAACAACTAAGAGTTGACACAGACATGAAGGATCCTAAGGCCTAAGCAATAAAGAGAGATCGGGAGCGTGACGAGGGAAGGATCGATAAGCACGAGTTCAGACATGACGAATACAAGGAGACAGCTTGGTTAGACGAAACATTGACGCAATGGTGATGTTTAGGTTGAGGGAAAAGGGAGATGTAGTGATGCTTATATAGGAGGGGAAAAAGAAAATAGGGTAAATAGAATGAGCTAAAATACGCAAAATTGAAAACCGTTGTACTTCAAAAAAATTGGAATTCCTCATCTGTAAATATTTGAAGATCGATAAAGCGAGTTGAAATAAGTTTGAGTCGAATATTCATAATAAGAGAAAATGTTTTATTGGTTTATATAAAATCAATGTAAAAGGAAGTAAAATTATTTACACGAATATTAAGGACAAGGTTTTAGAAATCTTATACGTTAGTAATTTAATATAATGTTGTCAAAAAGTTTTGCAAGTCAAAGAGTGAAGTCAAGTAACGGGAGAATTTAAACTCAGGTTAAATGCTTTCAAAACTCTTTGGGCTATGGAAAATTGAGAATAATCAATTTTGAAACTACTTTTTAGAGAACCAGGGTTTGCCAGAAATGAGAAACTAATTTACATAAGGTTCTTAATATACGAACACAACAAGTCTGGTACGGATATAAAAATAATTGAAAGTATGTATGGTGCACGGAAAAATAATATTAACGACTTAGTATAAGAATTTATCAAGATCGAATAGCAAGTCTTTAAAATCAAATCATGGAGGGTCTAAGTCAGAAAGTGGTTATGAAAATAGTAATTTTTGCAAAAATCTGAAGTAGCGAAAATGACGAGCAAAACCAACTTGCTGAAAGCTGAAATTCCATGTGTCTTGAAAGTATATTAAAGTAAACGCGACGTTTCATTCGTATTATAAATCGTATTGGGAAAAATAAAAGTACGGATCTATATAAAATTAATATATGAAGGGCAACGCAATTACATAAGAACGAAAAATATAGGCTGGAAAAATATTATAACTAGTGTTCAAAAATTCCGACAAAAGTTTTAAAAAAATTTAAATCAACGAAGGAGGATGAAGTATAAGTACATATGCATTAAGATTTGGAACAAGGTTAAGCTTCGGAAAGGAGGAAGTCGAAAAATACTTTCAGGAGGTTCAAGGTTTGTGATGGAGCGGTTTGAAGATTGACGACGATCGTCATGAGGCGATCTCGTGAATCGAGGCAAGGAAATTAGTCGGATGATCAGAACATTCATACTCCTAGGATATGAATCAGGAAGTCTACGGAAACACCTACGGTCGACCAACTAAAGATTAAAAACTAAGCGCTAAGACTTCTAAGGAGCTAGACGGTAATGAAATGCGTTCATCCCGGTCCGAAATCGATGAACCCAAGCGAACGACGGAAGGAAATTCTAGAAGTCTAATATGGTCAGAGTTAGGCAATAACCACTAAGGTAACTCCTACGACGATTAAATCAATTGCTGGCAGGGGGGTCTAACTAACAAACAGATGCCTCTATCTAACAAGCACAGGCGTCTAACTAAGTCTTCTTATCACCTAGTGTCATAAGAAAACGACTAAACTCAGGGCTTATTACTCGGATGTTGCAATTTATTTAATGGACATTCCGTTATTATCGTTGTTCCGTTAATTCGCAATTGCAAGATTGGACCTGCATGGGCCACCAACAAAACCTGTCACGCCCCGCTTCCCAAGAACGTGGAGGCGAAGCGTGAGAAGGTCCGCTCAGACTTGAAGCTACAAAGCTGCAAGTCCGATAAGCGTCAATCAAATTAAAACTGCAGGTCCTTGCAACGCGAAACGAAACAAAGATAATAATAACGAAAGAGACAAAAGAAACATCTCAGAATATCCATAAATATAAATTCCAACATCGCAGAAAAGCCACCAGGCTAAAAGAAAGAGAGACAAAAGGCCCAAACATGGCCAACAAAGTACAAAGTACAAAACAACGGTGCTACGCACCAACAACTAACGAAAGCCTAGAACAAAAGAAAACTCAGCAAAATCACCAAGGAAGGTCTCCGGTGTCCACAAAACTCCCCCTGGACAAACACGGACTCAGGCTCAGCGTCAGCAAAACACCATGTACTCAGCAACGGTCTCTGGCTCAGGTCTAACATGTGACACCCAAAAGAGCAAGGGGCACATGTCAGCAAGTCTACAAGAGACTTGTGCAAGGAAACTGAAAGTACAAGTAAAAGCAACCTAGCAGTTCTAGCATGATGCAATGACATGGCAGTTAAAGTATGAGTGCAGCAGGTAAAGTAAAGTAAAGTAAAGTACGAGCATGGCATGGCATTCACAAGACAAGTACAAGACAAGAAAAGTAAGCACCTCGTGCACAGAGATTCCGTCTTTTGGCTAGAGGGCTGATCAGGCCACTCCTAAGCTCAAGTGAACGTTTATCCCTACCCCTCCACGTGTGTCGAGCCAGGGCCTTACCCCCGAACTTGGAATGCTCGCTTCTGGATCACGAGCCAGGAAGTGTTTTTAACAAGTATGGCCTATGGGTGCACCTAGCCAGGGACACGGAAACACGGATTTGTACAAGTATTTTGTAGCGTGTGCTACGATGCAACAATCAACTTGGATGACATGTAAGATGCAATGCATGGCAGTTAAAAGTACGAACAGTTTAAGGAAAGTAAACGTGACAGTTTAGTATGCATGAACAACAAGTTTAAAGGGTTGGATCTAGCTTCGTTGTCAAGCTAGATCAATTAGGTGACGGATCTAGTTTCGTTGTCAAACTAGATCAAGTAGGCGTCTAGCCAGCTATCATTTCACTGACTAGTCTCTTTTACGCTAGGAACAAGGAAGTGGCTTAAAAACATGGCCCTACACAAGAGTTGGCAAGTTTCACTTGCCTGCAAGTACGACGTCTGAGCACACCGTCCAATGAGTCCAAAATCACAATTATCCTACGTGCACAAGTCCACCGGCCTAAAGTCCATATTATTAATATTGATTAGTGAATTTAAAACATTTAAAATACTTTAAAAATACTGATTTTAGTCTTGATTAGCATGCATTGGGTTGGGGGTCCTAGGGGTGCAAAGCGTTACCTCAACACGACGCGAAAGCTACACCGGCGTCGGGTAGCGACGCTGGGGGTTGGAATAAGAGAACGCGCTCCAAGTCCTGATTCCAAAATATATTCCTCGCTGGAAAATTCAGAGCTTCGACCGGGGCGACGGTTCCAGATTCCAAAGCTAGCACGTGCGACGACGGGCTACGACGTGCGACGACGTCGTACGCGACGGATCCTCGAAGAGCAAGCACCTAGGTGGGGCCCACAGTAGTCCTAGGGGCCTTTGGGGGACCCACAATAACTCTGGAGAACTTGGGGGGCCCACGGAGGCAAGCGGTGCGACGGATGCGGGGTTGCGACGAGTGGCTCTCGGTCGTACACAGCCAATGCGGGGAGATCCGTCGGTCGTGCGCTCAAAATGCAGGGGCTGCGACGTTGGGGTGTGCAGCGGCTGCGGGGCGATGCTTGGTGCGAGGGCTTCCTTCGGTCAGACCGGTCGGGAGCCTCGGTCAGACGCTTGGATGCGGGGCGGGGCAGCGTTGCAACGTTGCAGCGCTCGCAACAGCGGTCGGTGCGGAGCAGCGGGTCGGTCGTGCGGGCTGCGGAGCGGAGCGACAAGCGGGCGACGGTGCGGAAAGCTGTGCTGCGATGCGGAGCTGCTTGGTGCGGGGTGGGGCTTCGGTCGGAGCGGGGGAACGGGGCTGTTTCCTTCGGTCGCTGCGGTGGCTGAACGTCGCAACGTTGCGACGAATCGTCGCAACGTCCAATTTTGCTTTTGGAAGAGGCTAGGGCTAATTTCTTGCGAAAATAGGTCTTCCTAGGGGTTGCTTATATAGTATAGATGGGTTGACTTGGTCTAGGGCTAAATCTAATAGGATTAGAATATTAAATTAATTTAAAATTTGAATTCCAACTACTCCAACTCACCCAAGGATTTGACTTGGTCCAAATGAGCTGGAAATTGGCTCAAAAATTCTTAAAAACGTTTAAAACTCAAATAAATTTTATTTGGCCGAAATTAATTTAAAAATAAATTATTAAAAATAATATAAAACTTGTTAAAAATATAAAAGTGGTCAAATAAACTCCAAAAATTATAAAATAAATATCGGGGTGATCGTGATGACGAATGTGAGCTAACTAAGAAGACGAATCTCAATTTTGACGTCGGACGACGAAACTAAAAATAGAAACGTCTCCCATCAAAAGGGAAAATCGCCACGTCTCATCGAATAAGTTTAAATTGTGGAAAAACGACTCGAGAAACGTCGTTCCAAGATAGTGCCACTATTTAATACTCTCAGAGACGTTCGCAACGGCATATCACGTAAAAGTGTTCACGAACAAACAGAGTCTAAAACAAACACGTGCACGGTCAAAAGCACGTGCACGAACAACGTACCACGAAAAGTGGTCGTTACACTTCATCACGGTTCCAACCCCTCCAATAATGCACCAAACGGAGGTCAGATGAATTTTCTAGAATTTCTGCAAGATTGGGTAGCAGTGCTGGAATTTCCGTATCAGTGTCACTCGACCGAGTGAGATCACACTCGGCTGAGTGACCAAAAAAACAGAATGCTTATTTTTGCAGTTTCTTTACGAGATCCCACTCGATCGAGTGATATTTTCACTCGACCGAGTGCGCTTGTGGCCAGAAATCCTAAAATCTGTTACAACTAGGGTTTTGGGTATTTTGGTCCATTTTTTCTTAGGGTTTTGGGGCACATATAAAAACAACTTTATAGCCGTTATTGACGAGAGTTCCTATTATTTTTCTTGGAGACTTTTAGAGATTAGGCCATACCTTATGCCCCCTCTTGGATCTAAAAGCTTGTATTTGGATTGAAATTCTTCATGAAAGCTAAGTATCTTTGTTATTTGCTATTTGAATCTTTGATTTAATATCTTTTTATATGCAAGCAATGTTTCTTATTGATTTGTATATCATTATTGCTATGCTTGGTTGATCTTTGTTCTAGGGAAAGGAATGAACCCTATGGATTTAGGGGTTGATATGTGAAATCTATTAAAACCCCATTTTGCTAAACTTGTTAACGGGTTAGATCTTGATTATTTAACTACGGATAGATAGGGATTTCTCTTGGATCTTGAGAACTCGACAGAGGATCTTGATCCAAGGAAAGCACTAGATATTCGATTTAGGATTACAATCGAAATTTCCTAGACTTGGTGCGCGACAGCGACCAAAGCTAGCATTTTTATTGTTTTCCTATACTCATATTCGTTGCACGACGGTGAATGAGTACGAACTATCACGATCTAGATCCGAACTCAAGTTATGCGACAACGAGCTTGAGTTGGGATTGGACATAATTGTTGATCTTAATGCTAGTGGTCTGGACTAGACTTGCGCGACAGCGATGCTCTAGTTTAGATTGATATAGACTTGCGTAGCGAGACAGCATGCGTCGGTTCTCCAATTAGTTACAGCAAGTTCACCTTGAACCAAGTTTAATTGCATGGTAATTCATAACCCACAATGATGACTTGAAAAATTATAGTTGGAATTCGCTAGTCTTAGACATTTTTATTGATTGAATTTACAACCGAAATATTTATCATCGACACCGACAAGCATCACCATTTCTATTACATCATACAATAACCATCTCCACTAATAAACCTTCGTAGTCAAGCCAACCTAAGATAAATTGGAACCAACACCACCTCCATGTGGATACGATACCCACTTGCCACTAGACTGTGCGCTTACGGTAAAACTACATTGTTTTGGGAGTACATCCCGGTGCAATCACTTACGGCTGACGACGAGGGCCGTTCGATTGCAAGGGACGAGGCCTCTTCGGCTTATGTCCGACGATGATCGAGGGTCGCTCAGTGGTGAGGAATTGTCCCCTCTGCTTACGACTGACGACGAGAGTCGTTCGGTTGCAAAGGACGAGGCCCATTCGGTTTACGGTCGACGACGATTGAGGGTCATTCAATTGCGAGGGATTGCCCCTTGGCTTATGGCTTACGACGAGTGTCGCTCGGTTGCGAGGCATGAGGTCCCTTCAGTTTACGATCGACGACGATCGATGGTCGTTCAGTGGCAAGGGATTGGCCCCTCGGCTTACGGCTGACGACGACGGTCGTTCAGTTGCGAGGGGCGAGGCCCCTTCGGCTTACAACGGACGACAATCGATGGTCGTTCAGTGACGAGAGATTGGCCCCTCAGCTTACTGATATGACTGTATTTTACACATTTATCCTCATACATTCATATCATGTTTCACCCTCCAAATACCAATGTTATACGCTTTTCGATAAATATTTGGAACTAGTTCACTTTCGAAGCGTTTAAGTTGATTTCAAGGAATTTGGAGCAAATTGGAGCAATACGGTGCAATCAGCAGATAAAGCGATGATTGGAGATGCAAGAGCAGCAAGAATACCTTTGGATATGAGTTCGGAGCACAAAATACAGGGAAGAAAGATCTATGAAAGTTGGAGCAAAGAAGAAGAAGAAGAAACAAAGCTAGAACGCATAAAATGTCAAAGATTTACGCATTACCTCCACCTTGTTTTGATTTCTGCTATCATTCTAGTGGCCATCTCAACCTGGAGATATTTTTTAGTCATAGTAGATTTCATCACTGTTCCAATACCGCCAAGAATGCGCCAAAGGAGATCGAATGAATTTTGTAGAATTTCTGCAAGATTGGGTAGCAGTGCTGGAATTTGCATATCAGTGTCCCTCGACCGTGTGAGATCCCACTCAGCCAAGTGACCAGAAAAAATAGAATGCTGATTTTTACAGTTTCTACAGGAGATCCCACTCGATCGAGTGATATTTTCACTTGTCCGAGTGCGCTTGCGGCCAGAAATCGGAAAATTAGTTACAACTAGGGTTTTGGGTATTTTGGTTCATTTTTTCTTAGGGATCTGGGCACATATAAATACAAATTTATAGCAGTCATTGAGGGGAGTTCCTATTATTTTTCTTGGAGACTTTTTACAGATTAGGCCATGTCCTAAGCCCATTCTTGGATCTAAAAGCTTGTATTTGGATTGAAATTCTTCATGAGAGCTAAGTATCTTTGTTATTTGCTATTTGAATCTTTGATTTGATATCTTTTTATATGCAAGTAATGTTTCTTATTGATTTATATATCATTATTGCTATGCTAGGTTGATCTTTTTTCTAGGGAAAGGGATGAACCCTATGGATTTAGGGTTTGATATGTGAAATCTATTGAAAACCCATGTTGCTAAACTTGTTAAAGGGTTAGATCTTGATTATTTTACTATGGATAGATAGGGATTTCTCTTGGATCTTAAGAGATCGACAGAGGATCTTGATCGAAGGAAAGCCCTAGATATTCGATTTAGGATTACAATCGAAATTTCCTAGACTTGGTGCGCGACAGCGACCAAAGCTAGCATTTTTACTGTTTTCCTATACTCATATTCGTTGCACGATGGAGAATGAGTACAAACTATCACGATCTAGATGCGAACTCAAGTTGCGCGACAGGGAGCTAGAGTTGGGATTGACATAATTACCGATCTTAATGCTAGTTGTCTGGACTAGGCTTGCGCGACAACGAGGCTCTAGTTTAGATTGCTATAGACTTGCGTAGTGCAACAGTGTGCCGATTCGTGGTGAAAAGTGTATATTTATACCCCTAACTACCCCTATTTTTGCTAAAGATTAGGTTTAATCTTGCTCTTTTGGGTATAAACACACTTTATGTTGCATATAAGGGCTTATTTGTAATCTTTGCACAAATTATAGATTTTATCGTCCATATTGGCTTCCTAGCATTTTTCATATGCTCCTGCCATTATTGTGATCAGATCTCCATTTTTTTGGGAATTATTTGAGCATGTGAATAATTTATATGGATTATTGGAGGTTAATATATATTTATAATAGCCATTATATTTATTTTACCATCATATGGACTAATTTCTCCTTCTCCCATTTTTCAGATACTCATGGGAGTCTTGGGGATTTTCCAGAATTTTCTGGGATTTTTCTGGGATTGCTAGGTATTTTTGATGAATTATTTAGAGAAGAAAAGAGGGTTTAAAAACCAGAAAAAGATTTAATAAGGGGTGCCACGTGGCGCAATCCCGCAGCGCCACGTGGCGCCGATCCAGCATAGGGGAGTCCGCCCTCTTTCAAACGAATGCGGGCCAGCTCACCGTTTTACATGGGCCCGATGCCACTTGAGGCGGCCCGCTGGCCTGCTCTTGCGAGCAGGCAGGATGAGCGCCTGTCCGCTGATGCAGGCGGGCGGGCGAGACTGGGCCGGGATCCGAACCGGCCACACATCCAAGTGAGCCCATGTGTGCAGTTCATTGCGGGGAGCGGTTTTGAGCGGGTCGGGCAGGCGAAACCCGACCCGCAAGCCCGATAGTTGATTTTGGGGGTTTATTTCGCCTGAAGCGAATTCCAGAGGGAATCTATGGCCAAGCTCGGTTTTACTGTTCTATTGGGGGTTTGAGGCCCCCATCTTCTTCCCCAAGAGCTAGGGCAAGGGCTTGGAGGCCTTTGGAGGCTAGGGAATCTTGGAGGAGGAGCAAGAGAGGGGAAAGCTTGGTTTCCTAGGGTTTCTATTGGTGATTTCTTTCCCTCTTTTGTAGCTATTGGTTTCTAAATGAATTGAATGTATATTTGAATGATTATTGAATGATAGTGAGAATATTTTGATAGTTATTCAATTTATGGCTTGTAATGAATGCTCATTAATGTTTATCATCTTGCTTTTCATTATGATGGCTTAGAGCCAATAGTGTGTGGAATTGGGATTAGCTAGGGTTTGTATGTTTGATTAGTGATGATTCATTCCTTGCATTTGATTGGATTAGCATACCTTGAAATGGGTGCTAATAGTGTTGATTGATGGGTTGTGCCCTAGGATTAATTGAGTCGTGCACTACTCTTGGCAGGGCCGTAGAACGGTGGTGTACTTTAAGGGTTACACCTACATGCACCATCCTTGCATTCTATTGACACGGATGCAAGGATTGACTCACTCTTTAGTTAGGGATTTCAACCCACTAATCAACACACGGATGAATCATGCATTACCCTTGGTGGGGTCGTAGAACGGCGTGTTGGATATGGACGACATATATACACCCATGAGGGGATGTATAAGGGTATACGGACCTCAGATGTTGCGTGCACGAAAGCGTGCACGAAGGGAACCTTTTCTCGTGTGAAAAGGACCACTCGATAAGTGGAAAAAGTCACTCGATAAGTGGAAAAAGTCACTTTATAAGTGCATAAAGGCACTTGATAAGTGAATGAAGAAGAGGATAAATGAATGTGCTAATATAGGCTAATAAGCTTATAATTGGTTATTTCCTACAATAACCACCCCTAAAGCTTATAAATAGGACCCAAGGGTAAGGCATACATTCCACACTTTCCATGCCATAAGTTTGCATAAGGCATCTTATGTTCTTCTTCTCCCTTCCATTAAAATCATCTTCTAGTTAGAGATTTAGGCGGTGAAACTCTGCTTCGATCCTCCGTGGCGAAGTATCGACGTTGTGGCGAATCCGAGGGCGAAGTTCCGAGATTACGGTGCCGCGTACGCAAGCGTAAGTCTCGACTTTATTATTCGATCCTAACGTCCTTGTTTTGACAGGATCCCAAATTGGTATCGGAGCCATACGGGTTCGCCCCGGTCAAACCGCCGCCCCGTCGAACCGATGAACGAGGCGTTGTCTTTTTCACGAATGGGTATCCTACCATTATGGATATGGTAGGAACGCTTCGTGACGGAGAGAACGCAGCGGTTGTTCTTTTCACGTTAGGGTCTCCTACCATTACGGATATGACAGGAACTCTCCGTGATGGGAAGAACCGACCGTTCATATCGTCAAGCTCGCACTCTTAATGGATGCTGAGTCTCCATTCATAGGGAATGTGAACTCTCTTCATGAGGAGCGTGTAGTTTACGAACTTTAAAGTGTGTTATTTTTCATTTTTGGCACACGGCCATTAGAGAATAACTACTTTCTCGACGAACGGGTGCTTCATCGACGAACGGGTGCTTCATCGAGGAAGATGATGGTAGTTATCTCCATCGGAGAAGATGAATTTTGGTGCATGATCACCATGGCCAAATGGGCTATGGAGGCAACGCATCCCCCCTCCTCATGCGGAGGGGGTTGGCTATGGCCAATAACTTCCACGGCCAGCCCTCCGGGGGGGTGTGCGGCCAACCCCATTCAAGGGGGTGGCCGGCCATGGCCATGACCATGGCCATGGCCGGACCTGGCCAGCCCCGGCCAGGGCCAGGGGGGCCCTGGCCTGGCCGGCCCTGGCAGTGGCCAGGGCCGGCGCCCTGGCCTCTGCCAGGGCCTGGCCGGCCTCGGCCAGGGCAGAGGCCCTGGCCGAGGGGCCAGGGCCTCTGGCCAGCCAGGGTAGAGGCCCTGGCCAGCCCTTGGCCAGCCTCGGCCAGGGCAGAGGCCCTGGCCAGGAGGGGTGCCAGATCATTGGTTGGTCGACCAATCTGGGAGTTTTGGTCGACCAAATCGGCAAAAGGCCTTGGTCGAACACGAATATGCCGACTAGCCCATACGGGGCCAACGACAGTCGTCTGCGGCAAAATTCTCCCATACGGGGGGAAGCGCCTGGATCCATACGGGAGCCGGCGACAATGGCTTGCAGAAAAATCCCCTCAGGGGGGATCCGGCCTTGGCACGGATACGACACAACCCCGGCATATGGCCAGGAAGTGCCAAATATTTCACTAGTATCATAAGGGTACTAGGTTGAAATATACAATTTTCGAAAAATACATTTTTCGTACGTTTTGAAAAATACGTTTTCAAAAACACTTTTCCGCTACAAAGTACTATAAGAGTACTTTTATTTGATAAAGTGATGGGGAAATATTGAAAGTTACTCTAGATGGTGATTGGAAACGTAGTGACCTTTCCGATTCTAAAGTAGCATCTTCAATATTTTTCGAAAGTAACTTATCAAATTATAAATATCATTCCAAGTGGGAGTTGAAATTAGAACTATCCAAATGGGATATTCTATTATCATTTCAAATGGGAATTATATTTTAAAGAATTTTCAATGCAATGTTTTTTATCAAACCTTCGGTTTTGTGTCTTTTGCAGCATTTTAAAAGTAAAATGTCTTCCGCTTCAAAGAATATCGTCGCTGAGTTAAACAGAGGTGAAAAACTCAACGGCGATAATTACAAACTTTGGTCCATCAAGATACAATACGTTTTAGAGGAGCAAGAAGTGCTCGAAACTCTAAAGAACGTAATGATTGAACCCGAGTTGGGCACTACGGCCCAACACAGATGAGACAAGGAAGCTTTTGATGCTTGGTCTCGGAAGAACAAGATAGCCCGCATTACGTTATTGAGCAGTATGGCCGATGACATAATGCGCATCTTCCGAGAGCATGACCTAGCCATGGACATATGGTCCAAGCTAGAGGAGAAGTTTGGTGGCACATCGGTGTCCAAACTTCGTGCCTTAACTATAAGATTTGATTCATACAAGAATCGTCCAGATCATTCCATGGGGAAACATCTGCGACATATGGAAAATCAAATCTCAGAGTTAAAGGACGCAGGTCATGTGCTCACTGATGAGCAACAAATCCAAGCAGTCATACGTTCCCTACCAAATGGGTGGGACCAAATGAAGATGCATCTCACTCACAATGAGAGCATCAAGACCTTCAGCGATGTTTCTAAGAACCTTGAATTAGAGGAAGAGCGGCTTGCGGCTGCCAAGCCTAGTGCAGAAGTGCACATGGTTGCTAGTTCCTCACACGGGGGAAAGAAACAGAAAGATCGTTCGAAGTCTACTAATGAACGTAATAAGCAACCTGAGTCTACCAAGAAACCCAAACATAAGGGTGGGCACAAGAAATGGCACAAGAAGAAAGACTTGAAGAGGATCAAGTGCTTCAAGTGCAACAAGCTCGGTCACTATGCTCGTTCGTGTACGAGTAGAGGCGACGAGGTAACTTGTAAATATACTAGATACATATGTGTTTCTAGTTCAATATTTCTTGTGGAATCTACTCCATTTTGGATAATTGATTTAGGTGCCACCGACCACATAGCAAGGGACAGACGGTCCTTCGTGGAGTATCACCGGATACCCCAAGGAACGAAGTGGATCTATGTAGGAAACAACACACGTGTTGAAGTGAAAGGCGTTGGGACTTGCAAGCTAGTCTTGGACAATGGCCGCACTCTCCTACTTCATGATGTTCTCTTCGCTCCAGATATTCGAAGGAATATAATATCTGTGGTCGTGTTAATGGGTCTTGGTTATAGCTGGTTTTTTCATGATTGTAAAATGGACTTGTGTTGTAATAATTCCTTAATTCGTACTGGGTATGTATTTAAAGGATTTATTGTATTAAATACAATGTATGACTCTTCATATTGTAATGAAAATTTCCTTGTTGCAAATTCATCGACTTATGAGTCTGATATAATTTGTTGGCATGCAAGGCTTGGTCACATTGGACCAACACGAATGGATAGACTTGCCAAATGTGGCCTTCTATCCAATGTTTCAAAGGTTGAAACGTCGACCTGTGAACATTGCCTTGTAGGGAAATCTTGTCGCAAGCCATTTGGAACCGGCACAAGGGCCGAGGTTCCATTACAGCTCATCCATTCGGACATATGTGGTCCGATGAATGTTAAGACAAGACGCGGAAAGTCCTATTTCATCACTTTTATTGATGATTTCACCCGATTCGGACATATCTATTTGATATCCCACAAAAGTGAAGCATTAACCTGCTTTAATAACTATATGAGTTTAGTGGAGAATCAATTAGATCGCAAGATTAAGGTCTTGTGAACCGATAGGGGCGGTGAATATCAATCAACAAGTTTTAAGGAACTTTGTGATGAAAAGGGCATAGTACATCAGGTAACTATGCCTTATACTCCGCAACAATATGGTGTTTCAGAAAGGAGAAATAGGACTTTAATGGAAATGGTCCGTTCAATGATGGCGCAAGCTAACTTGCCAATCACCTTTTGGGGTGATGCATTATTGACGGCCGCTTTCATCTTGAACCGCGTACCCTCGAAATCAGTTAGCTCCACTCCTTATGAGTTGTGGAACCAAAGGTCTACTGACTTAGACATTTTGAAACCGTGGGGATGTGCATCCTATGCACATATTTCCTCCCATAAGTATGGCAAACTTGGGCCACGGGGAAGGAAATGTATCTTTATACGATACGTAGAAAACTCCAAAGGTTATGTTTTCGTTAGTCAGGAAGACAATGGAGGTCTAATTGAGTTTGAGTCGAGGGATGTCACCTTCTTGGAAAACGAGTTTCCAAGACAGGGCGAGATAAGTCAGGACTTATCTCTATTTGAGATTAATGATCAAGAAGGATTACCTCATTCGAATGGGAGAATTCTTGGTGAAGAAGAAAATACGTTACAAACTTCACCAATGGATGATACGAATGATACTAATCCTATTCCATACCGGAATAATGATCCAAGTGGGAGCATTTCTAACGACATTCCAAGTGGGAGTGATATTAGAATTGATCTAAATTCGAGTCAACAAGGACGTGAAGAATCTCAAATACGACGTAGTAGTCGTACAAGGTTGGCTCCTCTAAGATTTGAGGATGAATTTCCGCAAACCTTTTGACTTTACTACAAGATGATGACGAGCCTGCTACTTTCAAACAGGCCGTATCATGCCCTGCGAAAGACAAATGGATGGAAGCGATGAAGGAAGAGTTGGAATCCATGAAAGTTAACCAAGTCTGGGACTTAGTTGACTTACCCAGAGGACGTAGAGCTATTGGGAACAAATGGGTTCTCAAGATCAAGCATAAGGCTGATGGCTCTATTGACAGATATAAAGCTCGCCTTGTCGCGAAAGGTTTTACGCAACAGGAAGGGATAGACTACGAAGAGACCTTCTCACCTGTTGTCTGTTTTACCTCGATTCGCCTGATTCTGGCAATGGTAGCTTGCTTAGACCTCAAATTACATCAGATGTATGTAAAGACTGCCTTTCTCAATGGAGAATTGGACGAGGAGATCTATATGGAACAACCAACAGGGTTTGTAAAAGAAGGAAACGAACATAAGGTTTGTAAACTTCGTAAATCCATATATGGTCTTAAACAATCCTCGAGGCAATGGTATATACGATTTCAAGAAGTTGTCTTATTAAATGGTTTTTCCATGCTTGATGAAGATAACTGCGTATATATCAAGAGGATTAATAGCAAGTACGTTATTATGTCTCTATATGTAGATGACATTTTAATAGCCGGAAATGACAAGGGCTTTGTGATGGATATCAAGGCTTGGCTTTCATCAGTTTTTGAGATGAAAGACATGGGAGAAGCCGCATATATCCTTGGAGTTAAGATTACAAGGAATCGTTCGAAGAAACTTCTTTCTCTTTCACAGGAGACTTATATAAAGAAGGTTTTAGAACGTTTTAATATGCAGGACTGCAAGTCCATTGATACTCCTATAAGCAAGTGCGACAATTTATGTCTGAAATCATGTCCGAAGAACCAAAAGGAAAAGGAAATTATGGAAAAAGTTCCATATTCCAGTGCAGTTGGTAGTCTTATGTACGCTATGATGTGTACAAGACCAGACATCTGTTTTGCCGTTGGAATGGTAAGTCGTTACCAATCCAACCCAGGGCAAGTACACTAGAAAGAGGTTAAGAGGATAATGCGGTATCTCAAAGGAACTGCAGACTATGCTTTATGCTATCAAGGAGATGCCTTGAGGCTCGAAGGCTACACTGATGCTGATTGGGCGGGTGATCTCGATGAGCGACGATCGACCTCAGGATATGTTTTTCTACTCGGATCCGGTGCAATATCCTGGAGTAGCAAGAAACAATCATGCATCGCACTTTCAACTATGGAAGCCGAGTTTGTAGCATTTAGCATGGCAGTCCAAGAGGCTGTTTGGCTTAGGAAGTTCTTAGACAGGCTTATTGATACAAATGACTCAGGTGCTGTACTAATACACAGCGACAGTCAAGCATCTATAGCCTATGTCAAAGATCCAAAATTCCATTGTAAGACCAAACACATAGATATCCGCTACAAATTTGCAAAAGACTATGACAAGACCAAGAAGATAGACATAAGGTACATATCTACGCATGAGATGATAGCGGATCCGCTTACGAAGGCGATCCCTAGAGATGTGTTTTACAAACACTTATCATCTCAAGGATTGCGTAAGAGCTGAGTTGTACCAATGTAAATTCCCATGTCTGTAAATGATCAAATTTAATAAAAGATAAGTTCTTTTTTTTTACATTGCATATGAATTTCTTAAGAAATGTTTGTGTACATTTTTGAAATCTCAGCTATACTTTTTAGTATGTCAGACAGATTGAGGTTGGCTCTCTCACATGAGCAACCGCCTTTATTATATCAGACGTATAAAATAAAGATGAGACCTGTTTAAAGTCAAAATCGTCAGACGGATGATTTAGAGTCATGACTTAAACAAAATGGTCGTATGAAAGATCTGCATCATATGGATGCTTTCAAAAGATCTAAGTGGTTTTTTTGAAATCATATCTGTCTTATACGGGATGTGAGTCCAGAAGATCATTTGAGTAGTGAAAGGGACTCAAAGTCAGACATTGTGGTGTCTGGTTATCATCCTTACAACATCATTAAGACATACGCTCCCTGGGAAAGGAGTGATGTTGTAATGCGTATTCATACTACGTATGCATTTTGACCATTGGGTTAGAATAGTAATTGTGTTTACTATTATGTGAGACCCAAAGACCACATGGGTCTTAACTGATTACCCTTATGGACTCTAATTGGTTCCTTAAGATTTGACTGGGTGATTGCTATCTTAGCATGTTGCTTATGGACTATGGTTAATTCGGTCCGGCGGGGCATGTTAGAAAAGCGAGTCAAGTCAAGATCAAAAGGATCGCAAGAAGAGGAAGATTAATTTCATATTCACATTTGGACTTTAGAGATTCAAAGCTGGCCAGCCAATTGTAATCCAGATGGGATTCAATTGTTGAATATGAAGTATAAGAAATGTGAAGAAATAATCTAGGGTAAAGCATGCGTTGATCTACTCAACTTTGCACCTCGAGGGGTGTTGTGTATCTCTAACAAGTGCACAACAGCGGACTCTATGCGCATGACGGTCACATGGCCTATTTCTCGGTATGACAAACAGAAGAGTTAAAGGAAAAGATGTTTCCTTACAATCCCCTCAAGTGTGAGTGGGAGATGTTGGATATGGACGACATAAATACACCCATGAGGGGATGTATGAGGGTATACAGACCTCAGATGTCACGTGCATGAAAGCGTGCACGAAGGGAACCTTTTCTCGTGTGAAAAGGACCACTCGATAAGTGGAAAAAGTCACTCGATAAGTGGAAAAAGTCACTTTATAAGTGTATAAAGGCACTTGATAAGTGAATGAAGAAGAGGATAAATGAATGTGCTAATATAGGCTAATAAGCTTATAATTGGTTATTTCCTACAATAACCACCCCTAAAGCCTATAAATATGACCCAAGGGTAAGGCATTCATTCCACACTTTCCATGCCATAAGTTTGCATAAGGCATCTTATGTTCTTCTTCTCCCTTCCATTAAAATCCTCTTCTAGTTTGAGATTTAGGCGGTGAAACTCTGCTTCGATCCTCCGTGACGAAGTATCGACCGTTGTGGTGAATCCGAGGGCGAAGTTCCGAGATTACGGTGCCACGTACGCAAGTGTAAGTCTCGACTTTATTATTCGATCCTAACATCCTTGTTTTGACAGGATCCCAAATAGGTGTGCCTTAAGGGCATTACCTATGTGCACAACCCTGCATACCTTGAAATGGATGCGAGGGTTGATTCATTTGGGATGAACCTATTGCTAATCAAGTCACAACCCTAATGACACCCCATTCCACACACTTCTCCTTGCTTGACTAGCTCCCTACTTTAGTCTCCACCTTACCTACCTCGGGTTTGGCTCGACTGTCTTACCGCCACACTCCACACTACACTAGTTAGTTTAGTTGGTCGTACCAACAACATTAGCATTTACATAACCAATTGAGATTGTGAATGTGAAACGAATTGTCTCTGTGGATTCGACCCCGTACTTACCAGGATTATATTGCTTTGACACTCCTACCCTTGGGAGGCGAGCGTGTGCATCCTACTTGGATTGTGCACGTCTCGCGGTCAATCATTTTGGTGTCGTTCCTAGGGACAACGGTTTTCACACTCATATTTTTGGTTGTTTTGGACACTTTAGGTGTAGTACTTCCAGCTTAGTGTTGAGTCTTTTTGGTTGTTTATTTTATACTTTTTGAGTCGTTTTTCTTTCTTTCTTTCTTTTATTTCAAAAATCTTTCGTAGATAAATGTTTTTTATGGATTCATTTTCAAACTTGGATTCACTTTACATAACCAATTGAGATTGTGAAGGTGAAACGAATTGTCTCTGTGGATTCGACCCCGTACTTACCGTGATTATATTGCTTTGACACTCCTACCCTTGGGAGGCGAGCGTGTGCATCCTACTTGGATTGTGCACGTCTCGCGGTCAATCATTTTGGTGTCGTTCCCAGGGACAACGGTTTTCACACTCATATTTTTGGTTGTTTTGGACACTTTAGGTGTAGTACTTCCAGCTTAGTGTTGAGTCTTTTTGGTTGTTTATTTTATACTTTTTTGAGTCATTTTTCTTTCTTTCTTTCTTTTATTTCAAAAATCTTTCGTAGATAAATTTTTTTTATGGATTCATTTTCAAACTTTAGCGATGCTTATGTGGAGGATTCCCAACTCCCACCGTTCTTTCACGGTATGGGGTTGGAAAATCCTAGATCATTTATGCAAAAGTTTGAAAAATGGTGTAGGAAAGAGTTTTGTGATTTGTTTGATGAGACTACTTGTGCAGATTTTATTTATTTTAAAGTGTTCACATATACTTTGAGAGATGATGCTAAAATCTGATTTGATGCTTATCCTCGAGATTCTTTTTCTACATGGCTTTCTTTTCAGACTGATTTCCTTCAAGCTTTTTTTCCTATTTATTACAGGAATCAGGTACAGATGCGCCAGGCATTTGAGGAACACATGGAGAGCTTTGTCCAGGTTGACGGTGAGACTTACTGTCGGGTTTTGGAGAGGTTCGACGATTTAGTGCTTGGGTGTCCATGCCATGCTTTCAGCACAGAGGATCTACTTCGGATTTTCTACACAGGGTTGCAGCCGTTGACACGGGACTTTGTGCAGATGAGTAGCAGTGGAGATTTCTTTGCATACACTACAAAGGATGCATGGTTGTACATGAGGGACCTTGCAGAGTAGGAGTAGACTGTGCCATCTAGAGAGCCATCACTTGGATATGAGGATGATGGCCAGTCCAAGTTTCCACTTCAGGATGCAGAGCATCAGGTCCAGTACCAGTCTGAGGAGCCACTTTTGGGATCTTTTTCTTGTGACCCCATGGTATACGGAGCAGAGCAGGATGTCGGGTTGCAGGAGATCCAGGTAGAGGATGTGGATATGCTATATATTGAGGATCAGGAGGAGCTGGATGATGGAGTGTGTGTCACCCACGATGGAGACACGATGCAGTTTCGTTGGGTTGGGAGTGATGATCAGATGGAGATGTATCCAGGCGAGACTGAGATAGATGACATCAGAGAGCCTGAGTAACATTGCCTGTCTGATCCATTACCACAGTTGGTGGTGTGCGAGCATCTTGGATGGACTGCCGAGATGGTTTACTATGGTGGCATTGAGGAGGATGAGTGCACGGGACACAGCCTACAGACAATTTTGGAGCCCGAGCCCTTCCTCCCTTCAGATTCAGTTCGGCAGCCATCACTTCAGACACCTCGGGACACACATCAGTTTATCATCCAGGACGAGGATATTCAGGGTGGACCACAGAGTCCAGAGATGACTGCAGAGGCCATTACCTTCGATGGCGAGGATTCGGCAAGCGACAGTGACTGCGAGGTGATCTACATTGAGCCTGCGTTGCCTTCTCCTCCACACTTGCCCCTACAGCCATTTCACCCTTCTCCTGAGGAGTCACATCAGCCAGGCGATAGCGTCGCCATTCAGGGATGTTCTCATCACACTTTTCCCTTCATTTCTGAATCTCAATCTTCATCTCCATACATCTTAGATTCAGATAGTCGTCATACATATTCATATTCTCATTTTCATTATGACGACCCTATTTGGACTTCCTTCATTGGAAGTCTTACTTATTTTCCTTGGATTGACACAGCTTGTCTCCCACAGGATACAGTAGCGCATTCTAGGGAGATGCTGGGAGCTGTGTTGCTAGGATCCATGGAAAGTGGAGGAGCTTCGTTTCCAAAGCATCTGGCTGAGGAACGAAAGGATATGTTTGAGCAGCTACCTCCACCATTACACATTCAAGATCCGCCTTTTGCTAAGGTATATTCCTTCCTTTACTTAGTGTAAATAAAGAAAAAAATAAATTTGTTAGTTTAGTTTGCTTTAGTATGTGTGTTTTCCCTCTAGCATCATTAAATAATATCTAGTTTCACTTCAACCATTGAGGAGAATGCTCATTTCTAGTTGGGGGAAGTGAACAATGAAGTTGGATGCTAGTTTTGGGTAGTTTTGAAAATTTTGATGTTAATAAAAATTTTCATCATCATCATCATCATTCATTCATTTTGAGCATATCTTTTTGAGGCCTCCATCCTTGCCTCCATCACATTTCTTTTGTTTAGTCCCTACATGCTTAATGCCATGCAATTTTTTCGGATTATTATTTTAGTATCAAATTTATAGATGTTTGATTGGAGTGTTTTAATTTCTTTTCCATTTTGGAGTCAAATGCTAATATGCCATGTATGAAACGATTTTATATGTTTTGATACTCTCTTCGAAATAATTCAGAAATAGTTTGGTGTAAGTAATCACATGAATTGGGATGAATGGCTTAGTTTTTGGTTGGATTGGATGTGGCCGTTGGTGTATGTTTTATTTTCCTCCAAAGGAGTGGGTGGATGAGTTGATAATTCATGTTTAGAATGAGAAATAGAATTAACATAAGTGAATGGTTTTTCTAATCAAATTGAGTAGCCGTTGCCCCACGAAACATTGGGGAGGAAGCCAAAAATGAGATTTAGGGGATCATTCCATTCATTTGCCTATATAGCGTTATCGCGTGTATGCAAATGTGGCCATGTTTGCCTTTCATAGCATTATTGCGTGAATGCAAAACATAAACATACTAAAACAAAAAGAATACAAAAAAGAGAGAAAATGAAAAGAAAAAGAAAAAATTGAATGAATAAATGAATGAATAAGCTTCATGAATGATGCAATCTCACCTCCCATAACTTAGAAGGAATTTCTTTTGGTTTTGGCCATTTCTATGAAAATTAAAATTTTTGCCATGTGCGCATCTTCCCAAAGAATGCCACACGGTGCTTAATTCCTTACTTCTCTTAGAATTATTGAATCGAGGAGAATATCATTTATTGTTTACTTTCATACATTGTGTATATTAGCTTTGAAATCAATTGGAAATAATATTTTTGGTATGCCATGATGATATTTTGAATTTGGTGCATGTTCTTCAATTTAATCCGAAATTATCGCTTCTTTTGCTAGGGACTAGCAAAATGCTAGTTCGGGGGTGTGATTCGTGGTGAAAAGTGTATATTTATACCCCCTAATTACCCCTATTTTGTGCTAAGGATTAGGCTTAATCTTGCTCTTTTGGGTATAAACTCACTTTATGTTGCATATAAGGGCTTATTTGTATTCTTTGCACAAATTATAGATTTTATCGTCCATATTGGCTTCCTAGCATTTTTCATATGCTTCTGCCATTATTGTGATTATATCTCCATTTTTTGGGAATTATTTGAGCATGTGAATAATTTATATGGATTATTGGAGGTCAATATATCATTATAATAGCCATTATATTTATTTTACCATCATATGGACTAATTTCTCCTTCTCTTATTTTTCAGGTACTCCTGGGAGTCTTGGAGATTTTCCAGAATTTTCTGGGATTTCTAGGTATTTTGGTGAATTATTTGGAGGAGAAAAGAGGGGTTAAAACCAAAAAAAGATTTAATAAGGGGCGCCACGTGGCTCAATCCCACAGCGCCACGTGGCGCCAATCCAGCAGAGGGGAGTCTGCCCTCTTTCAAACGAATGCGGGCCGGCCCACCTTTTTACATGGGCCCGATGCCACTTGAGCCGGCCCGCTGGCCCGCTCTTGCGGGCAGGCGGGCTGAGCGCCCGTCCGCTGATGCAGGTGGGCGGGCAAGACAGGGCCGGGATCTGACCCGGCCCCGCATCCAAGTGAGCCCAGTGCGTGCAGTTCATTGCGAGGAGCGGTTTTGAGCGGGTCGGGCGGGTGAAACCTCACCCGTAAGCCCAATAGTTGATTTTGGGGGTTTATTTCGCCTGAAGCGAATTCCAGAGGGAATCTATGGCCAAGCTCGGTTTTACTGTTCTATTGGGGGTTTGAGGCCCCCATCTTCTTCCCCAAGAGCTAGGGCAAGGGCTTGGAGGCCATTGGAGGCTAGGGAATCTTGGAGGAGGAGCAAGAGAGGGGAAAGCTTGGTTTCCTAGGGTTTCTCTTGGTGATTTCTTCCCCACTTTTGTAGCTATTGGTTTCTAAATGAATTAAATGTATATTTGAATGATTATTGAATGATAATGAGAATCTTTTGATAGTTATTCAATTTATGTCTTGTAATGAATGCTCATTAATGTTTATCATCTTCCTTTTCATTATGATGGCCTAGAGCCAATAGTGTGTGGAATTGGGATTAGCTAAGGCTTGTATGTTTGATTAGTGATGATTCATTCCTTGCATTTGATTGGATTAGCATACCTTGAAATGGGTGCTAATAGTGTTGATTGATGGGTTGTGCCCTAGGATTAATTGAGTCGTGCACTACACTTGGCGAGGCCGTAGAACGGTGGTGTACTTTAAGGGTTACACCGACGTGCACCATCCTTGCATTCTATTGACACGGATGCAAGGATTGACTCACGAGCTTAAGTTAGGGATTTCAACCCACTAATCAACACACGGATGAATCGTGCATTACCCTTGGTGGGGTCGTAGAACGGCGGTGTGCCTTAAGGGCATTACCTATGTGCACAACCCTGCATACCTTGAAATGGATGCGAGGGTTGATTCATTTGGGATGAACCTATTGCTAATCAAGTCACAACCCTAATGACACCCCATTCCACACACTTCTCCTTGCTTGACTAGCTCCCTACTTTGGTCTCCACCCTACCTACCTTGGGTTTGACTCGACCGTCTTACCACCACACTCCACACTACACTTGTTAGTTTAGTTGGTCGTACCAACACCTTTAGCATTTCCATAACCAATTTAGATTGTGAATGTCACGCCCCGCTTCCCAAAATGGACGGAAGCGAAACGTGACGAGGCCCGCTTAGGCCAGGGCTAAGAGCCCGGACCCAATAAGCGTCTGTATATGTACCATTTAAAAGACTTTTCATGTTCTTGCATTTTTATAGTTTGAAACAACAAAAGTACAGAAAAGAAATTTGCATTCATTAAATTAGAGATATGATGTCCAACAAGTACGAAGTCTAAAAAGAAGCCTAAGCGTGGCAACAAACTATCTAAAAGAAAACTGAAAGTAGTAACCTCTGAAAGTGACGACTAAAAGACCTCAAGGTCTGGTCCTCGTCAGGCACGGACTCTGGATCAGCGTCCTCGGCTCCTCGTACTCCAGCGAGTCTGCTTCGTCCACGATCTCTGGCTGAACACCTGACGTACAGCACCCAAGAAAAAGGAACTGTACATCAGGTAAAGTCTACAAGAAGGGTTAGACTTTATTGCAAGTGCACCGAACTTTAAACAACGGTTTACTGGTTGATTAGCATGCTGAGGTTCTTTTACACAACAGTTTACTGGTTGATTAGCATGCTGAGGTTCTTTTACACAACAGTTTACTGGTTGATTAGCATGCTGGGGTTACAACAAGTACAAGAGAAGTAACGTAGCAGGAAAGTAAAAACGTAGCAGGCAGTAGTCGTAGCGTGTGCTACCGACTACGGGACTAGCCTAAAGGTGTCAGGACAAGACGAAGACGGACAAGACAAGTAGGACACGACACGACACGTCACGACACGACACGACACGAAGGGTTCACGCCTTACGGTTCGAGGGGGATCAGACCCTCTCACCGTGCGCACGCTCAACCCTACCCCAAAACCCCAGAACTTAGGACAGGAAGCACGGAGATCACTTTCGCAAGGAAAGCACCTGAAACGCCCGTAGGCTTTTTGTATCACGGAGATCACTTCCGCTCGGGAAGCATCTGAAACGCCCGTAGGGTTTTTGTATCACGGAGATCACTTTCGCTCGGGAAGCATCTGAAACGCCCGAAGACTTTTTGTAGCACGGAGATCACTCCCGCAAGGAGAGCATCTGAAACGCCCGAAGGCTTTTTGTAGCACAGAGATCACTCCCGCAAGGAGAGCATCTGAAACGCCCGAAGGCTTTTTGTAACACAGTGACAAGACACGACCAGTGTGGATAACAGTGACAAGACACGACCAGTGTACGGAAGAGTTATTCTAGGGTGTCCACACGCACGCACACACATGATAGCCCTACAGCATCAAAGTTGTTGTTGTCAAGCTCAGACTTCGTCGTCAAGTCTGAGTCGTCAGGGGCGTCCCGGACGCTATCATTTCACGTCCGGTTCTATACAGTCACAGTCTAACAGTTCTAGCAATCTAAGACCAAGGCACGGTCAATAACGCAAGTGGGTGCACTTGCCTGAAATGGCGAGTGTGTCGTCCTCTCGAAGCGTCTCGTCCAAGCGTCTCGTCCAAGCGTCTCGTCCGCAGAAGTCCGTCTGAAATATCGCCACGGCGACGATGTCAGGTCTCAAATTCATCAAATCCTATTAGGGTTCGTTTCTAGGTTTTCGGGACTATCCTATTCGTCAAAAGTCACTTTTTGATGTATCAACCTAATCGACGATCTATCCTATGTGCACAGTCAAATTAGTCCGTTCGTCGATTTTCTATGTTCGTACAACGTTTTACAAGAGCTGAAAAGTAAATTTAGTTCAAGTTGTCGGTTTTTAGTTTAGGGTTCAGTCAGCTATTGTGGGGGTTTCTACGAGTTTCGGGGAACCAACCTGAACCGGAGTTTGCTGTCGATTGGATGTCGGGTCTGATCGGAGGACTCCACAGCTTCAGATCTGGTCCTCGCACGATTCTCCAAAAGTCCAAACTTGCGACGAAGGCCTACGACGTGTCGCAACGTCGTAGACGGCAAATCCGCGAAGTGGCACGTCCAAGTGGGGCCCACAGCAGTGCTAGGGGTCCAAGGGGGCCCACAACACCTCAGGAGCACTTGGGGGGCCCACCACAGAAGTTGGTGTGGGAGAAACCCACTTGCGACACTAGGCCGTCGGTCGTTCACCCTCGGTGCGAGGGTTCTTGTCGGTCAGACCGACAGATCTTGTCGGTCGGGCGCTTGGACGAAGCTGGCAGCGGAGCGGGGTGCGGAGCGGCTTCGGGTGCGGAGCGGGCCTCGGTCAGACCGACAAGGCGGGTCGGTCAGGCGCTGGCGATGCGGAGCGGGGCGATGCGGGCGGCTGTGCGAGGGGGCCTCTCGGTCAGACCGAGAGAGAGCTTCGGTCGGAGCGGGCGATGCAGGGGGAAGCGATGCAGCGGCTGAGCGAGCGGCGATGCGGGGTGCTGCTCCGGTCGTGCAAGGGGATTTGCGGGGGAGAGCTCCGGTCGTGCACGTTGCGATCGTCGCAACATTGCGACCAAGCTTTAGAAGATGAAACGGCGGCTAGGGTTTTGAGCTATGACGAAATAACTTTTCCTAGGGCTAACTTAAATAGGTTAGAGCTAGGGTTAGGGTTTGGGTTCGGAAAAATATTATTAAAATAATTTAAAATAATTAATTTACTTAAAAATTACTCTCCTCTCCCTCACGCAAAATGGGTGCGGCCAAAAATTCTAAAATTTTTCCTAAAAATTCTTTAATACGTTATTATAATATAGAAATTTTATTGTAATTAAAAATATTATAAAAATTGGTTTTAAAATTATTTAAAGCTTTCAAAAAATAGAAAATTGGTCAAATTAAGTCCAAAAATTATAAAATAATTATGGGGTGTTCTAGATGACTAAAGGAAGATAGTGGAGAAGACGGATCTTCATTTTGATGTCGAGAGACGAAACTAAAATTCGTAACGTCTCGCATCAAAGCAGAAAGTCACGACGTCACGCCAATTAAGATAGCGTCGCTGAAGAACGACACGAGATATGTTGTTACAAAGTTACTCCTCAATCTAATACTTCCAGAGACGATCACGTCGATATATCGCTCAATAATATACAAAAACAAATAAAGTCAAAAATAAACACGTGCACGATCAAAAGCACGTGCACGAGAGGTACGATAGAAACAGGCCGTTACATTCTACCCACCTTAGAAATGATTCCGCCCTCGGAATCACTCACACTAAGACTAATTACAAAATTTATAAATACCTAAGCTTATAACTCCTATCCTCCACTCCATGATCTCTGATCATTAAAACTTCAATATCGTTCCTCCAATAATCCATCATGACCCTTCTTTTCACTGGGCAAAGCCACGACTAAACTCACGTCCTAATACATAGCTATAGATCCATCACTACTGTTCCAATTTCCAACTCCAAGTTCTCATAAGAAATAATGATAATCATCTTCTCAATAATATCTTGTGAATTTCTAAATCTTTTCCCATCATTAATAAATCTCCAAAAATGAGATTCTAGTCATCCACCAATCCAAGACAAAAACATTTGTCTATCCTGTAATACCTTCACCAATCAGCAATCGTCGTGTCTTTAATACATTCTCGTCATATCTCCCCATAAATTTATCCACCAAATAATTTTGATCTATCAGAAGTACATCACATCCTACTCACTATAACTAATCCCAACCAATATTAAGTCCGAATACCTAAACATCCGTTAATCTCAACACGTCGTGTTATCCTCAAAGTCTTCTCA
The DNA here is from genome assembly GCA_030789695.1 of Scilla litardierei. Classification (NCBI taxonomy): domain Eukaryota; kingdom Viridiplantae; phylum Streptophyta; class Magnoliopsida; order Asparagales; family Asparagaceae; genus Scilla; species Scilla litardierei. Next base: position 132,750,620 of record CM061136.1, on the reverse strand, counting down.
CGTCAATTCATCAATCAGTCTCAATGCTAATATAAGCTCTTCTCAATCTCATGATCACCCTAACTCATACTATTCTCGGCAGTTACTCCTATCTACCACCCGTCTAAGCCTCAAGTCTGATGAGTCATCATCTCTTCGCATTTAATCTCATTCAAACAGAATTCTCCATTGAGTCCACCACACTTCGGTTTTATAAATAAGTCTGAGACAGTTCATTCTTTTCATCCAAAAAAATATATTCTAATCCATCATCCTTGTGTTCCCAAAATCAATTAATCATTGCCATAATAAAACTTATCTCACTCCAAACCTACTTGCAAACACAATCCTATAACGATAATAGCTAGTCCCAATTAATATAACAACCATAAACACGAAAACTTTCTTTAAGGGAGAAGAAGAGAAGAGAAAGAGGGACTTAAGGCCAAGGAAATACTTTAAAACATTTGGAAAAAAAACGTGCGGTGTTGCGGTAATGGATGAGGGAGGTTAAGTGATTTGTGATCTGGTGAGCTAGTTTTAAAACTTTAAAGATTTGGTCTAAAGAAAACAAAGTTTTTGATGCGATCACATACAACCAAGATAAACCATCCATTGAAACTAAAACTACGTCTAAGGATCTGCCTGCGAGGACGCCATTCATATAAGTATGAATATCGTCATTCAAACAACTTCCAGCATACCATGGTTAACGCCGAGTACACATTCAAGACACAAGAAACAAACATCAGGATCCTAAAGATGACACACATTCATATGGGTCTACGCACTCTACCTAAACTCATGCACCAAGACGACATCACCTACCAAAGGGCCTACTCCTAAACCGGAGATCACATGGATATCTACAAGGTCTGATGTCTAGATAAGAGAAGGAAGGAAACTAAATCAAAAGCGGAACGAAATAAGATCGGAAGGAGCGAGTTCAAATAAGGCAAGATAAGGAGGTAGTTGGTTGGGTGTAAAACGATTGTTTTGCAAATGAAAAAAATAAGTTTACACAAAGATTTTGAAATGTGGTCACGAGAAACATAGAACAGATAATATAATAATAAAATAATTGAAGTTCCCCCTAGTTTAGAAAAATATTTTAAAAGTATGCAAGGTAAGTGATTTAGAAATAGATCTCGTAGCCCAGAAAATATAATTTGAATCATTAAAATGTCAACACGGTTTAAAAAAGAAATGAAAATATGAAGGATACCGATTTGAAATAATTTCCAGATAGTAACTTGCAAATTGACGACTAAGGAGATTTCAAAACCTCAGAAGGAACTTTCATCCGAAAAGCAAGAAATTTTAAATATATATAATAAAGGGTTTTCAAGGAAGTTAAACCAAGCGAAGAATTTAATAATGGGTTTCGAAAACAAGAAATAAAGGAAATAAAAGTGGGATGAGGTAGCGATTGTTTTGTAAATGAAAATGAATTTAAACAAAGGTTCTTGAAGTATGAGCACGATGAACATAGAGATGTTTATATGTAAGAAATTTAAAATTCCCCTTTGTTTTAGAAAAATATTCTAAAGTACGTACGTAAATGGTTAAAATAAATTTCGTAGGTAGAAAAATGATATATTGAATTCCTGAAATGGTAACAAAGTTTTAAAACTAAAATACGATGGATACTGATTCGAAAATAAGTACGAGGTCGTAACTTAAAACTTTCACGACCGAAAGGTTTCAAAATTTGCGAAAGAATTTTAACTCAACCGAAGATAAGAAATTTTAAATAATTAATAAAAGTTTTCAAAGAAGTCAAACTGGGCGGAGAATTTAATAATAAATTTCGAAAATACTTTTAAAGGAATCAGGTTTTGGGAAAGGGAAAAAAATTCGAAAACAAGTACAAGATAGTAGAAATAAATTGTGTAGTTTATAAAAGTAATATATATATTTTAGAAACAAGGCAAATAAAAACTGAATTTGAGGAATAATGATTTAAAATAAGTGCGAGATATTGACTTAAAAATTTTTTTTTTTTTTTACGTCCATGAAGCTCCAAATCAATTAAAAGTTTTAACTCGATCCAAAACCGCAAATTTTAAATATATAATATAGGGGTTTTCAAAGAAATCAAGTCAGAGCGAAAACTTAATAAGGAAAGTCGAAAATAATTTTAGAGAAGGTAGAATTGGTCAAGGAAGGGATTCGAAGGATCGATGATAGTCGTCAGGAAACGATCGCGAGAATCGAGAGAAAGGAAAAATGATCGCATGAAGAGTACGCGTAAGATATGAATCGTGAAGAGCTACGATGGGACTCTATGGTCGATAGCACAAAATTTGCAAGGATCAGAGGGATGCTAGAGGACAAGGGTGCTAATCATCGGGTCGTCTAAAAATTAGGAGAACTCAGCTCAAGGCTTCCTATGAGCTAGAATATAATCAGGATCTAAAGAGGAGGTTCCTAAGAGAAACGAGGTTACGTTCTGCTGGGCCCGAAGTCGATGGAGCTGGGCGAGCGACTAACTAAAAGAAGGACTCTAAATATCTAATACGGTCAGGATCAAATGGGGATGCTAAAATAGTCTAGGACGAGGACGACTAAATTTTAACCAAGGCATCCGACTATCAACCTGGGACGTCTGCCTAAGTCTTCCTACTATCTAAGACTGGGAAACTAATTCAGACTTGTACGTGGATATCAAATGAATGCTGTACTTTTATTGTTCCGAACTTTTGCAAGACCTGCATGGGCCACCACTAAAACCTGTCACGCCCCGCTTCCCAAAATGGACGGAAGCGAAACGTGACGAGGCCCGCTTAGGCCAGGGCTAAGAGCCCGGACCCAATAAGCGTCTGTAGAGGTACCATTTAAAAGACTTTTCAGGTTCTTGCATTTTTATAGTTTGAAACAACAAAAGTACAGAAAAGAAATTTGCATTCATTAAATTAGAGATATGATGTCCAACTAGTACGAAGTCTAAAAAGAAGCCTAAGCATGGCAACAAACTATCTAAAAGAAAACTGAAAGTAGTAACCTCTGAAAGTGACGACTAAAAGACCTCAAGGTCTGGTCCTCGTCAGGCACGGACTCTGGATCAGCGTCCTCGGCTCCTCGTACTCCAGCGAGTCTGCTTCGTCCATGATCTCTGGCTGAACACCTGACGTACATCACCCAAGAAAAAGGAACTGTACGTCAGGTAAAGTCTACAAGAAGGGTTAGACTTTACTGCAAGTGCACCGAACTTTAAACAACGGTTTACTGGTTGATTAGCATGCTGAGGTTCTTTTACACAACAGTTTACTGGTTGATTAGCATGCTGAGGTTCTTTTACACAACAGTTTACTGGTTGATTAGCATGCTGGGGTTACAACAAGTACAAGAGAAGTAACGTAGCAGGAAAGTAAAAACGTATCAGGCAGTAGTCGTAGCGTGTGCTACCGACTACGGGACTAGCCTAAAGGTGTCAGGACAAGATGAAGACGGACAAGACAAGTAGGACATGACACGACACGGCACGACACGACACGAAGGGTTCACGCCTTACGGTTTGAGGGGGATCAGACCCTCTCACCGTGCGCACGCTCAACCCTACCCCAAAACCCCAGAACTCAGGACATGAAGCACGGAGATCACTTTCGCAAGGAAAGCACCTGAAACGCCCGTAGGCTTTTTGTATCACGGAGATCACTTCCGCTCGGGAAGCATCTGAAACGCCCGTAGGCTTTTTGTATCACGGAGATCACTTCCGCTCGGGAAGCATCTGAAACGTCCGAAGACTTTTTGTAGCACGGAGATCACTCCCGCAAGGAGAGCATCTGAAACGCCTGAAGGCTTTTTGTAGCACAGAGATCACTCCCGCAAGGAGAGCATCTGAAACGCCCGAAGGCTTTTTGTAACACAGTGACAAGACACGACCAGTGTGGATAACAGTGACAAGACACGACCAGTGTACGGAAGAGTTATTCTAGGGTGTCCACACGCACGCACACACATGATAGCCCTACAGCATCAAAGTTGTTGTTGTCAGGCTCAGACTTCGTCGTCAAGTCTGAGTCGTCAGGGGCATCCCGGACGCTATCATTTCACGTCCGGTTCTATACAGTCACAGTCTAACAGTTCTAGCAATCTAAGACCAAGGCACGGTCAAAAACGCAAGTGGGTGCACTTGCCTGAAATGGCGAGTGTGTCGTCCTCTCGAAGCGTCTCGTCCAAGCGTCTCGTCCAAGCGTCTCGTCCAAGCGTCTCGTCCGCAGAAGTCCGTCTGAAATATCGCCACGGCGACGATGTCAGGTCTCAAATTCATCAAATCCTATTAGGGTTCGTTTCTAGGTTTTCGGGACTATCCTATTCGTCAAAAGTCACTTTTTGATGTATCAACCTAATCGACGATCTATCCTATGTGCACAGTCAAATTAGTCCGTTCGTCGATTTTCTATGTTCGTACAACGTTTTACAAGAGCTGAAAAGTAAATTTAGTTCAAGTTGTCGGTTTTTAGTTTAGGGTTCAGTCAGCTATTGTGGGGGTTTCTACGAGTTTCGGGGAACCAACCTGAACCGGAGTTTGCTGTCGATTGGATGTCGGGTCTGATCGGAGGACTCCACAGCTTCAGATCTGGTCCTCGCACGATTCTCCAAAAGTCCAAACTTGCGACGAAGGCCTACGACGTGTCGCAACGTCGTAGACGGCAAATCCGCGAAGTGGCACGTCCAAGTGGGGCCCACAGCAGTGCTAGGGGTCCAAGGGGGCCCACAACACCTCAGGAGCACTTGGGGGGCCCACCACAGAAGTTGGTGTGGGAGAAACCACTTGCGACACTAGGCCGTCGGTCGTTCACCCTCGGTGCGAGGGTTCTTGTCGGTCAGACCGACAGATCTTGTCGGTCGGGCGCTTGGACGAAGCTGGCAGCGGAGCGGGGTGCGGAGCGGCTTCGGGTGTGGAGCGGGCCTCGGTCAGACCGACGGGGCGGGTCGGTCAGGCGCTGGCGATGCGGAGCGGGGCGATGCGGGCGGCTGTGCGAGGGAGCCTCTCGGTCAGACCGAGAGAGAGCTTCGGTCGGAGCGGGCGATGCGGGGGGAAGCGATGCAGCGGCTGAGCGAGCGGCGATGCGGGGTGCTGCTCCGGTCGTGCAAGGGGATTTGCGGGGGAGAGCTCCGGTCGTGCACGTTGCGATCGTCGCAACGTTGCGACGAAGCTTTAGAAGATGAAACGGCGGCTAGGGTTTTGAGCTATGACGAAATAACTTTTCCTAGGGCTAACTTAAATAGGTTACAGCTAGGGTTAGGGTTTGGGTTCGGAAAAATATTATTAAAATAATTTAAAATAATTAATTTACTTAAAAATTACTCTCCTCTCCCTCACGCAAAATGGATGCGGCCAAAAATTCTAAAATTTTTCCTAAAAATTCTTTAATACGTTATTATAATATAGAAATTTTATTGTAATTAAAAATATTATAAAAATTGGTTTTAAAATTATTTAAAGCTTTCAAAAAAATATAAAATTGGTCAAATTAAGTCCAAAAATTATAAAATAATTATGGGGTGTTCTAGATGACTAAAGGAAGATAGTGGAGAAGACGGATCTTCATTTTGATGTCGAGAGACGAAACTAAAATTCGTAACGTCTCGCATCAAAGCAGAAAGTCGCGACGTCACGCCAATTAAGATAGCGTTGCTGAAGAACGACACGAGATATGTTGTTACAAAGTTACTCCTCAATCTAATACTTCCAGAGACGATCATGTCGATATATCGCTCAATAATATACAAAAACAAATAAAGTCAAAAATAAACACGTGCACGATCAAAAGCACGTGCACGAGAGGTACGATAGAAACAGGCCGTTACAGTGAATGTGGAACGAATTATCTCTGTGGATTCGACCCCGTACTTACTAGGATTATATTGCTTTGACACTCCTACCCTTGGGAGGCGAGCGTGTGCATCCTACTTGGATTGTGCACGTCTCGCGGTCAATCATATGCGCCGGTTCTCCAATTAGTTGCGGCAAGTTCACCTTGAACCAAGTTTAATTGCATGGTAATTCATAACTCACATTGATGACTTGAAAATCTATAGTTGGAATTTCCTAGTCCTAGACATTTTTATTGATTGAATTTACAACCGAAACATTTATCATCGACACCGACATCCATCATCATTGCCATTGCATCTTACCATGACCATCTCCACTAATAAAACTTCGTAGTCAAGCCAACCTAAGATAGATTGGAACCAACACCACCTCCATGTGGATACGATACCCGCTTGCCACTAGACCGTGCGCTTGCGGTAAAATTACATTGTTTTGGGAGTACATCCCGACGCGATCAAGTTTTTGGCACCGTTGCCTGGGAGTTGTTTCCCGTTGGGTGCCAATTTATAACTATTACGAAAAATAAAAACATTTGATAAAAATTCGACAAAAAAAATTTTCACCGCCTCCACCATTATTATCATTTCTATATTCTTTTGTGCCACTGATATTTTTATTCAGGCATTTATCTTTGTTGATCAGGTGTTATAGGTGATATTATGTGGACCACAGATTTTGATCAGAGTGCTCAAACGGGAGAATACTTTCTTAATGGGATTCTTGCATACCAGGTTGAAATGCTAGCAAGGATTGAAAAGAGCAACCTTCAATTAGAATGGGTGAAAATGGACATTGAAATGAGTGCGCTCATGCTTAATGTTGCCGGGATTTCCAAAGATATAAGTTTGGCTTCTTCATTTTATAGGCAAGAAGCATCGCCAATCTATTACCACAGCCAGAATGTGCTGTCATTGATCCCACATCCTACGATACAGCTATTGCATATGAAGAGTGGATGGAAAAAGAGGCAGTGGAGGAAGCAGAAATTGAGTCATATGTGCTGCAAGAGGACACATTTCAGAACTTATTGGATGCCATCTTGGAGTCAGTGAGGTTCATCGGTTCAGAGAGTATTACAGCAGGTGATGCATTTGAGCTACGATTTGTAGATTTTGTTATGCACCATGTTTCCGCTGCAGGAACAATTGAGGACGATGTCCATGTCAGTCTTGAGGGGGATAGACTATATTTTCAAATTGTTTGTAAGCCTTCTCCTCTACAAGTAACATCCCCACAAGTTAACACATATGAGCAGCCAGCATCACCATTTCAGAGAGAGCCTACACTGATAATTGATAAGACATCAAAAGAGCATCCTGTCGAGCCAGAGCATATTGATGAGGAGGCCTCACATGCGGAGCCAGAGCATACCATTGAGGAGGCAACACTTTGGGACGAGGATATCTTCATTCGGATAGATCCAGAGTCTTGTCCACCTACAGTTCAGCTTCTGCAGCCACCACTACCTTCCACTGAGGCTGAGCATCCAGCTGAGGAGAATTCACCAGAGCTTACTGCTCCCAATCATGGAGATATTTTTACACATTCCATTTCTGAATCCTGTATTCCATTTGATATTTATTTTGATTCAGATATTTTTGACACGTCGTACCTTTTGCAGCACACATACGATTATGGACCAGAGGTATGCTTGGACGTTTTATAGCTTGACCAACCTGCTGAGGAGGTCCACACATATGATCCGAAGTTACCTGAGCAGCCGAGAGATGGCACTATGGAGATAAATGTCACAGCACAAGAGGATATTGAATTATTTCCAGGGAAATATCGTCCACCACTATTTATTTCATATATTTCTTTAGACGATCCTCTTTGAAATACTTTTATTATGAGGGTAAAATTTTTCCAGCGAACTGATGCATACTATTCTCTGCATTGTATATGTGTAGTCCTTGTAGGAATCCTGGAGGATGCATTGCTTAAGTTCGTTGGTTTTCATGGAGGTATGCATCTGCTGGAGCCACAGAAAGTGTAGTTGGAACAGTTACCTGCACAGCTGAAGATTCTGGATCTACCGTTTGAATCAGGTGATACCAATCCAATAGTGTATCAATAGTGCAAAATTGAATGCTTTCAATAATCTCGAATCCCCTCGACAGCGAGAGGACCGTACAGTTGTTTGCTTTCCTAGTAGATTGAATAAAAATAGAGAAATAAATTCATCCCAATATTGGCAACAATAATCTTTTACACCGAACACCTTTATATGCTATTGATGGCCATCTTCTTCACATTTATATATGTCTCGCTCTTTTGCTCACCACCCATCTAGCACTTCTTTCATGATAAACTTACTTTCTTATTTATTTGACTTGATCATGCTTGGCAAAGTCGTGATTTTATAGATCGAGTCAATGAACGGGATTGTTTGGTTTAGCTTGGGGGAAGGCGCTCTCATGCATCATTGCATGTGCATGTAGTTGCATTAGGATTTCAAGTCATTTATGTCATCATTTTCCATTCACCCCTATATTTATCGTCATTTCTCACAATTATCTTTTATGATCACATTGAGGACAATGTATAGTTTAAGCTTGGGGGTGCATTTCCATGCCATTTAGTTACATTAGTTGCATTTTTACTTTAGTTTTAGGATTTTTCAAATTTTTCAAATTTTTAACACCATATTTTCATTTTTTTCATCTTATTTTCCTTTTGTGTGCGTGTTCATGCATCATAGTGTTTGCCTGTTTTTCTTTTCTTTATTTTTCTTTTCTCTTTTTAGACTAGAAATGATTTTTCCATGATTGCACTTTGTAGCTATGCACGCTCTGCTGAGATTTTCTTTACACACTCACATAGCATTTTTCTTGAGTCTTATATGCTTCAATTTTATATTTATATGATGGATTTCATCTTGAACTCTTAGTTGATTGATATAGAGTTATTTCCTTCAGTATATTACCTTTTCAATATGCTTTTTCATAGCTGAGTTCATTCTTCCACGATATATATTCTCAAAACAGTCAAAAATATTGCATGAATTAATTATGAAAATGAATGAATTATTTGCTTAATTTGTATTATAACTAAGTATGTTTCATGAATGAGTGTGATTCAAAGAAATATGATAACCCATGAAGCTTTAGTATTGATGAGTAGAAACTCTTATGCCAAGCCCATGTCCAGATTCTCTGCTTTTTCCTTTTCTTTTGTATATAGCCAAATAAATGGTCAAGACCATCTTTTAACATTCCATCATGTTTACATGCGTTTGCAAAAACCCCAAAAAAATAATAATATAGAAATCAACAAAATTCGTAAATAAAATGTCTTTGGTGTTCCTTGTAATCTAATGCCCTAAGATCGCCTGATCTGTGATGCATAGACCGCTCCTTACACTCCATTGCGTTTATGCAAGTTTGCAAGACAAAAAGCCAAAAAATAGCCAACAGTATAAAAACAAAAAAAATTCCATATCCTTATCTCCATTTCTATTTAGAATAAAGACATAGGCAGAGTTGAAGTTTTTCTAGGATTGGTGAAAATGTCTAGTGTGGTGATCTCCTAACTTCAATCGAATTCATTATCTCATTTCATGAAAAACAAATTTATATCTTGCATGCTTGGTATTTGATCAAGATACATTTACGCTGGAAAGAGAATCCGTTGTGGAGTTTGAATTTAAATTTTATGGATTGAGTATATTGTATAGTAGGCTATGATAGGATTTCTTCTCTAATTTCATGTTGATGTTGAGTTCTCTATACTTTATTGAAAAACCATGATATATGCATGATGCTAGACAAAAATGCTATGTGAGGATGTGCATGCTTATTTATTGCTCAATTGATGTTGTGTGTGCTACATGAGATGAGGAAAAGATCTTGTCACACCTACTTTTTGCTTTCTTTTATTTTTATTATTTTTATTCTCTGGTTTGCTCCTTGCTAGTCTTCCTCGAGGACGAGTCAGAGGTAAGCTTGGGGATTTTGATATGCATGTATTTTACACATTTATCCTCATACATTCATATCGTGTTTCACCCTCCAAATACCAATTTTATATGCTTTTCGATTAATATTTGGAACTTTTCACTTTCGGAGCGTTTATGTTGATTTCAGGGAATTTGGAGCGAATTGGAGCGATACGGTGCAATCTGGAGATGAAGCCATGATTGATGATGCAAGAGCAGAAAGAATACCTTTCGATATGAGTTCTGAGCACCAAAAGACAAGGAAGAAAGATCTATGAAAGTTGGAGCAAAAAAGAAGAAGAAACAAAGCTAGAACGCATTAAATGTCAAAGATTTACGCACTACATCCACCTTGTTTTGATTTTTGCTATCATTCCAGAGGCCATCTCAACCTGGAGAAATTTTTTTGGTCATAGTAGACTTCATCACAGTTCCAACGCCGCCAAGGACGCACCAAATGGAGGTCGGATGAATTTTCTAGAATTTCTGCAAGATTGGGTAGCAGTGCTGGAATTTCTGTATCAGTGTCACTCGACCGAGTGAGATCCCACTCGGCCGAGTGACCAGAAAAAAACAGAATGCTGATTTTTGCAGTTTCTGCACGAGATCCCACACGACTGAGTGACATTTTCACTCGGCCGAGTGCGCTGGCGGCCAGAAATCCGAAAATCTGTTACAACTAGGGTTTTGGATATTCTGGTCCATTTTTTCTTAGGGTTTTGGGGCACGTCTAAATACAAATTTATAGCTGTCATAGAGGGGAGTTCCTATTATTTTTCTTGGAGACTTTTTAGAGATTAGGCCATGTCCTAGGCCCCCTCTTGGATCTAAAAGCTTGTATTTGGATTGCAATTCTTCATGAAAGCTAAGTATCTTTGTTATTTGCTATTTGAATCATTGATTTAATATCTTTTTATATGCAAGCAATGTTTCTTATTGATTTATATATCATTATTGATATGCTTGATTGATCTTTTTTAGGGAAAGGGATGAACCCTATGGATTTAGGGTTTGATATGTGAAATTTATTGAAAATCCATGTTGCTAAACTTGTTAAAGGGTTAGATCTTGATTATTTCACTACGGATAGATTTCTCTTGGATCTTGAGAGCTCGACAGAGGATCTTGATCTAAGGAAAGCCCTAGATATTCGATTTAGGATTACAATCGAAATTTCCGAGACTTGGTGCGCGACAGCGACCAAAGCTATCATTTTTATTATTTTCCTATACTCTTATTTGTTGCACGACGGTGAATAAGTACGACCTATCACGATCTAGATCCGAACTCAAGTTGCACGCATCGAGCTTGAGTTGGGATTGGACATAATTACCGATCTTAATGCTAGTGGTCTGGACTAGGCTTGCGCAACAGCGAGGCTCTAGTTTAGATTGCTATAGACTTGTATAGCGCGAAATCGTGTGCTGGTTCTCCAATTAGTTGCGGCAAGTTCACCTTGAACCAAATTTAATTTCATGCTAATTCATAACTCACATTGATGACTTGAAATCTATAGTTCGAATTCCCTAGTCATAGACATTTTTATTGATTGAATTTACAACCGAAATATTTATGATCGACACCGACATCCATCACCATTGCCATTACATCATACCATAAACATCTCCACTAATAAACCTTCGTAGCCAAGCCAACTTAAGATAGACTGGAACTAATACCATCTCCTTGTGGATACGATACCTGCTTGCCACTAGACAGTGCGCTTGTGGTAAAACTACATTGTTTTGGGAGTAAATCCCGATGCGATCACTTACGGCTGACGACGAGGGCCATCCGGTTGCAAGGGGAGAGGCCCCTTTGGCTTATGGCCAACAAAGATCGAGGGTCATTCAGTGGTAAGGAATTGGCCCCTCAGCATACGGCTGATGACGATGGTCGTTCGGTTGCAAGGGGCGAGGCCCATTCGGTTTACGACCGACGACGATCGAGGTTCATTCAATGGCGAGGGATTGGCCCATTGACTTATGGCTTACGATGAGTGTCGTTCGGTTGTGAGGCACGAGGCCCCTTCGTCTTACGGCTGACAAAGATCGATGGTCGTTCAGTGGCGAGGGATTGGCCCCTCGGCTTACGGCTGACGATGAGGGCCGTTCAATTGCAAGGGGTGAGGCCCCTTCGTCTTATGACCGAGGACAATCGAGAGTCATTTAGTGGCTAAGGATTGGCCCATTGGCTTATGGCTGACGACAAGGGTCGTTCGGTTGTAAGGGGTGAGGCCTCTTTGGCTTACGACCGACGACGATCGAGGGCCTTCGGCTTACAGCTGACGACGATGGTCATTCAGTTGCGAGGATTGAGGCCTCTTTGGCTTTCGACCGACGATGATCGAGGGTCGTTCAGTGGCGAGGGATTGTCCATCGGGTTACGGCTGACAACGAGGGTCGTTTGATTACAAGGGGCGAGGCCCCTTTGACTTACGTTCGACAACGATCGAGGGTCGTTCAATGGTGAGGGATTGGCCCCTTAGCTTACAGCTGACGACGAGGGTCATTCGGTTGTGAGGGTAAGACCCCATCGTCCTACGGCCGACGACGATCGAGGGTCGTTCAGTGACGAGGGATTGGCCCCTCGGCTTACGGCTGATGACAAGGGTCATTCGGTTGTGAGAAGCGAGGCCCCTTTAGCTTATGACCGACGACGATCGAGGGTCCTGCCATGTGGAGGGATTGGCTCCTCGGCTTACGGCTAACGATTGCGAGGGGCGAGGCCCCTTCGGCTTACGACCGATGACGATCGTTTGCTACGACAGGAAGATGGTTAACCTTGTATTTGTTATGAACTTACATAAAAGAAATACATAGGTCAATCCTGACCATCACAATTTATCATGTCCTGCTAGTACGATCACTGATAGTAATTTTGCAAGTGCTCGGCATTCCAAGGATGAGGAAGCTCCTTATCTTCCTGTGTGGAGAGTCGATAGGTTGCTGGTCTGAGGACATCGATCACCTTGTAGGGACCTTCCCACTTTGCAGCAAGATTTTCTTGCTTGACGATCTCAGGGGAGAAAAGGGCCTTCTGCAATACAAGGTCGTCTAAGTGGAAGCTGTGTTATCGAACTTTTGAGTTGAAGTAGCAGGTCATGCGTCCCTTCTGCTCGATAAGGGTGGTCAGAGCATGTTCTCAAATCTCATCAAGCAGTCAAAATTGAGCTCGAGTCCTTCTGAGTTTCCCTCCTCATCGAAGTAATAGAGACGAAGCGGATAATTCTTGACCTTAACTTGCACGACTGCTTCACAACTATAGGCGAACATGAAAGGAGTTTCCCCTGTTGAGGCTTTATGAGTCGTCATGTATGCATATTGTAACGGTCACGTTCCGACCGTCCGTATTTTAGCGCATAACCGTGTTCCAAGTGCGTTTTGTGTATTTGTTTTTATTATTGTATTTTCGTAGTTCGACCGCATGACCGGACCCCGTATTCACGACCCTCTCAGAGGTGCGATCACGCCGGTATTTTCCTCATAATTATTGGACATCAACGGAACAACCTACTTATTTAATTACGAATTCATATAATGATTTCCTATTATTACAATTTGAGAAGATGTACATTTGTAAGCTAATTATTATTATATGCTTTAAATTAAGAGGTCTGTGCGTGTGGCATAATTTCCTTAGTTAAAAACAAATGGGGGAAAAGATTTAAACAACAAAAATCAAATCCTAACTCCCCCTACACACTCTCTCTTATCACTTCCTACGTGACTGCCCCACTCTCCGTAACAGATCCCACGTACTGTCACCCACATCCCCAATCCTGTTTCCCGTGATACACAAATTAGAAACCCTACACTACGAACTAGGCTTCACATGGTTATATAAAACCAACAAACAGTTCCTCAGACTTTCACTTTTGCGCTTTGTTCCCTGGCTTTCAACCTAGAGAAACTCACCCCTCCCCAAGCTTGTTCTCCACGAGAGGGCCAAATCCCCACAAGTCGCAGCCATCAAGATCGCCCAGTTCCCCTCCGGCACCCACGAACGGCCACACGCCCCCTTCCTTCTCCAAAGCCCAGACCGCGCCTCCGACCACCTTACGCACACACCGCCATCTCCTCCGCCATGATCCCAACGCCACTCGCCATCGCCTTGCACCCTGACCCTCAACCTCCACCGTCTTCTCCGACCCAGACCCACGGCTATCCCCTGCCGTCATCTCCCTCGACGCCGTACAACCACTTCAGCCAAAAGACGGAAACTCTGTGCACAAAGTGATAAATCAGTGAATCGTGAAATAGTGTTTTCGTAGTTTCGCTACGACATGCATGTTTGTTTCATCATGTCATTTTAATTGTTGCAATTTTTATATGTCATGTCATATCATTATGTAGAACTGATAGTCGCTTTACTTTAATTTAAATCTTTGCACAAAAGTCCTCCGCTTCCTTTTTAGGAGACTTTTGCTGACATGTGCCCTCTTTTCTTTGGGTGTCACATGTCAAGTTCTGAGTTAGAGGTAGCTACAGAGGGCGAGCAGTTTACAGACGTTGAGTTCGAGGTACCGGTGGAGACCGAGTTCGAGGACACTGGTGACCAGTCATAGACTCACCTGGAGTCTCCCCTTAGTTGTGGCTTTTTAGTAGTTGCTATTATATTTCGGTGCGTAGCACCTGACTCTCTTTGTTTTTGTTTCGGCCATGTCTTAGGCCTTTTGTTTCAGACGATGTACTTCTTTTGTGACTTTACTCTGTGATGTTGGAATATTATTGGATGTTGTTAGTGGATAATTCTATGTCTGCTCTTATATATCATTGTTGTTGTTTCGTCGCAATGCAAGGAACTGTCATTTTTATTGTATATGGACGCTTATCAGACTTGCAGCTTCACAGCTCCAAGTCTGAGCGGACCTTCTCATGTCTCGCCTTCCATACTTGGGAAGCGGGGCGTGACAGGTTTTAGTGGTGGCCCATGCAGGTCCTTTTCTTGCATCTGCGAAATATCGGAACAATAATAATGATAAACAACATCCAATTAATTATTTCTAACATTTGAGTCATGATTAAGTCTAATCTGAACATTTCATTGTCTTAGATGGCCGGTAGACGTGTTATTCGAGGAGCTGGTGGTGGACCTGGAGCTGGTGGTGGAGCAGGACGTGTTGAGGATGCTAATAGAGAACCCACCACGGCTGAGATGATGAGGATGATGCATCAGATGATGCAAGTTCAGCAGGGCATGCTTCAGAGTGCCCCTCGCTTCGAGCCGGGAGCGAAGCAGTTTCGGGAGCTGGGCCCGACTTATTTCACTGGGACAGAAGGACCATTAGCTGCGGACGAGTGGATGAAGAACACAGAAGAAAATTTGCTTCTCTCAAAGGTTAACCCGACTAGATGGGTTGACTTGGTGAAGAAGCAACTGAAGGATAATGCCCGCAGCTGGTGGGAGTCAGAGGAGCAGATGCTAGAGAAACCGATTTCCTGGGACACTTTCAAGGCGAGATTTGATGAGGAGTATTTCCCTTGAGCTGCGAGGAGGGAGCTGATGCAACAGTTTATCAGTCTGAAGCAGGGAAATCTGACGGTGGATCATTACCACCAGGAGTTTACTAGATTGTGTCGCTTTGCATCGAAGATGGTGGAGACCGCTGAAGATCGAGCTCAGAGATTCTTGCAGGGTTTATCTTGGGAGCTGCAAAGTTTGATGTCCTCTTCGGACTTAGACTCTTACCAGAAGTTGCTGATAGCTGCCAAGAGGCAGGAGATGATTGGCAATCAGAAGAGGGGACATTATTCAGGTGCAGGGACGAGGCCTATGGAGCAGGCCAGAGCTATGGTTAGGCCAGTGATGAGGCCTAATCAGTCCGTACAGTTCAAGAGGTCAGGTGGGCCTATTCAAAAGACGTGCAATCATTGCGGCATGACTGTTCACGTGAAGGACCAGTGCAGGAGGCTTCTGGGCTAGTGTTTGATTTATGGCGATGCTTCGCATACCTTGAGGGATTGCTCGAGTGTTAATCAGCTGTGGAAGGCACCAGTCGGAGTTCAGCAGTAGAGAGCTCCAATAGCTGCTGGACATGGAGCACCTCTCATTCTCCAGAAGCAGGCTTTTCAGCAGGTCGTTCAGCCTAAGAGGCAAGCTTTCACGATGACAACAGTGGAGGCCGAGGCTGAGGATGACGTTATTGCAGGTAATTCTCAGACTAGTCTTTACTTTTCTTTAGTTGATTTTGCATGTTAGATTAGAACTTATTTGCTAGAATAGGTTTTGATTGCTAGTTGCTTGTTAGGTGTTATTCTTGTTTGTGCTTGTCCCACCCGAGTTCTTTTCGACTCCGGTGCATCCATGTGTATCTTATCCCGGAGATTCGTGGAAAAGCACTCTCTGTCGACTTCCCCTCTTTCCAAGAGTTGGGATATCGCTACAGGGAATGGTGTGATCTCAGTGTCCCTTGGATGTCAATCTTGTCCATTGGTAGTTTGTGGACTCGAGCTCTACGCCGATTTTATAGTCCATGACATTACCAACTATGACGTTGTTCTTGGGATGGGCTGGCTTAGTTGCTTCTACGCTACGATCGACTGTCGACGGAAGAAGGTGGTGTTCGAGATTCCTGGTTATCTGACCTTCGAGTTCAGTAACGGGAAGCAGTTCGCTTGGGCCTGCCAGATTTCGGGCCAAGCCAGTGGTTGAGCTTGTGGCTATGCAGATGGAGGCGACTAGACCAGCTGTGGTAAGAAATTTCGATGATGTCTTCCCCGAGGAGTTGTCAGGATTTCCGCCCGATCGAGCTCTTGAGTTCTCAATTGATCTTATTCCGGGAGCGCAGCCCATTTCGAAAGTAACATATCGTATGGCTCCAGCAGAGTTAGAGGAGCTACGTAAACAGTTGGATGAGCTTTTGCAGAAGGGATATATCCATCCGAGTGTATCTCCGTGGGGAGCACCTGTTCTATTGGTGAAAAAGAAAGATGGTTCGCATCGGATGTGTGTGGACTACAGAGAATTGAATGCTGTCACCATCAAGAATAAGTATCCGTTGCCACGGATAGACGACATTTTTGATCAGCTTGGAGGGTCGAGAGTATTCTCTAAATTGGATCTCAGGAGCGGATATCACCAGTTGAGGGTGAAGAAGGAAGATGTGCCGAAGACAGCATTCAGAATGAAGTATGGACACTACGAGTTCGTGGTTATGCCTTTCGGTGTGACCAACGAGCCCGCAGTTTTCATGAACCTAATGAATTTGATATTTTATGACTTCTTAGATAAGTTTGTCGTTATCTTTATTGACGACATCTTGATCTATTCAAAGTCGGAGGAAGAGCATGCATCGCACTTGAGGACAGTATTGGAAATTTTGAGGAAGCATCGTTTATAAGCGAAGTATTCCAAGTGCGAGTTCTGGCTTGATAGGGTTGCTTTTCTTGGACACGTGGTGTCAGGAGATGGAATATCAGTGGATCCTGAGAAGATTAAGGCTATTAGAGAGTGGCCTGTTCCGCAGTCAGCATCTGAGATCCGGAGTTTCCTTAGGCTTGCAGGTTATTATCGGCGTTTCATTAAGGACTTTTCTCGGATTGCTGAGCCGATGACTAGACTGAAGAGGAAGGATGTATCTTTCGTCTGGTCCGCCGATTGTGAGGAGGCCTTTTCTATTCTGAAGGAGAGATTGACGACTGCCCCGTTCTTGCTGTGCCTGATCGGAGTGGAGGTTTCGAGATCTTTTGCGATGCTTCTGGCAAAGGTCTCGGTTGTGTTTTGCATCAGCATGGACATGTGGTCGCGTATGCTTCTCTGCAGCTTAAGGCTAATGAGAAGAATTATCCGACACATGATTTGGAGTTGGCTGCAGTCGTATTTGCGCTCAAGATTTGGAGGCACTTCTTGTTGAGTGAGAAGGTGAAGATCTTCACTGATCACAAAAGCTTGAAGTATATCTTCACGCAGAAGGAGCTCAACATGCGACATCGTCGATAGTTGGAGCTCATGGCAGATTATGAGATCGACTTGCAGTACCATCCTGGCAAGGTGAATGTGGTTCCTGATGCTCTGAGCAGACTACCAGCGGTGATGATGTTGACTTTACAGTGGAGGTTGCAGTAGGATTTCTACGAGTCTGGTATTGAGATTGTACTTACTGGAGAGGCTTCGTCGTTAATGTGTATACAGATACAGTCGATGATCGTGGATCGGATCAAGGCAGGTCAGTCTGGAGATCTGAAGTTGAAGAGGATCCGTGAGCAGGTAGAAGCTGGTCTGCGGACTGATTTTCTGATTCATCAGGATGGCTCGCTGAGGTATGGAGCCAGAGTTTGTGTGCCAGCTGGAGATATCAGAGAGGAGTTGCCTGTTGAGGCACATAGCTCGCAGTATTCTGTACATCCTGGAGGCACCAAGATGTACAAGGATCTTCGCCTGAACTATTGGTGGCTTGGCGTGAAGCGGAGTGTGGCTCGGAGCGTAGCCAAGTGTTTGGTATGCCAGCAGGTTAAGGCGGAGCATCAGCGTACGGCTGGGTTGCTACAACCGCTTCCGATTCCAGAGTGGAAGTGGCAAAACATCACTATGGATTTCGTGACTGGACTACCTCGGAGTCCGAAGCAAAATGACGTGATTTGGGTGATCGTAGACCGATTGACCAAATCCGCGCACTTTATTCCCTTCCGAGTAGGACAGTCCACTGAGACGCTAGCGAGGAGATATATGGAGGTAAATCTTTTTACTCTCCGTTTTTATTTCTTTTCCCTAGTTTAGATAGTGATGTAACGTAAATCGTGCAGGAGATCGTGCGACTTCACGGAGTCCCCGTGAGTATCGTGTCAGACAGAGACATGAGATTCACATCTCAGTTTTGGCAAAGTCTGTAGAAGAGCTTGGGTACGAGTCTGAGTTTCAGTACCGCCTACCACCCGCAGACGGATGGCCAGTCCGAGAGGACGATTCAAATTTTGGAGGACATGCTGAGAGCGTGCATGTTAGACTTCAAGGGATCTTGGGAGGATCATCTTCATTATGTGGAGTTTGCCTACAATAACAGCTACCAGGCGAGTACTGGCATGTCGCCATTCACCGCGCTATACGGGAAGAAATGTCGATCGCCACTGAGTTGGGACGACATTGGAGACCGGGAGCTGTTAGGACCAGAGATGATCGTGGAGGCATTGGATGTTGTGAGGAAGATCCGGGAGAAGCTGAGGATTGCGCAGGACCGTTTCAAGCATTGGGCAGATGCTAAACGGCGACCATTGGAGTTTCAGCCTGGAGACCATGTCTTTCTCAAGATCTCTCCGAATCGAGGTGTCATCCGGTTTGGAAGAAGAGGCAAGCTGAGTCCAAGGTATATTGGGCCGTTTGACGTCCTGGAGAGAGTTGGAGCTGTGGCTTATCGCTTGGCGTTGCCGCCGTCACTGGAGGGAGTTCATGACGTGTTTCATGGATCTCAGTTACGTCGATACGTTAGTGATCCGTCTCATGCTGTGGATTTCTCGGAGATCACGGTTCGTCCGGATCTGACTTATGATCAGCAGCCGGTTGAGATTCTGGATCGATGGGAGAAGCAATTAAGGAATAAGAACGTTAACCTGGTTAGAGTACAGTGGCGTCATGGTTCACCTAGGGAGTCCACCTGGGAGCGCGAGGAAGAGATGAGAGAGCGCTACCCGCATTTGTTTTCCTGAGCCGTAGTTGATGTAGATTCCGAGGACGGAATCTTTTCTTAAGGTGGGTAGGATGTAACGGTCACGTTCCGATCGTCCGTATTTTAGCGCTTAGCCGTGTTCCGAGTGCGTTTTGTGTATTTGTTTTTATTATTGTATTTCCGTAGTTCGACCGCGTGACCGGACCCCGTATTCATGACCCTCTCAGAGGCGAGATCGCCCCGGTATTTTCCTCATAATTTTTGGACCTCAACGGAACAACCTGCTTATTTCATTACGAATTCATATAATGATTTCCTATTATTAAAATTTGAGAAGTTGTACATTTGTAAGCTAATTATTATTATATGCTTTAAATTAAGAAGTCTGTGTGTGTGTGTGGCATAATTTCCTTAGTTAAAAAACAAATGGGGGAAAAGATTTAAACAGCAAAAATCAAATCCTAACTCCCCCTACACACTCTCTCTTATCACTTCCTACGTGACTGCCCAACTCTCCGTAACAGATCCCACGTACTGTCACCCACATCCCCAATCTTGTTTCCCGTGATACACAAATTAGAAACCCTACACTACGAACTAGGCTTCACATGGTTATATAAAACCAACAAACAGTTCCTCAGACTTTCACTTTTGCGCTTTGTTCCCTGGCTTTCAACCTAGAGAAACTCACCCCTCCCCAAGCTTGTTCTCCACGAGAGGGCCAAATCCCCACAAGTCGCAGCCATCAAGACCGCCCAGTTCCCCTCTGGCACCCACGAATGGCCACACGCCCCCTTCCTTCTCCAAAGCCCAGACCGCGCCTCCGACCACCTTACGCACACACCGCCATCTCCTCCGCCACGATCCCAACCCCACTCGCCATCGCCTTGCGCCCTGACCCTCAACCTCCACCGTCTTCTCCGACCCAGACCCACGGCTATCCCCTGCCGTCATCTCCCTCGACGCCGTACAGCCACTTCAGCCAAAAGACAGAAACTCTGTGCACAAAGTGATAAATCAGTGAATCGTGAAATAGTGTTTTCGTAGTTTCGCTACGACATGCATGTTTGTTTCATCATGTCATTTTAATTGTTGCACTTTTTATATGTCATGTCATATCATTATGTAGAACTGCTAGTCGCTTTACTTTAATTTAAATCTTTGCACAAAAGTCATCCGCTTCCTTTTTGGGAGACTTTTGCTGACATGTGTCCTCTTCTCTTTGGATGTCACATGTCAGGTTCTGAGTTAGAGGTAGCTACAGAGGGCGAGCAGTTTACAGACGTTGAGTTCGAGGTACCGGTGGAGACCGAGTTCGAGGACACTGGTGACCAGTCCTAGACTCACCTGGAGTCTCCCCTTAGTTGTCGCTTTTTAGTAGTTGCTGTTAGATTTCGGTGCGTAGCACCTGACTCTCTTTGTTTTTGTTTCGGCCATGTCTTAGGCCTTTTGTTTCAGACGATGTACTTCTTTTGTGACTTTACTCTGTGATGTTGGAATATTATTGGATGTTGTTAGTGGATAATTCTATGTCTGCTCTTATATATCATTGTTGTTGTTTCGTCGCAATGCAAGGACCTGTCATTTTTATTGTATATGGACGCTTATCAGACTTGCAGCTTCACAGCTCCAAGTCTGAGCAGACTTTCACTTTTGCGCTTTGTTCCCTGGCTTTCAACCTAGAGAAACTCACCCAGCTCCAAGCTTGTTCTACACGAGAGGGCCAAATCCCCATAAGTCGCAGCCATCAAGACCGCCCAGTTCCCCTCCGGCACCCACGAACGGCCACACGCCCCCTTCCTTCTCAAAATGTAACGGCCGGTACTCACTATTCGTTGTACCGCTGTGCGTATAGCAATTTCGAATACCTGGTTGGTTTTGTTGCTTTGTATGTGAGTTGTGTTGTTGAGTCGATAGGGCCGTAGCACCTTGATTGCATCCTTAGCAAGCCAACCCCCGACGTGTGCTTAACTCGAGATTACTGTCGCCTTTGGACCTCGTATCCTTTGTACGCGTATCTTACTTGAAGTTCGCGTATTTTCTTAGCCTTACCTTTCACCCGGACACTATCGTGTGATATTCCGTTGTGACCCTCTCAGAGAGTGTTAAGTCGTGGAATTATTTAGGAACGACATTTCACGGGTCGTTCTCCCACAATTTGGCTTTGTTTGCAGAGACGTCATGATTTTCACTTTTGACGTGAGGCGTTTCTATTTTTAGTTTTGTCTCCCAACGTCGAACTTGTGATCCGTCTTCTTAGTTCCATTTCTCTCATCGACACGGTTGCCCCAGTATTTTTTTCATAATTTTAGGGCTCCGTTTATCCTACATTCAATATTCACCCCAATCTATTATATTTAAACCTTAGCCCACTTATTTGACTTTGGCCGAACCCAATTAATAGACGAGCGCACGCATCCAACTTGGCAAACCCCACACAGCAGATGATTGAGTTTAAAAACCTTTAAAGAGAGAGAGAGAGGAAGAAACATATAAGACCTAGGCATGCTCACGTGCCACTTTTGAACCCCACCTACTGTTATATATAGATTTACAACCCTATAGGCTACAACCCTACTTTTATTATTTTATAACCCTAAGTCCAGCCCTAGTCTTTATAAGCTCAGCAGCCTAGGGCTTGTGTTTGCAACCCACGCAACGTTTCATCTACACGCAACGAGAGCCGCCGCCCCCATCTTTCATTTCCGTGCACAGCACCCTAGCCCGCGCCCCGACCTTGCTCACTGATCTCCGACCCTCGCGCGGCGGCCTCCCTCTCCCCTCCGCCGCCGGACACTTCCTCCACCTCCCACGCCGGCGTTCCACCGTATTTCCTCTCCAGCGGCACACAGCAGCGGCGCGGTCTTGTCGCTGCCCCCACGGCGGCCACCGCCGCCGACCGGCCCTCTCGCCTTCCCCGACGACTCTCCGCCCTCAGGCCGCCGTATCCTCGCCGCTAGCCACCGGAAAAGCCCCGACTTTGTCGTCCTTTTGTAGCAGCAACCACAGCAGCGAACAGCAGCGGCTGTCGCCGCCGCCGCCACCGCGCCGCCCCAACCTCGCCGTGAGTCCCTCTGACCCTGTCGTCGCCTCCAGTCACGCAGCCACCCTCTCGTTCACCTGCAACCACAACAGTTGAAGCCCATATTAAGGTTAGTTGGTAATATATGTTAGGGTTAGTTAAAATATGTTAGAGTTTATATTATTAGGATGATGTTAGTAGCATGATTAGAGTTTATATTATTAAGGTTAGTTGGTAATCTAGGTCATCTGTAGAGTAGTTACTGTTAGTAGCATGATGTTAAGTTTTTAATATTGGGATGAGTTGGTTTGCAGTTGTTAGTTTTTTTTAAATAAAAAAAGATGGCCTTGTTATTATTAGTTCACTGTATATATCTTTATATATATATTTATGATGGTCTAAATAATGGCTTGTTACCTGTTTATAACTAGTTGCCTAGGTTGAGTTACCAGATAAGTTGGGGACTGTTTTTCCCCTAAGTGAACTGTAAACGTTTTTGGGTTATGAGTAATTATAATTTAAGTTGTTGGTTATGCGTAGTAGCCCACTTTTAAAACCTGTTAATAACTTGTAGCAGTATTCTTAGTTAGTGAGCTTAGTTATAAGTTATATTAACCTAGATTTTCTAATTATAATTGTTGTTTAATTGTTGTGTTAGCAATGAGACGATATTATCATGTTAATAATATATGTGATCATTAATACTGATGTGTCACTCCTTGGAATAGAGAACCTAATTAAAATTGAGTTATTAGACGCCCAGGTTACCTAATAATTTTTTTGTTCTGTCGTAACAAACTCATTCGTGCTTGTGATTTTATCACAGAGTATCCGTCTTCTTATACCGTACGCACTACAGGAATCCAACCCGTGACGTCGCTACCCGACGTCAGAGTAGCCCTCGCGTCGTGTTGAGGTAAGTTCTGCCCCGTAGAAATCACCATTTGCCTGTTAAATAACTAAAATTGGTAATTCCTATTTGGTTGTGTTTCACTAATCAAGATAAATTAATTGAGATGTAGGCTGGACTGTGATCTGAGCACGTAGGTGATTTGGACTCAGGTTGAACATGATTTCATCTTGGTTGTGCAGGCAAGTGAAACTTGCCAACCTTTGCTTTAGGCCGTGTTTTAGGCCACTTCCTTGTTTTTAGCGTAAAAGAGACTAGACAGTGAAATGATAGCTGTCTAGGTGCAACTTTAAGATCTAGCTTGACAACGAAGCTAGATCTGTCACCCTGCCATGTCATTCATGCATTGTTGCCTGCCACGTTTAAATTCCTTATCTGTACGCACTTAAACTATTATCTGCCATGCATTGCATCTTACATGTCATCCAAGTTGAATGTTGCATTCGTAGCACACGCTACAATACTTGTACTTCCTATGCCTAGGTGCACCCTTATGCCATATTGAAAAACACTTCCTGGCTCGTGATCCAGAAGCGGATTTCATGTGTTGGTCAAAAGCCAATGCCCGATACACGTGGAGGGGTAGAGATAAGCGATCACTTGAGCTTAGGAGTTGGCCCGCGCAGCCACTCTAGCCAAAAGGCGTAATCTCTGTGCACGACGTGCTTACTAGACTTGTCCTTGTTCTTGTGTTTGTTCCTGCAAAACTTGATAACCATGCCATGTTTTAAATGCCAATTGCCATGACATGCTTGTACTTTACTTTACTTGTTGCACTCGTGCTATATCTGCCATGTCATTGCATCATGCTAGAACTGCTAGGTTACTTTACCTTTACTTTCAGTTTCCTTGCACAAGTCTCTTGTAGACTTACTGACATGTGCCCCTTGCTCTTTTGGGTGTCACATGTTAGACCCTGAGCCAGAGACCGTAGCTGAGGACGAGGTGTTTGCTGACTCTGAGCCGGAGCCTACGTTTGACGAGGAGTTGGTGGACACCGGTGACCAGTCTTAGAGACTGTTCTGAGTTGCTTTGCTTTAGGTTGCTGTTAGTTGTCGACACGTAGCACCATTACTTTGTTTTCTGTACGTTGTACTTTTGTTGGCCATGCTGGGGCCTTTTTAGACTCTTTTCTTTTAGCCTGGTGGCTTTTTCTGCGATGTTGGAACTTATTTTTATGGATATTCTGAGATTTCTTTTTGTCTCATTTCCTTTATTATTATCTTTGTTTCGTATCGCAATTGCAAGGACCTGCCATTTAAAGTTAATTAACGCTTATCGGACTTGCAGCTTTGCAGCTTCAAGTCTGAGCGGACCTACTCATGCATCGCCTGCATATTTTTGGGAAGCGGGGCGTGACACCAAAGCCCAGACCGTGCCTCCGACCACCTTACGCACACACCGCCATCTCCTCCGCCACAATCCCAACCCCACTCACCATCACCTTGCGCCCTGACCCTCAACCTCCACCGTCTTCTCCGACCCAGACCCACGGCTATCCCCTGCCGTCATCTCCCTCGACGCCGTACAGCCACTTCAGCCAAAAGACAGAAACTCTGTGCACAAAGTGATAAATCAGTGAATCGTGAAATAGTGTTTTCGTAGTTTCGCTACGACATGCATGTTTGTTTCATCATGTCATTTTAATTGTTGCACTTTTTATATGTCATGTCATATCATTATGTAGAACTGCTAGTCGCTTTATTTTAATGTAAATCTTTGCACAAAAGTCCTCCGCTTCCTTTTTGGGAGTCTTTTGCTGACATGTGCCCTCTTCTCTTTGGGTGTCACATGTCAGGTTCTGAGTTAGAGGTAGCTACAGAGGGCAAGCAGTTTACAGACGTTGAGTTCGAGGTACCCATGGAGACCGAGTTCGAGGATACTGGTGACCAGTCCTAGACTCACCTGGAGTCTCCCCTTAGTTGTCGCTTTTTAGTAATTGCTGTTAGATTTCGGTGCGTAGCACCTGACTCGCTTTGTTTTTGTTTCGGCCATGTCTTAGGCCTTTTGTTTCAGACGATGTACTTCTTTTGTGACTTTACTCTGTGATGTTGGAATATTATTGGATGTTGTTAGTGGATAATTCTATGTCTGCTCTTATATATCATTGTTGTTGTTTCGTCGCAATGCAAGGACCTGTCATTTTTATTGTATGTGGACCCTTATCAGACTTGCAGCTTCACAGCTCCAAGTTTGAGCGGACCTTCTCATGTCTCGCCTTCCATACTTGGGAAGCGGGGCATGACACATATAACATACCGAGGAGTTCCTCGGGCCAAGTTCCCTTGGCATCCAATACTCTCTTCCTCGGGAGCTCAAGGATGCATTTGTTGACAGCTTTCTCTAGACCAGTGGTCTGTGGGTGGGCCACCGAAGCAAAGTGCAGCTTGATCTTTAACTCAGAGCAGAAATTTCTGAACATGGTACTGTCAAATTGTGTCCCGTTGTCCGTTATGATGGATTGAGTGATGCCGAAACGATGATCGATTTCCATATGAAGCTTTGATCGCTCCTTATTTTACACCTTTTTTTCTGCATGTTTTCATGTCATTTCGATCGCCCATATTGCATTTTCCACGATTATTCGACGATATCACGTTTCTTTTCACTATTTCTTGTTTTTGTCGTATTTCAGGAGATATGAAGCGATCTGGAGTAAAATGAGATCAAGGAACTTTCGCGTACACCGGAGCGTCGTCCACATCTTATTTGAGGAGTTAACAGCGCTAGAGGATGAGCGGAAGAGGAAGAAATTCAATAGAATCGATGAGGAGGCGAGGAGGAGAAGAAAAGAGCCCAGAAGCAGCTTACTTGGCCGAACAGAGTATCCATTCGGTCAAGTAACAAGCTGCGTTCGGCCGAGTGAAACGAATACGCACAACAAAACTTCAAAGTTTTCTCAGCCGAGCAAGGAAGTCTGCTCGGCCGAGTGAGAAAGCTCACTCGCCCAAGTAGAACAGGGGATTTTCAATCGAGAAAGGGCCAAGTTACTGGAAAATTTTGAGAAGCCTACTCGGCCGAGCACGATTGCTTACTCGGTCGAGTAAAGAAGCCTACTCGCCTGAGTCAGTCAGAGAGACAGACCCCCGAAACCCCCAGATTCTCTGTTTTATTATTGGGTCTGTCACTCGGCCGAGTGACATTGTTACTCCGCCGAGTGACGCATTCCGACTGCTACACAGATTGTGAATTCTGGGCTGCGCAGGTGCAATTCTGTCAGGATTTTTGGACGATTTTGCTTGTATTTAAACCTAGTTTTATCCCTAGTTTTAGGAAAGACTTCTATTATTTTTTGACGGCTATTCTTTTGTGAAATCTCGGCTGGAGATCATAGGCGACAATTTTGGTTTGTTCTTTCTTGCTAAAAATCTTATTTTTATGAATTGTCTCTTCTTTGCAATGAATTGTGCTATGATCTATTACTTTATTTCTGAGGTTTCCATGATGATTTGTGAGTAGTTTATTCATTCTAGGGCATGGGGATGAACCATATGTACCCGATCTTTGAATTGTGATGAATGAATAGAATTGTTGCTAAGATTGAAGAAAGGTTAGGTTTTAATCGATTTATTGCGAGTAGCTAGGAATTTCCTTCGATTGGGATATGCAAGAGATTGGATCTCAATTGATGGGAAGGCCTAGATATTTGACTTAGGTTTATAATCGAAATTCTCTAGATTTGGTTTGCAAGAGATTGGACCAAAGCTAGGATTTTTATTATAAATCTATACTAATATTCATTTGCAAGAGATTGGACGAATACGAACTATCATAACCTAGGTCGTAGCTCGAGTTTGCACGAGAGTGGATTCGAGTTACGATTGGACGATGATGTCGATCTTCACGCTAGTGGCTTAGTTTAGGATTTGCACGAGAGTGGTCCCTAATCTAGGTTGCTATAGACCGGCAATAGCGCGAGAGCGTGAGCTTGGTTCTATATTAAGTTGCGACTAGTTCACCTACATTCAAGCCTTGCAACATTGATTTTCATAATTCACAAGGATAAGAAACGACCGTAGTGGTGATTTCCTATCCCTAGATGTTGTATTATATTGATATCTATTTGCTATTTGAACAATTGTGACATTACCATCAAACTATTCTTATTCCATCAATAGCTAGTGATCAAAGTAAGATACTGTCAATTGTCCTCCCTGAGTTCGATACCCACTCACCACTATGCCATGCGCTTGCGGTAAAACTACAGTCGTTTTCCGGGTGTATATCCGGGCGCGATCAAGTTTTTGGCGCCGTTGCCGGGGAGGCCAATTTGACGGTGTTCGATTTTGATCATCCAGTTATATCTCACCTTCTATCTTTCTTTTTCCTTTTAGACTTTGTTTGATGCCCAAATTTACGTGCTCTCCCAGAATTTTCAATAGAATCTTAAGCAAGTAACATGGGAGACGTGATGATGAGAACTGAGTCTAGCCCTGGAGATGATGATTCCTTCACGACTCTTTTGAAGGAACTAGTTGATGAGGTCCAAACTACAGGGGCTTTGCCCATCGACATTGAGGACCCCATCGAGCAACTATTATCCAGCTTTGTGATGGATCAAATCTCTCCGGAAGGGACTATCGAGGGCAACATTAAGGTCGATGTGAGGGATGGCAAGCTATAGTTTGAAGACAGTAAAGCAGACGTCGGAGAGTACTATACTCCTGAGGAGTCCAGTTGGCATGCCGAGATTCAGGGAAGTACACATAACGATCTTCCCTCTGACATTTATGAACGCACTGACATATATCTTGATCTCAGGTGTGGACCGGAGCATAATGGTAGTCCCATCGACGTCAACGCAGGGCTGTGCAGTGTCCACTCCGATGCACCCTCCTCACCAAGGAGCGAATTTGAGCCGGTATATAAGAGCCCACTCCCAGAGCAGGAACTAAACTCAGAAGTGACAGAAGATGCAAAGCTTTCACAGGAAGAGGAGGTAGGGGGTACAACACCCCCTGAGGTAGAACTGAAACAATTACCTCCGAATTTAAGGTATGCTTTCTTGGGTAATAAATTGACATACCCGGTGATTGTTAATGCCCCCCTCAACCATGACCAGCTTGAAAGACTTTTAGTTGTCCTTAAGAGTCATAAGGATGTCCTTGGCTACACCATTTCTGATCTAAAAGGAATAAGCACTCGGCTTTGTACGCATATAATCCACCTAGAAAACACTGAAGCCACCTCCATAGAGCCTCAAATACGGTTAAACCCTAACATGAAGGAGGTGGTTAAGAAGGAAATCCTCAAATTGCTTGAAGCCGACATTATTTATCATGTCTCTGATTGTAGGTGGGTTAGCCCTGTTCATGTCGTCACTAAAAAGGGGGATGACCATCATAAAAAACGATAAGGGAGAACCCATTTCCACACGCACCATCACGGGATGGCGAATGTGTATTGACTACAGGAAATTGAATAAAGCCACCTGTAAAGACCACTACACATTACCCTTCATTGACCAAATGTTAGAGCGCTTCGCCAAACATATATTCTTTTGCTATTTGGACGGGTATTCGGGATTCTTTTAGATTCCCTTACATGAAGATGACCAAGAAAAGACTACCTTCACGTGTCCTTATGGAACATATGCTTACCGTAGAATGCCATTCGGACTTTGTAATGCCCCCGCCACCTTCCAAAGGTGCATGACATCCATCTTTTCCGATTATATTGAGAACATCATGGAAGTCTTTATGGATGATTTTTCTATCTATGGTAGCGAGTTTGACTCATGTTTGGCTAATCTCACTAAAGTCCTTAAAAGATGCCAGCAAAATAATCTTACTCTTAATTGGGAGAAATGCCATTTTATGGTCACCGAGTGGATAGTTCTTGGGCATATTGTCTTATCTAGAGGGATCGAGGTTAATAAGGCAAAGATTGAGGTAATTAAAAAACTTCCTCCGCCTATTAATGTCAAGGGCAGTAGGGGATTTCTTGGTCATGCGGGGTTTTATCGGCGCTTCATCAAGGATTTTGCCCTAATTGCCCGAACTCTTACCGCCTTACTTGCTAAAGATGCTCCATTTGTGTTTTTAGAAGAGTGCTTGCAAGCCTTTAATACACTAAAGGAAGCCCTCATTTCCGCACCGATCATACAACTGCCAGACTGCAATCTTCCTTTCGAGCTTATGTGCGACGCAAGTGACCACGCAATTGGGGCGGTGCTAGGACAAAGGAAGGACAAAAAGCTTCATGCTATATTGTATGCAAGCAAAACTTTGGACGAGGCACAGAAAAATTACACTACCACCGAGAAAGAGCTCTTGGCGGTTGTCTACTCTATCGAGAAGTTTCGCTCCTACCTCCTTGGATCCAAAGTGATTGTGCACACTGATCATGCGGCATTGAAGTATCTACTAAGCAAAAAAGAGGCCAAGCTAAGATTAATAAGATGGATACTTTTATTGCAAGAATTTGACTTGGATATTAGAGACAAGAAGGGCACAGACAACGTAGTGGCGGACCACTTGTCTAGGCTTGTTCGTGACGAGAAGGATGATAGCCTACCGATTGATGACATTTTTGTCGACGAGAGGTTGTTCGCCATTAAACCCGGAGAGGTGCCTTGGTATGCGGATTATGTGAACTATTTGGCATGCGGGATAAAACCATGTGGGATGGCCACACAACAAAAAAGGAGGTTCATGCACGAAGTCCGCAACTATTTTTAGGAAGACCCGTACATCTTCAAGATATGCAAGGACGGAATCATACGAAGGTGTGTTTCAAAGGAGGAGGACACATCTATCATTTCGCATTGCCATGATATACCTTGTGGGGGACATCACGCCGCCTCCAAAACCACCGCAAAGATATTGCAGTGCGGGTTCTTTTGGCCAACCATGTTTAAAGACACACATGACTTCGTCAAGTATTAGATGCCAACGGACGGGAAATATTTCGAAATGGAATGAGATGCCAATGAAACCCATTTTAGAAATTGAGCTATTCAATTGTTGGAGAGTGGACTTCATGGGACCTTTCCCATCAAGCAAAGGAAACAAGTATATTCTATTGGCCGTTGACTACGTCTCGAAGTGGGCAGTGGCCATTGCAACCCCAACCAATGATGTGAGGGTGGTATCCAAATTCTTCAAACAAAACATATTCCCGCGTTTTGGAGTGCCACGTACCTTGATAAGCGAAGGAGGAAGCCATTTTATAGAAAGCAAATTCGAGGCCATGCTAAAGAAGTATGGGGTGAACCATAGAATCGGTATGGCATACCACCCTCAGACGAGCGAACAAGTGAAAGTGTCAAACCGGGAAATCAAACAAATTTTAGAGAAGACCGTCGATAGATCTAGAAAGGATTGGTCCATGAAACTGAATGATGCACTATGGGCATATCGCACGGCCTTTCGCACTCCCATTGGCACCACCCCATACCGACTAGTCTACAGAAAAGCTTGTCATTTGCCGGTAGAGTTGGAACATCGCGCGTATTGGGCAATCAAGACATTAAATTATGGCTACAAGAGCATGGTTTTGCGCCGACTTCTAGACATCAATGAGCTTGACGAGATAAGACGGGATGCCTACGAGAGCTCTAGGATCTACAAGGAAAGAACGAGAATTCTCCATGGTGCATGCATCACCGTTATGGACTTCAAGGTCGGAGACAAGGTCCTATTATTCAATTCTAGACTCCGACTCTTCCTCGAAAAGCTAAGGTCACGATGGTCGGGACCTTTTACCATCCGGCACATACAACTGGGAGGGGCCTTCGAGCTAGAAGGAAAGGACGGTGCCACCTTAAGGTGAATGGATAAAGGCTCAAGCATTACTCTGAGGGAGTCCCCACCGGGGAGGTTAATAGCATATATCTACTCAAGGTCTGATCCCCATGATCTTTCATACCTCCTCGACGAGGTCATTGAATTATATGTCGTATGCTATCGACGCCTTACACAATGACGGCCCCGAAGGAGGCCAACCTTCTAGAGATGGAGAAAAGTTGGAAGACCCGCTGGATCATTCTATGGTTGATGACAAGGACGAGGCTGATGTCGTAAGGATTAGGGAGCTATGCAAGCTCTCCACGGCAAATAATTTGAAGAAAGCTCCGCCGGAGAAGAAATTGGTACCACCGACAAAGAAAAAGAACGCTAAAAGCTCAAGCTTAGGGGACTCATCCCCCACTACTACCCATGATGAGGGGAGCTGAGGAATGCCTACGAACAACAACAATTAAATCCAAGTGGCCTTCCCGGCAAATTGGACGCGTGCATCTCACATGCGCCGAACATTGAGCATTAAACGAATATCTTAAGGGGTCGAACTCAAGACCTTAAATGAGCGCTTGTTGGGAGGCAACCCAATGGTTTTATATTATTCTTAGTTTAATTTTTCATTTTTATTTTTGTTTTAGATCTTTCTTAGTGTTTAGAGTCTAGAGTCGATAAAAATCCTAACATCGGGCTCTATTTTTCATGACAAGAGATGGAGAACGAGTAACCATTCGAATGGAGGATGACCATGGCAAAGGGAAGTACTCTAGGAATGCGCTCAGGCCTCAGGAGGAGGAAAGAACTGACGGGGAGACGAATAATAGAAAGTGGAGCAAAAACAGAGAGTTGGAGCTGAAAACAGCAGGCCACTCTGCTGAGTGACTTAGTCGTTCGACCGAGCAAAGACCCTACTCGACCGAGTAGGGTACTGATCAGGGAAGATCCTAAAAACTACTCTCTGTGATTTATATGCCACTCGACCGAGTGACTTAGTCACTCGACCGAGTGAATCTGACACTTTCTGGCACTTAAAAACTCTGAGAGGCATTGCTACTCGGCCGAATGAACTTTGTCTACTTGGCCAAGTAGGAAGATGTACACACCCGAGTCGCAACTTTAGCGGGAGATTTCAAAATTTTCTAAAAACTGTGCCATTCGGCCGAGTGAACGCTTCACTCAGCTGAGTGACTTAAGCTATTTAAACCCAACGAAGCGGGCTCAAATCCCAAAACACAAAAAAAATCCCAATTTCTCCCGAGCCCCTTCATCTTCCCTACGCATCGTTCGAGCAGATCCCTCCCCTCGCCCAAGCCGCACCCGCACCGATTGCCGACCTCCGCCATCGGTCGCCGACCGTCTACCGCCGACACCCGTCGCTGGTGCCACCGCCCCACTGCCGTACACCCCCAGTTTCGCCCAAATTCTATTTTTCTCCCTTTTCTCCAATCTGTAAGCCCATTAAGCACCAAAATCTAAATTGATCTATTTATATCTCTATTGTACCCGATCTTACCCCATACGTATTAGTTTTCATTGCTAATTGGTGAACTTTTGTTTCAGGCTAGCTTGGGGGAGATTTGGGACGGATTTGGCGCTTCTCAGAGGAGGTGATTCTTCGCAGGCTTCCACTGCCTGCTCTCGCGTCGTGCTCAGGTATACTCGTTCCATATTTTTATCACTTCACATATTTTTTGTGTAGGCACTTTCCGCGGCTCACATGCCGCCCCGTACTAGGTCACGTACAAGGGCGCCCGCCTCGAAGCGGAAGAGGACCAGCGAGCCTGGCCCCTCTTCCGCTAGAGCGGACTCCCCTCCACCTAGCCCACCACCACCCACACATCTGCCTCCTACCGCACCAATACCACCACCACCGGCACAGCCCGCCCCCGCGTTCGACACGCTGGGGATCACGTTCAGAGATGACGTGCACCGTGCCAGATTTGAGCGTATCTCCCATCGCTCGATCGTACCCTCTAGGTTTGCACACATAGCTGACCTTGAGCACCGAGGGGTATTCGAGGGGTTGCTCCATTTGTATGACAACGTGGGGTGGCGTGACTTTCTGTCGGTGTTGGCAGATAGCTACACCCGTCCAACACTAGAGATTCTGAGTTCTATAGCTAGGACTCCTAGGGGTTGCTCTTTCCAACTGATTGATCGCGAGTTCGATGTTACTCTCGACATGCTCGAGCCTACTTCCAGTGGCCCCCTGTCCTGGACCCAGACCAAGCCTATAGTCCCATGCACATCCCAACTCTGTCATTCAACACACACGCATTTTGGACACGTATCACGGTATCACCCCTTGCCTTTGACCCTAGCCGGGCCAAGGCCTCCGCTATCCTCCACCCATGCCTCCGCATTGCACAGCACCTTATGGCGACCACTTTCTTAACGAGGTATGAGCGGGTGACGATGTCGACTCCGGAGCTCTACATGCTCTACGCGATGACTCGATCGAGGGCCTTCTAGAGGGGTGGGGACATTTTACTCCCTGCCATTGAGATTGATATAGCCAGTTGGTACTTAGACCGCATCATTATTTCTGTCGGCGCTAGGACGCCTATCTGTTGTGGCGGTCTGATTACCCTCCTGGCTCTTTTGTGCGGAGTAGACCTCCCTGCTGGCTTGCTCAGACCACCGGGCCCTACCTCCCTTTCGATTGACATTATGGCCCGGATGAGGATGCTACGTCCTCATGGTCAGCACCACTGGGTGTGGCTGCACGGTCCTTTTGGCGCTGATTACATGATTCTCTCGAGCCCCGCTCGGACCCATATTGGACCCGCAGGAGGGGAGTGGATTCCAACGATGGACGTCCTCATCCCTGCTGCGTATGTGCTTGAGCCTGAGGGTGCTCAGCAGGAGCCCCTCCTTCCACCCCTGGACCCTGTGATACCTCAGCCTGCACCTGCTTCATCTGCACCTCCCGACACCTCTGTCCATACTTCTGTCAGTGTCGGGAGTACACTTGATGAGTCCAACTCCACCACCACCGCCACCACTGTGCCGATTTCCATCCACCCCATTTCTGCTGTGAGCCCTGAGCGTCCTGCCACCATTATTGAGAGTGGCGAGCCCTCTTTTGCCTCCACAGTGGAGACCCTATCCACTTTCTTACTCTCGACCCCTGGGGAGTCATTTCATTCACACTTCACGGCCTCTCCAGTCGTCGATCTTACTGTCTCCACTGTCGCTGTCTTCTCTGAGAGTGTCGTGACGTCTGTCCCCATTTCTGTGTCAGCGACCTCTCCGTCCTACTCGCCCTCTACCACCATCTCAGCCTCTGCTGCTACTCCTTCCTCTTCGACCATTCCTGCATCTCAGCCTCCCACAGAGGCTGAGCATCTTTTTGTGAGCACAGCACCACAGCCCCACCCGGTAGTTGCACCTGTAGTTTACGGTAGCCATGCGAGGCAGCCTCGTTCCTCACCAGTACGACCCTCTACCCCACCTCCCCCAACACACTAGTTCAGCACGTCCGTGCTCTAGAGGGGGCAGTTAGTGGGCTCAGAGGGGATTTCCAGGCTCTCTTTGCTACCGTCACTGCTGTACAGAGGCACGTCACTTTACTTCCTGGTATTCAGGCTAGCCTGAACCAGATTCTTACGCGACTGTCACAGCTGCCACCTGCCACCACCCGTACCACTACCCAGCAGCTGCCACCACCACCTCCCCCACATGACAGCGCTGGTGCTCCACCATCCACTTAGGCACACCCTGGATGCCTCTCATACTTTTTCTGCTGCTATTCTGGATATTTTCTGCCTGCTGATTTTGCACCCCTCCTCCACACACGTTTCGGTCACATTTTGCTCATACATGTCTATATCATTTTGGGAGTGAGGAGGTATTTTTGGGGACACTTATATTGCGCCATTTTGATCTCTGCATGCACCACTTACATCTCTGCATACATCATTTGCATACCGATCCCATTTTTCTTTTATTTCCATCATGCATGCATCCACACCCACCCCACCCATATCTTTTTTTCTCGGTGTGCCACACTTTGCACATTGAGGACACTGTGCAGTTTAGCCTGGGGGAGTGAGTGTCTCACGCACTTTTCATTTTCTTCACCCTTTCTTTTATTTTTCCCACCTTTCTTTATTTTACACTTATTTTTCACCCACTTTTTCATTTTTTTCTCATGCATCATGTTTTCTTACTTTTTGTGTGCTGCATATGTATAGTAGTTTTCATTTTTCATTTATCCTTATTTCCTTTAGCCCTTTTTGCTAGAGATGAATTTACTGTGATGATGATGACGTGGTATTAGCTTATCTGTATATGCATATTATCTTGTCATGCCATCTTTTTTATTTCAGATATCATATGACATGCTTGCTATGCATTCGAGATAGTAACCTGCACTTCCATTATATGAATGTGGATGAAATTCTTCTATTAGCTTAGTCTGATGATTTATATTGTATACTCTTCATAGAAAACACACCAAGCTTAACGCATTGATTGCCTAAATCTGGAGTACTGCTTTGTTATCTTATATCACTTCTTATTGCATGAAAATTGTACGCTTCTCTTTCAGGTTGATTGGATGTAGGCTATGTTGATATGACATGATTAGTTTACTTTCTGAGATCAAACTGAGTAGATTACATTACCCTGCTGAAAGTTGTCGTGCACATTCTATAGAGTGAACTGAGTGTTACATATTTTTCTTTCTCCACATATCTTGAGTATATTTTCTATACTTATAATCATTGGTGAATCTCCCTTAGGCGAATCCTATATTGGCATATCCCCCTTGCTATAAAAAGTCCATGCTCCAACACCCAAAAATCAAAAAGAAAAAATATTCATGTATATCTCTCTATCTTTTGATTTGGGATCACAGTTGTATATATTGATATAAAAAAGAAGAAGTAAAAAGGGAAAAAAAGAGAAAAGAAGTTCATACATGATCACACTTCATATTCTTTCTTTCTTCATTCTTTATTCTTTTTATTTCTTGGAGCTTCAAAAATGGGGAAGGTCTTATTGATTTATTTGATGCCACCACGCTTATAGATAAGCTTGGGGGAGGATCCAATGATGTGTGAGAGAATGGCTACTTGTCTATGCATTACAACCTAAGATAGATAATTTTCTATACTCTGTGAGATTACTAAAAGTTTTACAAAGTCCAGGAATTGAAACTTAGCATGCATTTCATAAAAACCACTCCTTTCTATTCTTATTGCTTCATATTGGTGATACCTCTTATACTCCAAATAGAAAGCGATCAATTGAAAAGTGTGTGGTCTATGATTATGTATATTACTTTAGATGCTTCAGACGATGTTAATTCTAGAATGGTTTCATATTTCATATTGTTTTGATATTCTTGGGTTTCTATATGGAATGCATCCTTATATGATCATGATATCGAGATGAAAATCTTTGGCATGTTTTTATTCGCTGTATGCTATTTGAGTAAGCAATTTCGTGACCTGAGAAAATGATTTAGCACCTCCCTCTTTGTTTTCTTTTCTATCTTCTTTTTCCTTTTTTCCTTATTTTTACCCGCCGGGTTCCCTTTTACTCATATTCCTTAACGACAAGTAAGAGGTAAGCTTAGGGGATTTTGATCGTTCCTTTTTTACACCTTTTTTTCTGCATGTTTTCATGTCATTTCGATCGGCCATATTGCATTTTCCACGATTATTCGCCGATAGCGTGTTGTTTTTCACTATTTCTCGTTTTTGTCATATTTCAGGAGATATGAAGCGATCTGGAGTAAAAATGAGATCAAGGGACTTTCGCACACACCGGAGCATCGCCTACAGCTTATTTGAGGAGTTAGCGGCGCTAGAGGATGAGCAGAATAGGAAGAAATTTAATAGAATCGACGAGGATGCGAGGAGGAGAAGAAAAGAGCCCAGAAGCATCTTACTCGGCCGAACAGAGTATCTACTCGGCCGAGTAACAAGCTGTGTTCAGCCGAGTGAAACGGATACGCACAGCAAAACTTCAAAGTTTCCTCGGCCGAGCAAGGAAGTCTACTCGGCCGAGTGAGAAAGCTCACTCGCCCGAGTAGAACAGGGATTTTCAACCGAGAAAGGGCCAAGTTACTGGAAAATTTTGAGAAGCCTACTCGGCCGAGCACGATTGCTTAATCAGCCGAGTAAAGAAGCCTACTCGCCCGAGTCAGTCAGAGAGACAGACCCCCGAAACCCCCAGATTCTCTGTTTTATTATTGGGTCTGTCACTCGGTCGAGTGACTTTGTTACTCCGTCGAGTGACGCATTTCGACTGCTACACAGATTGCGAATTCTAGGCTGCGCAGGGGCAATTCTGTCAGGATTTTTGGACGATTTTGGCGTGTATTTAAACCTAGTTTTATCCCTAGTTTTGGAGAGACTTCTATTATTTTTTGACGGCTATTCTTTTGTGAAATCTCAGCTGAAGATCATAGGCGACAATTTTGGTTTGTTCTTTCTTGCTAAAAATCTTATTTTTATGAATTGTCTCTTCTTTGCAATGAATTGTGCTATGATCTATTACTTTATTTCTGAGCTTTCCATGATGATTTGTGAGTAGTTTATTCGTTCTAGGGCAAGGGGATGAACCCTATGGACCCGATCTTTGAATTGTGATGAATGAATATAATTGTTGCTAGGATTGAAGAAAGGTTAGGTTTTGATCGATTTATTGCGAGTAGCTAGGAATTTTCTTCGATTGGGATTTGCAAGAGATTGGATCTCAATTGATGGGAAGGCCTAGATATTCGACTTAGGTTTATAATCGAAATTCTCTAGATTTGGTTTGCAAGAGATTGGACCAAAGCTAGGATTTTTATTATAAATCTATACTAATATTCGTTTGCAAGAGATTGGACGAATACGAACTATCATAACCTAGGTCGTAGCTCGAGTTTGCACGAAAGTGGATTCGAGTTGCGATTGGACGATGATGTCAATCTTCATGCTAGTGGCTTAGTTTAGGGTTTGCACGAGAGTGGGCCCTAATCTAGGTTGCTATAGACCGGCAATAGCGCGAGAGCGTGAGCTTGGTTCTACATTTAGTTGCGACTAGTTCACCTACATCAAGCCTTGCAACATTGATGTTCATAATTCACAAGGATAAGAAACGGACCGTAGTGGAGATTTCCTATCCCTAGATGCTTTATTATATTGATATCTATTTGCTATTTGAACGATTGTGACATTACCATCAAACTATTCTTATTCCATCAATATCTAGGTGATCAAAGTAATAGGTGATCAAAGTAAGATACTGTCAATTGTCCTCCCTGAGTTCGATACCCGCTCGACACTACGCTGTGCGCTTGCGGTAAAACTACAGTCGTTTTTCGGGTGTATATCCGGGCGCCATCAAGCTTCTGGCTTCCTTCCCAGTGATGCGGGTCAAGGGCTTTGCTTACATCCACTTGGTGAAATAGTCGATCGCTACGTTCAGGAACTTCTGTTGCCCACTCGATGGTATGAACGGACCAAGGATATCCAATCCCCATTTTGCAAAAGGAACATGGCTAATGATGGGGATTACCGTTGGAGGGGCTGAGATATGCTTCGTGAACTTCTGGCAGGTAGGGCACTTTCGAACATACTCAATCGCCTCCTTGAACATGGATGGCCAGAAGTAACCTTGCCTCAAGGCCTTCAAAGCTAGGGCCTTTCCTCTGTAGTGATTTCTGCAATCTCCATCGTGGATTTCATGAATCACGTAGATTGCTTCCTGCGGAGTCAGACATTTGAGGTAAAGGAATGTGTCGTACCTGGTCCATCGTTGCTTGTACAATGAACCATCGAGCAAGACATGTTTGTAGGCCATTCCTCTAGCTTTCGTGCCTATGCAGGATCACTTGGCTTTTCCCACATTTTGAGACATTTAATAATGGGGTCCATCCAAGTGACTCCTTGGTCGATACTTAGCAGCTCCTCTTCGAGTACACTTGGTTACAGAAGATGTTGTAAGTACACTGTTTGACCTAGTCCAGCTGGAAAAGATGAAGCGAGATTTGATAGAGTGTCAGCTCGGTGGTTCCTCAATCATGGTATGTAGTGGATCTCCACTCGCTTGAACTTGGTCTGCTCTACCTTGGTGATCTGCACATAGTTCTGCATCGTTTTCTCACGAGCTTCATAACCTCCATTTAGTTGGTGGACTACTAAGTTGGAGTCACTGTGGAGATGGACAACCTTTGCCCTGAGCACTCGAGCCAGTCTGAGTCCATTGATGGTTGCTTCATATTCTGCCCCATTTTTTGTGGTTTGGAAATTGAACCGAAGGGCATATTTGAGTATATTGCCTTCTAATGTTTGGACAATTATACCCGCTCTGCTCCCGGTTCAAGTCGTCGAGCCATCAACTTGCAAGCTTCACATGCACTCTCCTTCATAGGTGACCCTTAAAGAACGGATACATGTCGATGATGAAGGGGGTATGTCGAATTGTATGTTGTAACGTGTACCTCCTTTGGCAGGTTGACGTCGTAGGTGAGTTCGACGATGAAGTCGGTGAGGGCTTATCCTATGATGGTGGTTCTTGGCATATATCAAATATCGAACTCACGCAACTCAATCCTTGATTCGAAGTGAAAAGTGTATATTTATACCCCCTAACTACCCCCATTTTGTGCTAAAGATTAGGCTTAATCTCGCTCTTTTGGGCGTAATCTCGCTTTATGTTTCATTTAGGGCTTACTCTCATTCTTGGCACAAAATACGGTTTTTATCATCCTTATTGGCTTCCTGATATTTTTCATATGCTCCTGGTATTATTGTGATCATATCTCCATTTTTTGGGAATTATTTGAGCATGTGGATAATTTATATGGATTATTGGAGGTCAATATTGCTTTATAATAGTCATTATATTAATTTTCTCATCAAACGGACTAATTTCTCCTTCTCTTATTTTTCAGGTACTCCTGGGAGTCTTGGAGATTTTCCAAAATTTTCTAGGATTTTCCTAAGATTTCTAGGTATTTTTTTGGAATTATTCGGAGGAGAAATATGGGAGAAAAGCCAGAAAAAGGAAAATTATTGGGGACGCCACGTGGTGCGATCTGGAGTCGGCACTGGCGCCATCTGCGCCTTCATTTGAGCCAGGCGGGCCGCAGCATCTTATTTTAAAAAAATTAAATAAATAAACAACGGCCCGCTCTTTGAGCGGGCCGTTGCTGCCGCACTGTTTTTTAAAAAGGAATATAAAAAACAAAAGAGCAGACGTGGGCCGGCCCAGCGGCCGGCCCGCTCCGCCAAAAAACACAGCAGGCGCGCGCTTAAAGGCCTGCGGGCGGGTCGGGCGCGATTTCGCCCGACCCCTAGCCCATTGTTTGGGTTAAGGGCTGCCTGATGCGATTTTTGGGGTTTAGCTCGTTTTTTAGCTGCTCTTCGGCCAGAGACAGGTTGGAGGGGTCCTCTTCTTCCCCAAGAGCTAGGGCAAGGGCTTGAAGGCCATTGGAGAGGAGCAAGAAAGCTTGGAGGAGCACTTGGGTGGGGCTTTTGTTTTCCTTAGAGAAATCTTGGTCAACACTTTCCTCTTCTTTGTGTATTTGGATTTGGATATTTATAACATATTGGATGATGTTTTTAGAAGTAAAAAATCTTTCTTTTATTGTTATGAGTAGCTAGATCTATCTCTTGTGTGTTGTATGGTGATATTTGGTTGTTGGGCTTTGGTATTTCAATCTTGCATGTTTTAATGATTATGTGTTAGATTGTTGAGATATATTTTAAATTAGGAACCCTAGTGGGTATCCCTAGAGTGGAGTTTGTTTAGTAGTACCACTCATGCATGCTTGGATGTTTATTATCTCGAATTTCCATACACTACTTTCATTGCACACCAAGTATTTGATAAAATGCCACATCCACCGATTGCGCTTTTCTTAGCCGAAAAGACAATTGAGTTATCCTCGAATTGAACCCATATGCCTAACAACCACATCACACACACCACACAATCTTCCTCGCCTATTTTCATCCCCGATACTTCCACCCTAGGTTGTTGATTTGGTAGATGGTTTCACACATATTTTCACACACATTTCCCCCGTTAGCTTAGTTGGTTGTAACTTTGCCTTTATCTCTCCTTTATTAATTGAACTTTTGATTGTAAAACGACTTGTCCCCGTGATCCGACCCGGTCTCACCGGTTATAAATTTATTGCTTGACGTCCTCCTACACTAGGGAATAGCGCTTAAGCATTACATACTTGAGACGCGTACAAGCAATTGGCACCGTTGTCGGGGACAACGGTTTCTATTATTAGCATTTTTTTGATTGATTTTGAAAGTTTTAGTGTGATACTACTATCTTTTAGTGTGAGTCTTTTCGATTCTTTATCTTTCACTTATTGTTCATCCTTATTTATTTTACGCTTATTGAGTCTTTTTGATTGATTACTTTTACTTTCTTTTCCAACATGGCAAGTACTTCAAACTCTCTTGGGTTTGACATGCGGGTGACCAAATCCCTACCGAGATTCCTTGGTAAG
This sequence comes from Scilla litardierei, assembly GCA_030789695.1. Taxonomy (NCBI): domain Eukaryota; kingdom Viridiplantae; phylum Streptophyta; class Magnoliopsida; order Asparagales; family Asparagaceae; genus Scilla; species Scilla litardierei. The sequence goes on along the minus strand of CM061136.1, from coordinate 132,709,116 downwards.
GATGCGGAGAGCCCTTACCTACATATTAAGAAGTTTGAGAGTGCTTGCAAGCTTCATTTTGATGGGAACACATGTGCTGAAAAGTTTTATCTTAAATTCTTTCCCTATTCTTTGGATGGTAGTGCATTAAATTGGTTTAAAGTTTATATCCCTCATCTTAGTCCATCTTGGCCTGTACTAAAGCACAAATTTTGTATGAAATTTTTTCCATCTTACAGGACCAAAACATGGCAAGGAAGAATTGTGAACTTTGCTCAGCGCATCGGTGAGACATTTTTTCAGGCTTGGACGCGATTTTCAGAGTTAGTGTACAGTTGTCCACAGCATGGATTTGACAGGGTGCGTCTTCTTGGATTCTTCTTAGGAGGATTGCTTCCGGAGACACAGAATTTTGTGGATTTGTTGGATAACGGTTTTTGTACATGGATGAGAATGCGGCTTGGCGTTATTTGGAGTCCTATAAGGAAGAAGATCACACATTGGTTGTGACTCCAAATGAGCCAAGCCATGAAGTTTTGGTCCACCAAGCCCCGAATGAAGAAGTTATTATGGATCTCACCCCATCGGCAATTGAAGAATTGAGTGCCCCATGCCAAGTAGTAGTTGAGGAACCAAGTGTTGGCATGGAGGAGTTGGTTGAGCCGGTGGAGGAAATTGTCTTATCGGCACCTCCTATTTCTGCTGGGCCTTGTCACTTAGTTGTTGAGGAATTATTTGTTGACATTGTGGAGATAGAGGAGCTGATCGCGCGCACACTTGGGAGCAAAGTGGGCAAGGAGGATTGTTTTTGTATTGATGAGCCCGAAGAAGAGGCAAGCGAGGTTGAGTCTATACCACATGCTATCATGGATCCCGAGCTTCAGCTACTTCGGTGGTTTCTATGGAGATATCTGTTTCTCCCCTGATTGATATTGAATGCCGCGGGGATGAGCTTCAAACCACATCATATTTGACCATCCAGGGAGTTTTATCACACATTCATCATACTTTTCATTCCGTATTTTATATAGATGATTATGTGTGGATGTCTTTTTTTGGGAGTGTGTCCCCATCTGTCTCTTACACAACCCGTCTCCTTCCTTATATAGGTACACACTTTGAGGAGATGCTTGGGGTTGTGTACGTGGCCGACATTGCCACGTTCGGCTGAGGAGCATTGGTGGAGGAAATGCAAGGAACGTTGGAACAATTTCACCGCCGATGGAAATTTTGGATCCGCCATTTGACACGGTGTATTCTTTCCAATAGTGTAAATAAATAAATGTTTTATTTTTAGTGCTTTTGTGTGCTTTTATTTTCTTTTCTATGATCTTTTGTTGAGATCTAATACTCTCCCAACATTGAGGACAATGTTTATTTTAAGTTGGGGGAGAGTGTTAGAATCTCTAGAATTGTTAGGATTTTAATGTTAGCGTAAAATTTTTTTTTGAGATACCTCTTTCCTGCTCTCATCCAATGATCTTTATTGCATATCATATTTGTCCTCCTTGTCCCTACGCCCTTAGCTTTGTTTAGTCCCTACATGCTTTCATGCCATGCAATTTTTTCGGATTATCATTTTGGTATCAATTTATTGATGTTGGATTGGCATGTTTTCATTTCTTTTCCAATTTGGATTCAAATGCTAATATGCCATGTATGAGACTATTTCATATGTCGTGATGCTCTCTTTGAAATAATTTGGGAATAGTTTGGTGTAAGTAATTGCATGATTTGGGATGAATGACTTAGTTTTTAATTGGATTGGGCGTGGCCATTTGGTTATGTTTTGTTTTCCTCTTAAGGAGTGGGTGGATGAGTTGATAACTTGTGTTGAGAATGAAAAAGAGAGTTAACATAAGTGAATGTTTCTTTCTAATCAAATTGAGTAGCCGGTGCCCCACGAAACATTGGGGAGGACGCCAAAAATGAGATTTAGGGGATCATTCCATCCCTTTGCCTATATAGCGTTATCGCGTGTATGCAAAGGAGGCGGTGTTTGCATTTCATGGCGTTATCGCGTGAATGCAAAAATAAACATCAAAAAGAAAAAAAAGAAGGAAAAAGAAAAGAAAAAGAAAAAAATGAATGAATAATGAGTGAATAAGCAACATGAATGATGCAATCTCATCTCCCACCACTTAGAAGAAATTTCTTTTGTTTTGGCCATTTCCATGAAAGTTAGAAACTTTGACATCGTGATATTTCCGGACATATGTGATACGGGCTTATTACTTCACTTTTGTTTGAATTGGATTGAAAAGAGTTTCATTTGTTATTTACTTTCATACATTGGGTATATTGGCTTTGGAATCATTTGGAAAAACCATTTGGAGTATGCAATGAGGATATTGTGATTTGGTGCATGTTTTTCACTTTAATCCGAATTTATCGCATATTTTGTTAGGGACTAGCAAAAAGCTAGTTGGGGGTGTGATTCGGAGTGAAAAGTGTATATTTATACCCCCTAACTACCCCCATTTTGTGCTAAAGATTAGGCTTAATCTCGGTCTTTTGGTCGTAATCTTGCTCTATGTTTCATTTAGGGCTTACTCTTATTCTTGGCACAAAATACGGTTTTTATCATCCTTATTGGCTTCCTGATATTTTCATATGCTCATGGTATTATTGTGATCATATCTCCATTTTTTGGGAATTATTTGAGCATGTGGATAGTTTATATTGATTATTGGAGGTCAATATTGCTTTATAATAGTCATTATATTAATTTTCTCATCAAACGGACTAATTTCTCCTTCTCCTATTTTTCAAGTACTCCTGGGAGTCTTGGAGATTTTCCAGAATTTTCTGGGATTTTCCTGAGATTTCTAGGTATTTTTTTGGAATTATTTGGAGGAGAAATAGGGGAGAAAAGCCAGAAAAAGGAAAATTATTAGGGGCGCCATGTGGCGCGATCTGGAGGCACCACGTGGCGCCATCTGCACCTTCATTTGAGCAAGGCGGCCACAGCTTCTTATTTTAAAAAATTAAATAAATAAACAACGGCCCAGTCAGCGGCCCGCTCTTTGAGCGGGCCGCTGCTGCCTAATTGTTTTTTATAAAAAAGAATATAAAAAAACAAAAGAGCGGACGCGGGCCGGCCCAGCGGCCGGCCCGCTCCGCCAAAAAACACAGCAGGCACGCGCTTAAAGGCCTGCGGGCGGGTCGGGCGCGATTTCGCCCGACCCGCTAGCCCATTATTTGGGTTAAGGGCTGCCTAATGCGATTTTTGGGGTTTAGCTCGTTTTTTTAGCTGCTCTTCGGCCAGAGACAGGTTGGAGGGTCCTCTTCTTCCCCAAGAGCTAGGGCAAGGGCTTGAAGGCCATTGGAGAGGAGCAAGAAAGCTTGGAGGAGCACTTGGGTGGGGCTTTTGTTTTCCTTAGAGAAATCTTGGTGAACTCTTTCCTCTTCTTTGTGTATTTGGATTTGGATATTTGTAACATATTGGATGATGTTTTTAGAAGTAAAAAATCTTTCTTTTATTGTTATGAGTAGCTAGATCTATCTCTTGTGTGTTGTATGGTAATATTTGGTTGTTGGGATTTGGTATTTCAATCTTGCATGTTTTAATGATTATGTGTTAGATTGTTGAGATATATTTTAAATTAGGAACCCTAGTGGGTATCCCTAGAGTGGAGTTTGCTTAGTAGTACCACTCATGCATGCTTGGATGTTTATTATCTCGAATTTCCATACACTACTTTCATTGCACACCAAGTGTTTGATAAAATGCCACATCCACCGATTGCACTTTCCTTAGCCAGAAAGACAATTGAGTTATCCTCGGATTGAACCCATATGCCTAACAACCACATCCCACACACCACACAAGCTTCCTCGCCTATTTTACTCCCCGATACTTCCACCCTAGGTTATTGATTTGGTAGATGGTTTCACACACATTTTCACACACATTTCCCCCGTTAGCTTAGTTGGTTGTAACTTCGCCTTTATCTTTCCTTTATTAATTGAACTTGTGATTGTAAAACGACTTGTCCCCGTGATCCAACCCAGTCTCACCTGTTATAAATTTGTTACTTGACGTCCTCCTACACTTGGGAGTAGCGCTCAAGCATCACATACTTGAGACGCATTCAAGCAATCCCCCCATAGTCATTCTTCCTTATTAGCCTCTTCATAGTTTGCTCCAAGGGGGTGCCGTGAGGACCAAGATGGTGTACGCTTGGATGTCGGACCATAACCTCCTCGCAGACTAGACCAGTGCAAATTCCATATTCTCTATCCTCGAGTAGTTAATTTCTGCACCCCGGAGGACTTTGCTGACGTAGTAGATAGGTTGTTGTACTCCCGAGTCCTCCTTGACGAGTGCCGAGCTCACAGCCTCTATGGTAGCAGCCAGATAGATGATGAGTTGGTCATCATTATCTGGCTTAGTCAAGAGCGGCAGGCTACAGAGGTACTCCTTCAGTTCAGAGAAAGCTTTCTTGCAATCTGCATCCCACTCGACGATCTTCTTGTCATTTATGGTAGATGATATTGCCTTCCTCAGCACTTTGAAGAAAGGTAGAGATCTCTCGACCAACTTGGACATGAATCGACTCAGAGCCGCTATTCTACTATTAAATCTATGAAGCTCTCTGATGGTTGCGGGCTCCTTTATTGCCACGACTGCCGTGATTTTGTCAGGATTAGCCTCGATTCATCGATTCATTAGCATGAACATGAGGAATTTCCCAGATCGAACCTCAAATGTACACTTGGTGGGGTTCAGCCGAAGATTGTAGTATCGGACATGTGCAAATCTCAAGGATCTGCAATGTGATCCGCTGGCTTCTTCGACATGAGCAGCATATCATCAACATAGACCTCCAAGTTTCGCCCAGGTTGAGCCTCAAAGACCTTGTTCATCATACACTGGTACGTGGCTCATGCATTCTTTAAACCAAATGGCATATTTTTATAACGGAAAATACCTCGATCCGTGATGAAGTCTTTTCTTCGTCCTCCATGCCATTTGGATCTAGTTATAGACTGAAAAATCGTCCATGAAGCTTAAGAGTTCATAGCCAGAGGCATTGTCGATCAGGTGTTCGATTCGAGGCAAGGGGTAGTTGTCCTACGGACAGGCATTGTTAAGGTCGGTGAAGTTGACGCACATCCGCCATTTGCTGTTTGCCTTTTTACCATCACGACATTTGAGAGCCATTCGTAATATTGGACTTCTCGAATGAAGCCCGCCACCAGAAGTCAATTTACCTCATCGACTGCAGCCTTCATCTTTTCGTCCCCATGTTCCTCTTCTTCTGCTTCAAGGGTTTGGAAGTTGAGTCGACTTCTAGCTTGTGGGATATTACCTGGGGGTCGATGCCAGGCATATCCTTTGGGGACCAGGCGAAGACGTGAGCATGCTCTCTTAGGAGAGCAATCTACTGTTCCTTTTGGTCGAAGGGGAGCATCGACCCAATGGAGATAGTCTTTCCTTCTTCTTTAGAGATTTGTATGCTCTTCGACTCCTCAACTTTTGCGGGTCGTCGATCCTCGTGTATCCCCTTGCTGCTAGGGTCAACTGGGTCTGTTTGCTCCACTCTTCTCAGGTCAATGGACATAAGGTAGAAGGATCGAGCCTACTTCTGATTCCCTTTTGTCTTTCCAACTCCCTCAGGAGTCTGGAACTTAATCATATGATGAAACATTGACACCAACGCCTTCACAGCATTGAGCAGTGGTCTGTTGATGATTCTGTTGTATGTCGGGTTGATTTTTACCATGATAAAGGAGGTCAAGTTGTTGACCTGTCGTGGGTACGTTTAAAGGGTCACCGACAGCATGATGATGCCAGCCACCGGTGCAGAATGTCTAGTGAAGCCTACGAGAGGCCCTGGGCATTATCTCAACTCTGACGAGGCCAGCCTCATCTTCTCCAAAGTTGTAAAGAAAATGACATCACATGAACTCCCTGTGTCGATGAGTAATCTCTTAACCGACACATCGTTGATGGTGGCGATAATGACAACGGAATCGTCTTGGGGCAGCTCCATGCCCTCCAGATATTCATCGGATAAAGATATTAGGGGCGTAGTTTTCTTGGGTGCTTCTGCCCCATCGAGATGGTCATCAACCTCCCCACGTATGAGCTCTGGAGCGAGGTTGGTAACTCCGGGTGTGGTGGACCTCCCATTATCATGTCGAGGAAATTGACGCCAGGAAGTGTAACTGTGTTCTCACTGAATGTTGTTGGGCGAGTCGACATGGTCAAAGTAGTTGGATGATAGGGATGTCGACTCAGTTTTTCCATAGACGACACAACTGTTAAGGCTAAAAATGGCGATAACAATATTTGGGCTGACATGGACTCTTGTACTGAGGTGGAGCCTCGTCAGTAGGTCAGGCGGGACCCCGGTTGGTAGAACCTAGGGCCGTTGATCGCCTAGGATGAGGTTGAAGGTCATTCGACCCTATAATTATGTCAAACCTCGTACAATTAGTGCGGAGAGCTTCTGTTTGAATCACCTATTGAATCGATCTTTGACTATCTGCACCACAAATGAGCGTCAGGGGGTCAGATCTGGGTTCTGACCCAAATCCCCTCCGATACTTAGGTTAGAACAAGAACTTACGAAAGATCTTGGAGCTGTCGAGATCGACCCACGGAGGCTCGTCCAGAGTCAGTCGTTGCAAGCTATTTGGGGGAAGAAATATTAAGTAGGACATAGATTTATCAGTGTTAGGTCTCTCGTACCTTGGGTGTCTGAACCTTTCTTTCATTGTTGTCCCTTCTACTTATAGTGGAGGACATCTACGGATAGTGCATAACTGCTCCTCATTGATTAGTGCGAGATCTTCTCTGGGATTGCAAATAACGGCTGCCCATTTACTCGGTCTCCATTAACCACCCCTCAAATTTAGTGGAGCTCCAACTGTCGCCTGAGCCGTTTCATTGATGTATACTAAATCATCCATGCTAACGGGTTTCGGGGTACTAGGCTGAGGCTCGTGTCTTCTGAATGGGCTGTTTTGGTTTGTCCTTGCTTCGTGAGCCGTACGTAGGCATCAACAGCTTTACTTAAAATATATCTTTGTGCTTTAACTTTGAAAACAATAGCTTGTAAGATGAGATCACTACCCGGAAGTGTGATTAGTTTGTTTTTCTCTTTTTGGTTATAAAAGAGGATGAAAGTCCCAAGGGTTTGGGGTCGGAGTATATGCGGGGATACTAGGCAGGGAGCCACTTCATTGAAAAAATCATTGCTTGCTTATTTATACGATTTGGATTGGTTGCTATTGTGCTTTAAATTTTAATTTGTGCCTACAGCCTATTCGCACCCCCCCTCTAAGGTGTGTTTTTCAAATCCGAATTTATCGCTTATTTTGTTATGAACTCGGCACTTTCCTCCCCTGTATCATGTGTCTCTTTGTCATCCTTGAGGACAAGAAAGAGTTTAGCTTTGGGGATTTTATTAAGTTCATATTTTGCATGATCTTTAATATAGTTGTGCTAGAGATTTTCATGATATTAGATTTTATTTTCTATGAATTGTTGGTTGGTTTTGTTAGATTCCACTATCTGTGTGTTTTTGTTGTTTGTGCGTTTTAGATCCAAATCCAACTATTAAGAGCCAATGAGTGACAGGCTAAGGCAAAGCACAGTGAAAGAATGAGAAATTTGGACTTACGGAGCATGACACAACTGTATCATGAAGAACCGAGGAGCTGAATGATCGTGTATACATCCCAGAGAGAAGCCTAGCAAATGATACGATCATGTCATGAAGAGCCAAGAAGGATCACGGTCATGCATACATAACATGGAGGAGCCCAGTCACTCAAACGATGATGCCACCCTAATAAAAAATTTTGCACGCTCGTGCAGGGGAGGCAGAACATCTAGATTTTTGAGCCGGCCAGTGACATGACTGTGTCGTAAATGGCACGAACATGTCAACGACGGTTTTTGTGTTTTTATTTATTTTGAAGGCCCATTAGGCTTTTAGGGGGTATAAATAGGGATGTAAGGGTTTGAAAATTAAGTATCTCCCGACTTAGGTTTTGTTTTATATGGCGACTCTATTGTTTTGAGAACTTCTTTGAGTTTTTGATTGAAAGTTTTGGCGACTCTTTAAGATCAATTGAAAACAAGTATTTTCTTTCCTCTATTTTTGTTGATGATGTTATTGGCTCATGGGTTCGTGACCAATGTTGTTTTGATAATGATCAACATTATGTTATGTGCTAATCATCTCAATCGTTTTAGTCTTAGATTAACAATTGATTATCATGATAAGGAGACAAAATAATTGGTGATGGGATAAGGGTGGAGATGGCTTCAGGGCTTTGAAGCATTGCTTGCATGAAGAATATTGAACTTCAATGTAATACAGTTTGTATTTCTTCATGTATCTTGCTCTTTCTTAATTAGAATATTTTTAGCCTTGAATAGATGCACAACACACTCATATATGCATCATTTCCATAATATGGTTCCTTAGAATCATGTTGAACCCATCCCAGTTGGTCCATTGCTCTAAACACACATGGGTGTGCATTTTGGAGCTGGACAGTCCCCTGGTGAAGGGTCACCAGACGCTTGGTGTGTCTGCTTTTTGATCAGCAGAACACAGCCTTATGTCAGTCTCCTGATGATAGATCACCAGACACAGCCTTGGGTCAGACGTCTTGGTCATGTAGTATATGCACATAGACAGTGGGTCAGACATCTGGGTCATGTACTCCAGGGGCCTGGATATAGTGATCAAACTTTCTTGTGCTCTCTGTCTATCGAACCTATATTTGGCAGCTGTCTGAAGAAGGATTCTCAGATGCCTGTATAGTGGCCTAGATGCTTAAGTTGTGAACTCCAGACATCTGGTTGCCCTGCATTGGAACTTGTGCAATCTGTCTCTGACTTCAAACCTCTGTCAGTTTCTCTGTAGTTGGAATTTCTCATCCATTCCAAGCCCTTTAGGTTGCATTCTTTTCCATCTTTCCAACGCATCTTATATCACCTCAATCGGAGTTCATTTGTGTCAGTTAAGACCATTTTGATGATCTAGTGTTTTCTCAGTTGAGTCTGTTGGAACTCTACAATCTGTTTCTGACTTCAATCGACTGTCAGTTTTTCTATGATTGGAATTTTTCATCCATTCTAATCCCATCAGATTGCAAATCTTGTTAGTTTCCAACGCATCTTGATTCACCTCAATCGGAGTCCATATGAGGCAGTTATGATTGTTTTGGTGATCAAGTGTTTTTCTGTGAAGAGTCTATCAGCCCAGACGCTGCACAACGTCGGGACAGACGTCTGGCCACTCTTCATCGGACGTCTAGTTGACCCCAAAAACTATCCGTTGGACTTTCGAGCTAGCCGTTTCTAACCGTTATTTTGTCCGTTCGTGGGCTGTTTTGGGGGGTTGTTTAAGCCAATTAGAGTGGCTATTTTTGGCATCTCTCCACACATATAGGAATCATTTGAGAGAGCCAAATTTGAGGGTTTTCATTCAAGAAGAATTCTTTCCCTCTTTCTCTCTTTCACTTGGTTAAAATGTTCATGCATTGAGTTTGCATTAAGAGAGAGTTTCCAAGTGCATCATATTCTATATCAAGCACTTGGTGATTTTAATCTTCCATGTCATCGCATACACTTTGGTAAGATCTATTCAAGGCATAGATAAGATTGTTGTTTTTATTTCTTTGGTTACGAAACCTAGTACTCAGGTTGTGAGTACATTATGGGGGGTTACTCCACTTGGAGAGTTTCTCTCAGTATCCCGGTTTGGGGATTGTTGCTTGTGAAGAGCGTGCTTTTATGTCCAGGTTTAGGGAGCATTAGTGGAAAGCCATCGCTCCAATTTTTGGAGGATGGGACTGGAGTAGGATCGCCGAGAAAGGATTCGAACCAGTATACGTCTCTTTGTTTGTGTATGCATTGGTGTATCTCTTTGTGCGTTTGTTGTTGTTGAGCGTTTCTCATTTCTATTTACACTGCGTTTTGTGCATTGAATGATTAGTAACTTTTTAATTACGCATATTGCTTGCATTTACACTACTCTCCCCCTCTAGTGTATTGCGTGGCCACATATCCTAACAAGTGGTATCAGAGCCTTGGTTTGGTGGCTTTTGCAAGCATGACTTCTATGTCTCAACAACATTCCTCTCTTTCTTCGGTCTTCAAAGGCAAATTCTACTCAAAATGGAGGAAGACCATGCATTGGTGGCTTAATAAGCAAATTGTGTCAAATGATATTACTTCAGATGCTCAAGTCTGGAATGCTTTGTAAAATTGCTTCTCCAAGAAAATAAGAAAGATGATGAAGAATTATGAGACTTTGCATTTGACGTGGGAGTTTCTCGATGGTAATTTAGGAGAAGAGGAGATCGAGTCTAGCGATGATGAGAGCATCGATGGCAATGAGTTATCTCGCAACTCTCTCGTTATTCAATGCAATGATATAATTGCTAGTTATAAGGCGTTGTTAGTTGAATACAACTCTCTCAAAGCAAATAATAACAAACTTGAGAGAGATGCACACGTATGCACTTCATTATCATCCGAACTTGTGATGATACACAAACCATTGCATTGAACCAAGAAAAGGTTGCTCTTGATTCATGTGTGTGCATGTTGAGTAAGGAGAATAACTCTCTTAAAGCTCGAATTAAGTATGATCGTGATTTTCACAAATATGTGAAAGTGAGTTTGTTTGCCATGCATCAAGTAGAATTAAATTCTTGGTATACCGAGAAAGATGGTCTTCTTTATTAGTTGAGTGCTTTGAAAGATGAGAATGCTTTTCTCAAACTCTAATTGGAGAATGTGCACTCGGATTGTGACTTCGCCAAGCTTGAGATGTATTCTCAAATTTACGTCTTAAGAAATGAGACATTGGCTCTCAAATCTCAATGTCTTGAGCTTAGCTCACGTCTATCCAAGAGGGATAACTACGTTTCTTCACTTTTAAAGAAGTGTGAGCTTTTGTCTACTCAACTTTTAAGTAAGGACAATGTTATGGGATCCTCAACTTTGAGTGTGACCAAACCAGGATCTTCCTTTAGAAGCACCCAAAACAAATTTGTAGGGAAGCCTTCTAAGGGATTTGTCACATCCAAACCCTCTATTGGCAAGAAACCAAAGAAGATTTTAAAGCCAAAGAGGAATCATGCATATTTATATTCCAGATATGCGGCTATTGGTAAGCCTATTTAAACATAAGTCAGATCTATGATCATCATACTCCGTCCCGAAAGCCCTTATGAATCCTTTTATTCCTTTACGTTACGTTTATCATATCGCCTCTGGACAAAAAAACAGAACGTGCATATTGCTTCTACCCGTAGGAGTACTTTACATTGCTTGCATGCTAAAATTGAACACGCTCATTCTTTGCATGCTACTCATGTTCCTATGCATGGTAGAAATATTTCTCGTGTGAATGCTTTAAATGATCAATCGCATGTTTCACACATTTGGCATGCCAATATTTATGTTCCACCTCACAAGTGTGCACCCACACCTCATATTCATCCCCCTACTTGACCACTCCTGTGGAAACTCAAATCTCTTTCGTTGTGGATTCCTAAGAATGTATCTAGGGATGATAGGAACTCGTGTAATAGATTCGTACGTTAGAAATGTTATATTTTTATATGACTATATGCGAAAACCAAACTCTAGGTTTGTTTGGTTTCCACCTTGCTAGCACTCACACACTTGTATTCATTGCTTGGGTACCATGCATGTATGCTTACTTTATGTATCCAATATTTGTGTGAGATTGTCTATATCTCCCATGTTTGCATGTTTCATATTAGTTTGGGGATGTTTGGATTGTTTGCTTGCTAGAATGTTAATTTCCTTTCATTTGACATGTTTATGTGATTCACATCATATTTTTGCATATGAGTAGGATTTATTTCAAACCCTTGGATTTTATCAACTTGGAAATTTTCCATATTTTTGATATTCCAAAGGGTTACAAATTGTGGTTATGTAAAAATATATACCATATGCTTTTATGCATTCTTTTGTTGGTACTGTTTTTACATAAATACACCCATCAATATGCATTATGCTTTATTTGCTCACTTTGTGCATATATTCAAATTGATAGGAGGAGTTTTTTAGCACACCCATTGTATTTCAATGCTTATGTTATATTTTTACAAAAAGTTTTGTCATCATCAAAAACGGGGAGAATGTTGGTTCATGGGTTCATGACCAATGTTGTTTTGATAATGATCAATATTATGTTGTGTGCTAATCATCTCATTTGTTTTAGTCTCAGATTAACAATTGATTATCTTGATAAGGAGACAAAATAATTGGTGATGGGATGATGGGATCATCGCAATTGAAGTATGAGTTGATTGTGCTGATAGCCAAGTGTTTCTTAAGGAGATTTGTCCATGTTGCTCAAGGATATAAGGATGTTGTGATGCCGCAATTACAGGTCCTTGCAGACTTCATAACCTAACGTTGTATTTGTTCATGTATGAATGAGTATATGTATGAGTATGTATATGAAACGCAGTGCATGCGTTTGTATTTCTTTATATGAATGTATGGATGATTGGTCTTTTAATATTTGTTTGATGCCAATATCTATTGGAGCCAACATCTGTTGGATTGCTCGATTGGTTCATAAATAGGTGCATTGCTCATTAGGAGATGTTTTACTGCTCTCTCTTTGATTGCGTACTTAGATTATATTGCTCTTTAGAGTCGTATATATCTTGTAGCTAGAAGAGGTTCATTGCTTATTTCTCCACATTTCAGACAACATTTCACCAGATATAGCCTTCAGCCATATATAGAGCCTAGGGACAGTCTAGCGACATTTCAACATGTAGTTCAACATATTTCAAACCATTTCATCTGCTCACATTACACATTTCATCATACAATTCATCACATTTCAACCAGCATTTCATTGCTCATTTTACCACATTTAATCTGCTCATTTCATGCAAAAACATTTCAACACACATTTCACCACATTTCATCACATACTAAAATGAAGAAACTGCCCATACACACGACACATATCATCACCACCACATTTTCTGACTCTCTATATTTCAATTAAACTCCTACTTTATACAATTTTAAAACAAATGATGTGTGCTAAAAGAATTTAGCATCAGCCAAAATACAATCAGGTGTGGAGACAATTTAAATACACCCATGTTGTAGTACATTTCAGCTAAAAGCTGATTCTGCTTGAGGCTAATTGAACAAATTCCTAAACAAAGCGGGATTCTGCTTAAGCCAAGCTGAAGACTAACTGCAGCTCCATTACAATTTAAGCCATTCTGCTAACTGAAGTTCCAGTGCAACTTGAGCTTATTATTGTAAAAGATAACCCTCAAGCAATCATACCCATTGAAGAAAGAATCATACTCCCCAGCTGAAAGATTCAACAAATCACAAAGTTAGAACAATAACAGAATAGGGTTTCAGATCACAAAGTTTCATCTTCAACAGATCACAAAGTTTCATCTTCACAATCAAGTTTTAGCTTTAACATATACACATAAGATCTTAAATAATATTACAAAAACACACATTTCAGATATGCAACCCAGTCATGATATGCAACATGAAGGCATAAATGAGATCATCAAAAACCACAACAAAAAAGAATATTGACATCATCATCGCCTCTGTAAAAAATAAAAACAATTGACATGCGGTTAGATGCAATGGAGGAAGATGCCCAAGATCTGAAGAATGCATTGGAAGCCTAGTTTTCAATGAGGCATTCCATCGTTACATTTTAGTTTAGTAGGGAATAGTATTCCAAAAAAATTTCCTCCCAAATCACCTACTAAACTGAAATGTGTTCCATGTCTCCATGCTATCTACTAAACTGTATTCCATGTCTCCAATTCAGTTTAACATCATATTATGTAAAATTGATACTATAGATTTTATTCAGTTTAACATCATATCCTGTAAAATTGATGCTATAGATACTATATTTTAACATCATAACCTGTAAAAGTGAGAGGCAAATGCCTCGTAAAATGGCAACTAATGTGTACAGTCTGTGTTCTTATGATGAATGATCTTTAGTCAAAAAAATTTATCTGGTCTTAGGATGAATGGTGATTCATTCAAATTATAACTTATTAGTACTATGTTGTTTCCCTTTGTTGATTCATTTTCCATTTTAAGTCAAAAATTTAGTCAAAAATTTAGTCAAAAATTTAGTCAAAAATTTAGTTATAATTTAGTCAAGGAGGCACTATAACGTTTTAGCCTCTAGTACTCTGGTTATTTGTTCTTGAACTGGTTTTTTTAAACAAAACATATCTTCATAAGATAAATGGTGCACTCAGCAAGGAATATTAAATTTGAATATGTGACTTTCAAACTCCCTTTATTCAACATTCTCAAAAGGTAAAACCAAATTATGTTTCTAATAGGTAAATTTTAAGTTAATTAAAAAGTTAGTTATAATTGTTTTTATATTATCTTTCAATAGAATCAGACTGAGGTTTCCAAGCTCAGTTTAGGTGAGGGCTTATGACAGTAGTATACCAAAAATTGGTTCCTTTGGAAAGAATTTGCTAAATCATTTTGACTAAATTCCAATCACAGGATAATATACCTGAGGATTCTCTATGAGAAATTGATATACACCATTTGAAGTGTTACAGAAATGAAAAGCCAATGCTTTTCTATGCATGAAGTCACCACAAAATGAATGCCCAGATTATTTCATGTAATGGTGTTTGAAATAAAATTGTAAAAATTGATATACCTGAGGATTCGGAATTCTCTATGTGAAATTGATATACACCATTTGAAGTGCTACAGAAATGAAAAGCCAATGATTTCCTATGCATGAAGTCACCACAAAATGAATGCCTAAATTATTTCATGTAATGGTGTTTGGAATAAAATTGTAAAAATGGATAATATACCTGAGGATTCTCTATGTGAAATTGATATACACCATTTGAAGTGTTACAGAAATGAAAAGCCAATGATTTTCTATGCATGAAGTCACCACAAAATTAATGCCCAGATTATTTCATGTAATGGTGTTTGAAATAAAATTGTAAAAATTGGTTTCATTGCGCGTGGTTTCATCAGAATTTGTATATTTCTCTATTTACATTGCCATATGGATTGGTTGTCATCGATTTAATTATGAGAGATTTACATAAGAATGCTTCTACTGTTGATGTGCCTCTTAAAAAGAATGAGACTACCAAATATAATGCAAGTATATATAATAGAAAAGATGTATCTACTATGCTATTCTTTTATTACTATAAAAATAACAAACCAAGGGTAGATATAGTTTGAAAGAATAAAAACACATGGACTTTAGCGATATTAAAAATACACCTGATGAGGAATTATGAGCAATCTAGGATGCAATGTGAATTAAAAAATCTTCAGTCAAATAGTTAATATGAGGAATTATGAGCTTTACCCCTTTGTCGATGTGGCATTTCAGACCATCTGCTCAAAATATTGAAGTAACAGTGAATTCATTCATGCAGACTCTTGAAGTATTTCCAGATTTAAGAACAAACATGGACTCTGTACCGTACCTTGATCTCGGCATTTGATATAACTCAAAATTCTCCTTTTGATTGCTATTCAAGATTTCTTGTTGCCAATCTGACATGAATACACAAAACTATAATTGCACAATCAAATCAACTAACATATGATAGAGAGATACTAATCAACTAACATATGTTTGAATCAAAGATCCAAACAATTTACAAATAACCAACAGGTCAAATTATAGAACAAACATGTGAACCTTTTAGTTAAAAAAATTTGATTAGCAGGTGTTTTTTTAGTATAAAAAACAAAGAATCAAAGTATATTTATAGTTAAACTTTGACAACAATACCTAAGAACATTGGATTCTTTCATATTTGTATATATTTGAAGTTTTTAACAGAGAAATCACACACAAAATGCCATTCTGCCATTAATACATAATATTAACAGGGCTTTTATGCACATATCCTCAATTCTATGTGTTCATTTGTCATGACTCATTTTTATCCATAGAAATAGAATAAAATGAAATGGGATTTGACTTATGCATGCTCTTTGTTGTTACTTGCTTTGATTAAAGCTACACAGAATATACACAAAGCAAACCCAATCATTTTGACCAAAAAATTGCTCACATTTGTTCATCTTTATATGCTTCTGATAATCATTCTTAATGATAAAATAGATCATAAAAGAAGAAACCCTAATTAGCTCAATTAGCTCAATATTTAACTCGTTTACATGTCACATTTCTTGTATGGACCAACACTCAATTGTATAAGCATATCAAATTGGCACAGGACATCTCACAATGCATATTATTGCTACAGGACATCTCACAATGTTTGAATGTTGGGTTTAGCATAGTATTTGAATAGCAAACATTTTTTTCCTATTTGTAGCAATGAAAAAAATTTGAGCAAAAATTTGAGCTCTGCTTAAAACTCTCACAAAATCAAGCAGATCAATTTTGAGCTTAAAACTCTCACATTCAGGTTTCCATCTACAGGACATAATATTGCTACAAATTTTTTCATTGCCACAAACTCTCACAATGCATATTATCACTTGATAACAATGCATACTTTTGGGTGTATTCAATAACTACTCAATATCATATTCCATGCTAAATCATATATCCGGAATTTCTGAATATCCAGAAATTGAAATTTCATGAACTTCAATAACATTTTCATTTGGGTGTATTCAATATTGAAAAATTTATCAGTGAATTGAGATATGCAAAAAAGTTGAATACTGCACTTTTGGGTGTATTGAAGTTCATGAATACTGCAGTTAACTTCATGAAAGTGAATGAAAGTTCAGTTAACTTCATGGAAACGGATTTTAGCCACATGGAAACTTCATTTGGTTATTTGAATACTGCACTGATAAAAATTTAGCCACATGGGTGTTATTGAAATTCATGAAAGTTATTGAAGTCCAGAATTTAGCCACATGGGTGTATTCACATAACCAAATTCATGAAAAATTTAGCCCACAAAAAATTTCTGAATATCTCAATATTGAAAGTTAACTGCAAGATATGGGTGTATTCACATAACCAAAGCTTCACAATAACCAAAGCATATCAGCAAGCTTAAAATGAAAGCTTCACAGGACAATTTCATTTTGATAATGAAAGTGTCTTGTGAAAATTGAGATATTCTTCAGTATTGGTTATTTTGATAATGTCTAACCAAAATAAAGTGTTTACAAATAACTTTCATTTTCATTTTCATTTTGATAAATTCTAACCAATTTCCACAGGACACTTTCATTTTCATATGCTTAGACACTTTCATTTTGATAAATTCTTCAGTATTAACCAAAATAACCAAAGCTTCACAGGACACTTTCATTTGCAAACACTTTATTTGGTCATTTGCAAACACTTTATTTTGATAATGAAAGTTAACTGCAAGATATGGGTGTATTCACATAACCAAAGCTTCACAATAACCAAAGCATATCAGCAAGCTTAAAATGAAAGCTTCACAGGACAATTTCATTTTGATAATGAAAGTGTCCTGTGAAAATTGAGATATTCTTCAGTATTGGTTATTTTGATAATGTCTAACCAAAATAAAGTGTTTACAAATAACTTTCATTTTGATAAATTCTAACCAAAATAAAGTGTTTACAAATAACTTTCATTTTCATTTTCATTTTGATAAATTCTAACCAATTTCCACAGGACACTTTCATTTTCATATGCTTAGACACTTTCATTTTGATAAATTCTTCAGTATTAACCAAAATAACCAAAGCTTCACAGGACACTTTCATTTGCAAACACTTTATTTTGGTCATTTGCAAACACTTTATTTTGATAATGAAAGTTAACTGCAAGATATGGGTGTATTCACATAACCAAAGCTTCACAATAACCAAAGCATATCAGCAAGCTTAAAATGAAAGCTTCACAGGACAATTTCATTTTGATAGTGAAAGGGTCCTGTGAAAATTGAGATATTCTTCAGTTTGAGATATCCAGATTGAGTTGATACTTCATTCACTTCATTCACTTGATTGATTTGATACTTCATTCATTTTCAGTTGATATTCATTCACATTACAGAAATTGAAACTTTTGACACTTCATTCACTTTGAACTCATTTACAAATATCATTCACCTTTTGATCCTGAAATATCAATCACCTTTCAAACAAAAAATTTGATACCCAATCAGGATATCTCAGTTAGGAAGCTTAATGTACTGAAATCATATATGTGAATAACATAGGATTTCAGTACATCAAGCTTGTGAATGATATGGGAATAACATTTAATGTTAAATATTCCCATATTTAACATATTCACAGATTTGTGAATGATCTGGGATATTTGAATGATCTGGGATATCATATATGTGAATGATATGTGAATGATCTGGGATATTTAACATATATCAAATGCAAATATGTGAATTAAGTACTCAAATATCACTCAAATATTATGGCATGTCAATGTGAATTGAGTACTCAAATTTAACATATATCAATTCAAATATCACTCAATTCACATATTTAACATATATGGCATCAAATATATATCTCATAATATTGGCATTCACAAATCTAATATATGCAAATATGTGAATGATCTGGGATATTTAACATATATCACAAAACTTCTGTAGAAAATATTATGAGATATAATATTTGCATTATAGCACATATATCCAGGATACCCAAATATCACAGAATTTGCTGCCACATAATTGCATTTGATATTTGGTTATAGCACATTCAAATATTATGTGGCATCAAATGCACATATATCTGGGATATTTAATATATATCAAATGTAATATTTAACATATATGAGTACTCAAATATCACTCAAATATCAAATGCAAATATGTGAATTGAGTAATCAAATATTAGATTTGTGAATGCAGATATGTGAATCAATATATGTGAATTGAAAATTTAACACATATGGAAAATTTTCACTCATTCAAAGATAATCATTCACAGAGTTATATCAAATGTTATCATTCACTCATTCACTCATTCACATGATATCAACTCAAAATTGATTCAAAAATGTATTCACAGAACTTGATATTGGAACTTGATATTGGATTAATTGATAGCCAAATATATGAGATATAAATTATGGAACAATGAAGTTCTGTGAATGCCAAATGTTTGATATTTGATTCACAGAGTTATTTGATTGATATTATTGATTCAAAAATGAATCAATAATATTTGATGCCAAATGTTTGATGGATAGCCATTTCTTATGTGAACATATTCAAAATGCAAAATGGCTAGCAATAATATTTGATGCCAAATGCAAATATATTATTAACAGAGTTATTCATTATTCACAGAACATCAGAAATGAAAAAAAAAATGAGATATCCAACACACATTCACTTGATGTAATTGATAAACCCAACAGGCAAAAAACTGAGCTTGAGAGTGCAAATTGATATATTGACAAAACTGAGCTCATTTAACTTATGAAAAAAAAACCAGTTGCTATCCCAAACTTGCATAATTAATTGGATATCTAATTTGTATTAACAATTGCTATCCCATATCCCAAACAGGATATCCCAAACTTGTAGATATCCCATATCCTGTTTGTAGATATGAATTCAGTTTGGGACATCCCATATCCAAATTGGGTCTTTGGTTTGGGATATCCCATATCCCATATCCAAATTGCTATCCAATTGCTATCCATATCCAAATGTAGATATCCCATATCCAATTTGGGAGTGGCAAAAAAACCTGTTTATAGTAACAATTTGCAAGCTCAATTGAAAACCAGTTTATATTAACAATTGCTCATGATAAAGTAAATGAATTCAGTATCTTAGTTCTTTGAGTCTTTGGTTTAGTTTGAAAATCATGATAAAGTAATTCTGCAAGCTATCAAAAATCCTCATATCAAAAATCCTCATATCAGTTTCCCCATATCAAAAAAAATTTCATATCAGTTTCCCCATATCATTATCTGCAAGCTATCAAAATGTCCAATAGCTATTGGAAGTGCAAATTGGAATTTGATGATATAGCAAAATGTCCTGTGAAGAGCTTATCAAAATTTCATGCAATAGCTTATCAAAATGTCCAATAGCTTGCAAGTGTCCTGTGAAGATCTTATCAAAATGAAGATAATTGGATAAAGTGTCCTGTTTAAAGTGCAAGCTATTGGACTTCCAATAGCTTGCACTTCCAATACCTGTTTTTTCTTTAGCTTGCACTTTGGAATTTGATGATATGGGAATAAATACTGCCAATATTGGAATTCCAAAGCAATTGGAAGCTAAAGTGCAAGCTAAATATCCATTCACAGAATTTGACAGAAATATTTAGCTACTGAATGTTTAGCTAAAGTGTACAAAATATGGGAATAACTGAATGGATTGTATATCAAATTCTGAATGACACTTTAGCTAAAGACAGTTATTTATTGTATATCAAATTCTGAATATCTAAAGTGTTATTTATCAAATATTTGATATACAATAAAAATATTTTGACTTGCACAGAATTTGAAATACAATAAATAACTGAATGGCTAGCTAAATATTTGATAAATAACACTTTAGCATAGAATTCTGAATGGCTAGCTAAATTCTGAATGACACTTTAGCTAAAGACAGTTATTTAGCTAAAGTGTACAAAACACTTTGGCTACTTGAATGACACTTTAGCTAAAGTATATCAAATACTTTTGCACAGAATTTGATAAATAACAGAATTTGATATACAAAACATTTGATATACAATAAAAATGTTTAGCTAAAGTATTTGATATACAATAAAACCAATAACTGAATGGAATAACTAAAGTGTAGCTAAAGTATTTGATATACAATAAAAATATACAATAAAAATATTTAGCTAAAGTACATTCAGTTATGTCAGAAATCATCACAGAATATTTGACATTCACTGATATAACATTCCCATATTCTGTGGATATAACTGAATGGGATAAAAAAATGTCCATTCACAGAATTTGACATAACTGAAATGATTTCTGAATTTAACAACTATTCACAGAATTTGACAAATATAACAAATATAAAGTATTGGTTTTTGAATATGAATATAACAAATTGGACATACATATTGGTTAGAAATTTGAATTTGAATATTCACATATAACCAATACTTTATATGTGAATTTGAATATTCACAGAAATTTGACATACATACATTCAGAATAAAGTTTTTGAACATACTTTATATTCACAATATGTCAAATATTCATTTAACAAATTTCTCACACATCAATTTCTGCATATGGGTGAGAAATTGAATTTTTGCTCAAGTGATAGCTTCTCACCCATCAAATTGAATTTCTGCATATGGGTGAGAATTTGAATTTAAAGTGAAAGCTATCAAATTCACTTGATATCAAAAATGAATTGAGATAATTTGAATTTGAATTGAAATTGAATTTGAATTTACTTTTGAACTTGAATTTTTTCTATCTACTGCATAGAGATGTATGCAAAAATTCAAGTTCAATCCAAATTTCAGAATAGTTCTTGATTTTGAAGAGGTGATCAAGCTCTTCATTTTGAAATTAACATTTTGAAGAGGTGAGTTGAGTTTTGAAATGAATGAGAGTTTCAATGGACTGAAAAAGGCAAAGTTTTTTTTTGCAAAATGATTCATAACATTGCAAACATCTCTATCCACTCCTGTCAAGCTGTACACTGTGATTTGTAAGCAATATAAATGATTCATAACATTGCAATTATCTCATTTTGCAGTTCTTACGCAATATAAATGATTCACAAAGCTCAACAATTCTCTCAAACTCACCAACGGTTGAGGTGCAGAGGACGTGGATGAAGACCGCAAACCCACAAAGCTCACCAAGAGTTGAGTTGCTAAGGCCGTGATGAAGCTCAAACAGCTGCAATGTGAGGGTAAATTAAAAGAAAAAATGTGAGTGCGAAATAAATTAAAAGAAAAGATGAGTTCTTGATGTGCTTGCCTTGATGTTTTTCCGTGATCTCCTTGCTCTCTGTTGATGTTCTTCCTTTACGTTGATTCTGAGGTAGAAGAGGGTGCTGGAGGTAGAAGAGGGTGCTTGAGCTCTCCCTTGATGAAGCTCAAACAGCTGTGCTTGCTTGATGTTCTTCCTTTATCTGCTTGCTCTCCATTGATTCTGAGGTAGAAGAGGGTGCTGGAGGAGGTAGATGATGATGGCGATGATGGCGGTAAGGGTGCTCTCCCTTGAGCTTGAGCTGCTAGCTCTTGGCGCGCAAAGATAAGATGGAGGAAAAAAGAAATGTAAAATGTTGATGTGATCAAATTTTTTCCCCCCTCAAAGTTGATGTGATCAAATTTTCCCCCCTCCCATTGCGTGCAATGTAAAAGCAAATGTTGAAATTTTGATTTCAAATTTAAACTGATTTCAATTTCTCTTATCTCAATTTCTCATACCCCATATACAAATCCATATAAACAACACATCCAACATAACCAATATCTCTTAACCAATATCTCTTATCCATTATCTCTTAACCAAAATCTCTTATACAACAATACACATATCCACACACAACATTACACATAACCAATTTCTCTTATCCAAAAACTCTTATCCAAAATCTCTTGATAACATCCCTGTTTTATAATATAGATATAGATATATATATATATATATATATATATATATATATATATATATATATATATATATATATATATATATATATCACACAATAGGCAAGAATCAATATACTATGGGGGTACACTCATTCAAGCCCACGTACGTAACTTAGGTACATGCACGACGACTACCTCACAAGGTCCAATGGCCTACTAACAACTTAGAGTTGACACAGTCATTGACAGGCACTAAAGTCTAAGCAACAAAGGGAAGGTCGAGGTCGAAAGCGTGACGAGGGAAGGATCGATAAGCACGAGTTCAGATAGGACGAATACAAGGGGACAGATTGGTTAGGTGAAATAGTGACTCAATTGTGAATGTTTAGGTAGAGGGAAAGGGAGATGTAGTGATACTTATATAGGATTGGGAGATGAAGTATCATAAGCTAAAATACGCGAAATCCGAAAACTGTTGTACTTCAAAAGTTGGAATCCTCGTCTGTATAAAAATATTTGGAGGTCGATGAAACGAGTTGTTCAAAATAAGTTTGAGTCGAATATTTGTAATAAGAGAAAATGGTTTATTGGTTTAAAAAGTCATTATAAAAGGAAGTAAAATCATTTACGTGAATATTAAGGACGTAGTTTTTAGAAAATATTATACGGCGGTAATTTAATATAATGTTGTCAAAAGTTTTGAAAGTCAAAGAATGAAATCAAGTAACGGAAGAATTTAAACTCAGGTTAAATGCTTTCAAAACTTTAGGCTATGGAAAATTTAAAATGATCAATTTGAAACTACTTTTAGAGAACCAGGGTTTGCCAAAAATGAAAAACTGATTTACACAAGGTTCTTAATATACGAGCACAACAAGTCTGGTACGGATATAAAAATAATTGAAAGTATGTATGGTGCACGTGAGAATAATAATAATGACTTAGTATAAGAATTATCAAGATCGAATAGCAAGTCTTTAAAATCAAATCATGGAGGGTCTAAATCAGGAAGTGGTTATGAAAATAGTAATTTTGCAAAAATCTGAAGTAGCGAAAACGACGAGCAAAAACCAACTTGCTGAAAGCTGAAATTCCATGTGTCTTGAAAGTATATTAAAGTAAACACGACGTATCATTCGTATAACACAAATAAGAAGGAAAATTATAAATCGAATTAGACAAAGCAAAAGTACGGTTCAGAATAAAATTAATATATGAAGGGGCAACGCATTTACATAAGTACGAAAAATATAGGCTGGAAAAATATTATAAGCTAGAGTTCAAAATTTCCGACAAAAGTTTTAAAATCTTAAATCAACGAAGGAGGATGAAGTATAAGTATATATGCATTAAATTTTGGAACAAGGTTAAACTTCGGAAAGGAGGAAGTCGAAAAATACCTTCAGGAGATTCAAGGTTCGTAATGGAGAGGTTCGAAGATTGACGACGATCGTCATGAGGCGATCTCGTGAATCGAGGCAAGGAAATTAGTCGGATGATCAGAACATACATACGCCTAGGATATGAATCAGGAGAATCTACGGGGAACTCCTACGGTCAACCAACTAAAGATTAAGAACTAAGCGCTAAGACCTTCTAAGGAGCTAGACGGTAATGAAATGCGTTCAGCTTGGTCCGAAATCGATGAACCCAAGCGAACAGCTAAAGGAAATTCTAGAAGTCTATTATGGTCTGAATTAGACAAGAACCACTAAGGTAACTCCTACGACGATTAAATCAGTTGCTGACAGGGAGTCTAACTACAATCAGGGGCCTCTAACTAGCAAGCACAGACGACTAACTAAGTTTTCTTATCACCTAGTGTCATAGGAGAATGTCTAGACTCAGGGCTTATGACTCGGATGTTGCAATTTATTTAATGGACATTCCGTTATTATCGTTGTTTCGTTAATTCGCAATTGCAAGACGGACCTGCATGGGCCACCAACAAAACATGTCACGCCCCGCTTCTCAAAAATATGGAGGCGAAGCGTGAGAAGGTCCGCTCAGACTTGAAGCTGCAAAGTTGCAAGTCCGATAAGCGTCAATCAAATTTAAAACTGCAGGTCCTTGCAACGCGAACGAAACAAGATAATAATAATGAAATGAGACAAAAGAGATATCTCAGAATATCCATAAAATAAGTTTCAACATCACAGAAAAAGCCACCAGGCTAAAAGAAAAAGAGTCTAAGGCCCACACATGGCCAACAAAAGTACAACGTATAGAACAAAGGTGCCACGCACCGGTAACTAACAGAAAACCTAAAACAAAAGGAGAACTCAGCATGGTCACAAAGAAAGGTCACCGGTGGCTGCAAAACTCCTCCTGGGAAGACATGGACTCAGGCTCAGCGTCAGCAAAACACCACGTACTCAGCAACAGTCTCTGGCTCAGGGTCTAACATGTGACACCCAAAAGAGCAAGGGGCACATGTCAGCAAGTCTACAAGAGACTTGTGCAAGGAAACTGAAAGTAAAGCAAGACAACCTAGCAGTTCTAAAAGTATGCAATGACATGGCAGGTAAAGTATGAGTGCAGCAGGTAAAGGAAACAACAAGTAAACTAGCATGGCATGGCAAGTGTGGCAAGACTATAAACATTTACAAGGATTTCTCTAGTCACGTTTTCATGTCATGTGCAGAGTTTACGCCTTACAGCTGAAATGACTTTCTTTCACACTGATTGGCCGCTTAACTCCGCCCCAAACCCAGAGTTTACGCCTTACAGCTGTAGTTGCTGATCAGGCAGACTCCCAGCTGATTGGCCGCTTAACTCTTACCCCTCCCACGTGTATCGAGCCAGGGCCTTACCCCCGAACGGTAATGCTCGCTTCTGGAACACGAGCCAGGAAGTGTTTTTCATGATGGCATAGGGGTGCACCTAGCCAGGACAAGCAAGTACAAGTATGTAGCGTGTGCTACGAATGCAATATTCAATGCATGGATGACATGACATGGCAAGTAGTAAAGCGTACAGTAAGGAAAGTAAACATGACAGTTTAGTATGCATGATCAACAAGTTTAAAGAGTTGGATCTAGCTTCGTTGTCAAGCTAGATCGTTTAGGTGACGGATCTAGTTTCGTTGTCAAACTAGATCAAGTAGGCGTCTAGCCAGCTACATTTCACTGACTAGTCTCTTTTACGCTAAAAGCAAGGAAGTGGCCTAAAAACATGGCCCTACTCAAGAGTTGGCAAGTTTCACTTGCCTGCAAGTATCACGTCAGAGAAACACCGTCCAACGAGTCCAAAGTCACAATTCCTACGTGCACAAGTCCACCGGCCTAAAGTCCATATTATTAATCTTGATTAGTGAATTTAAAACATTTAAAATACTTTAAAAATACTGATTTTAGTCTTGATTAGCATGCAATTGGGTTGGGGGTCCTAGGGGTGCAAAGTGTTACCTCAACACGACGCGAAAGCTACACCGGCGTCGGGTAGCGACGCCGGGGGTTGGAATAAGAGAACGCGCTCCAAGTCCTGATTCCAATATAGATTCCTCACTGGAAAGTTCAGAGCATCAACCGGAGCAACGATTCCAGATTCCAAAGCTAGCACGTGCGACGACGGGCTACGACGTGTCGTAACGTCGTGCACGGCGAATCGTCGGAGAGAAAGCACCTAGGTGGGGCCCACAGTAGTCCTAGGGACCTATGGGGGACCCACAATACCTCTGGAGAACTTGGGGGGGCCCACTGTGGCAAGTGGTGTGACGGGTGTGGGGTTGTGACATTTGGCTCTCGGTCGTACAGCCTCGGTGCAGGGGATTCCATCGTCGGTGCGGGGGAACGGGGCTTGCACAACGCAGCGGGTCGGTGCGGCTTGGTTCTCTCGGTCGGAGTGGGGGAGGCCATCGGTCGGGCGCCTTGGATGCGGGAGAGCACAGAACTACAACATTGCAACCGTTGCAACGTTGCAGGCTTCGGTCAGTGCAGAGAAGCGGCCCGGTCGGACGCGGCGCGATGCTGGGCGACGGAGCGGCTAGCGATGCGGGTGCGGAGCGATGCTTGGTGCGGAGCGGGCGACCGGTCTGACCGAGAGATTCTCTCTGTTGGGCACGGTGAAGCGGGGCGACGGCTGTGCGGAGCGGGCAAGGCTTGGTGCGGGTGAAGCTGTCGGTCGGTGCGGGGAAAATGAGGCCGTTTCCTCGGTCGGTGCGGAGCTGCTTCATCGCAACGTTGCGACGATTCGTCGCAACGTCAAATTTGAGTTTTGGGAGCTGCTAGGGTTATTTTCTTGCGAAAATAGGTCTTCCTAGAGGTTGTTTATATAGTGTAGATGGGTTGACTAGGTCTAGGGATAATCCTAATGAGATTAGGAGTTTAAAATAATTTAAAATTCAAATCTACTCTTCCTAATCACATAGGGATTGGGTGCGGCCAAGATAGGGGCTGAGATTTGGCTCAAAAATTATTTAAAACGTTTGAAACTCAAATAAATTTTATTTGGCCGAAAATATTTTAAAACGTAATTATTAAAAATATTATAAACCTTGTTAAAAATATAAAAGTGATCAAATGAACTCCAAAAAATATGAAATAAATATCGTGGTGATCATGATGATGAGAGAAAGCTAACGAAGAAGACGGATCTCATTTTCGATGTCGGACGACGAAACTAAAAATAGAAACGTCTCCCATCAAAAGTGAAAATCGCCACGTCTCATCGAATAAGATTAAATTGTGGGAAAACGACTCGAGAAACGTCGTTCCAAAATAGTGCCACTATTTAATACTCTCAGAGACGTTCACAACGGCATATCGCAACAAAGTGTTCACAAACAAACAAAGTCTAAAGTAAACACGTGCACGGTCAAAAGCACGTGCACGAACAACATACAACGAAAAGTGGTCGTTACAGGCGTGTTGTTTTCTGCTTCGGGGCTCCGTTTTCGCTCTACTCTCTCTTTTTCTTCCTCCAGTTGGTTTCTTCCTCTTCCTAAGCCTCGAGCGCATTCCTGGAGCACTCTTCCTTGCCTTGGTCGTCCTCCATATGATAGATCTCCTTTTCTCCTCTCCTGTCATAGAAATTAAGACCCGTTGTCATGATTTTTATGGGCAATTGACTCAAAACACTAATAAAGTCTAAAACCAAAATAAAAACCAAAATAAAAATAATGCAAAAAAAACCGTCGGGTTGCCTCCCGACAAGCGCTCGTTTAAGGTCTTGAGCTCGACCCCTTCAGATTTTCAATCTAGCACGGGATGTTAGGTGCATATGAGATGCACCCGTCGAACTTGCCGGGAAGACCGCTCGGATTTGGATCGTGGTGGTATGTGGCCTTCCTCAGCGCCCCTTCATCTTGGGCAATGTTGGGGGATGGCTCCCCCAAGCTTGAGCTTGTTCCGGTCTTTGACTTCACCGGTGACACCGATCTTCGAATCGGTGGAGCTTTCTTCGGATTCTTTGATGTCGAGATCTTGCAAAGCTCTCGTATTCTTGTGACATCAGCGTCGCCATCATCATTCGCCGTGGAGCTATTGGGAGAGTCCTCCATCTTCTCTTCTTCGCCCAAATCTTGGCTTTCTTCAAAGCCGTCATCATGGAGTGCACCGATGGAGTAGGGGATAGCCTCTTCTATAACCTCATCAAGGAGGTCCACATAATCTAGCTCCTCATGATATGGCATGTGCTTCATAGCCTTTGGTATATGGAGCTCGACTTCAATGTTGCCAACATTCAAGGTAAGAATCCCTTCCCGCACATCGACGATTACACCGGCGGTGGCGAGGAATGGGCGTCCAAGTATGAGCGATGTGTCACCTTCCTCCTTGATGTCCATGATCACAAAATCACAAGGCAAGCATATGCCTCCCGGAACTTGGAGTGGGATGTTCTCCGTGATCCCAACCGGCCTTGTAATCCGACCGTCCGCAAGTTGAATCCTCATGTCGGTTGGCTTTAAATCCGTGCCGGTATTCAACTTCCGGAACATGGTGAGAGGCATGAGGCTCACACTAGCGCCCAAATCAACCAATGCTTTTTGTAAGGGGACGCCTCCGAGTGTGCAAGGAATTCGGAAGCTCCCGGGATCTTTAAATTTGGCGGGCTCCTTCTCCTTCCTAGTGAACCAAGTTCCTTGTTCCGCGAGCATGATCTTCTCTTTCCTTTTTCTTCCCGTAATCAAGTCCTTTAAGAATTTCGCATAGGATGGGATTTCCACTATGGCATCCAGGAAAGGGATATTGAGGCTCACCCCTCTCAAGTATTCGAGGAACTTGGCTAGCCTCTTCTCGATCTTGGCTCTAGCTAGCCGTTGAGGGAAAGGCACCGATGGCATGAATCGGCGCTCATCAATAGGTTCATCCACTCTAGATTTTTCTCCTTCTTGTGGCTCCTTCTCTTTTTCCACCTCAATTACCGGCTCGCTCTCTTCTAGAATCTCCACCACGGGTTCCTTGACTTGAGTCATGGGGGAAATGGTATCCTTTCCACCTCTTGTTGTAACCGCAACCACCGCATTGATATGGCCGGTGTTGCCCCGTGGATTTGGCTCGGGTTGAGCCGGTAATTGTTGGTTGTTTCTATTGAGCAACGCAAGTTGCTCCCCAATTTGAGCGACGACGGTGGTAAGTGAATCTTGACCCGCTTTCAACGTGGCGTTAATCTTTCTCTGCTCCACCAAAACTCCTCCACCTTAGCTTCAAAATCCGAACGTGGTTGAGCTTGCGGAGGGTTGGGATTTCTCCAACCTTGATTATACCCGGGTGGCCTATAAGGTCCCACTTGTTGCCTAGGTGGGAAGTTTTGTTGCGGTGGCCCCCTTGGTTGATAATTCGGTTGTGGTGGCGGAGCCCGAGCTTGAGGAGGTTGTTGTGGCGGGGGGTTCAAGGCACCATCATTATTAGCATAGGAAAAACCCGGATGGTTTCTAGCGGCCGGGTTGGCCCAATATCCGGAATTCCCCGTAACATACTGAATTTGCTCCAAAGCACCTTCTCCATGCTCTCCTCCTACATACATGGCTTGGGATTGGTCTTGCCAATCACTCATATGGTTTGTTGGTGCGGATGTAGAAGGAGCTCCGTGCGGCTCGGTAATGTATTTCTCCAATCTCTCCACTACCTTGTGGAAAGAGTCAAATTTGCTAGCAAGCTCTGCCACGGCCTTGGACTCATAAATACTTGTGGGCTTCAAGGAGGACGAAGAATGTCCTCGCTCGTCACCCCACTATTGGTTGTTGGAGGCCATCTCCTCTAGCAAGGCCGTAGCTTCATCGGGGGTTTTTGACAAAATGGCTCCGTTGGCAGTAGCATCAATAATCTGTTTTGTGCCCGGTTGGAGTCCATTGTAGAAACTATGGACAAGCTCACAATCCTCTATGCTGTGATGGGGGCATTGATGTTGCAAGTCCTTGAAGCGCTCCCACGCCTCATAGAGAGTCTCCTGCGGTCCTTGCTTGAAGGACATGAGAGCACTTCTTATCTTCACCGTCTTGGAGGGGGGTAAAATTTGTCGACGAAGGCACTCGCCAATTCATCCCAAGTGGTGAAGATTCCTTCAGCCTGCGTCCTCAACCAATATAAGGCCTTGTCCTTGAGTGTGAAGGGGAAGAGACACAGTCTGATAGCATCTATGGAGACGCCCGGCATTTTGGAAGGTGGCACATTTTGATAAAAAGAGCTGGATGTGGTAATGAGGGGTTTCATGGGAATTCCCATGAAAAGGGTCTTGCTGCATCAGAACTACCAATCCAGTCTTCAACTCGAAATTTTTGTCGGCCGCCAACTCCGGCATAGCTATGGACGAGGTCGTGGAGGAAGTCTTAGGCCGCAGCCTATCTCTAATGGAAATGATCCTTGCCATTCACGCCGCCAATTCTTCGGGTGTCTTAGGATTGGTCATAAAAGTCCCTTCCGTATCGAGTCTCCTCTCCGCTCTGATCCTCCTCAATGTACGTTCGATCTCCGGATCGTATAGTATTTCTTCGGGGTCCGCCGTGGATCTCGTGTACATGCAAGGGAAGACAAAGTTTCAAAGAAATAGTTATCACAAAGGAAGGGTAAAATAAAAATAGATATAATAAAACAAAAAGAGAAATAGCTAGGTAGGTAGAATCAAACACTATCGCCTCCCCGGCAACGGCGCCAAAAACTTGATCGCCCACCCCGAACACACACCCAGGGCGGGGGACTCGCTAGTCTAACCGCAAGCGCACGGTGTAGCGGCGAGCGGGTATCGAACACGAGGAGGGCAAATGACGGTGTCTTCTTCAATTCACCTGGCTATAAGAACAGTCGAGAAATATTCGTAATAAAGCGGTCACAGTCGTTCAATTGTATAAAGGAAATATCAAATTAATAAAGACGCCTAGGGGTAGGGAATCCCCGCTACAAACCGTATCTCGTCATTGTGATTCGTAGGTTTCACAATTGCTAGACTTGAAATTCAGGTGAACTAGTTGCAACTAAATGTAGAACCAAGCGCACGCTCTCGCGCTATTGCAGGTCTATAGCAAACCTAGGGTAGGGTCCAATCTCTTGCAAACCCTAACCTAGGCAAGCTAGCGTGAAGAACAACATCATCGTTCAATTGTATCTCGAGCCCACTCTCGTGCAAACTCGAGCTACAGCCTAGGTTGGGATAGTTCCTACCCGTCCAATCTCTTGCAAATGGGTATTGGTATAGAATTGCAATCGAAAACCCTAGTTTCGGTCCAATCTCTTGCAAACCGATTCCAAAGAAACCCAATTGTAACCCAATTTGAATTTCTAGGGCTTCCTATCGATTTGGGATCCAGTCTCTTGCAAATCCCAATCGGTATGAATCCCTAGCTATTCGTATTAAATCAATCCCAAACTAACCCTAATCAATTCTAGCAAGAATTTCACCAATTCATCACAAATTAGAAGTAGGGTTCGTAGGGTTCATCCCTACGCCCTAAAAAGATAAAACTACTCACAATTCATAATGCAAATCATTAGAAATTCAATAGAAATATCAATAGAAATCATTGCAATAGACAATATATCAATAAAAATGAGGTTTTTGATAGAGAGAGAGACAAACCAATGAAGATTCAATAGCATCCAACAAAATAACACTTTTGTCTCTCTCCAAAGAACTAAATCTAATCTCCTAAAAAGTAATCTAAAAAGGCTGCCAAAAAATCTGAAAAAGCTCTCTAAACTAGGTTTAAAACTGGGGTTAAATACCCCCCAAAATCGCCCAAAAAAACTGTGACAAAATTGCCCCTGTGCAGCCTGAAAATCTCAATTTACGCTACAGGCAGCGCGGCTCACTCGGCCGAGTGACAAATGTCATTCGGCCGAGTGACAAACCCTGACGGATTCCAGTAAGTCTGGACTTTTGGGGGTCGGCTCCTCGGAAGTCACTCGGCCGAGTGACTTTCTTCAATTCGACCGATGGGGTTTCTTCACTCGGCCGAGTCGGAACTCGGGACTGCACTGAAAAATTACAGTAAGTTGGGTGTTTTTGGTTGCCGTTGTCTTGATGCCACTCGGGCGAGTGGTGTCTCCGTGGTTCGGCCGAGTGGGCTGGCGATGGTTGACCGAGTGCACGCTGATACTCAATCTGTTGTGTGTCCGATCTGGCCGGCCGAGCGGGCTGTCGATGGTCGGCCGAGTGACTCCTTCACTCGGCCGAGTGACATGCTGAAAATGCCCAATCTTCGTATTTTTGCTTCCTCGTCGCTCCTACGACGTTCTTTCTTCTTCCACTCCTCTCCAATCGTAGAATTCCCCTCAAAAGAGTCACGGGTGACACTTCGGAGTGGGTGCATCTCAGAATCACTCCAAATCGCTCCAAATCTCCTGAAATACGACAAAAACAAGAAATCGTGAAAAGCATCGCAATATTACCGAATAATCGTGAAAAACGCGATATGGGCGATCGAAATGGCATGCAAACATGCAGAAAAAAGGTGTAAAATATGGAGTGATTAGAAGTGCACAGTGTCCTCAATGTGCGAAGTGTGGCATACCGAGAGACGTGAAGTGGGAGGGGTGGGTGAGGATGCATGCATGATGAAAAAGAAAGAAAATGAAAAATAAAATAAAATGCGAATGAATGTGGTGCATGCAAAGATCAGGATGATGCAGGTATAAGTGTCCCCAAAAAGTCTCTCCCTCTCTCCCAAAAAGATATAAAAAAGGATATGATCAGGAAGGCACCAAAATAATACGTGGAGGAGGGGGGGGGCAAAAAATCACTAGGCCCAAGAACAAACGGGCAGCAAAACGACAAAAAATATCAGAGGCATCAAGAGTGTGCCTAAGCTAGTGGTGGCGCTGCACCAGCACCGTCCTGTGGCGGAGGTGGTGGTGGAGGTGGTGGGCGTGGTAGCTGCTGGGTGGGTGTGGATG
This sequence comes from Scilla litardierei, assembly GCA_030789695.1. Classification (NCBI taxonomy): domain Eukaryota; kingdom Viridiplantae; phylum Streptophyta; class Magnoliopsida; order Asparagales; family Asparagaceae; genus Scilla; species Scilla litardierei. The sequence goes on along the minus strand of CM061136.1, from coordinate 132,676,230 downwards.
GTAGAGGCAGACGCGCCAGAATCTGATTCAGGCAAGCCTGAATATCGGGAAGCATGGCGACGCGGGACTGCACAGAACTGACCGTGTGGGAGAGGGCCCTAAAGTCTCCTTGAAGTCCACTAACAGCCCCCTCGAGAGCACGAATGCTCTGAACTAGAGAGTCAGGGGGAGGTGGAGCGGAGGGACGCACAGGTCTAACAGGGGATGTGCGGGTCTGTCTCTGGTGGGCAGTGTATAGGATGGGGCCAGCAGGGTAGTGTGGAAGGGGTGCTGTGCTCGGTAAGTGATGCCCAGCCTTGGTGTGAGGCTGGGACGCAGGCTGTGTCGAAGTAGCAGCAGCAGCAGCAGTGGAAGGCAAAATGGGCGACGAGGCAGCAAGAGAGGTCAGTGACGCAGAAGTGGGGACAGAAGTCATGACACTCTCGGTATAGACATGGGCGGTAGAGACCGTAAGGTCGACGACTGGGGAGGCTGTGTAGTGCACAAAAGATGACTCCCCAGGAGCCGTCGACAGCAATCGGGAGAGGGTCTCCACAGCAGCAGAAAAGGAAGACTCGCCGCTCTCTAGAATGGTGGTGGGACGCTCGGGGCTAAGAGAAGTGATAGGCTCGACAGACATAGGCTCAGCGGTGGTGGTGGTGGTGGTGGAGGACTCAGCTACGGTGCTCCTGACACTGACAGAAGTAGGGACAGAAGTGTCGGGAGGTGCAGACAGTGCAGGCACGGGCTGAGGGATCACGGGGTCAACAAGTGGTGCAGGGGGTGCTTGCTCAGCATCCTCAGCCTCAAGCACATAGGCAGCGAGGATAAGGAGATCCATCGCTGGAATCCAATCCCCGTGGGCCGGTCCAATATGTGTCCGAGCTAGGCTCGGAAGAACCTTGTAGTCAGCACTAAAGGGACCGTGCAACCACACCCAGTGCCTGCGACCGTGGAGACGAAGCATCTTCATCCGGGCCATAACATTTATCGAAAGTGAAGTGGGGCCCGGAGCTCGACGCAAGTCGTCAGGTAGGTCCACGCCGATCATAAGGGCTAGAAGTGTGATCAGACCGCCACAACAAATAGGTGAGCGAGCGCTCACCGAAATGATGATGCGGTCCAGAAACCAACTAGCAATGTCAATCTCTACGGCGGGGACCAGGTCGTCGCTACCCCTATCCAGAACCCTAGGGCGAGTCATCGCGTAGAGCATGTAGAGCTCTGGCGTAGATATCGTCCCGAGCTCGTACCTCGCTAGGAAAGTAGTCGCCATGAGGTGTTGTGCAATGCGAAGGCAGGGGTGCAGAATGGCTGAGGCATTGGCCCTACTAGGGTCAAAGCCAAGTGGGGATCCTGTGATCCGTGTCCAGAATGTGGAGGTGTCGAACGACGGGGGTGGGATGTGCGTAGGGGCGTAGGCTCAGTCTGGGACAGGGACGTCGGGCCACTGGAAGAACGCTCTAAGCATGGCGAGAGTGATCTCACACTCTCGATCCATCAAGCGGAATGTACATCCTCCAGGGGTCCGGTCAATAGAGCTCAGGACCTCTAGTGTTGGACGGATGTAAGTATCCGCCGACACCGACAAAAAATCACGCCATCCCACGTTGTCGTACAACGTGAGAAGCCCCTCGAGTACCCCTAGGCGGTCAAGGTCAGTAAGTGCGCAAACCTAGAGGGCACTATTGAGCGATGGCAGATACGGTCGAACCTGGCACAGTGTGCGTCATTTCGAAACATGATCCCCATCGGCCCGACGACGGGAGCGGGTGGAGGGACAGGATCAGCTGGGATCGGCTGTGTAGGTGGTGGTGGCGGTGGCGGGCTAGGTGGAGGGGAGTCCTCCCTAGCGTGAGAGGGACCGGGGTCATCGGTCCGCCTCCGCTTGGGGGCGGATCCCCGTGTACGTGGCCTAGTGCGCGGCGGCATGTGTGCCGCGAGACGTGTCCCAACTAAATAAATGATGTGGTGTACTAAATGATGGAACGAGTGTACCTGAACACGCTGCGAGAGCAATAAGTGATGCATGCGAAGAGACACCTCCGCCGCGAAGCGCAATGTGTGTCCAAAAGCTCCCCCAAGCTAGCCTGCAAATGAAACGATCAAATCAGCGAATAATATTCAATACGTATGGGGGAGATAGGGGATAATAGATAGATATGAAATTTAATTTGGGTTAGGGGCTCAAAGTGCGTATGGATCAAGAAAAACAAGGCAAAGAGGGGTTTTTTGGGGCAAAACGGGGGAATCCGAGGCTATGGCGGCCGACACCGGCGAGAGGGGTGACCGTCGATCGTCGGCGAAGGGAGGGCAGACCGATCGCCGACGAGGAGGGGGTTATTTTCTCGGGCGCGGTAGCGAGCCCAGCGGGCGAGGGAGAGGAAACGGCAGCGGGCTCGGGCGAAAGGGGATTTTTTTTGTTTCGAAAACTACGCCTACCGCTGCCACTTATATATATGAAATGTTACGACTCGGTCGAGTGACAATGTCACTCGGCCGAGTGCGTAAACGAAATAAGTTTCGAAAATCTCGTTCCCACTTACGACTTGGCCGAGGGCTTTGCTTCACTCGGCCGAAGGGAGAAACTCCACTCGGCCGAGTGGCTCTGCCAATCGGCAATTTTTAGGCTATGAGGGTATCTGTTTCAATCGGTCGAGTGACTAGTCACTCGCCCGAGTGGCAATTAAAACTAAAACTTACAAAAATTGACAGAGAGTTGGTCTGCAGAAACTTCCCTGTTTGGTGCTCCACTCGACCGAGTGGAGTCTTTGCTCGGTCGAGTGGCATATAATACTCGGCCGAGTGACATGTTGTTTTCTGCATCGGCTCTCCGTTCTTGCTCTGGTCTCTGTTTTTCTTCCTCCAGTCTGTTTCTTCCTCCTCCTAAGGCCTGAACGCATTCCTGGAGTGCTCTTCCTTGCCTCGATCATCCTCCATATGATTGATCTCCCTTTATCCTTCTCCTATCATGAAAAATAGGACCCGTTGTCACGATTTTCATGGACAAAACATTCTAAAAACTAACAAAAGGCTAAACCAAAAATGATAATCAAAATAAAAACAATGCAAAAACTGTCGGGTTGCCTCCCGACAAGCGCTTGTTTAAGGTCGTGAGCTCGACCCCTTAAGATATTCCTTTAACTTGCGATATTGGGTGCATACGAGATGCACCCGTCAAACTTGTCAGGAAGGCCGCTTGGGTTCAGGTCATGATGTTCATCGGTCTTCCTCGACGCCTCCTTATCATGGGCAATATTGGGGGATAAGTCCCCCAAGCTATAGCTTTTTCCTATCTTTTCCTTGGTCGGTGACACCGATCTTCCGTTCGGTGGAGCTTTCTTCGGATTCTTGGCCTTTGAGAGCTTGCAAAGATCTCGTATTCTTGCGACATCAGTGTCGCCTTCATCACCATCCGTGGAGCTATCTGGAGGGTCCTCCAACTTCTCTTCTTCACCCAAAGCTTGGCCTTCTTCGAAGTCATCGTCATGGAGAGCACCAATAGAGTGGGGGATTGCTTCTTCAATCACTTCATCGAGGAGATATGAAAGATCGTGGGGGCGCCCCTTGAGTAGATATACGCAATTCACTTCACCGGAGGGGACTCCTTCGGAATAGTGCTTGAGCCGTTGTCCATTCACCTTGAATGTGGCTCCGTCTTTCCCTTCCAATTCAAAAGCTCCTCCCGGTTGTATGTGCTTAATGGTGAATGGTCCGGACCATCGCGATCTCAATTTTCCGGGGAAGATGCGGAGCCGGGAATTGAATAGGAGGACTTTATCTCCGACCTTGAAGTTCGTGACTGTGATGCGTGCGTCGTGGAGGATTTTAGTCCTCTCCTTATAAATCCTTGACATCTCGTAGGCATCACGTCTAATCTCTTCAAGCTCATTAATGTCTAAGAGTCGTCTCACCGCCGCACTCTTGTAGTCATAGTTGAATGTCTTAATAGCCCAATATGCGCGGTGTTCCAACTCTACCGGCAAGTGACAAGCTTTCCCATAAACAAGTCGGTACGGTGTGGTGCCAATAGGAGTGCGAAAGGCCGTACGATAAGCCCATAGTGCATCGTCCAATTTCACTGACCAATCTTTTCTAGATCTATCTACGGTCTTTTCTAGAATTTGCTTGATTTCTCGGTTCGACACCTCCACTTGGCCACTCGTTTGGGGATGGTATGCCATGCCAACTCTATGATTCACCCCATATCTTTTCAACATCGCTTCAAATTTGTTCTCTATAAAGTGGCTTTCCCCATCGCTTATCAAGGTACGAGGCACTCCAAAGCGTGGGAAGATATTATGCTTGAAAAACTTGGATACCACCCTCGCATCATTAGTAGGCGTCACAATGGCTTTCACCCATTTAGAGACGTAGTCCACGGCTAGTAAGATATACATGTTTCCTTTGCTTAACGGAAAAGGTCCCATGAAGTCCACTCCCCAACAATCAAATAGCTCAACTTCTAGAATGGGCCTCATCGGTATCTCGTTTCGCCTTGATATATTCCCAGTCCTTTGGCATCGATCGCATCCCTTAACGAAGTCATGCATATCCTTGAACATGGTCGGCCAAAAGAATCCGCATTGTAATATCTTAGCGGTGGTCTTAGATGAGGCGTGATGTCCCCCGCATGGCATACCATGGCAATGCAAAATGATAGACGCAGCCTCCTCCTTGGAAACACATCTCCGAATAACACCATCCTTGCAAATCTTGAAGAGATACGGATCTTCCCAAAAATAATTTCGGACTTCGTGCATAAACCTTCTCTTTTGTTGCGTGGGCATCCCGTATGGTGTTATCCCACAAGCCAAATAATTGATGAAATCCGCATACCAAGGCACCTCCCCGGGCCTTATGGCATATAGCCTCTCATCAACAAAGGTGTCATCGATAGGTAGGCTCTCGTCCTCCTCGCCGCGAACAAGCCTAGATAAGTGGTCCGCCACTACGTTTTCCGTTCCCTTCTTGTCCCTAATCTCCAAGTCAAATTCTTGCAACAAAAGTATCCATCTTATCAATCTTGGTTTTGCCTCTTTCTTGCTTACAAGATACTTCAATGCTGCATGGTCGGTGTGGACAATAACCTTAGATCCAAGGAGGTAGGAACGGAACTTCTCGATGGAGTAGACAACCGCTAAAAGCTCTTTCTCGGTGGTAGTATAATTTTTCTGCGCGTCGTCCAATGTCTTGCTAGCATAGAATATAGCATGAAGCTTCTTGTCTTTCCTTTGTCCTAGCACTGCTCCGATGGCTTGGTCACTTGCATCACACATGAGCTCGAAGGGAAGGCTCCAATCCGGCGATTGTATGATGGGGGCGGAGATGAGTGCTTCCTTCAACGTATTAAATGCTTGCAAGCACTCTCCTGAAAAGACAAAGGGGGCATCTTTAGCAAGTAAGGAAGTGAGTGGTCGGGCAATTAGGGCGAAGTCTTTGATAAAGCGGCGATAAAACCCCGCATGACCAAGGAAGCCTCTAATTCCCTTTACATTAATGGGAGGAGGGAGTTTTTCGATTACCTCAACCTTCACCTTATCAACCTTAATCCCTCGAGAGGACACAAGATGCCCAAGCACTATCCCCTTGGTGACCATAAAATGACATTTTTCCCAATTAAGAGTGATATTGTTTTGTTGGCATCATTTGAGGACTTTAATAAGATTAGCCAAACAAGAATCAAACTCACTTCCATACACAGAAAATTCATCCATGAAGACTTCCATAATATTTTCAATGTAATCAGAAAAGATTGATGTCATGCATCTTTGAAAAGTGGCGGGAGCATTACAAAGTCCAAAGGGCATTCTACGATAGGCATATGTACCATAAGGACATGTGAAAGTGGTCTTTTCTTGGTCGTCTTCATGCAAGGGAATTTGAAAGAACCCCGAATACCCATCCAAATAACAAAAGTATTTGTGTTTAGCAAGACGCTCAAGCATTTGATCAATGAAGGGTAATGGGTAATGGTCTTTTCGGGTGGCCTTATTTAGTTTCCTATAATCAATGCACATCCGCCATCCTGTGACGGTGCGTGTAGAAATAGGTTCTCCCTTATCGTTTTTACAACGGTCATTCCCCCTTTTTTAGGAACAACGTGAACGGGGCTAACCCACCGGCTATCAGAGATAGGGTAAATAATGCCGGCTTCGAGTAACTTAAGAATTTCTTTCTTAACCACCTCCTTCATGTTGGGGTTCAACCGCCTTTAAGGTTCTATCGAGGTGGCTTCAGTGTTTTCCAAGTGGATTCTATGCGTGCAAAGCCTAGGGCTTATTCCTTTAAGGTCAGAGATGGTGTAGCCAAGCACATCTTTGTGACTCCTAAGAACATCTAAGAGTCTTTCTAGTTGATCGTGGTTGAGGTGGGCATTAACTATAACCTGGTAGGTCAATTTATTACCTAAGAAAGCGTACCTTAGATTTGGTGGTAATTGTTTAAGATCTACCTCAGGTGGCACTGTATCCTCTACTTCCTCTGCTTGTGAGAGTTCGGCTTCTTCATCAATATCTGAGTCTAGTTCTTGCTCATGCGGTGCGCTCTTGTGTGGGGGCTCAGATTCGCTTCTTAGCGAGGACGGTGCATCGGAATAGACACTGCACACCTACGTGTGGGCATCGATGGGATCGCCATTGAGCTCCGGTCCAAGCCTGAGATCAAGAGATGCGTCAGTGAGTTCACAAAAATAAGAGTAAGGGTCGTAGAATGTACTTCCCTAAATCTCGGCTTGATCAATGGATTCCTCGGACGAGTAGTACTCTTCAATGCATGTCCCGCCCTTTTCAAAATATAACTTGCCGTCCCTCACATCAACTCTGATGTCGCCCTCTATAGTCCCTTCTGGGGAGATTTGACCCATCACAAAAATGGCAAATTGTTGCTCAATGGGGTCCTCGATATCAACGGCGAATGCCCCTGTGGCATGGACCTCATCAACAAGTTCTTTAAGAAGGCTAGCAAAGGTGTCATCATCTCCCTGGCTTGACTCAGTCATTAACATTGCCTCCCTCATGTTCCTGTTAAGATCTTATGGAGAAATCTGGGGAAGCAAGTAAATTGGGCAGCAAACAGAGTTAAAACGGAAAAATAAAGAGAGAAAGATGGATAGATGGTGAGAGATAATCGGGTGATCAAAATCAAAAACGTCAATAGCCACTCCCCGGCAACGGCGTCAAAAACTTGATCGTCGCCCCGGCATGCGCACGCACACGGGACGAGCGACTCGTAGTCTTACCGCAAGCGCACGGCGTAGTGGTGAGCGGGTATCGAACTCAGGGAGGGACAATGACAGTGTCTCGTTCTAATCACCTAGCTATCAAAATGGTCAAATGTAATTTAGGGTAAAATTGTCACAACCACTAGTATATCGATGGAAATATCAATGAAATAAAACGCCTAGGGATAGGGAATCCCCGCTACAAACCGTATCTCGTCGTTATGATTCGTAGGTTACATCATTGCTAGACTTGAATTTTAGATGAACTAGTCGCAACTAAATGTGGAACCAAGCTCACGCTCTCTCGCTATTGTCGGTCTATAGCAAACCTAGGTTAGGGCCCAATCTCTTGCAAACCCTAACCTAAGCCGCTAGCATTAGGATCGACATCATCGTTCAATCGTATCTCGAGTCCACTCTCGTGCAAACTCGAGCTACGACCTAGGTTGAGATTGTTCCTACCCGTCCAATCTCTTGCAAACGGGTATTTGTATAGAAATACGATTAAAACCCCTAGCCTTGGTCCAATCTCTTGTAAACCAATTCTAGAAAATTCCAATCGTAAATCTAAATCGAATCTCTAGGGCTTCCTATCAATTGGGACCCAATCTCTTGCAAATCACAATCGATATGAATCCCTAGCTATCCGTAATAAATCAATCCCAACCTAACCCTAATCAATTCTAGCAACAATTTCACCAATTCATCATAATTCAGAAATAGGGTTCATAGGGTTCATCTCTATGCCCTAGGACAATAAAACTACTCACTAATCATCATGCAATTCATAAGAAATTCAATAGAAAATTCAGCACAATTCATTGCAATAGAGAAATTATCAATAAAAATAGAGTTTTTGACAAGAAAGAAGACAAACCAATGAGAATCCAATAGCATCCAACAAAAGTCCCCTTTCTAATCTCTCAAAAGCCCTAAATCTAATTACCTAAAAAGCTCTCTAAAAAGGCTGCAAAAAGTATCAAAAAAGTTCTCTCTAACTAGGGAAAAAACTGGGTTTAAATACCCCTCAAAATCGCCCAAAAAATCGTGACAAAAATGCCCCTGCGCAGCTCAAAAATCGCAGTTTACGCAGCAGGCGGGGCGGCCCACTCGACCGAGTGACAAATGTCACTCGGCCGAGTGACAAACCCTGTACAATTATAGTAAGTTCGGGATTTTCGGGGTCTGTCTTCGGAAGGTGACTCGGCCGAGTGACTTTACTCACTCGACCAAGGGGCAATTCTTGCTCGGCCGAGTCGGAGTCGTCAAAAAGCCTGTAATTTAACAGTAAGTCGGCCGTTTTTGAAGTGGATTTTCCCATGCCACTCGGGCGAGGGGATTTCCATGCTCGGTCGAGTGGACTATCATCACTCGGCCGAGTGCACGCCTATTTTCTTCTGTTGATGCGTGTCCAGTCTGGTCGGCCGAGTGATCTTCTTGCTCGGCCGAGTGGGTGGTTCACTCGGCCGAGTGAGATGCTGCAGATGCCCAATCTTTGTCTTTTCGCTTCCTTGTCGCTCCTACGACGTTCTTTCTTCCTCCACTTGTCTTCCATTGTCGAATAGCCCTCAAAAGAGCCTTGGGTGACACTCCAGAGTGGGTGCAAATCCTCTTGATCTCAAAATCACTCCGAATCGCTCCATATCTCCTGAAATACGACAAAAACAAGAAATCGTGAAAAGCATCGCAATATTGTCGAATAATCCTGAAAAACGCGATATGAGTGATCAAAGTGGCATGCAAACATGCAGAAAAAGGGTGTAAAATACGGAGCGATCACACATCTATACATAGATACAAATATACAACAATGTATACCTCCTAGTATACATCTATACACACGCACATATATCATCCCGTATGGGTAAGCAATACATAGGGCACACATATCCATGCTATATGTACAGATACATATAACTAAGCACATGCCTATCCACGCATGGGCACACGCCTATACACATTAATATATAGGTCATACAATATATATGTACAGCCAACTATAAGCACACCTATCATTATGTGCATAACACCCAACATGCACATTATTAAGGCCAAAAATGACCGAAACAATTGTGTTGATGACATGGATCCTTCGTGCTGAGTCGAAGCCTTGTCAGCCGGTTGAACCTAGGTTGGAAGAACCAGGGTCGTTGTTGGATGATGGTTGGCTTGCGATGCCGATCGACCCTCGAGCGGTCTATATGTCGATAGATCGAGATTGGAAAGCTCTGGAGCTACCCTCACAGAAGATTGTGACTCGACGATCTGCAGCACAAGGAAGCGTCAGGGGGGGTTGGATCTGGGTCCTGACCCAAATCCTCTCCGATGCTTAAGTTAGAATGGAAACTTAATAAAGAGAGGGATCTTGGAGCAGATGAGATTGACCCACGGAGGTTTATCTTAGGTCTGGTGTCGCAAGCTCTTTAGTGGAAGAAATGTAGGAAGTAAGTAGAGTCTAAATATTAGATCTCGTCCCTTGGAAGTTGGAACCTTTTGGTATTTGTAGGTCTCCTGGGTCTTTTTAGTGATGTTGGGAAGATAACTGTCACCAATTATGATGCCAAGATCTCCCCTCTTTAATAGGGTAACCGTAGCCCATGTTCCCACTATTTATGAGCCCGCCTTCAATCCCACGTTCGATTGGTAGGAGTGCAACTAGCGACTGGCTGGAGGGTTTTGACCGAGTCGGAATTGAGCTTCTCTTGTGGGCTCCGTGGGCCTTAGTCACTCGTCGGTCGAGTCATTTCAAGTGTCGGCCCAATGATTCAACAATGGCCCCCGTCGCACGACCTCAGAGGATCTACCTATTGGAGTCAAGTGACGTTACATCGCATTAATGGGGCACGATAGTCGAGGAAATAATACTCAAGTTCTAGGCGCCAAAATGTCTCCCTTGCTGATTTGGTGTCACGCCCAGCTTCCCAAAAACAGCGGAGGCGACGCGTGACTAGGCCCGCTTAGGCCAGGGCTAAGGAGCCCCGACCCAATAAGCGTCTGTGTGGTACCAAGACGAAGGTACATGTCCCTGCATGTTAGTACAGAACAATAAGAGTACAAGAAAGGAAAGACAAATCATTTTATTCCAACATATCAAAAGTACCAAGTCTCAACGCCCGAAGGGCTACAACAGCAGAAAAAGGAAATCTAACGGTGCAAGCACCCAACCTAAACAAGTGACAAAAGGTGCTACGCACCCAACTAAAGTAAATGGATAACTCTGGAAACTGCAACGGGAAGTCTCTAGCTCTGGTCCTCCTCAGGGTCGTACACAGGATCAACACCCTCTGGCTCCACGTCAGCTGGCAAGTCAGTCTCCTCGACGTACTCTGGCACGATCCCTGACGTACAGCACCAAAAGAAGGAACTGTACGTCAGGTAAGGTCTACAAGAAGAGGTTAGACCAAACTGCAAGTGCACCAATTATTTAACAACGTTTTACTGGTTGATTAACATGCTGAGGTTATAACAGACAGACAAACGAAAGTACACGCAGCAGGAAAGTAAACACGACAAGTAGTAGTCGTAGCGAGTGCTACCGACTACGGGACTAGCCTACAGGTGTCAAGACAAAACGGAACAGGGAGAGCCAGACAAGACACGACACGACACGAAAAGGGTTCACGCCTTTACGGTTCGAGGGGGATCAGACCCTCTTGCCGCATGCACGCTCAACCCTACCCCAAAAACCCCAAGAATCGTGACAGGACAAGGGATCACTTGCTCTAGCTTGACAAGTGCCATATTGCTCTCTGAGCTGTGTATCAGTATAAGGGATCACCTGCTCTAGCTTGACAGGTGCCCTATTGCCCATCGGGCTGTGAATCGGTACAAGGGATCACTCGCTCTGGCTTGGCGAGTGCCCTATTGCCCAGCGGGCTGTGCAAGACGGAACGGGACATGTCAAGACGGAAGGGACATGACACAACAAAACAGGAGGGGTTGTACTAGGGTGTCCACAACTCACACACACACATGTCAATCCTATGATGTCAAAATTGTTGTTGTTGGACTCAGACTTCGTTGTCAAGTCTGAGCCATTAAGGGTGTCCCGGACGCTAACATTTCACGTCCGGTCCTCATTGTTCCAAGGTATCAATTCTAACAAGACAAGGCCTAAACATGGCCGAGAACGCAAGTGGTACACTTGCCTGCGGTGGCGAGTGCGTCGTCTTCCTGGAACGTCTCGTCCAAACATCTCATCGGCGAAAGAGCGTCTGAAAATCGTGACACGGCGACGGTGTCAGATCACGATTCAATAATTCCTATTAGGGTTGTGTCTAGGTTATCGGGACTACCCTATTTATCAAAAATCACATTTTTAATGCATTTAACCTAATCGACGATCTATCCTATGTGCACATGCATAAAGTCCATTCGTCGATTTATCTATGGTTGTACAACATTTTAAGGATCAACGGAAAATAAATTTAATTGATTAAAGTTGCTGATTTTAATTAGGTTTTGATCATTTACGGTGGGGGTTTCTACGAGTTTAGGGAACCAACCTGATTTGACGATTGAGCGGAGATCCGGCGTTAGATCTGGAAAAGGTGGAAGCCTTGCGTTGTCTGGAAGTTCCTAGGCCGTGGGTAGCGCAGCGAGGAACGTTGATTGTTGGTGGTTTCGTCGGCCTCTGTTGGTGGTGGCGAAGATCTCAGCGTCTCCCGGGGTCGTCGTCGCTAGAACTGAGGTTGGATCGCCACGCGAAGAGACGGCGGCCGGAGCTTGGCTGTATGGTTTCAGATCTGAGGGGAAAGAGGGTGGCCGGCTGGAAAAATGGAGAGGAAGAGGAGAAGAAGAAACAGGGGAAAGAAGTGAGAAAGAAGAAAGATGAAGGAGAAGAACCTTAGAGGAGATGGAGGGCGCAAGGGTGGAGGAAGGAGAGGTAGGGGAAGAGAAAGAGATGGGTTGGAGAAGAAGATGGTCGAAAATAATGAGGAGAAAAGAAACACAGCCGCACGCTTAAATAAGAAAACAAGCGGCGGCTAGGTCGAAATTTAGGGTTATAGAAGCGATTAGTCGGTTGGTGAAGGGCGGTTGACCGACTAGTTTGAGAACTAGTCGGTCGATCATCCAACTGAGACCGACTAGAAGCTAAACAGAGAACAGTGTCGGTACAGGGTTGACAGATTTAGTCGGTCTGTGAAGGCTCGTCGACCGACTAGTTTGCAACCTAGTCGGTCGGCCAGTGTTCATTGACCGACTAAAGGATAAAAGTGGTCGACAAGAAGTTTTGAAAGTTAGTCGATCTGAGAAGAAAGCCTAACCGACTAGTTCGTCAACTAGTCGGTCGGTGTTCGTTCTTAAACCGACTAAAGGTAAACAGTAACTCGACTGCATGAAATGATCTCTAACTTAGTCGGTCTGCGAAGGAGTGTTGACCGACTAGTTCGGCAACTAGTCGGTCGGTGGATGAACTTAGACCGACTAAGAGTAAACAGTAACTCAGTGGAAAAATCTGACGGAAACTAGTCGGTCCATGAAGAGTTTCTGACCGACTAGATTGACATCTAGTCGGTCGGTCCTTGTTCTTGAACCGACTAAAATGCACACCAAGTCTCCAAATGAAGTGCGAAGCTTCGAGATGGGTTCTAGGGACTTCTAAAATGAGTCTGGCTCCAAGACAAGAGCGTCATGAAGCACGCTCAGCTCCAGATAGGGGACAAGATACGGAAAAGAAGAAGAGAGAAGACAAACAATCGTATATATATATAAATAAATATCATCATACAAAAAAACCAGCCGTTACATTTGGATGATTTGCTTGTTCAAAATCCAAGATGCTTAGACCCTCGGATCTTCGACACGTGTTTCGTCATGCCATCGTTGTCTTGTCATTATAAGACGGATACAGTGTGGAAATTCGAAGATATCATCTTCATCATTCCTGATTTTGCTTTTCCTCTTTGAAAAATGGCTTCATCCTACGTTCCTGCTTCTGAGGAGAGTTTGGTTACCGTCATGCAGAAGAACAAAGAGGGGGCTATGGATCCTGTTCTGATCGCCAATCTAAGATCTAAAGTTAGAGCCAACTAGATCCCCAAATTTCAGAGAAATTACGTCCGACTTGACTATCAGATTCGAGTGCCTGGGAGGGACGAAAGGGTTCATCGTCCTGACGACCGGGAAGTTTGGGTTTATGTCAAATCCTTCCAACGAGGGCTTCGATTCCTCATGCATCCTTTCATGCGCTACTTTCTGAGCACCCTGAACCTTTTTCTTTGCCAGCGGATTCCGAATGCCATAGGTGCATTAGTGGGTTTTATTACTTTATGTGTGGTAAAGAGAATGAACCGTCGCTAAGATTGTTCAATTACTTCTTCTCGATTCCTCCTCTTAAGACTCCGGTACATGATAACGGCCCGTCTAGACAGGAAGCTATTTGACGATCTCCCTTCCTCTAATTCCAAATGGATAGATGAGCTTATGTTCGTGGTATTCCAAGGAGAGGCGAGCTTTTGCACCGGATGGGGTGTCCCTGACTTAGTCCCTGCCGAGGACAAGCCTTTGTCCGGAGCAGAGAAGGAATCCACCGACTCATTGATGAGTCTGCCAGAGAATGTGAAGAAGAAGTAGTGGCTGTGGTTTGACTTGGTGTTGTGCCAGACCGTGTGGATGAAAGGTCTATTCGATCGTGCCTATTAACTGTTCGATCTTCGTTCTCTGACTCAACATGTTTTTCTTTTACAGGCATGGTCGGTCTGGAGTACCAGGTGGATCCTGTGTTGAGGGAGGGAGTTGAGACTTCTATCAGAGAAGCTGAGGAAAGCATGTTATCTCCTCGGGTGCCGTCTATGGGAGAAAGGATGTCCGATCGTCGGAGTAACGACCCATTGTCGCTGAGGGGGCTCTTCAGGTGGCCCGTCTCCAGCGGAAGAAAAAGAGAGAATCCCCCACCGAATTTGAGATGGTTGCAATTGAGTGAAGTAAAAGAAGGCGGTGTTTTCACCTTAGTGACTCAGAGCCATCTGGATCGTCTGAAGCCGTGGAGCAGAGAACTCTTCTAGATGGAGACCTGGGGAAGACCCGGGTCCCTCCGAAGCTTCTTCTGCACGAGGATTACTGGCCTCGGGGAGGCCTGTTCCCTCCAATGTCTCTGTTTGAAGACATTCCTAATGTGTTCAGACCAATTTTGATAGAGAATCGGGCTCCTCAGACTCCATTTGACTGTCCCATAGAGGAACTCGTTCAAATGGAGTTTCTGATAAGGAGAGACGCTTCTGCCCTTTAGGAGTGTGGAACCGCCTCTAGGATTGCTGAAAATGCGACCATACCGTGGGATAGGGCCGTTGTGGAGAGGGTCAATTATGAGAGGCTTGCGTCGATGGTCGTCCACGCTAATGTCCAGGTAACTACTGCTCCAGCCTCCATTTTATGTTATGTCAGCATGGATGTTGACTATCGTGCCTTGCTTGCATGCTTTCGTGGCTACTGCTGCGCTGCATCGGTGCACACCGGTGGTGGCTAATCACGAAGTCACCCTTGGGTATGTTAAGGTGGTCATGGAGAAGTCTCAGGCTGAGCTGGATAGAATAGGGCTTTTGTGCAAATTAAGACTAAACCACATTCAGCAGCTCGAGCATGAGTTATGCGAGTCTTGTAAGAGAGAGACTGAACAAGCTGCCTCGAGAGAGCGAGCAGAGAAAGCTCTGTTGAAGGAGAGAGCCAACGCCAGGGCCATTGCTGAGAGGGAGGTCCAGGGATTCAAGGATTCATTTCCTGATTTCTACAAGCTGTACACAGAAGACTATGAACGATGTTGATTGGAAGTGAATGTGTAACAGTCTGGTTTCAGAGTACACAAATTTCCGTATTCACGTTAGTATCAAACAAGTTCAAAATGAGAAAATAATTTTTTTATAATTTTTTCGTCGCTCAGACCTTAAATTTGACTTTATATTCATGATCCTCGTAAGAATATGAACACGTGGCTATTTTTCGTAATTTTTCAAAGTCGTTTGTATTAAAAAATGATATATTATTAACACATTTACTATTTATATTACTAATTATTTTTCACTAATTACATTTACCAAATTGCTTTAACCTAAACCCCTCATCACTTAAACGTGGAATCACGTTTAAGTGATTCTCTAATCTTAGTTAAAAACATCCCCCACCATCATTAATTCTCTAATTAATGGGTTCATGCATCTAAGTGTGTGGTTATTACTATAAATACCCCCATTAATCCCTGTTAATCCCCATTTAAATATATATATATATATATAAACAAAGCAATCCCACGCACCACGCTCTCTCTCAGCCAACTCGCCCTCTCTCTCTCAATGCCATCTCTGACGAGCTACTGCCCTCCTCCATGAGCTCCGCCAAGCACGTCGACTGCGTCATCGCCCCCCACCTCGTCGCCATCCTCCTCCGCCTTCCGTTGCTGCCCTGCCACCGCTCCCCATCGCAACGCTGCCCCAGTAGGCCGTAGCAGCCCCGCAAAATGCCACCAGCTGCCTCACGCTTCCCTTGCTCCTCCTCCACCTTTCGTTGCTGCCCCGCCACCGCTCTGCTACCACAACGCCACCCCGCGAGCCCCCTCTCTTCCAAACACCCCTCTCACTCAACACCGATGCCCCCACGTAGCCTGACAGCCCCATCTCTGCTTCACGAGCTGTGCCACTGTCGATGCCTCACCCAACACCCTCAAACTCACTGCTGCTTCGCCGACAGCCCCAACGCTCGTTGGTGAGATCTACTACCTGAGAACCCCATCGCCAAACCCTGCAACACCCCGACACCCCCAACGACCCATGTGAGTGCCCCTCGCCTTCACCGTTGCCCCCACCACCACGAGCGCCGCCGTACCCACCCTCAATCCATGCTCCACTCTGCATACCGCCACTCCTTCGTCGCTGCCAGTCATCGCCGTCAGCTCTGCCCGCTTCCGCTTCCGCTGATCGCACAGACCGCGTCCCCTCCGACCACGTCGCCGACATCGAACGCGACTCAGCCCCCCACCCCCCTCTGCATAACGAAGGAGAAGATAGGTTAGGGTATTTTTGTTTAAGTTTTTATACGAAATATGCATATAAACATATTTCTATGCGCATTTATAATTATATAATATGGGTTTCTGATTTTAAATTCAAAATAAATCCTATAGGCCTCAAAAAAAATACCAGATAAGGTCCAGAAAATCGAACGTGACGTTTCGAGCGTGTTGACGCTAATTTCATCTCGATCCAACGAGTATATTTTTCACAACAAATTTTTTAAGGTAAAGTCTATTTACATTATTTTCATTTGATAATTAATATCTTAAACTTTTCACGTAAACTGATATATGAAAATTTTATATGTTGTAGTATATAACGAGACACTCATTTTGACAGTTTACTTGAAGTATTCTGATACGTATTTCATTCTGAAGAAATTATTGAACGTTTACTATAACTATTTAAAATTAGTTTTTAAATTCATTTTAAATTCTAAAAATTGTTTTTAAGCTTTTAAAAATTATTTAAAAATGTTTATGAGCTTTAGAAAGATATTTTCTTCATATATAAATTTATTTACCCCACATCTAGCTTATCTAAAAATATTTAGTACGTATTTTGAAGAGTTTTAAGCCATTATAAAAATACGAACACGTTAATAAAAATAGATAGAAAATAGTGTGACCTTTAACTGGTTATTTCTTGTGTTTGCAGATACAGTTTCTTGTGCTCGAGCACCCCAGAAAGCTCTAGCTCCAGCCCCTGCTTGCTACGACAAATCTCGAAACCAGTAAGTCACTCTAATTCTAGTTTTAGAAGTTAAGCAAGTATACTAGTATGAACTTAGGACATCACATATAGCCTCAGAACGGCTTTTGACCTGAACAAATGACTGGAGACCTAATCTAATAGGAAACTAAATGAACGTCTCTGAGAGTATTAAATGGTGGCACTAATTTGGAACGACGTTTCTCGAGTCGTTTTCCCACAATTTAAACTTACTCGATGAGACGTGACGATTCTCACTCTTGACGGGAGACGTTTCTATTTTTAGTTTCGTCGTCTGACGTCGAATCTGAGATCCGTCTTCTTAGTTAGCTCACATTCGTCATCACGATCACCCCGATATTTATTTTATAATTTTTGGAGTTCATTTGACCACTTTTATAATTTTTACAAGTTTTATATTATTTTTTAATAATTAATTTATAAAGTATTTTCGGCCAAATAAAATTTATTTGAGTTTTAAACGTTTTTAAAGAATTTTTGAGCCAATTTCCAGCTCATTTGGAATCAGGACTTGGAGCGCGTTCTATTATTCCAACCCCCGGTGTCGCTACCCGACGCCGGTGTAGCTTTCGCGTCGTGTTGAGGGGTAACGCTTTGCACCCCTAGGACCCCCAACCAAATTGCATGCTAATCAAGACTAAAATCAGTATTTTTAAAGTATTTTAAATGTTTTAAAATTCACTAATCAAGATTAATAATATGGACTTTAGGCCGGTGGACTTGTGCACGTAGGATAATTGTGATTTTTGGACTCATTGGACGGGTGTGCTCAGACGTCGAATTTGCAGGCAAGTGAAACTTGCCAACTCTTGTAGTAGGGCCATGTTTTTTAGGCCACTTTCTTGTTCCTAGCGTAAAAGAGACTAGTCAGTGAAATGATAGCTGGCTAGACGCCTACTTGATCTAGTTTGACAACGAAACTAGATCCGTCACCTAATTGATCTAGCTTGACAACGAAGCTAGATCCAACTCTTTAAACTTGTCATTCATGCATGCTAAACTGTCACGTTTACTTTCCTTATCTGTACGCACTTTTAACTGCCATGCATTGCATCTTACATGTCATCCAAATTAATTGTTGCATCGTAGCACACGCTACAAAATACTTGTACAATCCGTGTTTCCGTGTTTCCGGCTAGGTGCACCCCTACGCCATACTTGTTTACACACTTCCTGGCTCGTGGTCCAGAAGCGGGCCTCATGTGTTGGCTAGAAACCAATGCCCCGATACACGTGGAGGGGTAGGGAATAAACGGTTACTTGAGCTTAGGAGTGGCCTGATCCGCCCCTCTAGCCAAAAGACGGAATCTCTGTGCACGAGGGTGCTTACTTTTCTTGTCTTGTACTTGTCTTGTGAATGTCATGCCATGCTCGTACTTTACTTCGTTTTACTTTACCTGTTGCACTCATTACTTTAACTGCCATGTCATTGCATCATGCTAGAACTTTTAGGTTGCTCTTACTTGTACTTTCAGTTTCACTTGCGCAAGTCTTCCAGACTTGCTGACATGTGCCCCTTTCTCTTTGGGTGTCACATGTTAGACCCTGAGCCAGAAGTAGTTATAGCGGACGTGATGTGTTGCTGACGCTGAGTCTGAGTCCATGATTGCCCAGGAGGATTTTGGTGGACACCGGGTGACCATTCTTTGAGTCTTGTTGAGCTTTATTTTGTTTTAGGCCTTTTGTTAGCTGTTGGTGCGTAGCACCGTTGTTTTGTAATTTGTACTTTTGTTGGCCATGTTTGGGGCCCTATAGTCTCTTTTCTTTTAGCCT
Organism: Scilla litardierei; assembly: GCA_030789695.1. Taxonomy (NCBI): domain Eukaryota; kingdom Viridiplantae; phylum Streptophyta; class Magnoliopsida; order Asparagales; family Asparagaceae; genus Scilla; species Scilla litardierei. Next base: position 132,657,519 of record CM061136.1, on the reverse strand, counting down.
GGTGGCCTTTTCTGCGATAGTTGGAAACTTATTTTATGGATATTCTGAGATATTTCTTTTGTCTCATTTAATTATTATTATCTTTGTTTCGTTAGCGTTGCAAGGACCTGCCGTTTTAAATTTGATCGACGCTTATCGGACCTTGCAGCTTTGTAGCTTCAAGTCTGAGCGGACCTTCTCACGCTTCGCCTCCACGTTCTTGGGAAGCGGGGCGTGACAGGTTTTGTTGGTGGCCCATGCAGGTCCGGGTCTTGCAATTGCGAATTAACGAAACAACGATAATAACGGAATGTCCATTAAATAAATTGCAACATCCGAGTCAGAAGCCCTGAATCTAGTTATTTCCCTATGTCCCTAGGTGGTAGAGGACTTAATTAGACGTCTGTGCTTACTAGTTAGAGGCCTCTGATTGTTAGTTAGGCTCCCTGTCAGCAATTGATTTAATTGTCGTAGGAGTTACCTTAGTGGTTCATGTCTACCCCTGACCATATTAGACTTCTAGAATTTCCTTCCGTCGGTTCGTTTGGGTTCATCGATTTCGGACCAAGCTGAACGCATTTCGTTACCGTCTAGCTCTTTAGAAGTCTTAGCGCTTAGTTCTTAACCTTTAGTTGGTCGACCGTAGGAGTTCCCCGTAGATTCTCCTGATTCATATCCTAGGCGTATGTATGTTTTGATCACCTGACCAATTTCTCCTTGCCTCGATTCACGAGATCGCCCCCGTGACGATCATCGTCAATTTTCAAACATCGCCATTGCAAATCTTGAACCTTCTGAAAGCATTTTCTTTTTGATTTCCTTTTCCCCTAAGTTTTAAATGTGTTCAAATTTTAATATGTATACATACTTATACTTCATGCTCCTTGTTGATTTAAATTTTTTTTTTTAAAAAAAAAACTTTTGTCGAAATTTTTGGATAATAGTTTATAATACTTCTTCAGCCCACACTTTTGTACTTATGAAAAATACATATTTCTTTTCATATATTAATTTCTTTCTGAACTATACTTTAGCCTTGCCCAAATCGATTTATGATTTTCCTTTCTTATTTGTGTTATTCGAATGATGCGTCGTGTTACTTTAATATACTTTCAAGACACATGGAATTTCAGCTTTCAGCAAGTTGAACTTTTGCTCGTCGTTTTCGCTACTTCAGATTTTTTGCAAAATTACTATTTTCATAACCACTTCCTGATTTAGACCCTCCATGATTTGATTTTAAAGACTTGTTATTCGATCTTGATAATTCTTATACTAAGTCGTCAATATTATTTTTCCGATGCACCATACATACTTTCAATTATTTTTATAACCGTACCAGACTTGTTGTGCTCGTATATTAAGAACCTTGTGTAACTCTGTTTCTCATTTTTGGCAAACCTTGGTTCTCTAAAAGTAGTTTCAATGATTGGTTATTCTCAATTTTCCATAGCCCAAAGAGTTTTGAAAGCATTTAACCTAAGTTTAAATTTTTCCGTTACTCGATTTCATTCTTCGACTTTCCAAAATTTTTTTGACAAAATTAGATTATATTACTGACGTATAAATTTTCTAAAATCTCGCCCCTTGATATTCGCGCAAATGATTTTACTTCCCTTTTACAATGAGTTTATATAAACCAATAAAACATTTTCTCTTCTTATGAATATTCGACTCAAACTTATTTCAACTCGCTTTACCGATCTTCAAATATTTTATACAGATGAGGAATTCCAATTTTTTTGAAGTACAACAGTTTTCAATTTTGCGTATGTTAGCTCATGCTATTTACCCCTATTTTCTTTTTCCCCTCCTATATAAGCATCACTACATCTCCCTTTTCCCTCAACTTAAAACATCACCATTGAGTCAATGTTTCGTCTAACCAAGCTGTCTCCTTGTATTCGTCCTATCTGAACTCGTGCTTATCGATCCTTCCCTCGTCACGCTCTCGATCTCTCTTTATTGCTTAGGCCTTAGGGTCCCGTCAATGTCTGTGTCAACCCTTAATTGTTAGTAGGCCCTTGGACCTTGTGAGGTAGTCGTGGTGCACGTACCTAAGTTGTGTATGTGGGCTTGAATGAGTGTGCCCCCATAGTATATTGATGCTTGCCTATTGTGTGGTATATATATATACTCGGAGTTATTCGTGATAGTATGAAGTTGTTGTGAGTTAGTAGTTATAGATTTTGTGTGGATAGCTATACTATACTAGGGATGCCTGTGTTTATAAGAGTCAGCGTTGAAATATCTAAGTTGTGAATGTAGTAAAAGATACTTATAATGGTTGAAATAAAATGATTGGTAAAGCTATGTGTGTGCTAGGTGTGATAATAATAAGTGTATGTATAGTTAAGTAAGTAGGCCTATTGAGTGACCCATATATATTAGCACGTAATGAGCGTGTGCTCGTATGTGGGTATGTATTGTGTTTAGACATAAGTAGTTATGTTTTGATGCCTGAGTATATAGGTGATATACATATGGTAGTAGGAGTATAATTTTGATTGGTATTGCTTGCTTTTCGGGGATGTTGCATGCGTGCATACCGTGAGGTATACACGACTATTGCACATCTTAATTATGTATGTGTGAATGTGTTAGTATACTAATTATAGGGTAGTAGGCTATGGTGTGAATATATACATTATTTATGTGTGACTATACGGTGAATGTTTTGTACTAGAGAGGGTAATATAAATATGTGGGTGTTATCTGACTAAATATTAAGTGTGATTGATTTATGGAATGTATATGGTTGTATTGGTATATGCATATATATATATATAATGGAGTGGTATTGGTATATGTATGAATGCCGTGTTACGTATATAGGAATATTCTGATGTGTTGTACTGAGTCTCACTCAAGCTTGAGTGGGTATACTCTAAGTACATTGAATGTATGTTTGTAGTTTGAATATAGCAATGTTTGATGCATGTATAGTGATAGGAGTGCTTGGTGCCCTGGTTGTGTTACGCACATGATTGTGGGTCGCTACACCAGTATATAGTTATATGTGTTGGTCTTGTGGTATAGCTAATTACTAAGGACTTGCTCGTGTGAACGTATGTGTACTAGCTAAACTAGGTGTGTTTGTGTGCTAGTTATACAATGGTTATGATTGGTGTATGTAAATGAAATGTTAGCGTGTATGGGGTGTGCACCATGCACGGGTAGGCATGTGCTTAGTTATAGGCTTGATGACTATGATATATGTGGCGTGTCGTAAATACAGTTATAGGACCGTACGTAATGTGAATGTATGGTGAAATATTGGAATGCATTTGAATGACTATATATATTATGAAATTATAGAAGTGGTGAGTGTATATTAGATATGGTGAATTTGATTTAATAGTGGTATGGTGTGACTATATGTGTTGAGATGTTTTGTATTGGATGAATATTAGAGGGTAGTATACCCTTGATGTTTGTGCATAGGTAGCTACATATAGGTAGAGCAATGATTGTATTGGCTAAGTGTGAGACTATCCTTATATAAGTATCTGAATTGTTGTTTTGCGAGTAGTAGTTATATAAGGGATGTATGTTTATATATATATGATTGAAATACATGTATGAATTTGACTGACTATAATAGGTATAAGTGTATACGTACGTGAATGTATATACGTGTTGGTAGTATTAATGTTTGACTACTTAGTGCATACATAAGCACTTGTAATGACTATACCTGGTCGAATTATTATATGACTTGATTGGGGTAGTTACTAGAGTGACTAGCGATATTAGAAAGTCCGAGGACGGGACTTTATTCTAAGGTGGGGAGGATGTAACGACCACTTTTCGTCGTACGTTTTTTCGTGCACGTGCTTTTGGCCGTGCACGTGTTTGTTTTAGACTTTGGTTGTTGCGAACACTTTTGTGCGATATGCCGTTATGAACGTCTCTGAGAGTATTAAATGGTGGCACTAATTTGGGAACGACGTTTCTCGAGTCGTTTTCCCACAATTTAAACTTACTCGATGAGACGTGACGATTCTCACTCTTGACGGGAGACGTTTCTATTTTTAGTTTCGTCGTCCGACGTCGAATCTGAGATCCGTCTTCTTAGTTAGCTCACATTCGTCATCACGATCACCCCCGATATTTATTTTATAATTTTTGGAGTTCATTTGACCACTTTTATAATTTTTACAAGTTTTATATTATTTTTAATAATTAATTTATAAAGTATTTTCGGCCAAATAAAATTTATTTGAGTTTTAAACGTTTTAAAGAATTTTTGAGCCAATTTCCAGCTCATTTGGAATCAGGACTTGGAGCGCGTTCTATTATTCCAACCCCCCGGTGTCGCTACCCGACGCCGGTGTAGCTTTCGCGTCGTGTTGAGGTAACGCTTTGCACCCCATAGGACCCCCAACCAAATTGCATGCTAATCAAGACTAAAATCAGTATTTTTTAAAGTATTTTAAATGTTTTAAATTCACTAATCAAGATTAATAATATGGACTTTAGGCCGGTGGACTTGTGCACGTAGGATAATTGTGATTTTTGGACTCATTGGACGGTAAGGTGCTCAGACGTCGAATTTGCAGGCAAGTGAAACTTGCCAACTCTTGTGTAGGGCCATGTTTTTTAGGCCACTTTCTTGTTCCTAGCGTAAAAGAGACTAGTCAGTGAAATGATAGCTGGCTAGACGCCCTACTTGATCTAGTTTGACAACGAAACTAGATCCGTCACCTAATTGATCTAGCTTGACAACGAAGCTAGATCCAACTCTTTAAACTTGTCATTCATGCATGCTAAACTGTCACGTTTACTTTCCTTATCTGTACGCACTTTTAACTGCCATGCATTGCATCTTACATGTCATCCAAATTAATTGTTGCATCGTAGCACACGCTACAAAATACTTGTACAATCCGTGTTTCCGTGTTTCCGGCTAGGTGCACCCCCTACGCCATACTTATTTACACACTTCCTGGCTCGTGGTCCAGAAGCGGGCCTCATGTGTTGGCTAGAAACCAATGCCCCGATACACGTGGAGGGGTAGGGATAAACGGTTACTTGAGCTTAGGAGTGGCCTGATCCGCCCCTCTAGCCAAAAGACGGAATCTCTGTGCACGAGGGTGCTTACTTTTCTTGTCTTGTACTTGTCTTGTGAATGTCATGCCATGCTCGTACTTTACTTCGTTTTACTTTACCTGTTGCACTCATTACTTTAACTGCCATGTCATTGCATCATGCTAGAACTTTTAGGTTGCTCTTACTTGTACTTTCAGTTTCACTTGCGCAAGTCTTCCAGACTTGCTGACATGTGCCCCCTTTCTCTTTGGGTGTCACATGTTAGACCCTGAGCCAGAAGTAGTTATAGCGGACGTGATGTGTTGCTGACGCTGAGTCTGAGTCCATGATTGCCCAGGAGGATTTTGGTGGACACCGGTGACCATTCTTTGAGTCTTGTTGAGCTTTTATTTTGTTTTAGGCCTTTTGTTAGCTGTTGGTGCGTAGCACCGTTGTTTTGTAATTTGTACTTTTGTTGGCCATGTTTGGGCCTATAGTCTCTTTTTCTTTTAGCCTGGTGGCTTTTCTGCGATGTTGGAAACTTATTTTATGGATATTCTGAGATATTTCTTTTGTCTCATTTAATTATTATTATCTTTGTTTCGTTAGCGTTTGCAAGGGACCTGCCGTTTTAAATTTGATCGACCGCTTATCGGACTTGCAGCTTTGTAGCTTCAAGTCTGAGCGGACCTTCTCACGCTTCGCCTCCACGTTCTTGGGAAAGCGGGGCGTGACAAAACTATAGTCTTAGAACGACTATTAACTTGAGCATACGACATTGCCAACTTTCAATTTTGGTAGTTGTAACACACGACCATCCACTTGGGTAAACTGCGTATTAATAGAAATACCACAAGCTCGAAGCATGGAATCAGCACCATAGTTGTTGAAGCATGGAATCATCACCATAGTTGTTGGACTTGTCTTTATCCTCAAATATTTTGGCATCCGCTTTACTTTGGCCCAGTCAATCAAAAAGGAATCCTTAACTTTTTATTTTCAATAAAATTGTCAAACAGTGGTCCTAGTTTAACTATCATAGTAAATAGGGAACTACTCTACTATTTGTTAATATAATTAATGAAGCAGATGTAATAATTGCTATCTTAACATTGGTACTACCCTGTGTCTAGGATCGTTTGTGCCAAAGTTTGGATCACCCTGCTTGCTGGGATAGTGACCTGCTTGGCCAAACCTGACTGGCCGTGTATGCATGGATCAATGTTAGAATTCCAGTTTTCATCAGTTTGTAACCATTGATTTTAAGTACTTTAAATGAGTTACTTTGACCTTTCATCGCACTTAGACTCACGCTCATCAGGTTGACATACTTATCACCTACATCCAGGCCTGCCATAACATTACACCGGACACCTGCATGAAATGTTGATACACTTGTTGCACGATGGCTCGCGTTGAAGTATGCACGTCACTTGTTACATGTCATATAATATTCATTGATTGCTATTGAAATATCATGCTGAATTATCACATGAAATGTTGTGTGAAATGACGTATTGGAACAACGAGACTGATTAACATACTGTATTAAAAAAGTGATTGAATGACAACATAATGCTGGACTATCCTATTGAGATTGAATTCTTGTGATAATTGGCGCCGCACAGGTTTTGGGGTAACTTATATTAGAGAAAGTATGGGTGTCATGCCCCGCTTCCCTAAAATGGAGGCGAGACGTGAGAAGGTCCGCACGGGTGTGGAGCTGTGAAGCTACACGCCCGATAAGCGTCAGTAAAACAAGTGCAGGTCCCTGTAACCACGAACAGAACAAAGATAATAACACAAGAGAGACAGAAATAAAATCTCAAATCTCAGCATTGTCCAACACTAAAATTAAGTTCAACATCCAGAAAAGCCACCAGGCTAAAAGAAAGAGTCTAAGGCCCAGAACAAGGCCAACAAAGACAAACATAAACAGAGTATTGGTGCTACGCACCGACAACAAAAACAATCTAAAACGAAGAACACAAGCAGCCTCTACGACTGATCGCCCGTGTCCTCGTACTCCTCAACGAACGCAGGTTCTGACTCAGCGTCAGCAAACACCACGTCCTCCGCAGCACTCTCAGGCTCGGGATCTAACATGTGTCACCTAAAAGAGTAAAGGGGCACATGTCAGCAAGTCTAAAAGACTTGGGCAAGGAAACTGAAAGGAAAGTACACTAACAACCTAGCAGTTATAGTATGAAGCATGACATGGCAAGTATAGTATGGAAGTGACAAGTAAAGGGAAGTACAAGTAGCAAGTAACAAGTATGTCGTGGGTAACAAGTTTTACAAGTAAGAACACGGACAAGTACAAGTCAAGTGGTTCACGTCAAGTGATCACGTCAAGTAAACAAGTCAAGTAACCAAGTTGTGCACAGAGATTTCGTCTGCTGGCTAGAGTGGCTGATCGGGCCAACTCGTAAGCTCAGGTGACCGCTTATCCCTACCCCTCCACGTGTATCGAGCCAGGGCATTACCCCGAACACAGAATGCTCGCTTCTGGATCACGAGCCAGGAAGTGTATTTAACACGTATGGCGTAGGTTTATGCCTACAAAACAGGTGCCTAGCCGGAAACAAGTAGATCGGGCATTGGCTATCAACCAACTCACGTGGCCCGCTTCTGGAACACGAGCCAGGAAACACAAGTATTGTAGCGTGTGCTACGAATGCGACGTTCAACATGGATAGCATGGATGACAATTAATTCGCGTACCGTTAATTAAAATTAAACGTGACATGGTAGTTATGCAACATGATAAATGATGGATCTAACTTCGTTGTCAAGCTAGTTCCTGAAATTGCGCCTAGGCGAGTATCATTTCGTCGCCTAGTCTCTTTTACGCCTACACAAGCAAATGGCCTAAGACATGGCCCAAAACCCTAAGTGGCAAGTTTCACTTGCCTAGCATCGAGGATGACGATCACGAAGGTTCGTTTCACGGACGCTAATCTACGGGGAAGTCGATGTTATGGAGAAACAATCATCAAAACAACATTCATTCTCATTAGGGTTTCACAAAAACACAAATTGGTTATGAGAATATCAAGAGATCGATTTATTACCGAATCGTTCGCGGAAGAACGATGCCGAGCAAGCACGGCGACGGAAGAACGATCCGGGGAACCTACGGTTCAGATCTGGAAATGGATGGAGAAATTCTGGAGAAATGGGATTTTGGGGTTTGGAGATGGCCTAGGGCATGGTGGCCGGCCTAAATGGCGAGAGGGAAGCTCCAAGGGAGGAAGGAATGGCTTGGGGAAATGTTGGAGGGTGATTTGGGGGAGAAAACGGCTCAGGTGAATGAAAGAGGGATGAAAGAAATCGGGGGTGGGGTTTAAATAGGAAGAGCTGGCGGTTGCCCAAAAATTAGGGTTTCTGGGTTGATTAGTCGGTCAAAGAAGGTTGGCTAACCGACTAGTTTAACAACTAGTCGGTCGGTCGATTAACTGTGACCGACTAACACCAAACAGTAACTCAGGTTGTCGAAATGGTCAATGAATTAGTCGGTTAAAGAACAATGGCTGACCGACTAGTTTGCAACCTAGTCGGTCGGTGGTTGTTCTTGGACCGACTAACGACAAACAGTAACTTAGGTAAAATTGATTGAAGGAACTAGTCGGTCTGAGAGCAAGTTCTGACCGACTAGTTTCACATCTAGTCGGTCGGTGGTTGTTCTTAGACCGACTAAAAGTAAACAGTAACTCCTGTACAATTGATTAAATGAACTAGTCGGTTTGAGTAGAGTTACCGACCGACTAGATCTCAATCTAGTCGGTTGGTCCCCCTTCTTGAACTAACTAAAGTGCACTAAAAGTGCCGAATCGAAGCGCGAAGCTTCGGGAAGATTCCTACGGCTTCTAGGATCACTCTAACTCTAAAATATGAGCGATTTGAAGTTCGTCAGGAGTGACTTACTCCAAGATCAACGATTCTAAGGAAGAAGCTAGAAAATCACGACGAAACGATCGAAATGAAAGCTACGGAGACGAAAACCACACATGAGGAGAAAATCCACCAAAACATATATATATAATATGGATAATTGATCACTCCATATTTTACACCTTTTTTCCGCATGATTGCATGCCATTTAGATCGCTCAAATCACGCTTTTCGTGATTTATCGACAATATTGTGATACTTTTCACGATTTGTTGTTTTTGTCGTATTTCAGGAGATTTGGAGCGATTTGGAGTGATCCCGAGATACACCTACTCCAGAGTGTCACTGACGACTTCCCCGAGGGGTATTTAGCCATTGGAGAGGAGCGGAAGAAGAAAGAACGTCGTAGGAGCGACGAGGAGGCAAAAACAATCAGAATGGGCATTTTTGGTGTCTCACTCGGCCGAGTGAAGGAGTCACTCGGCCGACCAACGAGACCCCGCTCGGCCGACCAGATCGGACACGCTTCATGTGTGCACTCGGCTGAGCATCAGAAGCCACATCGGCCGAGTGACGAAACCCCGTCCGCCCGAGTGGCACTCAGATGACGCCCCTCAAAAAGAGCCAACTTACTGTTTTTCATCAGTCTGAGCAGCAGAAGACCCACTCGGCCGAGTGGCAATTGCCGACCGCCCGAGTGAAGATAAGCCCATCGGCCGAGTGACGACAACTCACTCGGCCGAGCGACGCCCGAAGTGAAGACCCCCAAGACCCTAGACTTACTGGAAATTCTCAGGGTTTCTTACTCGGCCGAGCGACTTTTGTCACTCGGCCGAGTGAGCCACGATGCCTGTAGCGTAAATTGCGATTTTCAGGCTGTGCAGGGGCATTTTGGTCACAGTTTTTTGGGCAGTTTTGGGGGGTATTTAACCCCTGATTCTAACCTAGGTTAGGGAGCTTTTTCCTTTACTTTTTGCAGCTTTTTAGATTAAACTTTTTAGCTTTTGATTCTTGCTATTGGAGAGGAGAGAAAAGTTTATTTTTGTTGGATTCTTGGAGAACTCTATTGGTTTGTCTCCCTCTTCATTAAAAATCTCATTTTTATTGCTTATTTGAATATTGTGATGAATTCTATTGTTATTTCAATTGATTATTTTTGCAATTGTGATATGAATTGTGAGTAGTCCTAACGTCTTGGGGCGTGGGGATGAACCCTACGAGCCCAATTTCCGATTTGTGATGATTTGGTAGAAATATTGCCAGAATTGCTATTAGGGTTAGTTTGGGATCGATTTATTACGGATAGCTAGGTGTTCATATTGATTGGGATTTGCAAGAGATTGGATCCCAATTCGATAGGAAACCCTAGAAATCCGAATTGGGTTGAAATTGAGTTTCCATAGTATCGATTTGCAAGAGATTGGACCGATACTAGGGTTCTCGGTTGCAATTCCATACCGATACTCGTTTGCAAGAGATTGGACGGGTAGGAACTATCCCAACCTAGGTCGTGGCCCGAATTTGCACGAGAGTGGGCTCGGGACGCGATTGAACGATGATGTTGATCCTAATGCTAGCTTGCCTAGGCTAGGGTTTGTAAGAGATTGGACCCAATCCTAGGATAGCTATAGACCGGCAACAGCGCGAGAGCGTGAGCTAGGTTTTACATTCAGTTGCAACTAGTTCATCCGAAATTCTACCCTAGCAATTGTGATATCAATGAATCACATTGACGAGATACGGTGAGTAGCGGGGATTCCCCATTCCCTAGGCGTCTTTATTTGATTATATATCTCCATACTTTGTCTGACGATTGTGACAGGATCGCCAAAAGGCAAATTCCCTCTTTTCTGTTCATATAGCCAGGTTGTTCGGAGCAGGCACTGTCATACGTCCTCCCTGTGTTCGATAACCCGCTCGCCGCTACACCGTGCGCTTGCGGTAAAACTACACGGTCGCTCTTTTGGGTGTACGCCCTAAAGCGATCAAGTTTTTGGCGCCGTTGCCGGGGACATCGTTTTGACGGTGTTCGGCATCGACCGCCCGGTTATTTTTCTTTCTTTCTTTACTTTCTTCTATATCCTGTTCTAACTCTGTTTACAGCCCTTTTTGCATACTCTCCCCGTATTTTGCATAAGATCTTAACAGGTAGAATGGAGGATGCAATGTCGACAACGGAACTCAGTCAGGAAGATTATGACTCCTTCACAGACCTCCTTAAGGAGCTTGTCGATGAGGTCCACGCTACCGGAGCTTTTGCTATCGATATCAAGGACCCCGACGAACAACTGTTTGCTAGTTTTGTGATGGATCAAGTCTCCCCGGATGGGACTATCGGGGGCAATGTCAGAGTTGATGTGATAGACGACAAGATATATTTTGAAGACGGTAGAACAAGTGTCGAAGAGCACTATACTCCCGAAGAATCTTTCGAGCAAACCGATGTTCAGGGAGTTACACTCTATGACACTCCTCTTGCTTTTATGAATCGTCTGATGTGTTTCTTGATTCCAGGAACGAACCGGAGCAGAGTGAAGGTTTTGACGATGCTAGCACAGAATCGGAGAGCGCCTATTTCGATGCATCGTCCTCACTAAGTAGTGAGTCTGAGTCTTCGCATGAGAGCACGCCACCTGAACATGAGCTAAACTCGGATGACAAGGAAGAAGCCAAACTCATGCGAGCTGATGAAGTAGAAGGAGCGGCACCTCTTGAGGTAGAACTTAAACAATTACCACCGAATCTAAGGTATGCCTTTTTGGGTAGTAAATTAACTTTTACGGTGATAGTTAACTCCCACCTCACGTATGATCAACTTGAGAGACTCCTAGACGTTCTTAGGAGCCACAAAGATGTCCTTGGCTACACTATCTCCGATCTAAAAGGGATAAGCCCTAGACTTTGCACACATAGGATCTATTTGGAGGATACCGACGCCACCTCCATAGAGCCTCAAAGGCGGTTAAACCCGAATATGAAAGAGGTGGTTAAAAAGGAAATCCTAAAATTGCTCGACGCCGGTATTATTTATCCTATCTCTGACAGTAGATGGGTTAGCCCCGTTCACGTCCTCCCTAAGAAAGGGGGGATGACAGTTATAAAAAATGATAAAGGTGAGCCCATTTCTACACGCACCGTCACGGGATGGCGAATGTGCATTGATTATAGGAAACTAAATAAAGCTACCCGAAAGGACCATTACCCATTGCCCTTCATTGATCAAATGCTTGAACGCCTAGCTAAACACAAATACTTTTGTTATCTAGATGGTTATTCGGGATTCTTCCAAATCCCTTTGCATGAAGATGACCAAGAAAAGACCACTTTTACTTGTCCCTATGGTACCTATGCCTACCGTAGGATGCCGTTTGGTCTTTGTAATGCTCCCGCCACCTTTCAGAGGTGTATGACATCCATATTTTCCGATTATATTGAAAATATTATGGAAGTTTTTATGGATGATTTTTCGGTTTATGGAAGTGAGTTTGACTCTTGTTTGGCCAATCTTACTAAAGTCCTTAAAAGGTGCCAACAAAACAATCTCACTCTAAATTGGGAGAAGTGTCACTTCATGGTCACGGAAGGTATAGTTCTCGGGCACCTTGTCTCCTCGAGAGGAATTGAGGTGGATAAAGCAAAGATTGAGGTAATCAAGAAACTCCCTCCTCCTATTAATGTCAAGGGCATTAGAGGCTTTCTTGGTCATGCGGGGTTTTACCGCCGCTTCATCAAGGATTTCGCCTCGATTGCCCGACCGCTTACTTCCTTGCTCGCTAAAGATACTCCTTTTATTTTTTCAGGGGAATGCTTGCAAGCCTTCAATACCTTGAAGGAAGCACTAGTTTTCGCGCCCATCATACAACCACCGGATTGGAGCCTTCCCTTTGAACTAATGTGTGATGCCAGCGACCAAGCCATTGGGGCGGTATTGGGACAAAGGAAAGATAGGAAGCTTCATGCGATATTCTATGCGAGCAAGACATTGGATGACGCGCAGAAAAACTATACAACTACCAAAAAAGAGCTTCTAGCGGTCGTCTATTCCATCGAGAAGTTTCGCTCCTACCTCCTTGGTTCCAAGGTGATTGTCCACACCGACCATGCGGCGTTGAAGTATCTTTTAAACAAGAAGGAGGCCAAACCTCGGTTAATTAGGTGGATACTCTTGTTGCAAGAATTCGATTTGGAGATCAGAGACAAGAAAGGTACGGACAATGTCGTGGCGGATCATTTGTCTAGGCTTATTCGTGACAAGGAGGATGAGAGTTTACCTATCGACGACACATTCGTGGATGAGAGGCTATACGCCATAAGGCCCGGAGAAGTACCTTGGTACGCGGACTTCGTCAACTACTTGGCTTGTGGAATTAAACCGCATGGGATGCCCACGCATCAAAAGAGGAAATTTTTGCATGAGGTCCGTAGCTATTTTTGGGAAGATCCATACCTCTTCAAGATATGCAAAGATAGTGTTATTTGGAGGTGTGTTTCTAAAGAGGAGGCAACGTCTATCATTTTGCATTGCCACGGTCTGCCATGCGGGGGACATCATGCCGCCTCTAAGACAACCGCTAAGATTTTGCAGAGCGGATTCTTCTGGCCAACAATGTTTAGAGACACCCACGACTTTGTAAAGGGGTGCCATAGATGCCAACGGACCGGGAATATCTCCAAACGCAATGAGATGCCAATGAGGCCCATCCAAGAAATTGAGCTTTTTGATTGTTGGGGAGTAAACTTCATGGGACCATTTCCGTCGAGCAATGGTAACAAATACATCCTATTGGCCGTTGACTATGTCTCCAAATGGGTGGAAGCAATCGCTACCCCTACTAATGATGCAAGGGTCGTCTCTAAGTTCTTCAAGCAGAACATCTTCCCACGCTTCGGAGTGCCTCGTACTTTGATAAGCGACGGGGGAGCCATTTCATAGAAAACAAGTTTGAAGCCATGCTGAAGAAGTACGGGGTAAACCATAGAGTTGGCATGGCGTATCACCCCCAGACAAGCGGCCAAGTGGAAGTCTCAAATAGAGAGATCAAGCAAATCCTTGAGAAGACCGTGGATCGATCTAGAAAGGATTGGTCAATGAAGTTAAACGATGCTCTATGGGCATATCGCACGGCCTTTCGCACTCCCATCGGCACCACACCGTTCCGACTTGTTTATGGGAAAGCTTGCCACTTGCCGGTAGAGTTGGAACACCGCGCATATTGGGCCATCAAGACCCTTAATTATGATTACAAGAGTGCGGCGGTGAGGCTACTCTTAGACATCAACGAGCTTGATGAGATAAGGAGAGACGCCTACGAGAGCTCAAGAATTTACAAAGAAAGGACCAAGATTCTCCACGATGTGCGCATAACCGTTACAGACTTCAAAGTAGGAGACAAGGTCTTGCTATATAATTTCCGGCTCCGATTATTTCCCGGTAAGTTGAGGTCACGGTGGTCCGGACCTTTCACCATCAAGCACATACAACCGGGAGGGGCTTTCGAGTTGGAAAGCAAGGACGGAGCCACATTCAAAGTAAATGGTCAGAGGCTCAAGCATTATTCCGAGGTAGTCCCGATGGGAGAAATCAATAAAATATATCTACTTAAGGGACGGCCGGATGATCTTTCATACCTCCTTGACGAGGTTATTGAGGAGGCGATCCCTCATTCGATCGGCGCTCTATTCAAGGAAGATTTTGAGGAAGGGCCGGATTTGGGCCAAGAAGAAAAGATGGAGCATTCCCCCGACCCCTCCATCGAAGTTGATGAAGGCGACACTGATGTCGCGAGGATATGAGAGCTCTGCAAGCTCTCAAAGATGAAGACTCTAAAGAAAGCCTCACCGATACGAAAATCGGTGTCACCGGTGAAGCCGAGGCCCGGAGCAAGCACTAGCTTGGGGGAGCCACCCCCCAACACTACCCGAGGCAAAGGAGCACCGAGGAAGAACGCCCCGCCACAACATCCAAATTCAAGCGTTCTCCCTGGAAAATTTGACGGGTGCATCTCATATGCACCCAATATCCCGCATTGAATTGAAAATCAAAGGGGGTCGAGCTCAAGACCTTAAACGAGCGCTTGTCGGGAGGCAACCCGACGGTTATCGCTTTTTTTTTTACTTTTCCTTTATTTTTGTTTTAGAAATTATTAGTGTTTAGAGTCGTTTGCCCAAAAATTTCGTGATAACGGGTCCTATTTTTCTTTGACAGTAGAGGAGAACGAGGTACACATCATTAGGAGGATGAACAAGGCGACGAGGAGCGCTCCAGGAAGGCGCTCGATGCTTAGGAGGAAGATGAAATCGACTGGAGGAAGAAAAACAGAGTTTAGAGCCCAAACGAAGCCAAACAGCAGAAAACAGGGTTCACTCGGCCGAGTATACTAGTCACTCGGCCGAGCACATAAGTTCGTCTGCCCGAGCGGCTCACGAACGAGGGAAGTCTGCTGTACCCAACTCTCTGTTTCTTTTCCTGATTTCAGTACAATTGCCACTCGGCCGAGTATATATATTCACTCGGCCGAGTAAAACAGATACGCTCCTAGGGCGAGTCTTGCCGAGTAGCTTGAGCCACTCGGCTGAATGGACTTGTTCCACTCGGCCGAGGATGGCAAGGCCGCTCGGCTGAGTCGTAAGCGGGGAGGAAATTTCAAAAATATTTCCGTTACGATCACTCGGCCGAGCGACTTAGTCACTCGGCCGAGTCGTAACTTCTTCTTATATAAGTCGCGGCGGGCTCGGCGTGGAATTCGAAGCGTTATTATCGATTTTCCGCCCGAGCCCGTGCCCGATCTCTCCTACAACCGCTGCGACCCCCTCCTCACTCGCCCGACCATGCACCCCGCCGCCGGCGCTCGGCCACCCACCGCCGGCCGAGCCCCCTCCGCCTCCGCCCGAGTCGCCGCCGGCGACCACCTCGTCGGCCGAGCTCCGGTACCCTAATTTTTTGCCTATTTCTCCTCTTTTGCGTATTTTTCGACGATCCATGTGTTTAACGAGCCCCAAAACCAAATCAACTTCATTATCTCTCTATCATACCCCTAACCCCCCATACATTTTGAATATTACTTGCTGATATCTTCGTTTGATGTGCAGGGTATATTGGGGAGCTTAGGGGAGCCCAGGGGAGCTTCCGGGGATCGTTTTGGGCTACGTGGAGGCGTCGTCTTCGCACGCTTCCATTACTTTTCTCTCGCGGCGTGTCGCGGTATACTCCTTCCTTTATTTTACGCACGCCGCATTTTTATTACTTTTGGTGAGCACCCGGGGCCATATGCCGCCCCGGACACAGCCACGGTCGAGGAGAGCTTCCGCCAAGCGAAAGCGGTCGGATGAGCCCGGCCCCTTCCACGAGGTGGAGGACTCTCCTCCGCCTACACCACCACACCTCGTTCACCCCGCACCGCCTGCAGACCCCGCACACCTCGCACAGCCTGCAGAGCCCATTCACCCCGCACAGCCACTCCCTGCCGTCCCACAGCCACCACCACCGCCACCGGCTCCACTTGTCGGGCCGCTGGGGATTACGTTCCAAGACGATGCACACCGCGTCGTCTTCGAGTGCATTTCCCAGCGCTCGATTGTACCCTCCAGGTTCGCACACCTTGCAGACCTAGGACGCCTGGGGGTACTTGAGGGGATGCTCACGTTGTATGACAACGTGGGTTGGCGAGATTTCTTCCAGGTGTCGGCGGACACGTTCATCCGTCCGACACTTGAGGTGCTTAGTTCTATCGCCCAGACCGACGAGGGATGCTCTTTTAGGTTCATGGACCGAGAGTGCCAGGTCACTCTCGGTATGATGAGAGCTTTCTTTTCATGGCCCGATGTCCCCGGGGCCGACCGTGGTTACGCCCCCACTCACATTCCCCCACCTTCCTTCGATTCCGGTGCTTTCTGGGCCCGGATTACGGGTTTACCTGCCGCCTTCGACCCTAGTAGGGCCAAGGCCTCAGCCATCGTCCACCCTTGCCTCCGCATAGCTCAGCGCCTTATGGCGACTACCTTTTTGGCGAGATATGAGCCTAGGACGATGTCCACGCCGGAGCTTTATATGCTCTATGCGATGACGCGCCCCAGAGCTCTAGCTAGGGATAGTGACGAGTTGGTCCCCGCCGTCGTGATTGATATCGCGAGCTGGTTTTTGGATCGCTTCACCGTATCGGTGGGCACTCGCTCACCGATATGTTGCGGCGGTCTGATCACCCTGCTCGCTCTTATGACCGGTGAGGACCTTCCTGCTGACCTGCGACGAGCCCCGGGCCCCACTTCACTGTCCATAGACGTCATGGCCCGGATGAAGATGCTACGTCCGCACGGTCAGCGGCACTGGGTTTGGTTGCACGGCCCCTACGGTGCGGATTACATGACCTTCCGAGCCCAGCTCAGACACAGATAGCACCCGCACAGGTGGACTGGCTTCTGGCGATGGATCTCCTGATCCCCACCGCCTACGTGCTCGAGGCCGAGGAGGCTGAGCAGGCTGAGCAGGCCCACGCTGCACCCGCTGACCCCGCTGCTCCTGCCAACCCCGTGGCCCCTCAGCAGCCCGATATTTCTGCTGCTCCCGACACCTCTGTCCACACTTCTGCCGGTGTCGGGAGTACCCTCGCTGAGCCCACCTCTACTACCTCCACGCACACCTCCACTACCACCACAGCTGGCCCTCTGTCCGTTGAGCCCGTTTCCTCCGCCCTACCTGAGCGCCCACCTACGTTAGTTGAGAGCGGAGAGCCCTCCTTTGCTGCCGTCGTGGAGACCGTGGTGTCCACCTCTGTCTCCACCGCAGCCGTTTTTTCTGAGAGTGTCGTGGCGTCTGTCCACATGTCTGTGTCACCGACCTCTCTGGCCGCCTCGTCTCCACTTTTATACTCCACTTCCGTTGCTGCTGCTTCCACCTCATACCAGCCTGCGCCCCAGCCTCGCAATGAGGCTAGGCCCGCATTTGTGAGCACAGCACCCTTCCTCCACATGCCTGCTGAGCCCATCACCTACGCCAGCCCCGTCCTGCACAGCACAGACAGGTGCATCCCTCTGCACCACCTCCCCCCGACACTGTACTTCAGAGCATTCGTGCTCTCGAGGGGGCGGTGAGTGGCCTCAGAGGTGACCTCAGGACCATGTCTGCCACCGTCACCGCTATGGCCAGCCGCTTCGACCTACTACCGGGCATTCACTATTGCCTCACTCAGATTCTCGACCGGCTTCCTCGCGTACCCACACCCACCCAGCAGGTACCCACCCCCACTCCTACACACACCCAGCCTGCTTCCACACCCACACCCACACCCACTCAACAGACTGTTCCCCCGCCACCACCACCACCTCCTCTGCCTCAGGACGGAGACAGCGCAGCCCCACCCTCTTAGGCACCCTTGATGCCATTGATCCTTTTTGCCGTCGTGCTGCCCGTCTCTGCTGGGTCCTGATGATTTTTGCCCACCCCCCTCCCCTCACTGTTTTTGGGACCACATTTTGTTCATATATTTCTATATCATTTTTGGGCGAGAGGGAGAGTTTTTGGTGTCACACTTTTATATCTGATTCACTCCTATATCTGCATGCATCATGTCCACATCATATTTTTCGTTTCATTATTTTATTTCCTTTTTCCTTATGCATGCATCCTCACCTTCCCCTCACATTACACGTCTCTCGGTGTGCCACACTTCGCACATTGAGGACACTGTGCACTTTAGCTTGGGGGAGTGAGTTCTCACGCTTTTCGATTTACCACCTTTATTTTTAGTTTTTTCACGCCATTTTCCGCATTTGCACTCATTTTCATCACTTTTTCTTTTTTTTTTACCATGCATCACGTTTTTCTTATTTTCTTTGTGTGCTGCATCGTATTTAGTTTTATTTTCCCTCTTTATCTTTACTTCTTTTTCATCTCATGCTAGAGATGACTTTTCTGTGATGATGATGACGTGGAGTTAGCTTTCTCTATATGCATGCTATATTTGTCATGTCTTAGATTTTATTTCTGATATCATATGCTGTGATTTGCCTTACATTTAGAGATAGTAACCCACACTTTTTCCGCATGAAAATGGATGAAATTTTATTATTAGCTGAGTCTGAATATTCATATGTATGCTATCGTAGAAAACACACCAAGATTCACGCATTGAATGCTTATATCTGGAATACCGATTTATTTTCCTATATCACTTCTATATGCATGATTTGTACATTTCACTTCAGGATGATTGAATGATGTTAGCTATGATAAATCTGGATTAGTTTTGCTTTTTTGTAATCGAAACCGAGTAGATTAGCTTACCCTGCTGAAGTTGTCGTGCACGTCTTATAGAGTGAACTGAGAGACATATTTATTTCTTTCTCCACATATCTTGAACATCAATTCTCTATTTTAAAATCATTGGTGAATCTCCCCTTAGCGATTCTAATATATGGCATTTCCCCCGCTATTAATTCCTAGCTCCAAATTTCCCAAAACCAAGGAAAGAAAAAGAAAAATTCTTGTATATCCTATTTCTCTTTGATTTGGGATCATTGTGTATATATGCTGTTTGAAAAAAAAAGAGAGAAAAAGAAAAGAAAAAGAAAAGAAAAAGAGAAAAGAATCTCAATAAACGATCCCATCTCATGTTCTCTCTCTTTCTTCCCTCTTTTTGTTTTTATTTTCATTACTTTTGGAGCTTCATAAAAATGGGGATGTAAATATTGTTTTTTGTGCCACCACGCTTATAGATAAGCTTGGGGAAGAGAATCCAATGATGTGTGAGAGAGTGACTACTAGACGGTGCATGACAACCTAGGCTAAGTAATATTCTATACTCGGTGAGATTGTTTTAGCTTTACAAAATCCAGAAATCTACGTCTAGCACTCATTTCATGAAATCCACTCTTTTCTATTCTATTCTATTCTATTGCGTGATATTCTTATACTCCTCATAGAAAGCATCCAATTGAAAAGTGTGTTGTCTACGGTATTGTATACCGCTTTAGATGATTCAGACGAGGTTAATTTTAGAACTATTCTGTCTTTCATGCTAAACCATTATTGTTGGGTTTTCTATTTCTATTTGCACCATTATACTATGATATCGAAATAAAAGGCTTTGACATGTGTTTTACATTCGGTGCATGCTATATGAGTAAGCAAAACCCACGTCCTGAGAAAAATGATCTAGCAGCTTCCCTCTTCGCTTTCTTCTTTCTTCTTCGTTTTCGTTTTCCGTTTTTCGTCGTTTTCGTTTTCTGAATCCACCGGGTTCGCTTTTTACTTATCTTCCTCGAGGACGAGTAAGAGGTAAGCTTGGGGGATTTTGATCACTCCATATTTTACACCTTTTTCCGCATGATTGCATGCCATTTAGATCGCTCAAATCACGCTTTTCGCGATTTATCGACAATATTGCGATACTTTTCACGATTTGTTGTTTTTGTCGTATTTCAGGAGATTTGGAGCGATTTGGAGTGATCCCGAGATACACCTACTCCAGAGTGTCACCGACGACTTCCCCGAGGGGTATTTAGCCATTGGAGAGGAGCGGAAGAAGAAAGAACGTCGTATGAGCGACGAGGAGGCAAAAACAATCAGAATGGGCATTTTTGGTGTCTCACTCGGCCGAGTGAAGGAGTCACTCGGCCGACCAGCGAGACCCCGCTCGGCCGACCAGATCGGACACGCTTCATGTGTGCACTCGGCCGAGCATCAGAAGCCACATCGGCCGAGTGACGAAACCCCGTCCGCCCGAGTGGCACTCAGACGACGCCCCTCAAAAAGAGCCAACTTACTGTTTTTCGTCAGTCTGAGCAGCAGAAGACCCACTCGGCCGAGTGGCAATTGCCGACCGCCCGAGTGAAGATAAGCCCATCGGCCGAGTGACGACAACTCACTCGGCCGAGCGACGCCCGAAGTGAAGACCCCCAAGACCCCAGACTTACTGGAAATTCTCAGGGTTTCTTACTCGGCCGAGCGACTTTTGTCACTCGGCTGAGTGAGCCGCGCTGCCTGTAGCGTAAATTGCGATTTTCAGGCTGTGCAGGGGCATTTTGGTCACAGTTTTTTGGGCAGTTTTGGGGGGTATTTAACCCCTGATTCTAACCTAGATTAGGGAGCTTTTTCCTTTACTTTTTGCAGCTTTTTAGATTAAACTTTTTAGCTTTTGATTCTTGCTATTGGAGAGGAGAGAAAAGTTTATTTTTATTGGATTCTTGGAGAACTCTATTGGTTTGTCTCCCTCTTCATTAAAAATCTCATTTTTATTGCTTATTTGAATATTGTGATGAATTCTATTGTTATTTCAATTGATTATTTTTGCAATTGTGATATGAATTGTGAGTAGTCCTAACGTCTTGGGGCGTGGGGATGAACCCTACGAGCCCAATTTCCGATTTATGATGATTTGGTAGAAATATTGCGAGAATTGCTATTAGGGTTAGTTTGGGATCGATTTATTACGGATAGCTAGGTGTTCATATCGATTGGGATTTGCAAGAGATTGGATCCCAATTCGATAGGAAACCCTAGAAATCCGAATTGGGTTGAAATTGAGTTTCCGTAGTATCGGTTTGCAAGAGATTGGACCGATACTAGGGTTCTCGGTTGCAATTCCATACCGATACTCGTTTGCAAGAGATTGGACGGGTAGGAACTATCCCAACCTAGGTCGTGGCCCGAGTTTGCACGAGAGTGGGCTCGGGACGCGATTGAACGATGATGTTGATCCTAATGCTAGCTTGCCTAGGCTAGGGTTTGCAAGAGATTGGACCCAATCCTAGGATAGCTATAGACCGGCAACAGCGCGAGAGCGTGAGCTAGGTTTTACATTCATTGCAACTAGTTCATCTGAAATTCTACCCTAGCAATTGTGATACCAATGAATCACATTGACGAGATACGGTGAGTAGCGGGGATTCTCCATTCCCTAGGCGTCTTTATTTGATTATATATCTCCATACTTTGTCTGGCGATTGTGACAGGATCGCCAAAAGGCAAATTCCCTCTTTTCTGTTCATATAGCCAGGTTGTTCGGAGCAGGCACTGTCATACGTCCTCCCTGTGTTCGATAACCCGCTCGCCGCTACACCGTGCGCTTGCGGTAAAACTACACGGTCTCTCTTTTGGGTGTACGCCCTGAAGCGATCAATAATCCAAATACATGAAAACCAGTCGTTACATCCTCCCCAACTTAAGACAAATTCCGTCCTCGGAATTCCCCAACACTCATGTGTCCGGAAACAAAAGTGGGTAGCGCTCTCGCATCTCATCCTCATTCTCCCAAGTAGACTCCCCAGGCGAGCCGTGTCGCCACATCACCCTCACAAGATTGACAACCTTGTTCCGAAGTGACTTCTGACGCCTGTCCAGAATCTGCACTGGCTGCTGGTCATACGTCATATCAGGGCGAACGGTAATCTCCGAGAAATCCACAGCATGAGATGGGTCACTAATGTACCGACGAAGCTACGACACATGGAAAACATTGTGAACTCCCTCCAAAGACGGCGGCAAGGCCAAGCGGTAGGCTACCTCGCCAACTCTCTCCAGAATGTCAAACGGTCCAATGTATCGCGGGCTCAACTTCCCTCGCTTCCTAAAGCGAATCACACCACGATTCGGGGAAATCTTCAAGAACACATGGTCGCCCGGCTGAAACTCCAAAGGACGCCGTTTAGCATCCGCCCAATGCTTAAAACGGTCCTGAGCAATCCTCAACCTCTCCCGAATGTTTTTGACAACATCCACAGCCTCCACAATCATCTCAGGTCCCAACAGCTCCCGATCTCCAACGTCATCCCAACTCAATGGCGATCGACATTTCCTCCCATAAAGCGCGGCGAAAGGCGTCATGCCAATACTCGCCTGGAAGCTGTTGTTGTAAGAGAACTCTACCAGATGTAGATGGTCCTCCCACGAACCCTTGAAATCCAACATGCACGCCCTCAGCATGTCCTCCAAGATCTGAATCGTCCTCTCGGACTGGCCATCCGTCTGCGGATGGAACGCCGTGCTGAAACTTAGACGCGTACCCAAACTCTTCTGCAAACTCTGCCAGAACTGAGATGTGAACCTCGTGTCTCTGTCCGACATGATACTCACGGGGACTCCATGAAGTCATACGACCTCCTGCACGATTCACGTTACATCACTATCCAAACTAGGAAAAGGAAATAGAAACGGAGAGTAAAAGAATTTACCTCCATGTATCTCCTCGCTAGCGCCTCAGTGGACTGTCCTACTCGGAATGGAATAAAGTGTGCATATTTGGTCAATCGATCTACGATCACCCAAATCGTGTCATTCTGCTTTGGACTCTGAGGTAGTCCAGTTACGAAATCCATAGTGATGTGTTGCCACTTCCACTCCGGAATCAGAAGCGGTTGTAGCAACCCTGCTGTACGCTGATGCTCCGCCTTCACCTGCTGGCAAACCAAGCACTTGGCTACACTCCGAGCCACACTCCTCTTCATACCATGCCACCAATAGTTCAGACGAAGATCCTTATACATCTTGGTCCCACCAGGATGCACAGAATATGGCGAACTGTGTACCTCAACCAACAACTCCTCTCTGATATCCCCAGCTGGCACACACAACCTAGCTCCAAATCTCAGCGAGCCATCCTCATGAATCAAAAAGTCAGTCCGCAGACCGGCTTCCACCTGCTCCCGAATATTCACCAGCTTCGGATCCTCAGCCTGGCCAGCCTTGATCCGATCCACAATCGTCGACTGAATCTGCATACTCATCAACGAAGAAGCCTCTCCAAGAAGAACGACCTCAACACCAGACTCGCAAAAATCCTGTTGCAATCTCCACTGCGAAGTCAAAATCATCACTACTGGAATCCTACTCAGCGCATCAGGAACCACATTCACCTTGCCAGGGTGATACTGCAAATCAATCTCATAATCCGCCATGAGCTCCAGCCATCGACGATGTCGCATGTTGAGCTCCTTCTGAGTGAAAATATACTTCAAGCTTTTGTGATCGGTGAAGATCTTCACTTTCTCACTCAGCAGGAAGTGCCTCCAAATCTTGAGCGCAAACACGACAGCAGCCAACTCCAAATCGTGTGTCGGGTAATTCTTCTCATGAGTCTTGAGCTGACGCGAAGCATACGCCACAACATGCCCGTGCTGATGCAACACACAACCGAGACCCTTGCCAGAAGCATCGCAAAAGATCTCAAATCCACCGCTGCGATCAGGCACAACAAGAATAGGGGCAGTCGTCAATCTCTCCCTCAGAACACCAAAAGCATTCTCACAATCACCCGACCAAACAAAAGGTACATCCTTCCGCGTCAATCTGGTCATCGGCTCGGCGATACGGGAAAAGTTCTTAATGAAACGTCGATAGTAACCAGCAAGTCCAAGGAAACTCCGGATCTCAGACGCTGACTACGGAACAGGCCACTCTCGAATAGCCTTGATCTTCTCGGGATCCACTGAAATACCATCTCCAGTCACCACATGCCCGAGAAAAGCAACTTTGTCCAGCCAAAACTCGCACTTTGAAAACTTGGCATACAAACGATGCTTCCTTAAAACCTCTAATACCGTCCTCAAGTGCGAGGCATGCTCCTCCTCCGACTTTGAATAAATCAGAATGTCGTCAATAAAGATAACGACAAACTTATCTAAAAAGTCATAGAAAATCAGATTCATCAGATTCATGAAAACTGCGGGTGCATTGGTTACACCGAAAGGCATAACCACAAACTCGTAATGTCCATACTTCGTCCTGAATGCTGTCTTCGGAACATCTTCCTTCTTCACCTTCAGCTGATGATAACCACTCCTCAGATCCAACTTCGAAAACACCCTCGAACCTCCAAGCTGATCAAAAATATCATCGATGCGAGGCAACGGGTATTTATTCTTGATGGTCACCGCATTTAGCTCCCGATAGTCCACGCACATGCGACGCGAAACATCCTTCTTCTTCACCAGCAGCACCGGTGCTCCCCACGGAGACACACTAGGATTGACATAACCCTTCTGCAAAAGCTCATCCAGCTGCTTCCGCAATTCCTCCAGCTCAGCGGGTGTCATACGATAAGGCGCCTTCGAAATCGGCTGCGCTCCCGGAACAAGATCAATAGAAAATTCCAGAGCTCGATCAGGTGGCAATCCAGACATCTCCTCGGGGAAGATGTCATCAAAGTCCCGCACAACCGCTGGCCTCTCCAGCTCCATCTGCATAGCCACAATCTCCACCGGCCTGGCCTGAAACCTGACAGGACCAAGCGAACTGCTACCTCGGCTGAACTCAAATACTGGATGTCCGAGAATCTCGAACACCACTTTCTTCCTCCGACAGTCGATCGTAGCATAGAAGCTCACAAGCCAATCCATCCCAAGGACCG
Source organism: Scilla litardierei (assembly GCA_030789695.1). Taxonomy (NCBI): domain Eukaryota; kingdom Viridiplantae; phylum Streptophyta; class Magnoliopsida; order Asparagales; family Asparagaceae; genus Scilla; species Scilla litardierei. Next base: position 132,632,275 of record CM061136.1, on the reverse strand, counting down.
CATCATAGTTGATGATGTCGTAGACAATGAAATCAGCGTAAAGCTCATGTCCACAAACCACCAACGGGCAAGAATTGCAACCAAGATGCACCGAGACCACGCCATTCCCTGTAATGATATTCCAACTCTTGGAAAGAGGGGACGTCAACAAGGAATGCTTCTCCACGAAGCTCCGAGAAATAATGCACATCGATGCACCTGAGTCAAAGAGGACTCGTGCAGGAAATGTGCACACCAAAACCACACCTAACAAGCAATTTAACGATCAAACCCTAGTCTAGCAAACAACCATATGCAAGCAACCAAACATAATCTAACAAACAAAACTAACTAGGAAAGTAACAGCTAGATTGAGGATTACCTACGATAACCTCATCCACAGCCTAGCTCTCCACAGCGGTCATCAGAAAAGCATGCCTCCTCGGCGGAAAAGCCTGCTGAAAAGCCTGCCTCTGTGGAACAAGAGCTGCTCCACATCCAGCGGGAACAGACGCTCTCTGCTGCAACGGCTGTGCTGCAACAGGTGCCTTCCAAGGCTGCTTCGACCTCGGACAATCCTTCATGGTATGGGTAGGATCTCCACAGACAACACACTGGCCCAGGAATCTCCTACACTGATCCTTGATATGCCCGATCTTGCCGCAGAAATGGCATGTCTTCTGAATAGGCCCTCCTGGCCTCTTGAACTGAACTGGCTGGTTGGGCCTGAATCCTGGCCTAACCACAGCCCTGGGCTGCTCCACAGGCCTCTTCCCAGCACCAGAAAGATGTCCCCTCCTCTGGCTCAGGTTCAGCTCCTGCCTCCTTGCAGCGACCAGAACCTTCTGATAAGAGTCCAGATCAGAGGAAGACACAAAACTCTGAAGCTCCAAAGCAAGTCCCTGCAGGAACCTCTGAGCCCTCTCATCAGCATCCTGCACCATCTTCGGTGCGAACCGACTCAGCCTAGTGAACTCTTGGTGGTACTGATCCACCGACGAGCTCCCTTGCTTCAGCTCAATAAAACGCTGCAGCATCTCCTTCCTAGCAGCCTTCAGAAAGAACTTCTCATCAAACCTGGACTTAAAGGTAGCCCAAGCTATCGGCTCCACCAGCATCTTCTCTTCCGCATCCCACCAGTTCTGAGCATTATCCTTGAGCTGCCTCTTCGCCAAATCAACCCATCCAGCCGGGCTGATCTTGGCCATCTTCAAGTTATCCTCAATGTTCCGAATCCACTCATCGGCAGCCAGATGACCCTCAGACCCATCAAAATAAGCGGGACCCAGCTCCCGAAATTGCTTCGCTCCCGGCTCGGAGCGAGGGGCATCCTGGATTGCCCGAGCAGCTCGAGCAAGTGGAGCATTCTGGACTTGCAGGAGCACGCCCTGCTGCACCTGCATCATCTGAAGCATCATCCACATCATCTCCCCATTGGTGGGCTCCCGCTCAGGCTCCTCGTCATGAGGGGGCGCACCACCACCACGGGTAAATCGCCTTCCTGCCATCTAATGACACAGAAAACGAAGCAGATTAGACTCATAGCTGATGACTCGGATGTCGAACTTAGTTTATTGGACATTCTATTATTATTATCGTTATTCTGACTATTCGTAGTTACAGAAGAAGAAGACCTGCATAGGCCACCAACAAAACCTGTCACGCCCCGCTTCCCTAAAATGGAGGCGAGACGTGAGAAGGTCCGCACGGGTGTGGAGCTGTGAAGCTACACGTCGGATAAGCGTCAGTAAAACAAGTGCAGGTCCCTGTAACCACGAACAGAACAAAGATAATAACACAAGAGAGACAGAAATAAAATCTCAAATCTCAGCATTGTCCAACACTAAAATTAAGTTCAACATCCAGAAAAGCCACCAGGCTAAAAGAAAGAGTCTAAGGAATCTCAGCATTGTAAAACAGGTGCCTAGCCGGAAACAAGTAGATCGGGCATTGGCTATCAACCAACTCACGTGGCCCGCTTCTGGAACACGAGCCAGGAAACACAAGTATTGTAGCGTGTGCTACGAATGCGACGTTCAACATGGATAGCATGGATGACAATTAATTCGCGTACCGTTAATTAAAATTAAACGTGACATGGTAGTTATGCAACATGATAAATGACGGATCTAACTTCATTGTCAAGCTAGTTCCTGAAATTGTGCCTAGGCGAGTATCATTTCGTCGCCTAGTCTCTTTTACGCCTACACAAGCAAATGGCCTAAGACATGGCCCAAAACCCTAAGTGGCAAGTTTCACTTGCCTAGCACCGAGGATGACGATCACGAAGGTTCGTCTCACGGACGCTAATCTACGGGGAAGTCGATGTTATGGAGAAACAATCATCAAAACAACATTCATTCTCATTAGGGTTTCACAAAAACACAAATGGGTTATGAGAATATCAAGAGATCGATTTATTACCGAATCGTTAGCGGAAGAACGATGTCGAGCAAGCACGGCGACGGAAGAACGATCCGGGGAACCTACGGTTCAAATCTGGAAATGGATGGAGAAATTCTAGAGAAATGGGATTTTGGGGTTTGGAGATGGCCTAGGGCATGGTGGCCGGCCTAAATGGCGAGAGGGAAGCTCCAAGGGAGGAAGGAATGGCTTGGGGAAATGTTGGAGGGTGATTTGGGGGAGAAAACGGCTCAGGTGAATGAAAGAGGGATGAAAGAAATCGGGGACAGGGTTTAAATAGGAAGAGCTGGCGGCTGCCCAAAAATTAGGGTTTCTGGGTTGATTAGTCGGTCAAAGAAGGTTGGCTGACCGACTAGTTTAACAACTAGTCGGTCGGTCGATTAACTGTGACCGACTAACACCAAACAATAACTCAGGTTGTCGAAATGGTCAATGAATTAGTCGGTTAAAGAACAATGGCTGACCGACTAGTTTGCAACCTAGTCGGTCGGTGGTTGTTCTTGGACCGACTAACGACAAACAGTAACTTAGGTAAAATTGATTGAAGGAACTAATCGGTCTGAGAGCAAGTTCTGACCGACTAGTTTCACATCTAGTCGGTCGGTGGTTGTTCTTAGACCGACTAAAAGTAAACAGTAACTCCTGTACAATTGATTTAATGAACTAGTCGGTTTGAGTAGAGTTGCCGACCGACTAGATCTCAATCTAGTCGGTTGGTCTCCCTTCTTGAACCAACTAAAGTGCACTAAAAGTGCCGAATAGAAGCGCGAAGCTTTGGGAAGATTCCTACGGCTTCTAGGATCACTCTAACTCTAAAATATGAGCGATTTGAAGTTCGTCAGGAGTGACTTACTCCAAGATCAACGATTCTAAGGAAGAAGCTAGAAAATCACGACGAAACGATCGAAATGAAAGCTACGGAGACGAAAACCACACATGAGGAGAAAATCCACCAAAACATATATATATAATATAGATAATCCAAATACATGAAAACCAGTCGTTACAATGGGAGCAACCGCGAGTCCATCTACACATTGTATTGTACCATACCGACCGTCTAAAATGAACTACCGTCTAAAGTGAAGTGAGATCCGCCCGAGCGAGCGCCCCCATGGCAAGAGATGGGCTCAATGGTCGCACACTATGCTTTCATATATGAGTCACGTAGTTTCTAGTTTTACTACTGCTTACTTGTCCTTTTATTGTTACTGCATCTACCTGCTTGTATTACTATTGTTACAACACTGCATACTGGTTAAAATGTTGTTACTACTATATCGCATATGCCATACCTCAGTTATTGCTCTTGTATGTTAATTTTTTGCACTTGTACAATCACCTTTTATGTCGCTTATCGCACTTGCATGCATGTCTACTTTTACCTTATTTGTTGCACTTGCATGATCATCTCTAATTGTTTACCATAGCCTGTTCCATACTTTTGTACTACTCCATTTCTATTGCTAGAATTGTTGTGACTTACCTATGATTCCATTTCATGGCACCGGCAGACGATGAACAGATTGAAGATGAGACCCCTGAGTTTGAGAAGCCAGAGTTCGACCTTGAGACTGCCGACTTTTAGACTTAGAATTGTGTGTGTCTGTGTGTGTGACCTACTTTCATATGTATTTCCTTTCATGTATTCAGAGTGAGAGTGCTAAGTGTGATGTTCTGTCTGTATGGATTGTAATAATAAAATGTACGCTGGTTTGAGTATTTTTGTACATCTCTGCATCGTAGCTATATTGTTGTCATTGGTGATCTGCAGACCTGCAAATATAATCAAATAAGTAATGGCCCACTGAGAGCAGGTCGTTACAGAAGAACCGATTCCCTGGCATCACCGTTGAGATCGACCGAATCCCCGTGATGTTCCTAGATATTTGTGACAACGATCTAAGCCAGGGTACAAGGCAGGCCGCTCCTACCGGTGAAGTCGTCACCACGACGAGTGATGATGCAGGCGTTGGCACTTCGGGATACCAAGAACCTGCGACCGCGCTTGGTGGAGATCAATGGCCTAGCCAGCCGGTGTAGAATCTTGTCACTCTTCTTACCCTGCTATGATTTTCAAATGTATATGGGGGTAATTGAGATGTAAACGAAAACAATTTTGTAGTGTAAGCTCCAGAAAAATTGGCTCATATCTCTTTATTTGTCATTGTATTTCTTTGTTTGTCGTCGCTCATATTGTGTAGCCATAATGCCTGATGTCCCCTTTTGACGGGTTAGACCCCTGCCCAAGATGATCGGGGTTAAGCTGTTGAACCATGTTAGAAATAGACCACTCCGTTCAGTGGCGAGGGTGGGATTCCCTCGACTTACGGCTGACGACATGATTGAGTCGTTCCGTGAAGAAGGGGTGGCCCTTCGACTTACGGCTGGCAACATGAGAGAGGCGTTTAGTGGCAAAGGGGTGTCACCTTCGAGTTACGGCTGACGACGCAAGAGAGTCGTTCAGTGGCGAAGGGTTGGACCTTCGACTTATGGCTGACGACACATGAGAGTCGTTCAGTGACAAACAGGTGGACCTTCGACTTTTGACTAACGACACGTTAGGGTCGTTATGTGGCGAAGGGGTGGACCTTCGACTTTTGACTTATGACTCGTTAGGGTCGTTCAGTGGCGAAGGGGTGGCCCCTTCGACTTACGGCTGACGATACGTTAGAGTTGTTCAGTGGCAAAGGGGTGGCCCTTCGACTTACGGCTGACGACAAGTGAGGGTTGTTCGTGGCGAAGGGGTGGCCCCTCGACTTACGGTTGACGACACATGAGGGTTGTTCAGTGGCAAAGGGATGGCCCTTTTACTTATAGCTGACGACACGTTAGTGTCGTTCAGTGACGAAGGGGTGGCCCTTCGACTTATGGCTGACGACATGTTAGGGTCGTTCAATGGCAAAGGGGTGGCCCTTCGACTTATGGCTGACGACACGTGAGGGTCGTTCAGTGGCAAAAGTGTGGCCCTTCAACTAACGACTAACGACACGTGAGGATCGTTCAGTGTCAAAGGGGTTGCCCTTTGACTTAGGGCTAACGACACGTGAGGGTCATTCAGTGGCGAAGGTGTGGCCCTTTGACGTACGGCTGACGACACATGAGGGTCATTCCGTGGCAAAGGGGTGGCCCCTCGACTTACGGCTGATGACACGTTAGGGTCGTTCAGTGGCCATGGTGTGGCCCTTTGACTTCTGTGGCGAAGGTGTGTCCCTTCGACTTACGGCTGATGACACGCGAGGGTCGTCCAGTGACAAAGGGATGGTCCCTTTGACTTACGGCTGATGATGCAATAGGGTCATTTCGTGGCGAAGGGATGGCCCCGTTGACTTACGATTGACGACGCAATAGGGTCGTTGGGTGGTGAAGGGGTGGCCCCTCGACTTACGGCTGACGACACGTTAGGGTCGTTCGGTGGCGAAGGGGTGGCTCCTTCGATTTACGGCTGACGATGCGATAGGGTCTTCATGGGTTTATCAATATGAACTTGGCCCATCTGGATTTCCCCAAGGATAGGATCCTTTTTGTGGGGAGTCTGATGGGACCCTTTTCATAAAATTCATAAATGCTCTATCGAAGAAAATTGTTTCGAAAAAGAAGCAGAATTTATTTGATGAAAAACATGTTTTATTAAAGAAATTAAAAAAGTGTACATGTATTTCTATATTTTCTTGGGTGTTGCTTTCGTCCCACGCTTTTTATTTGACCTTGACCTTGGAAGCTTTGTTAGTCGACCACCTTAGTGACGGGCAACCCCGTCATCTTGTCCTTTTACTTCGAGGGCCCCTCCTTGTTGGGTGGATCGTTGACTGGGTTTTTGGGATGCACATGCTTGACCAGTGCATCGATCTCCTTCTTGAGCATACAACAGTCGTTGGTATCATGCCCATAGTCATTGTGGTACTTGTAGAACTTGAGGTCGTCCCTTTTCTTGTATTTGCCTTTCTTGGCAAATTCTTGGACCAGTTCTTCTGGTGGGGCATAAGCGAAGACCTCCGTTTTGGGTGCGCTTGGCCTCGCATAAGTTGGGTGCTCCTTGCTCCGAGGGCTTCACTCTCTCAGTCTTTTGTCCCAAGATTCCTAGCGAGGGTTCCCTGAGTTGGTTTTTTCTGCCTGGTGTCTCCACGACGGACAGGGGTGCCTTTCTCAGTAGTTTCAGTCCGTTCCTCTGCTTCTTCGAAGATGATGAATCGATCTTTATATTGAACATCTCCGCGAGGCTGTTATACTGGAACTGGTGAAGCGCCCTTTACAAATGTTTGCCCCACACCGCTTGAGTGAGAGCCGCGATGACATTTACATCTGCTGTCTCCTCTACTTCGAGCCTTTCATCGTTAAATCGCTAGATGAAGGCTCGGATTGATTCCTTATCCAGCTGCTTGAATGTAAAAAGGTGTGAGGACTTCCTCTTGGGATGTCGACATGCGACGAATTGCTGATCACTCCATATTTTATACCTTTTTCTGCATGTTTTCATGACGTTTTGATCGCCCATATTGCGTTTTTCACGATTATTGGACAATATTGCGATGCTTTTCACTATTTCTTGTTTTTGTCGTATTTCAGGAAATATGGAGCGATTTGGAGCGAAAATGAGATCAAAGGAGTTTCACACACTTTGGAGTGTCGCCCACGGCTTATTTGAGGACTTATCAGCGATGGAGGATGAGCGAAAGAAGAAGGAATTTGATAGGAGCGACGAGGAAGCAAATAGGAGAAGGAATAAGCTCAGGAGTACGTCACTCGGCCCAGCAAGACTGCTCATTCGGCCGAGTGAAGGATCATACTTGCCCGAGTAGAATGGATACGCAATGAAGATTTCAGACGTTCACTCGACCGAGCAAGAATTTCCGTTCGGTCGAGTAAGAAAGTTCACTCGCCCGAGTAAGTCAGGGAATTCAGACAGAAAAGAGCCGAAGCTACTAGAAAATCTAAGGAAGCTCACTCGACCGAGCAAGATAGCTACTCGGCCGAATGAAGAAGCCTGCTCGGCCGAGCCACTCCGAGAGACGGACCCTGAAAACCCTGAAGTTACTGTTATTTTACAGGGTTTGTCACTCAGGCGAGTGACAAGGGTCACTCGGCCGAGTGACAAGGGTCACTCGGCCGAGTGACCCTCTCCGCCTGCTGCTAGGGCTGCGAATTCTGGGCTGCAGGGGCAGTTTTGTCACAATTTTTTGGACGATTTTGGCTTGTATTTAAGCCATGTTTTTACCCTAGTTTTAGGAGAACTTGAATTATTTTAAGAGACTTCTTTTAGGTTTTTGACGGCTACTCTTTGGAGAAATCTCAGCTGGAGATCATTGGCTACTTCATTGGTTTGTTCTTTCTTGTTAAAAACTTAATTTTTATGAATTGTTTCTCTATTGCAATGAATTGTGCCGTGATTATTATTGTTATTTCTGGGATTTTCATGATGATTAGTGAGTAGTTCCGTCGTTCTAGGGCGTAGGGATGAACCCTATGAACCCGATCTTTTGAATTGTGATGAATTTATGGATTTGTTGCTAGAATTGATAATGGTTAGGTTGTGATTGCTATATTACGAGTAGCTAGGAATTCATATCGATTGGGATTTGCAAGAGATTGGATCCCAATTGATAGGAAGGCCTAGATATTCAATCTAAATTGATAATTAGATTTATCTAGACTTGGTTTGCAAGAGATTGGACCAAAGCTAGGATTTTTAATTATAAATCTATACTTATATTCGTTTCCAAGAGATTGGACGAATACGAATTATCAAAACCTAGATCATAGCTCGAGTTTGCACGAGAGTGGGCTCGAGATGCGATTGGACAATGATGTCGTTCTTCACGCTAGCAGCTTAGGCTAGGGTTTGCGCGAGAGTGGGTCCTAACCTAGGTTTGCTATAGACCAATAATAGCGCGAGAGCGTGAGCTTGGTTCTACATTAAGTTGCGACTAGTTCACCTATATTCAAGCTTAGCAACAATGAAATTTATGATTCACAAGGATAAGAGACTGTCCATAGTGGGGATTTCATATCCTTAGACGTTTTATTATATTGATATTTCTTGCTATTGAACGATTGTGACGATACACCAAATCTACTTTACTCTCTTGAAAGCTAGGTAATTAAAGTGAGATACTGTCAATTGTCCTCCCTGCGTTCGATACCCACTCGCCACTACACCGTGCGCTTGCGGTAAAACTACAAGTCGTTTTTCGAGTGTATATCCGGACGTGATCAAGTTTTTGGCGTCGACGCTGGGGAGGCGACGGTATTTTATTTTATTTTTTACTTAGTTATTTCTTTTTCCTTTTTTATTTTATCCTTTTATTCCTCTATCAAGCTAACAATTCCATCAAAGCTCTATTTTTCTGTGCATGTTGTAACGGCTGGTTTTGTATGATGACATTTATTTATATATATATATAATTATTTATCTTTTCCCTTCTTCTTTTCCATATCCCTTTTCCCCCTATCTGGAGCTGAGCGTGCTTCATGACGCTCTTATTTTAGAGCCTGACTCATCTTAGAAGTCCCTAGAACCCATCCCGAAGCTTCACGCTTCATTTGGAGACTTTGTGTGCATTTTAGTTGGTTCAGGAAGAAGAACTGACTGACTAGATGCCAATCTAGTCAGTCAGAAACTCTTCATGGACCGACTAGTTTCCCTTGATTTTTCCACTGAGTTACTGTTTACACTTAGTCGGCATCCACCGACCGACTAGTTGAAAAACTAGTCGGTCAACACTTCTTCGCAGACCGACTAAGACAGAGATCATTTCATGCAGTCGAGTTACTGTTTACCATTAGTCGGTCAAAGAACGAATACTGACCGACTAGTTGACGAACTAGTCGGTTAGGCTTCTTTCTCAGACCGACTAATTTTCAAAACTTCTTGTCGACCACTTTCACCCATTAGTCGGTCAATGAACACTGGCCGACTGACTAGGTTGCAAACTAGTCGGTCGACGAGCCTTCACAGACCGACTAAATCTGTCAACCCTGTACCGACACTGTTCTCTGTTTTCTTTTAGTCGGTCTCAGTTAGACGACCGACCGACTAGTTCTCAAACTAGTCGGTCGACCGCCCTTCACCGACCGACTAATCGCTTCCGTAACCCTAGATTTTGACCTAGCCGCCGTTTGTTTTCTTATTTAAACGCGTGGCCCTTCTTCTTTTTCCTCCTCATTGTGTTTAGCCATCTTCTTCCCCAACCCCTCTCCTTCCTTTCCTTAAGTCTTTCCTCCTCCCGTGCGCCCTCCACCTTAACGAGATCAATCCGATCTCCTTCCCTCTTCTCCTCCATTTTCATTTCTCCTGTTTTTCCCTTCCCCTCTTTTCCCCTTCTTCTTTCCCCATAGCCGACCACCTCTCCCCCTCAGATCTGAAACACCACGGCCAAGCTCCGGCCGCCATCTCGTTTCCTTTCCGAGATCCATCTCCTCTTAGCCCTTCTCCTCGCGTGGCGATCCAATCCCAGATCTAGCGACGACGACCCCGGGAGATGCCAAGATCTTCGCCACCACCTACAGAGGCCGACGACACCACCAACGATCAACGTTCCTCACTGCGCTACCCGCGGCCTAGGAACTTCCGGACGACGCAAAGCTTCCGCCTTTTCAGATCCGATGCCGGACATCCGCTCGATCGTCAAATCAGGTTTGTTCCCTAAACTCGTAGAAACCCACACTATAGATAATCAAAACAGTAATTAAAATCAGCCACTAAATCAATTAAAGTTATTTTCCGTTGACCCTTAAAACGTTGTACAACCGTAGATAAATCGACGAATGAACCTTATGCATGTACACATAGATCGTCGATTAGGCTTATATACATTTAAAAAAATGATTTTTGATGAATAGGATAGTCTCGATAACCTAGACACAACCCTAATAGGAATTATTGAATCGCGATCTGACACCGTCGCGATCTGACACAGGGCTTTGGAGTTCGGCATCGATCTGATGCCGGGTGCGCAGCCGATATCGAAGGCGCCGTTTAGGATGGCTCCCGCGGAGCTAGAGGAGCTACGGAAGCAACTAAATGAGCTGTTGCAGAAGGGTTTCATCCACCCTAGTGTGTCACTGTGGGGTGCACCAGTGTTGCTTGTGATGAAGAAGGATGGGTCCCGCAGGATGTGCGTGGACTATCGAGGATTGAATGTTGTCACCGTGAAGAACAAGTATCCGATACCGCGCATTGATGACATTTTTGATCAGCTGGGGGGTTTGAGAGTTTTCTCGAAGTTGGATTTGAGGAGCAGATACCATCAGTTGAAGGTGAAGAAGGATGACATTCCGAAGACAGCTTTCCGGACAAAGTACGGGCACTATGAGTTCGTGGTTATGCCTTTCGGCGTGACCAACGCTCCAGCTGTATTCATGAACTTGATGAACTTGATTTTCTACGACTTCTTGGATAAGTTTGTTGTGATTTTCATCGACGACATTCTTATTTATTCGAAGTCTGAGGAGGAGCACAGCTGTTATCTGAGGACAGTGCTAGAGACACTGAGGCGACACAAGCTTTATGCCAAGTATAGCAAGTGTGAGTTCTGGCTGGACAGAGTCGCATTCCTGGGACACGTGGTGTTCGGTGATGGTATATCTGTAGATCCAGAGAAGGTCAGAGCAGTTCGAGATTGGCCGACTCCGCAGTCAGCGTCTGACATCAGGAGCTTCCTTGGGTTAGCAGGCTATTATCGGCGGTTCATCAAGGATTTCTCGAAGATTACTGAGTCAATGACGAAGATGACGAGGAAAGATGTGGGGTTCCGGTGGTCAGATGCTTGTGAGGAGGCTTTCAGTATCTTGAAGGCGAGGTTGACCACGGCACCAGTTTTGGCAGTACCGGATCGGAGCGGAGGCTTTGAAGTATATTGTGATGCATCAGGGAAGGGCCTAGGATACGTTCTGCATCAGCATGGCCATGTGGTCGCGTATGCTTCTCGTCAGCTGAGGACACACGAGAAGAATTACCCGACGCACGATCTGGAGTTGACAGCAGTAATCTTTGCATTGAAGATTTGGAGGCACTTCTTACTGAGTGAGAGCGTGAAGATTTTCACCGATCACAAAATTTTGAAGTGCATATTCACGCAGAAGGAGCTCAACATGCGTCAGAGACGATGGTTGGAGCTTATGGCTGACTATAAGATTGATTTGAAGTATCACCCGGGGAAAGTGAACGTAGTGCCGGATGCTTTGAGTAGACTTCCTACTGCTATGACGCATACGGCCGACTGGAGGATTCAGCAGGAGCTGAAGGAGATGGATTTGGAGGTTGTCCTACCTGGTGTAGTTCATTCTTTCATGAATTTGCAAATTCAGTCCACGATCGTGGATCGGATCAAGGCAGCACAGGCAGGGGATCCGAAGTTGCAGAGGATCAGGAGGCATGTTGAAGCTGGACTGCGAACGGAGTTCGTGATTCATGAGGATGGTTCACTGCGGTATGGCAGCAGACTCTGCATACCTGCAGGAGATGTTCGGGAGGAGCTTTTGAGCGAGGCTCATAGCTCGCCATATTCTATACACCCTGGTGGCACCAAGATGTATAAGGACCTTCGACTGAATTATTGGTGGATTGGCATGAAGAGGAGTGTGGCATGGAGCGTTGCCAAGTGTTTGATATGCCAACAGGTGAAGGTCGAGCACCATCGTACTGCTAGGTTGCTACAACCGCTTCCTATTCCGGAGTGGAAGTGGCAACATATTACGATGGATTTCATGACTGGTTTACCTCGGACCCCGAAACAGAACGACGCAGTCTGGGTGATCGTTGATCGGTTGACTAAGTCTGCGCATTTCATTCCCTTCTGAGTGGGCCAGTCTACGGAAGCTTTGGCGAGGAAATATCTAGAGGTAAACTTTTTCTCTTTAAATTTTCCTCTTTGAGTTAGTTGTGACGTAGACCGTGTACGTGCAGGAGATTGTACGCTTACATGGGGTCTCTGTGAGCATCGTGTCTGACAGAGACTCGAGGTTCACATCTCAGTTCTGGATAAGTCTGCAGGAGAACTTGGGTACGAGTCTGAGTTTCAGCACGGCGTACCACCCGCAGACCGATGGCCAGTCCGAGAGGACTATTCAGATACTAGAGGATATGCTGCGAGCGTGTACGCTCGATTTGAAGGGATCTTGGGAGGACCATCTTCACTTGGTGGAGTTCTCGTATAACAACAGCTACCAGGCGAGCATTGGTATGGCGCCGTTTGCTGCCTTATATGGGAGGAAATGTCGATCACCACTGAGCTGGGATGACCTTGGAGATCGGGAGCTGTTGGGTCCGGAGATGATAGTGAAAGCTATGGATATCGTGAGAGACATCAGGGAGAAGCTCAGAGTTGCACAGGATCGCTTCAAGCATTGGGCAGATGCCAAGAGGAGACCTTTGGAGTTTCAGCCTGGAGATCACGTTTTCCTGAAGATTTCTCCGAACCGCGGAGTTATTCGTTTCGGGAAGAAGGGAAAGTTGAGCCCGAGATATATTGGACCCTTTGATGTGCTGGAACGCGTGGGAGTAGTGGCCTACCGCCTTGCTCTGCCACCATCTTTGGTGGGAGTTCACGACGTATTCCACGTATCTCAGTTGCGTCGGTACGTCAGTGATCCGTCACACACGGTGGATTTCTCAGAAATCACGGTCCGTCCGGACCTGACCTATGACCAGCAGCCTGTGCAGATTTTGGACCGTCGACAGAAGCAGTTGAGGAACAAGGTAGTCGACCTGGTGAGAGTGATGTGGCGTCACGGATCGCCTGGAGAGTCCACTTGGGAGAGAGAGGATGAGATGAGAGAGCGTTACCCTCACCTATTCTGATAGAAATTCCGAGGGCGGAATTTTCTTAAGGTGGGTAGGATGTAACGGCTAGTTTTGTATGATGACATTTATTTATATATATATAATTGTTTATCTTTTCCCTTCTTCTTTTCCATATCCCTTTTCCCCCTATCTGGAGCTGAGCGTGCTTCATGACGCTCTTATTTTAGAGCCTGACTCATCTTAGAAGTCCCTAGAACCCATCCCGAAGCTTCACGCTTCATTTGGAGACTTTGTGTGCATTTTAGTCGGTTCAGGAAGAAGAACCGACTGACTAGATGCCAATCTAGTCGGTCAGAAACTCTTCATGGACCGACTAGTTTCCCTTGATTTTTCCACTGAGTTACTGTTTACACTTAGTCGGTCTAAGTTCATCCACCGACCGACTAGTTGAGAAACTAGTCGGTCAACACTTCTTCGCAGACCGACTAAGACAGAGATCATTTCATGCAGTCGAGTTACTGTTTACCATTAGTCGGTCAAAGAACGAATACCGACCGACTAGTTGACGAACTAGTCGGTTAGGCTTCTTTCTCAGACCGACTAATTTTCAAAACTTCTTGTCGACCACTTTCACCCATTAGTCGGTCAATGAACACTGGCCGACCGACTAGGTTGCAAACTAGTCGGTCGACGAGCCTTCACAGACCGACTAAATCTGTCAACCCTGTATCGACACTGTTCTCTGTTTTCTTTTAGTCGGTCTCAGTTAGACGACCGACCGACTAGTTCTCAAACTAGTCGGTCGACCGTCCTTCACCGACCGATTAATCGCTTCTGTAACCCTAGATTTTGACCTAGCTGCCGTTTGTTTTCTTATTTAAATGCGCGGCCCTTCTTCTTTTTCCTCCTCATTGTGTTTAGCCATCTTCTTCCCCAACCCCTCTCCTTCCTTTCCCTAAGTCTTTCCTCCTCCCGTGCGCCCTCCACCTTCACAAGATCAATCCGATCTCCTTCCCTCTTCTCCTCCATTTTCCTTTCTCCTATTTTTCCCTTCCCCTCTTTTCCCCTTCTTCTTTCCCCACAGCCGGCCACCTCTCCCCCTCAGATCTGAAACACCACGGCCAAGCTCCGGCCGCCATCTCGTTTCCTTTCCGAGATCCATCTCCTCTTAGCCCTTCTCCTCGCGTGGCGATCCAATCCTAGATCTAGCGACGACGACCCCGGGAGACGCCAAGATCTTCGCCACCACCTACGGAGGCCGACGACACCACCAACGATCAACGTTCCTCGCTGCGCTACCCGCGGCCTAGGAACTTTCAGACGATGCAAAGCTTCCGCCTTTTCAGATCCGACGCCGGACATCCGCTCGATCGTCAAATCAGGTTGGTTCCCTAAACTCGTAGAAACCCACACTATAGAAAATCAAAACCCTAATTAAAATCAGCCACTAAATCAATTAAAGTTATTTTCCGTTGACCCTTAAAACGTTGTACAGCCGTAGATAAATCGACGAATGAACCTTATGCATGTACACATAGGATAGATCGTCGATTAGGCTTATATACATTTAAAAAATGATTTTTGATGAATAGGATAGTCCCGATAACCTAGACACAACCCTAATAGGAATTATTGAATCGCGATCTGACACCGTCGCCGTGTCACGATTTTCAGACGTTCTTTCGCCGACGAGACGTTTGGGCGAGACGTTCCAAGAGGACGACGCACTTGCCACCGCAGGCAAGTGTACCACTTGCGTTCTTGGCCATGTTTAGGCCTTAGTCTTGTTAGAATTGATATTTTGGAACAATGAGTACCGGACACGAAATGATAGCGTCCGGGACGCCCTTGATGGCTCAGACTTGACAACGAAGTCTGAGTCCAACCACAACAATTTTGACATCATAGGATTAACATGCGTGTGTGTGAGTTGTGGACACCCTAGTACAACCCCTCATGTTTTGTTGTGTCATGTCCCTTCCATCTTGCCATGTCCCGTTCCATCTTGCACAGCCCGCTGGGCAATAGGGCACTCGCCAAGCCAGAGCGAGTGATCCCTTGTACCGATTCACAGCCCGATGGGCAATAGGGCACCTG
The DNA here is from genome assembly GCA_030789695.1 of Scilla litardierei. NCBI lineage: Eukaryota > Viridiplantae > Streptophyta > Magnoliopsida > Asparagales > Asparagaceae > Scilla > Scilla litardierei. The sequence goes on along the minus strand of CM061136.1, from coordinate 132,617,034 downwards.
TCAAGCTAGAGCAGGTGATCCCTTGTACTGATACACAGCTCAGAGAGCAATAGGGCACTTGTCAAGCTAGAGCAAGTGATCCCTTGTCCTGTCACAATTCTTGGGGTTTTGGGGTAGGGTTGAGCGTGCACGCGGCAATAGGGTCTGATCCCCCTCGAACCGTAAAGGTGTGAACCCTTTTCATGTCTTGTCTTGTCATGTCTGGCTCTCCATGTTCCGTCTTGTCTTGACACCTGTAGGCTAGTCCCGTAGTCGGTAGCACTCGCTACGACTACTACTTATTGTGTTTTACTTTCCTATTGTGTGTACTTTCGTTGTTCGTCTGTTATAACCTCAGCATGTTAATCAACCAGTAAAACGTTGTTAAATAATTGGTGCACTTGCAGTTTGGTCTAACCCCTTCTTGTAGACCTTACCTGACGTACCGTTCCTTCTTTTGGTGATGTACGTCAGGGATTGAGCCAGAGTACGTCGAGGAGACTGACTTGCCAGTTGACGTGGAGCCAAAGAGTGTTGATCCTGAGTACGATCCTGAGGAGGACCAGAGCTAGAGGCTTCTCGTAGCAGTTTCCAGAGATATCCATTTCTTTTAGTTGGGTGCGTAGCACCCTTTTGTTTCCTTGTTTAGGTCGGGTGCTTGCACCGTTAGATTTTCCTTTCTGCAGTTGTAGCCCTTCGGGCGTCGAGACTTTGTACTTTGGATTTGTTGGAATAAAAATGTGATGTCTTTCTTTCTAATACTTTTATTGTTCTGTACTAACATGCAGGGACATGTACCTTCGTCTTGGTACCACACAGACGCTTATTGGGTCAGGGCTCCTTAGCTCTGGCCTAAGCGGGCCTTAGTCACGCTTCGCCTCCGCTGGTTTAGGAAGCGGGGCGTGACACATGTACACGAAATCGACGGAGCATCAAGAAGATCTATTATTTAACCCGGAGATCGAGCGTACCGTAAGGAGAATTAGAGCCAAGAAGAGACTTAATATAGAGGATGATTGCATGAACCGACAGGAAACACAGGAAGAATTAGCGGCACGCATGGCGAGGATAATTTCTATCATAGATAGGCTTCGGCCTAAGACTACTCCACTACTTCATCCATTGCGATGTCGGAGTTGGCGACGGATAATAATTTCGAGCTCAAAAAGGGACTAGTGGTCTTAATGCAAAAAGATCCATTCCATAGGAACTCCCATGAGAATCCACATTACCATTTTCAACTATTCTTGTCCAAAGTGTGCCACCTTTCAGATGCCCGGTGTATCGGTCGATGCAATCCGATTGCGCCTCTTCCCATTCACTCTCAGAGACAAAGATCTATATTGGTTGAGGACGCAAGCGGAGGGGATCTTTACTACATGGGATGAGTTGGCGAGTGCTTTTGTTGATAAATTCTACACACCATCCAAGACAGTGAAGATAAGGAGCGCACTCATGTCCTTTAAGCAAGGACCACAGGAGACTCTATACGAGGCATGGGAGCGTTTTAAAGACCTCCAACATCAATGCCCTCATCACAGCATTGAAGCAAGGGAGCTAGTATACAGCTTTTATAATGGACTCCAACTGGGCACCAAGCAAATCATAGATGCAACCGCCAATGGAGCCATCCTATCCAAGACACCGGATGAAGCTACGACCCTATTAGAGGAGATGGTCTCTAATAACCAACAATGGGCGACGAGCGAGGACATTCTACATCCTCTTTGAAGCTGACAAGCATATACGAGGCCAAGGCCGTAGCGGAGCTTTCTACGAAGTTCGACTCTCTCAACAAGGTCGTGGAGAGATTGGAGAAGTTGATAACCGAGCTGCATGGAACTCCCGCCGCATCTACACCGGGAGGTAATATGAGCGATTGGCAAGACCAATCTCAAGCTATGTTCGTTGGAGGAGAGCACGGAGAGGGTTCTATAGAGCAAATCCAATATGTTGAGGGGAACACCGGTTATTGGGCCAACCCGGCCATGAGGAATCATTCGGGCTTCTCGTATGCTAATAATGACGGAGCTTTGAACCCACCGCTCCCGCAACAACCTCAAGCTCGGCCTCCACCTCCACAACCTCAATATCAACCGAGAGGGCCGCCACAACAAAGCTACCCGCCTAGGCAACAAGCGGGACCATATAGGCCACCCAGTTATAATCAAGGGTAGAGAGCTCCAACCCCACCACAAGCACAACTGAGATCGGATCATGAGGCAAGGGTGGAAGAATTTATGGTGGATCAAAAGAAGATAAATGCTAGGTTGATTGCACAACAAAACTCTCTCAATACCGCAGTGGCTCAACTAGCGGAGCAACTTACGTTGCTAAATAAAAATACCCAACAATTGCCAGCCCAACCGGAGCCAAATCCACGGGGGAATACCGGCCACATCAATGCGGTGGTGGCGGTTACTGCTAGGGGCAGGAAGGACACTACTCCCGCCATGGTCCAAACCAAGGATCTCGTGGAGGAAATTCTTGATGACAAAGAGCCGGTGATTGAGGAGGATAGCCAAAAAGAGCCACAAGGAGGCGGAAATTCTAAAATTAAGAAGCCAAATGGGGAGCGCACCTACATGCCACCGGTGCCCTTTCCGCAACGGTTGGCAAGAGCTAAGATTGAGAAGCGGCTTGCCAAATTCCTTGAATACTTGCGATGGGTAAGCCTCAATATAACTTTCTTGGATGCTATCGTAGAGATCCCATCATATGCCAAGTTCTTGAAGGACTTAATTTCGGGGAAGAAAAGAAAGGAGAAAATAATGCTTGCCAAGCAAGGAACTTGGTTCACCGGAAGGAGAGGGAGCCGACAAAATTCAAAGATCCCGGAAGCTTTCGCATCCCATGCACACTTGGAGGAGTCCCGCTACAAAAGGCTTTGGTAGACTTGGGGGCAAGTGTGAGCCTAATGCCCCTAAGCATGTTTAAGAGATTGAATATGGGGACCGACTTGAAGCCGACGGATATGAGAATACAACTTGCGGATGGTCGAGTTACTAGGCCGGTGGGAATTGCGGAGGACATACCGCTCCATGTTCCGGGAGGAATATGCTTGCCGTGCGACTTCGTCATTATGGACATCAAGGAGGAGGGCGATACTTCACTTATACTCGGACGCCCCTTCTTAGCCACCGCCGGCGTGATAGTCGACGTGAGAGAATGTACTTTATCTTTGAATGTCGGAAACATCGAGTTTGAGTTCCATATCCCTAAAGCGATGAAGCACATGCCCTACCAAGAGAATGTGGACTATGTGGACCTCATTGACGAGGTGATCGACGAAGCCATTCCACACTCTATCGGCGCCTTACACGATGACGGCCTTGAAGAAGGCCAACCTTCTAGTGATGGAGAAAAGTTGGAAGACCCTCCGGATGGCTCTATGGGAGATGACAAAGAAGACGACACTGATGTCGCAAGAATAAGGGAGCTATACAAGCTCTCCACGGCCAACAATTTGAAGAAAGCTCCGCCGGATAAGAAAGCATCATCGCCTATGAAGAAAAAGATTGGTACAAGCTCAAGCTTGGGAGACTTATCTCCCAACACTACCCATGATGAGGGGAAGCCGAGGAATGACCACGAATATCAACAACCAAATCCAAGTGGCCTTCCCGGTAAATTTGACGGGCACATCTTGTATGCGCCAAATTTCGCGCATTAAACGAAAATCATAAGGGGTAGAACTCAAGACCTTAAACGAGCGCTTGTCGGGAGGCAACCCGACGGTTTTACATTATTATTTTTAGTTAAATTCTATTTTTGTTTTAGATTTTTCTTAGTGTTAGAGTCTAGAGTCAATAAAAATCATGACAACATGCTCTATTTTTTTATGACAGGAGATGGAGAACGAGAAATCACTCATATGGAGGATGACCATGGCAAGGGATAGCGCTCCAAGAACGTGCTCAGGCCTTGGGAAGAGGAAGAAACTGATGGGGACGAGAAAAACAGAGAACGGCGCAAAAATAGAGAGCCGAGGGTGAAAACAGCTAGCCACTCGGCCGAATTAACCCCTCATTCGGTCGAGTGAAGAATCTACTCGGCCGAGTAGAGTACCGATCAAGGAAGATCCTACAGACCCACTCTTTGTTATTTTCTGTGATTTACAGTACTATTGCCACTCGGCCGAATGACTATGTTACTCGGCCGAGTGAATCTGATACCCTACACGCTTAAAAAATCGCTGAGTGGCCTCACCACTCGGCCGAGTGGGACTTGTTCATTCGGTCGAACGAGAAAATTTACTCGGTCGAGTCGTAAGTATTGGGAGAATTTGAAAAAAATTTATCGTCGAGCCGTTCGGCCGAGTGAACGCGTCACTCGGTCGAGTCGCTGCATCCTTATATACGCTGCGGGCGCAGCGCGATTTTTGAAAACCAAAATTCCCAAATTTCTTTCGCCCAGCACCTGAGCCCCTTCGAATTCTCTCGCTCGAACCGCCTTCTCCTCGCCCGAACCACCCGACGCCGACCGTCGCTTCACCTCCGGTCGCCGCCGAGTCGCCACCGCCTGTAGCCTCCGGTCGCCGCCCCTCCCGCCGTCGTACATCCCCATTACGCCTTGAAACCCCATTTCTTCTCCATTTTCACCAATCTGTATGCCCATTGCCCCCCAAATTCAAATTAAATCCTATTTATATCTATTACCCCCTATCTTTCCCATGTATATTGATTATCATTCGCTGATTTGGTTGTTTGTGTTTCAGGTTAGCTTGGGGAGCTTGGGGGAGCTTCTGGACGCTCTAGAGCCTCACGGAGGAGGCGTTTCTTCGCACTCTTCATATTTTGCTCTCGTGTCGTGCTCAGGTATACTCATTCCATTATATAGCACTTCGCATTTTCATTTGGGTGGGCACGTCTCGCGGCACACATGCCGCCACGCCTTAGGCCACGCACTCGGGAGCCCGCTTCCAAGCGGAAGAGGTCAGGTGACCCTAGTTCCTCTTCCGCTAGGATGGACTCCCCTCCTCCTAGCCCACCTCCACCCACACAGCCGCCTCCTACCGTGCCCATTCCACCACCTGCACAGCCTGCCCCCGCATTCGATGCGATGGGGATCACGTTCAAAAATGACGCTCAGAGCTCCAGATTTGAGCGTATCTCCCATCGCTCGATCGTACCCACTAGGTTCACACACCTAGCTGACCTTGAGCGCCTAGGGGTCCTAGAGGGGCTACTCCAGTTGTATGACAACATGGGGTGGCGTGATTTCTTGTCGGTGTCGGTGGACACTTACATCCACAGGACACTAGAGGTCCTTAGTTTTATTGACCGGACCCCTGGAGGATGCTCCTTTTGCCTGATGGATTAGGAGTGCGAGGTCACTCTTGACATGCTCCGAGCATTCTTCCAGTGGCCCGCCGTCCCGGACCCAGACCATGCCTGCAGCCCCACGCACATCCCACCGCCGTCATTCGACACCCATGCTTTTTGGACACGGATCACGGGATCTCCCCTTGCCTTTGACCCTAGTCGGGCCAAGGCCTCTGCCATCCTCCACCCATGCCTCCGCATTGAACAGTGCCTTATGGCGACCACTTTTCTTGCGAGGTACGAGCCCGAGACGTTGTCGATGCCAGAGCTCTACATGCTCTACGCGATGACACGTTCTAGGGTCTTTGATGGAGGCGAAATTCTGGTCCCCACCATTGAGATTGATATCGCCAGTTGGTATATCGACCGTATCATTATTTCTGTCGGCGCTCGGACGCCTATCTGTTGCGACGGTCTGATTACCCTTTTGGCCCTTTTGTGTGGAGTTGACCTCCCAGCTAGCTTGTTGAGACCACCGGGCCCCACCTCACTCTCCATAGATGTCATGGCCCGGATGAGGATGCTGCATCCTCATGGTCAGCGCCACTGGGTGTGGCTGTACGGTCCCCACGGTGCCAATTACATGATTCTCACGAGCCATGCTCGAACACATATTGGACCTGCGGGCGGTGAGTGGATTCCAGCGATGGATCTCCTCATCCCCGCCGCTTACATGCTAGAGCCTGAGGGTGCTCAGCAGGAGCCCCTCCTTCCACCACTTGACCCCGTGATCCCTCAGCCTACACTTGCTTCGTCTGCGCCTCCCGACACCGCTGTCCACACTTCTGTTAGCGTCGGGAGCACTTTAGCTGAGTCCACCCATACCATCACCACCACTGTGCCCATGTCGATAGATCCCATTTCTGCTGCTAGCTCCGAGCGTCTCCCTACCGTAGTTGAGTGCAGCGAGCCTTCTTTTGCTTCCGCGGTCGAGACCATATCCTCACTTTTGTTCTCGACTCCTGGGGAGTCATTTTCTGCACATTTCACGACCTCCTCAGTCGTCGACCTCACTGTCTCCACCGCCGATGTATTCTTCGAGAGTGTCATGACGTCTGTCCCCACGCCTGTGTCACTGACCTCTCTGCCTGCCTCGTCGCTTACCACCACTGCCGTTTCTGCTGCTGCTCCATCCTCTTCGACCATTCCCGCGTCTCGGCCACCCACAGAGGCTGAGCGACACTTAGTGAGCACATCACCTCCGCACCACCCCACTGTCGCACCCATCCTTTACAGTAGCCGAGCGAGATAGCCCCACTCTTCGACTGTTCGTCCTGCTCGACACTATGCTCCACCTCCCCCCGACACCCTAGTTCAGCACCTCCGTGCTCTTGAGGGGACGGTGAGTGGACTTAGAGCAGATTTTTAGACTCTCTCCGCTACGTTAGTACTATCCAGACCCGTGTCGCATTGCTTCCTGGTATTCAGGCTTGGCTGAACCAGATTCTAGAGCGTCTGCCTCAGCCACCCATCCCCACCCAGCAGCCTCCACAACCACCACCTCTGCCACAGGACGGTGCTGGTGCACCCCCACCCACCTAGGCACACACTGTATGCCTTCGATATTTTTGCTGTTGTTACGCTGGATATTTCTGATCTGCTGATTTTGCACCCCTCCTCCACGCACGTTTTGGTCACTTTTTGGTCATATCTGTCTATATCTTTTTGGGAGTGAGGGAGTACTTTTGGGGACACCTATATGGCACTATTTTGATCTCTGCATGCATCATTTGCATTCCCATCACATTTCAATTTTTTCCTTTTTATTTTTATTTTCATGCATGCATCCTCACCGCCCCACCCACATTTTTGCCTCTCGGTGTGCCACATTTTGCACATAGAGGACACTGTGCACTTTAGCTTGGGGGAGTGAGTTCTCACGCGCTTTTTATTTTTGTCACCTTTTATTTTCCGTTTCCCACATTTCTTCGTTTATACACTTATTTTCGCCCACCTTTTCATTTTTTTTTCCATGCATCACGTTTTCTTACTTTTTGAGTGTGCTGCATTGTACAGTAGTTTTTATTCTCTTTTATCCTTATTTATTTATCCTTTTTGCTAGAGATGAATTTTCAGTGATGATGATGACGTGGTGTTAGCTTATCTCTATATGCATATTATCTTGTCATGCCATAGTTTTTATTTCAGATATCATATGCTATGTCTTGCTCTGTATTTGAGATAGTAACCCGCACTTTCATGTATGTACATGGATGAAATTCTTTTATTAGCTCAGCCTGATGATTTTTACCGTATACTCTTCATAGAAAACACACCAAGCTTCACGCATTGATTGCTTATATCTGGAGTACTGCTTTCTTTTCCTATATCACCTCTTATTGCATGAAAATTGTACGCTTCACTTTCAGGTTGATTGAATGTATGCTAGGTTGATATAACTGGATTAGTTTACTTTCTGAGATTAAACTGAGTACATTACATTACTCTGCTGAAAGTTGTCGTGCACATTCTATAGAGTGAACCGAGTGTTACATATATTTCTTTCTTCGCATATCTTGAGCATTATTTCTATACTTAAAATCATTAGTGAATCTCTCTTTAGCGATTCTTATATTGGCATTTTCCCCCGCTATAAAAATCCATGCTACATACCCCCAAAATCAAAAAAAAATTATTCTTGTATACCTTTCTATCTTTTGATTTGGGATCACAGTTGTATATATGATTGCAAAAAACAAAAACAAAAAAAAGAGAAGATAAAAAGATAAAAAGAAAAGAAAAGAGAAAAGAAGCTCATATATGATCCCATCTCACACTCTTTCTCTCTTTCTCCCCTCTTTTATTTTTATTTTTTTGGAGCTTCAAAAACGGGGAATAAGCTTATTGATTTATCTTATGCCACCACGCGTATTGATAAGCTTGAGGGAGAGGATCCAATGATATGTGAGAGAGTGACTACTTGATTGTGCATGACAACCTAAGCTAGATAATTTTCTATACTCAGTGAGATTACTAAAAGTTTTTACGAAATACAGGAATTGAAACTTAGCATGCATTTCATGAAAGCCATACCTTTCTATTCTTATTGATCCATATTGTGTGATATCTCTTATACTCTAAATAGAAAGCATTCAATTGAAAAGTGTGTGGTTTATGATTATGTATGCTGCTTTAGATGCTTCAGACGATGTTAATTCTAGAATGATTCCATATTTCATACTATTTTGATATTCTTGGGTTTCTATTTTGAATGCATCCATATGATTATGATATCGAGATAAAACTCCTTGGCATGTGATTTATATTCGTCGTGTGCTATATGAGTAAGCAAACCCCACGTCCTGAGAAAATGATCTAGCACCTCCCTCTGTGTTTTCCTTCCTATCTTCTATCTCTTTCATTTTTCCTTTCCTTTATTTTTTCCGCCGGGTTCGCCTTTTACTTGTCTTTCTCGAGGACGAATAAGATGTAAGCTTGGGGGATTTTGATCACTCCATATTTTATACCTTTATTCTGCATGTTTTCATGACGTTTTGATCGTCCATATTGCGTTTTTCACGATTATTCGACAATATTGCGATGCTTTTCACTATTTCTTGTTTTTGTCGTATTTCAGGAAATATGGAGCGATTTGGAGCGAAAATGAGATCAAAGGAGTTTCACGCACTTTGGAGTGTCGCCCACGGCTTATTTGAGGACTTATCAGCAATGGAGGATGAGCGGAAGAAGAAGGAATTCAATAGGAGCGACGAGGAAGAAAATAGGAGAAGGAATAAGCTCAGGAGTACATCACTTGGCTGAGCAAGACTGCTCATTCGACCGAGTAAAGGATCACACTCGCCCGAGTAGAACAGATACGCACCGAAGATTTCAGACGTTCACTCGGCTGAGCAAGAATTTCTGTTCGGCCGAGTAAGAAAGTTCACTCGCCCGAGTCAGTCAGGGAATTCAGACAGAAAAGAGCCGAAGCTACTGGAAAATCTAAGGAAGCTCACTCGACCGAGCAAGATAGCTACTCGACCGAATGAAGAAGCCTGCTCGGCTGAGCCACCCCGAGAGACGGACCTTGAAACCCCCGAAGTTATTGTTATTTTACAGGGTTTGTCACTCGGGCGAGTGACAAGGGTCACTCGGACGAGTGACCCTCTCCGCCTGCTGCTAGGGCTGCGAATTCTGGGCTGCGCAGGGGCAGTTTTGTCACAATTTTTTGGACGATTTTGGCTTGTATTTAAGCCCTGTTTTTACCCTAGTTTTAAGAGAGACTTGAATTATTTTTAGAGACTTCTTTTAGGTTTTTGACGGCTATTCTTTGGAGAAATCTCAGCTGGAGATCATTGGCTACTTCATTGGTTTGTTCTTTCTTGTTAAAAACTCAATTTTTATGAATTGTTTCTCTATTGCAATGAATTGTGCCGTGATTATTATTGTTATTTCTGGTATTTTCATGATGATTAGTGAGTAGTTCCGTCGTTCTAGGGCGTAGGGATGAACCCTATGGACCCGATCTTTTGAATTGTGATGAATTTGTGGATTTGTTGCTAGAATTGATAATGGTTAGGTTGTAATTGATATATTACGAGTAGCTAGGAATTCATATCGATTGGGATTTGCAATAGATTGGATGCCTAGATATTCGATCTAGATTGATAATTGGATTTCTCTAGACTTGGTTTGCAAGAGATTGGACCAAAGCTAGGATTTTTAATTATAAATCTATACTAATATTCGTTTGCAAGAGATTGGACGAATACAAATTATCATAACCTAGATCGTAGCTCGAGTTTGCACGAGAGTGGGCTCGAGATGCGATTGGACAATGATGTCGTTCTTCACGCTAGCAGCTTAGGCTAGGGTTTGCACGAGAGTGGGCCCTAACCTAGGTTTGCTATAGACCGGCAATAGCGCGAGAGCGTGAGCTTGGTTCTACATTAAGTTGCGACTAGTTCACCTATATTCAAGCTTAGCAACAATGAAATTTAAGATTCACAAGGATAAGAGACGGTCTGTAGTGGGGATTTCATATCCCTAGACATTTTATTATATTGATATTTCTTGCTATTGAACGATTGTGACGATACACCAAATCTACTTTACTCTCTTGATAGCTAGGTAATTAAAGTGAGATACTGTCAATTGTCCTCCCTATGTTTGATACCCGCTCGCCACTACACCGTGCGCTTGCGGTAAAACTACAAGTCGTTTTTCGGGTGTATATCCGGATGCGATCAATTGCTTGTGGAACAAATCGGCCAATTCGTCGAACGACCTATTATAGCCATCGGGTAATCCATCGTACCAACCTTTCACCCTCTTGAAAAGGGTAGCATGGAAAGCTAGACAGAGGTACTGCTCATCGGCCCCTTGAAGGAGCATCACGTTCAGATACTTGCAGATGTGCGACCATGGGTCGCATCTGCCATCATATGCTGGCAAGGCAAGGAGTTTGAACTTTGGAAGAGAAGGAGCAGAGGTGATGTTCTCCTTCAATGGGGTTTGTCGAAGTGCATACGGATGAGTAGAGATCACCCTTCCCTGCCTCGCATGTACGTGGCTCCCGAGGATCGGTTTGGGATTTCCTCTGTCCTCCCGTATCCACCTACAAGATTGAGAGAGTTGTAACCTTGTGACGTGCGTTTATATTTCATATATTCACGCACGTTTTCTTTTGTGTTTCCCCGTGTTTTTTCGCCGTCTTTTGTTCGTTTTCTTGTATTTTCTCGTTTTCTTTCACTTTTCTTTGTTTCTCCATGTTTGCAGGAGATTGACCGCGTAGGGGACGTTTAACGACGATATCTCGAGTCCCCGGAGCAGCGGGAGGAGTCACGCGTGATCCAGGGGGTCAAACGTCAAAGAATACATCTTTCAGCCCCTCACCCGGTCGGTTGGTCATCTCCAACCGATCGGGTGATGCACGCGTGCACCACCCGGTCTCAGCAGGAGCTCAAGTGGAAGTCACCCGACCGGTTCACAGGCCGGTTCAACTGGGGCCAACTCTCTGTCTTCTCGAGCCAATTTCCAACCGATCGGGTGACTCTCACCTGATCGGTTCATCTGTAGCTGATGCTGAAGAGCCGAAGACACGGGCACCCAACCGATCACTTCACCCGATGGCGCCAAGATCCAACCAGTCACTCCAAGAACTCAACCGACCGGTTCATATGACCGGGTGAAAGCTCGCCGTTTTCTGTCTATTATCTGTAACGGATCACCCGATCGGTTGACTTGTCAACCGATCGGGTGACACGAGAGTCTATAAATAGAACCCCTAGGGTTCCAGAAACGGGGGAGCTGCTAGTTTTTACTGTTTTCTCCTATTGTGACGGCTGTAATTACTGTTCTTTTGTAAGTTTTCGAATCTTTCTCAAATTTTAGTATTGTCTTAATTACTCTATTACTTCTGCATTCCAATCGTCTGATTATGATTCCAACGGTTCATTTTCATTTAGATCGCTTTTTAATGAATTTTTGTGAGTAGTTCCCAAATCTGGGATTTTGGTGGAAACTTCTTCGGGGGCCCTTCCCGATGCGTCCATAGGGTTAGGAAATCGATAGAGATTAGGAATCTAACGGTTACGCAGGGTGTTTCATTGTCATCGGCGGGAAAAAGACCGCCTTTGACCGTTGGGCCAAGGGGGAATAAACTTGGCGGTTGACTCCCTAGCCATAGCTCACGCCCTTAGCGTAGACGCCAAATCCTAGCACGCAGGAGCGGCAGGATGAGACGTTGGGAGTTATCGTTGCGAGCTTAGTGCTCCCGGAATCGATCAGTGTTAATGGACACGGGAGTGCCCACTGATCGAATCCGGGAAGTCCGGTGTATCATCCTGGGCACCGACCGGAATATCGGGCCCATGGGATGCCGGTACCACTTTCGGAGGCAACGTCACACCATTAGACCCTAATTCCGATCGCTATCCTACCCGTAGGCCGTATCAGCGAGAGTCGCTCGTTGGAGTGGAAACCAAAGTCCCGGGTTTATTTTCTTATTGTTCATACCTTGCATTCCTATACCGTGACAACCCATCTACCGATTCGGGCTAGCTCGCCCACGGGGTGATCCTGGTCCTCCTTGACACAAGCACATCCTAGCCTCCCTGTGTTCGACCCCCAAGCCACACTACAACACCGTGCGCTTGTGGTTACAAATATCTAAACCCCCACGCGGGTCCCCGGCCATTTGCGCATAGCAAGCCGGGGCACACATCAAGTTTATGGCGCCGTTGCCGGGGAGGCAACGTGCTTGTTATTTCAGGATCTCTTGAACCCTAGTGTCTAGCTCTTATCCCTACCTCGCGATAATTTTCGCATTCTCCTTTTTCCTTTTTATTTTTCTTATTTGTATTTCTTATTTTATCTATTTCTTTCCCACTTGTCGCTTCACGGGTGTTTGTTGTTTTTCATGCGCAGGAGTTCAAGAAGTCTCGACGACTTGATTCCCGTTGATCCAGAGATTAACGCCACCCTTATGCGCTTGGCCGCTGAGAAGCGAAGAAGAGAGGACCCCGAATCCATGGAGGAGAACACCCCGCCTCGCAAGTCCCTGCTGGAGTACTCGATGCCATCTATCGAGTCCACTTCCGACATCCGTCCTCCAGCTATTACGGCCCAAAGCTTTGAGCTAAAGCCGTCTTTGGTGACATGGATTCAGCAGGATCAGTTTGCGGGTGCACCCATGGAGAGCCCGATCGAGCATCTAGACTCCTTCTTGGAGAAATGTGACACCTTCCGGATTAATGGTGTCACGACTGAGGCGATCCGTCTGAAGCTGTTCCCCTTCTCGTTGCGAGACAAAGCCAAGCAATGGCTTAGGGGGAAGGACCCCAACACTTTCAATACCTGGGAGAAGCTCTCCAACGCTTTTCTGACGAAGTTCTTTCCTCCGGGGAAGACCATGAAGTTGAGGAGTGAGATCTCCTCCTTCTCCCAGGCCAGCCACGAGTCCTTGCATGAAGCTTGGACGAGGTACAAGGAGATGCAGAGAAGATGCCCTCACCATGAGCTTCCGAAGTGGCATGGCATATTGCGTTAAAACATAATGATATACAAGTTAACAAAATGGAAGGAACTACAACCATTAAACATTTCATGCATTGCTTTAGATGATTACAACCAACATCAAGGCATGGGTAGGGGACTTTAATGTCATACATAAATGGAGCATGTGGTCATCATGGCATGGCTTCATTTTGGGTCTTTCTTTTCATTTCATAACTATCAAATAAGGGTCATGCACCTTGTGTCATGCCCATCATCATAACCGCATCATACCAACATAACAACACCTCCCCATAAATCCATGCCATAGGTGCCATCACCCTCCAAGTATCCATGGCAATAGAATCCCCTTCCATGTTACATAATTCAAGAGCCCAAGTCCATAATGTTACATTCTTGCAACATTTCCCATTACCACCTTTTCTCATTTCAACATTTAAAATTTTCCATCCACAATATTACACCCATAGTTCTATTTCAACACATTTAATGTTACAACCTCAAATTATAGCCAACACATATAGCCAAATTATTCAAAGCATTTATCCTTTTTTCATATCAACATCTCTAAAAACAAATTATGCAAAGCATTCCCATATAAACATTTCCACAAGCACTTGGAAGGCATGTTACTACAAACACATGGCAATTGAATTCAATTGAAACAACATGAACTAATAGGCTACATATAAGCATTACTACAAACACATGGTAGGAAAAATGACAAAGTCATTAATTCAATTGAATCAACATGACACTATTGCAAGATGCCAACTTGGGAGCATGTTGATTAATTTCATATATGAAAAGAATTGCATAATCACAATTAATGATATACTCTTTAGCATGCTTGATGAATTTTGAATAACAAGCTACAAAGAGATGGATTCCTACCAAATAAAGAGGCTACCTTCATTGTCTTTAAATCCTCCCAATAAATCCTTGGAATCCTCCCTTAATTACCATGCAAACTTGGAAAGAAATTAAGAGTAAAGAAGAGGTGGGAATGGGTGCTCACGGCAAGAACAAAGAAAAAGAAAGAGAGAAAAGAAAGCTAAGGGAATAAAGGAGAGAGAATTCTCTAATTCTCTAGAGTTTTCTAAAGATAACCATGCACAACATAAAATTACTCAAATACCCTCGCTCATCTACCCTACAACTTCTAAATAAGTACAAGTATGCCAAATAATATAAATACCCACCAACTTCTAATTATTTACAACCTCTGCCTTAGAACCCCTATTTACAAGTTTGCCATGCCTCTAACATATCCCTCTCTCATCTCTAAAAATCCAAGACCAATTAGTAAAGCCCAACCAACTCTACTATAGCTACTAAAATTAACACTAGGCCCAATCATCAACAACAACAACAACAATAAGAATAAACATCAAAAATTACAACAATAATAAAAATGCTAATACCAATAATAATAACAACATCAACCACAATGCCATTCATTCATACCAATAACAACAACACTAATAATACCATTCATTAATAATAAAAACAACAACAATAATAAGAGTAATGATCTCATTAAAATAATCTCTTTAGCATGCCATCACTAAGCATACTACTAAACAATAATAATTATTACTACACCACATCCAATACAATCACATACATTCATTAATACATCCAAATCACGTCATAGTCAACCATATAGCCATTCACGTAGGAAATTACTATGCACACAACAAAATTACTATATACACACACACACATATAGTATATCACATATACGGGCATTACAGAGGGGCACCGCCCCCTCCCCTCCCCATGTTTTCGGGGGAGGGGGCGGCACCCCCTCCCCCTCCGCCTCTGTAGAGGAGGGAGGGGGTGGTGCCCCCTCCCCTCCCCCTGTTTTCATAGGGGGAGGGGGACGTCCCCCTCTGCCTCCGTAGAGGAGGGAGGGGGAGGGGCGCCGCCCCCTCCCCTCCCTCTGTTTTCATGGGGGGAGGGGGCCGCCCCCCTCCACATCAGCCTCAGGTGAGGAGGGGGAGGCGGCGGCGCCCCCCTCCCCCTCCGCCTCTGTAGAGGAGGGAGAGGGAGGGGGAGGGGCGCCGCCCCCTCCCCTCCCCATGTTTTCGGGGGGAGGGGCGGCGCCCCCTCCCCCTCTGCCGCAGTCGAGGAGGGAGGGGGACAGGGCGCCCCTCCCCCTGTTTTCGGAGGGGGGAAGGGGGCACGCCCCCTCTCCCTCTGCCTAAGTCGATGAGGAGGGGGTGGAGCCTCCCCTCCGCCTCTGTCGAGGAGGAGGGGGAGGCGGCGCCGCCCCCTCCCCCTGTGATTTGGGTTTTAGTGGGATTTGAGTATTTTTTTTTGAAAGATACCCCAAACGTTAGGGTATTATTTTTGTGAATATGGTAAAGGGTAAACGGGTATAAATTAAACAAAAACCAAAAAAGGTACTGTTGTGTATGACTTAAAAGTTCAAGGTATTAATATGGAAGCGGCCCCAAACGTTAGGGTATTTTTTGTGTGATTTCCCCTAATATAAATCAGTTAATTTGTATTATTATATGTTAATATAAGATATGATTAGAATCAATATGTTATGATCATATTTGAAGTCATAAATATACTAAGTCAGATTATTAATCTGTTCTACAATGGGCTGAGGGATGACCTGAAATCTTCTATGGACGCCGCGGCTGGGGGTTCCTTCATGTCAAGGAGCGAGGAAGATGCCGGACATATTCTGGAAAATATGGCATCCAACAATGAGCGGTGGTGTGACGAGAGAGCCACACCCAGGTCTGGGGGTATACACAGAGTCGAGGACGTCGACAAACTTTCAAGCAAGTTCGACTTGCTTTCGACCCAGATCTCCGCACTAATGGTAGGAGCCGGTGGGGCCGGTACGCAGCAGATTTCAGCGGTAGAATCCGAATTCTTTGGGGAATTTGATGGTGGTGACGTCTCACCACCGTTGGATCAGGCGAGCGCACTATTTTACAACCCCACGGGAAATGCGCCGTATCCGCCAAGAACCAATTCCAACCCGGCCGACTCTCCAAACAACAGAAACCACCCTAACTTTGGTTACCGGTCACCATTCCAGCCCTCGCCTCCTTAACAGCCGCAGCAACAAACATATCAGCCGGCTAGGCCACAGCAGAGTCAGTTTCAGCAGCAACAATATCAGCAGCAGCCTCAGCAACAATTTTACGCCCCCAAGAATCAGCAGCAGCAGCAGTATGGCCAACAGAGGGCCGTCTCTCCAGTTGAGTCTCTCTTGACTCAATATATAACCAACCAGGAGAAGATCAATCAAAAGCTGGAAATGGGTCAGCGGGCCCTCACGGACCAAGTAACCCAGCTGGGGTTACAAGTGGCGACCCTCTCAAGGTCACAAAACCAATTGCCGCCACAACCGGAGGTGAACCCGAGGGGAGCAACCCAAATGTCGGCACTCGTGCACGAGCACGCAAATGTGTCTGATATCGTTCTGAGAAGCGGGACACAAATTCCTACTAGAGTGCCCCCTAACAGACTGGAAGCACCATTGGTCGTCGAGCGACCGATCGAAAAATCAAACGACGCCGGTGCTTCGTCATCAAATCCTACGACTCCGGAGGGAGTCTCTGAAGAAGAGAAGAAGAAGAACGAGGAAGGGAGCCCGAAAGTGTTCAAACCCATTGTGCCATTTCCACAACGGTTAGCTCAGGCCAAAATCGACGAGAAATATGGCAAGTTCTTCGCCATGGTCAAGGACCTGAGCTTGCAAATCCCCTTCCTAGAAGCAATCAAAACAATCCCCTCCTATGCGAAATTCCTGAAAGATTTGGTGACTAGAGGGTCTAGAAAGGAGAAAGTAGTGTTGACGGTGGAGTGTAGCGCTCTTATCCAGAGGGCAAATCCGCTGAAACTTAAAGACCCGGGGAGCTTCTCAATTCCTTGCACGATTGGGGCAGTGAAGATTCATCGTGCACTCGTCGATCTCGGAGCGAGTGTAAGTTTGATGCCCTTGTCGATGTATAAAAGGATAGGAATGGGTGATTTGGAGCCCACCGGTATGACCCTACAACTAGCTGACCGGTCAGTCAAATATCCGGTGGGGATTGTTGATGACCTCCCCGTCAATGTAAAAGGGGTGCATGTGCCAGTGGACTTTGTAGTCATGGACATGCCTGAAGACGCACACACCCCCATCATCCTGGGATGGCCTTTCATGGCCACTGCTGGCGTTTTGATTGATGTGAAGAACGGAAAACTTTCGCTAAACGTCAGCGGAGAAAAGGTTGAATTTGATCTGGGGTTGTCCATGAAGTATCCCGATCCCCCAGATGACCCTAGGTGTAATTTGCTGGAGGTGGAAGAAGAAAAAGCTGTTGAGGAGAGCTCCTCAGAGATTCTCTTGAGAAACCCCCCCCCCCCCCCCCCGATGACTTGGGGGATTCAGAAGACCAATACGGCCCCAAGAACAATGATGCTGCTGGGAAAGCGAGTGCAGCATGTACGACCCCTCCCGGGTTCCCCAAGGCTCCTCCTGCGAGGGAATCGGGGAAAGAACCCATGGGCCTCACCAAAGACGAGGTCCGGATCCTAAAGAAGATGGCGGTAAGCGCCAATACGAAAGAGAAGCACCCAGATCCCAAAAACAAGGAGAGGGTAGTCGAGCAAATCTTTCTCCAGCCGCTGACTACTCCAAAGGCCGTAAGCTCCAATGAAGAAGAGATGCCGAACTTCGGGCATCACCCGTATCAACCACCGTGAACATCTCTTGCGGGTGTCGAGCCAACGACGTTAAACAAGTGCGCTTCATGGGAGGCAACCCATGCTCTAAACTTTTGCCCCACTTTTTAGTGTTATTTTTGACTTTATTTTATCTATTTTTACAAATAAAATCAGCCGCGAGAACATCCGTTCAGGGACTTAGACAATCTGTTGGTTTTTGCAGGAAACAAAGCCCCAACCGATCGGTTGATAACTCACCCGATCGGTTGGGATGTATCAGATACAAGCCGAAACCTGTCCCCAAATGAACCAATCGGTTGAAGAATGGAGAGACCGGGTGACAGACCGGGTGATCTGGGGAGAGTTCTCGGGAAATTTTTGGGGAATATCAACCGACCGGTTGAGTTAGAGCACAATCGGTTGAGGCGACCGGGTGAGCAGCCCTCAATTCTCGGGAAAATGAGAGGAGCGGCCAACCGATCGGTTGACAAGTCAACCGACCGGTTCGCCTGTAGCACTTCTTCGGCAAGAATTTTTGACCTAACCGTCAACCGATCGGGTGAAAAGTCAAGCGATCGGTTCGACTTAAAAACACTATAAATACCCCCGACCACCCGTTCGTTCCGCACTCGCCATTGTCGAATCCCAAGCCGTCGTTTCGCCTGCCTCTCCTCCCCAACAGCCCGATTCACTCCCCCACATCCTCCACTCCTCCAATACTCCCTCTCTCCACCTCCTCCACCAATCTCTCCATCATTTACACTCCCTCTCTCCTTTCATTTCGAGTTTCTGACCTAATTTCCCCCAAACAACACCCATTTCGAAAATTCTTGCTGAAAGAAATCGTCGCGGCTTCACAGCGTGCTCCAATCGAGTAGCATCGGTGCGTCTACGAGCAAGCTTCGCCATTTCTCTTGGGTAAACTCGCTCCTTAACTCAATCTTAATTTTTCCCTATAATATTCCATTTGCTCGTTGGTCGTGTTTGTGTTTATTCATTGTATTTCACATACTCACGCACACACACGACTTTCGCACAATGCCTCCCCGCCGTGCTAAGCCCTCCGACGCCAGCTCTTCCAACCCTAGGCCCACCCATCGCACGCGTCGCACACAGCCCCCCCCCCCCCCCCCCCCCCCCCCCCCCCGCTCAACCCACCACCTCCAACCCAACTACCACACCACGCACCACTCCCCCACCTCACGTTGACGATCCCGAATATGGGATGCAATTCCAAACCGACGACCAAGCCGACCGATTCGCGGCCATGATCCTCCTAGCTGGACAGGGTGGTCAGATAACCCAGGAGTCCGTCGACCGAGACCTCCCCTTTCTTCAAAGCTTCATTCGCCACATCCGTGAAGACCCACCCGACGTCTCCGAGCTCCACATTCCACCCCCCCCCCCCCCCCCACGACTCCTGGTCCCCAGCGCAGGCCCCCGTCACCACCCCCAGAGGGTGGTGCCCCCGCTTGATTTTTCTTTCCCTCTTTTGCCCCCCTCCCCCCCCCCCCCGTATTTGTGCCCATCTGTCTTTTCGGGGCCCTGCTTTGTCTCTGTCGGAGGGGGGGACCATTCGCGTGTCACATCGATTTCACCTTGTTTGTTTCTGACTCCCCCTTGCATATCTCTGCATTTCACGATCACATTTTATTTGCTAGCACTGTCATGTCCAGCTTGGGGGACGTCTATTTTGGTGTGTCATCATGTTTTGTTGTTTTTCTCATTTTTGTGTGTGTGCTTGTTTTTCCCCTTTTGAGTGTCGTGTCGTGTGGTTTTATTTCTATTTTCGTGTCATTTGATTTTGATTTTGATCTTTCTTTATTTTCGGTTTCATCTCTGTGTTTTTCTCGTTTTTATTCCTTTTTGTGTTGGTGCGTATCCCCCCATCTTCATTGCCCTCCCGTACTCACTCATATTGCATTGAGGGCAATGCAAGCTTCAGCTTGGGGGAGTCGCACTGTGTGCGTCATTTGAGTCCTTCTTTTTCGTTTTTGTGTCGTTTTCATCGTGTTTTTTATTTTTTTCTTTTTCTTTTTCTTTTCTTCTTTTTATCTCTTTCTCCTAGAGATGAACCCTATGATGAATCGCCACAAAATCACACACACCTAGCATGGCATCGATAATCACATTCACTAACCCTCGGATTTCGAGTTCTCTTGCATTTCACGCATCGTGGGTCCACTTAGCTTTTTGTGAGTCGTGTGTCGTGCCTAGCTATTTGGTGTGCTTCTACTTTGTGATTTTATTTTATATACATGTCTAGGAATGACCCCTAGATTATCATGCTTCGATTTGAATATGCGGTATTTGCCTCTACTATAAGCATGCTATATTTATATCGTATATCTCAATTCGCATGCGTCGGGATTCCACAATTAAGGACTAGGATAACCCATTTAGCATATGCTCTATCTAGCGAGAATAGTTCCCTCTGCCCAAGTGTTTAGATTTCGACTTCTTTTTTGTTTTACTTGGTGCAAATTCCCTCGTCGTGTACCGTTCTCCCACTTGGGAGAGTACACATGTGTATAGCTAAAAACCCAAAAATCCAAAAAAAGAGAAAAGAAAAGAAAAACCCAAAAAGAAAAGAAAAAAAAAATTTTGTATAGCCAAAAAGCCAAAAAAAATACAAATGCCCAAAACCCAAAAAAATTTCTAGTGTGAATATTTTTCCTACCTACCGAGAATAAAGGGAAGGCGAGAATTTGCACCGAGTGTTCTACTCCACATCATCTCAACCCCCATCGTTTTCGAAAACACTTGGCTTAGGAACTTTTTAGCTAGTATCTAGGCTATAGTGGCGTGATTTCCTTAACCCTAGTTGTGGAGTCCCCGACGCATGATACGTTTCACTTCTTACACTCTTCTCATGCATGCTCGAACTAATATTCACCGCAATTTCAAATTTGAATCGGTATTTAGGTCATTTCCTGGATTTGCGTATATGAGCTCATAGCACATTGTAGAAAGCGACACCATTTGCTAGCACACGACCGCACTCACACGCGCTTCACCGCGTGGGCCCACGACACTTATTGGGACTCGTTTTCCTAGGTTTAGTGATGTGATTTGACGTTTGCTTGCTTGGTGTGTCGTTTTTGATTTTGTTGGCTCTGACGGACGATCTAGGATTTGGAGTTTTCTTTTTCTCTCTTTCTCTCTATCTTTCCCCTCCGAGCTCCTACTCTCACTCGTCTTCCTCGAGGACGAGGAAGAGTTCAGCTTGGGGGATTTTGACGTGCGTTTATATTTCATATATTCACGCACGTTTTCTTTTGTGTTTCCCCGTGTTTTTTCGCCGTCTTTTGTTCGTTTTCTCGTATTTTCTCGTTTTCTTTCACTTTTCTTTGTTTCTCCATGTTTGCAGGAGATTGACCGCGTAGGGGACGTTTAACGACGATATCTCAAGTCCCCGGATTAGCGGGAGGAGTCACGCGTGATCCAGGGGGTCAAACGTCAAAGAATACATCTTTCAGCCCCTCACCCGGTCGGTTGGTCATCTCCAACCGATCGGGTGATGCACGCGTGCACCACCCGGTCTCAGCCGGAGCTCAAGTGGAAGTCACCCGACCGGTTCACAGGCCGGTTCAACTGGGGCCAACTCTCTGTCTTCTCGAGCCAATTTCCAACCGATCGGGTGACTCTCACCTGATCGGTTCATCTGTAGCTGATGCTGAAGAGCCGAAGACACGGGCACCCAACCGATCACTTCACCCGATGGCGCCAAGATCCAACCAGTCACTCCAAGAACTCAACCGACCGGTTCATATGACCGGGTGAAAGCTCGCCGTTTTCTGTCTATTATCTGTAACGGATCACCCGATCTGTTGACTTGTCAACCGATCGGGTGACACGAGAGTCTATAAATAGAACCCCTAGGGTTCCAGAAACGGGGGAGCTGCTAGTTTTTACTGTTTTCTCATATTGTGACGGCTGTAATTACTGTTCTTTTGTAAGTTTTCGGATCTTTCTCAAATTTTAGTATTGTCTTAATTACTCTATTACTTCCGCATTCCAATCGTCTGATTATGATTCCAACGGTTCATTTTCATTTAGATCGCTTTTTAATGAATTTTTGTGAGTAGTTCCCAAATCTGGGATTTTGGTGGAAACCCCTTCGGGGGCCCTTCCCGATGCGTCCATAGGGTTAGGAAATCGATAGGGATTAGGAATCTAACGGTTACGCGGGGTGTTTCATTGTCATCGGCGGGAAAAAGACCGCCTTTGACCGTTGGGCCAAGGGGGAATAAACTTGGCGGTTGACTCCCTAGCCATAGCTCACGCCCTTAGCGTAGACGCCGAATACTAGCACGCGGGAGCGGCAGGATGAGACGTTGGGAGTTATCGTTGCGAGCTTAGTGCTCCCGGAATCGATCAGTGTTAATGGACACGGGAGTGCCCACTGATCGAATCCGGGAAGTCCGGTGTATCATCCTGGGCACCGACCGGAATATCGGGCCCATGGGATGCCAGTACCACTTTCGGAGGCAACGTCTCACCATTAGACCCTAATTCTGATCGCTATCCTACCCGTAGGCCGTATCGGCGAGAGTCGCTCGTTAGAGTGGAAACCAAAGTCCCGGGTTTATTTTCTTATTGTTCATACCTTGCATTCCTATACCGTGACAACCCATCTACAGATTCGGGCTAGCTCGCCCACGGGGTGATCCTGGTCCTCCTTGACACAAGCACATCCTAGCCTCCCTGTGTTCGACCCCCAAGCCACACTACAACACCGTGCGCTTGCGGTTACAAATATCTAAACCCCCACGCGGGTCCCCGGCCATTTGCGGATAGCAAGCCGGGGTACACGTCACCTGGGGGGCCGTATATTACCTTATATAGGATGTTGCGGGTCACCTCCTTATAGTTGGATGGATTATGTCCTCACAGAAAACCGAAGGAATGATAGTCATTCCGCCCTTCGTCGTATTGGTGAGATGTGGGGGTTGTATTGTGTGGGGAATTCTCTTGTCGGTCCATTCTTGGATCTCTCGAATCCCTAAGCATGACTGTGCCTCTCGTTGGTGTCAGGGTTGGATTTGGAGGTGGTAGTAGCTCATTTGTAAGTGGCGAGTCTCTCATGATTTGACACACCAGAGTCACCAACACGCTGAGACTCTTGTTGACCCGATGAGCAAATGGGTCAAACTGCTTCAGGGTCACCTTAGCTTCTTTGGGGGCCTTCCCAGGTCGCTTTGATGGGGACATAGAGTCCGGGGCATCCTCCACCTGGACGATGTTCGCTTTTTGTTTCTCCTTTGGACCTTGGTTCGGTCTGATGTTGCTCTGTCCAGCCGACATAGTTTATTGGTTGATCTGGAATGTCGAGCTGGTTAACGTTTTCCACAGAATGTGCCAAACTGTTAAGGCCAAAAATGATCGAAACAATTGTGTTACTAAAGTGAACCCTTCGTACTGAGTCAGAACCTCGTCAGCTGGTTGAATGGGACCATAGGTTGGAAGAACTATGGTCGTTGTTGGATGATGGTTGGCTTGCAATGCCTGGTTGACCCTCGAGCGGTCTGTATGTCGATAGATTGAGGTTGGGAAGCTATGGAGCGACCCTCACAGAAGATTGTGACTTGGCAACCTGCGCCACAAGAAAGCGTCAGGGGGGGTCGGATCTGGGTCCCGACCTAAATTACCTCTGATGCTTAAGTTAGGATGGGAACTTAAGGAAGAGAGTGAGCTTAGAGCAGCTGAGATCAACCCACAGAGGTTCGTCTCAGTCTGATGTCGCAAGATCTTTAGTGGAAGAAATGTAGGAAGTAAGCAGAGTCTATGTATTAAATCTCGGCCCTTGGAAGTTGGAACCTTTTGGTATTTATAGGCCTCCTGGGTCTTTTCAGTGACTTTGGGTAACTGTAGCCTACGTTCCCACTATTTATGAGCCCGTCTTCAATCCCACGTTCGATTAGTGGTAGTGCAACGGGCGACTGGCTGGAGGGTTTTGACTGAGTCGATATCGGGCTTCTCTTGTGGGCTCGGTGGGCCTTAGTCACTCGTCGGTCGAGTCATCTCGAGTGCCGACCCAATGACTCAACACACATTACCTTACTAGCATACAAATACAAATATAGACAAGTACATCCAAAATGTATACACCCCTATCAAATATCCATACACGCATAAATCCATATAATGATATAGCTATCCACACACACGTATAAGTGTAGCGCTTACAACCATACATATAACTATATACATATCACGTATATTACCACATATGAATATACAACACAATAGACAAACATAATGTACTAATATACCAAGAGTATGTCCACTCATACATGAGTGGGACACAGGCATCCACACATGGATCTTCACATACTATATACACACACATATTACATACATCTTAATCAACACAATAGCTCCACTATACATATATCCCATAGTTCAACCATATACTAACACATATACCTTAAAACACCATCATACAGACACATAGTCATACCAGTATCTAGAATAATGGCCTACATATAGGTACAGCTATAGATAAACATACAAATATATCACACAGATAAACTCGATAATAGACATACAATGCTTGTAAATCTATGCAAACACATAGCCATACATACATATACATACAACAGACTATCATGTCTACCCTCAGGGACTCTACACCTTGGCTTCTAACATCACAGCTCTATTTTAAGGCTGGACTCCTACCCATCTTAAGATTCAACTACCCTCTGAACACTACACGCACTATCCTTACACATCCGCAGTGCAGAGAACTGTATGGGTTGCCAACTGTAATGCCCCCGCTCTCCAGGATACCCGAGAAGTACAAATCCATCCCAGGTTCTCCCAGAGCAGCAGTGTAACGAAGAAAGAAAATAAAAAATAGAAAAGAAACCGACAGGCCTGTAACAATCGGTACTTCCGGATACACTAGAGTTGAATCTTGTTTATGTATGTCTTTCATTAATATACTCTTGATGTCCTGATCTCATCAAAATACTTGCATTTAATTAGTTTATTTAAATCTTGTTATTATTATTTCAAGATCTCAAATTCAAATATTTTCAAGATTCAAATTCAAATTCAAAAATATTTAAAAACTTTCTGTGTAAATCCTAATTAAACCTATAACTATTTTGGAAGTATTCCCTCGTCAAAACCCATTATTCCCCTAATTATTAGTATGATTCAAACCTTCCTAAATTACATTAGCTTTAATTCCCTAATTAATAATTAGAATTCAAGCACTCCTTAAATCAAATAATATTAATTTTCCCTAATCAAAATCATTAAAAACAAAAACCAATTTTTATTCAAATCTCATTAAAACAAATCTTTTTAAATGTCTCACACTTTCTATTTCTAAATCATTTCCTAATTCTTTTGCAAACCCCACACCTACCCTAACCCTAGGCTGCACGCAACAGCCACCCTATCTCTAAAACAACTAGCCTCCAAGAACCTCAGGCCCTCTCAGCAGCCACTCTCCGGCTCTCTCAAAACCCAAACCCTACCCTCCTCTCTTTCAAAATAAAACAACACCAAGCCCCTATTAACCCTAAGCATGCTCTTCAAAAAACCTAGGCTAAGAAACCTGGCAGTCTCTCTCTCTCTCTCTCTCTCTCTCTCTCTCTCTCTCTCTCTCTCTCTCTCTCTCTCTCTCTCTCTCTCTCTCTCAACCTTATTTCTAAAACTCGAAGAGAACCCAACCCAGGGGGGACTCACGCAACACCCCAAGCCCTACAAAAAAACACATGCGCAACCACTTCATTTTATCTACAAACCCTAAAACAAACCCAGCCCTCTTCCAACATAACTCAAAGAAGAGCCCTTCAAACCCCATCCATTGTCTCCTCCCACCTACCGATCACCCTCAAGCCCCCCACACATCGACTTCAACCGCCGTGGCAACACCCCGTAGCCCACAAAACTCCATGCCGCCCTACCGCAACATCACCCACACCACCGAACACCCCGTCATCGCTGCCCTGCAACCAACTCCGATCTACTGCCACCTTCTCACCAAACTCGCCAGTGCCACCCTCGATCCCCTCTCCGACAACCCGACCATCACCTTTGAGCCAGAGCCGATCACCACCTTCCTCCCTGTAGCCTCCATAACCCACCTCCTATCTCCGATGAGGCCAGAGCCCCGACCGACGCCACTTCCACCTCCTCCCTCAGATCACCATCACCGACACCGACCAACTCCCCCAAGCCCACAACTCCCTCCGGCAACAACTTTCCTTAGCCAACTCCCCTTCACGGTCTCTACTCACACCACATCTAAGCCGCCTTCAACTCCCTCCTACAGCCGCCAGATCCGACCACTTCTTAGCCCAAATCTACCGCCGCCTTCCTCCTCCTCGCAACGAACCTCCCCCGACTCCGTCCAAGGCCCACACAACACACCGATCGCCACCTCATTCCGCCGTATCATCGCCCTGCTCTGTCGCAAGCAGGAGCCCTGATGCAGCTATCACCACGGCCCCAACTCCGACTGCAGCCTCGCCGCTGTTGCTTCCTCGTCGATGCCTAAGCCATCGCCGTCGTATGTCCCTGCAGCTTCATGAAGGCAACGAAAAATAGAAATGGCTGTGAGTGCATGTGATAGTTATATAGATACAGTATCTATATATGAGTTATTATTATATGTAAGTTGTTATATGAGCAGTGCATTCACTAGTAAGTTTATATTTACTTTAACAGCTGTAACATATTAGTTATATAGATTATTTTATAATAGAAGTTAGTTATATATGTTAGCACGTATATAAAAGTATATATTAGTTTAAATATAATCAGTAGTTATATGTATTTCTGTTAGTTATAACATTTATTGGTTACGAACTCCTTTAGCTTAATACCATATATTTAATGACGCAGAAAACGACCGCGCCTCTCATACGAACTTGTCAACACCAAACTCATCAAAAACATGCAAGTGTGCAAATTTAATACTTGTTTTCGTTTAAATGTTACTCCTTTAGACTTGAACTGTGATATCTTGTACACAAAATTGGCATATGATACATTGACACTAGAACCCTTAAACGCACCTTTGTGAATTGCTGAACTTGAATCGTGTGCGTGTGTAGACACTATTAAGGAAAGTGAAATACTTTGTTACGACATGTAGTGCACAGATAATGAAATGAATAACTTGATAATCATAGAACATGATAGCCGGTTTTGGCTAAATCATAGATGTTACATGTCATTGGCTCATAGACGTTACATGCCGTTGGCTCATAGATGCTACATGCCGTTGGCTTATAGTTGGCTACTCACATCGGTCACATATGACTAGTCTGGCTCGTGTTCCTATAGGGTCACATGTGACTAGTCTGACTTGTGTTCCAGTATATGGGGGTTTAACATTCTGGCTCGTGGTCCAGAAAGAACACGCGTGTGGGGTTGGGTTCCCGGGCACTAGCAGGTAGTAAAAGGGCCGCCTTCGGGGGCACTTGAAGATGGATTCACTTACTAGCTGTCTAAAGACGGTAACCTTAGTCACGGACTTGCACACACAATTAAACAACTTGAAAAACGTAGTTAACTTATAGAACTGATGTTGCCTTATTTTAAAATTGAACTGCCATGTTTCCATTCATAGTAGAACTACCATGCTAGTGTAAATCTTTATAACTGCTTTAAACTGCCATATATAATCTTATGCACATCTTGCCAAGGGTCCCCTTCTAACCATAACTTGCCAAGGACCCTTGCTGACATACATTCCCTATTGTTTGAATGTATGTCAGGTCTCATGACAGAGTACCAGGAGGACGAACTGCTATATCAGAGTGATCTGTTGGACCAAGAGTATGTCGACCCCGAGGTTCTCCCCACAGAGGACTAGTCTTCGAGATTCACCTGTTGTTGCTGCTTAGAGTTTTATTTCTGTTATTCTGTTAGTGTGTACCCACTTATGTAGACTCTGTTTGTTGGCCAGGCTTGGGGCCTTACTTTCTTTTCTAGACGTTGGCTATTATTATAATAATTTCTGTTGTTCTGATTGCATGCAAGAATCTGCTTTGGGTTATTATTCACAGATGCTTATTGGGCTTAAGCTTCACCGCTCTAGCCCATGCAGACACGTTCACGTCCTCGCTCCCAAGTATAATGGGAAACGGGGCGTGACATGTTTTTGTGGTTACCCATGCAGGTCGTGCAATATGCAAAACTTCAGAACAATAAAAATACTATCATTAGCCAAAATGTCTAGATTTATCTCGTACACAAAATGTACCCGAGTAACTTGTCTCAACATGATAGGGAGACCCAACACCAGAATTATAGGAAGATTTAGTTAGACACACATGCTTGTTAGTTAGACACCATTGCTAAGATTTAGTTATTTTTATCTTAGGTGTTATCTTAGTGGCCTCCTAGCCGGCTCTGACTTTATTTGATTCTGGAGATTCTCTGTGTATTATATCCCAAAAGTTCACAGTTAAACACTCGATTCCTACCTACCCACTTCCCAAGAGATGGAATATCACAACCAAAAGTGACGTAATGAATGTTACCATGGGATACAAATCATGTCCCTTAGTGATTTGCAGACATGAGCTCTATGCAGACTTCATGGTTCTGGGTACACCCAATTTTGATGCTATTCTCGGCATGGACTCGTTAGAGACCTTCTATGCTACTATCGACTGTCACAAGAAGAAAGTAGTATTTGAGATACCCGGCCATCCGGTGTTCGAATTCATCAGTGGAAGTCGTTCACTCGGACCCATCAGATTTCGGGCTCGGCCGAACGAAGAGATACTCGTATCTATGCAAGTCGAACCAAAGAAGCATGCAGTGGTTCGAGACCTCGAAGATGTATTTTCGGAGGATATTTCAGGATTTCCACCTGACTGAGCTTTTGAGTTCAGTATCGATCCGATGTCGAATACTCAGCCAATCTCGAAGGCGCCTTACCATATGGCTCCAGTAGAACTTGAAGAGCTACGGAAGCAATTGGATGACCTGTTGCAGAAATGATTCATTCATCCCAGTGTGTCTCCCTGGGGTGCTCTTGTACTACTGGTCAAGAAGAAGGATGGATCCAGAAGAAGGTGCGTGGATTATCGGGAGCTAAGTACCCGTTACCTCGCATAGATAATATCTTCGATCAACTCGATGGATCGTGAGTTGTCTCGAAGTTGGATCTCTGGAGTGGATATCAGCAGGTGAAGGTCAAGAACGAAGATATCTACAAGACGGCATTTCGGACCAAGTATGGACATTATGAGTTTGGTGTCATGCCATTCAGTGTAACCAACACTCCTGTAGTATTCATGAATCTCATGAATCTCATATTCTACGAGTTTCTGGATAAATTCGTAGTGATATTTATTGATGACATATTGGTCTACTCGAAGAGTGAAGAGGAGCACGCCGAGCACCTGAGGATTGTGTTGGAGACACTTCGACGTCATCAGTTGTATGCCAATTACAGCAAGTGAGAATTCTGACTAGACCGTAACGCATTCGTTGGACATGTGGTATCAGACGATGGTATCTCTGTCAACCCAGAGAAAATTGATTCAGTCAGAGATTGGCCTACCCCTCGGTCGGCTTCAGACATCAGGAGTTTTCTAGGATTGGCAGGTTACTACCGTCGAATCATTCAGGATTTCACAAAGATAGCCGAGCCTATGACTCGATTGACGAGGAAGGATGTCAAGTTTGTTTGGTCAGACTCTTGTGAGCAGGCATTTGGGACATTGAAAGCGAGGCTGACGTCTGCACCAGTCCTGGCAATTCCAGATAGGACTGGAGGATTCGAGATCTTTTGTGATGCCTCAGGCAAAGGACATAGATGTGTCCTGCACCAGCATAGTCATGTGGTCGTATATGCTTCTCGTCAGTTGGAGATCATGAGAAGAATCATCCGACTCACAATTTGGAACTGGCCGCTGCCATCTTTGCCCTAAAAGATTTGGAGACATTTTTTACTAAGTGAGCAAGTGAAGACTTTCACTGATCACAAAAGTTGAGATATATTTTCACTCAAGAGGAGTTGAATATGAGGCAAAACCAAGCTTTTTGTATAGGAATAGTAGATCCATTAGTCTTAATTTTGATGTTCGTAGTGTAAATATAGATAGTGTGTGTAGACCCATGTGTGTGGATCTCTGTGACCCACACATGTATGAGTGAGAATATCCCTAGTATATTAGTATATTAGGGTTGCCTATTGTGTGGTATATGCATATACGGTGATATATGTGATATATATAGTTGTATATAAGGTAGTAAGTGTTATGTTCATACATATGTGAGAATAGATATATCACTATAGAGATATCTGTGTGTATTACAATTGGTGTTGACTACCCACTAGAGGTGTAGTATTTTGAATGTACTTGTCAATGTTAGTAATTGTATGTTAATAAGGTTATGTACATGTTGGGCATAATGTACATGATAATAGGTGTGCTTGTAGTTGGGTGTACATATCTATTGTATGATCTATATATTAGTGCGTATGGATGTGTGCTCATACGTAGATAGGTATATGCTTAGCTATAGGTACACACACACACACACACACACACACACACACACACACACACACACACACACACACACACACACATGGTATGAATACGTGTGATTTACGTATAGTAGTAGAATTATAATGTTGTATTACTTTCTTTACGTGATGATGAATATGCATGGGTATATCAGGAGGTATACATAATTGTATGATTGTAACTACGTATGGATGTGTAAATATAATAGTATACTAGCTCTATGTAAATTACTATGATTTTGTATACTTGTATGAACATATAGTATGTCTAAGTTTTTGTGTAGATATAAGATAGGTGCGTAATAATGTAAGTACGGATATGTGTATAATGTGTATGTGTGCATTTATATATGACTATATGATATACGTGTAAGTGTATGAATGTGAGTGATACATTGTTTTTATAATATAGGTATGCCAGGGTGGAGTGCTCTCAACGTATAGGTCTGGTCATCCTTAAGTTGACCATATACAAGGAAGTTAGAGGACGGACTTGATTTTAAGGTAAGTAGATTATAGTGGCTCTAGTGCCATATGAGCAGGACATGTCCATTTTGTGTATGGTGTAATATATGGTAGTGCATTATGTATTAGTAATACTGTGAGTGTGCAAGATGATGGCACACTTGCAGTTTGTAAGTTGATGTGTGTGTATAGTACAGTACTACTATTGGTTTAGTTATAATATTGATTTTAATAATATTGTATGATTGTATTATATGAATGGTGTTATGCTTCGTAGTGATATATTAGTATTATTATTAATATATAATTAGTGATGTATGAGTGAGTGTTAATATTATTATAAGTAAGATTGTTAACTAGTATTAATAGTAGTATTACTACTGCTATTATTATTAGTGTTAATAATTGAGCGTTTATGTGTAATGGCATGATTGTTATTTATGCGTAGTGTATGAGCATAGTATAGAGCGTGGTGCGTGTATATTGGTAGAGGAAATGCGTGAGCACCATCCTCACTTATTCCTCGCATCTTGGTTGATAATAATTCCAAGGACGGAATTTTTCTTAAGGTGGGAAGAATGTACCTACCGGTTCTTCCGGATACACTGGAGCTGAATCTTGTTTATGTATGCCTTTCATTAATATATCTTGATGTCCTGATCTCATAAAAATACTTGCATTTAATTAGTTTATTTAAATCTTGTTATTATTAATTCAAGATCTCAAATTCAAATATTTTCAAGATTCAAATTCAAATTTATGTAAAAACTTTCTTTGTAAATCCTAATTAAACACATAACTATTTTGGAAGTATTCCCTCATCAAAACCCAGTATTCCCCTAATTATTAGTATGATTCAAACCTTCCTAAATTACATTAGCTTTAATTTCCTTAATTAATAATTAGAATTCAAGCACTCCTTATATCAAATACTATTAATTTTTCCTAATCAAAGTCATTAAAAACAAAACCCAATTTTTATTCAAATCTCACTAAAACAAATCTTTTTAAATGTCTTACACTTTCTATTTCTAAATCATTTCCTAATTCTTTTGCAAACCCCACACCTACCCTAACCCTAGGCTGCACGCAACAGCCACCCTATCTCTAAAACAACTAGCCTCCAAGAACCCCAGGTCCTCTCAGCAGCCACTCTCCCTCTCTCTCAAAACCCAGACCCTACCCCTCCTCTCTTTCAAAATAAAACAACCCCAAGCCCCTATTAACCCTAAGCCTACCATTCTAAAAACCAAGGCTAAGAAACCTAGCAGCCTCTATACAAACCCTCTCTCTCTCTCTCTCTCTCTCTCTCTCTCTCTCTCTCTCTCTCTCTCTCTCTCTCTCTCAACCCTATTTCTAAAACTCGAAGAGAACCCAACCCAGGGGGGACTCACGCAAACCCCAAGCCCTCTCAACCCTATTTCTAAAACTCGAAGAGAACCCAACCCAGGGGGGACTCACGCAAACCCCAAGCCCTACAAAAAATCCATGCGCAGCCACTTCATTTTATCTACAAACCCAGCCCTCTTCCTACAAAACTCAAAGAAGAGCCCCTCTTCAAACCCCAGCCATTATCTCCTCCCATCTACCGATCACCCTCAAGCCCCACACACCGACTCTGACCGTCGTGGCAACACCCCGCAGCCCACAAAAATCCATGCCGCCCTACCACAACATCACCTACACCACCGAACACCCCGTCCTCGCCGCCCTGCAACTAACTCCGATCTACCGCCACCTTCTCACCAAACTCGCCAGTGCCACCCTCGATCCCCTCTCCGACAGCCCGACCTTCACCTCCGAGCCAGCGCCGATCGCCACCTTCCTCCCTGCAGCCTCCATAACCCACCTCACATCTCCGACTAGGCCAGAGCCCCGCCGATGCCACTTCCACCACCTCCCTCCGATCACCATCACCGACACCGACACCGACCAAGACCAACTCTCCCAAGCCCATAACTCCCTTCGGCAACGACTTTCCTCATCCAACTCCCCTCCACGCTCTCGACTCACACCACATCTAAGCCGCCTGCAACTCCCTCCTACAGCTGCCAGCTCCAACCACTTCTCCGCCCAGATCTTCCGTCGCCTTCCTCCTCCTCGCAACGAACCTCCCCCGACTCCGTCCAATGCCCACACAACACACCGATCGCCACCCCCTTCTGTCGTATCATCGCCCTGCTCTGCCGCGAGCAAGAGCCCCGACGTAGCTATCACCGCGGCCCCAACTCCGACAGCAGCCCCGCCGCTGTTGCTTCCCCACCGCTGCCTAAGCCATATGTATGTCCCTGCAGCTTCATAAAGGCAACGAAAAACAGAAAGGGTTTGTGAGTGCATGTGATAGTTATATAGCTACAGTATCGATATATAAGTTATTATTATATGTAAGTTGTTATATGAGCAGTGCATTCACTAGTAAGTTTATATTTACTTTAACAGCTGTAACATATTAGTTATATAGATTATTTTATAATAGAAGTTAGTTATATATGTTAGCACGTATATAAAAGTATATATTAGTTTAAATATAATCAGTAGTTATATGTATATCTGTTAGTTATAACATTTATTGGTTACGAACTCCTTTAGCTTAATACCTTATATTTAATGACGCAGAAAACGACTGCGCCTCTCATACGAACTCGTCAACACCAAACTCATCAAAAACATGCAAGTGTGTAAATTTAATACTTGTTTTCGTTTAAATGTCACTCCTTAGACTTGAACGGTGATATTTTGGACACAAAATTACCATATGATACATTGACACTAGAACCCTTAAACGCACCTTTGTGAATTGCTAAACTTGAATCATGTGTGCGTATGTGGACACTATTAAGGAAAGTGAAATACTTTGTTACGACATGTACTGTACAGATAATGAAATGAATAACTTGATAATCATAGAACATGATAGCCAGTTTTGGCTAAATCATAGATGTTACATGCTCTTGGCTCATAGATGTTACATGCCATTGGCTCATACATGTTACATGTCGTTGGCTCATAGATGTTACATGCCGTTGGCTCATAGTTGGCCTCTCTCGTCGATCACATGTGACTAGGCTGGCTCGTGTTCCAGTTGGGTCACGTGTGACTAGTCCGGCTTGTGTGTTCCAGTATATGGCGGTTTAGCATTCTGGCTCGTGGTCCAGAAAGAACACATGGGTGGGGTTGGGTTCTCGGGCACTAGCCGGTAGTAAATGGGTCGCCTTCGGGGGCACTTGAAGGTGGATTCAATTACTAGCCGTCTAAAAACGGGAACCTTAGTCACGGACTTGCACACACAATTAAACAACTTAAAAAATGTTGTTAACTTATAGAACTACTGTTGCTTTATTTTAAAATTGAATTGCCATGTTTCAATTCAAAGTAGAACTGCCATGGTAGTGTAAATCTTAATAAATGCTTTAAACCACTATATATAATCTTATGCACATCTTGCCAAGGGTCCCCTTCTAACCATAACTTGCCAAGGACCCTTGCTGACATACATTCCCTATTGTTTGAATGTAGGTCAGGTCTCGAGACGGAGTAGCAGGAGGACGACTGGTAGATCAGAGTGATCCATTGGACAGCAGTACGTCGACCTCGAGGTTCTCCCCACAGAGGACTAGTCTTCGAGATTCACCTGATGTTGCTGCTTAGAGTTTTATTTCTGGTATTCTGTTGGGTATGTACCCACTTTTGTAGACTCTGTTTGTTGGCCATGCTTGGGGCCTTACTTTCTTTGTGTACTTTCCTTTCTAGACGTTGTCTATTATTATAATAATTTCTGTTGTTCTGATTGCATGCAAGAATCTGCTTTTGGTTGTTATTCACAGATGCTTATTGGGCTTAAGCTTCACCGCTCTAGCGCATACAGACACGTTCACATCCTCGCTCCCAAGTATAATAGGAAGCGTGGCGTGACAAGGCCACTGCGCACTGCTTGGGCAGTACATGTAATGTTACCAAGCAAAGCAACCAATATCTAACACAGAAAAACCAAAGACACAGAAACAATACTAAGAAAACAAAGAAACACTGCCTTTAATATATATCATTAACATCCATATACAACATCATATATACATCAGCCCCTAAGACTAAAAGAAACCCCAAAAGTACTTGGTCACTCATACTCATCTCACCTCACCACCCAATCCTACACTCAACTCCTCAACCATAACTCCAACTCCAGCAACCAACTCCAAAACCTGAAAAGACAATGGTGAGGCATGTCAATGTGTGACCCAGTAGGAAATCCAATCTCCCTCTAGTATGCCAAACCTTAAATGCATCTACTCATGCATTATTAGCGTCCCCTAGTTTGTGCACAATATGTGTAGGCAGAACAGGGATACCAGGATTAAAATTTGTAACCGCAAGCGCACGGTGTTGTAGTGTGGCTTGGGGGTCGAACACGGGAAGGTGTGTGAGGTGCTTGTTATCAAACAGGAACCGGATCACCCGGTGGGTGAGCTAGCCCTATCGCTTGGTGGTTTGTCACGATATGAAACTACGGAAAGGTGTAAGATATAAAAAGTAACCCAGGACTTTGGTTTCCACCCTATCATGAGCTCTCTCTATTACGCCCGACGGATAGGAATACGATCGGATTCTAGGTTTTAGTGGTGAGACGTTGCCTCTAATAGCGATACCCTAGCGTCCCATGGGCCCGATATTCCTGTTGATGCCCAGGATGATACGCTAGGTCTACCCGGGCTCGGACGGTGGGCATTCCCATGTCCAATACCGACAGAATTTGGGAGCACTAAGCTCACAACGATTGCTCCTGACATTTCATCCTGCCGTTCCCACGCGCTAGGAATCAATGTCTACGCTAGGGGTGTGAGCTGTGGCTAGAGGATCAAACTCCCGTTTTATTTCCCCGTGGCCCGACGGTCAGAGGCGGTCTTTATCCCGCCAATGACAATAAAATGCCCCGCGTAACCATCTAAATCCATAAATCCTATCGAAACCCTAATCATATGGTCGTTCTAGGGAGAACTCATAAAGGGGCTTCCACCAATGTCCCAGATTAGGAAACTACTCACTAAACATTACAAAAGATTCAATGCAACAAATTTCAGCCATCAAAATTACAATCAAGCAATAGATTAGAGAAGCAAACAATAGTATTAACGCAATATTAAAGTATCAACGCGATCAGAGAACTTACAAAACAAGGTTAATTAGCAGCGGCCAAAATCCCTAAAAACTGTTAAAAACTGGGGATCCTCGTTTTCTGGGAAAGCTAGGGGTTTATATACACTTTGGCAAGATGTCAGGGAATATTTCCACTAGAAGATAAAATATAAGCGTCCAACCGATCGGTTGAAACATCAACTGATCAGTTGAGACGACCGTTTGACTGGGCTTCAGCTTCAGAGATACTTTATCCGATCATTGAACCGATCGGGTGAAGTCATTCGGCTCTTGAGCTTGGGAAGATCGGCTACAGGTGAATCGATCGGTTGACAAGTCAACCGATCGGTTGGAGTTCGGCTCAGAAAAACAGAGAAGACTGTCGCCACCATCTGATCACTAAACCGATCGGGTGGGATCTGCTTTATTGCTGCTCCTCGTTGGGTCAGATACGTGTGCACGAACCGATCGGGTGGGCATGTCCATCCGATCGGTTGAGGGCAAATAAATGCTTTAACTTGATGTTTGTCCCTCAGGTTCTTGTGTGACACCTCCCGTTGCTCTGGGGACTCATAATATTTTCTTTATATAACCCATGGCTGGTAATCTCCTGCAAGTACACACAAACACAAAGAAAGTGAAAAGAAACTAAAAATCACAAAAAGACGGACTCAAAATAACGAAAAACGACAGAAAATCATGGAGAAGACGTGCGTGTATATATAAAATATAAACGCACGTCAAAAACCCCCAAGCTGAACCCTTCCTTGTCCTCGAGGAAGACGAGTGAGAGTAGGAGCTCGGAGGGAAAATAGAAAGGAAGAAACAGAAAAAGAAAGCGAAATCCTAGATCACCCGTCAGAGCCAACGAAAACCAACACGCCACGCCAAGCAAGCATGCGATAAGCATATCACTAAACCCAGGAATATGAGTCCATACAAGTGTCGTGGGTACACGCGGTGAAGTGCGAGTGAGTGAGGTCGTGAGCTAGCAGACAGTGTAACTATCTAAATTGTATAATAAAGCTCCATATACACATACCTAAGGAATGACCCAAATATCGATTCAATTCGAATTAGCGGTGAATAATAGCTCAAGCATGCAAGAGAATAGAGTAGGAATAGAAAACATATCATATGTCGGAGACTCTACTGCTAGGAACTAGGGGTTCACCACACGACTGCCTAGATGATCGCTAGAAAATTCCTATGCCAAGCGAGTTCGAAAACAAAGGGGGTTGAGTAGGTGTGGGGTAGAACACTTGGTGCAAATTCTCGCCTTCCCTTTATTCATGGCGGTAGGAGTAATATTCACATCATGAATTTGTTTGGGTTTTGGGTATTTGTATATTTTTTTGGATTTTTGCTATACATATATTTTTTTCTTTTTTCTTTTTTTTGAATTTTTCTTCTCTTTTTTCTCTTCCCTTTTTTGAAAGTGGGATAATGAAAAGCGTGCACTCCCCCAAATCGGAGAACGATGCACGACGAAGGGATCTGCACCAAGTAAAACAAAAAAGAATACGAATTCTAAACACTTGGCAAAAGAAAAAAATTTCGCAGATCAGAACATAAGCAGATGGGTTATCCTAGTCATGTTGGTAGAGTCCCGACACATGCGACTTGAAGTGTAATATATATATTTATATCATGCATAAAGAAGCAAACAGTGGAGGCATACACCGCATATTCGAAATCGAAGCATGATAGTCTAGGGGTCATCCAAGGACAGGCATATAAAACAAATCACAACGTGGAAGCACACCAACTAGCTAGTCACGACATACAACTCACACAAAAGCAAAGTGAACCCACGGATCATGAAATGCAATAAGACTCGGCTTCCTAGGGTTAGTGAGAATGATTATCGTAGCTAAGCTAAGTGTGTGTGGGGTTTCGTGGCAGTTCATCATGTGGGGTCATCTCTAGGAGAGGGAGAATAAAAAAGAAAGAAAGAAAAAACACGATGAAAATGACTCAAATATAATGGGAAAAAGACACAACTGACGCACAAAGTGCGACTCCCCCAAGCTGAACGTTACATTGCCCTCAATGCAATAGCAGTAAGAGCGGGAGGACAACGATAGATGGGAGGGAAGTATGCACCGACAACAAAAAAGGGAAAAACATGAAAAAAATACAAAACAAGACATAGAAAAATAAAGAAATAAATTTCGAAATCAACTATACAAAACACATACACACGTACACATATAAACAAGCACACGATAAACATGACACGACAACAATCACAGAAAAATAGATTTCCCCCAAGCTGATCATGACAATGCTAGAAAAAAGATATGATCAAGATGATGCAGAACAAATGGCTAGGGGAAAAATCAATATAAGCTGCTATCGGAAGAATTGTAGGGAGATGGTGAGGTGGGTGGGGAATAGTGGACGAAAGAAGCTGGTGAGGACGATGGAGAAGGTGTGCTGACATGAGAAGGAGGGGCAACGGGCTGGATCACAGGTGCATCGAAATTGATCTGTGGATCGTGGTGGATAATGATGGCACCAGGCGAACCGACATACGGGTGCCAATCGGGAGGATCCAAGCATGGAAAATGTACTAGTGCAGAATACCAAGGATCCTGATAAAATTCCCACGGTAAATGAGAAGTGTGAATGGGCATTCACTCAAGAGATGATGGTGGGAGGACGGCAAAAGGAGTATTGTCAAGACTATAAAGGTAGACTGCACGTTCGCGACCAAAAGGAGTGATCGTACCGATATCGATCAAATAGTCGCGATCGATACGGTTTCGTCCCGGTAAAATTTGGATGTCAGATGGCAGCCTCAAAACATGACTGACAATTAGGGTGATCATCCCACCACAACAAATTGGTCCGGAGGTTGCACGGCTAACAGATAAAATCTCATGGATGATCCAATGGGCAGTGTTAATGGGCAATGGGTCATGTCCACGGATCCTATCATGAGACATGGCATAAATAAAGAAAAGCGCGTCCCTAGACACTGTGGAAACATCCACACGAAAAAAGATGGTGTTGGCAAAGAGGCAGTGGGCGAAGCGGTAACATGGGTGTATGATATAGGAGGTAAGTGCCCCGATGGAAAGGCAGGATACCTGGTGAATTGTTGCCAAACGCCATCGTCCCGAAAGTAAGAATAGATATCAGACCGATCATGAGTTGAACATTCAACATAATGATCGGGGTGAGGGAAATTCAGTGAATTATTAAGCTCGTAAACGTCATAGTAAAGTCGGAATTGAAAACACGGAAAGAGAATCCCCAATCGTACACTTCTAGAGAAGAAAGGAACTCGAGTGTGAGATTCTGATGTGTGTGGGCAAAAGCACGCAGAAGAAAATCACACCCAATGCATTCGAAAAGTTTGGCGACGCCCCTCAAAAGTCCGAGAGATTCGATCGTGGGACGATCAGCAAAAAGGGTAGGTCGCATGGGGAGATGAAGAAGGGTGTGCAAACGTGCTGATTGTTCTTGAGATGAAGGATTAATGCCAAGGAAAGAAGGGGGAAAAGGGCCGTGTAGGGAGTGCATGAGTGATGATGATGCTGGTTCCTTCCCTTTCCTAGACATAATATTGACGTAGGAGAAGAACAATAACGTGGGGGATGGTGTCTACGATGATGATAAAGCAGATGCAGTAGGCAGAGACAAAATTAAAACATTGCACACAAGAAGAGAAACATAGAGCTTGGAAAGAAGTTACCCAGCAATGATGCAATTCCATGCTCCCTAAAGATCCCACGCTGTATGATGGAGTGATTTGGGAGCCGTCGCTCGCTAATCCAACAAGAACTTGAAATTTCGAAAATTGGCGGCTAGGGCTAGGGTTTGGGTGATGTGCAGTTGAATGTGGTTGATGGGACGGTTTTGATGGTGGGGAAGTATTGGAGGAAGTGGGGGAGTGATTTTAGAAGTAGAGGGAGTGACGGAGGAGATCGATTTGGAAGAAGGAGAGATGAACCGTGCAAATGGGAATTTTGGAAGTCGGGTGGAATGAAATCGAGTGAAGGGTTTATATGTATAGGGTTAGGCGAACTGATCGGGTGAAAGTTCACCCGGTCGGTTGGGTCTTTTTTCAAAATTCTCTTGCGGATCAACAGCTGCAGGTGAACCGATCGGGTGAGATTTCACTCGATCAGTCGACCGCTCCCAAAAAATCCCGAGACTTTTGTCATCGTCACCCGGTCAGCAACCCGATCGTTGCTTCTATCAACCGATCGGTTGAACTTTCACCAAAAATTCCCAAGGCCTCTGTCATCTTCACCCGATCAGCGACCCGATCGTCGCTTCTGTCAACCGATCGGTTCGCTCGTGTGTTGAAGTTGGGCACTTACTGATACGGTCCACCCGATCGGTTGATACATGAACCGATCGAGTGGTGGCAATTCCTGCACAAATACAAAAAATCATCTAAGTATCCCAACGAAAATCCCCATATTAGTATTTATTCACAAAAACTAAAAAACTAATCCTATAAAAACCGACGAAAGTTCAGAACATGGGTTACCTCCCATGAAGCGCTGTTGTTTATAGTCGTTTGCTCGACTCCCGATATATGATGTTCATGGGGGTTTGTACGGGTGATGCCCAATGATTGGCATCCTCTGAGTCGTTGGGGCAGGGGCTCTTGTTGTTGACATAGGTGACAGGTGAATGGTCTTAACGACTCTCCCGCTGGTAATGTCCGGGGTTTTTTCCCTCATGTTGGCGTCAATCGCCACTCTTCTCAAAACTCGGACTTCATCAACTGTGAGCTCCAGAGGCTCTTTTCCTTTGCGCTTTGTCAGAGCAACCTTCCTAAATCCAGGGGGAGTCGACCGTGAGACACATACTTCTTCAGCAACTTCTTCTTTTTCCAACCCAATTTGCTCCTCAAGGCCTTCCAAGCCTTCAGGGGGGTTCCTTGAAAGAACCTCCCACGATCCCATTTCAACAATTCTCTCTTCCTCTACCTCTAGCAGGTTACATCTGGGTTCCTCCGGTGGATGCTTCATTGACAATGCCAAGTCGAATTCTACTTTTTGATCTCCCACGTTCAGGGACAGTTTTCCTTTCTTGACGTCTATGAGTACGCCTGTGGTTGCCATGAAGGGTCTCCCGAGGATAATAGGGGTGTGATTATCCTCAAGCATGTCCATAACTACGAAATCGACTGGCAGAAGCATGTCGCTGAGATTGACCGGCAAGTCGTCTACTACCCCCACCAGGTACTTTACTGATCTGTCTGCCAGCTGCAGAGTCATTCCCGTTGGCTTAAGCTCACCCATATTTATCCTCTTGTAAAGCGATAGGGGCATTAGACTCACGCTTGTGTCCAAGTCGACAAGCGCTCGATTGATCGATACCTCCCATATTGAGCATGGGATAAAAAAACTCCTGGGGTCTTTGAGCTTTGGCAGATTGGCTCGTTGAATTAAAGCGCTGCATTCCACCCTGAGGACAACTTTCTCTTTTCTCGTCCCCTTCGTAACTAGGTCCTTCAGAAATTTTGCATACATGGGGATGGTCTCTATTGCCTCCAGAAACGGGATTTGTAGACTCAAGTCCTTCACCATTTCGAAGAATTTCCCGTACTTTTCATCAATTTTTGCTTTGGCCAGCCTCCGTGGGAATGGAACTGTGGGCTTGAAGATCCTTGAGCTATCGCCCTCATTTTTCTTCTTCTATTCAGAAACTCCCTCCGGAGTCACGGGGTTTGACGTTGAACCTCCATTGTCATTTACTCCAGATTTGGTCTCTCATTGACCAATGGAGCTTCAAGTTCTTTCACGGCCTCCCGCGCCGGAATCTATGTACCACTCCTCGAGACTATTGCTGAGACATTTGCTTGACCTTTCGTCAAGGCTAGTGTTTGATTGGGTCCCCTTGGGTTCACCTCTGGCTGCCCCGGCAGATGCCCTTGTGCCTTCTGAAGATTGGCCACTTGCAACCCCAGCTGGGTCACTTGATCGGCCAAAGACTTCTGTCCAATCTGCAGCTGTAGGTTGATCTTCTCCTGGTTTGATATATACGGAGTCAGTAGGTTCTCGATAGGAGAGACCACCCATTGTTGATTGTATTGTTGCTGTTGTGGCAGGGGCTGCTGATTTCTAGGAGGGTAATGCTGATATATCTGCTGCTGAGGTGGAGAGGGCTGATATAGCTGCTGGTGCTGCTGAGGTTGCTGATACGGTGCCCTGTAGATGAAGTTCGGGTGGTTCCGGTTGTTTAGAGAATATGCAGGATTGGAACTCGTCCTCGGTGGGTAGGGTGCATTTCCCGTAGGGTTGTAAAATAGTGCACTAGCTTGGTCCACCTGTGCCGAGATATCTCC
Organism: Scilla litardierei; assembly: GCA_030789695.1. Classification (NCBI taxonomy): domain Eukaryota; kingdom Viridiplantae; phylum Streptophyta; class Magnoliopsida; order Asparagales; family Asparagaceae; genus Scilla; species Scilla litardierei. The sequence goes on along the minus strand of CM061136.1, from coordinate 132,574,676 downwards.
ACCATCAAATTCTCCCAAGGCTTCAGTTTCTACAGCTGCCACATGCTGAGTGTTGGCGCTACCGGCCCCTACCATGAATGCAGAAATCTGGGTCGAAATCAAATCAAATTTGCTAGACAGTTTGTCAACTTCCTCTACTCGATGAATTCCTCCAGATTTTGGTGTGGCGTGCTCGTCGCTCCACCTTTCATTGTTCGATGCCATATTTTCCAAAATAATACCGGCATCAACTTCGTTTCCTGCCATGAAGGACCCTCCTGTCGCGGCATCTATTGAGGACTTTAAGTCGTCCCTCAGCCCATTGTAGAACAAGTTTATAATCTGGCAGCGGGGGAGTTCATGGTGATGGCATTTTCTTTGCATTTCCTTAAACCACATCCATGCTTCATGCAATGATGCATGGCTGGCCTGGGAGAAGGAGGAGATCTCGATCCTTAGCTTCATTGTCTTCCCCGGAGGAAAGAACTTATTCAGGAACGCATTGAAAGCTTCTCCCTGGTTGTAAATGTATTGGGGTCCTTCCCCTTCAGCCATTGTTTTGCCTTGTTCCGCAAAGAGAATGGGAACAACCTCAACCGAATCGCCTCGGTTGACACGCCATTGATTCTGAAAGTGTCGTACTTCTCTAGAAATGAGTCCAGATGCTCAATTGGGTTCTCCATAGGAGCCCTAGAAAATTGGTCCTGCTGGATCCAAGCCACCAACGATGGCTTCAGCACGAAATTTCCGGTCGTGATGGCCAAAGGTCGGATGTTGGAGGTGGACCCAGTGGACGGCATTGAGTACTCAAGCAAGGACTTCTGGGGAGTGATATTTTCTCCCATGGCGAATTCTTCTCTTTCTTTTCTCTCAGCGTTGATACGCATCAGAGTGGTGTTAATCTCTGGATCTAGAGGAACCAAGTCGTCAAGACTTCTTGAGTTCCTGCGCATCAAAATTCAAGATATACCGGCGAAAGCGCGTATGGTATAACGCCAAATAAAAACAGAAAATAAAGAATAAAAATAAAAGTGTAGAACGTGAAAATTATCACGGGGTAGGGATATGGACTAGTCTCTGGGGTTAATAGGGTCCTAAAAGAAATAAGCACGTTGCCTCCCCGGCAACGGCACCATAAAACTTGACGTCCCCTAGTTTATGCACAATATGTGTAGGCGAAACGTGGATACCAGTATTAAAATTTGTAACCGCAAGCGCATGGTATTGTAGTGTGGCTTGGGGGTCGAACACGGGGAGGCGTGTGAGGTGCTTGTTATCAAACAGGAACCGGATCACCTGGTGGGTGAGCTAGCCTTATCGCTTGGTGGTTTGTCATGATATGAAACTACGAAAAGGTGTAAAATATAAAAAGTAACCCAGGACTTTGGTTTCCACCCTATCATGAGTTCTCTCAATTACGCCCGACGAATAGGAATACGATCGGATTCTAGGGTTTAGTGGTGAGACGTTGCCTCTAATAACGGTACCTAGCGTCACATGGGCCCGATATTCCGGTCGATACCCAGGATGATACGCTAGGTCTACCCAGGTTCGGATGGTGAGCATTCACATGTCCAATACCGACCGATTTCAGGAGCACTAAGTTAACAACGATTACTCCCGACATTTCATCCTGCTGTTCCCACGCGCTAGGAATCAATGTCTACGCTAGGGGTGTGAGCTGTGGCTAGAGGATCAAACTTCCGTTTTATTTCCCCGTGGCCCGACGGTCAGATGCGGTCTTTATCCCGCTAATGACAATAAAACGCCCCGCGTAACGATCTAAATCCCTAAATCCTATCGAAACCCTAATCCTATGGTCGTTCTAGGGAGAACCCACGAAGGGGCTTCCACCAATGTCCCAGATTAGGAAACTACTCACTAAACATTGCAAAAGATTCAATGCAACAAATTTCAGCCATCAAAATTACAATCAAGCAATAAATTAGAGAAGCAAACAATAGTATTAACGCAATATTAAAGTATCAAAGCGATCGGAGAACTTAAAAAACAAGTTTAATTAGCAGCGGCCAAAATCCCTAAAAACTGTTAAAAACTGGCGATCCTCGTTTTTTGGAAAACCTAGGGGTTTATATACAATTTGGCAAGATGCCAGGGAATATTCCCACAAGAAGACAAAATATAAGCGTCCAACCGATCGGTTGAAACATCAACCGATCGGTTGGGTATACCTCCCAAGTCCAGTCCTGGTACTTATGTACTACCAAGGCCTCCCCTACCCTATGTCACCCACATTAGCGTGGATTGAGTTGCTCTAGAATCACTCAATCTCGCACTTTCCCATTCTTTCTCAAAATACCATTTTCATCTCTTTATCAAAATATCACATTTTCATAAAACATTACCACATCACAATCTTTTCCTTCTTCCCATCCTTCTTTCATTCTTTATATCATTACAACATCATGCATTGCTTTATAAGGAACAATTTGTATGCAAGAGCACACATCATATTGAAGCAATGTCACACCACATACAAAAGGTGGACTTCAAGCATTGCCTTCAACGATAAATAACTTGTATGAAAGAGCAATGTGCCTCATCATAGAATGCAAATATCAGTAAAATGCAATGCAACATCATAAAAGAGTGGATATTGTCTTTAGAACATGGCTAACATCATTAAACCATGACACTAGAGCACCCCAAACCAACACAAGTGCAGGAAAAATACAATCAATCATTAAACATGGTTGTTCCCACGTAATTGTAGTTAGAAATTCAGGAAAGTTACAACTGAAAAGTTGTAGATACATAAATTTTACATTTTCATACCAATTTTTAGAAAATAATACCAAGTGTGTGATTTATAGGGACCAATATGGTGAGAGATAGAATTTCTGTTTAAAAACTAAAAACTGCTTAACTTAATCAATTAAATACTCATAGTTCCAATCAGTTCTGGGTAAAAAGCTCAACATAGAAAATATAGATTAGAAAGTGTAGGTATCCATAATGTCTTAGAAATCCTGATTTGCAAAACTACAGCACCCATTAGAGCTCTAATGGTGAAGGGTAGACAAACTGGCAAAATCTGCTATCATGGAAACTGAGCCCTGTTAACCCTAGTTAATGGCAGAATTAGGGAAAACCCAGAACATGAAAGTTGTGTGGAATTGCATAATCTATCATACATATATATTTCAGAATTTCCTATTCACCCATTCAATATATATGAGGCAGCAATGTTGAGACAGCATTCTGGAATTTCATAAAGATTATACCTTTGCATAAAAGATAACATCTTTAGCTAATTACAAGCAAACTAGCAACTTTTGCAACTATCTTAGCTAAAGAAACATTCCCATATAATAAAGCTACAATCTCTACATAATAGCACAACAAAAGAGAAATGTAAAGCATGACAACATTAAAAGGGATTAACTTGCTTAACAAAATGCAATCTCTTTTTTTCAAACATAACATACTAATAGCATACTAAGTGGAGTAGGATTCCTACCTCAATTAGGTGTCAAGCTTTCCTAAGAGTTCATCTTTCCTTCATGAATCCTTCCTTTCTCTAGCTCCAAACTCAACAAGACACAAACTTGCTTCAAGCCTCCAAAAACACCACATTTGTTCATGATTTCCTCTCTTTTTAGTTCCAAATCTCTTCCACTAGTTATTAGGTTGCACTATGGCTCTAAGGAGGAGGAAAAGGAGGTATTTCATTTTGGAAATTAGGGGAGAAAGATTAGGGGAAGGGGGAAAACGAAAATGCAAAGAAGGGAGATGAAACAGAATGAAAATAATAGAAATGAGAGATGATTAAGGGTTTAATTAATAGGGGTATTTCTACTCTTCTCTCTTCTCTTCCACAATCTTCTCATATTTGTATTTTCTTTTCTTTTTATTAAATCCCATTTATTTCCATGCAAGAATGGAATCTTCTTTTCTGCACACACACCTCTCCTTTACACACATCCCTCTCTAAATTACAAAACTATCACTACCCCTAACCCTTTTCACACTTAGCCCCCCGACACTAACCCATCCTCCCACTTAAATACAATACAAACAACACAATACTATCACAATTCCATCCATTACTGTCAAGGAAACCTCCTTAATACAAATCTTTAATACAAATACAAAACTATATAGGCATAATACAAATAATACAAATCATATTACCAATAATACAATCGATACCACTTACTGGCAAGTCATTACCATACACATTACTACACCCATAAGCAACCATATATACACAATTAAGGATCCATATCCTAATACATTCACCCATCGAAGCATACATGTAGATAACCAATAAGATATTCACTATACACACTACACAACATACTATACCCACTACACGTAGACAATCACATGTACATTACATAATACATATCACTACACATGTATACACACACAATACACTACACAATACACAAAAATGACATGCCCTACATTTATGGAACTAGGGCCATTACAAAGGTGGTCGTATCATCGCCATCATTTTTCCATAATCAATTAAAATTGCAAGCGTAGAACGACTTGTCCCCGTGAATTCGACCATTGACTTATCAGGATTTACTAATTGACAATCTCCTATACTTGAGAGTTAGCGCACAACATTTTGCGCCCGTCATCTTCCAATAGCTAGATCGCAAACATGGATCCTTGCATCATTTCTTGAGCTTGCCAATTTTTTGTTCGGCATATGGAGGAATCCTCACCGACATCAGTAAGTCTATAGGGTCTAGCTCTGATACCATGTTATTTGTCTTAAATATGTCTCATTAAATCTCTATATTGGTATAATATTGTCCACTTGGATATAGTGGCCCAATTAGTTTTGCTCTTGGGTCTCCCCAAAAGGCCTCATACTAATGGAGATACTAATACCATTTAAGCCCCAAGAATCCCTAAGCTTAGCCGGTGTGGGACTATTTTTTCACCACCCAACACATATTGCATATTATTACATTTATGAGATTATAATACATATTATTTGCTTTGTGACACACATAAAAATAAAATTTGACACTTTGTGTTATGATTTCTAAAGACTCTTACAAAATCATTAAATTTGTGTTATGATTATTTATTTTTTAAATTTGTTTTAAAATTTGATAAGAACTTTGGATTTATTTGAAAACTATTTCAAAAATATAATTTGATACATAACTCATGATTTTAAAAGATGGCAGGATGCTTAAAATTTTTGATTTGAATATTGGATAGTGAGTCGCCCTTTTTGAATTCTAAGTTAATTCCTAGGGGTTTAACGCTATGATATGTTTTTGGACTTAATGACTCTTTCATTTTAAGTAAGAAAGTTATTTATAAACTTACCTCGTTTTAAATTTGAGAATTGTGTCTAAATTAGATTCAAGAATTTACATTGGAATTTGTTTTTATGACATAAAGAGAATTATTATTATCACCCTTTTTGATTATGCCAAAGGGCGAGAAACAATAAGAGTACATAAAATATGATATAATATGCTTTAAGCGATGACTTAATTGAATATGTCATTTGGTATATAATTGAATCATTGGTTATATTTAAAAATCATTATATTTTTGAGTAACTTGCTCCATATTGCTTAAATTTACTCTAGTTGCTTAATATTTTTCCTTATACATTGTTTACATCACATTCCATGTACATAAATTGATTAAAATTGGTTATAATGCATCCATGGCATATAAATCGATTATATTGAATATTCTTTACCTAAACACTCATTTTAGCACAATCCTTGATACATATGATACATTGATGAATATGCTTATTACTAACATGCAATTATGTAGAGGAGTTTCATTATGTTTATCTTAACCATATGCATCTTTGCTTGGGGAGTAAGTATTTTTTTAATATTCTATGTACTATATGTTTGTCATCATCAAAATGAGAGAGATTGTTGAGTATTGGGTTACCCCAATGTTGGGTTTGATGATGAGCAAACATTTTGTATGCTAATGATGTACAAGTGTAAGTATAAGTATTAAGGATTTCAGAGCTAAGTGAATTCAATCAAGGCCTAAGGAGTAACATATTCAAAGAATCAAAGATAAGACTTGAATTTCAAGGATTACATCAAGAAAGCTTCAAGGAAAACATAAATTTTGAAGTAATTTTATATCTTATTTAGATTCTATGTTAAAGCCCTGTTGAAGCTCATGCAAACACCTAGGAAACCAAAGAAAAGGTTTGAAATTTTTTTTGAAAAGTTTTCGTAAGTTTTAATGGCCAAAATATTGTATTTTGAAGCCTACTAGTTGACTAGAAGTAGTTCCTAGTCTACTAAGAAACCTGGAAATCAATGGTTGTCAGAATGTCAGCACTAGTTGACTATAGTTCAAGGAATAGTTGATTAACCCATGGACTAGTCGACTATCCGGAGAACACTAGTTGGCTAATTGCTTAACCGAAACTTAGTAATTTTTTGACTAATTGATAGTTGACCAAGTCTTCTAATTAGTCGACCATTCATTGACTAATTGGTCTACTCAAGTTGACTAGAACATTACCATCGACCAAAACATGATTTGCGCAAACTAGCCATATTTGTTATCATTTGAGAGTGTTTTGAGTAATCTATTTCACACGAATTTTCATATATAAATAGTGAATATTACTCAAGATGTTTTATATCAAGAAAAATCATATTTTTGTGAAAAAATTCTGGTTTATGCTCAAAAGCTTTATATAGAAAACCCATCTCTTTTAGCCGTTTGATCATTGCTTTTCAATTGATTTCTTGGCCAAATTCTTGATCGCCAAATCTCAATTTTCAACATCTTTTGAGAGATCTCTTATAGCCTTACAGCTATACACGCACTTCAACACTAGCCTATATATAATTTGTTACGCTTAAAAGGATTGTAAGTATTTCTGTCTCTTGTTTGTTAGAATGAAGGTATTCTTTCAAGCGTTGAGAGTTGTTTGCTCAAGATTGTCGAGTGTTTAGTTCCATACACTGGGTTGTGATGTAGTGAAAAGTTCGTAAGTATCTATCAGTATGGAAGAGAGTAGTGGAAATCTCAAGTGGGGCCCTATGACTGAATTAGGTCAGGGTTGACCGAATCAGAATATATTTGTGTGTTTGCGTTGCTTTTGTGATCTTGCACATATTGTTTCTTATTTGCATATTTGTATATCTTAAATTTGCAAGTATTTGTTGTAAAATCGTTAATTAAAATTCATATAAGGTAACACTATTTGTATTCTTAGGAGAAAGTTAAAAAATTTATAGTGAATTTATAAAACACTATTCACCATCCTCTAACCTTTTTTTGCCTGTTCATCCGTAGGATCCGAATAATTTAGCGTTCCCCACATCAAGAATTCTAACAAGTGGAAACGTTTAATCAAACACACGTCGAGGTGAGAAACTATACAATTATTTGACGAAGGACGACTGAAAAAGGACACGTGGCGTAATGCCCAAAAGGGAATTGAATCATTCTTTAGGGCATGTTCTTTTGCATGGAATAAAGATGAGAATGTGAAAATTTTCACTATTCATCTACTGTTCATCCCAATTCCCCCCTCCTTTCCACCTGCTTGTTCTTTTGGCCATGGGAATAGAGAAATGGGAATGCTGACGTGTAGTCAAAAAAGGGAATATGGAGGGGTTTGGTATTCCAAGCTTTTTGCTTGGAATACATGGGAATGCTTGGGAATGGTGAGCCCGATGTCACCTCTCTCTATCTCTCTCCTCCAACTCACTACCTTTCCACTTTCTCATTCCAACTCTCCAATCCCAAAAGAACACAAGAATAAAATGTGGACCCCACTTTCTATTCTAAACCCCACTTTCCATACTCTATTCCACCCAAAAGAACACAAAACTCTATTTTCGCTCTCATTGGATTACAAACTTTCCCATATTCTATTTTTCTCTATTCCAGTAAAAGAACCGGCCCTTAGGGCCTGTTCTTTTCTCTGGAAGTGAGGGAGAGAAAGCGTTAAAAACACTGTTTACACAATTTTTACTGGATTCCTTGGTGTGGATGTTCGGGTGTGTTCTTTTGGCATTCGGTTTGTGGGGAAGAAAGTCCGACGTGGCAATCAAAACGTAGAATCCTTGCGGGCTTTTGAAATCGGAGCAATTTGCTCCGATTACGCAGGATTCTCACCATCCTTGTGGGCCCCTCTCTCTCCTCCACCAATCAGACAATTTTCCATTTTTAATTTTTTTTTGATTCGTTTTTTTCCTGCAGCGCGTGAAACCGCGTTGGCCACCGCTGTATGCACCCCTTATTACACTATTCATACTTAATTAATTAGATTAAGTATTAATTAGATATTATATTAATTAATTTATTTATTTTTAAGTATTTAATTTAGGTATAAATAGCACAAATTAAATTTGAGTGGACCACACCCCACTTTCTTCATCCAACTTTCTTCAGCCCAAAGAACACACTACACGGAGTGGGACCCACCTCAAATTTCCAACTCCACATTCCAATCCCACTTTCCAACAAAAGAACACACTACACACAAATTTCTCTCTCATCAGATTCCACACTTCTCAACTTTCCCAATTATACTTTCCACCAAGGGCCTGTTCTTTTGGCCATTTTTTGCGGAATCCTCGCTCCGTCGACACTGTTCACACTCTGACACGAGGAATCCTCGCTCGCTTTCTCATGGCCTGTTCGTTTCGACCAAAATTTTGACGAGGGGAAAGTCCCATGTGGCGTTGTCAGTGTGGATTCTTCGTCGCTTTGTGTTTTCCGCCTATTTCGCTCCGATTACAAGCGATTCTTGCCGCTTTTGGGTCCCTCCGTGTGTGTGATCACCTCCACTGCAACGCCCTGAGGCACCCTCTTCCTCCTTCACCCCATCTGCCTGCTTCCTTTCCGTGTTGAGGTCTCCTTCCAAGAAAACCCTCAATTTTTTATCTCCCCTCCCCATTCTGCTCCAACTGCACTGTATTTTGGGTTGAGATCCACAGCGGCGGGATCGTCGGGTGTGGCCTAGGCAGCGTGCATGTGCAGTTCAGAGCTTGGATTGGTGATTTGGAGCAGGTATTGAGGTAAAGATGTGGTTTTTACTTGTTATTCGTGTTTTTAGGTTTTCTTGGGGCAGACGGCCGAAAACCCTAACTGTGTTTCTCCTCCAAGCTTCGTAGGGTGGCTAGATCTGTTGTGGGTTGTCGAAATAGATCCACTGCGATGCGGATCATCGGGAGTGCCCATGGCAGCAGCATCTCGTTGAGGGGAGTAACATCGTGACTAGGCTGGCTTGTGATCTTCGAGGAAGGTATAATTTCGGTTTAACTTTGTGTGTTGGTATGCTAGATTGAGGAGATCTAAAGAGAATGAAGCCGAAATTGCTATTTTTCTGTAGATATGTGGGTTGGTGTTTGTGAAATTTTGTGTGTTTACGAATAGGAAGAAAATATGTGGGAGAAATGATGAAAGTTTTGATTCCCATATCTGCGAGACCCACCATACACAGCATGATTTGTGCAATACAACACATTGCATGCAAGCTGAGCCCTTTAACTGAAGTCGGTTACATTATATAAATTGCCCTATGATGAAAATACAGAATGAAAATGAGTATTGTAAATAATGATGACTTGTTGGTGCATTGCTATGGTACGCTTGATTATTTTCAAGAAATCAGCAATGCTTAATTTATGTCGGTTTATTCTGAGGGCAATATGTTGAGGATTCATGCATAGCATGTAATGGCGTTGAGTGTTGCGAAATCATGTAGGAGGATATGAAATGTATTATTCCGTTTTCAAAGGCCCAATGATGTCACATAATAATTTCATACGTCTGATTTACGTATTTCTAGTGTACATGCAGGCCGGATGGTTCCTTCATTCAACTTATTGCATAGAAGTGAGATTATGTGACTAGAGGAAAAATAAAAGAAGGTGGATGATTTGTAAAATGGTTACAATCAGCACATGACATCTTCATTACATGGGTTTATATGAAAGAGAAGGAATAAAATTAAAAAGTTATCGTGATATGCTTAGATGAAGGAGCAACCGCCTAGACACAAAGATGGAAGATGAAAAAATTATTACCTGAGGGCTCAATAAATTTTTCCCCCTAATTTCACTTGGTGTTGAGTGTGACTATGCCACATTTTCTTATGGTTTACGTTTTAAAGTTTTTTGTATGGTTCGTTATATTATATACTTGGATTGGGCGTTGTTTGATTACTGAGTGCCATATACAAACTATTGTAGCTTGTTATCTATTGTAATTGCTCTATTATTTTTAGAATTTCATAAGTATGTATCACCTTATGCATGGTATTATGTTTGTAACAAATACAGTTTAGATGGATCACAATGGAGATCAAACATGTGAAGCGGCCGCGTTGACGATCGTAATAGTCTTCGTAAACCTCTTACTATTACAACGAGGGCAGGACAAACCGATTACCTAGAGAGCCATCTGAATTGCGTGAGCATCATAGAAACTCCCACATAAAGAGAATTCTTGATGGGAGTGAAAGTAGTTGTTTACACTACCTAAGAATGCGGAGCCATGCATTCATAAATCTGGCAAATATATTGAGAGGAAGGGGTCTTCTTAACGACACTATTCATGTGTCAATAGAGGAGCAGCTGGCAATGTTTCTTCATATCATTGGACACAAGTCAAAGAACAGAGTAATGCAAGTTGACTTTATCCGGTCAGGTTCTACAATTAGCAGGTACTTTAACCAGTAATGCAGGCAATTGGCAACTTGCGTGAGACGTTCATGAAGCAAGCTCCTAATGAGACGCCCCCTGAGATTATCAATAATCCTATTTGGTACCCATATTTCAAGGTAAGGGTGTATTCTTGGGTAGTAACAACGTATGAGATGTAATGATTAAAGGTGTATTTATTATTTTCATCGTTGTTGGGTCTTGCAGGATTGCATTGTTCTAATTGATGGGACCCATATCGATGTCATGTTACCAATCAATCTTGTTCCTTGCTTTAGAGGCCGTAAAGGGGTGACACAAAATGTCCTCGCAGCTGTTACGCCCAATAAAAGATTCACATACGTAATGGCAAGGTGGGAAGGATCGGCAAATGATTTTATTGTCCTTAAAGATGCGCTGTCGTTACCCCCATACGATCTTCGAGTGTATGAAGGTAATATGCACAATGTTAACTAAATAATACAAATTAATATTTATGGATTCTAAGAATTATATACTGACAATACGTTTCTGTATGTAGGAAAATTTTATCTATGTGATGCTGGCTATACTACCATGCCAGGGTTCATATCGCCTTACAGGGGCATGCGATACCACCTGAAGGACTATACTGACCGTGTTCCTAGAAATCGCAAAGAGCATTCAACCGCAGTCATTCTTCTTTACGAACAAAGATAGAGTCGACCTTTGGAATACTTAAGAACAAGTTTAAGATATTGACGTCAAAGCCCCACTATCCATTCCCAAGTCAGGTCGATACCGTCCTCGCGTGCACTATATTGCATAATTATATCCAAGTAGCTAATCCACATGACCCCCAGCTAAATGAGGATTTGGGTGTGGTTGAGGAGGACGATGATGTTATCGATGATCATGACGACGAGATTTTGGATCTTTCGCAACAGTTGCCCATACGGGAACAAACCCAACAAAGGGACCAATGAAAAATGTGAAGGGATCAAATCGCATGGGACATGTGGGTCTACTATTGTAACATACATAACAATGGTAGCACAGTTGAACAAGGCATGTGAGGGATGCTTTTAATTTTGTGTAGTGTGGATGCATGCGGATTCCTTATGAATTTTAATATGTAGTCCAACTTGGTTGATTGTACTTGGATTATGTCATATGTATCATGTTTGATTTACACACCTTATGATTTAATGGTATTTGATATACATGCAATAAATGTTATCTATATAGGATGACATAGATTTGAATTTGCACTTTTTAACTCTTTCATGTTGTAGGCATGGCAAGGTCTTATTCGCAGCCCGGACAGGATAGTGAGCCTATGCCCCCCTTGTATGACCAAACTTATGGGAACCCATGGATTGTTAAGGCCATGGTACTGATCCAATGCTTGGGAGGCCGATGCCTCGTAGGAACATTGATTCTCCTTATCCAACCCCATCCTTCTATGGTAGAGGGCCTGGCATGCCTTATCAACAATTCCAGCCGTATGGCATGCCAATGCAGTTGCAACCAACCCCGGGATATATACAACTGCTCCAAGGGGGGTTTTAATCCATGTATTAGTCCGTCCCCACATAGTGCATTCAATAAGCCATCGTCACAAAGTGGGAATGAACATACGGGGGGGTAGTGGGTCGTCGAGGAAGTCGGGGGGACGGGATGATGAGGGTGAAGGATCGGTGTCTAGTCCTAGCAAAAGGACTAAGCTGCAAACTGCCAAGGGGCCTAAAAGCCTAATTTGGCAGTGGGAATATGACTTGTCCCTCATTCTGTTCCTTGCTGACCAGGCCAGGCAAGGAAATAAGGCGGATAAGACATTCAAGCCTATGGCATTTAACCAAGCAGCTGCCCATATCAATTCTGTTTTTGGCACGTCCTACACAAGCACAAATGTCAGAAATCATATGAAAGGGTTGCACCGGCGCATGACCGATGTGTCAACGTGCCTCCAGATAAGTGGGGCTGGATGGTGCCCAATTAAGCAGATGATAGTGCTGGATGATGAGGTGTATGCACCATGGGCCAAGGTATAATCTTTTACTTTTAAGGGCACTTGAAAATATTGATCACATTTGTGAGTATAAAAGGCCTAACTTATATGACAATTTTCGTGCAGGCTAACCCTAGGTTGAAACAATATGTTAATCAACCGTTGCCATGGCTTGATGATTTGTATATCGTCATAGAAGATGACGCGGCAAAGGGGATTTTTCGAAGGTCCACATTCCAATCATTTGCCCCCGAGCAAATGCTGTCGATGTGGAAGATTCAAGTCAGGCATGGACCCCTCAAGCTGATATCCCACATGACATCCCACCGACAGGATCGACGGGGAATTTTCAGGCCGGGCCTAGCTTTGCTACACCTTCCTCTGTTACGAGGAAGAAAAGTCGTCGTCGGGGTACAACCAAAGTCCATGATAGGATGGATATGCTTGTGGAGACAATAGAGAAGGTTGCCACGGCAATTACTACATCCCATGCCCATTGGACCAAAGAGCTAGCCGATACGTTGTATGCTTACACCGAGTATCCAGAAAATATATTGGATGTAGTGTATGATTATCTTGAAGAAAACGAGCATGAGGGCCGCAAGTTTGTGGCTAAGCCAGATGGGTCCCGAAGGAGAATCTTGAAGCAAAGAATTGAGATGATTAAAAGGGCTAGGGAGGAAGAAGGTGTAGGTGATGATGGCGATGATGAACCATTGGACTTGGATTGATGTTCCCGGTAGAGGGGTGAAGGAGATGGATTGTTGTTGTTGTGGTAGGAAGATGTGGATGGAAGTGAGAAGAAGTGTGGTTGTGTACTTTGTCATTAGTGATATGTCTCATTATGTCGTATAATTATCTGTACTGAACATGAGAAGGAGTGGTGTTGATGTTGGTCTTTGAGTAATACTAGGCACCCAGTATGGAAGGTAGGCTCCAGCTTCACCTCAGGCAGGTCATTGAGTAAAATGTTACTGTAATTGTAGTTTATCTTAAATCTTTGTATGGCAGTTAAGTGGTTTGAATGTTGAATTTGTGTCTTTGCAACATATAAGGGCTATATTGAATTTACTGCTTCTACTAGGTTTTTCTGAGGGCTATTTCTGAGGTCTTTGAGTAAATTGTTACTGAAGTTTTATGGTTTTTTGTATGGCATTCTACGGCAATTTATATGGGTTTGTTTGCTATATCCCGTCTTTGCAATATTTCAGTATATGGTTTACAAAAATAGAATCTGAGGGTTAACATGTTGGTAATCTTTCAAACTGTTGTTAATCTTTCAGGATTTCAGTATATTTCTGTATATGGTTTGCAATATTTCAGTATATTTTAGTATATGTTGTTAATCTGAGGGTTGATATGGTTTGCAATATTTCAGTATATGGTTTGCAATACTTGTAGTTTTATGCCATAAAATTCTGTACATGTGTTTTGATGAATTTAAGAGTCAGCAAGCTGGCATTGCTCACTTATCTTTTCAAACATTTTCTGTAATGATTTGGTACAATGATTTTTTTGGAGAATAGTTGCAACATTGATAAATGCATGTGTCAAGCTGGTATCAGATGGTCATCAAATTTATGGATTTAATGTTAATTAATATAAGGTAGTCCAAGGAGAATTGTGCAGTGATCATATTTTTGACAATTTGGTATTCTTTAATGATTCAGGAGACTGATGACTTTGAATGAAATTTTTTATACCATGCATTAGATTTTGAACTGGTACCAGTGTAGGGAAATGGCTGCCATTGCTTGCTCAATTGTCCAGTGTATGCAGACCGATGCATTTGTTGGATGTTGGATGTTCCCAGTTTGACAGGACACATGCCCAATGATGAAGCATATAAAAAGAATCCATTTTATATGTATAATCTCAAATAATTGGAAGGTTGGCTCGATGGTTTATGTATTCCTCTTATGGGAGTGAATTCCACAGAATTATATACCCAGATAATGTGGAAAGGCAAGCTTATATGATTTGGGGTATTTTTGATCCTTGTAGACTAAATTTGTTACTCAAAAGAGGGGCTTACATATTTTCAGCAGCCAGCAACCTATTTGGGATTTTGAATAATAACAAGTTTCCTGAGGGCATTTTTTTTGTTTTGCTACATCTAAGTGCATCCTTGCTTCATTCCTGTCTTCTACCTTTAAATATGATCTGCTGCTCTCTCTTGTGATTGAAGTTGAGGCTAAACATCCTCAATCTGATCATTGATCTATCATTCTGTGTTAAATGGGCATGAAAAAAATATGTGGAATGTTCACAGTTTTAGCTTAATAAAAAAGTGGAATTTTTTTGTGCTTGTCCTGGCAATTTGAGTAATACATGTTCCTATGTGACATGCTATGTTTGCTGTAGTTTTAGCATAATGAAGAATTTTTGTTCTAGTTTTGGCAAAATAAAACATTTCCCATATAAACATTTCATACATGTTCTGCAATGGATTATTCTTGCAGTTTTAGCATACATGAGATGCTATGTTTCATACATGCTCTTTGTTGATCTTTGAGTCTTTCCAGTGTATGCAGCCTGATGCATGTGTTGGATGTTGGATGTTCCCAGTTTGACAGGACCCATGCAATTTGTTGGATGTATTCTATTGGGGTCGCTTTGCTGATGAGCTCTTTGTTGCACTTTGAGTTTGTTTATGGCAGAATTTTTGTTGCTCTTTGTAGCTATTTGGGTCTTTCCAGTTTATGAAGAAATTTTGTTGCTCTTTGTTGTTATTTGAGTCTCCCCAGGATATATTGCAGAATTTTTGGTTGCTCTTTGTTGCTTTTTGATTCTTTCCAATATTTGCAGTACCTTTGTTGCTCTTTGTTGCTCTTTGTTGCTCTTTGAGTCTTCCCAGTGTATGCAGCCTGATGCATTTGTTGGATGTTGGATGTTCCCAGTTTGACAGGCCCCATGCATTTGTTGGATGTATTCTGTTGGGGTCACTTTGCTGCTGAGCTCTTTGTTGCACTTTGAGTTTGTTTATGGCAGAATTTTTGTTGCTCTTTGTAGCTATTTGAGTCTTTCCAGTTTATGTAGAATTTTTGTTGCTCTTTGTTGCTATTTGAGTCTCCCCAGGATATATTGCAGAATTTTTGGTTGCTTTTTATAGCTCTTTGATTCTTTCCAGTATATGCAGTACCTTTGGTGCTCTTTGTTGCTCTTTAAGTCTTTCCAGTGTATGCAGCCTGATGCATTTGTTGGATGTTGGATGTTCCCAGTTTGACAGGCCTCATGCCCAATGATGATGCATATTAAAAGAATCCATTTTATATCTATAATCCCAAATAATTGGAAGGTTGGCTTGATGGTTTATGTATTCCTCTACTGGGAGTGAATTCCATAGAATTTGTAACGACCACTTTTCGTCGTACGCTTTTCGTGCACGTGCTTTTGGCCGTGCACGTGTTTGTTTTAGACTTTGGTTGTTTGCGAACACTTTTGTGTGATATGCCGTTGCGAACGTCTCTGAGAGTATTAAATAGTGGCACTATCCTGGAACGACACTTCTCGAGTCGTTTTCCCACAATTTAAACTCACTCGATGAGACGTGACGATTTTCACTTTGACGGGAGACGTTTCTATTTTTAGTTTCGTCGTCCGACATCGAATTTGAGATCCGTCTTCTTAGTTAGCTCACATTCGTCGCCACGATCACAACGATATTTATTTTATAATTTTTGGAGTTTATTTGACCACTTTTATAATTTTTACAAGTTTTATATTATTTTTAATAATTTATTTTTAAATTAATTTCGGCCAAATAAAATTTATTTGAGTTTAAAACGTTTTAAAGAATTTTTGAGCCAATTTCCAGCTCATTTGGACCTGGTCAAATCCTAGATTGGGTTGGAGAAGTTTAAATTCAAATTTCAAATCTTTTTGAATTCTAATCCTATTAGATTTAGCCCTAGACCAAGTCAACCCACCTACACTATATAAGCAACCCCTAGCAAGTCCTATTTTTCCAAAGAAATTAGCCCTAGCCTCTTCCAAAGTCATTTTGGACGTTGCGACGAATCGTCGCAACGTTGCGACGTTCAGCCCCCGCACGACCGAGGAAAATCGCCCCGTTCGCCCGCTCCGACCGAAGCCCCCGCCCGCACCCAAGCCGCTCCGCACGCTGCAGCACCCCCGCCGGTGTTTTCTTGACGTGATAGTTGCAGGCAAGTGAAACTTGCCAACTCTTGTGTAGGGCCATGTTTTTAGGCCACTTACTTGCTTTTAGCGTAAAAGAGACTAGTCAGTGAAATGATAGCTGGCTAGACGCCTACTTGATCTAGTTTGACAACGAAACTAGATCCGTCACCTAAATGATCTAGCTTGACAACGAAGCTAGATCCAACCCCTTAAAATTGTTGTTCATGCATGCTAAACTATCACGTTTACTTTCCTTACCTGTACGCCTTACTTTAACTGCCATGTCATGTCATCCATGCATTGAATGTTGCATTCGTAGCACACGCTACATACTTGTACTTGCTTGTCCCGGGCTAGGTGCACCCCTACGCCATACTTGTTTACACACTTCCTGGCTCGTGGTCCAGAAGCGAGCATTACCGTTCGGGGGTAAGGCCCTGGCTCGACACACGTGGAGGGGTAGGGATAAACGTTCGCTTGAGCTTAGGAGTTGGCCCGCGCAGCCACTCTAGCCAAAAGACGGAATCTCTGTGCACGAGGTGCTTACTTTTCTTGTCTTGTACTTGTCTTGTGAATGTCATGCCATGCTCGTACTTTACTTTACTTTACCCTACTTGTTGCACTCATTACTTTAAACTGCCATGTCGTTGCATCATGCTAGAACTGCTAGGTTGCTTTACTTTCACCACCTTTCAGTTTCACTTGCACAAGTCTTCCAGACTTGCTGACATGTGCCCCTTGCTCTTTTGGGTGTCACATGTTAGACCCTGAGCCAGAGACAGTTGCTGAGGACGAGGTGTTTGCTGACGCTGAGCCCGAGCCTACGTTCGTTGAGGAGTTCGAGGACACCGGAGACCAGTCTTAGAGACTGATTTTACTTGCTTTTGCTTTAGGTTGCTGTTAGATGTCGGTGCTTGCACCTTTTCCTTGTTTTCGTACTTTGTACTTTTGTTGGCCATGCTGGGCCTCTTTTAGACTCTTTTATTTGTAGCCTGGTGGCTTTTCTGCGATGTTGAGATTTATTATTATGGATATTCTGAGATGTTCTTTTTGTCTCTTTCGTTATTGTTATCTTTGTTTCGTTTCGCATTGCAAGGACCTGCAGATTAAAGTGATTGACGCTTATCGGACTTGCGGCTTTGTAGCTTCAAGTCTGAGCGGACCTTCTCACGCTTCGCCTCCACGTTTTTGGGAAGCGGGGCGTGACAGGTTTTGTTGGTGGCCCATGCAGGTCCAGTCTTGCAATTGCGAATTAACGAAACAACGATAATAACAGAATGTCCATTAAATAAATTGCAACATCCGAGTCAGAAGCCCTGAGTCTAGTCGTTTTTAGGACACTAGGTGATTAGAAGACTTAGTTAAACGTCTGTGCTTGATAGTTAGAGGCCCCTGATTGTTAGTTAGACTCCCTTCTAGCAATTGACTTGATCGTCGTAGGAGTTACCTTAGTGGTCCTTGTCTACCTCTGACCATATTAGACTTCTAGAATTTCCTTTTGTCGTTCGCTTGGGGTCATCGATTTCGGACCAAGCTGAACGCATTTCTTTACCGTCTAACCTTTAGAAGTCTTAGCGCTTAGTTTTAATATTTAGTTGGTCGACCGTAGGAGTTTCCCGTAGCCTCTCCTGAGTCATATCCTAGGCATACGAATGTTTTGATCACCTGACCAATTTCCTTGCCTCGAATCACGAGATCGCCCCATGACGATCGTCGTCAATTTTCAAACCTTTCCGTTACAATCTTGAATCTTCCAAAAGTATCTTTCGATTTCCTCTTTCACTATGTTTAAATTTGTTCAAAATTTTAATATACTTATACTTCATACTTCTTCATTGATTTAAATTTTTAAAACGTTTGTTGGAATTTTGAACTCTAGCTGACAATATTTTCCCAGCCTATGTTTTCGTACTCATGTCGTCTTTTCATATATTAAATTTTATTCTAAACCGTACTTTTATTTTGCTCAGTTCGATTTATAATTTTCCCTCTTATTTATGCCATTTGAATAATACTTCGTGTTTACTTTTAATATACTTTTCATGTCACATGGAATTTCAGATTTCAGCAAGTTGATTTTTACTCGTCGTACTCACTATTCCAAATTTTTGCAAAACTACTATTTTCATAACCTCTTCCTGCTTTAGACCCTCCCTGATTTGATTTTAAGGATTTGCGATTCGATCTTGAAAATTCTTACACTAAGTCATTATTATTATTTTTCCGTGCACCATACATACTTTCAATTATTTTTATACCCGTACCAGACTTATTGTGCTCGTATATTAAGAACCTTGTGAAAATCAGTTTCTCATTTTTGGCAAACTCTGGTTCTCTAAAAGTAGTTTCAAATTGATTATTTTCAACTTTCCATAGCCTAAAAGTTTTGTAAGCATTTAACATGAGTTTAAATTCTTCCGTTATTTGATTTCATTCTTTAACTTTCAAAAACTTTTTTGACAACATTATATTAAATTACTGACGTTTAAAATTTTCTAAACCATGTCCTTAATATTCGTGTAAATGATTTTACTTCTTTTTCTTAATGATTTTTGATAAGCTAATAAAACATTTTCTCTTATTATGAATATTCAACTCAAACTTATTTTGAACAACTCGTTTTATCGATTCCCAAACATTTCTTCTCAGATGAGGATTTTAAAGTACAACCGTTTTCAATTTTGCGTATTTTAGCTTATGCTATTTATCCTAGTTGCTTTTCTGTACTCTATTCAAGCATCACTACATCTCCTTTTTCCCTCAACCTAAACCTCACCTTTGAGTCAATGTTTCGTCCAACCAAGCCGTCTCCTCGTATTCGTCCTATCTGAACTCGTGCTTGTCGATCCTTCCCTCGTCTCGCCCTCGATCTCTCTTTATTGCTTAGGCCTTAGGGACCGTCAATGGCTGTGTCAACCCTTAGTTGTTAGTAGACCCTTGGACCCTTGTGAGGTGTCGTTGTGCACGTACCTAAGTTGTGTACGTGGGCTTGAATGAGTGTACCCCCATAGTATATTGATGCTTGCCTATTGTGTGATATATATATGTACTTGGAGTTATTCGTGATATTATGAAGTTGTTTGTGTGCTAGAATGTATAGACTTGTGAGTGGTTAGATATACTATACTAGGGATGCTTGTGTATATTTGAATTAGCGTTGGAATATCTAAGTTGTGTATGTAGTAAGAGATACTTATAATGGTTGAAATAAAATGATTGGTAAAGCTATGTGTGTGCTAGGTGTGATAATAATAAGTGTATGTATAGTTAAGTAAGTAGGCCTATTGAATGACCCATATATTATTACGTATGAGTATGTGCTCGTAGGTAGGTATATATGTGCTTATATGTAAGTAGTTATGTTTCGTTGCATGAGTATATAGGTGATATATATATAGGTAGTAGGGTTATAATTTTGATTGGTATTGTTTGCTTTCGCGGGATGTCGCATGCGTGCATACCGTGAGGTATACACGACCATTGCACATCTTAATTATGTATGTGTGGATGTGTTAGTATACTAATTATAGGTAGTAGGCTATGGTGTGAATATATGTTACATGTGTGTGACTATACGATGAATGCGTATGTATTAGGGAGTGTATTATAGTTATACGTGTGCTGATGTCTGTATTATTATTATGGTATATAGATTGATTTAACCATGTGAATATTACCTGACTAGATATTAGGTGAATGACTTATGGTATGTATATGGTTGTATTGGTAGACGTATAAATATTGGAGTGATATGGTATAAGTATGAATGTCGTGCTACGTATATGGAATATTCTGATATGTGTATTGAGTCTCACTCAAGCTTGAGTGAGTATACTCTAAGTATATTGAATGTATGTTGTAGTTTGAATATAGCAATGCTTGATGTATGTATAGTGATAGGAGTGTTTGTGCCTGGTTGTGCTACGCACATGATTGTGGGTCGCTACACCAGTATATAGTTATAGGTGTTGGTCTTGCGGTATAGTTATTTACTAAGGACTTGTTGTGTGAACGTATGTGTACTAGCTAAAACTAGGTGTGTAGGTGTGCTAGTTATATAATGGTATGATTGGCGTATGAAAATGAAATGTTAGCGTGTATGGGAGTGCACCATGCACGGGTAAGTATGTGCTTAGTTATAGGTATGGATGACTATGGTCTATGTGGCGTGTCGTAAATATAGTTATAGGACCGTACGTGATGTGAATATATGGTGAACTAATTGCGTGTATTTGAATGACTATATATTGTGAAATTATAGTAGTGGTGAATGTATATTAGATATAGTGAACTTGATTTAATAATGGTATGGTGTGACTATATGTGTTGAGATGCTTGGTAATGGATGAATATTAGAGGGTAGTATACCCTTGATGCTTGTGCATAGGTAGCTACATATAGGTAGAGCGATGATTGTATTGGCTAAGTGTGAGACTATCCTATATAAGTATCTGAACTACTGTTTGTGAGTAGCAGTTATATAAGGGATGTATGTTTATATACCTGATTGAAATACATGTATGAAGTTGACGGACTATAATAGGTATAAGTGTATACGTACGTGAATGTATATATATAAGTGTTGGTAGTAATAATGTTTGACTACCTAGTGCATATATGAGCACTTGTAATGACTATACTTAGTTTGAATTATAAAGTGACTTGATTGGGGTAGTTACTAGAGCGACTAGCTATATTAGAAAGTCCGAGGACGGACTTTATTCTAAGGTGGAGAGGATGTAACGACCACTTTTCATCGTACGCTTTTCGTGCACGTGCTTTTGGCCGTGCACGTGTTTGTTTTAGACTTTGGTTGTTTGCGAACACTTTTGTGTGATATGCCGTTGCGAACGTCTCTGAGAGTATTAAATAGTGGCACTATCCTGGAACGACACTTCTCGAGTCGTTTTCCCACAATTTAAACTCACTCGATGAGACGTGACGATTTTCACTTTGACGGGAGACGTTTCTATTTTTAGTTTCGTCGTCCGACGTCGAATTTGAGATCCGTATTCTTAGTTAGCTCACATTCGTCGCCACGATCACAACGATATTTATTTTATAATTTTTGGAGTTTATTTGACCACTTTTATAATTTTTACAAGTTTTATATTATTTTTAATAATTTATTTTTAAATTAATTTCGGCCAAATAAAATTTATTTGAGTTTAAAACGTTTTAAAGAATTTTTGAGCCAATTTCCAGCTCATTTGGACCTGGTCAAATCCTAGATTGGGTTGGAGAAGTTTAAATTCAAATTTCAAATCTTTTTGAATTCTAATCCTATTAGATTTAGCCCTAGACCAAGTCAACCCACCTACACTATATAAGCAACCCCTAGCAAGTCCTATTTTTCCAAAGAAATTAGCCCCAGCCTCTTCCAAAGTCATTTTGGACGTTGCGACGAATCGTCGCAACGTTGCGACGTTCAGCCCCCGCACGACCGAGGAAAATCGCCCCGTTCGCCCGCTCCGACCGAAGCCCCCGCCCGCACCCAAGCCGCTCCGCACGCTGCAGCACCCCCGCTCCGTTCCATCGACCTGACCGATCGCTTGGCCCGCTCTGACCGGTCGCCCCGCTCCGCACCGACCCCCGCTTGTCGCCCGCTCTGTCGCCCCGCTCCGCTCCGTGCCCGACCGAAGGAAGCGGCCGCTGTGACCGAGCGCCCGAACGTTGCAACGTTGCAACGCTGCAACCCCGCATCCCAAGCGCACGACCGACGGTCCCTATCGGTCTGACCGAAGGAAACGCCCGCACCCGCCGCTGTGACCGACCCCCGCTGCTGCACAGCCCCGTTCTCTCGCAGCGACCGAGGAATTCTCCCGCATTGGAGGGGTACGACCGAGAGTCACTCGTCGCAACCCCGCATCCGTCGCACCGCTTGCCACCGTGGTCCCCCCAAGTTCTCCAGAGTTATTGTGGGACCCCCAAAGGCCCCTAGGAGTACTGTGGGCCCCACCTAGGTGCTTGCTCTTCGAGGATCCGTCGCGTACGACGTCGTCGCACGTCGTAGCCCGTCGTCGCACGTGCTAGCTTTGGAATCTGGAACTGTCGCCCCGGTCGAAGCTCTGAATTTTCCAGCAAGGAATATATATTGGAATCAGGACTTGGAGCGCGTTCTATTATTCCAACCCCCGGCGTCGCTACCCGACGCCGGTGTAGCTTTCGCGTCGTGTTGAGGTAACGTTTTGCACCCCTAGGACCCCCAACCCAATTGCATGCTAATCAAGACTAAAAATCAGTATTTTAAAGTATTTTAAATGTTTTAGAATCCACTAATCAAGATTAATAAAACGGATGTAGGCCGGTGGACTTGTGCACGTAGGAATCGTGACTTTGGACTCGTTGGACGGTGTTTTCTTGACGTGATAGTTGCAGGCAAGTGAAACTTGCCAACTCTTGTGTAGGGCCATGTTTTTAGGCCACTTACTTGCTTTTAGCGTAAAAGAGACTAGTCAGTGAAATGATAGCTGGCTAGACGCCTACTTGATCTAGTTTGACAACGAAACTAGATCCGTCACCTAAATGATCTAGCTTGACAACGAAGCTAGATCCAACCCCTTAAAATTGTTGTTCATGCATGCTAAACTGTCACGTTTACTTTCCTTACCTGTGCGCCTTACTTTAACTGACATGTCATGTCATCCATGCATTGAATGTTGCATTCGTAGCACACGCTACATACTTGTACTTGCTTGTCCCGGGCTAGGTGCACCCCTACGCCATACGTGTTTACACACTTCCTGGCTCGTGGTCCAGAAGCGAGCATTACCGTTCGGGGGTAAGGCCCTGGCTCGACACACGTGGAGGGGTAGGGATAAACGTTCGCTTGAGCTTAGGAGTTGGCCCGCGCAGCCACTCTAGCCAAAAGACGGAATCTCTGTGCACGAGGTGCTTACTTTTCTTGTCTTGTACTTGTCTTGTGAATGTCATGCCATGCTCGTACTTTACTTTACTTTACCCTACTTGTTGCACTCATTACTTTAAACTGCCATGTCGTTGCATCATGCTAGAACTGCTAGGTTGCTTTACTTTCACCACCTTTCAGTTTCACTTGCACAAGTCTTCCAGACTTGCTGACATGTGCCCCTTGCTCTTTTGGGTGTCACATGTTAGACCCTGAGCCAGAGACAGTTGCTGAGGACGAGGTGTTTGCTGACGCTGAGCCCGAGCCTACGTTCGTTGAGGAGTTCGAGGACACCGGAGACCAGTCTTAGAGACTGATTTTACTTGCTTTTGCTTTAGGTTGCTGTTAGATGTCGGTGCTTGCACCTTTTCCTTGTTTTCGTACTTTGTACTTTTGTTGGCCATGCTGGGCCTCTTTTAGACTCTTTTATTTGTAGCCTGGTGGCTTTTCTGCGATGTTGAGATTTATTATTATGGATATTCTGAGATGTTCTTTTTGTCTCTTTCGTTATTGTTATCTTTGTTTCGTTTCGCATTGCAAGGACCTGCAGATTAAAGTGATTGACGCTTATCGGACTTGCGGCTTTGTAGCTTCAAGTCTGAGCGGACCTTCTCACGCTTCGCCTCCACGTTTTTGGGAAGCGGGGCGTGACAGAATTATACACATATAATGTGGAAAGGCAAGCTGATTTGATTTGGGGAATTTTTTATCCTTGTATACTAAATTTGTTACACAAAAGAGGTGATTACATATGTCCAGAAGCCAGCAACCTATTTGGGATTTTGAATAATACCAAGTTTCCTGAGGGAAATATATATGATCTCAATAAATTTTGGTGTGTTGCTACATCTCAGTGCATCCTGGCTTCATTCCTATCTTCTTCTTTCAAATAAGATCTGTTGCTCTCTCTTGTGACATTTGTTGAGGCTAAACATCCCTAATCTGATCATTGATCTATCAATCTGTGTTAAATGGGCATGAAACACTGGAATTGTTGGTTCACAGTTTTATCATTGATATATCAATCATTGCTCTCTCTTCATTCATACATGTTCACAGTTTTAGCATAATAAAACACAGTTTTATCATTGTGCTTGTCCTGGCACTTTGAGTAATACATGTTCCTATGTGACATGCTATGTTTGCCCAGTCTATATTCTGCATCTCCAGTTCAGTTCAAGGTGTTTGTATTGTGTTGGTTCATTGCAGATTATTTTGGCTTATTTCCATGTATCAGATTGTCATAAAAAACTGGAATTTTCTTGTGTTTGGATTATTTTGGCTCTTGGTTTGTGATACATGACATTTTAGAGTTATTCCCTCTCTGAGTGTCTGATACATGACATGCTATGTTTGCATAGTGTCTATCTATATCAATCGTACATGATGTGTTTCAGTTCAAGGTGTATTTTGTGCTACCTGAAAGATGGGATGAGTGCTATCAGATTATTTTGGCCCTTAGTTTGTGATACATGACATTTCAGTGTTATTTTCTCTATTAGTTTGTGATACATGACATGCTATGTTTGCCCTATGCTGTATACATGTTCCCAGAATTTCCCTTGCTTGCATACTCTGATGAAATCTGCAGGCAGTTTTTTTCGTTGCCTTTTACTGTATATGGTTTTCTTTGAGTAGGTCATTGCCCAATGATGAAAAAATTTAATTGAGGTCATGGTTCCTTTATATTACCCATTCCGTGGAAGGCTGGCTTGAGGGCTCATCTAATCCACCTCAAAGTTGCATGATTTCCTATTGCTGCAACTCTTACTTTGATACCTATTGCTTTAGGAATTCAATTCCAGTCAAGTCCACTGTGTATCTGTGATATATAATGCATTGCAGATTATTGTGATTCTCTCATTTGTTACTACTTGCTTTCTGGGATGCATTCTTCCATTATTGATACTGTGAATACTTCAATTTGAGAAACACTTTGGGAAAAATCCGAAATTTTCTCCTTCCATGCTATATTTGCAATTTCATGCTTAGGTCTATCATTCAGGAATGGTGGCTTCCTTTTTATCTGAATTGCGTGACTTGTGTTCCATTTCGACATTATTTTATATCATGTTAACTTGGGTAGGAATTGAGGGAGCAACTGCAGCAACCACGTTTGGAAAATGATATATCATCTTTTTCTGAGGGCTATTTATTGACCAAAATGCTGTGTTTATTGTTATATTGGCTTTTTGAGTTTTCCATGCTATGGTGTTTGCTTTTTTTGAGACTGCTTATTTTTTGCTAGCTGGTGTCGCCATCCGGGTTTTGATTTCTCTAAGTAGGTACGCATTTTAAACCAAGTTTTCTCCATTTACATATCTTTTCTTTCAATATAATTATTCTTTAATTGTGTTTCTTTGTTTGGTTGTATATGTACATATGAGTTACAGATCGAGCGGTTCAAGTTGGTCTCGACCACGGGATCCGCCACATGATGAGTTGGAGTCAGATGATACTGATTGCAGGCGTTGCCACTGTGGTCAGCTTGTGCCTAGGCGGACTTCATGGACAAGGAGCAACCCAGGCAGACGATTCTGGAGTTGTACTTCTAAAGTGAATAGATGCATGTTCTTCGACTGGAAGGACCCGCCGCACAGTGAGTGGTCCACTTATGTTATCCATCATTTAATGGATGCTGCCGAACGAGGGCCTAGAGCAGAAATAGCTTCGAGCTCGCTTTCTGAGAGTAGATTGGTGGAGCTAGTTGGGCGGGTGGAGACGGGGGTAGGCCATTTTGAGAGAAACAAGGATAAACCGGATACCATCTTATCCGTTCTTGTATCAATTAAGTTTGTTTTGGGGTCTCTCTGTGTGGTACTTGTTATTATGTTACTCATGTTGTACAACAAGTTCGATTGATGTGGGTTGCGGACTTTTTTGTATAATTACTACGTGTTTTTTGAAGGCATTGTATATTTGGATATCTATAATGTATTTAGTTCAGTTTGGTTTCTGTGATATCTATCTGCTCTATGTTGCAAGCTGGATCGTGCTTTCAATTTCTATATATCAGTGGCATGTTGTTATATCCGTGTTAATTTTATATAAAATTTCAATTTTTGTATATCATTTGAAATTTCAATATATTGTATGTTGTCTTCTGTTTGTATATCATGTACAAAGTCAATTTTTTTCAAATACATTTCATTCCGGTATTTTCTCGGAGTATTGCTGTATTGGATTATTGCATTGGAACTGCTAGTGTCAAAAAATACCCCAAAATGATCTCATTTTATTTAGGAGGTTAACCTTACCTAGGTTCACCACACACTAAATTCCAACTTTCCACCTCCTACTTTCTTTAACCAAAAGAACACACTACACGGAGTGGGATCCACCTCAACTTTCCAACTCCACAATCCAACCCCACTTTCCTACAAAAAACACACTACACATCAATTTCTCTCTCATCAGATTTCACACTCCCTCAACTTTCCCATTTTAACTTTCCTACAAAAGAACATGCCCCAAAAGAACAGGCCCTTAGTTTCTCCCAAACGAACGCTGATGAAGCATGATTCTTAAGACGTAATATGCAAAAGCTTACAATAAATAAAGTGACATGACAAGCGTGTGATGCTCAGCGCAGAAAGACATGGTTTAATGTCCAAAGACGTCAACATTACTAGTACTCCACCCTCGAATATGGCGAACCCATATCGAAGATTTTGGTTTTTTTTGGGGTGGTTTCCAAGGCCCTTAATACAGATAAGACAACCAGGTTTATATGCGTAGTTACTTAACTATGCTCTGATTACCTATAAATACTCTCCAGGACCATAATCTACCCACAAACTACCTTATTACGCATACATTGGCTACTTTCTAACCTAGACGTCAAAGGTAGGGCTTCATGCTAGGAGTTGTCTCGACCATCTTTAACCCCGCCTGTAACATGTAGATGTACCAATGAGGGGACACACATCAACTCTCTCGCTTACAACGGTAGTCGGGTGCTAGAGGGTGGCAAAATGAGCCCGAACCGATCCGAACCCGGCCTCCTTATCCGGGTATGGGTAGGGGCCAATCCGGGTCAAGTAGGATCCGGGTTGACCCGACCCGGGTCGGGTATGGATTTGACCTGTCAACCCGGATGACATGAATTTGACCCGGTTTACTTTCTCTCTTTATATAAAAATTTAAATAATAACTTCAACACACAATTGCAAGGGGAGTTGTACTTATACGGTTTGAATTGTTGTCTTGTTCTTTAAGAGGTCTTGAATTAAATTCACTTTCCATGCAACTTTTTAGCTACTTTTATTACTTTCGTAAATAAAATTGTAAAGTTAATTATACTCCACCGCTGTCATCAGTGAGGTTTAAACGACGAGTTGCTGGCAATTATGCAACACTTAATAAATTGACGGTTGCTCCTAATAAATAGCCGGATATCGAAAAAGGAACAATTGAGTGTAATTCAAATCTTAACCCGACGGGTAAATCCGAAACAGACCCAGGTATTTTCCGGGTCACCCGAACCCGAACCGACTTCAATTCGGGTTGGGTTAGGGTTTATCCCTATCCGGATCAGGTCAAATCTGACTTGATCCGAACCTGACCTGACTCGACCCGTTTGCCACCCCCTACCGAGAGCAAACCTAAGGCAGGATTCTCATTGAATTAACTTTTATGAACGAGAAACAGATTTGGAGAAGGGTTGAGGCTAGGAAACCCCTAGCATCCTTTATATAGTATTCATAATGGGTACTCATATGGGTGGATACCCAATAGGCCCAATGGGTCCTATTCATAACACTTCCCCTTATCCAACCAACGTGGTATACTCGACTTTATGAATACTGAATGATTCATTAGTACTACTGAGTATCTTAAAGGGTGGATACTTCTGGATCCAAGTTAAGGGTAACTGCCTCGTTAAAAACCCTTAGCTATGGAAAACCCTGTGGGAAAAACCAATAGCGAAGGGAAAAGAGTACAGCACTCCATAATTCCCCTGATTTGGGGATGTGTCGAGGGGTGGATACTTCTGGATCCAGAGTCAATGTGGTTGCCTCATTAAAACCTTGACTATGGAAAACCCTGTGGGAAAAACCACTAGCCAAGGAAAAAGAGTACAACTCTACAGTTGACTCCACTAATCTGATCAAGCTTCAAGCTTGCAGATCTCATATATATATATACATTTATCTCCTATGTGTCTATACATCCATCTCATCTGCAACATTCCGAAAGCAAAAGTAAAGTACAAGCATCACTCATCTATACAAGTTTCACTCATATAAGGCATTAGCTGAAACTAAAGGAGCGTTAGCAAACTTGGTAGACAGCTCCACGTCTCAATCGTCATTGTCTGCGAGGTACTTCAGGACCTGGCATTGTATGTTCTTGAACTGCTCCTTGGGTGATGAGCTTCTCGGGATGGTGGAAGGATGTATACTTGGAAGGATTCTGTGTAGATCTTCAGGAGGTGGACGTCCCTTTTATGCCATTCATCGCGATGGTCTGTAACCTGCATATGCAAATACATTTAACATAGAGGATTTTTCCTCGACCCTTGGAGATAGCGCAGAAGCTACATATCTCTGGTCCAGTGGCGCGCTGGGGGCACTGTACTGTACCTGGCTAATAGCTATACTGCTAACGCTCAAAAGAGACGCATGCAGTTGGCCAGGTAAAAGAGTGTTTCAAAGACACTTGAGGTACTTCTGGACCATATATATTCTTCCCCTCTTCCAGCTAACGGAAAGGGGTCTTTTAATGTATATCCATACAACCAAATAGGTGTATTTGGTGGAGAATGAAATTAATGTTTCTTCATCAATCATCATTGTATGAAGTTTACATCTTCGGGATGATTTATTAACGTCATCTTCAGGATGATAGTTCATTTCCAGGATAATAGTTCATCTTCAGGATGATGGTTCATCTTCGGGATGATTAATGTTCTGTAAGCCTAGAATTTATGCCTAGCTAGGGCTTTCATATCATATCATATCTGATAGATAGGCTTTAACAGATATTTCGGTAATTTTCTCTTCAGGAGATCTGATAATATTTTGAGTTATTAAAATAATCTCAATTCTTTTAATTTGCTCTCTTAAGAACAATACTATTTTTAAGAGGTGCAAATAACAACCTTTTAGTATGAGTCCTTTACGGATCTTTGTCTAGGTTGTCTTTCTTTTAATCATATTATTAATATGTGTCCCAAAAAGAAAGGAAAGTAAAGAAAAAATTTGTACATGCAGTTGAAGAAATTTTATATCGATGATGTTGTCACATCCAATAGCAACATCAACCAAAAATTCCCTCCTTTTGCCATTCGTTGGGTTACGCCTTGACATAAACCAGTCGATGCATCAGATTCATCTTGTAAGTGAGTTCAGCTCATCTTACTTGATTACTTCCTGGTTTGAGCGATTTATACCTCTAAGAACTATAGCAAATTAAAATGCTTATAGCTAACGATTTTATTTTAATTCTCCTTCAATACTCAGTTATCCCACAGGATTTGATATCATTTTTGATACCAGGACTTCAGGTCCAACACCTCATATTTCATAAGTCAGTCCAGCTCACCTTATTATTGCCTCATTCCACATTATTATAATTTGGCCAAATCTCTATCTTTGCTTCAGGCAAAGCAAAGTTGTGGAATCGATTTTATATTTAACTGGCAAAGTGAAATATGAGAGAATTTGTCGACAAAATGTGTTCTTTCTTGTCCAAAACTCACCCCGTACGTACTATAATCATTTGATTTCTCCCAGAGGTGTCTCCTTCACGACACGTTAAAGAAGTGAAGGTTCTGGGACGGGTAAAGAATATGGACAGATCCAGAATTGGTCCTTAGCAACCAAGTTGCAATAAGGTTCTGGATTTGAGCTCACTTTCCTGTGGTGGTATTGCTTTTTCGGTCTCCAGGAGTAGATCTCTCTTTTTGGAGCCTAGTGGTATGTCCTCTCATCCATTGAGGATATCCACTTCTGCTACTGGTGGATTGCATCCAATATGTTTGGTATGTCAATCCTAGCTGGATTTTTAGTAGCAGGGATGTGAAAGTTTTGACAATATCTATATTGTCAGTAACTATGTCTGATAACTGTTTTAACAGTTTATAAGTGTGGATCTTCAGGATCTCATCACGATTCATGATAACCAGAGCATAGGTATTAATGATTTAAATGGTCATTTGAGCTTCAGGCCCATGGATGATTGTAGTATTTCTGTTGAAACTGATGCTGGGACATTAAAGTTGTGAGGGATCTTCAGGATCTCATCAAATCTTTAAAATATGGTCATCAATGCACGTCTTAAGAGAAGTGAATTTAAATGCTTCCCCCTGTTCAGAGTGCTCAGACTCTATTTATCTGGGATATTTACTTCTGATAAATAGTTCTGCATTTTGATGGTCTATAGTGGTGATATGGGGGTGTCTACTCATCATGGCACAATCTATAAGATGTGCTCTAAATGCTTCCCCCGTCAGGGGTTCTCGGAAACTGTTTATATGATGTGATCAGACTCATATAAATAGGTTCTAAGGAGGCGTTTTGATGGTTTGCAATGTAATTGCATGTTCCCATGTGATCACCTACAACTGGATTTTTAATGGATAAGAAATCCATTTAAATCATTTTAATGATTTATATTACCCATATTTGGGTGTGAACACAAGCTTCAGGGTGTTCGATATTTTTCCAGTTGCAAAAACATTTAAATTTTCCAGTGTTATCCAAAGTTACCACCATTTTATAAAATAATGTGGTTGGATAATGACCATTTATTTAGAGGATATATTGATGAGTACACCAAGGGTACATCATCAGTCCGGTTAAGGGAGTGGACAAAGCCTATTTATATCCCTTAAATACTCTCAAGAGACCTAAAGGTCTTCATTATCTTTAATGATGATAGTATATCATCTTAAATTCATTTGAGGAAGTGGGGAGAGTCAATGTCCATGTGAATGGAGATGATCTCATTATCATTTTTCCCTTTTGAATAGGACAATGAAAGTTTCACCCTTTTTGAAGAATCTTCGGGTTCGTCTGGTTGATGATGTCTTGCATCATCAATCAAGGGTGATATCGATCCAAAATTTGGTCGATTCTGGACACTTCTGGTGTTCCAAAATAATTCCTCTTTTTGAATTTATGTGGGACTTTTGAAAAGTCCATTAAAATGCTCAAGTTAATTTTGTCCGGTAATAGTTGAACTGTGTTCAAACTGTGAATGATTACATCTTCACTTTGACTATTGTGCGGATCATTTTGGGACAAAGCTTCAGGCTTCATTTATTTCTTGAGTCATTAGGGATTTCGTTTTGACGAATATCCTTTTTGAAACTGTATAAGTTTCAGAGAGTATACTGCGTCCTCATTTTATTTTTAGGGGTATTCAAGATAGCAAAACATACGCAGTAAAATAAAATGTATTAAAACTACAAGAGAATAATACTGATGATAAGTCAACAAGTGACATAGTGTGATGTGTGCTCTTGAAAACATACAACAATAATTATGCTCATTTAAGACTTATGTTATGACAACAGATTTGATTTCAAAGTTTATTTGTCCTCGGGGAGTAGCTAAATATACATAAGGTCAATTAGACTTTCGTCGTTTGATTAGATATGTATGTATTTTTATATGGCATAAGTTAATGCACATTCATGTTTGCAAAAACATTATGGCTCTTATCAGAACTTCCGGTCTGATTTTGGCTTGCCATTGCTTACTCCATGTCGAGGTATATCGTATCTTCCCTTTCCCATTTAATCCAAGACTTCCCCTGTTTTGAGTTTTCCTTATTTTTATTTCAGGTCATGTTTGAGCCTGAACTTCCCCTGATTTCAATACTCCTTATTTATAAAGGACAATGAAAATTAGTCTTGCTAAGGAGACATAAGCAGGGGTTTGAGCAAATTATTTATACTTCCACTTTTCTAATTAATAAGAGACTTTTAAAAAGTCTATTTTAATGCTCGAGTATAGCTTCAGGCCATTTACTTGAGTCGTTCAAATTTTATGTGGATAGTTTACCATGCTCAGAGGGGAAAAAATACGTGGGTGCGTAATATATTTCTCACTTATTTATTAAGCCACGACTTCAGGCGTATGCTTATATTCAAGGCTAAAAAAAAATCTTTCCTTGTAAAAATAAAGGAGAGTACTCTTTTAAAGAGTTTAGCGGTATTATGGAAAACTTCTGGTGTCCATATTGGATTATATAGATCATATATCTTATACATCTGTTTACCGCAAAGTGTGCATCTTTTATAAAGATAGCAATTATAATTTTCGCATAAACCATCGTATTTATTTTATTAGAGAGAGAGGGTGTTGACTTTTGATTTGATTTTGAACTTCAGGTTCATTTTGTCAAAGTGGATATGATATTAAACTTTTTGAAATCATTATTGTCTTATTGTCATAAAAATCGTCATATCATGAGCCCATCATACATATAATGTAAAGCTTGTAAACTAAAGATTATGTTCAATTGAATTGAAACAAGTATGATGTACACATGCTATTTATATGCTGCAGGCATTTAAAATAATCTTATCGCATGTATATAGTCTAGCAATAGGCGTTGAACTATATCAAAGTGATTTTAGCATGCTTTTTAACGGTTTCATTGTAACATTAACATAGCATGAAAATAGTTAACATCCACGCATTTAATGTATAAGCAATGAAAAAATAACTTAGGACTATGGGGATCAGCCAGCCGACACCGAAAAGAAAAAGACAGTCCGAAAATTACATCAAAAAGTTGCATGAAAGAATAAGTCCAACTCGGGAACTTCAGAGAGAAGCCCCTGTCATCTTTGTGCATACGCCTTCAGCTCCTTTTTGGTGTCCGCCGGTCTTCTTTTTACATTTATATCCTCACTTACAAATTTCACTCAAAAAGAGAAAAAAATGCAGGAAATTGAAAAGTGTCGGAAACCTGGCTGATCCATAAAAACATAGCCTAATTTGCACATCCACGCAGATAATATATTGAAAACATACAACCACGCAGATAATCATATCACAGGCATGTAAAGATTAAATTAAATAATCTAAATTGTGTGTGACGTGCTAAAAATTTATTTTGAAAAAAACTTTTACCTTTGATCCATATTTTAATGTTTTGTTTACCGCTTTAAAACCCTTTAAAGTTTGTTTTAATTATTTTGGGTTTTTTAGGGCCAAAAATAAAAGAAGAAAAATTATTTATGTAAATGGGCTAATTTTCTGGCCTTTTGGGCCATGAAAACAACCCATTAGGGTTAATTGGGCATCCCCCGAAAAATTGGCCCGTTTAGGGTTAGGGTTTCGGAAAACCCTAGGGGGGCCGCGGCGTGTCGCCGCGACGGCTGGCCGCGCAAAGCGCGGCGGCCGTGGCGGCGGCGGGCCGCGACTGCCGGCCGCGGCGTTTATTTGCCGCCGGCGGCGCTTGTGAGGCGCCGCCGTTTCGCCTTACGGCGTGTGGAGATTTTGGATCAAAGGGGGTAAAAACCGGATTTTTCAAGGATTTAGAACGCTAAAAAACAGATTTTTATTGTTTTTAGGCATGCGGATCTAAAAAAATGTGATTTTTACCGTGTTTTTAAACTTTTTGATCCTAAAACATGCAGATCTAACGTGAAAAGCAAGTTTAGATCTAAAAAGTTTTGATTTTTACCTCTAGATTCGACGAGGGAATTTAGACGACGGTTGGTGAAGGATGCCCTTTTTGCTCCCCGTTGAGAAGATTACGATCTTCTTAGACTGAGCGGTTGATGGATCTCATTCCTCGTGCGTCGCCACCTTTTCCAACGAGCGTGATCGTGCTGATAACGTGTTATGAACGAGAAACAGATTTGGAGAAGGGTTGAGGCTAAGGAAACCCCTAGCCTCTTTTATATAGTATTCATAATGGGTACTCATGTGGGTGGATACCCAATAGACCCAATGGGCCCTATTCATAACATAAACAACTTTTTAATTGGATTCTCAAGTTGAGAACGCGTACAAAAGTGATGCAACAAGGGGGAAAATGGGAAGTCCAAGCGAGGTAGGCGGCGAAAAAAAGAAAAGAAAATTTATTCAATTCACTTACCAGATTAGAAAGAAAGGCATGACTCACCGTTTCTTTTTGTAGCAATTGCGTTGTAATAGCTGCTGAAGCGAAGCGACCGCCCCGGAGAGCGATAAAAGTTGAACTTCAAATAAAAAATAAAAATAAAAAATAAAAAGTTGAAGTATTTATTAATTTAAATAGCAATATGCAATTTAAAAAAAATTCAGCTCTCTGATTGGCCGCTTGCTCCTACTATTGGTCCTATCAGATCGCAATTAGGATTCAGATCTCTCTCTCCGCCTCCTCGATCTCCGCCTCCTATTTCCTCTCCGATCTAAAAAAGGTACTGCTTTGTTTAATTTCTTTTTTGCCACTTAATTTTCTGCTTTCTTTACTCTCCTTTTTCTCTCGATCGCTTCTGTTCTACTTCAAATTTGGTCGGGGGAAAGACTTGACCAACGAATTTGACTTTGTTTGAGATGTTTCTAATTGAGTAAGTTTATGTTTAATGACTTTAATGAGCTTCCGTTGAAAAAAAAAATTTGTTTTAGAATCAAAACCGAACAAGAATTTAATCAAATAAGAGGAACACAGGAGAATCAAAACCGAACAACCCTACCTTTATATTCCCCCCGTTCTGTTGCTCTTTGCAGTGTTATTGGAAATATTAGGTAGAATTGTTCGAATTTTGCCTTTTCGTAGTGCCAGAAGATTGAAAGGTTGATTTTTGATGCAAGAAGTAAATTTTGTTTTTTCGATAAGTGTAGTATTGTTTTTATTTAGCTCCCTTTTCATTGCATATTCTTTTCCGTTCACTGTCACGAACTGTAACTGGGAATTAGATTTAGCAATCTGGAAGAAAATTTGAATTTTCTTATACATAAAGAAATAAAAAACTAAAAATCCCTTTCTTTCTGCAAGTAAATAGAGTAAGAAATTGAATTTAAAGGACGGAGTAACTTTTTACTTGCACCGAAAAAGTGCCAGAGATATGATATATATTAGATGTTTGTGGTGTTTCAGGTTGTTACATGTGGACGAGTAGGTGCTTTTTGGTTAATATTTTCATGTTCAGGCGTGGCCATTCGATCTGTCAGTGAAGAATGTTGGGATGGAGATGATTTTGCTAGGAAGGCATTCTAGATGAAGTCATCGAAGGCATGGTCGCTAGGCACCACTGACATTCAAGTAATGCCTACGCTGCGCCATAGAGCATCATCGAAAAGGCCCGTATGGATCATCATCTTGGTGTGCTTGGTGTGCTTGTCATTGATCGGGGCTTATATTTACCCGCCGCAAGGTTTCTCAGCATGTTACTTCTTGTCTTCGAGCGTTTGCAGTCCTTTCAAAGATTGGCTTCCTCCCGAACCAGCCAAAGAGTATACTGATGATGAGCTTGCTGCCCGTGTCGTTGCCAAAGACATTCTTTCTAGGCCATTTGTCCAATCAAAGAATTCCAAGATTGCCTTCATGTTCTTGACGCCAGGAACATTGCCGTTTGAGAAATTATGGGAGAAGTTCTTTCTGGTACAACTCTTTTACTTGGATTTGTTATTAATAATTCTACAATTACTTTGCTTTCATTTAATTGAGATTTGAACTCATCTGATGTGTGTTGGGTTGGTGGTTCAAAGTATTCTGGATAATGAGGCAGTTTCTTCTTCATTTACATTGTTTTCCTTATTTATTGATATGAAAGTCATAGATCAAACGGCAGTTTGATATACACATCAGGCATCAGGCATCCTTTTTGAACCATTCAATTTCTATTCTATTGAGACATGCCTCTATATTTACATTCTGGAGTATAACATTGTTTCATGATACCATCAGATGGTGAAATCCTTTTCAATGCTGCATTTTGCAGATTGTACAGTGTCCAAGAAATCTCTAATATGCCTTTATAGGGACTATCATGGCTGTGACGGGTGGACCTCAATAAAGCCAAAGTTTGGTGGATGTCTACATTGAATTTTGCAAAAAATTCCAAACCTTATATAAAATCTTTCTGGTTTTACACAATGCCAATTTAATTTAAGTAGAATTCGCTATAAACATATGCAAATCTAGAGACATGCTCAAGTGGTGATGTTTTAGAATTGTATGTCGGTGGTCCATGGTTCAATACGTTGATTGATCACTAGTATTTTAACATTTCTTGCTCACCAATACACAAAACAACTAAAAATTCTAATTGTCCCTTTTAATTTAGGAGAGATGAATTTTTTTATATTTCCTTGAGTTATGTACATGGATATATACGCGTGCACACACATCATCAAGGGCTAAAGATAGAGCTAATATACAAATAATATATAGTTAATATACAACTTTCTTTAACACACCTCTAACTCATCGTTGTTCAGAGATCGAGAGTTTGGATCGAGAGTTTGGAAAGGAAATATTGAAATTCTAATGTAGTTTGTGCGTAGAAACCATATTAGATTCAGAATAGATTAAGAGAGGGCTTATAACTACTGATATTGCCGAAGCCACACACCAGTAGTTGAGACACTTTAGCCCAAAAACTTAAGCTAATGGTAAATGCCTAACCACTAATTTATGGACCTAATCTTTCTTCTAATTTTCCACTGTGGGAGCTCAAACTCAAGATGGAGTCACCTTGTATATGTGTGTGTGTATATATATATATATATATATAGAGGTAAATCTTCATGTGAGAACATTTCGCACGGTGCGAAAATGTTTTTATCTTTTTTTTGAAATTTTTTTTCAAAAATTCTTTTTCCACCCTCATTATATGTTGTTATACCCCCCTCAAAAAATAATGGTTGAGAAATAATGTCATTTGGCCTTCGATCAAGGCATTTCATCAAATTCGCACGTTTTGAGACCGTTAAATTTGTAACGGGTGGATGTGTGCTCTAATCCCCAACAGGTTCACCCATTATTTTCCCTGGGGAATATAATTGTATGGATTAAACATCAAAAAAAGAATTTTTGAAAAAAAAAAGTTTTCGCACGGTTTTCGCATGGGTTTTTTCGCACCCGAATATTGCC
Organism: Scilla litardierei; assembly: GCA_030789695.1. Lineage (NCBI taxonomy): Eukaryota > Viridiplantae > Streptophyta > Magnoliopsida > Asparagales > Asparagaceae > Scilla > Scilla litardierei. The sequence continues at coordinate 132,536,971 of CM061136.1, read as the reverse complement.
ATATATATATATATATATATATATATATATATATATATATATATATATATATATATATATATAGATGAGGATGTCCTATGGTGCTTGAGTAGAATCAGGTGATGAAGATCAACTCAAGGTAGACTCGAGTGGAATTAGGTGATGGATGACTATATCATGTACAGAAGAAGGTCAAACATGTGGTAAACCCAAACGGAATCGGGTGACAAATGAAGAACCAGACCGGGTGTCAAAGGAGCCGAAAAGAACTAGTGTTTTGATACCATGTTAATTTAGAAGGGGAAAAATATTTTATATTTCCTTGACTTCTTAGAGTTATGTACATGTATATGTACATCATCAATGGCTAAAGATAGAAATAAGTACAACTGATATAGAGCTAATATACATCTTTCCTTAATAGTTCTATCTTAATTGATGTATTCTTGGTGCGAGAAATATAAACAACATATCTAGTTTTTGTGATTCTTGGAATACATAATTGTTAAGATTGATATAATAAGAGCATGGGTTGCAATGAATTAAACTGGCTAGGCCATAATTTTGGCAAGGTCATAATTCTGGTTGAGCCACTCTAACCTAAAACCTTAAGCTGTTATGTAGATGCCTAACTTCAATTTTACATTCTTGTTTAACATGAGAACTTTTTATCTTTACAACCCCTCAATCTCAAGGTAAATTCACCTTGGGTATGTAAAGTACATATCCATACCGAGCTCATGTGTTTTGAGTTCAAATGACGGATTCACTTTTGGAGCCTTTGTATTCAAGGCTGTTGACAAGACTAAATGAGAAGCTTGTGACAATGGCAGATGAATGGCAGATGAATGGCATTTGCTGACTTGGGTTTAGGTTGGTAGCTCTGATACCATGGTAAGATTGATAGAACAAGAACAAAGGACCCACGATGAGTTAAACTGTCGATGACATAATTTGTTGAGACACTAATCCAAAAGGTTAAGCCATTTCGTAAAGGCTCAATTTCGTTTCCTCATATTTTTCCCAATGTTGGACTATTTTTACCTTTAACAAGAACATGTAATTGTGAGTTTCTTTCAAGTTTGAACACATATTGTGATAATATTTATTAAAATTATTGCCATATTTATCTTAAAAGGTATATAAAAAATATAATTTAGAGTTTAAATCCATATTTAAGACATACATGTGTGTTACTTGCACGTGACATAGCCTACCGCTATTCATTTACGTTCACATTGGAAATGATTCCTGCGTTTGCATTTATGGTTATCATATTTCTATGTTTGCAAAAATGACTGTTCCAATCGTAAGGTGTTCCTAGGTCGAGTTAGGTACGACCTTACATTGTTGTCTGGATAAATTTGTTTCAACATGATGTCTGGTTTCATGTGGTATTTCTTCAAGCCTGCTACCATAGCACCCATCTCCCATTAGGAGCTAAGGCTGCAATCCATGATCCTTTCAAGGAAGTAGATCCTTCAGGATATACATTGTTTCAAGACAATGCACACAAGGATTCCTTCTCATCATTCTTTGTTGAAAGGATCTACTTCGTTTCACCCTATTTTTCCCAATGTTAGACTATTTTTACCTTTAACAAGAACATGTAATTGCGATTTTTCTTTCAAGTTTGAACACATTGTGATAATATTTATTCAATTTATATCCATGTTTATCTTTAAAAAGTATATAAAAAAATTTAATTTAGAGTTTAAAACCATATTTGAAACATACATGTGTGCACCTTGCACGTGACAGCCTATTGCTATTCATTTGCACGTGACAGCCTATTGCTGTTCATTTACGTTCACATTGAAAGTTCACATTGAAAATGATTCTCCTGCGTTTGTCACCTGTGGTTATCATATTTCTATGTATGAAAAAATGGATTATTCCAACCGTAACGTGTTCCTAGGTCAAGTTAGGTACGACCTTACATTGGTGCCTGGCAGGATGTTGTCTAGTTTCATGTGATACTTCTTCAAGCCTGCTACCATATCACCTGTCTCCCATTAGGAGCTAAGGCTGCAATCCATGATCCTTTCAAGTAAATAGATCCTTCAGGATATACATTGTTTTGAGACAATGTATACCGGGATTCCTTCTCATCATTCTTTAATAGTTGGGGATAACAATTTCTACAATGCTAAAATATTGTTGTCATAAAATCGCGATATGAACTTTTTAGAGATGTGGTTTATCATGTCAAATCTGGAGTCTCTGTTTAACTTGTATATGCAATTGAAATACATCATGTACATGTTGCATTTAAATCAGAAGGATTAAAGAGGAAAAAGCGCAATAGAAAGGATTTTCCACTATTGGGCGTCAAAAAGTACGAACATCAGTGAAGAGAATTCTTTCACAGTGTAGTGATAGCATAGGTAATTTATGAAAGAATAAAGATGGTTAGGATTTCTTTTGTCATTAGGCCACATGGTGGTGTCACGCTTGTCTCCTTCCCGCTTTATCCTTTCGCAATTAAGTTTATGGTTGCTTTTAAAAATGCTAAAATTTATGATGCAGGATGGTGGAAAGAGTTGTGGTTGGAATTGGCAAAAGAAGAAAGTTGGAAATTTGACAACTCTTCAGATCTCACACCATGTGAATCTCACAGTCATCGATTCGCATGTCTCACATGTCGAGATTTTAAGACCTCTCGCTTAAGAAACTAAGCACACTCTCACACACCAATGCAAAAAAATTCAATTTTATGCAGAAACTAAAAGTTTACGCCAATATATTTATGCTTCATTAATATGTTTCTAAAAAAATAAATAAGTGTATTGCTTTTATATAGGCTTACAACTTAGGTTTCAAAATTCTCATCTAATGTGAGAATAAAACTCTAAAATAGCTAAAACACTAAAAATAAATAAACGACTCAAAATAATTAGAAGACTCAAAGAACTCAAATTCTATAAAATAATTAAAAGGCTCAAACTATAAGACTTAAAAGACTCAAACTCTATCTCTATCTCAAATATAAAAGAAAAAAGGAGTCCATTTGAAATTTGAAATTTAATTTATATCAGTTTCACTGGCTTAAGAACTTCACCACCTACTGAACGGCGATAGAAATAGCATAATCGGACAGAAATTAGCAGTCACTTGTACTTGAAGAAGATGCGTTCATGAAGTTTGAAGTATAATTGAATATATATATCTGTAGACGAACATCTTCAGAAAAATTCTCCCAAATAACAAGATAAGTGTAAGCATATAGAGCCTTTTTGTTGTTGGAATGCGAAGGATCTTGCATGACAAACTTGACGTGCTCAATCTTCTCAAGCTTTCTATGAAATATTCGACTCGGTCACATCAGGATCATTACTTGGTAAAGCTTGTTGAGAACCTGTACGATGCATGCAAAACCTCATTGGTTCTAGTTCGAACCCCTCTGGGCAAACTCGAATCATCTCGTCATCCATAACTGTAAGTTCATGTAAATTTCTTTGATTCTATAGCACATCTATGATTATCATTGTTAATTGCAAAAATTTCACAAGTCTCGAGATACAAAACAATCAAATCATATCCAAAATGCTAATGAAATGCACTAGAAACAAAGTAAAGCCTAACTCCAAGGAATATGTATTCACATGAGTTATTTGAGTTAGTGGTTTATTAATGATTAAATCATTCTTTTGGTTTTTAATTATGTCCTTGGGTCTCATGGTGCAGCACAGTATTCTTTCCTCCATATATAAATGTGTATATGTTGGCTTTCACGAAATGTATCTAAGTCATACAACTAAGGCCTACATAGCAAAATGTGTAGCGTCTATATGTATGACATCGCACTGAATGCTACAGTGATAACTCGAAAACTGGCTAAACACTAAACAATATTGGGTATGTTGTGAATAGGCCCATTGGGCCCATTGGATATCCACCCATTATTAAATGCTATATATATGAGGGCAGTGGGCTCCTAATCCTCTACACCTTTTACCCTACGCTTTTCCCTTCATAACACGTTATAAGCACGATCTGCTCGAAGGAAAAATGCGACGGCTCTCAAGGAGGAGTTCATCCACAACGTCAGTTTTAAGATCTTGTTCTTCTCAACGGGGAGTGTAAAGGGCATCCTTAATCGACCATCGTCTAGATTCCATAGCCGAATCTAGAAGATAAATCCTCAATTTTTTAGATCTAGACTTACTTTTTCTGTAGATTTGCATGTTTTAGATCACGTAGTTCATGAACACGGTAAAAATCGAATTTTTTAGATCTGCATGTCTAAAAAACATTAAAAAAATTGGGTTTTTATGATCCATGGCCGCGCCTTGAAGGCGCGGCGGCCGTGCCTTCGTGCACGGCCAGGCCAGGCCCAAAAGGGCTTGGCCGGCCGCACCTGAAAGGGCGCGGCCTGCCGCGCCCCAAAGGCACGGCGGCTGCGCCCTGTAGGCACCGCCGGCCGCGCCCATAGGGCGGCGGCTGGCCGCCGTGGGCACCCCTCCCTAGGGTTTTTCGAAACCCCAACCCTAAACGAGCTATTTTAGGGGAGGCCCATTAACTCTTTCTTGGTTGTTTTTTGTCCTAAAGCCCGAAAATTAGCCTATTTTTTCACAAAAATTTCTTTTTGAATTATTTGGGCCTCTAAAGCCCACTAATTAAAGAAATATTTAATTGTGATAGAGTTGGACGGAAAAATAAATAAAGATACAAAATGGATCATAATTACATGTTTTAAATTCTATTGTTAGAAATTTGAGCACACACTTCACTTAGATTATTTTTAAATCTATTCCTGTAATGTCATATATCTGTGTGGTTGTATATTTATATAATATCTGCGTGGATGTGCTATTTGACTATGTTTTTAGGGATCAGCGAGGTTTGCGATACTTTTTCCTTTTTCTGTAATTTTTTCTTTTTGAGAGAACTTGTATGTGAGGTTATTAATGTAAAAGTCAAAGCTGAAGGACCACCCCATGGAGATGAAGGCGCTAGCATAAAGAGAAAGGGGCTTTTCTTAAAGGTCAAAAGTTGTCTTTATTTTATGCACTTTTTTGATTTATGGGATGTATCTTCGGACTTTTTCTTTTTCTTTTTAGTGCTCGGCTGGCTGATCTCCATAGTTTTAAATTAATTCTTTGATTATATTAAATGCGTGGATGTTTAACTTTAATAATCAAATAATTCATGTTATTTTTATGTTGCTAGATTGCACAGACTTGCTAATGTTGATTTCTCGGTCCCGAAGGCCGATGGGTCGAACTGCTTGAGTTGGCAGCTGGACCTGAAGTTCCACCTGCACTCTCATGGGTTCAATCTAACACCCACATCAAAGGTAACAATCAGTACTGCCACAGATGAAAAGGATGCTTCTAAAGAAGCCCCTACTGCAGAATAAGTTTCCGATATATTTAAGGCGAAAGCTTTTATTTATATCAGGAAACACTTAGACTCGACCCTGAAGAACGAGTATCTTACAGTAGAGGATCCGTATGAGCTGTCGACCGCACTTGAGGAGAGGTACATACATCAAAGGGATGTCATACTCCCTCTTGCACAGTTCGAGTGGATCACCTCCGCTTACAAGATTACACATTCGTAGCGGAGTATAACTTAGCATTATTCCGAATCACATCATGCCTGAAGTTGTGTGGTAAGAATGTGCCTGAGAGGATGTTGCTAGAGAAGATGTTTATGTCTTTTCATGAGAAGGACATGATCCTCATACAACAGTACCGTGAACAAAAGTTTACAAAGTACTCCGATCTGCTCTCATGCCTACTAATGGCTGAACAGAACAGAGAGTTGTTGATTGCCACTCACAATCTATGCCCTCCTGGCTCCGCTCCACTTCAACCTCCTGCAGAGGCACATTTCCAGTCTTCTCAGAAAAAGAAGATGGATAAGAAGGCAAAGTTCCAGAAATGTAAAGAACTGAAGAAGCGGAAAAGGCTACTCCTCAGGCTCCTCCCCAGAACCATAAGTTCGTGGCAAAGAAGCAATAGTGGACGCCTAATAAAGGTGGTCCTCCCAAGAAAGACTGGGAGGATAAATGCTCTAGATGCGGAATGACTGGCCATTGGTCCAGAAACTGCCACACATCCAGACACCTACATGACCTCTACCAGGCAAGTCTCAAGCCTCATGCTGAGACAAACTTGATTGATGGGGCAGCGTTATCAGCTACTGCATGGAATCCAGAAGATTTCATGAATGACAACACTTTGTAGTCATGGACTATCTGTATCTTACTTTCAGCACTGTATCTTATTTTATGTCTTTCTATTACATGTTAGCTACTTTGTTTGTCAGCTTTTAAATATTAATGAAAGTATTCTCTTTTTGTAGTATTTATTGAATTCTTTTCATTTTTAGATATGGAATCTATATGCCAGTGGACAGTGCGTCAACGCACTCTATTCTTTAGTGTATAAACTACTTTACGAGCATTAGTAGTTACTGTGGTCCATTGAGAACAATCTCAGTACCAGCTGACATAATAGAAGGATCAGGTGAAGCAATCATTTTGCTCCCTAATAACACCCACATTAAACTTAGAGATGTGCTATACTCACCTAAATCGATCCGAAATCTTCTAAGTTTTAAAGATATCCGTTTAAACGGGTATCACTTAGAGACGGTCGAGGATAATAAAAAAGAATACTTGCACGTAACGTCTCTTACAAATGGTATAAAAACCATTGTGGAACGTATCGAGGGACTCCCCACGGGTCTCTACCAGACAAGTATTCACTCTCCAGAAGTATACATGACGGAGCACCTACAATGCCCTTAAATATCAGAATTCCAACTCTGGCATAGTAGACTGGGACACCCTGGATCTGTTATGATGTACCGCATCATAAATAGCTCAATGGGTATAAATTTGAAGAACCTGAAGATTCTTCAAAAAGGTAATTTCTCATGTTCACCCTGTTACAAGGGTAAACTAATAACGAGACCCTCTCCACTTAAAGTGGACTTGGAGTCTCCTAGCTTTCTGGAGAGAATCCATGTGGACATTTGTGGGCATATACACCCATTAAGTGGTCCCTTCAGGTACTTTATGGTCATGATAGACGCATCTAGTAAGTGGTCACATCTGTGTCTACTGTCCACCCATAACTTGGCATTTTCTAAGCTTTTAGCTCAGATAATTAAGTTGCGGGCCCACTTCCCCGATCACCAGATAAAGAAACTTCGTCTGGATAATGCAGGTGAGTTTACATCACAAGTTCTTCTAGACTATTGCCAATCATTGGGCATTGAAGTTGAACATCCTGTAGCACATGTTCACACCCAAAATGGGTTAGCAGAATCTCTAATAAAGAGACTGCAATGGATTGCTCGTCCATTACTACTTCAATCCCAGTTGCCGGTGAATGCATGGGGTCATGCAATATTGCATGCTGCATCTTTAATAAAATACAGACCTTCTGTAGGTCAGTCATCTTCTCCTATGCAATTAGCACTTGGAGTACCACCAATTGTCTCATATTTGAGAATATTTGTTTGTGTATTATACGTCACCGTAGCACCACCACAAAGGACAAAGATGGATCCACAACGTCGTCTAGGTATTTATGTTGGGTTTGACACACCATCTATAATAAGATTCCTAGACTCCCTTATGAGAGACGTTTTCAAGGCACGTCTAGAAGACTGTGAATTTGATGAAACATTATTTCCAAGAATAGGCTTACAAACCAAGAAGCCTGAAGCTTCATAGAGTATCTCTTGGGATACACAGAAATTAAGTCACTTTGATCCGCTTACGAGCTAGTGTGAGGAGGAGGTCCTGAAGATTCTCTATATCTAAAACACTGTCCATCTCTTGTCGGACAAATTTACTGACAACCAGAAGATTGTCAGATCACATGTCCCTGGTGTTAAAACTCCAGCTAGGATTGACATACCGCAAAATGGATGCAATCCGCCTGTAGCAGAGATGGTTGGACCTCTTAAAATGAGAGGACAGCCACCGGGATCTAAGGATCAAGTCGACAATGGTCAAACAATACCACCACAAGATGCTACTATAAGCCCTGCTCCCCCATCTCTCCCAAACTCTCAAAGAGAGGAAAAACCGGGAGAAAATGAAGTTTGTATACATTATGTACGAACTGGGGAGTATTGGGACAGAAAGAGCACCATTATAGATGACACATTTGCGTGTAATATTGCCATCAACGTCGCATACTGCGACGATGATATTGAACCGCACTCTCTGACAGAATGTCAAAGCAGAGATGATTGGCCAAAGTGAAAAGCAGCAATAGAAGTGGAGTTGGATTCACTCACAAAACGTAAGGTCTTCGGACCAATTGTCCAGACACCAAAAGGTGTAAAACCTGTGGGTTATAAATGAGTATTTGTGAGAAAAAGAAATGAATAGAATGAGATCTTTCGCTGCAAAGCAATGCTTGTAGCGCAGAATTTTTACCCAACGTCTAGGGGTGGATTTTGACGCCACATACTCTCTGGTCATGGACGCGATCACCTTCCGATTCCTTATTGGCTTAACAGCTCAAAAAGGTTTGGATATGCAGCTTATGGACGTCGTGACAGCATACCTATATGGCAATTTAGACCGAGACATCTTTATGAGATTGCTTGACGGTTATTCTTTGCCTGCAGCACTAAAAGAGAGACAACGTGACGTCTACTCAGTGAAACTGCAAAGATCATTATATGGTTTGAAACAATCTGGAAGGATGTGGTATAACAGACTGAGCGAATTCTTTGCGAAGCAAGGATTTGCAAATGACCCAGTCTGTCCTTGCATCTTTATTAGAGCAAAGGCAACATGATTTGTCATTATAGCAGTCTATGTGGACAACTTGAAACTCATCGGTTCTCCTGGAGAGATCACTGAGATTTCTAGAAGCTTGACAGAAACTTTCGAGATGAAAGACATCGGAAAGCAAATTTCTGTTTAGGTCTTCAAATAGAGCATCTTAACGATAGGATCCTGTTACATCAGTCAACTTATACATCGTACTTACTGAAAAAGTTCCAAATGGATAAGTGCCACCCCTTTGGTACCCCTATGGCCGTGAGATCATTAGATGCACATAAAGACCCCTTCCGGCCACTGGAAGAGGGGGAGGAAGTACTAGGCCCTGAAGTGCCTTAGTTAAGTGCTATTGGTGCACTCCTTTACTGGCTAACTGTACTCGCCCTGCCATAACATTTGCAGTCAACTTACTAGCCAGATATAGTGCTGCACCTACACATCGGCACTGGACCAGAGTTAAGTATCTTCTGCGCTACCTCCAAGGGTCCATAGACTTAGGTCTATTCTACAGGAAAGGGGCAACAACATGTTTAGTTGGTTATACTGATGCATGTTACAGATCCGATCCTCATACAGAGAAGTCTCAAACCGGATACATGTTCACTTATGACGGCACTGCCATATCTTGGAGATCTGTGAAGCAAACCATGCCGACTGTCTCATCCACACATTCAGAACTTCTAGCAATCCATAAAGCAAGTAAAGAGAGCTTCTGGCTACGTTATGTGATCCAGCACATTCTCACCTCTACCGGCCTGAAGCCCGGCGTTCTTGAGCATACTACAATCTATGAAGACGATGCAGCATGTATAGCTCAGCTACAGGACGGCTACATCAAAGACGACAAGACGAAGCATATCTCTCCCAAGTTCTTCTGGACACATGACCTTCAGAAACAAAAGCATATTGAGGTACAGAAGATCCAATCTTGTAACAACTTGGCGGATTTGCTTACCAAATCTCTACCTACTAGTATTTTTGAGAAACTTGTAAGTGGGATTGGGACAAGGAGAGTGAGAAAATGTAAACTGGATCAGGATAAGAGAACTATGAATGTATAGATACATTGGAGACTGATGTATAGATTTATAGGAAATCTGCAAGTCTGAAGCTTGGTCAGATGATGGGGAGTCAACAGTAGTGTTGTACTCTTTTTCCTTGGCTATTGGTTTTTCCCACATGGTTTTCCATAGTCAAGATTTTGACGAGGCAACCTCGTTGACTCTGGATCCTGAAGTATCCACCCCTAGACACATCCCTAAAACAGGGGAAGTTACGGAGAAACTGTTCTTTATTTAACAAGGCAGTTATCCTAACTTGGATCTTGAAGAATCTACCTCTTATTACATGATTGGTTGGATAAGGGGAAGTGTTGTGAATAGGCCCATTGGGTATCCACCCATCATTGAATGCTATATATATGAGGGCAGTGGGCTTCTAACCATCTACACCTTTTACCCTACGCTTTTCCCTTTATAACAGGGTATGATTTATCAACCTATGTAATTTTATAAGCCTGTGGATGAGGTTTAGCTTTTAGTCTCATTTTCTCAATAGTTGATTACATTCATTACTCGTCACTTTGAAAGATCTATCTCTAATTTTGACATAGATAAAGTAATTATTAGTTCTTCACCAATCATCCTCAATCTTAGGTGTAATAACTAGACACCTAATGGCTTATAACCGGGCCCTAGATTTTTACATCATTTTTTTATCATTTATTTTCTCAGAAATGTATTCTTCTTTAATTAATTCGTCATCATTATTGATCTCTTCCACTAGCAGGCTTTTATCAGGGCATTGAATATCAAAATGACCAAAGCTATGACATTTAAAACAGTACACACCTTTATATTTTTGTGGAAATGGTTCTTCAACCTTAGCTTTTCCATTTATCTATTTATCCATATTAGCTTTTTATTTAGTCATGTTGTCATTTGACCGCTTAAATACTCGCCGGCTTTAATTGTAGGCTTCTTGTCTGTGGGAGCTTTTATGGATTATAAATTTAAGACTAGGTTAAATGCTTGTTGCACATTGTCTACAGTATGAAGAAGCATATCATGTTTTATGTCTGCTCTTAATCCAGAACGAAACCTAATGAGGATATATCGTGAGTCTTCTTCTAGCTCACTTCTAACAAATATGTTATTAAACTTAGTCATGTACTTCACTATAGTCATGCTCTCTTGATATGTGTTGTTCAGTTTTTCTAGTAGATGATCTTTATAGTTTATTTTCATTTCATTTCAATTCTATATATGTTTCAGATGCTCTTTCCCACATTGTCTCTTTATGGATGCCCAGAAAATCTTAGCAAACCATACTAATTTAATCCTAACAAATTGTACCTTTTGCTCATTTGATAACTGGTAACACTCAAACAAATGCTCCATTTCTGCTAGCCAATCTGAGAAGGTCTCAGGATATAAGTTCCATCAAAATTGGAAGCATCTATCCTAATCTAGCTTGTAATATTATGCTTAAAGTTATCCTTAAAATTCTTATCTTGTTTCATATTCTTTCGATTATTTTCAATTTTAATCATATTATGTTCATCATCAAATGTACTTTGTGCTTCATCCTCAAAATTTTGTTTTTTGGTCAACATATTTTCTATAACTTGTAGGCGATCTCCCGTTTGATTTATGTCGGCATTTAGTTTTACTTATATTTTTTGAGGTTGATTTTCTAGCATTTGAATTGCATTATTAGCCATGTCTGATTTCAGGGGTTTGCCACTACGTAATAAAATGCAATTACAATCAGTCATAAATGCAAATGTGAGACCCTAAATACCAACTAGATGCATACGCTATGCAAATAAAATAAAATCGTAGTGCCCAAATTTATATGATAAAATGTAATTCTAATTCTAAATATGCTTAATGTAACACACCGATCGAGACTATAAAATGATGCAATACCAATGATATCAATTAATATAAACAATATCAAATTGAGACATTTTCAAAATTTAACAATTAAGGATTTGACTAGATTAGAGATTAACTGGAGTGAATATCAGTCTTGTAGTATGATGCAAGGCTTTCAAAACTTGTAGAACTTTAATACAAACGACCAGGGCCGAAAATTTCACATCAAAAGCTCGAGAAACATCAAAATATTATTGAAATATTGAAAATCTAACAAAAATTAAGCGAAATAGGAGAAGCCGCACTGCAGCAGTAGCTCGGCTTTGCTGGTCAACGGTTGGGCTGAGCAGTTCACTGGTCAACGGCTGAGTCGGCTCGGTCGACTCGGGTTGGCTTGAGTCGGCTCGACTTTGGCTCGGTCGGCTCAGATGAACTGATGAACAATATCGGCTCAGTTGATGGCGTGAGTCGTTGGTGCGGCTCGACGACGGAAATGGCTTGCCAGAGCCGTTATTGTAGCACTTCGGCACTGGCAAAATTTTCAACTGATTTAGCGACAATCGTCGGTAATTTTTATCGTGTCTTCATCTTGACCAGGCGCACTTGATGGAGGGGTTGGGTAGGGTTATTGGCGCCAGCGACGATGTCGTTGTAGTAGCTTGAAGGCTGGCTCTTTTTTGACACATGATGTGGCGGTGGGGGACGACGGAGATGGCATGGCCCTGACGACGGCTTAGGGTTAGGGTTTTACCTCTTATTTTCTTTTTTTCTTCTTTCCTCTTTTTTTTCAAAAATTTGTTTTTCTCTCCCCCTTTTGTATCTCTTTTTTGATTAGTTTTTTTCCAAATCACTCTCTTGATTTTTTGATCTCATTTTCTAAAGGAAATTTTTTTCTAAACTTTTTTGAATCTAAAATCCTAATTAAAAAGATTTTTTATGAGAAAAAAGAAAAGAAGACAAATCAGGCTTTCTTCTGGTCCCAAGTTTGACACGACGGAAGCATGAAGAGATGTGATAGGGTTTTGGGGAAGAAGAAACTTGAAAATTTGATAATTTTTCGAATTTCACACCTCGGGAATATCATGTTTACCAACTCGCATGCCTCGCACATGATGATTTTCGGACCTCTCCTCCAGAAAACCAAGCACATTCTCGCTCACCAATGCGAAAAATTTAATTTTTATTGAGAAACTAAAAGTTTAAACCAAAATTTCTACGCTTCAGTAATCTCTCTCTTAAAAAACAAATAAGTTTGTGGCCTGCAATATGCCTACAATTTTGGTTTGAAAAACCACATCCAACGTGGGTCTAAAACTCTAAAATAACTAAAACATTAAAAATAAATAAACTACTCAAAGCAACTAGAAGACTCGAATGACTCAAATTTTATAAAATTACCATAAGACTCAAAATAGCTAGAAGACTCATACGACTCAAACTCTATCTCCATCTCACATATAAATTAAAAAAGGACTACAACGGAAAATTCGAATTTAATCTCTATCATTTTTTTATTAAATACGCATACTAATTGTAAAAATCTTTAATCAAACAGGCGTTACAATCTGACTTGGAACATGCTCAAGTTAGTTCTCGATTTGCACTGATTGGAAAACATATACCGCTATACTCAAAACCTCTCCCAATATATTTGTCTTTCAGACAACAAAATTGGCAGATTGGTTGCGTGCTACAAGTATCACGAAGTAGCTTTCTGTGTTTTAGAAAATATTTTGAGCTTCTCACTTCAAATGTATGTCTTTTGCAACAATGATTATATGAGAATCTAATTGGGCAATGAGCGGGCTAATACAGAATATTGCTTATGTGCACATGATCCTGTGACTGGGAACTGGAAATCAACTCCTTTTTTGTCATTCTCAATCAAAAACATGTTAATATCATCTTCAATTAAATGTATTGCTGGAGGTTGAGAATATATTTGTTTATCATCTTTTATCTGTATGTTCAGGGCCATGAAGATAGATATTCTATTTATGTACATGCATCAAGAGAAAAACCAGTACATGAGAGCTCCTTATTCAGTGGACGAGATATTCGCAGCGACAAGGTACTTGAACGTTTTCCAGGGTTTCTTGATATTTAATTATGTCATAATTAGCTGAACACATTCTTCATTTTAAGGTCACAATCTGTGTTTTCTAACGGAGAGACGTGTGCTTGCTTATTTTTCAAAACACATTTCTTTATCGTAAATGGAACATGAGTTAGATCCCAGATGCCTCTAGTATTTAACAAGAACAACACATTAAGAAGGCTTATGTTACTGTTATTACTCTGATGTAACATTGCTGCTTGTCTAAGTTGTCTAAATGTAAACGAATATTTGAAGGGAGTATTCAGTTAAAATCGTATAAAAACTTGTTACTTTACTTCCAACGGGATTAGAGCAATAAATTTTATTAATTCTTGCATGTATGTTGATTATTTGGTTCTGAATCTTCTGATGATTCAACATAGTGACTCGTTTATAACTTTTGATACGAAGATTGGTTAGCACGTTTTGTTACAGCATACTAGATTCTATTCACAACCCGACTGCAATAGTTATATCAAAAGTTATTGTTAAGATCATGTGTCCCATATTGGAAACAAAAGAAAAATTGAAGGACATTTATTGAAAGTTGGGCCAGCCTATGCTTTTAGTTGTCTCGGCCTAGATTATGACTCCACCGGTTTGACTTATCATGGAACCTGATTCTGTTCTAATATTGAAGTATTGGAGCCCTCACTTTAGAGCCCTCCTCCAGCTATTCTTGATCCTGCTAGTTCACGTGGATCTATTATGAGATTCCCACTTGGCCTTGTCAACACCCTCAAAATGAAAAATGAGAGATCCTATTGGGTTTTTAGTTTACAAATTCAAAGTTCTACATTGAATTTTCTTGCTTTTTTGTTTCTGTTTTTGTTTTTGTTTTTTGTTTTTTGTGGTTTTTTTTTGGGGGGGGGGATGTTAATATCACGTGGTATAAAAATAGTTCTACTTTGGAAACATAGTAAAAGTGAACGGCATAGTTTGAAAGTTGGGCCTTTACCTAACATCGTAAGCTTGGGTTATAGGGTCTTAGCTTAAGTTATGCCTTCACCATTTGACTCACCATGTGACCTGTCCCGATCATGTTCTAATATGCATTTTGTAGAGAGATACACTGCAATGCATTAGATGGGTGGATCTGGGAGACATGTGGCTCATTTATTGCAAATACATTTAAATTGCATGCAGGTTACTTGGGGAAAAATTTCCATGGTAGATGCAGAGAGAAGACTTCTGGCAAATGCTCTCGAAGACACTGATAATCAACATTTTGTTTTACTTTCTGACAGGTGATTCCGTTAGGTCCTCGATTGTCAATTTACATTTGTAGCACTTTTATCACCATTTCTAATGTTTATCTCTCGTGTTACAGTTGTGTACCACTACATAATTTTGATTACATATATGGTTATCTGATGGAAACAAATATTAGCTTTGTTGACTGGTAAGCCTGCTTAAATTAATTTCTTGGAACATAATTAAGCTTAAACATGGTAGTCTTTGTTGCTGCCAGCATAAACTCTTTCTTCTACTTGCATATGTATTCAAGCTTCAGTGTTCTGAATCACTTGTTGTTTATATCTTTCTGAAACATGTACTTTTATCTTCAGTTTTGAGGATCCTGGTCCACATGGTACTGGAAGGTACAGTGAACATATGCTTCCTGAGATAGAAGAAAAAGACTGGATGAAAGGTGCACAGGTACGCATAAATTCCTTGTATATTCATAATAAGAATGGTAACTAACTGATGAAATGGATCAGAAGCAATAAAGTTCTGAACTCCTTTTGCAATCAATACACCAAAAATGGGAAGAAAATCGTGCAATTCTCTGACAGCTGGTATTAGACTGTTTATTGTCTGTCATCCAGGGAGAAGTGTCGTTGCAAACTTCACCTAGTGCAAGTATTATCTTGCTTTCTTGCCCGTTGGCCTGGTATAACCTTGTAACTGGCAGTGGCATGCTTTGATGTGTTTTGCATGATGCCTTCCATGTATGGAAATTTTTTAGAAAGCCAATCAATTTTGTGCTTACGATTAGGTTATCCTTAGAAATGACGCATGCTCATTTTCCTAATAGGCTTTCCACGCGAACTAACGCTACGAAACTTTTATTCTTGCAACTATTGCATTGTCTTATTTCATTGATTTTGTAGAAAATTAAAGGGATGAACACATCACTTTCTTCGATGTAATGACCCATTTCACTTTTCTCTCTCCATCCTCGTTTTTTTCTGTCTTTTTATTGGCCCAAGCCCACTTGAGCAAATCCCTTATTCTTCCCCCTCCCTCTCTTTTCTCGACGAAGCCCAGAGCACCGAGGGATCTTCTCATTTCTCCCATCTCTGCCTCTTGATTCCGCAGCAACAGAGGCTCCGATGGATTCTCTCGCACGCTTGCCCTTCCTCTCGCTCTCACACGCTCGCGACAGCAGCCTGGGCCCCCTAGGGCTTCGACGTCACCCACGGGCCCCCTCGTCCTCTGTGACAGCGACGTATCGAGCTCGCCGCTCCTTTCTCTCGTCCCATCTGCCCCCTCCAAGCTTGCTGTCCCTGTCTCTCGTCCCCTCCGTCCCCTCCGAGCACGCTCCTCCCTCTATCCGTCCTCTTAGGGCTACTTCGACAGCTATTTAAGCTCCCCTCTCTCCTTCTCCTTCTTCGTTGGTCTCTTGCTCGCTGATTTGAGGTACGACTTCCCCTCTACTTGTGATCTGTCCATCCCTTGCTATTTTCGGGTTCGACTGAATTCTTCCTCGTTGTTGGACTTCGATCCTTAATTATCTTGGTTTGTTGGCCTTCGATTCAGGTAGACTCTATCCTCATTTCTTCTGTTTTGTTTTCAATTTGCATGGGAGATAATGATTCAGGGGTGACGTAGGGTTCGAGTCCATACGGTAATTTTTGTGGGTAAGTTTCACTCGCCTGCTTGTTGTGGAATCCTGGGGTGCCCTTGGGACTGTGTTGGCTTGCAGTCTACCCCTTTTTCTTGTTGACCCTAGGATCGGTGGCTCCTTGGTTGCTGCTGTTCTTTTGCTAGCTGAAATGGGCTACTGCTGCCCCTTTTCTTGCGGCATGTGTTGACTTCACTTACGGCTTACTATTTTTCCTGCTGCCATTAAGTCCGACTGTGGGTTCTCTCGCTGGTTTTGGGTTGTTGAGATTCACTTGGATCTGAGCCCCGATGTTTTGACCCGTAGCCCCAGTCCATTACTAGGAACCCCGCGGATTTTGTCGTTGGTATGAGTGCCCCCGCTATATGGTGAGAGACCCAAATCTGATCCATCTGGTTTAGACGCTCTAGCGCTATTATGAGTTGACTTTTAGTCTTTCTTTATTAAAGCAATTGTTATGTTTTCTTGTTTTTTGGTTGGTGCAAGAATCAATTAGTGTTGCTTCTTATATATATATATTAGCTCAGTTTGGAAGGTCTTGCTATGAGAAACATCCATGGCTTTACTTTGTCACATGCCAGTTTCATTATCATTATGTCGCATGAGCTTTTTAGTACCATGTTAGTTTAATATCGTTAAATTGTGTAGTCTTGGGATGTTCTTGCGATGACACATTACTATATCGATACTGGATGACTAGTGGACTATTCTGAGGTTGGTTCTTGACATGACATGTTACTAATACGTGTGGATCCCCATTGGCTACGTAGTTAACGTAATATGACACTTGACTCACCCCACGACACTAACAACTAATAAAATGATTACTTCAGCTTGACTCACCGGGTTTGGAGAAACTTACGATTGTGGAGTACGGGAGCGACTGGGACCTGATCTATAGCCATCATGCAGGGGGGACGTCCATCATTCAGATGGGTCCTGAGTCTGGTGGGCAGACATGGACGTCCATCTTGATGGGATGGGTCCTGGAGCCCCGTCACAGGCTATAGTGTTACAGCTCTTACGGTACGGTACTTTCTACTTTTGGACTTGGCCCGGGGTCGCACCCTCGCGGTCCATCTAGCTTCCAGATGCACACCGTGCTCCCCCTAGTCACGGCCTAGGATTGGTGTTCACTTTAGCTAGTATCATCTTTACAATAGTTGTGCTCATTTTAATTATCATAACATGCCTCTTTTCTGTACCCTTTCTACTGCTGTCACATCGCCTTTTTGTACACTTATGTTTTAAGTGAAGCTGTACCTGTCGGGAGGCGGGGCATTACATTCGATGCAGCGGAATAGGATCGATGAGAAATTACAACGCTTCGGATCGGATTTGGAATCACAAACGTAAACAAAAAATTCTCGCCACGAAGATTACCCCCTTCGTTGTATTGGGAGAGGAGAAAAGAACTCTATTAATTATTTTTCCTCTCAGGTAAAAGGGAGTATAAATTGGCACAAAAGGGGAAGTTGTTTAACGTTGAAAAATTAATGTTGGAAAAAATGTAATTATTTCAATGGTAGGGTATTTAGAAAATATATTTGCATTGGAAACCCTGAACTTCTGAAAAGTACAATTATCTACAAAGGCTAATTTAATTTAGATATAACACCTTTAATAATATAATAACTGTGATTTCCCACTGGGTTAAACCTGTCATGGGCCTACCCGATTCCAATAAATTTGAAATACCCGGTGGAAGCCTTGTTAGGAATGTGAACTAATTTTTGCTTAATTTATTATTTGTATTCCTTCTTAAATATTATAATTTTCATAGGGAAGTGTAACGCTCCAAACTCGGGTGCCGTCACACTCTCAATAATTATGCAGGTCTTGCAGTTACTAGTGAAGACAATATAGAGATAAACAAGAAATATTATAAAGAAATTGAAATACTCATTTATTTCATTCTTTAAAGAATTACAGTGTCTAAAGGAAGAACATAGATTACATCTCTCTATTACAAAATACTGAAATAAAAATAAAAGGAAAACAATAAAGTACTCTCCTGCTAAATCCATATACTCAGAACTCGGCGTCTTCAACTAGGAACTCAGACTTTTCATACTGCAGAGCCTCATCGTCAAGCTGCTCGTCACTTAGCGGAAACAATAAGAATCAAACCACTATCAATATAGGTTATTAAACCTTTACTAAACAATCAATTAATATTATGCAGGAATTTAAAGGCATGCAACAGAAAAAACTGTAAAGAAAAGTACTAATCTGGAACATTCTAGTAACAGTAAATGTCTAACAACTAAAGGAAAAGTAACTAATCAATTTGTGTTGCGACTTATAATAGGAGAGCACGATATGCAACGTGAAGTCCACCTTGGACCGGTACGAACCGGGTCGAGTAAAAAGGTCAATTGTAGTAAGAATTCAGGATATATAGACGGAACTCCTCCCAGATACTGGTTGAAAGCATGACTTCAATCACCTCCGCACTCTCTCTTCTCCAAAACCCGTGTCATATCAAATGTGTAGTTGTTTTAGTTCTAAGTTATGTTCAGTGACATGTCCATAGTCCCTAAATTACACAATTAAGCGCTATACATAATTTATGTCTCAATGTAGCATGTCAAGTACAAGTGTCCACTTATCCAGTTCATATAGTATAACCTTTAATTTATGTAATCTAGTGGATAGTCTAATGTTCGAGACATGTGTAGTATTCCATAGCATGTATCAGAGCATTTATCTATTAAACAATTATCGCATGCATTCTTATTTACAAAGATAACTCAACATTTTTAGAAAAACAATCAAGAAAATTCTAAATAAAAGAAATTATGTTTAGACACATTTTGGGATCATGTTCGGCAACCCAACTCAACCCTACAACCTACCAGCTCAGTGGAGAGTTCACCATATCCGGTATAAAACCACGAAAGTAAATAAAATAAATAAATATTTTGTTTTAAACTTTCAGAAAATGCATAGTAAAAACAGACTTAAAAAGCCCTAATAAAAAGCCCAACTGAATAATAACCGGTCTCTAAAAGCCCAGTAGTAAAACAACCCAACAATAAATGCCCACGTAGTAAAAACCCAAGCACGGTACAATTTAGTCGGATACAGAAATTAATTAACAGGTAAAAGCTCACAGAAAACAACCACATGAAAGAAACCACATGGACAACTGCAGGGGAAGTTTGCAAGACAGCTGCATGGGAAGTTCGCAAGACAGCTGCAGGTGAAGCCCAACATGATAGCCAAGGGAAACCCACACGATAGTCGCAAGGGGGAAGCCCACAGGAACAGCCAGGGAAAACCCACATGACAGTCACATGGGAAGAACCCACATGACAACCGCAGGGGAATCCTGTAAAGGAGCAACAGACAGAGCCGCAAGAAAACCAACGAAGGAAAACAACGGAGAAAATCGATAGGGTGCCGATGTCTGATCGGCGGCAAACTCCACCAGCGGCCGGTGGGGTTGAAAAGAAAAGGAAAACGACCGCAAAAAGTAACGGAGACAACAGCAAGGGTCTCCGACGCGTCTTGGGTTGCCGGAGCCGTTAATCATCTGGGAAAAGCCCCTCGATTTCTAGCTGTGCATCATCCCCAAAACAAAACAAAACAAAAGAAATAGAGTGCGGCAACGACGAAGATTGCCAAAGAAATCACACAACAATAACCAATTCTAATTATATAATTAATTGAAAGTTTTAGAGAGTTTGAATCTACCGCGCACCGACGATGGAATAAGAAACCCACCAATCTAAAAGCTATAAAGTAAATTAAACCTTGAAGCGACCCAAAATTTAGAAGAGAAGAAGGAAACCATTTGCATGCTCAAAACATAGCCGTCATGCATATATATAGGCTAAGGGAATGCGTGAGAGCATGAGAGAGGAAATCTTTTCGTTGAGATTTCGAACCGGAAATCACGGAGGAGAGGCATCGTCGGATGGAATTAGGGTTGGGGTTTATTTTGATGCCATCGGCTCGATCGCACGTTGCTGCGAGAGGGAAAAGGAGAGGGTTGAGATCAGGTCGGGTTTTTGGTGCGGGTGAGGATGAGGGTTTAAACGAAGAACGGAAGCGGGCCGTGTGGGTTGGGTTTGGAGCTGGGCCGAACAAAAGAAAAAGGGAAAAGAAAGAAAGTAAGGGAAAAAATAAAATAAACGGAAAAGAGGGGAAAAAGAGAGGAAAAGAAAAATAATAATAATACAATGAAATAAATTAAATTAAGGCCTCTAATCATCTTGGGAAAAATACCAAGTTTGTTTTGTTTGACTTGATGAAACCAGAGAATTTAGAAAATAGGTTTAGGAGAATATTTGATTTCCTAACTTAGGGTTATTCATATTTATAGCAAAGTATAACGGGTTTTGGGCCAAAGGCCTAGCACAACCAATATCACTAAATATACTAGTTTAACGCACACTTCAAGCTGGAGTATAAATATCTATCATGCTTAGCTTGTTACAGATAAAATGAAACATATTTGAAGAAATAGACTTGGTGAAGATATAAACTAGTTGGTTTGAAGATGTAGTAAATGCGGTATATATATGCTTTAGCTAACACCCCATCCTGAACAAAATGGTAATCCACCTCAATATGTTGGTGCATTCATGAAACACATGATTGTTTGCAATTTAAATATTTGCTTTATTATTCTAGAATATCGGCATATGCTTATGATACCCAAGTCCAAGCTCCATGAACATGGTTTTGGGTTTTCAATCACATCAACTCGTAGGTTGAGTCATAGCTCGATACTCAGTTTCAGCACTAGACTGAAGTCACTAAATTCTCATCAGTATATGTACAGTGACCAGATGTATGCATCATGTCTTGCCTATCACTAGCATATTATGCATCCGAGTAAAGCATCCATGTTTAGATGACAATGCCTCTTGTAAAACAACTCCTTCAATGGAGCCTTCCTTATATACGTCTTAATATATAAAGTAGCTTTCTAGTAAAACTCTTTAAATTGATGCATGAATTGACTAACCAACTCAACTGCATATGTGATATTTGACCGCATGACAGAAAGATAAATAAGCTTGTCTACCGGCCTTTAGTATCATGAAACATCAACCAATGGATTAGTCTCAGTTCACGTGTCAACATTAGCATCCATTGGAGTGTTCACATGTTCAGCACCAATTAGACTTGTCTATTATAGCAAGTTCAAAGAGTATTTTCTTTAAGACAAATGCATACAAATAGGTTTATAACAATACATTGCATTCAAATACTACTACAACAGGAAAGTACAGACTGTGTGCTAAATGCAATTTCATTTATGTACCAAATAGGTTTATAACAATACAGTGCATACAAATACTACAATAGAAAAGTAACAGACTGTGTGCTAAAGCAGGTAAAGAACTATACTGGACAACTAAAAAGGATCAATTACAATTTAGTGATTTACTATCAGAGTCACTAACTCAAAACAATAATTAAAAGGTTGGTTAACAATTCTGTGTTGTGACTCATAATGAAGAGAATGATGTGCAACCTAAAGACCACCTTGTACCACGGAGTGCTACCTGGGCCTTATATCCATCCGACATTATAGTACTGATCGTATAGAAATACTAATAAGGTCGGCCAAGTATAGTGGTGAAATCCATCATGTTTAGTCAGAAGCATGGCTTCAGTCGCTCCCATTCCTTCTCAATTATGAGTTTTTCCAATCCCCAAGTGTTGTATGTGGTTCACAACATTACGTGCTTGCAATTAATGTATAGTACTCAATGATTAGACACAGTGTTCATAGTTGTACAATATTCAATGAATGAACAATAACGAGAGCGTGTATAACATTAAAAACATGAATTTCGGCGTATAATATTCCATACGGTTGGCATTCAATGGGCTATTATGTAGTTGTTTCACGTTCTTTGTATAGTCAGCTGTTGTCAAATCATGCACATGTCCTATGTGAACCAGGTGGCATTAGCTTCTCAATGTAATGCCCTCAATGGTGTCAATTTAAGTTGGGCCCAAATGTAGTTTAAAATAAACAGTTACGGTTAAAGAGACAATTTCTAACAATTTCGTTTTGAATCTAAAATTTATTTTAAAACTGACTGCAATGAAAGTGTACACATATGGCATCCGATTCATCTTTGGCCCTTTAATGAATTTGCGGTTTCCCAGCCTAGAGGGGATTGCTGAGATCATATATGGATATATATGTAAATAAAGTACTCAAACCGTAGCCTACAACAACCATAGGATCTAAGAAACAAGGCTAACACCCATCTCAGGTGGAACATCACAACAAAGACCCAAGAACAACTAGAAAGAAGCCCATGTAGGTTACGACAATGCCCATGAAACAGAAGAATAGCCCAAGGTAAATTGACAGTCACCAAAGATCCTCAAGCACCCAACCGTAAGAACAACGAAAACAGACGGCGAGGGTCGCCTCGTAGGGTGCTACAATTCATCAAAAGGAGAAACCCATATCAATATACACATAAATCATCATCTCATTCCCATAAAAAACCACAACGAGCAACTTAACAAATTTCAAAAGATTAAACAAAAATCATAAACTGAAAAACTTTGAAACAGAAATAATCTACTATAACCGAAGATGCCAAGAAATCTAGAAATCGAAAGGCTCCAAGGAATCTGAACACTTGAATTCAAAAGAATTTTAAATAAGAGGAAAATAATTTTCGTTTAATAAAAAACCTTAGAAATCAATAGTCTTTAAATAAAAGAGAAGAAGGGGAATAAAAAAGGGAGTCGTGAACTTTAAGAGGAGATCTAATCCGAGTGAGATTGAGGGCGACAGCTCGCAGTTCCATCGAAGGACAAGATCATAGGGCTTGGTTCGATTTTGAAGGAAGATGCGACGATGTTTCTGAGTCGAAAAAAGAAACTGATGGGCTTCTTTTCCTCCACCAGTTGAGGAAAATTAAAGGAATTAATTGGGGGGCTGATGGGCTTTTGAATTTGAAGTGGGTTGGGCTATGCGGTTTGGCCAAAAGAATGGAAAGATGAAAAAAATGAAAAGAAAAGGAAAGACGGAAGAAAAGAAAAATCAGAAAAATATGAGAGAATAAAAAACCTATAAAAAATATGGACCATTACACTGGGCTTGTGTCCTATTCAATGGGCTTGCTCGCAACCTGCTGGGCCGCCATGGCCCAACGATGCTAGTTGGGTCCCATCATGGCTCGACGACACTCTTCGGGGCCTCTCATGGCCCGACGATACTGTAAAGGGGTCCCATGACCCATGGTTTATAGTCGGACGACCTTCCGAGTATCAACATTCCCATTTTAAGGCGGAGGCCTTCAGCTAGGACGTATAATCACCATGACATTTGTGCGGGTGTCGTTGAGGGCGGTGGAGACCAGTCCTTTCTTTTTGACTCAGGAGGAGGCATGCACCCCATTTGAAGCAGATGGCCAACACACTTCATGCACCACCTTAAGGACAAGATGGATTTTCAAGGGCAGAGTAATGATGAGACCACATTTATGAAGTAAATGGGAGGTCTAGAAATTTTCGGAGTCTAAGTGGTATTTTAGTAATTTTCAGTTTTCTATGGACTTTTTCGTAATTTTTCGTTTTAGAATTATTTTTGTAATCTTGCTATTTTCAGTTTATTATTTATAGGGGGTTAGTGGGGATTAGATGGGGTGTGTATAATTGAGTGAAAATTTGTTTGAGGTGGAGATTATCACTCTTTGATTGGAGAGCGCGACTCCCTCTTGAATAGGTGGCTTGCGAGAGAGTCTCTCGAAAGAACTCAAATCTGTACTTGTATACCCTTTTTTCAGTTTATCATCAATAAAGTTAATATCTTTTCCCCCAAATCATCTTTTCTACCCCTAAAAATCATTTCTTTGCTCTAAAATCCAATCTTTTTCGTAAAAACATCTTTTTATCCATCAAAACCTAGAAAAATCCTATTAAGTGGTATCCGAGCAACGATTTTGACATCGGTGGATCTGAAGAAATCTATGTAGAAAGTCAGATTTAAGGTTAGGGTGTCGAGGTGAGGGAGGTGATGTTTGATGCCATAATGCAACTCTAGCGTAAAATGGTGCTTTCTTGCAAACCCTAACACAACAAATTTCTGATCTAATGGCAACGAAGAACTTGAATTTGATCGAAAATTTAGATCTGGATTAAAGGTGACAACTTTGACGAAAGGAAAGGAGATGAGCGAGGGATTTGTCAAAGGCGTTCTCTTCGACGCAGTTCAAGCTCCGAGGAAGCGGTGGAGGACGACGGGCACGACGAACTTCAACCCGCATCCCTGCAGGGCCAGCCCTTGCCCTGCAAGTCCCGCATGGCCTGTTCGTAGCCCTTTTCGGCTCATCATGGGCTGCCGACACTTTTCACGGTCCACTAACACTTTTACGGGGCCCATGGCCCATGGTTTTCAGTCGGACGACCTTCCGAGCGTCATAGTTCATATTTTGGACGCGGAGGACCTTCAGCCGGGCCGCATGATCACTGTAAAGTGGTACCGGGTGTCGTTGAGGGCGGACGAGACCAATCATATCTTTTTGACCAGGAGGAGGTATGCAACTCACTTATAGCGGATGGCCCATGCACTTTATGCATCACCTTGAGGACAATGTGGGTTTTTTGGGATAGAGTAATGATGAGACCGTATCACCCAAAAAAGGACAGATCTGTAGTTTTGAACCATCCGGGATGTTTTCGTAATATTTGGTTTTCTAGGGAATTTTTCGTAATTTTCAACTTTACGTTTTTTGTAATTTTCTTATTTTCAGTTTAGTACTTATATGGGGCCTTGGGGGAATTAGAGGGGGAGTGGAATGTTGAGTGAAAACTTGTTTGATCTGCAGATTATCCCTCTTTTTTGTTGGAGAGCGCAATCCCCTCCCGAATCAGTGGCTTGGGGGGGAGTTCATCTCGAAAAAACTCAACCCATCTTGTATCACTTTTATTTTCAGTTTTATTATTAATAATAATCCCACCTTTTCCCCCTAATCCCTCTGCCTAACCCTAAAAATCCTTCCACGAAAAATCCAATCGTGTCCATAAAAATCATCTTTTTATCCATCAAAACCTAGAAAAATCCTATCATATTCCCCGACCCCTCAAATCATTCTTTGAATCTTAAGTGGAATTTTTATGCTTAAATCAGCAATAAGCAATTTTCTGAAATAAAATCATATTATGGTATCAGTGGATCACAATAAAAAGAAACTTAGGAGACAAATTCCTAGAGAATAGAGATAACCAAACTAATCCACCCAAGCCACACTCATAGATATCCTCTTTTGCTAATTCATCTTTATTCAACAATCCGATATGAGTACACCTGCAAAATGATTCATCTACACTTGCAATCTCTTAGAGTATTCTTCATGCGATTAGCTAACTACCATTCAATAAATCATTGTCCCTTTTCAGCAGAAATAGCTATGGATTGTGTCATTTTTATACCATGCTACTCTTTTTTCTTTGCTTTCGCCAGTCTTCATTTTTACACTACTAACTTTTTGCATATTGATTATTGGATAGTGTGCTTCTTTTACTGCCACCTAAACTGCAATTGACTTCTCACGATTGAAACGACTTGGCTCATACATCCCTAACCTTTCTTTTTCATCTCATATTGCAGTGGTTTTCAGTCAAGAGGCAACATGCTTTGCTCATCATGGCCGATAACTTGTTTTACTCAAAATTCAAGCATTATTGCAAGGTAATTTCCTGTTTGTGATATGGATTTCAGTCTATCTGACATTATATCTTCAAGATTATAATGTGCATTATGCAAATGTGTGATCTTTTCTGGTTCTTCTATAATCATCAAGTTCTGTTTGTCTTTGCAATGCTAGTATATGTTGTGATATAAGGCAAAGGGTGTATATGTTGCAGATAACTAAAAGTGCCATGTGGATCAAGAAACTACTTGCTAATCGAATGCTACTAGTGGCAACTATACATCTAATATATTATGATCTTTTATATGTTTCAGTTATGCAGTAGTGCTGGTAAAGAAAACATGGATATGGTTATCCCTACATAATTTGACTAGCAAAACTTTGTTCCCTTGATGTTGAAACTTGTTTGTTGATGTACTTCAGTGAACCAATTATAATTTTGTTAAAGAAGATAAACAAAAGGAAGGCATAAACCTCATGTGCATTGTACATGAAGACTTTTCCCGGATCCAAAAGGACGATCACTTTGAAATCTTATGTCCGCTACAACATGAAATATCATGAGACTTTACAGGATCTAATAATACATTAATACCGTATTTTCTAAATGCTGCAACTTAGATCCACATGATCCAGATGTGAATGCATAAAAAATATAGCAAATGCTCAAAATTAAGATGAAAAGCTGGCAGATAAGTTGAACATGCCGATAGCAATCAGATCTAGTAAATGAAGATGCTCTATCTCATATAGACCACTAAAAATGCCATCATATTTTATGATAGTATGTGGATAATCCATTATACATGAACTAGTATTAAAACATAACATGATAATCTCGATGAGTACGTCAACTAACAGATAGGAAAAATCATACTATTGTGATAAAGAACCCCCATAGACAAGTAAACAGTTTTAAAAATTGCAACTTTGAATGGCCGCTTTGGTAGGGCAAGCCCAGTCTGCCTCGATTTGGGATTAAGCACTGCGTTTAGGTGCACTTGTTCAAATTTGAGAAATCTAGGGATTTGTGATTATGTGGTTCTTCCTTTATTTTAAGAAATTTAGAGAGAATTTCACCAACTCATCATAGTCGGTAGAATGCCGTTACAAGCGTAGATGGATATCCAAAATATCCAATTTTGTTCTGTATCCACATTAATTTAGGATGTTTTGGATATGAGTATATGTTATTTGAATATGAATCGGATATCTAAACGGATTTCCGCTAAAAAAGAGCGAATTTTAGTGTTCACATTGTTAAGTATCTGAGCTGTGTATTTAGACATTGTCACATATGATGCAAAGGTCGTTTACTTAATTAACACAGCCATAATTTCAAAAAATTTAATCAATTTATATTGTATAACATAATCAATCACTAAATTGATGAAGCTTGATTGTTTCTTTGCATTTGTTTGCTTTTATTGCTGCAAATGTGACTTTTCATATTCCAAATCGATGGTATCCATAGTCAGATGCCCATAGGAAGCGGATTTATATAATATCCAAATATGAATAATATATGTTGAATTCGAATCCGGTTAATATACCAAAAATCTGATTAGATGTTTGGTCGGATTCATATGGCAAACTCAATGGTCAGATTCAGATGTGGACTGCGTCCGCTGCATTTACACCCATTATTCATCATTGTGCATCACTGCTTCTGTCGTCTGTTTGCAACCCTTGCCTGCTGGGTTGATTCGTTAGCAAGTTGGGTGTCAATATCATGACACTATCCCCTTTTTATTAGAAGCCGGTCTGGTGGGAGGCACTTCTCATTAATTAGACTTATTAGAAGCAGATTGGGTAGCATGCACTTCTAATTGATTAGATCCACTTTATTAGAAACAAGTTGGATTGGATACACTTTTATTAGAAATGGGTTGGGTTGAAACCCTAACACCCAGTTTCTCTTTCATGACGAAGCAGAGGCGAAGCAAGTGAGCAGAGCAGATAACAATGGCGGTGAGTAGGCTGATGCTCAGAGGTTCATTATCTCTAGGTTTTCCCCCTTCTCTCATTGCCTCACCGCCTGGTTGGTAGGCAATAGGTGGCTGCTCCGGAACCCTGTCTTACTTAGCACTATTTTAACACGTAGTTAGATTGAAACACTAAGCTTGCGCTTTTAAGATGTATGGAAGATCCAGCGATGACGATGATTGAACTCTGTTAAGCTGGATGGCAGAGTTTTGTAACTTGGACATAGCAGGGGTTATATGATGGATGTGCTGGAGTTGGGCCAAATAGAAAAGGATGTACCTGAAGAAGCGAAACTGGACAAACCTACCATGCATAATTATTGAAGGTTTAGCTAGATGTGTGCCTTTATTGGCAAAGGCATTGCATGTGCTTTGTGTAAACTGTAAAATGTCAAATATTATTAGTTTAATGAAATAAAGTTATGGGTTCACATATGGTGTCAAATATAAGTAGTTTAATGAAAATAAGTGACACTGTTGTCCAGCATTAACTAGTAGGAATCTTTTCGCTCATTACAGTACATCAATGCCTGCTTGATTTAATTAAAGCAACAATATTCTCTTAAATTTTCATTGAAAAGGCAGTCTTATCAAAAATAAATAGGTTCAAATAGTTAAATTTTCATGTTTATGGATGTTATACTGAATCCCATGATACACATACGTGTGCATACTGACACAAACTAAGTAATTTTGACATCTTGGTGTCTTTCATGTTTGTAAATGATCCACTGCATCAATAACAGATGCATGTCTTCTTCTAACTACAAACACAGTAAATGATTCAAAAGTCATGGTATATGCCATATTTATGGATGCCTTGCTGTACTTGAGCATGGAAAAACAACGAAATCAAGTATTTTCATTTCAATGAAATATCAAATAATTCCATTGTTGTGAAAATATAGCGGGTTTAATGTTGTGATATCATGTTCTCCAAAGAAAAAAAAGAAAAATTTGTGATTAAACACACTTAGATTTATTGATTCAGTTTTTACAGGATGGATCACTATAGGTAAATTTTGGGATTTAACTTAAAATCGGGGGTTCTCTTAGATTTTATATAAGATGTAGGTTAGAAACTCAATAAAGCAAATTATCTATGTCTCATCACATAATTAGTTATATGACTAATGTCTATGACTTTCTAAAATAAAACTTTACATGTTCCTGAAGTAGGAATCAAGCATCAACTATTTATGTTATTATGGTAATATCCTTTGTCTTTCCATTTATAAATGGATTAATTTTTTCTCACTTTCCACATTGCGGCTAACCTCGTGGCTTGGTTAGTTACTGAAGCCAAATGGTTAACAAAATTAATGAACTATTACTGGATTGTGTCTAAACCATGACATCATGGGCAATGCACTTGCTGCCTTCATATTATCTGTCAATTGTCACAAAAAAAATTGACACAAAAAAGTTACAGAAGTCCTGTACTTGTTTTCATGAAACAACATTCATCTGATTTATTGTATTATCTATTATACAATTGAGGGATGTTTTTGAATGTGGTTGCTGACTAGGACATGGGTGGGTAGAAGGACGGTTGTGATTGAATCTTGAGGAATCAATGGGTAGGATGAGAGTTTATGAAAATTTTAGAGGGAAAACCCTAAAATTTTGGCCAAAAAATTTTTGGGGACCCTAAAGTTTTGGAGGAAACTAAATATGGAGGGAACTAAATTTTAAGGGAACTAAAATTTTAAATTTTGAGCCGGCTAAATCTGAAAAGAACTAAATTTTGCGGGAACTAAAATTTTAAATTTTGGGAGGAAGTAAATTTAGATGAAACTAAATTTTGGAGGAACTAAAACTTTTTGGGAGAACTAAATTCTCTTGAGGAAACTAAATTTTTTGGAGAAACTAAATCAGGAGGGAACATTATTTTAAATTTTGTGAGAACTAAATATGGAGTGAACTAAACTTTTGGGGAACTAAATTTTCTCGGGAAACTAAATTTTAGTTTGGATGCGGTTAAAATTTTTTGTTGGGGGGAATATTTTGAAGGTGTCTATAAATATTTTTGGGAGGATTTTGAAGAGTATGCAAATTTGTGTGGGGGAGATTTTGAATATGTTGAAATCTGTAATGGCCTAAATTTTTACAAGCAATTTTTAATAAAATTTTAACTTATTTTTCCAAAATTTTCCAAAATTTTCTTTTCTTTTTCTTTTTCTCTTCTTTTTTGCCCAAGCCCACAACAAAAAACCCGCTCCTCTCTTCTTCTTTTAATCTCTTTTCCTTCTTTCTTTTTCTGATTAGGCTCAAGCCCAAAACACACTTCCTGAAATAAAATCCCACAAGGCCACAAGCCCTATTCCTTATGTTTTTCAGCAACCAACTCCCCTTCATATTAATTCCCTCACCAACCCAATACAAATCAAATTCCTCTCTATCTCAAAAGACTTCACTAACCGACATCACTCCCCCACTCCCCTTATTTTCTTCCGCCAACAAAACCAAACCCTTTCATTTTAATTCTCCAAGCCCAACACACTGCCACCCCCATTAATTCTAAACAAACATAACCCTCTCTCTCTCCTTTCTCTACAGATCAAATAACACCCCTCACACACACACACACACACACTCTCTCTCTCTCTCTCTCTCTCTCGTCGTCCCGACCCAGATCCACTTCTAGATCCACTTCTCTTGGCAGAAATTTATCCGCTCCACGCCCCCACCCAAGGACCCACTGCCATCAATTTTCAATCTGCGATACATTTATAAGCTCTGACCCCCTCTACTCTCCCAACCAAGTTTCTCTGCTCATTTACTTCGATCGTTAAGTTTTTTGCCACCATCGATGTTCACATTCAACCATCGGTCCCTCATGCATAAAACGGTCCTCTCGTGTCTCCATTTATGGTGCTACTTAACCCCATCTCCCTTTTGGGGTTTCATGCAAAAAATTTAAGTTTTTCATCAAAGAAAATTTAGGGTTTGAGTTTTCGGATTTGGTATTGGATTTACGGTTTGCGGTTTGATTCCCTCAATTTTTCCACCTCCTCTCGAGTAGTCGCAGCTGCTCAATGGCACTGTGGCAAACCCCACAGCCGCTTGACGGCTCTCTTCGACCGGGCTTGGATTTTTGTGACTGTCTTCAGTTTTGGTATATTTCTTTAATTCTACTTTTTGGGTTTAAATTTTTGTCTCTTCTCCATTGCAGTGTTGCGAACTGAGCTTTGGGTTTTAGGTTTCTTTGAGGCTTAGCAGTGACCCTCGTCGGCGTCCTTTGTCGGTGTTTTGTAGCAGCGTCGTTGTGTGACTTGGGTTTCGGTCCTGATGTTGTTTCTTCCCATACATGGTTGGTTGGGCTTCTACCCCATTGCTGGGTTATTTGGGCTTTTTACCTTGGGTTTGTGTTAGACTGGGCCTCGCCCATTGGTTATTGGTTGGGCTGTTGCCCTTTTGTTTCCTTGCCTACGTGCTTCTTGGTTGGTTGCTTTGTTAGGCTCTTGCCCTCCTTGCGTGGGTTGTTGGTTGGCTTTATTGGACCGGGCTTATGCCATGGGCTTATTGGTTGGACTGTGGTGCTGTTCTTGGCAAGGTTTTAAATATCGGATATCGATATCGTATTGGATATATCATATCATTTTTCAGAAATTGGATATCAGGGGATAAATCAGGGATAGAAGTAAATATCATGTTGGTCATATCAGACAAAATAAATATACTATTATAATATCATAAATATCCATATTGTTCATATTACGAAAATATCATTACTATGATCACATAAAGTTACGATAAATGCATTACTAACTGCTAACACTACATACGAGTATGTAATACACTAATAATACTAGTCTACACATTAACAAAATATTAAAAATTAAAATACTACATGAATAGAAAATGGAAAAGATTTCAGAAAGAGTGGTCTATTCCCACATTATTTAACAAGCTCATTCTACACACGTCTCTAACACGAATGTTTCAGCATATGCAACTGCTTCCGCATCAGAATCAGAACTATCTGAAGATGACTCTGAGGAGATCCATGAATCAGAACCTAAAGCTTCCTCCTCAAGTACTTGCTTCTTTCCCTTACCCTTACCCGATAATGATGATGCGATGGCTTTTCCTGTCTATTTCCTTTCCCCTTACCCGATAATGATAATGCGATGGTTTTTCCTTTCTTTGTAGTCTTTAATATTTTACTAACCCTAGGTTGGATCAGCCCTCATCGCTTCTTCAACTTGTCTCCATGTCAGCATTTCTACTGGGAAGACTTCTTCGTACTCATCCTTATCAGAAGCAATACCAGTGATTTTTCAGACATCCATTCAGTCACATTGCCCACTGCAATAGAATGAGCAGATGGATATTGGTGTTTCTGCTCTCAAATCTTTCTTTTAGCGGGGCATTGAATTTGACGTATACTAAGTCTTTCAATTTATCGGTACTTAGTCTATTTCTTCTCTTCCTGTGAATTTAATGAAAATACAATAACCAATTAGCCATCACGACAAATATGTACATGATTAATGGATGATATAAAACAAAATTTATTTAAAGTTTTACCATCTCAAAACACTTCATTTCTTTCACAACCACTTGAGCTAGTGGTCAATTCCGAAATTCTCATGTCCATCTTCTTTAAAGCAGGTGACGTGTCACCATGTAAAGTCACCAATTAAGTAAAAATTAAAACCAAATTCATATTCCTTTTAGTTTAATTTTAAAATATCAAAAACTATAACAGGAATATGAAATCGATATTAGTTTCTTAGCTATACCTGGATCCAGTGCATGATTTTTAGCTTGCCTTTGCGCTACTTTCTTACCAAAAAATTAAATTCGATTTTGATGCAGCGGCTGCTGAAAGCTAATTTTATCTTACATCTCAGGATCATTCGTATACATCCTCAACATGCACTCTATAAAACCATCAACAATGACACCATCTTCATGAATCTCCTCTGTCTTTGATAATAAAAATACGGGTTCAACAATTAATCTATCATGTGCAAATGAGTTTCCAGCTTGTCAATTTCATTTTTATCAATTAGAATGGAGATCGGCCTGACTTTTTTCTCATCATGCTTCAAAATAATGGCGATTTCCATCTTGCACATCACCATGTCTCCATGCTACCAACCCCATTCGAAGAATGTTGATGATATGATTTAAAATTTTTAGTACCAGTGTCATGTTCTTCTAAAATGAACGGCTATTGATGATGTATACCTACAAAAGACAAATTCAATCAAAAACATCAATTAGTTATTTAACTCTTAATTGTGATAGTATGCAAACCAAATAACATAATGAAATTAGATAAAAAATATTAAATTTATACCCTTCTTGCTTGAGCTATTGAGGAAAATTTCCAACTCCCATTCAGTGGAGTTGACAAACGCCTTCAATTTGGACTTTTCCTGTAAGCTTTGCAATAATAAAAAACTGTAGCAAAATGGGTAACACCTGGCCTTGTAAGATTGCCCAAATCTTCTTCCTTATTATATCAAGTATGATAACGTGTACATACATGTAGACTGTGACGACATTCGTATCTAAAATTGCATTGCGGATAGGTTCAATATCCTGCAATAAGAGGTTCAATTTATGTACATCACTTGACGTCTAGAAAATAGAGGGACACCTCACAACTAACAACTTCATTGCAGTCATATTATTTGTGCATTGTTGATCACAATTTGAACGGCAGACTGTTCTCCCAACTTCTTAATTATTACATTCACCAGAGCATAAATATATTTACCATCATGCACATCATTATATGTGTTCTCAGAATCAGAGAATATAGTTTCAGCATAAGCATGAATGACAATGTTCACTATGCTCCTACCCTTCAAGTCAGTCCAACAATCTGTCAGAAGACTACAACCATGTAGTCTATATCTCTAGAAAAGATTTCAACTTCTCCTTTTAGAAGCTAATTCTTAGGAAGATACTTAGATATATCATATGACGGATGACATTTCAAATTTGGTCCATAACCCACAACCTGCACAATCTGCCCAAAAGATGAGTGATCCATCAAAGTGAAAGGTAATCCTGCCTCAAAAATACATTGTGCGATTCACTTGCACACATCTTCTCTTTCCTTCTTCCCGTGTTCATTAATGATGGATTGCACACCTTTTCATTTCTCCGTCCACAACTGCTTCATCTTTCTTTTTCTTAAACATATACATGCTTGTCCTCAGTCCTATGATCCTTACAGGCTTGACTGGCTTCATAGGAGGACTTCACTTCAACATCCCCATCTCCAATAACCACCTCATCTATAAGAGTTTAAAGCTTTGATTCCTTGCCTCTTTGATGACTGTGTGGCTTGTAATGTAGCAATGATATTCAGACTAACCTCCTCAGAAACTTTTGTGTAAGGAGCTACATTTCCTTTCTTTCCTGCAAGATGGGTCTACTGCCGCTCAAGACATGCTCACAAAACTTGCATATCACTTTATTAGATGCCAAATTCTCCTCATGATCCCAAAAATTTGTTCCTACGACAGATGCTTTGTTAGATGCTCCAGAAAACATTTTCAAAATCTACTATCAAAGAGTAAAAATATTGGAAAATTATTAAATTAAATTTAAGATACAAAAACTTTTTAAAAATTAAAACATATCCTAAATAAATTTAAAAATATCATGACTCATGACTATAAATAATTGCATATCATATATTCAGAACTCTTGAGTCTGAGATGTCTTTATTTGAAGCACAACGACAATATCATCGTGTCAATCTCTATAGTCAAAAATCGGATCTATGCGGTAGCCACTACCCGGTAGCCTGTAAGAGACAGTGTCCATTTTCCAATATTAGATTTAAGCCAAGTTATCCAAGTATACAGGTAAATGCACGAAACACCAACCAATTCAAATGTTATATCTTCATTCTCAATAAGGTAATAGGCTGCCAAGCATGACCCAATAAGTGACTACAAAGATTAATTGAAATTTATTTCATTTTATAATCATCATGTACATCTCTCATTTTTCTCAGAACAATATCATCATCGAAATTAACATTTTCAACCCAACGATATTTCTAAAACTGACAAATTTTTTTGAGATCAATATCGTCAGTGAAAAATTATTTCTCTAGCATCAAGTCTCAACCCAACATGGGAAAATTCCAAAAATAAGCTGAAGCGGCAGCATCCGCAAAGGAGGATAAGAACCGGAAGTATCCGCAAAGAAGAAGAAGAAGAAGCGACTGCAGCAACAGGCTAGCAAAGAAGAAGCAGGTACAACCGCATAGGCGAAGAAGGAGAACAAGAAGTGGCCGCAGCTGCAGAGGAAGGATGAGGAAGAAGATCAAAAAAGACGAAAAAATAATTAATGAAAAAACTCCTAAATAAATTCATAAAAATTGTAGAATTAAGCTGAAACAAGTAGGGAAACTTATGTTCTTTTTCGATTTACCTAAAATTTTCAACGGACAAGAAAGAGCAAAGAATCAAACACAAAAAACCAACGCAAAACCCTAGAATCACTGGAGGATCGCACGATGCGTGGAGAGAGATTAACCAAATCGCGGTGGCTTTGGCTGCAAATGACCCGATAGTTAGGGTTTTAGGCAAAGGGTTTGGATCGAATCGATGCAAACCTAATTAAAAAATTGCAAAATCCACCTGCAATAGTAAACAACCTTATTGGCCGTGGTAAAATCTTATATCGGAATTTTTCCGTTATTTATCGTAGTATCGTGTCGATTAGGATTCGTTCCTGATATATCGACCGATATATCAACCTTGTCGACCGATAATTAAATCAATGGCTCTTGGTGACTGCGGGCTTTAGCCCTGCCTTGTTGAGCTGTGGACTTGTTTGGTTGGATTTTCGGGCCTTGGCCATGACGCTTGTTGGATTATGGAATTTTATTTCAATTATGTACATGTTAGCAATAACTGAATATATTCCTGATGATTTCTATGAGCAAGAAGTATGAAAAAGTATGAAATGTATGGATTAGACCATTAACGATCAATGATGAGACTTCTCTGAGATCAATTCAGTTGTCCAGCCCCTATTTTTAATTATTGCAGAATTTCACCAAAAGATGTAAATGATTAGTAATTGTTACTTGACATTAAATTAGGACATATGGTTGGCTGCGATACGCTTGAAATATAATCTTGAAACAACTTGAAAATGTTCATGTACATGGCATGATGTTGGCATATTGGAAATTGTTGAATAATGTCAATTACATATAAACAACAACCAATAGAGATCTTTGACAGGCAACAGAAAGCCCTTCAGAGCAAGGTAGTCAATCTGGTGAAGGTGATGTGGCATCAAGAGTTGCTTGGGGAGTCTACCTGGGCATTATCCCTATCTGTTTGATGTATCAGCGTATTTTTCTAAAATTTTCTTTTCGTTTTCTTCTTTTCATTTCTTTTTCCTTTTTATTTCGGCCTAAAGGCCCAAGCGAGCAACCAAAACCCCTATCTTGTCTTCTTTCTTCTTTTAATCTCTTTTCCTTTCTTTTT
The DNA here is from genome assembly GCA_030789695.1 of Scilla litardierei. NCBI lineage: Eukaryota > Viridiplantae > Streptophyta > Magnoliopsida > Asparagales > Asparagaceae > Scilla > Scilla litardierei. The sequence goes on along the minus strand of CM061136.1, from coordinate 132,500,300 downwards.
CTAATTAGGTCCAAGCCCAAAACCCACTTCTTTAAATAAAATCCCATATGCCCACAAGCCTCATTCCATTCCTTATGTTTTTCCACAGTCGACTCCCATTCATATTAATTCCATCACCAGCCCAATACAAATCAAGTCCTCTCTTCCCCCCAAAAGACTTCACTGACCGAGAGCACCTCCCCCACTCCCATTCTTTTCTTTAGCGAACAAAACCATCCCCCTTCATTTTAATTCTCCAAGCCCCACACACACACTACCATTAATTCTAAAGAAAAAAATCTCACTCACCCTCTCCCTTCTCTACAGACCAAACAACACCCCATCCCACGTTCTCTCTCTCGCTCTCTCGCTCGCTCTCTCTCGCTCTCTCTCCCCCCTCTCCCCGTTACCTCGACCCAGATCCACTTCTCTTGGTGAAACTTTCGCTTCTCCACGTCCCCACCCGAGGACCCCATGCCATCAATTCCTCTCTATGGTACATTTATGTGATCTGACTCGCCTCTCTCTTCTCTTCCGACCAAGTTTCTTTGCTCATTTACTTCAATTGGTGAGTTTTTGCCACCGTCGCTATTCACAGTCCACCGTTGACCCCTCATGAATGGAAGACCCCTCACGTGTCACCCTCTACGGTGCTAACCCTCTCCCTTTTGGGTTTTATGCAAAAAATTTCCGTTTTTCTTCAAAGAAAATTTAGGGTTTTGGTTTTAGGATTTGGTGTTGGATTTGCGATTTACAGTTTGATTCTCAGTTTTTCTGCCTCCTCTTGAGCAGCCACAACCACTCAACGACACGACAATGAACCCTGCAGCCGCTCGACGTCTTGGTGGCGAGCCTTGGATTTTTCCAACGGTCTTCTGTTTTGAAAATTTCTTTAATTCTAGTTTTTGGATTTAAATTTGTGATTTTCTTTCCGCTTGCGATGTTGGAAACTGAGCATTGGGTAGGTTTCTTTGGGGATTGGTTCCGACCCTTGTCACCACCCCTTGTCGGTGTTTTGCGGCAGCATCGTTGCCGTGTGACTTGGGTTTTGGTCTTAATGTTGTTTCTGGTTGTGCGTAGTTGGTTGGGCTTCTGTCCCACTGCTTGGTTGTTTAGGCTTTTGCCCTGGGTTTGTGTTAGACTGGGCCTCGTCCATTGGTTGGATGTTATTGCCTACTTGCGGGCTTCTTGGTTGGTTGCTTTGTTAGGCCTTGCCCCATGCCTGGGCTGTTGGTTAGATTTGGTGGACTGGGCTTATGCCCTATGCTTGTTGGTTGGGCTGGGGTGGTGTTCTTAGTGACTGCGGGCTTTAGCCTTGCCTTGTTGAGCCCTGGACTTGTTGGGTTGGATTTTCGGGTCTTGGCCATGATTCTTGTTAGATTATGGAATTTTATTTCAATCTTGTACATGTTAGCAATAACTGAAAACTATTCTTGATGATTTCTATAAGCTAGAAATGTGAAAACATGAATTGTATGGATTAGACCCTTAACAATTGATGATGAAACTTCTCTGAGATCAATTTAGTTGTCACTCCCCCCAATTTTAATTATTACAGAATTTCACCAAAAGAATGCAAATGATTAGTAATTATTACCTAGCATTAAATTATGACCTATGGTTGACTGTTATATGCTTGGAATATGTTCTTGAAACAAACTGAAATTGTTCCCATAAATGACATGATGTTGGCCTATTGGAAATTGTTGAACTAACACATTGCACCCTAACCATATTGACTAATTATGATGTGACCTTTGGACTTGTTTGAAGACTGTCACATCTGCTCTATTTTTATGATGCACGCTAGTATAATCACACAAAGTTGGATGTATTACAGTTGCATGATTTATAAAATTACTAGCATGGAAACTCTGAAAGCACATCACATTAGTTACTTCTCTTGAACAACACCACACTTAAAACTGAATAACTTTTGACATCACCGACTCACGGGATTTTTGAAGTAACTCGTATTTGGAAAGTTCGATAATGAGCGTTATATATGCTTCTAGTTAGAATCCCATTCCTGTTATTGTTTCGACTCTGTCGTTCACGCTGAGACCGGTTAAATAGGATGGATCGTAAGTCTTTGTCCTGTTCTTGTTCTGACCTGGTCGTACACGACCGAGACCCGTTATGTCGGATGGACTCAGCCCGGGTGAGCTCGCCCGTGGATAAGGTGGGTTCCAGTAGCATATCGCACTTCGATACGAGTCACGGCCTGAAGTTAGTATAACTTCTAGAATATAGATAGCATAACTTTAAACTGAACTCTAATGCATGCATGTTTTTACATATTGTCACTTACATGTTCCTGCTTTATTTTTAGTTATTTAAATACCAAATTTTAGAATTATTATAAATTTACTCTAATTCTGGCGGCTCTTCGTTGTGTTGCAATGTTAGGTGCTTATAGGAATAAGAGGAGATCACAGTCTTTGAGGATTCTGAGTCTGTTATGTTGGTTTTTGAGTTCGAGACCAATATTGTTTTGATTATAATCAACATTATGTTGTGTGCTAATTATCTTATTTGTTTTAGTCTCAGTTATAGAACAGTTATTACATCTAATGTGAGACAAAACAAGTGGTGATGAGGTGATGGACTCAAGGCATATAACATTGGATTTATGAAGCCATCAAGAATCTTGGTTTACATTGTAAATCTTTTATGATTCTTTATGTATTTTGCTTTTCGTTAGTAGAATACTTGCATATCTTGATTAGATGGACACACACTTATACATGTCTATTTCCATCTTAATGATTCATATGAACTTTCTAGAATCCATTCCAATAGGTTGAATGGCCAAAACACATTATCATATGCTTTCAGCCTATCACCAGGCAGGTGGTATACACACACCAGACACCTGGCATATCTGTTGTGTGATGCCTAAATCCTAGGAAGCCCAGTCGTCTGAAGTTCAGATACCAGGCATCTGCACGATGGTCCAGACGTCTGGTCGATGAACTCTAGGTCCTGATCAATGGGTCTAGTTTTTCTTGACTCTTTGTTTTTCTGCAATCTGTTTCTGCCTTTAAACCTCGGTCAGTTTTTCTATAATTGGAATTTCTCATTCATTCCAGGCCCATCAGATTGGATTCTTTTTAGCTTTCCAACGCATCTTGAATCACTTTAATCGGAGTTCAATTGGGAAAGTTATGACTGTTTTGGTGATCGAGTGTTTTTCTGGAAAGTTTCTGTCAGACGCTGTATAACGCTGGACCAGATGTCTGACCCTTGTTCACCAGGCGCATAGTCACCCTTTATTAGGCGCATGTTCGCTGAGAAAACTAGTCGTTTATAGCCATTGGACAGCTTTTTCTTGTGGCCGTTTTCTTGGTTTTTGTGCCCGATTGGGAGGTTATTTATACTCCTTTGTCAGGCACTTTTTGGCATCAACCACATTATTAAGAATCAATTGTGGGCCAAAAAGTAGAGAGAAGCTTTCAATCTTTTTTCATCTCTCTCATTTCCCTTAGAGCTCCTTACTGTTAATTTGAACTCCAAGCTTAAGGGAAGTCCAATAGTGCATCAATCTCATATCTAGCACTTGGACATCAATCTTTTTTTGTATCTACACTTCACGGTTTGCAAGTATATCTAATCAAGGCAATATGAAGATTGTAGTTTGTATTTTGTTTCAATTTTTAAAACGTTGCTCCCGGGTTGTGGTAGTGTCTCTGGAAAGAGAGGTTGGCCATTGGAACATGGTGCGTTGCTCTTGGAAAAGAGTGTTGATATTTTTGAAAGGGATTTTGTATTTGAACTCTTATAGTGGGAGAATTGTCAACCAAGCACCGATATGTGGTATTGATATTATGTGCATGTGAAAAGGCTTGTTAGTGAATCCACGGAGTGCAATTGCAATGTGGGGCTGGAGTAGGATCGCCTTGGAATATGGATCTGAACCAGGATACGTCTTGTATGTTTGCGATTTTTTTTGACGTATTTCCTTTATGTGATTGTTAAGATAATCGTTTTAATTTTCGCTGCATTGTGCGCTTAATTATAATAACTCTTAATTACGCACTTTTACTTGCCTTTATACTATTCACCATCCTTCTAGTGTATTCTATAGTCACAGGTCCCAACAAGTGGTATCCGAGCTTTGGTTTGCTGGCTTTTGCAAGCAAAATGTCGTCTCAACGACCACTCTTCCTTCCATATTTGAAGGCAAATATTTCTCAAAATGGAGGAAGAACATGTGCTGATGGCTTGACGAGCAAAAGGTGTCAAAGATTATTACTTCGGATGCTCAAGCTTAGAATGCTTTACTCAATGACCTCTCCCCGAAAATTGCAAAGAAAGTAATAGATTTCGAGACGACACATGAGATATGGGAATATCTTGAGGTGAACTTTAGAAAGGAAGAGATTGACTCAATCAAGTCTTACGATGATTGGAGCATCAATGGAAAGAGGTATCTTATAAATCTCTCATTTTCAATGCAATGATTTAATAGCTAGTTATAAGGCGTTGTTAGTTGAGTATAACTCTCTCAAAGCGAGTAATAACAAGCTTGAAAGAGATGCACGCACACACACATTTTTAGCATCCGAACCTCGTGATGAGACACCAACCATTGCATTGAATCAAGAAAAGATTGATTTTGATTCACATGTGTGCATGTTGAGTAAAGAGAATAACTCTCTTAAATCTCAAATTGAGTATGATCATGATTTTCACAAATCTGTGAAAGAGAGTTTGTATGCCACACATCTAGTTGAATTAGATTCATTGCATACCGAGAAAGATTGTTTTCTTTCTCATATTTGTGCACCGAGAGATGCGAATGCTTCTCTCAAACTCCAATTGGAGAATATGCACTCGGATAGTAACTCCGTCAAATCTCGAGCGAGATTCTCAACTTGACGCTTTGAGAAATGAGACATTGGTTCTCAAATCTCAATGTCTTGAGCTTAGCTCATTCTATCCAAGAGGGATGACGAAATTTCTTCACTTTTGAAGTGTGAGCTATTGTCAACTGAACTTTTGAGTAAGGACAATGCTTTAGGATCCTTAACTTTGAGCGTGACCAAAACAAGCTCTTCTCCTAGAAGCAACCAAAAACAATTTTTTTGGGGAGCTTTCTAAGGGGATTGTCACATCCAAACCCTCTCTTGGCAAGAAATCAGCGAAAGATTATAAAGCCAAAGAGGAATCATGCATTTTTATATTCCGGTTATGCGGTTGTTAAGAAGCCCGTTCATAACCCTATGCATAATGCTTCTATCTATAGGAATGATATACATTGTTTGCATGCTCGTATTGAACACTCATTTTTCGCATGTATCACATATTCCTATGATAGGTAGAAAATTATCTCGTGTGAGCAATTTGAATGCTCATACTCATGTTTTACACACGGGGCACACAAATTTCTATGTTTCATCTCATAAGAGTGCACCTACACCTCCTACTCATGCCCATACACACATCTTCTTAAGAAACACATATCACTTTCTTTGTGGATTCCTAAGAATGTTTCTCAGTATGATAGGAACACGTATATAGAATCATATGTTTGTAATGTTATTTTTTCGTGCGACTATATATGGAAACCAAACTCGTTTGTTTGATTTCCTCGTTGCTAGTACTCACACACTTACTTTATTTCTTGGGTACTATGCATATTGATTACTTTATGTACCCATTTTTAGTGTGAGGTTTTCCATTGCTCCAATTTTGCATGTTTTGTATGATTTTGTGGGAGTATGGAATTTATTGCTTGCTAGCATGTTTTATTTCCATTCATATGCCATGTTTCGTGTCATCTCATTATGTTATGCATATGAGTATGTTTTTTAGCTTTTGGGTTTATCAATTTGGCACCTTCCCATCTTTTTGATATGACAAAAGGGGGAAAAATGTGGGTTATGTAAAAATATATAACAACCTATGTTTTTATGCATACTCTTTGTTGGTATTGTTTTATATAACACCCATCAATATGCATTATGATTTGATTGTTTATTTTATGCACATATGCATATTGATTGGGGAGTTTGTTAGCACACACATTGTATTTCAATATTTATTTTATATTTTTTACATGATGTTTTGTCATCATAAAAAAGAGGAAATGTTGGTTCTTGAGTTCAAGAGCAATGTTGTTTTGATGATGATCAACATTATGTTGTGTGCTAATTATCTTATTTGTTTGTCTCAGTAATATAACAATGATTACACTAATGGGAGACAAGTGGTAATGAGAGGATGGACTCGAGGCATATAGCATTGGATTTATGAAGCCATGAAGAATCTTGTTTTACATTGTAAATCTTTTATGATTCTTTATGAATTTTGCTCTTTCGTTAGTAGAATACTTGTATGTCTTGATCAAATGGACACACACACTTATACATGTCTATTTCTATCTTTGTGATCCATATGAACTTTCTAGAATCCATCCTAATAGGTTGAATGCCAAAACACACTATCATATGCTTTCAGCATATCACCAGGCACCTAATATACACCCTAGACGCCTGGCATATCCGTTGTGTGATAGCCAAATCCTAGGAAGCCCAATCGTCTGAAGTTCAGACATCAGGCGTCTGCACAGTGGTCCAGACGTCTGGTCGATGAACTCCAGGCGCTTGATCAATGGGTCTAGTTTTTTTGCAATCGGTTTCTGCCTTTAAACGTCTGTCAGTTTTTCTGTGGTTGGAATTTCTCATCTATTATAGTCTCATCAGATTGCATTCTTCATTAGCTTTCCAACACATCTTGATTCACCTCAATCGGAGTCCAATTATGGATGTTTTAATTGATCGAGTGTTTTTCTGGACAGATTCTGTCAGACGTTGTATAACACTGGACCTGACCCTTGTTCACCAGGTGTCTATCACCCTTCATCAGGCGCCTATTTGCCTGCTGAGAAAACTAGCTGTTGTTAGTCGTTGGCCAGCTTTTTCTTGTGGCCGTTTTCTTGGTTTTTGTGCCCGATTGGAAGGTTATTTATACCCCTTTGTGAGGCAGTTTTTGGCACCAACGCACATTATTGAGAAGCAATTGTTGGCCAAAAACTAGAGAGAAGTTTTCAATCTTTCTTCATCTCTCTCATTTCCCTTAGAGCTCATTAATATTGCTTTGAACTCCAAGCTCAAGGAAACTTCAATAGTGCATCAAGCTCACATCATTCACTTGGGCATCAATCTTTTTTGCCAATACACTTAAAGGTTTGTAAGTATATCTAATCAAGACAATAAGAAGATTTGTAGTTCGTATTTTGTTTCATTTATTGAAACCGTGCTTCTGGGTTGTGTGAGTCTCTCTCTGGAAAGAGAGGGTGGCCCTTGGAATAAGGTGTGTTGCTCTTGGAAAAGAGTGTTGATATCTTGAAAGGGATTTTGTATTTGAACGCTTGTAGTAGGAGAATTGTCAACCAAGCACCGAGATGTGGTGTTGGTTATATGTGCCTTGGAAAAGGATTGTTAGTGGATCCACATAGTGCGATTGCAACGTGGGGCTAGAGTAGGATCGCATTGGAATATGGATCTGAACCAGGATACGTCTTGTGTGTTTGCGATTTGTTTTGAGTATTTCCTTTGTGTGGTAGTTAAGATAATCATTTTAATTTTCGCTGCGTTGTGTGCTTAATTTTAGTAACTTTTAATTATGCATTTTTTCTTACCTTTACATTATTCTACCTCCTCTAGTGTATTGTGTAGCCATAGGTCCCGACATGTTACATAGAACACAGACTTTTAGGGGAACTAAATGTGGATGAACTAAAATTTGAAATTTTGGGGGAACTAAATTTGGAGGGAACTAAACTTTGGGGAAATAAAATTCTATGGGAAACTATGTTTTGTTTTGAATGTGGTTAAAAGTTTTTGTTGGAGGGAATATTTAGAAGGTGGTTGCAATTTTCTTTGGGGGATTTTGAAGATGCTGTAATTTTTTTAGGTGGTAGATTTGAATGGGTTGAAAGTTTTCATGGGATATTTGAATGCCCCGTGACCTATGGTCACAAGTTATGACTAGTTAATATATAAATGATATGCTGGATCAATATTTATTAATGAAGTGACTCTAAATGTGGCATGAAAATAAATGGAGTTTGAAAAATGAGTTCAACCATGATAATATACGCCTTGCTAATATATATGAATGTGTAAGATACATTGGAAAATAAATTGCCGAATCATGTTTTCAAGTTCATCTTTGCTCAGTTGCTATACCACTATATATGAATTTGCTACAACACTATGCATGAACAATACGATTTATGTTTATGATTTGTGAATTATGTGGGCCAAGATTATGAACTTTTTGGATTAGTTGACTTATGAATCTTGTAGAGTTCTTATAAGCCAGACCAACATTTGATGCTGTAATCATGCAATTGTTCATGAACTAAAAAAAAATTCATGCATTATTTTTCAACTTTTGAACCTGGACTGTTCCAAGTATTGGAATGGCCGCATCCATGAAATGCTTCTTTCTGGAAATAATAAGCACGTAAAAAGTGTTGTCATTTTGTGGTCCAAGGTTTTTAATCTGACAAAAAAGTAACACCTGGCATTTGTTAGTGGAAGTACCCAGTAGTTTGTGTACTTATTTGTATTGTTATTTGTATTGTTTGGAATGTCAGGCTCATGAATCGGGAGTTCCATCACCTAACGAATATATCCTCAACTTAATTATATGTGTCTAACCTATGTGCATAGATGGATGAAGGGAACTCTGTTCTCAATAGTACACGTTGCTTTATAATTTCTGTCCAATTAAGTTTTGCGGAACCTAATTTATAAGAGGAAGAAGGATACATTTCGGAAGTATTAGATCTGTGGAATATAAGTATCCATTAAATCCCAATATGGGACTAATCCTGTTTCTTTGGCTGGGAAAATTTAGTGCTTATATCTTCTTGGGGCTTAGTTTTCTTGCAGAATGTTCTAATGTTGGTATCTGATTTGACTTTTACAGCAAGGTGTGGAAGGCCGTCACAATTGCTATGCTGATGAGCACTATTTGCCAACCTTCTTCCATGTTAGCACGTAACACCATGTGTACTTTACCCATGCATGAAGAGATAGGTCTCAAACCTGCAAAAGTAACATTACAAGTAAACCTGTTAATCCGCTGCTACCATCCAATTGATGAACCATTATGGGTGGAAATGGGCCAGATTCGGACCAAAGTCGAATAAGCTCAACCCCGGGCCCATTTAATTTTCATAAGTCCAAGCCCGATACATTTATATATCGGGCTAGAATTTCTAAGACCAACCCCATTCATTTTACTCGGGCCACAATCAGATCACCATTGTTAGCTAATAAAGTTTAACTTAAAGTGATAACTTTTTACTCTTAATAAATGAAAATAGAAAAAAAACAATTTAGGGAGAAATTTAATATTTGAATATTATTAAAAAATAGCTAATTGTGCTAAAGGGTAAAAAATTTATGCCATTTATCAATACCATATTTTATCTTTATAAGTAAAGTGGGATGATAACTCTTCACCAATTGTAAAATTATATTACAAAATTCAGTCAATATTATGTCCGTCTAAGAATCCATTTATGTATGGCAATAAGAACAATGGAAATATGGGTGTGAGCTACCTAAAAAGAAATTACCCCATATGTCCTCTTTAAAAAGTCCACTAGTAATTTTTAGATGATTGTACCGTTTAATTTTCATATTATAAAATTCCAATACACTGAAGATCTAGTGAACCCAAATTGTTTTGCTTGTTGATATAGTTGTTGCAAAAGGTTCTATTATTACAAAACTATTAAATTTGCAATGACTATATCAAAAGAGCAAAAACACTTTGGGTTCACTGGATCTTTTTGGTATATTGGGGTTTTAGAAAATATAGATCAAAATGAATGGTGCCGATCAATCAAAAAAAATTGTGGAGTGGAATATTTAACCAGACATAGGATGGAATTCCTCTTTTGGGTAGCTGACACCCATAATTCTCTAAGGACATTACAAATGTATATCTATTATTTAAACCTGTCTACCATTAGGATTAAGTAGATATGTGTACACACATTGAGGCCCATCGAGCCAAGCGCCATGAACCCAAACCTGGTACATTTAACAATCAGGCTGAAAGCCCAAGCCCAACTAAAAGTTTCAATGTTTGGCCCAAGCCCGGCTCTAATTGGGTCAGGGCTTGGCACATTCCCAACCCTATGCAGAGTAAATAATTGGACAGCCCTGGTGAATTCAGATGTTAGATGAACCAATCACCTAACACCATTTCCACTGCATAAGTAATTCTCTATTGCTCTAGTAATTATTTAGACCTATATTCTGTTTCTTTCCAGATGGTTGACCCTGGCGGGATTGCAAATTGGTCAGTGACCCATGTTGATTGGTCTGAGGGGAAGTGGCATCCTAAAGCATACAGGGCTCAGGATGTGACCTTTGAGCTCCTTAAAAAAATTACGGTAGTTGTGTGGAATGCTCAATCTCTTTCTTGCTGGCATATGTGCAATTTAGAGAAACTTCATTGGATTAATTTTATTGAGTTCATGTTATCTGCAGTCTATTGACGAGAGTGTACATGTTACAAGCAATGCAAAGGTAAGCCCATTTATCCAATTGCATCCTCTAGTCCCCTTTTCTGTAAGTTCACTTCTTTGCTGTTTGACATTTTATCTCCTTCCAAGGTCATGAATACCAATCATGTTGGGTGAGAAATGCCAGCATTTCTTGTTGCCCGTAGTGTTCACTAATGTTTTATTTTTTGCCAGCATATCCTAATCGTAAAAATACATGCCATATTACGTGGCATGTTACTATAAGATTCAGCAAAGTGGATTGGACCTTTTGTCTTCTGGATTCAAAAAGCATATATACCTATGGTACTATTTTTAAAGAATTTTTTGCAAATAGCGAACACTTGGATATGAATGTTTATACTGGCTATCAAGGGACATGGCAACTGTCTTGTTATGATCAGAACCCCTATGCGAATATTAATTTTCTGCTTCTTATATAGGTGAATGCAGCTATAGGTGGTTGCTAAGGAGATGTGTCAATGGATGAGGTTATCGGATGAGGTGGATGAGGTTATCGTATTTTGAGCAAGATGATGTGGACATTTGTAAAACGGAGAAACTTTATAAAGCTAATTGCAAGGAATGAAGTTGGTGAGTCCATAAACAGAAGACATGAATGACATGGATGCAACTATAAGTTGCAGGGCAGGACTGGGTAAAACTTGTGAGAAGTGCCATTGGATGACATGGAAGTAAGTTGCAAGGAATTGGCACAAATCATCTGAAAACCCAATAGTTTTGTAGCGTTTCACAAGTCCTACCATCGACAGAATCTGACAAAGCCCAAAATAGGAGATACTGTACCTAGATCTAGTTAATAGGCCTCGAATCCAATTTGTCCCAAAAGGGAAACCTCTAAGAAAATCTTGGGCCCCCTTACATTAGTTAATTGTGAAAATTTGAAATAGCGCCCACACTCTAAAGCAAGGAAATGGGGCTGTGTTTGTAGTTAAAAATACACGATGACAATGAGAATTGCAATTTCTATTTGAATTCTAATTTGACTCTAATTCTAAAATTTAAAGAATATCATTCTGATTTCAAAGTTGGAAACTATTTTTTCTTTTCTAAAATATAACTCTTAACCTTGAAGCTATAGCATAGATATTGTGAGGGAATGATAGCTAGTACTCTAAACAATTTAGATCTAACATCGGAAGACTGAAAATTAAAAATTTTCTATACTTGCAAAACTAAGCCAATGATCTATTGCTATTCTAGCGATAAACAACTGCGCAAGTATACTTTAGCGATACTCACGGATCCAAAAAATCTTTTGGTGAACATCAAAGCGTCGTATTCTCTCTCTAACCAAAGCCTTAGACTTCACGGGATGAAGAACACATCCACGATCCCCGAGCCATCCAAGAACTGGAACCGTCCTTCAAGCCTTGCTAGAGAGAGAAATGAGGCGAATGAAAAACTTTGATTTCGTGTGAGAGATTCTCCATGTGAAGAGATTTGAATTTCTTCGCACTAGGAGACTTTTTCAGTTGAGATTGGTGTACCAAGAGGGCTGGATAGACCCTCATTTATAGTGTTACAGTCACCCGCATCATATTCAGATTATGGATTCGAGTTGGACTCAACCTCATCTCTAAACACACAAAGAAGAAGATAATTCTTTTATGAGTTCTTACCTCATTAAAACTCTATCAGGAAACTAGAATAGGAATTTGGTTTGGATTAGGACCAACTCTTAGATCAAATTCCGAACAAAATTCAAATCATAGATCCTGTTTGTTAGCACTGGTCGACTAGTATCTCTGTATTGGTCGACTAGTTTGCTGATTAGATCAACTTACACAGTTGTGCTTGACGTATCAACTAGTGGCAAGCCATTAGTCTAGTAGCCAATTGACTAGTCGACTAGTGGCAAGCCATTAGTCGACCAATCACTCTGCCAAGTTGATATCCTTTTATTCTTTTCTTCACAACTCTTGTGAACTTGCTCTTGTATATCAGAATTACTCAAAGTTTCTTCCTTCGTTTTTTCGTGAAGAGTCATCATTTATGTTAGACTCTAATAAACCGATTCCTACTTCAGTAGTGATACGATTACATCTTGTAACCGATCGGTAACGACTCTAGCTGAGTGTGTCGATCTCGGTTTCAGAATTGTCAGTATCTGGTTGGTGTGAGACTGAAATCTCCCCGAGATAATATGGGCCTTACATTGACAGATTCTGTACAGTTCGGTACCTTCATCAAGACTATGTCGCCAAGTTGTCTTGGGTACGATATAGTATCAAACTCAATTACACCTTAAACCCTTGAGTCATATGTGATCCCATAGTTATTAGTTGGATGCCGCTTGTTAACTCTTTAACAAGTTTATCTACTACCCTCGTTATGAATCCATTGACTCTATTGCGACATTAACATTCCATATCGGAGGAGACAAATCCCGGCTAGATGGCCATTTCATTCACATGATTCTAACTATACACAACAGTTACCTACACATCAGCTGTAATGTCATTGTTAGGCAAATGCCTAAGTATTATTGTCCACAGGCAAGGTGCTTTAGCACACCTCAGGTCTTAAGGCCTATGTTGCACCTATATTCACATGAAAGCTTATGTTGACATTCAGAGTATGATTACCATACAAAAGCATCTCGGCGATCGTTCTGTGAACTTGTTAGTGGCTATGAGGCCATCCACTAACATCTGATAGTATAAATTAATGCATACATGTCTAATCAGAATATCGATGTCCAGTCTCGATATTTCTCTATCAGGAACATTGCTAGACATATGCTTGAGAGGACACATTGGCATCATTATCATGATCTCATCATGATCTCATCATGATCTCAATGTTACTCCCATAATTCATTTCATTATCATCCCAATGTTCCTCACATAAATATTGGGACTTTATCAATGTATCATATAGCAAAATTACAACAATAGGAGTGACATAGAGGATTCCATAAATAAAGATTACCAAATAGCTTACTATTATTTCGAACGAGATGTCTGTTACAATTACAATAATTATCTGAAGGGCATCCATATCCCAACATATATTATATGTTCTGAGGGGGACTCAAAAGCAGATGCATTTAAAATCCATTGTTTATGGTGGGAGTTAGGTAATTAGAAATCTAAACTCGTGATTTTTGATAAGAGGGATAAAAGTTTAGGCCTTGGCCCCAGATGAATCGTTCACCCACTTCATCTGCAAAAAGATTCAATCGGTAAGTTTCACTCACACCAGGAAGAGTTTACAAACTCAAATTTCAATAATGTATTTGCAACAAAAGACATGTCTTTTTTGGAAAACAAAACTTAATCTTTAAGAAAACTATTCTGATTAAAATTCTAAATAAAATGAAACTATGAATTCTAATTTGACTTGACATGATTTGCTTCCCACAATATTAGAGAATGAAACGGAAGGCACATGAAATGCGTAAATCACTAGGATAAGATGAAACTCTTTTCTTTTCCTTTTGATTTAAATACACCTAGCGTCAATGGAAAATATTACATGAGTTCTCTATATGTACGTGAACAAGCGACAAAAATAAATCTAAAATTTATTAAATCTTAGTCTGCATTTAAAATATCTCCAAAGATAGGAATATATTTATTACAACCAAAATGATAAATAGCAATGATAAAAATAAGGCTCCATAAACCGTACAAAATCTGGTTCATACATTATTGAAATTATTGAAAAGAAAACATGGCTAAGTTTAAACATTTGGAAACACTTGCTCTTCTTCATCTACTTGCTTAAGAAGGTCGGATTCCAATATACATGACCTCAAAATTTGACCGACATCAACAAAAGAAATGTGTCAGTGAGATGAACGCAGTAGTTTTTTTATAAATAAGCAGGTTAAATATATTTTTAAAAAACATGTCAAATTAGAGACATGAAATAAATAAGATGGTTAATCTGTGCACTAGAATGACAAGTATGACGATAAACTGTATACATCATAAACAATCTCAAATAGTGAAATCAACAAATGTCTCTAAACTATAGTGTCAAGTATACTATGATATCATTAACATATGGTATCAAGTGTAACATGGTGTCACTAACATACTGTGTCAAGTATATCACTATGTCACTAGACTAATGTGTAACTATGTCACTAGACTATAGTGTCAAGTATATCACTATGTCACTAGACTAATGTGTAACTCATGCTTGATGGTATGATATGCAATTTAGGAGTTCTGTTCGTCCAAAAAATGATTAATATGGACCAATAATCTTTCCGTACGGTGCATCATTAGTCTACATCTATGTGTCATAAACTTTCCTGTGATTTCATGTCACGCCCCGCCTCCCCAAATACGGGAGATACGTAGTATGACAAGGCTGCAATAGTATTCAGACTCGGGGCTTTGAGCCCTTGTCTTCCAAATGCTACTAATCATGATTTGTGATTAAGGGTAACATACACGCATGCCACTGTAACATACTGGAATAATATAGAAAAGAAAAGTGCTCCAACAAAAATTAATCCACAGACAATAGAGAAATACATTAAGCATCACATTACATGACATCAGAGTACATTTATATATACATTGTACTGTACATGGGTAGAAAAGTGGGGAATATGAAAATAGAACTCTTAACACGAAAAGAAAATAGAAAGGTGTACACACACAGTACAACACACCCTCTAGTCTACCCGGGAAAATTCAACTGTACAAAGTCGTTCGTGGTAGGCTCCATCTATACCTCAAAACTGTGAGTGATCTCCTGGGTCGGGTCTTGCACGGGCTGCTCTGATCCTACTGAAAAACGTAAAATGAGGCACGTCAATGCGTGACCCAGTAGGAACATCTAACTACGCTATGTAGGGTCCAGTTTTAGAACTGGTCTACCTGACCAAAGGTATGTCTACTAAGAGTACACATGTCCACAGATTTAATGCATAAAATAAACATGTCATATCATGTGCTGGAAATAAGAGCCGAGGAACAGAAAAGCAGTAAAAGCAACATTCACATATCAATTGCAATAATTTTTGAAGTTTTGTATTTAATTAATATTTGTGAGCCGGGTAAACTGTAGGACGCTAAGGAGCTGGACTTCACACATGGTGGGTGAACATAGTGTTACCCCTATTAGTGACACGAGCGATGTAGGGGCATCTCGGAACTCCCCTATTTCGGGAGTGAGATGATGATACTCTTCTACCTCATGGTGCATCACGAGTACACCCATGGGCCTATCTAACACAGCCCACTCCCCGTGTCGGCTGTCGGGAGTATGAGTGAGACTACTATCCATATCCACTCCTTAACACCTACAATTTACATTTGCTTCCCCCAAACCTGTATTTGGAATCTCATCCATCTTCGAGTGGACCGAGAATCCCTGATAATTATTCACTCTCATCTTACTCAGTTTTCGTTTCAACATATATTTCATTTCGGCGGTCTCATTTACCGCATTCACATTCGTTTCCAATTCTTCATTTCATGGATGTCAGGATTAACCATGACCATCACATCACATAAAATTATACAAAAATCCCATTTAAATTGTCAGATACTCATTTCTTTCATAACAACTTTCATATAAATTTCCACATGTGAAGCATAATAACATGAGTTCTCATTCTTGCATATGGAGCATAATTGTAACATAAGAATCATGGCATTAGCAACACGAATTTTGAATAACTTATAGCATGGCAAGTGGCATGTAAAATCATAAGGGTGAAAATACGAAAGTCCACATGTGAATCACATCATTTGAAATAACCAAATTATGCACCATATGCTGAAAAATTAATCTACACGGTCGTTCCACACGACCTTGCGGTGCTTAACATTCGGAAGTACAGAAAAACCAAACCACACGGTCGTTTGGTATACACCACACGACCGTGTGGATCACTATAATCAGAAGTTCAGAAAGTAACACAGCCACACGGCCGTTTCATCAACCAAACGATTGTGTGAAAGGAACCCATATCAACGTAAGCTTAAACCGACTCGATCGTTTCAAAAACGACGCGACCATGACGGACATTCTGGGTCGATCACACGACCGTTCCTACAATCGACACGACTGTGTCGATCTATAGAGAAGTCATCACATCCAATCGGCGCACCGTGTCTACTTCGACACGACCACGACAAACAAGGGGGTTTACGCATTTAGCAACATGACCGTGTCTAAGTCGACACGACTGTGTGGAGCTGCTGTTGTCGAATTTTTGGACTTGCAGCCGGTCGAAACGACCACGACCGCGTCGGGGATGACGTGACCGTGCCGATCGAGCTGTTGTTAAAGTCCTATGAAAATTTATGCTAATATCTACGTGAATCTAAAACAGAACCCTAGCTAATTTAGTTCGATTCCTACCTCTTCAAGTCCTTCAAGATTTTCTTTGGCACTTCTTCTCCTTGATGATCCTCTGATAGCTTCCTCTTCAATGATAATGTGTTAGAAATGGGTTGTGTGTTTTAGTGTGGTGGGAGAGATGAAGCAATAATGGTTTGGGGGCCTCGCGTGTGCTGTGAAGGGAGAGGGATAGTTTTCTTATTATTATTTCTTTCTTTGTTTCCTCAGTTTTCCTTTTTTTCTCCTTTTAAATCCCATTATTATCTCCTCATCCAGCGCTCACTTTCTTAGGGTGACAAGTGTTTAGGATTACGTGTGGGTTAAGGGTAAGATGACACCTTAGGGGCTATGTGTCTCCATGATAATTTTTTTTCAAGGATTTAGATTTTTAGGAAATTAGATATACTTAATTAATTAATACTGCATACTCCCCAAATTCGTGTATTTCATCCAAATACTTCACCTATAATAATTCAATTAATGTCCTAAATTTATTTAAAACAGTTTTGTCATAATAAAAATTAAGGAAAATTTCTAAAAATACCAAAAATTATACACGTACAAATAAGATCAAAAATACGTACATAATAGGCGTATATTCATATCAGGTGTTTTACATCATACCATCCTTAAAATAAATTGTTGGAATTTCAAAATAAGGAGGATATTTCTTACACATCCTTGCAACAAAGATAACTTCACTGTACAAACAAGTGGGGGTATCTCTCTCATCTCGTCCTCGAGTTCCTAGGTGGACTCCCCTGGAAACTCTCGGTGCCGCATAAGTCTCACGAGGTTGATAGCCTTCTTCCACAACATTTTCTGCCTTCTATCAAGAATGTCTACTGACTGTTGGTCGCACGTCTAATCCGGTCGCACCTCCATCTATGAGAAATCTACGACGTGACTGGCATTCCCCACATATCTCCTGAGTTAGATACATGGAACACGTCGTGCACACCCTCGAAAGACGATTGTAGTGCAAGTCTATAAGCGATCTCGCCAACACGAGCCATAATCTCAAATGGTCCAATATACCTCGGGCTCATCTTCCCATGTCTGCCAAAACGAATTAATCCTCGTGTAAGTGAGATCTTCAAGAACACCTGATCACTTGATTGGAATTCCAAGTGTCGTCTTTTCGTATCTGCCCAATACTTGTACCGGTCTTGGGCAATACGAAGGTTGTCCCTGACGGTTCTCATAACATCTATCGCCTCAATAATCATCTCTGATCCCAAGAGTTCACGGTCACCAACATCATACCAACTAAGAGGAGAGCGACACTTCCATACAATGCTGCAAATGGTGCCATGCCTATACTCGCCTGGTAACTGTTGTTGTATGAAAACTCCATTAAATATAGTGTTCATCCTAAGAACCCTTGAAGTCTAGTATACAAGTTCTCAACATATCCTCCATGATCTAAATTGTCTGTTCCGACTGACCATCCGTCTCAGGATGATATGTAGTTTTGAAACTCAGCTGGGTCCCTAAGCTAGCCTGTAAAATCCTCTAAAAAGGAGACGTAAATCTAGTGTCACGGTCGAAAACTATGCATACAGGCGCTCCATGGAGTCTCACGATCTCATGTATACAAGTTTTAAATCAGAACTTACACTAACGAACGAGTCTAATAGATATATGGAAAAAGAAAGAACTTTACCTCCATATATCTCTTAGCGAGATGATCTGTATACCGCCCGACCCGAAAAGGAATAAAATGAGCTGATTTGGTTAATTGATCAACGATTATCCAAACGGCTTCATGTCCTCAGGAAGTACGAGGTAAACCAGTTACGAAATCCATAGTCACGTGCTGTCATTTCCACTTTGGAATGGGAAGTGGTTGTAGCAGTCCCGTCGTTCTTTGGTGCTCGGCCTTTACCTGCTGGCAAACCAAGCACGAAGCCATACTCTTGGCTACACTACGCTTCATCCTATGCCACCAAAATTGTTGTCGCAGATCTCGATACATCTTGGTGCCTCCGGGGTGAATAAAGTAAGGCTAGATGTGTGCCTCCCTTAAAAGCTCGTCTCGAATATCACCGGCTGGCACACATATCCTGCTTCCAAAGTGTAGAGATCTATCCTCATGAATACGAAAATCGGTGCGAAGTCTAGTTTTCGTCTGCTCTCAGATCTTTTTCAGCTTTTCATCTCCAGACTGAGCAACCTTAATCCTTTCAACCAAATCAGACTGGATTTGCAAACTTGTTATAGTCGTCGATGTACCAAGAAGAATAATCTCAATCTCCAATTGTCGTATCCAGTGTTATAAAAGGCGGTTTCATTATGCGTGCGGTCTAGGAGCGAATAGCGCATAAACGGATTATGCGACCGATTATGCGGTTTATGCGGTTTATGAGAAAGTGAATATTTTAGTAAATAAATAAGCAATTAGTTTGTGTTTGTTTGTTTGTTTGTGTATATTAAATTTCAAAGTCAATTAAAAGGTAGGAACAAGGAAAAAATCATATCAACTTGTAAAAATGTGGATTAATTCATACTAAAACATCTGCACCATCAAGACGATTAATACATAAAATAACTAAATTCTAACGTCTAAACCAATCTACACACAAACCACAAATATTTAATTTTACGTCCAAATCAAAATCTTGTCAAAACAAGGACTTTGAAATTAAAAAATTGATTTTTATGCTTAAAAGGTTGGATTTCTTAATGGGTTGGGTTTTTTAGTTGCCAATTATGCGCTCGCGTATTCGCATATGCGGGCACATAAAATTTAAGCAGCCGATTATACGGCCGACCGCATAATTCAGCCGCATATCTAATTATTCATGCGGCCAAAGGCCGCCTCCTTATGTACGGGTGCATATGCGAGTGCATATAACTTGTTTTAGAACACTGGTCGTATCTCTCCATGAAGCTCTCTATGCGTAGTCAACATCATCTCTGTTGGCATACAGCTGATAGCATCAGGTACTGGTTAACCTTTCCGGAGTGATATTGAAGATCAATATCGTAGTCAGTCATCAACTCCAGCCATCGACGTTGCCTCATGTTGAGCTCCGTCTAGGTGAAGACATACTTCAGACTCTTGTGATCAGTATATATCTTCACATGCTCGCCCAAAAGAAAATGTCTCCACAACTCCAAAGCAAATATCACCGCTGCCAGCTCCAAATCATGTGTAGGACCGTTCTGCTTATGCACCTTTAATAATCTGGAGGTGTACGCTGCCACCTTACCATGCTGATGGGGAACACACCCCCAATCCTCTGCCAGACGCATCATAAAATATCCCAAATCCGCCCAAGCGATCTGGAATCGTTAGGACGGGTGCAATAATCAAACTCTGCTTCAAGTCATCGAAAGCTTGCTGACACCCCTCAAACCAATTGTAATCAACATTCTTCTTGTTGAACTTCACAGGTCCAAGCGAGCGACTACCACTAATAAACTCAAACTCCAGATGCTCTGGGATCTGGAAGACAACCTTTCTAAGTTTACAATCTATGGTGGTATAAAACATCCCTAACCAATCCATTCCAAATACGTCGTCAAAGCTGGGCATCTCTATCACTAAGAAGTCGGCATATAACCCTCGCCGTACAAATTTCCACAGGACAATGGCGGCAACCAGAGGAACTATGGATCACTCCATTTCCTGTGTGGATATTCCAATCAGTGGGAAGGAATCGATGACTATTGAATGCTTATCCACGAATTATCGGGACAAAAAGCTCCCGAATTAAAAAGTGATAGAGCAAGAAAAGAGACAACTCTAACCATGCCTAAGAAAAACAATAAAGGACGCGAATAAGAGGTTTAACACTCTAAACTTAGAGAATGAAATAAGCTACTATAGCAAGAATAGAAAGCCATGCATAACTAAGGAAAGTTGGAGGAATACAAGTGATAACGTGCCCAGTATTCTTTGCCTCTACAGCTGTCATGGTGAAGGTTGAGGCTTCGGAGTTGCCTTCCTGAAAGACTGCTGCTGAGCATAAATGATGATCCTCGAGGGGCTACAATACAGTGGCCTGGTGGCACTGGAAATGGAAGTCTCTACGGAGCATGTGGATGAGTCATCTGCTGCATCGGCCGAACTGCCACAGATGCAACTGGTCTCGAAGAATGGCTCTGTTGCGGGCAAAACCTATGTATGTGTCTAGTCATACCAACTGTAAAACACTGTCTGGCAAGGGATCGACAATCCTTCTTATATCCAGGCTTGCCACAGTGCCAACCAGCTCGGTGGGGCTGTTAGAACTCCAGGCCTCCTGAACTGTACTGTCTGCATCGGCCTATGAAAACGCCTCTGCTATCATGATGGACGTATGTTAGCTACCATATGGGCCTTCCCCACACTCTTTAGCTGAGTCTCATCCATCATCGTCGCCTTCAATACGGCCTCATGTGTAGGTAGGTCTAGCGTGGACTTGGCTGCTATATACTCTGGACGAAGTCCCATACGAAATCGATAAGTCTTCACCAACTTCGGAGCAAACTTGCTCAATAATGAGAACTCAGCATAGTAAGCATCCACATTCAGTTGTCCTTGAGTCAAGTGCTCAAAGCGCTGTCGCAACTTATCCTTCTTGGTCTCCAGAAGAAACTGAGCCTCAAAAAGTTCATTAAACTGCTTCCAAGAGATTGGTCCTTTCAAATGAAGCTCCCGTGCATCCTACCGGTCTTAAGCCTGATGAGTCAGCTGTCTCTTCGCGGCATCCACCCAACCATCCTGTGGGTATCCTACCGCAATCATGTCATCCTCTGTAGGTCTCAACCACTCATCAACCTCCAGAGGGCTCTCCTTGTGTGAGAAGGATTTCAGATGCATTGCTCTGAACTGTTTGAAACCTCATGTCTTCTGAGCCGGATACTAGCGAGCTTCTCATCTTGCTGATTCAGGTGCTCTAGAATCCCCATCAGAACCTTCGCCATCAAAGAACAGAAGAGGCCATATCAGATGAAGGTGTCTCGTTCTTGGACGTACCGTTCCCACCATCCATACTGTCGAAAGGAACAAAATAATAAGGTTCATGACAAAATAACAGATTATAATGTCGGAGCTTCATCAGTACTATTCTTACGTATATCGCAGTGTGAGCTGACCTGCATGAGCTGACCTGCAGTGTGAGCTGGCCTGCGTGTATGTTTACCCTTAATCACAAATCACACTTAGTAGTATTTGGAATACAGAGGCTCAAAGCCCCGAGTCTGAATACTACTGCAGCCTTGTCATGCTGATGACGCTCCGACAGAAAACATATTGGAATAGTACAGACAAGAAAAGGGCTCCAACAAAAATTAATCCACAGACAACAAAGAAATACATTAAACATCACATTACATTACATCAGAGTACATTTATACATACATCGTACTGTACATGGTTAGAAAAGGGTGGAATAGCAAAAAGAGAACTCCCAACCCAAAAAGAAAACAGAAAGGTGTACACAGTACAACACGCCCTCTAGTCTACCCCGAGAAAATCCAACCATACAAAATCGCTCGTGGTGGGCTCCATCCATACCTCAGAACTGGGAGTGATCTGAGTCTGGTCCTGCACGTGCTGCTCTGCTCCTACTCCTAAAAAACGTAAAATGGGGCACGTCAACGTGTGACCCAGTAGAAACATCTAACTACGCTAGGTAGGGTCTAGTTTTAGAACCGGTCTACTTGACCAAAGGTCTGTTTACTAAGAGTACACATGTCCACAGATTTAATGCATAAAATAAACATGTCATATCATGTGCTGAAAATAAAAGCTGAGGAACATGTCATATCATGTGCTGAAAATAAAAGCTGAGGAACATGTCATATCATGTGCAGAAAAGCAGTAAAAGCAACATTCACAGATTACTAGCAATAATTTTTGAAGTTTTGTATTTAATTAATATTTGGAAGCTAGGTAAACTGTAGGACGCTAAGGAGCTGGACTTTAAACAGGTGGGTGAACATACTGTTACTCCTATCAGCAACACGAGCACTGTAGGGGCCTCTCGTAACTCTCCCATTTTGGGAGTGAGATGGTGGTACTCCTCTACCTCATGGTGCATCACGAGTATACACATGAGTCTTTCTAACCCTCCCCACTCCATGTGCCAGCTGTCGGGAGTGCGAGTGAGACTATTATCCATGCAAACTCCTTAACACCTACAATTTACACGTGCTTCCCCCAAACTCGTATCTGGAATCTCACCCCATCTTCGAATGGACCGAGAATCCCGGATAATTATTAACTCTCATCCGACTCTCAGTTTTCGTTTCAACATATATTTCATTTCGGCGGTCTTATTTACCGCAGTCACATTCGTTTCCAATTCTTCATTTCATGGATGTCAGGATTAACCATGACCATCACATCACATAAAATTATACAGAAATCCCATTCAGATTGTAAGATACTCATTTCTTTCATAACAACTTTCATATAAATTTCCACATATGAAGCATAATAACATGAGTTCTCATTCTTGCATATGGAGCATAATTGTAACATACGAATCATGGCATTAGCAACAATAAGTTTGAATAACTTATATCATTGCAAGTGGCATGTAAAATCATGGATGTGAAAATACAAAAGTCCACATGTGAATCACATCATTCGAAATAACCAAATTATGCATCATATGCAGAAAAATTAATCCACATGGTCGCTTGGCGCATTCCACACGACCGTGTGGTGCTTAACATTCGAAAGTACAGAAAAACCAAAGCACACGATCGTTTGGTCTACACCATAAGACCGTGTGGAGCACTATAATCAGAAGTTCAGAAATTAACGCCGCCCCACGGCCGTTTCATCAACCACACGACCGTGTGAAAGGAACCCATAGCAACGTAAGCTTAAATCGACGTGGTCATTTCAAAAACGACGCGACTGTTCTTACGATTGACACGACCGAGTCGACCTATGGAGAAGTCACCACATCCAATCGGCACGCCGCGTTTTCTTTGACGCGACCATGACAAACAAGGGGGTTTACGCATTTAGCAACACGACCGTGTCTAAGTCGACACGACTGTGTGGAGTTGCTATTGTCGAATTTTTGGCTTGCAGTCGATCGAAACGACCGTGTTCGGGATGACGCGACCGTGTCAATCGAGTTGCTGTCAAATTCCTATGAAAACTTACCTCTATGCGAATCTAAAACAGAACCGTAGCTAATTTAGTTAGATTCCTACCTCTTCAAGTCCTTCAAGATTTTCTTTGGCCCTTATTCTTGATGACCCCTTGATAGCTTCCTCTTCAATGATAACGTGTTAAAAATGGGTTGTGTATTTTGGTGAGGTGGGAATGATGAAGCAGTAAGGGTTGGGGGGGTCCTTTGTGTGTGTGCTGTGAAGTGGGGGGGGGAGAGTTTTCTTTTTTTTCTTTCTTTGTTTGCTCCTTTTCCTTTTTTCTCCTTTTAAATCCCATTATTATCCTCATCATTCCTCAGTCACTCTCTTAGGTGACTAGTGTTTAGGATTAGGTGTTGGTTAACGGTATGATGACACCTTATGGGCTAGGTGTCTCCCTGGCAAATTTTTTCAAGGATTTATATTTTTAGGAAATTAGACATTCTTAATTTATACTATATACTCCCAAAATACACGTATTTCATCCAAATACTTCACCCATAATAATTCAATTAGTGTCCTAAAATTATTTAAAAACAGTTTTGTCATAATAAAAATTAGGGAAAATTTCTGAAATTATCCAAAATTATACACGTACAAATACGATCAAAAATACGTACATAATACGTGTATATTTATATTAGGGGTTTTACATTTCAGGTCCGGACTGCAAATCATGGGTTGTAACCTTTCCAACCGTCGACATTCGAGCTATAACTGTCGTTTGTAAATCTATAATGTCTATCAATATCTTTCTATACACATAACTAAGTACGATCGTTAGGTGACCTCGTCGCTCCCGCACCCTTTATGACAATGAGTTTCTCCTACCCCATATGTCATGTTTATTATCTTATGTTTTTCTTTTGTTTCAATTTGTAAAATTTTTGAGATTGAATGTAACATACAATCTCTCTAAAACTGGTACTATTTATATCGATTACAGTGCATTAAATTTTATTATCCATCATCAAACAACAGTAATTATCTATTATATAATTGAGGGATGTTTTTAAATGAGATTGGGGACTAGTACAAAAGGATAAGTAGACAGAGGGTTGGGATTAAAATTTGAGGAATCAATGGGTTGGATGAGAGAGAGTGCAAATTTTGGGGAACTAAAAATTTAATTTTTGGTGAACTAAATCGGGAAAATACTAAATTTTGAGAGAACTAAAATTTTTGGTGGAGCTAATTCTTTGGGGACTTAAATTTTAATTTGAAATTTTGAGGAAACTAAATTTGGACCGTATTAAATTTTAAGGGCATTAAGATTTTAATTTTTGGTAAGACTACGTCTGGTGGAACTAAATTTTTGGGAAAACTAAAAATTTTCGGTGAACTAACTTCTCGAGGGAACTAAATGTCTGATGTAAACAGCAAGAGGAATACAAATAACTTGGGGGTTTTAGATGATCTGAGGAAAAAATGAGATTTTTATTGGATTTTGAATAAATATAACAAGTTAGGTGGTCTTGATTCGAGAGGAGGCCGCTCTCCTAGCTTTAGATTCGATTCGAGAGCAAAGCTTAACTCTCCAATATCTAGGGTTCTATAGACTCCTAGATGATTTCCTTCACAAAATTCAACATAGAATCCCTAACCCTAGCCGTCATCTATTTATAATGGTTGATTTTTTCCAAAATTACGGAAATGATGAAAATACCATTCTAGCCCAAAATAACAAAATTGCCCCTGGTTTGCGATCGCATCATTACTCCACCTCCAAAGAACTACATTGTCTTAAAGATGGTGTTATGAAATCCATGAGACATGATACTCCAAATAAAGGTGCTTGTCTCCTCCTGGTTCCTCTTCTTCAGATGTGATGCCTTCATCATCATCTTCGACCATCAAGACCTGGAGAGTGTGGTACCAGCAATGATGTCCTGGCATGAACTTCTCATCACATCGAAAATATATTCTCTTTGTGTTTATTCTGTATCTCGGTCTGGGTAAGACGCTTGAACTTGCTATCTGCATGAGACTCGTTCCTCTCCTGACTTGTCTAGACCCCTGCAGTCTGGGATTTTTGTATTTCAGTTGTAGCATTAGTGCAGAATATTACACCACTCATCATTCTCTTGGCCCACCGCTCCTCTCGGGCCCATCCTTTATCATCTGGGCCAACTCCATCGTGTCCAGCATTTTGCGTAGCTCAGTATGGATGTTTGCCTTGAGTCCTTTCATGAAACTCCCCTCCAAGGACTCCTTTGACAATCCCTGACGAGACCCGATAGCATCTCGAAAACAAAATAAACCGGGATAGATTGTCTATCATTCGTATAGTTAACCAAATCTACATCATTGCAACACAATTTGTTTTGATCTTAATAACCCACTTCTTGAAGCACTCTTCAAATATTAGAGTATGTGAACTATAACATCCTAGTGCGTTGTGCAAATATCATCAAGAAATGTACTAATAACACACATCGAAAGTTATACATAGATGTGTAATTGTAAGGCAATTGAGCTTATCCACCAACCTTATATACATGCTTAAAGAACTTCAACAAATCACGTGCATCAGCTTGCAACTTGGTATATAGACATACATAAATATCGATGAGTTTGCAACCGAACATCCTTGTCTTAATCAACATCAAGTACATATTTTCTTTGAAACAAAAAAATACCACATTAGATCAAACAACCTTAATCCTCAAAAAATATCCGAGATGGATTGAATCTGTTTTTTGAAACTTTGATTGCAAAAAAGTCTTTAATCGGTTTATACGTTATTGTCATATCCTTACTTCACTAATAATATACGACATGTGGATGTCCTTCGAGTAAATATAATATGAATATATGATACATAACACACCAATGCATACCGAACTCAATAACAGTGTTAAATTTACTAAACTATGCTCTTGGAGATTGCTTGAGATTATACGGCTTCTTTAGACAACAAACCAACCTGAACTCTCCCTGAGCAACATATCATGAAGGTAGCTTGATGTACACCGTATGAAAATCACCATGAAGGAATGCATATTTATTGTCAAGTTGATGTAATAGCCATAAAACTTTGCTGCGAATAATATAAGAAGTTGAACAAAATATATCTTGGCAACAAGAGAAAAAGTCTTAGGATAATCCAAACCATAAATCTGATTACTGCCTTTAGCTACTAGGCGAGTTTCATCAGGATGAACTTTGATAGTATAGATCGATGAACTTTCATAGTATAGATCCACTGACAACCATCAACAGACTTTTCAATAGGAAGATCAATTGCTAAGTATTAGAATGGTACAAGACATCTTGTCATCCATTACAACGTTCTATCTGGGATGTTATAAACTCTAAGTGACTCTCTAGGTACAAAAATATTATTAAGAGCAGCAACAAAAGGAATAATAGAAGGACAAATCACAAGAAACAAATCTTGCATGCTCGTTTATCTTTTTTCTTTGTGATGGGGCATGCCTAAATCTTCTGCTTCATCAAAATTAAAAAGTAAAGCATCACCAACTACTTTCATATAGTTTGAGCCCACATTATTTAAAAAGTACTTCTTTCTTCTGCGATCAACCTAAGGTTATCCATATCAAAACAAGATGGGGCTTAGGATGAGGAAGCATAGAAGAACCATATGTTGGTTCTGAAGACATGTATAATTGTGATTACTTTTACATTGGCTCAATAAAATGTGAAAGAGGAATGTAAATAAGCCTAACTTAGTATGATCCAATGAATTATATGAAGAGAAAAACAAAGGAGATAAAGTGACATCCTCTCTGGTAAATGAACAATGAAATTGAGGATTGCAACATCTATATCCTTTTTGTGTATGTGCATATCGTAAGAAGATGCTGTTAATGGCTAGATGGGTTAACTTTCTCGTATGATTGTGCCCATGAATAAACAATGGGCATTGAAAAACTTTGGGATGATGGAAAAGAGCAGAAAGTGGAGATTTACTATGAAGAACAAACGATGAAGTTTGATTTATCAAATAACATGCTTTAGATATTGCATCACCATCGAAAATTTTTTAGGAACATTCATTTGAAACAAGGTTATATTAACTTCTACAGTATATCTATTTTTTCTCAACTTATTTTCTGTGAAGCATATGAACATGATAACTGATTTAAAAATTAAAAAATATTGAGAAAACTATACTGATCGAACTTGGGGATATCTGAAAGTTTTATTGATAAAAAATGAAAATTAAATAAGATAACTTGGCTACAATAAAGAGGTAACCTCCCTCCCAAGACGCCGATTGATAAGGGACGGCCGTACCTTCTCGAAGAACTCGAAGAACTCTCTTCTCTCTCAAAATTATCAAAATAGTCATGCATAGGGCCGGCCGGCTAATCCCCCTATTAATACTAATCCACTTCATTACTAATTACAAGTATGCCCATATTAGAATTAAATAATAGAAATAAAGCCAAATAAAGCCAAAGATTTGCGAATACGCCCCTGAATCATGCTTGTGGGCCGGTCCATCCTTTGGTGTGCCGCCGAACATAGGTGATGAGCCCATCATTACTCTCCCCTAAAAGAGCCACATTGTCCTCAAGGTAGAAGTTATGAAAATGCCGTAACATGACGCCCACTAACTCCCAGGTACTCTCGTGCTTAGGCAAGCCCGTCCACCACACCAACACTTCCTGCTCCCCATCACTCCCTTTGCGTACCACCTTCAACTCTTCAAGCTATAAGATCACCTCCATATCAGTTGTCAATATCTCTAGGAGTGATGGAGGTGTATAGTCACCAATCGCCTGGCGTAGCTGGGACACATGGAATACTGGATGGATGACCGATTCTGGGGCAACTTCAATCTGTATGCAATTAGTCTCACATTGGCCTCTACCTCATAAGGCCCAAAATATTTGGGGATAGCTTCGTATTCCTTCTATGGGCCAAGAACTTCTGTCTATAAGGGCACAGTTTCAAATACACCATGTCTCCCACTTCGAACTGCATGTCCCTTCGATGTGAGACTGTCCTAGTCTTCATGATCTGCTGGGCTCTAGCCAGATGGAGCTTCAGATCCTGCAAAATCTGATCCCTCTATGCTATGTACTGCTCCACCTCCGAAACTGGGTCGTCTACTGCCCATAATGTAGCAAGTGTGGAGAGTCCCTAATATCCTGAAAGGAGTCGTCTGAGCTGCTGTGTGATATGACATGTTGTACCAGTACTTTGCACAAGCCAGCCAACGAGTCCACTCCTTTGGGCTCTCTGAAATGACGCACCATAAGTAAGTTCCAATGCTCCTATTGACGAGCTCAGTCTGGCCGTCTGTCTGGGGATGGTATGATGTGCTCCGCTTCAACATCGTACCCTGCTGCCTGAAAAGCTCCTGCCAAAATCTGCTCAAGGACACATTGTTCTTATCAGAGAAAATGGACTTAGGCGGCCCGTACAGGCAAATGACCTCTCTCAGAAACACCTTTGCCACTGAAATTGCGCTGTAAGGATGTCTAAGTGGTATGAAATGTGCATACTTGCTGAGGCGGTCTACCACAACAAATATCACTGTAGACCATCCAGACATAGGCAACCCATCAATGAAGTCCATGGATAGATCCTCTCAGACTCGCTCTGACAAGAATAACGGTTGTAGCAAATCTCCAGTGGCCCTCGTCATGTACTTGTGACGCTGGCAAATGTCACACTCTGACACCATCTTCGCCACATCTTTTTTCATCCCCTTCCAATAGACATCACTTCCTAATCTGTGATAGGTCTTAGGACCCTCGAATGGCTGCCCAAGGTATTATTGTGAAACTCCTGAAGAATATCGTGAATGTGTGTGGATGACATCGACAGCACCAGGCGCCCCAATATAATAATCTTCCGTCCTGCAAAGCATAGCCTGGATGCTCCACTGACCCCTACAACTGTGCTGCTCGAATGTCTGCCAACTCCTGATCCTTCTCGACCTCTCGCTGCAATGGCTCCCAGTCCTGTAGCACCAAAACGGACAAAGCTGCCAATTGTATATCCTTGTCCCACCGTGACAGTGCATCTGCAGCCTTGTTCTCCAGCCTTGGGCGATACTCTATCTCAATTTTGTATCCTATAAGCTTCTGTAGCCACTTCTGATGCTCCTCTGCTACCATGTGTTGCTCCAATATGTACTTAAGACTCTGATCTGTGCGAACCAAGAAGCTCTGTCCTAATACATATGGTCTCCACTTCTGAATGGATAGGACTATCACCATCAGTTTCCTCTCATACACAGAACTCAATCTGGCACTTTGCCTTCAGTACATGGCTATAGTAGCAATAGGTCGCTGATTCTGCATAAGTACCACCTCCAGTCCATGCACTGAAGCATCTGTCTGCACGATAAATGGCCTAGAAAAATCTGGTTATGCCAACACTGGTACGGTAGTCATGGCCTTTTTCAAGGCCTCAAAAGCAAGTGTCGCCTCTTCACTCTAAATAAACTGATCCTTCTTTATCAGCTCCGTGATTGGCCAAGCAATCATACCATAACCATGCACGAACCTCCAGTAGTAGCCTGTAAGACCCAGAAACCCCCTCAGCTCCCTGAGAGTGGTAGGACGCGGTCAGTCCAGCATCGCCGCAATCTTCGCCATGTCAACTGCTACACCCTCCGAGGACACCACATGTCCCAAGTACTCCACCTGTGGCTGCCCAAATAGACACGTCTTCCTGTTTGCATACAGCTGGTGATACTGCAACTCTTGTAAGACTACCTGCAGATGGTCCAAGTGCTCCTCCACGAAACGACTGTACACAAGGATATCATCGAAAAACACCAGTACAAATTGTCTGAGATAAGGGTGGAATACCTTATTCATCAAAGCCTGGAACGTAGTAGGTGCGTTCGTCAAGCCAAAAGGCATAACGAGGAACTCATAATGGCATTCATGTATCCTGAAGGCAGTCTTGGCCACATTCTCCGCTCGCATCATGATCTGATGGTAGCCTGATTTGAGGTCATTCTTTGTAAAAATGATGGAACCGTGTAACTCGTTTAGGACATACAGATCAGGCAGTCTCCTTATATAATGCCATGAAGTCCACACAGAAGCGCCAACTCATATCATTCTTCTTCATCAACTGCATAGGATTGGAAAAAGGACTCACACTGGGCTGGATAACACCAGCCTGGACCATCTCCACCACCATCCTCTCTATCTCATTCTTCTGCGCTTGTGGGTAGCAGTATGGTCTCACGCTGATGGAGACATGCACTCTTGCAGAACTATGGCGTGCTCGTGATCTTTAGGAGGTAGAAGACCTTGAGGCTCCTGAAAAACCTCCTCAAACTGCTCCAGTAACGCCTGCACCTCCCTTGGAATGGGATGCCCACTACCAGCTCAGCTTCACCATCTCCTGCTAACGTGTGTAGCTCCATCAGAAAACCACCCCTTATGCCTGGATGGTCCTCACTATGGTTTTCAGCGAGACCAACGCTCTACATAGATTGGGGTTCCCCTGTAGTACCACTGCTCTCCCGTCCTCCTGGAACTCCATCATGAGCATCTTTCAGTTCACCTTCATCTCTCCCAGCATGTGTACCCACGTCATACCCAAGATCACATCAGTACTCCCCAAGTTTAATGGCAGGAAATCTGCGAGCACCTGCACCTTCTGCAGCGTCAGCACCAGCCCGCGGCACACTCCACGGCTACTCTCCTTCCATGTCCCCATCATGACGCTGAAACTGTCACTGTCTGTCATCTGAAGTCTGTGATGTGCCACCACTCTCCTGGAAATGAAATTGTGGGTAGCCCCACTGTCAATAAGAACCGTCACCTCCTAGTCATCGATATGCCCCCTCAACTTCATGATATGGTTCGATGTGAACCCTACCACGGAGTTAAGAAAAACCTTTGCCACGTCCAGCTAATGGTGCTCTGTATCCTCCTCAGCGGTTTCATCCTCAACATCAGCCTCATTGTCCCCATCCTCAAGTAACAACACCTGGAGCTTGTGCCTTGCGCATATGTGGCTTGGTGTGAACCTTTTATCGCACCTGAAACAGAGACCCTTCTGTCGCTTCTCACTCTTCTCTGCATCAGTCATCCTCCTAAACTGTCTCCCAACCTGTGGTGCATTGCTCGTCTATCCTCCCTTCTCCTTGGTGGTCTGATCTGCTACTGTAGCCCCTTCTGCTTTCCTGTCGAATCCTGACTGCGGAAAACTGGTCAACTCCAGCCGCCTCTCGCCCTCCTATCCTCCATCTGGCGGTCCTCCACCATCTGAGCATACTCCAAGGCCTTCAACAAGTCCTGAGGCTTCTGAATGCAGTCATCTATGCGAATAGTAGCCTTCCGTTCCTTCATGAAGGTGCTCTCCATCATCTCATCAGACACCATCCACCAGTCTTGACAGTGCCTCAAACATATCTAGGTAATCCCTCACTGTGACATCCTGCCTGAGTGACAGTAGCTGCTCCTTCAAAATCTCCTTATGAGGTTCCCTGAATCTCTCCACCAGCCCATCCCTGATTTTCTCACACGAGCAAAACGTTCGTCTCTCATCTCTCCACTGGTACCAAGAAAGGGCTTTCCCGTCCAGACATATAGCAGCCGCCTCTAACTTCTGCTCCTTCGTCATGCGAGAGACCCTAAAAAATCTTTACGCCCTGTAAATCCAAGCCACCGGATCCTCTCACTTGAACATATGCATCTTCAGCTTCTGCAGCATGTCCATCATGTATGTCCCCTGGTTTCTCGCCCTCCTGCATGCCTGGACTGATGATAGTGCTGACACATCTCCTGATGAGTCACATAGCCCCTCTGTGGGCCCCTCTCATGATCCCCTTAGCCCCCTCGTGGGCCTCTATAGTCTCCCCGGTCGTCACCCCCAGTCCCACCACCACACCACTCCTCATAGTCTCTGTAGCCTCCTCCAGTATCCATAGGGTGTCCCTCATGGGTGCGGGGTGGGTGTCGTCTCATGTACTCGTCATACTAGGTGTCTGAAGGGTCCCGAACCCCCTCCATCGCCACTGTACTCTTAAAAATCCACCGGGTAGAAATCATCGTCGAAACCACGCGCCTGATTGTTGGAATATGGCTGAAATCCTCCACCGGGGTCCTCGCCGTGGGCCGAAACCCCCTTCGGGGGTCGGCGTGGGTCGGCGGGGGCTTGGCGGCCCTGGAACGGGCCACCGGGCCCAGCTGGTTGCTGTCGGGGCCATAGTGGCCCTGCTAGGTCGACAGGGCCCACAAAGGCCCTGGCGCTTTTCGTCGGGGCCTGGTGATCCTTGGGGAAGGCCCCCGGGCCCTGCCGAGGGCCCTGGTGGCCCACGGGGTCATGGAGAGGAGCCCAGGGGCCCCGGCTTGCTGCCACTGCCTCTAGGGGTGTGGCTAGGGCCGCCGGCCCCTTATTTCAACTCCTCCGCTTCTGGGTCGATGTTGTCGAGATTTGTGAGCCTCCCGATTTCCAAATCCCTCGCTACGTGCTTCCCATTGTCCAAAGGTGACGTCTTTGTCGCTGTTTTGGGGTTTGCTTCGCCATCGTTCAATTTCGACGAGATCTCTCCAAGTTGGAAGATGATTTTTGATAGGGCCTCGCTGTGTTGGTTCAAGGTCTCTGCTTGCTTTGTTATTTGATCACCATGCGACGTTAGAGTTTTCTTCATGCCCATGATTTTCCATTGAGCTTCTCCGCCGCAGCATCGATATGATCTTTGGATCTTGTCGTCGCCGCCATGGATCGACATGCTTTGATATCAAATTGATAGAACTCGGAGAAATATGAAAGTTTTATTGATAAAAACTGAAAATTAAATTAGATAACTTGGCTACAATAAAGAGGTAAGCTCCCTCCCAAGACGTTGATTGATAAGGGACGTCCACACCTTCTTGAAGAACTCGAAGATCTCTATTTTCTTTCTCAAAATTATCAAAATAGTCATGCCTAGGGCCGGCCGGCTAATCCCCCTCCATTGCTAATTCCAAGTATGCCCTTATTAGAATTAAATAATAGAAATAAAGCCAAATAATGAATACGCCCCTGAATTATGCTTGTGGGCCGGTCCATCCTCTGGTGCGCCGCCGAACATAGGCGATGAGCCCATCAAATACCTTTTTGCAGTATCACTTTGTAGAATGAGTTTACATTTCATAACAAAAGGCACAAAAAATTTAAAACAAAATGATCTTTTATCGAATAATTTTTTGTTATATGGAAAAATTGCGTACAGATGTAACAGAGTACAGAAAACCCAATTTTGATGTAGCACGACACGGAGTCTAAACATCTGAATGAACTAAAACAAAAGGATCAGAAGCCAGTTTATTGATATTTGCTGCTCAAAGATACGACGTTTTGCATACATACACGATTCACTCTAAACTTTGCAAAGGACCTAAACCGGGAACTGATTTCAAATTGTCTAATCAGGGATGATCTAGACGGCAGTGAATTTGCCGAAACCATGATTGAAGAGGCACTAAGAGAATGAAGGTCAACTAAGTGAAGTTATATCGATTCGAGCTTGGGTTTGGGTTTGTTTTTTGCCTTGTTTAGAGCAGAGACAAGACAACATGCAAAAAATTGAAATAGCAGCCATAGCCAAACCGGGCTATTGATGTTGTTTATATAAATTACAAGTAAGATTACAATTCAAATTTGACTGTATCTGTCCCTAATTCTAAAATTAGAATAATATAATTCTGATATCTAAACTAAGCCATTTTTTCTTTTTTAATTCTAATATAATTATAACATTAACCATATAACCAAGCATCTCATAGCTTGATATCCAAGCTTGAGGAAAGTGGTCACAGAAAGAAACAGTGTGCCATAATGCTGAAGCGGAAAAACACGGGAAAAACGCAAACTAAAAACGAAAAAAATAATACAAAAATAGAGAAAAATCATTAAAAAGGGGAAAAAAGAAAAATTCAAGTTAAATGTGAGAAACATCATGCAGATATATATGCATGTGAAATTGATTACCGCTAATAAATTCTAAGTTAACCATGCAAAATTTGATCATACATTATGAAAGAAAAAGAAAATGACTTAGGTGCTTTTTTCCAAAAAATTGCGCTTCTCCCTTTTGAATCTCTTCAGTTTTGATCTTCCCCCTTTGTTGTTGGTACTTGTTGGAGGAGCAATGACCAAGTGAAAAATTGAAGGCGATAAGAAACAAAAGAGGAAGACCGAGGATGAAGATGATGCAGAGGTAGGGAGTAATTGTAATTTCTCTAATTGACAAAGATCGGTAAAAAAATCATAATTTGCAAATTCATACAATCAAAATTAAAATTTACATGATATAGCATCGTTCGATGTCCATTGCTTGCCGTTGACCATCTATCATCACACTGACGAGATTGAAGCTGAGGAGATCAAGGGAAACTAGGGATTTTCAGCTATTTTAAGTTTTTTGTTTCTTCTAATAGCTGGTTTAATTGGGGTTCGATTTGGGTGGGTTTTTAGGTTCAAAACCTCGATCCAAAACCAAGCGCATAGGGGCGTTCACGAAGCAGCCCGCCTTTCGCTTCACTCCAGTGGAGGCCGCTTTGCAACCAGCAAACGGTCACTTGCTAACTAAGCTGCAACAGGCTTTGCATAGCGGGTGGGTCCGTATCAGAAAAGCACATGCAGAATCAACACTTTTTCCCATTTTTACTCCTTTGTTGATATTAGAATAAATCCCACATATGTCACTTACCTCACTCAATAATTTGCTCGTATTGTGCTAGTTTCTAGGATAGATGAAAATTCATTCGAAGTGGCTTGTTTCAATTGGGACGGAGACATCTTCCTCATGTACCATTGGTCATTGTAAGCCTGAAAACCTTTTCATGTCAGTATATGCACTCACTAGGAACCATCAGTGAGTATAGGGTCCAGTCATATTTAGGTATTTAATCCCATATCATATGAAAGTTGGCTTGATTTGGCGTAGAAGAAGCATTGGTCGTACAGACTGGTTATCTTGTGCACAGATAACTCGACTGTGCTCGGGTTTGACCTATCTGACTCTGCACAAGTCAGATGCGAGGAACCTGAGCATTTGGTCTGCTACATCGCAATTGGTTGATCGGTCGTCAGTTCGAGTTTGATGGTCGATCGCTTGACTTTGGGTCGTTTGGTCAAAACTCGGTTAGAGTCTGTGTTCGATCGAACGGTCGTATGGTGACTCGATGGTGATGGCTTGTACGCGTGGCTCGACACTTCGATTGTTCGGTACAGAAGAAGATCGTTCGGTCGAAGGGAGTCCATTGAGATGCGGCCCACTAGGATGCGTTGGAGGCCCACTAGGGTTCGACAACATATTATGTAGATTGGCGATTGGATTGGATTCCGTTAATTGCGAGATCCGTTTATTTAGGAATTCCTAGCCAATGATGACACATATTTTAACCTAGGATTATAAATATGTGGTTTTAGGTTAGGGTTTTGTGTGGACAACATTGTAATCTTTGATAGAGCCGTCATTTGAGAGAGCCAACTTTGAGAGATTGTATTGAGAGCTTTTGGAGAGATCATTGTGTGCTTCTTCGCTGGACGAAGAGAAGATTTGTATTGTTCTTTCCTTTCCTAATAAAGCTCATCGGTGTTCCCCCTTGGCCGGTCCATGGCCTAAAAGTTGTTATCTCTCTTAGTGCTCATTGTTTGTTTCTTGTGTTGCTGATCTTTGTCCTTGGTCCTCGACGATATTGTGTATTCCGATGTGTTGGTGCTGTCTCATTCATCTGTTGGTGGCGTGGGGTTGTTTTCTGCACAACAAATTGGTATCAGAGCTGTACGGTGTCGAAGATCAACGTAGAAGGCGAAGATGAGGAGCGGTGGCAATGACGATTCATCAAAGGCGTCTACTTCTGGGTATTCTTCATCGGCTCTGACTATCGTGTCTAACACGAAGTTCGAAATTGAGAAGTTTGATGCTAAGATCAACTTTAGTATGTGAAGATGCGAATTCATGGATATCTTGAACCAACTTGGTCAAGATATCACATTAGACGAGAAGCCGACGTACATGTCCGATCAGGAGTGGAGAACTCTGAATCGAAGT
This sequence comes from Scilla litardierei, assembly GCA_030789695.1. Classification (NCBI taxonomy): domain Eukaryota; kingdom Viridiplantae; phylum Streptophyta; class Magnoliopsida; order Asparagales; family Asparagaceae; genus Scilla; species Scilla litardierei. Next base: position 132,463,365 of record CM061136.1, on the reverse strand, counting down.
GCTTGTGGTACCATCCGCCTGTATCTGTCGAAGGAGAAAAAATACCCATATATGGAGGAGACAGGTGCAAGTAAGTTCTGGAAGGAGCTCGGTGATAAGTACATGAAGAAGAACATTCAGAACCGGCTACACCTGAAGAACAAGCTTTTCGGGTTGAAGTTGGCTGAGGGGGTTTCTATCGAGGAACAACTCGACTACTACAACAAATTTCTCACTGATCTGAGTAACGTAGATGTGAAGGTCGATGATGAAGACACATCAATGATTCTCCTCAACTCTCTACCCATAGAGTATGAGTACTTGGTGTCGGTTCTTACCTATGGTAAGGAATCGATCACATTCGAAGAGGTGTCCAATACTCTGACGAGCAACGAGTTAAGGAAGAACGATGTGGACAACTGCAGCTGAGCTTCGAGCGATGCTCTTATGGTTGTAAGAGGTCGTAGTGGTGAGAAGGGTGGAGATAGAAGGGGGTATTTCAGATCCAAGTCCAGAGACAAGACGAAGGGTCCTCATCGCAAGGTGGCAAAGGACCAATGTGCTTTCTGTAGAAAAAGGTCATTGTGTCAGAGACTGCCCAAAGGCGAAGAAGAAGCACGACGCAGTTGCCAACATCGCGAAGGGCATTGAGGTCGAGGAGTATGTATTGGTCGGGGCTTCGGAGGGCGTGGCGTCATATGGTTGGGTGCTCGACTCTGGGTGCTCGTTCCATATGCCACCACATCGAGAGTACTTTACGACCTTCAGGGAAGGTGGTAAGTATACAGTCTTGCTGGGTGATGACCGAGCCTGCAACACGGCAGGCATCGGGACAGTGCGGATGAGGATAAGCGATGGTGTTACATGAGACATCAATGAGGTACGCTTTGTCCCTGACCTAAGGCATAATCTCATATCGCTCGGTTCACTCGAAGCCAAGGGTGTCGAGTGACATTAGAGAATGGAGCTCTGAGGGTAACCAGAGGAGCAATGATCGTGATGATGGGGAAGCGCCAAGGCAACATCTATTATTTGGTTCAGTTATAGCTGGCACATCAGCTCTGACTCATGATGCAGAAAGGGACGACTCATCGTCAGAGATCGTCTGAAAGGAGCCAAGACCGGGAAGATCGAGTTCTGCGAGTACTGTGTTTGGGAAACAGACACATGCTTCATTTGGGACGGCCATCCACATTACAAAGGGAGCGCTTGACTATGTACACACCGTCGTATGGTGGCCGAGTAGAACGGCCTCACGGGAGGAAAACACTACTTTGTGTCGTTCATCGATGATTTCTCACGCATGGTGTAGGTTTTTCCGCTGAAGTCGAAGGACCAAGTTCTTAGCACTTTCATCGAGTGGAAGAAGCTGGTCGAGACTCAAACTGGTCGGTGAGTCAGGCGTCTCCGAATTGACAACGGTGGTGAGTATATGTCAGATCTCTTCGAGAAGTTCTGCAGATCGAAAGGGATCAGAGGCACTATACCATTACTGGTACGACGCAACAGGATGATGAGGTAGCAGAGAGGATGCATCAGACTTTGCTGGAGAAAGTTTGATGCATGCTGTCAACTGCTGACCTACCAAAGGAGTTTTGAGCAGAGACACTGGCGTATGTGACCTACTTGGTCACTCGGCTACCATCTGCTGCATTGGAAGGAAGACCTTCGTTGGAGGTCTGATCTAAAAATCAGTTTCCAACTATGGATCACTTCGAGTTTGGGGCTGTCCGAGTTACTATGCCATGAAGGAAGACAAACTCGATGCTCGAGCTAAAAAAGCCATCTTCTTGGGCTTCAACAATGGTGTCAATGGATATCGACTGTGGTATCCGACACAGAGAAAGGTGATCTTGAGCAAAGACGTAACGTTTGATGAGTCGGCGTAACTGAAGGAGCATGGACCAAAGGAGGAGATCGAGCAGACACAATTGAAGCAGGTCTTCGACAACGTGTCTGAGGTTCCACAATGGTCAATCGATGACTCCGATCGACACACACCAGAAGCTGTTGATGTCGGGTTCCAGACGGATGCTGGTGAAGTTGGTGGAGATAGCTCGTCTACAAGGGTTATTCAGTCGAAGGACTCCATATCAGTGTCGAGGCCGAAGCGTGAGATACGACGACTTACAAGATACTCAGAGATGGTCTCATTTGCCTTTCCCATAGTATGTATTGATGTTCCCACCTCGTTCAGTGAGGTGGAGAGATCCGAAGACCCGAAGTGGTGGATAAGTGTAATGGACGAAGAGATGGAATCGCTGGCGCAGAACGACACATTGGATCTCGTGGAGCTTCTGAAGGGCAAGAAAGCCATTGGGTGTAAATGGGTCTACACCGAGAAGGAATGTGTCGAATCATGAGATGTTCGCTATAAAGCTCGCCTTGTAGCTAAGGGCTTCGCACAGAGAGAAGGCATGGACTACAAGGTGGTCTTCTCTCCTGTGGTGAAGCAGTGCTCGATTCGGATCATGCTGACATTGGTTATTCAATTCAATCCTGAACTGGTGCAGCTGGATGTCAAGATGACGTTCTTGCATGGAGAGCTCGAAGTGGTGGAGAAGTGTAATAGACGAAGAGATGGAATTCGCTGGTGCAGAATGACACATGTGATCTCGTGGATCTTCTGAAGGGCAAGAAAGCAATTGGGTGTAAATGGGTCTACACCGAGAAGGAATGGGTCGAATCATGAGATGTTCGCTACAAAGCTCACCTCGTAGCTAAGGGCTTCGCACAGAGAGAAGGCATTGACTACAGTGAGGTCTTCTCTCATGTGGTGAACCGTTGCTCGATTCAGATCATGCTGACATTGGTTATTCAGTTCAACCTTGAACTGGTGCAGCTGGATGTCAAGAAGACGTTCTTGCACGGAGAGCTCGACGAGGAGATCAATATTACTCAGCCCGATGGGTATGGGAGTGGTGACGGTTGTGCATGTAGGCTAAAGAAGTCACTCTACGGGTTGAAACAATCACCACGGCATGGTTTAAGCGTTTCGAACACTTTATGATGGATGATCAAGGGTATGTTCGTAGCCCCTATGATCATTGCGTGTTCTATCGGAAGTTGGTTGACGGGTCCATCTATCTTCTGCTTTATGTCGATGACATGCTCATTGCTTCATCGAATAAAGAGGAGATTCGGAAATTTAAGTCTCAATTGAGTTCTGCATTTGAGATGAAGGATCTGGGCGAGGCGTGGAGGATTCTTGGGATGGAAATTACAAGAAATCGAAGTGGAGGTACAGTTCATCTTTCACAGAGTCACTACTTGAAGTCTGTTATTCAGAGATTTGGCTGTGAGAAGATAAAGTTTGTATCTACTCCGCTTGCACCTCACTTCAACCTCAGTGCCAAGTACTGTCTGAAGAACACAGAGAAGAAGAAGCTCATGACGAGTATACCGTATGCCAATACGGTAGGGGCCTTGATGTACGCAATGGTATGTACCAGATCCGATCTATCACATCCGGTCAGCATGGTGAATAGATACATGCACAGTCCGAAGAAGGAGCACTGGCGAGTAGTACCGTGGATTTTGCGGAACATTAATGGCACATTTGACGTCAGACTGACATATATCCGAAGTGTTCATGGTCCGCATTCCGTTGGGTATGTCGATTCTGACTATGCAGGTAACTTGGATGGGAGGTGATCGATGGCAAGCTACATTTTCACATTATCTAGTGCTCCAATATGTTAACGGAGTATCCTTTAGTCTACGGTACGGTGGCCTTGTCTACTACAGAGGCAGAGCATATGGTATTGACTGAAGCGATGAAAGAGGCGATATAGCTGATGGGCTTGAAGAATAATCTGGGAGTCTGACAACGACGGTACGATCTTCATTGTGATAGCCAGAGTGCAGTGCACTTGGCTAAGAATCAGTTCTTCCATGCTCGTACCAAGTACATAGATGTGAGATTCCACTTTGTCAGAGACTATGTGGGAGAAGAAGACGACATCAACTTGCTGAAGATCGAAACAAATGACAACCCGACGGACATGCTAACGAAGGTTGTATCAGGAGTCAAGTTCAAGTATTGTTTGGACTTGCTCAATGTGGTTCCTCAATGAAGTTGATGTCCGCCCCAGGAGGGGGCATTGGGCTCGATGGAGCCAGTTGTAGCCCTTAGGGGCATTGTGACTCGAAAGAGTCAGTCGGTCCCAGGAGGGGGCATTTGTGTAGCTCGGTGGAGCAGTTGGTCCTTCAGGACATTTGGCTTTTAGGAGCAATAAGGTGGTGGCACACCAGTTGATGCTCTACCAAGGTCAGTGAAGTTCGTTTGTTGGACGAAGGCTCGAATCTCGTTAAGATGGAGATTTGTGAAAGTTGGCTCGATTCGACGCAGAAGAAGCATTGGTCGTATAGACAGGTTATCTTGTGCATAGATAACTCGACTGTGCTCGGGTTCGACCTGACTCTGCATAAGTCAGATACGAGGATACTGAGCATTTGGTCTTTTACAGCGCAGTTGGTCGATCGATCGTCAGTTCGAGTCTGATGGTCGATCGCTTGACATTGGGTCGTTCGGTCGGAACTTGGTTAGAGTCCGTGTTCGATCGAACAGTCGTATAGTGGCTCGATGGTGATGGCTCGTACGCGTGGCTCGACACTTCGGTCGTTCGGTACAGAAGAAGATAGCTTGGTCGAAGGGAGCCCATTGGGATGCAGCCCACTAGGGTTCGGCAGCATTAACTGCGTAGAGCGACGATTGGATTAGATGCCGTTAATTACAGGATCTGTATCCTTAGAAATTCCTCAATGATGACACCTATTATAATCTAGGGTTATAAATAAGGGGTTTTAAGTTAGGGTTTTATGTGGACACCATTGTAACCTTTGAGAAAGCCGCCATTTGAGAGAGCCAACTTTGAGAGATTGTATTGAGAGCTTTTGGAGAGATCATTGTGTGCTTATTCGTTGGATGAAGAGAAGATTTGTATTGTTCTTTTCTTTCATAATAAAGCTCATCGGTGTTCCCCTTGGCCGGTCCACGGCCTAAAAGTTATCTCTCTTAACGGCCTAAAAGTTATCTCTCTTAGTGCTCATTGTTTGTTTCTTGTGTTGCTCATCTTTGTCCTCGGTCTTTGACGATCTTGTGTATTCTGATGTGTTGGTGCTGTCTCCTCATCAATCTGTTGGTGGCGTGGGGTTGCTTTCCGCACAACATATCCATCTCCTTTCGTTTTCAACGGTAGTAAAGTCCACCTTTTTGTGCATTTATGTCTCTTTCCCCTTCTTAACGTGAGAGTTTGTAAATGGTCTTTAAACCACTATTTCTACATTCTTCACACTGGCTCGCATGAATGTTGTAGATAAAATATGATTCGTAGCGCAAAATAACATGCTACAAAGCATGGCACAACCATTACTCTGCATAGCACTCAGAATAGTGTATTTTTAGTGTAGAGGTGCTCTTTTTGGCCGTAGCTTATGCTTCGTAGCTTAGCGACACTGCATAATACTAAAACATAAAAAACATAAATGCTATTGGCGTTTTATTTTCTTCATTTGAAGTATTCCTTTTTTTATATCCTTGTTCTCAATTCTAGGGAAATACTAACATGAAGAATCCATGTCAAGAATTTTCGATCGAATGTGAAATCTTCAGCTGGAGCAAGCCTTCTCCTCTCTATGGTCCCCCCCCCCCCCCCCCCCCCCTCCCCGCGGTTCCTCAAGTCGGTTGCTCAGTCACCCGCCCGCTTCTTGGTCTGTCAGGAAGGCTTTTCCTGTCAACATATACATATGACCTCAAGAGGTTGATATGGAGTAAAATATGATTGGACCTTACTTTCAGTGATTTTAATGTGTCATGCCCTCGAAGATTTCTGGATATTTTTAACCCAGACGAGCTGAAAATCACAAAAGAAAAAAAAATCTAATGGAGAGGTTACATTTAAAGGACGGTTTATGGAACACAAAGTGAACCCAAGATGGGTATTTTACCTATTTGGTTCTCAACCAGAATGCTGGGCTGGATGTTCATAGCATAGAATATTAATAAAGCAAACTCCATAGTATTAGGGAGCAAACCGATATATAATTTAATAATGTTTTCACTAGAAAAGGTCCATATGAATCTTTAGATTATGTACCATCTGAAAAGTTCATATTTTAGTTCTACTGTGTGACATGCATTTCCCATCTGCGCGCTCACTTATTTACATTTATTTTTGTAATCTTCACTTGTGAAATGGAAAGAAACTTACCATGCTTCAATGATGATTTTTGTGTGTGCAGAAAATAGTGATGCGGAAACCCTGCTTGTGGAATGGAATGAAGAGGCCATGCTATTTATTTGCCAGGAAATTTTACCCTGAAGCCCATGTTAATTTGATCAATCTATTCTCCAATTTTACAGCTTTTTGAGCAATCATACTGCATCATCATTTGTTTCGTGGAGTATTGGCTTTGGACCCTCTGCCTTAGGTTCTCTGCTTTGCGAGAACCTAGCAAAAGTTAAGATTTGGAAGGAGATTGTTGGGGTAGTTGCAATCGCTCTGTTATCAGAATATCAAGAAGGCTGAGGAACCTAGAAATTATTAGCTGTAACCCAAAACCCACTCGAGGTAATTTATTTATAATTTTTCATTTTGTGTTCAGCTCTATGTCTCTCTGTTCTATTGTTTTTAATTTTCCTTTGAACGGGAGGTTTTACCTATTGAAAACTACTGTAAGACAACAATCCATAATTTTTTTGGCAAAACAAAAGGAAATTACCCTACAATTCTCTGTAACTATATGTAGACTCCATTGTCTCTAAGAAATTGGTGTACTTGTGATATTAAGAAGCTTAGTTTTAATATTAGATTCACAGAACTAGATAAAAACAGGGACGGGCAAATGCCACTATCTCTGAGCTCTCTTATAGCAAGAAAAGTTACAGATTTGATTGTGGTCCCTATGTTTTTGTTGTTTTTGTTTTTGTTTTTGTTTTTGGTTCGTTTGGGGGGGGGGGGGGGGGGGGGGGGGGGGGGGGGGGGGGGGGGGTAGAATCCCTGCAAGGGAGAGGGAAACAGATCACATAGCAGAAATCCTGATATCAGAAACTGCTGCCTTCTACATCTACCTGTGAGGAGCTGCACGCTGATAGGAAGTTCAAATGTCATTGTAATCTTTAAAAATTGTCATGAAAAATGTCATCTCTAGCATGTCGGTCAAATGGCAGTTGAAGTTCTTTCAATTCTTCAAGTAGCCTCCTTCTCTTTGACTTTTGTTTCACAAATGACATCATGTTGATTGACAACATGATAGATTGATGTCTAATTAGTTGAACAGTACCATTAAATAAAAGGTTAAAAGCCATTGCCTGTGCTCTAAACGCACTGATCAACCCTTTTGATATTGCTTCCAATCTTCTTCATGGCAACCAAGTCAAATTTGGTTCCACCAGCCATTCATTTGTTTAGATTTTCACTAATTTAATAGTTTTGAAAGATTAGGATGTCAACAGCATCATAGCACAGTGACGAAGGCAATGGTGAGTTAACAATTATAGCAATAGACAAGTAACAAGTGACATAATCAACCGATAATTTGCACGTACATTAATAATGCTTCTGGATTAATCCGATGGTAATAATCTATCAGAATCCATTTCCCATATTTTAAGCAGCCATGCCCAGTGGGGGATCATTAATATTGTTGAATCTTTGGGTCAACACTCGAGGAGGGGAAAATATTGTCACCAAGAAGTCTGCAGACGTTATTTCTAGGCCCATGAAGCCCACAAGGAGGACTAATCCTTAACCTGGTCAAAGCCCGCATATTATTTGCCCATTGAGCTTCTGCTTGATACATAAATCTCATTCATCCTCGATCCTGTTTCTGCCAACCAAGGGTCCTACCTCCATAGCTGACGAGGCTCCAACTCATAGAAGAAGTCCACGTTAGCCCCGATTACTGTTGACCTGAACCTGTTGTCAACAGTTGGCGTCGTCTGTGGAAAAACACAGTCTACATCCCAAGGCATGTCGATTGGACCTGACAACACTTTACCAATCCTTGGTCCGAACGAAAACGCTCAAAATGAAGAAGTCAAAGATTCTGGACCTTCGTCAAAGGTGCCAAGCATACACTTGGTTACTCAGGAACAATTCGACAAGTTCACTCAATCGGTCAATGATAGCCTCGCAGTATTGGCCGCTGTTGTCCAGCGAAACATCGAACATTCATAGCATGTGGTTGAAGAGCAGCAGCTCACAATCCAATGCAAGCGCCAGTAGGAGGGCGAGCTACTCCCAGAAACTAAAGGGTTGGTGAGCAAGGGCCTGAGCGACAGGTCAACCTACAACTCAATACCACTCTTACATCTCAACGGAAAGGAGAGCTGGGTAACAACCGCTCATCTGGACGTCCTACGAGTTTGGGGTCCTCCTACAACGAGCGAATCACTCGCAGTGTCAGATCAAGTGAGAGATCATCTCACCTAAGACCACAGTTTCAGTCCTACCAAGCCCACGACAGGACAGAAAAGAAAGGAGCGGGAAGGAAACCATATCCAGTCTTCCAGTGCCCTCCTAAATATCGTGAGTAGGAGCAAGTTCCACTTGTTCTCCCTCTTAGTAGGTGTACTCCTTTGAAGGAGAATATCACATCCGCCCCCCGGCTCTCCAGGTTCAAAATTCCACCTTTGCAGCTGTATGATAGCACGTGTGACTCATGGGAGCACATCCGCAAATACCAAACTGTGATGTAGCTACATGAGAATGACGAGCCATACCTCTACCGAGCTTTTCATACCACGTTGACAAAGGCAGTGGACGAGTGGTACAATAGATTGCCCGATGATTGCATCGGGTCATTTGATGACTTGTCTCAAATTTTTTGCGGGCAATTCTTAGCAGGATGACACAAAGAGAAAATCATCTCACCTCTTTACTTTGTGTTGGATCCTGCCAAAACAGAGTTAGGATCGATAAATGAAGTTGAGACTTACACTTGCGTATGCGGCACGGTAGTCTAGGAACTTCGCCTTCGGATTCGCCACGACGGATCGAGTCTTCTCACGAACGGAGTAAGGCTACTAAATCCACAATCTAAATCTCTACTTTTAGATTAAGAACTTGGAGAGAGGAAGGATTTCGGCAGAGCTTCGCTAGAATGAAATGCATGCAAGAATGCCATGCAAAAGTGTAAGGAAATGGCTAACCCTTGGGTCTTATTTATAGCCCCCAAGGTAGTTATTTTAGGAGTAATTGTTCCTTTGGAACAATTTAACTAAGGTGTACCATCGTACATGACATATTATAAGCTTAAGTTGTACCATATGCATGGTACAACATAAGCTTAAGATATTACCCCTTTATTAGCCATATGTCGCATGCACTTATGCACATATAATGCGACTTTCCCATCAATCTAGAGATCCTCTCCGCAAGGGAACATATTCCCTTTGCACACGACTTCGTGTACGCGACGTTCGAGGTCCGTATTCCCTCGTACATCCCCCACAAGGGTGTACAAACGTCTTCCATATCCAACATCTCCCACTCACACTTGAGGGGATTGTAAGAGAACGTCTTTCTCTTAGTTCTTTCATCTATCATACCGAGAAATAGACCGTGCGACCGTCATGCGCGTAGAGTCTGTTGTTGTGCACTTGTTAGAGATACACAACGACCTCGAAGGTGCAAAGTTGAGTAGTTCAACGAATGCTTTACCCTAGATTATTTCTTCACATTTCTTATACTTTATATTCAACAATTGAATCCCATCTGGATCACAATTGGCTGGCCAGCTTTGAATCATTAAAGTCCAAATGTGAATATGAAATCAATCTTCCTCTTCTTGCGAACCTTCTGATCTTGACTTGATTCGCTTTTCTAACGTGCCCCGTCGAGCCGAATTATCATAGCCCATTAGCAACACGCTAAGATAGCGATCATCTCGTCAAATCTAAAGGAACCAATTGGAGTCCTTGAGGGTAAGAGTTAAGGCCCATATGGCCTTTGAGTCTCACATAATAGCAAACACTATTGCTACTAACTCAGTGGTCGAAATGCATACGTGGTATGAACACGTATTACAACATCGCTCCTTTCCCAGGGAGTGTATGTCTCAATGATGTTGTAAGGATGATGATCAGACACCACAATGTCTGACTTTGAGTCCCTTATTCTACTCAAATAGTCCTTTGGACTCACATCCCGCATTTAGACAGATAGGATTTCCAAAAAATCCTCTTAGATCTTTTGTAAGCATCCATATGATGCAGATCTTTCATGCGACCATTTTGTTTAAGTCATGACTCTTAAATCATCCGTCTGATGATTTTGACTTCAAACAGGTCTCATCTCTATTCCATCCATCTGATAGAATAAGGCGGTTGCTCATGTGAGAGAGACAACCTCAATCTGTCCGACATACTAGAATTCAGCTGAGATTTCAAAAATGTACACAAACATTTCTTAAGAAATTCATATGCAATGTTTGAAAAAGAACTTATTCTTTTATTAATTTTGATCATTTACAGACATGGGAATTTACATTGGTACAACTCAGCTCTTACGCAATCCTTGAGATGATAAGTGTTTGTAAAACACATTTCTGGGGATCGCTTTCGTAAGCTGATCCTCTATCATCTCATGCGTAGATATGTACCTTATGTCTACCTTCTTGGTTTTATCATAGTCTTTTGCAAATCTGTAGTTCCTTTAAGATACTGCATTATCCTCTTAACCGCTTTCCAGTGTTCTTGCCCTGGGTTGGATTGGTAACGACTTACCATTCCAACGACAAAACAGATGTCCGGTCTTGTATGCATCATAGCGTACATAAGACTATCAACTGCACTGGAATATGGAACTTTTTCCATAATTTCCTTTTCCTTTTGGTTCTTTTGGACATGATTTCAGATATAAATTATCGCATCTGCTTATAGGAGTATCAATTTGGACTTGCAGTCCTACATATTAAACCGTTCTAGAACCTTCTTTATATAAGTCTCTTGTGAAAGAGAAAGAAGTTTCTTCGAACGATTCCTTGAAATCTTAATTCCAAGGACATATGTGACTTCCCCATGTCTTTCATCTCAAAACTGATGAAAGTCAAGCCTTGATATCCATCACAAAGCCCTTGTCATTTCTGGTTATTAAAATGTCATCTACATATAGAGACATAATAACATGCTTGCTTTTAATCCTCTTGATATATACGCAGTTATCTCCATCAAGCATGGAAAATCCATTTTATAAGACAACTTCTTGAAATCGTATATACGATTGCCTCGAGGATTATTTAAGACCATATATGGACTTACGAAGTTTACAAACCTTATGTTCGTTTCCTTCTTTTACAAACCCTGTTGGTTGTTCCATATAGATCTCCTCGTCCAATTCTCCATTGAGAAAGGCAGTCTTTACATCCATCTGATGTAATTCGAGGTTTAAGCAAGCTACCATTGCCAGAATCAGGCGAATCGAGGTAAAACGCACAACAGGTGAGAAGGTCTCTTCGTAGTCTATCCCTTCCTGTTGCGTAAAACCTTTCGCGACAAGGCGAGCTTTATATCTATCTATAGAGCCATCAGCCTTATGCTTAATCTTGAGAACCCATTTGTTCCCAATTGCTCTATGTCCTCTGGGTAAGTTAACTAAGTCCCAGACTTGGTTAACTTTCATGGATTTCAATTCCTCCTTCATCGCTTCCATCCATTTGTCTTTTGCAGGGCAAAATACGGCCTGTTTGAAAGTAGCAGGCTCGTCATCTTCTTGTAGTAAAGTCATAAAGGTTTGCGGAAATTTCAACCTCAAATGTTAGAGGAGCCAACCTTGTATGACTACTACGTCGTATTTGAGATTCTTCAAGTCCTTGTTGACTCGAAGTTAGATCAATTCTAATATCACTCCCACTTGAAATGTCGTTAGAATTGCTCCCACTTGGATCATTATTCCCGTATGGAATAGGATAATCGTCATTCGTATAATCCATTGGTGAAGGTTGAAACGTATTTTCGTTTTCACTAAGAATTCTCCCACTCGAATGAGGTAATCCTTCTTGATCATAAATCTCAAATAGAGATAAGTCCTGACGTATCTCGCCCTGTCTTGGAAACTCGTTTTCCAAGAAAGTGACATCCCTCGACTCAAACTCAATTAGCCCACCATTGTCTTCCTGACTAACAAAAACATAACCTTTGGAGTTTTCTGCGTATCGTTTAAAGATACATTTCCTTCCCCTTGGCCCAAGTTTGCCATATTTATGGGAGGAAATATGTGCGTAGAATGCACAACCCCAAGGTTTCAAAATGTTTAAGTCAGGAGACCTTTGGTTCCACAACTCATAAGGAGTGGAGCTAACTGATTTAGAGGGTACACGGTTTAAAATGAAAACGGCCGTCAATAATGCATCACCCCAAAAGGTGATTGGCAAGTTAGCTTGCGCCATCATTGAACGGACCATTTCCATTAAAGTCCTATTTCTCCTTTTTGCAACACCGTTTTGTTGAGGAGTATAAGGCATAGTTACCTGATGTATCATGCCTTTTTCATCACAAAGTTCCTTAAAACTTGTTGATTGATATTCACCGCCCCTATCGGTTCGCAAGACCTTAATCTTGCGATCTAATTGATTCTCCACTAAACTCATATAGTTTTTAAAGCAAGCCAAAGCTTCACTTTTGTGGGATATCAAATAGATATGTCCGAATCGGGTGAAATCATCAATAAAAGTGATGAAATAGGACTTTCCGCGTCTTGTCTTGACATTCATCGGACCACATATGTCCGAATGGATAAGCTGTAATGGAACCTCGGCCCTTGTGCCGGTTCCAAACGGCTTGCGACAAGATTTCCACACAAGGCAATGTTCGCAGGTCGACATTTCAACCTTTGAAACATTGGATAGAAGGCCACGTTTGGCAAATCTATCCATACGCGTTGGTCCAATATGACCAATCCTTGTATGCCAACAAATTATATTAGACTCATTAGTCAAAGAATTTGTCATAAGGAAATTTTCATTACATGAGGAACCATACATTGTGCTTATTACAATAAATCCTTTGGAATACAAACCCAGTACCAATAAAGGAATTATTACAAAATAGGTCCATATTACAATCATGAAGGAACCAACTATAACCAAGACCCATTAAATTGACCACAGTTTTAATATTCCTTTGAATATATGGAATGAAGAGAACATCATGAAGTAGGAGAGTGCGGCCGTTGTCCCAGACTAGCTTGCGAGTCCCAACGCCTTTCACTTCAACACGTGTGTTGTTTCCTACATTGATCCACTTCATTCCTTGGGGTATCCGGTGATACTCCACGAAGGACCGTCTGTCCCTTGTTATGTGGTCGGTGGCACCTCGTCACTTCCACTCGTACACAAACGAGCATAGTGACCGAGCTTGTTGCACTTGAAGCACTTGATCCTTTTCAAGTCTTTCTTCTTGTGCCATTTCTTGTGCCCACCCTTATATTTGGGTTCCTTGGTAGACTCAGGTTGCTTATTACGTTCATTAGAAGACTTCGAACGATCTTTACGTTTCTTTCCCCTGTGTGAGGAACTAGCAACCATGTGCACTTTTGCACTTGGCTTGGCAGCCGCAAGCCGCTCTTCCTCTAATTCGAGGTGCTGGGAAACATCGTTGAAGGTCTTGATGCTCTCATTATGAGTGAGATGCATCTTCATCTGATCCCACCCATTTGGTAGGGAACATATGACTGCTTGGATTTGTTGCTCATCTGTGAGCACATGACCTGCATCCTTTAACTCTGAGATTAGATTCGCCATATGTCGCAGATGTTTCCCCATGGAATGATCTGGACGTTTCTTATATGAATCAAATCTTATAGTCAAGGCTCGAAGTTTGGACACCGATGTGCCACCAAACTTTTCCTCAAGCTTGGACCATATGTCCATGGCTAAGTCATGCTCCCGGAAGATGTGCATTATGTCATCAGCCATACTGCTTAATAACGTAATGCGCGCTATCTTATTCTTCCGAGACCAAGCATCAAAAGCTTCCTTGTCTCGTCTGTGTTGGGCCGTAGTGCCCAACTCAGGTTCAATCATTACGTTCTTTAGAGTTTCGAGCACTTCTTGCTCCTCTAAACCGTATTGTATCTTAATGGACCAAAGTTTGTAATAATCGCTGTTGAGTTTTTCACCTCTGTTTAACTCAACGACGATATTCTTTGAAGCGGAAGACATTTTACTTTTAAAATGCTGCAAAAAGACACAAAACCGAAGGTTTGATCAAAACATTGCATAAAAATTCTTAAAATATAACTCCCACTTGAAATGATAATAGAATATCCCATTTGAATAGTTCTAAAAATTCAAATCCCATGTGGAATTATATTATATTTGATAAGTTACTTTCGAAAAATATTGAAGATGTTGTTCTAGAATCGAAAAGGTCTCTATGATTCCAATCACCATCTAGAACAACCTTCAATATTCCCCCATCACTTATCAAACAATAGTACTCTTATAGTACTAGCAGCGGAAAACGAGTTTGAAAACGTATTTTTCCGATATAATTCCCACTTGAAATGATAATAGAGTATCCCATATGGATAGTTCTAAAATCAACTCCCACTTGGAATGATATTCATAATTTGATAAGTTACTTTCGAAAAATATTGAAGATGTTACTCTAGAATCGGAAAAGTCACTATGTTTCCAATCATCATCTAGAGTAACTTTCAATATTTCTCCCTCACTTTATCAAATGTTAGTACTCTTATAGTACTTCGCAGCGGAAAAGCGTTTTTGAAAACGTATTTTTCAAAACGTATGAAAACGTATTTTTCAAAAAAAATGTATATTTCATCTTAGTACCCTTATGATACTAGTGAAACATTCGGCACTTCCTGACCATTTGTCGGGAATGAGCCGTAGCCGTGCCAAGGTCGGATCCCCCTTTTGGGATTTTTCTGCAAACTATCGTCGCCGGCTCCCGTATGGATCCAGGCGTTTCCCCCGTATGAGAGAATTTTGATGCAGACGACTGTCGTTTGGCCCCGTATGGGCTAGTTGGCACGTTCATATTCGACCAAGGCCTTTTGCCGAATTGGTCGACCAAAACACCCGAATTGGTCGACCAATGATAATGGTCTGAAATTTCTCCGGCCAGGGACTCTGCCCTGGCCGAGGCTGGCCAAGGGCCGGCCAGGGCCTCTGCCCTGACCGGCCAGGGGCCCTGGCCCCTCGGCCAGGGCCTCTGCCAGGGCCGGCCAGGCCCTGGCCGAGGCCAGGGCGTCGGCCCTGGCCACTGCCAGGGCCGGCCAGGGCCTGGCCTCTGCCGGCCTGGCCATGGCCGGTCATGGCCAAGGCCATTTTGGCCATGGCCGGCCATGGCCCTTTGGCCATGGCTGGCCTCCCCTTGTGTGGGGTGGCCGCACACCCCCGCCGGAGGGGGTTACCGCGGTGGTTATTGGCCGTAACCAACCCCCTCCGCATGGGGAGGGGGATGCATGGCCTTCATAACCCATTTGGCCATGGTGCACATGCACTAAAATTCATCTTCCCCGATGGGAATAACCACCACCTTCTTCTCCGGTGAAGCACCCGTTCGTCGAGGAAGTAGTTGTCCTCCAATGGCCGTGTGCCAAAAAAATGAACCCACTTCAAAAGTTCGTAAACTACGCGCTCCACATGAAGAGAGCGCCCATTCCCTATGAATGGAGACTCAGCATCCATGAAGAGAGTGAGTTTGACGATATGAACGGTCGGTTCTTCCCGTCACGGAGAGTTCCTGCCATATCCGTAATGACAGAAGACCCTAACGTGAAAAGAACAACCGCTGCGTTCTCTCCGTCACGAAGCGTTCCTACCATATCCGTAATGGTAGGATACACATTCGTGAAAAAGACAACGACTCGTTCATAGTTTCTCCGGGGCGAACCCGTATGGCTCTGATACCAATGTTGGATCCTGCCAAAACAGAGTTAGGATCGATAAATGAAGTTGAGACTTACACTTGCGTATGCGGCACGGTAGTCTAGGAACTTAGCCTTCGGATTCGCCACGACGGATCGAGTCTTCTCACGAACGGAGTAAGGCTACTAAATCCACAATATAAATCTCTACTTTTAGATTAAGAACTTGGAGAGAGGAAGCATTTCGGCAGAGCTTCGCTAGAATGAAATGCATGCAAGAATGCCATGCAAAAGTGTAAGGAAATGGCTAACCCTTGGGTCTTATTTATAGCCCCCAAGGTAGTTATTTTAGGAGTAATTGTTCCTTTGGAACAATTTAACTAAGGTGTACCATCGTACATGGCATATTATAAGCTTAAGTTGTACCATATGCATGGTACAACATAAGCTTAAGATATTACCCCTTTATTAGCCATATGTCGCATGCACTTATGCACATATAATGCGACTTTCCCATCAATCTAGAGATCCTCTCCGCAAGGGAACATATTCCCTTTGCACACGACTTCGTGTACGCGACGTTCGAGGTCCGTATTCCCTCGTACATCCCCCACAAGGGTGTACAAACGTCTTCCATATCCAACACTTTGGAGCAAGGGGAGAAATAGTTGCTTCGGGATTTTATTAAGCGCTTCAATGAAGAAAGGTTGCAAGTTGAAGACGCCCCCGATGCTATCAGCATCGCAGCACTCACCCAAGGAGTTTGTAGCGAAGATTTGTTGAAATCTCTGCATCAGTTTCCGCCAAGCAACCTCGAACAACTGTTTAATACGACGGATCGGTTCATGACCTCAGAGGAGGCACTCGTTGCTAAAAATAAGGGCACCCCCAAGTGCCAGAAAGAAACAAGGCAAGAAGCACGACCCCGGGAAAGCCCCCATCGAGAACCCTGAGATCGGCAGCGAATTGATAGGAGTCCTAGAAGCAAGGAACGCTCTACTAGCGAGTCTTATTCCAGGTCGAAATCCCCCAAGGCAAAGGTCCTGGCATATGCTCAATAAGAGAGACTTATCAATGGACATGTTCCTAAACAAAAGAACAAGTATGAAAAAGGGAAGACTTGAAATTCTGCAGGTACTGATCGCACCCCGGATACACGTCCCGGAGCGACGGTTGTAGTTTTACCGCAAGCGCACGGTATAGCGGCGAGCGGGTATCGAACACAGGGAGGACGAATGACCGTGCTTGTTCCTAATCAACCTGGCTATTCAAGAGAGATAATTGCCTTGGGCGATCCTGTCACAATCGTCAGACAAATGTGCGAAATATCAAATCAAATAAAGAACGTCTAGGGAATGGGGAATCCCCGCTACTCACCGTATTTCATAAAAGTGGTTCGTCGGTATTAAAATTGCTAGAATGAGAATTCGGATGAACTAGTTGCAACTGAATGTAGAACCAAGCTCACGCTCTCGCGCGGTTGCCGGTCTATAGCTTTCCTAGGTTCGGGTCCAATCTCTTGCAAACCCTAACCTAGGGAAGCTAGCATTAGGATCAACATCATCGTCCAATCGCGCACCGAGCCCAATCTCTTGCAAACTCGGTCCACGATCTAGATTAGGATAGTTCCTACCCGTCCAATCTCTTGCAAACGGGTATTGGCATGGAATTGCACCCGGAAATCCTAATATCGGTCCAATCTCTTGCAAACCGATACTTCGAAAATCCGACTCCAACCCAATTCGGATTTCTAGGGTTTCCTATCGAATTGGGATCCAATCTCTTGCAAATCCTAATTGATATGAATACCTAGCCATCCGTAGTAAATCGATCCCAATCTAATCTCAAATAACAATCCTAGCTCAATTTCTACCAATTCATCACAATTATGAAATAGGGCTCGTAGGGTTCATCCCCACGCCCCAAGACGTGGTGACTACTCACAAATCATAGCAATATCACAAATTTGATCAATGAAATAAGCAATGGAATTCATCACAAATATTGAGATAAACAATAAAAATAGAATTTTTAGGGAAGAGAGATGCAAACCAATGGAGTTCTTCAATTTAATCCAACAAAAATCCAAGTTTTTCCTCTTCTCCAATCACAATAATAAAGCTAAAAAGTAATCTAAAAAGCTGCAAAAAATCTAAGAGATGGCTCTTAAAACTAGGGTAAAAACAGGGCTTAAATAGCCCCAAAAATCGTCCAAAAATCTTGACCAAAACGCCCCTGCACAGCCTGTTTTCCGCAAATTTCGCTACAAGCAGCGCATCGCACTCGGCCGAGTGACAAATGTCGCTCGGCCGAGTGAGAAACCCTGTACTTTTCCAGTAAGTCGGGGCCTTCAGGGGTCTTCACTTCGGGAGCGGCTCGGCCGAGTGAGTTGTCTTCACTCGGCCGATGGCTTCACTGCACTCGGGCGGACGTGGTTTACCACTCGGCCGAGTGGGTCTTCTGAAGCTCAGGTGGGCTCAGGTGGCCGAAAAACAGAAACTTCGATATTTTGGAGGGGCTTCGTCTGGGCGCCACTCGGGCGGACGTGGTATCGTCACTCGGCCGATGTGGTCTCCGTCGCTCGGCCGAGTACACATGGAAATCGTGTCTGAACGGGTCGGCCGAGCAGTGTCTCGCTGATCGGCCGAGTGGCTCCTCCACTAGGCCGAGTGGGACACAAAAAATGCCCAATCTGATTGTTTTGGCCTCCTCGTCGCTCCTGCGACGTCCATTCTTCTTCCGCTCCTCTCCAACAGCAAAATATCCCTCGGGGAGGTCGTCGGTGGCCGTCTAGAGTAAGCGCATCTCGAGATCACTCCAAATCGCGCCAAATCACCTGAAATGCGACAAAAACAACAAATCGTGAAAAGCATCGCAATATCGTCGATATATCGTGAAAAACATGATTTGGGCGATCTAAATGGCATGCAAATACACGGAAGAAAGGTGTAAAATAAGGAGTGATCAAAATCCCCCAAGCTTGCCTCTTACTCGTCCTCGAGGAAGATAAGTAAAAGGCGAACCCAGTGGATTCGGAAAACGAAAACGGCGAAAAACGAAAAAAATGAAAAACGAAGAAGAATGAAAACGAAATGAAAATGAAGAAGAAAGAAAGAAGGAAAGAAGCGAAGAGGTAGGGTGCTAGATCATTTTCTCAGGACGTGGGTTTCACTTACTCTTATAGCATGCACCGGATGAGAAATACATGTCAAAGAATTTTATTTTGATACCATAGTATAATAGTGCAAATAGAAATAGAAAACCCACGAACAACGATATAATCATGAAAAACGGAATGATTTTAAAATTAACATCGTCTGAATCATTTAAAGCGGTATACAAATCACAGATCACACACTTTTCAATTGAACGCTTTCTATCTGGAGTATAAGAGTATCACACTATAGAATAGAGAGAATAGAAAAGTATGGATTTCATGAAATGAACGCTAGGCTTAGATTTCTGGATTTCGTAAAGCTAGAAACAATCTCACCGAGTATAGAATATTACTTAGCCTAGGTTGTCGTGCAATATCAAGTAGTCACTCTCTCACACATCAATGGATCCCCTCCCCCAAGCTTATCTATAAGCGTGGTGGCACAAAAATATTTACATCCCCATTTTTATATAGCTCCAAAAGCAAAGAAGAGAAAGAAGAAAGAAAGTAAGTGAGATGAGATCTTTTATTGAGGATTTTTCCTCTTTTCTCTCTTTTTTTTAGAAGAAGGGATTTGGAGCTAGGAATTAATAGCGGGGGAAATGCCATAAAATAGAATCACTAAGGGGGGGTTTACCAATGATTTTAAAAGTAGAGAAATGATGTTCAAGATTTGTGGAGAAAGAAATATATATAACTCTCGGCTCACTCTATAAGACATGCACGACAACTTCAGCAGGGTAATCTAATCTACTCAGTTTTGATCACAAAAAAGCTAACTAATCCAGATATATCATAGCTAACATCATTCAATCATCCTGAAGTGAAGTGTACAATTCATGCATATAGAAGTGATAAAGGCAAAGAAATCAGTACTCCAGATATAGGCATTCAATGCGTGAATCTTGGTGTGTTTTCTGTGATAGCATACATATGAATATTCAGGCTCAGCTAATAATAAAACTTCATCCATTTTCATGTGGCGAAAAAGTGTGGGTTACCATTTCTAAATGCAAAGCAAGTTATAGCGTATGATATCAGAAATAAAATCTAAGACATGACAAATATAGCATGCATATAGAATAAGCTAACTCCACGTAGATATCATCACAGAAAATTCATCTCTAGCATGAGATGAAAAAAGAAAGAAATAAAGATAAGGGAAAAATAAAACTATGCAATGCGGCACGCAGAGAAATAAGAAAAACGTGATGCATGGTAAAATGAGAAAAAAAATGATGAAAATAAGTGAAAATAAGTGCAAAAGCGGAAAGTGGCGTGAAAAACTAAAAATAAAGGTGGCAAAACGAAAAAGAACGTGAGAACTCACTCCCCCAAGCTAAACGGCACAGTGTCCTCAATGTGCAAAGTGTGGCACACAGAGAGACAAGTAATGTGAGGGGCAAGTGAGGATGCATGCATGATAAAAAGGAAAAAAAAGGAAAAAGGAAAATAAGAGGAAAAATAAAGAAATGAAAAATATGATGCTGATGTGATGCATGCACAGATATGAGTGATACGAGTATAAATGTGTCACCAAAGACTCTCCCTCTCCCAAAAAAGATATATAAAAAGATACGGCAAAATGAGAATCCCAAAATAAGTGAGGGGAGGGGGGGCGGACAAAAATGCAACGGGACCCAGCAGAAACGGGCAGCATAACGGCAGGAATAGACTAAGGCATCAGGGGTGCCTAAGAAGGTGGCGCTGCACCGTCTCCGTCCCGAGGCGGAGGTGGTGGTGTAGGCTGCTGAGCTGAGGTGGGCGTGGAAGTGGAAGCAGGTCTAGTGTGTGTGGAAGTGTGTGTGGGAACCTGCTGGGTGGGTGGGGGTACGCGCGGGAGACGCTCTAAGACCTGTGTCAGGCAGTAGTGAATCTGAGGGATCAGCTCAAAGCGTCCAGCCATCGTAGAGACTGTGGAGGACAGGGTCCTAAGGTCACCTCTAAGACCGCTCACCGCCAACTCAAGAGCACGAATGCTCTGCAGTACAGTGTCAGGCGGGGGTGGTGCAGAGGGACGCACCGGTCTAGGCTGCGCAGGGCGAGGCTGGCGTACGCGTGTGGAGTATGTAACGGGCTCAGCAGGGAAGGGGACAAAAGGTGCCGCGCCTGCAAATGTGGGCCTGGCCTCAGTGTGAGGCCGGGGCACCGGCTGGTGAGAAGTAGAGGCAGCGGCAGCAAAGGGAGCGTGCAAAAGTGGCAACGAGGTGGCAAGAGAGGTCAGGGGCCCAGAAGTGTGGACAGACGCCACGACGCTCTCGGAGAATACGGCGGCTGTGGAGACAGAGGTAACTACCGCTGGGGTGGAACTGTGTGGACCAAAAGGCGCAATCCTAGCGGAGATCATGCTAGCCATGGTCTCCACGACCGCGGCAAACGAGGGCTCTCCACTCTCGACAAAGGTCGGCGGGCGCTCGGGGAGTGCGGAGCAAAGAGGCTCCACGGACAGAGGGCCAGAGGTGGCAACGGGAGTGGTGGGGACAGCCTCGGAAGTGGTGACAGTGGTGGAAGTGGGCTCAGCAAAAGTACTCTCGACACTGACAGAGGTGGGGACAGAAGTGTCAGGAGCAGCGGAAACGACTGGTATGGGCTGAGGGGCCACTGGGTCAACAGGGTCGGCGGCAGGCTCGGCAGGGTGTGCAGCAGGGTCTGTGGGGGCAGCCTGGGCAGCGTGGGCAGCGTGGGCCTCCTCGGCCTCGAGCACGTAGGCGGCGGGGATGAGAACATCCATCTCTGGGAGCCAGTCAACGTGGGCTGGTGCAATCTGAGTCCGAGCAGGGCTCGGGAGAATCATGCAATCGGCCCCGTAAGGGCCGTGCAACCAGACCCAGTGACGCTCACCATGCGGACGAAGCATCTTCATCCGGGCCATGACATCAATCGACAAAGAAGTGGGGCCCGATACTCGCCGCAGGTCGTCAGGTAGGTCCTCGCCCGTCATCATGGTAAGCAGGCTGATCAGACCGCCGCAGCAGATCGGTGAGCGAGCGCCCACCGATACAATGATGCGGTCTAAAAACCAAGCCGCAATGTCGATCACGACGGCGGGGACAAGCTCGTGTCCATCCCTAGATAGAGCTCTGGGACGTGTCATCGCATAGAGCATGTAGAGATCTGGCGTAGACATCGTGCTCGGCTCATATCTGGCCAAAAAGGTGGTCGCCATGAGGCGCTGGGCAATACGTAGGCAAGGGTGGACAATGGCCGAGGCCTAGGCCCTACTAGGGTCAAAGGCGGCGTGGTGGCCTGTAATCCGGGCCCAGAAGGCACCGGCGTCGAAGGAAGGTGGGGGGATGTGGGTAGGGCCGTAACCACGATCGGCTCCGGGGACGGCGGGCCATGAGAAGAACGCTCTCATCATATCGAGAGTGACCTGGCACTCTCGATCCATGAACCTGAATGAGCATCCCTCATCGGTCCGGGCGATCGAACTCAAAACCTCAAGTGTCGGGCGGGTAAAAGTATCCGCCGACACCTGCAGAAAATCTCGCCAACCCACGTTGTCGTACAACGTGAGTATCCCCTCTAGTACCCCCAGGCGTCCAAGGTCAGCGATGTGTGCAAACCTGGAGGGTACGATCGAGCGCTGGGAGATACGGTCGAAGACGGCGCGGTGTGCGTCGTCTCGGAACGTGATCCCGAGCGGCCCGACAAGTGGAGCCGGTGGTGGTGGCTGTGCAGCGACGGGGAGTGGCTGTGCGGGTTGTGCGGGCTGTGCGGGCTGTGGGTGCGCTGCAGGCTGTGCGGGGTGTGCGGGGCCTGCAGGCTGTGCGGGGTGTGTGGGGGAAGGCGGAGGAGAGTCCTCCACCAAGTGGGAGGGGCCGGGCTCGTCCGACCGCTTCCGCTTGGCGGAAGCTCTCGTCGACCGCGGCCGTGTCCGGGGCGGCATATTGGCCCCGAGCGCGCCGAAAAGTGAAAAAAATGCGGTGCGTGTAAAAGAATGGAAAGAGTATACCCAAACACGCCGCGAGTGCTAAGCAGTGGAAGCGTGCGAAGTCCGCGCCTCCACGAAGTCCTGAGCAGCCCGTAGAAGCTCCCCTGAGCTCCCCTAAGCTCCAAAAAGCAACCTGCGCATGAAAAAGCGATATCAACGGGTAATAATCAAAATGTATGGAGCAATAGGGGTATAATGGATAGATATAGGAGTTGATTTGGGGTAGGGGTTCGTTTAGCACATGGATCCTCAAGAAATACACGAAAAGAGGCGAAAATGGGCAAAATAAACGATACCGGAGATGGCCGGAGCGGCTGCCGCCGGCGGCGACTCGGGCGAGTCGCGGCGGTGGTCGGCCGGCGGTGGCGGGCCGAGCGGCGGCGCGAGCGGGCGAGTATGGGCGCGAGCGAGGGGATTCGGGCGAGGGAACTGAAACGTCGGGCGGTTTGGGGGTGTTTGTGATTTCGAAAAATGAGCCCCCCTCGGCCCTTATATAATAAAACTTACGACTCGGCCGAGTGACGTGGTCACTCGGCCGAGCGAGACCATTGAAAGTTTCCTCCCCGCTATCGCTTCGGCCGAGTGGCTTTGCCAGCCTCGGCCGAGTGGAGTAAGTCCATTCGGCCGAGTGCCTCAAGCTACTCGGCATGACTCGCTCTAGGAGGGTATCCGTTGTACTCGGCCGAGTGGGAATCTATACTCGGCCGAGTGGCAGTTCTAATGAAATGAGGAAAATAGACAGAGAGTTGGGTACAGCAGACTTCCCTCGTTCGTGAGCGGCTCGGCCGGACGAACTTCTGTACTCGGCCGAGTGACTAGTATGCTCGGCCGAGTGAGCCTTGTGTTCTGCTCTTTGTCTTCGTTTGGGCTCTAAACTCCGTCTTTCTTCCTCCAGTCGATTTCATCCTCCTCCTAAGCGTCGAGCGCCTCCTTGTGGCGCTCCTCGTCGTCTCGTTCATCCTCCTCATGATGGATCTACCTATCTCCTCTCCTGTCAAGAAAAATAGGACCCGTTATCACAAAATTTTTGGGCGAACGACTCGAAACACTAAAAATTTCTAAAACGAAAATAAAGAAAAAGTAAAAAATAAAGCAAAAACCGTCGGGTTGCCTCCCGACAAGCGCTCGTTTAAGGTTGTGAGCTCGACCCCCTATAATTTTCAATCAATGCGGGATGTTTGGTGCATATGAGATGCACCCATCGAATTTTCCGGGGAGCGCGCTTGGATTTGGATGTGGCAGCGGCGCGTTTTCCCGCGGTGGTCTCTCGTCTCGAATAGTGTTGGGGGGAGGCTCCCCCAAGCTAGCGTTTGCCCCGGTCAACGGCTTAACCGGTGATGCCGGTCTCCGTGCCGGCGGAGCTTTCTTTGGAGACTTTAATTTCGAGAGCTTGCAGAGCTCTCGAATCCTTGCGACATCAGCGTCGCCTTCATCTTCTTCACCGGAGAGGTCGGGGGAATCATCTTTATTTTCATCTTGGCCTAAATCCGGGCCTTCTTCAAAATCTTCATCAAAAAGAGCGCCAATTGAGTGGGGAATGGCCTCCTCTATCACCTCATCAAGGAGGTCCATGTAGTCAAGTTCCTCGTGATAAGGCATGTGCTTCATGGCCTTAGGAATGTGGAGCTCCACCTCGATGTTTCCGATGTTTAGGGTTAAGGTACCTTCGCGCACGTCGACGATGACTCCGGCGGTGGCGAGGAATGGGCGTCCAAGTATCAATGAGGTGTCTCCCTCCTCCTTAACGTCCATGATCACGAAGTCACATGGCAAGCATATTCCACCCGGGACTTGTAGCGGTATGTCTTCGGCAATCCCCACTGGCCTTGTTATCCGTCCATCGGCTAATTGAATGCGCATGTCGGTGGGTTTCAACTTTGTCCCGGTGTTTAGCTTTAAGAACATGGAGAGGGGCATGAGGCTCACACTAGCCCCAAGATCAACCAACGCCTTTTGAAGAGGAACGCCGCCCAAAGTGCAAGGAATCCGAAAACTCCCCGGATCTTTAAATTTTGTCGGCTCCTTTTCTCTCTTAGTAAACCAAGAGCCCTCCTCGGCTAGCATGATCTTCTCCTTCCTCTTTCTCCCCGAGATCAAGTCCTTCAAGAATTTGGCATACGTGGGGATCTCGACGATGGCGTCAAGGAAGGGAATGTTAAGGCTAACTCCTCTTAGGTACTCGAGAAATTTTGCTAGCCTTTTCTCCATTTTCGCTCTAGCGAGCCTTTGGGGGAATGGGACCGGTGGCATGAAGCGCCTTTCCTCAATCAATTTCTCCGCTCTAGATTTCTCTTCGTCATGTGGCTCCTTCTCTTTTTCAACCTCAACTATCGGCTCAATTGGCTCCAAGCTTTCCTCCACGGGCTCCTTGGTAGGAATCATGGCGGGGGTGGTGTCCTTCCCGCCTCTAGTAGTAACGGCAACTACGGCGTTGATGTGGCCGGTGTTGCCCCGTGGGTTTTGCTCCGGTTGCGCCGGCAATCGTTGAGTGTTCCGATTGAGCAAAGCCAATTGCTCCGATATTTGAGCCACTACGGTATTAAGAGAGTCTTGCCCCGCCTTCAAAGTAGCATTCACCTTATTTTGCTCGACCATGAACGCCTCCACTCTAGTTTCGAAGTCGGTTCGTTGCGGAGCTTGTGGAGGGCTTTGGTTTTGATTCCTCCACCCTTGGTTGTATCCGGGAGGCCTATAAGGTGGAACTTGTTGCTTCGGTTGAAAGTTTTGTTGAGTAGGCCCCCTCGGTGGGTAATATTGTTGTTGGGGGTGGTGGTGGCCGAGCTTGATTAGGCGGTTGTTGTGGCGGGTTCAAAGCTCCTTCATTGTTGGCGTAGGAGAATCCCGGATGATTTCTTGCGGCCGGATTGGACCAATACCCTTGGTTCCCCGCAACATATTGTACTTGCTCCAAGGATCCTTCTACTTGCTCTCCTCCCGAGTACATGGCTTGAGATTGGTCTTGCCAATCACACATTTGGTTCGTCGGCGCGGAGGTGGAAGGGCTTCCTTGGGGCTCCGTAATGAACTTCTCCAATCTCTCCACCACCTTGTGGAGAGAATCAAATTTGCTCGTAAGCTCCGCTACGGCCTTCGCCTCGTAGATGCTTGTTGGCTTTAAGGAGGACGTGGAGTGTCCTCGCTCATCGCCCCATTGTTGGTTATTTGAGGCCATCTCCTCGATTAGGGCCGTAGCTTCCTCGGGAGTCTTTGACAAGATAGCATCATTCGCCGCGGCATCAATAATTTGTTTGGTCCCCGGTTGGAGACCGTTATAGAAGCTATGCACTAACTCCCAATCTTCTATACTGTGGTGCGGGCATTGATGCCGTAAATCCTTAAACCGCTCCCAAGCTTCATAGAGCGTCTCCTGTGGTCCTTGCTTGAAGGACATGAGAGCGCTCCGGATTTTCACCGTCTTGGATGGGGGATAAAATTTGTCAATGAAAGCGTCCGCCAACCCGTCCCAAGAGGTGAAAACTCCGTCAGCCTGCGTCCTCAGCCAATAGAGTGCCTTGTCCTTTAGCGTGAAGGGGAAGAGACGCAGTCTGATGGCATCGATGGGGACCCCCGGCATTTGAAATGTGGCGCACTTCGACAAGAATGATTGGATGTGGTAGTGGGGGTTCTCATGGGCGTTCCCATGAAATGGGTCTTGTTGCATCAAAACCACCAATCCAGTCTTTAGCTCGAAGTTCTTGTCGGCCGCCAACTCCGGGACGGCAATGGATGATGTAGTAGAAGAGGTCTTAGGCCGAAGCCTATCGCGAATAGAAATTATCCTTGCCATCCTTGCCGCCAATTCTTCGGGAGTTTCTGGGTTGGTCATAAACTGCCCTTCCGGATTTTGTCTCCTTTCCGCTCTAAGTCTCCGCGCGGTACGTTCGATCTCCGGATCAAATAATAAGGCTTCGGGGTCCGCCGTAGATCTCGTGTACATGCACAGGGAAAACAGAGTTCCAAAGAGATGATTAGTACCGTGGAAGGGTTAGGTAAGAATAGTAATGGAAATAATAATAATAATGAAAAAATAAAAATAAAAATAAAAGAAAGAAGTAGCTAGGGTGGAAAAGAATCAAACGCAATCGCCTCCCCGGCAGCGGCGCCAAAAACTTGATCGCACCCCGGATACACGTCCCGGAGCGACGGTTGTAGTTTTACCGCAAGCGCACGGTATAGCGGCGAGCGGGTATCGAACACAGGGAATGGGAATGGGGAATCCCCGCTACTCACCGTATTTCATAAAAGTGGTTCGTCGGTATTAAAATTGCTAGAATGAGAATTCGGATGAACTAGTTGCAACTGAATGTAGAACCAAGCTCACGCTCTCGCGCTGTTGCCGGTCTATAGCTTTCCTAGGTTCGGGTCCAATCTCTTGCAAACCCTAGCCTAGGGAAGCTAGCATTAGGATCAACATCATCGTCCAATCGCGCACCGAGCCCAATCTCTTGCAAACTCGGTCCACGATCTAGATTAGGATAGTTCCTACCCGTCCAATCTCTTGCAAACGGGTATTGGCATGGAATTGCACCCGGAAATCCTAATATCGGTCCAATCTCTTGCAAACCGATACTTCGAAAATCCGACTCCAACCCAATTCGGATTTCTAGGGTTTCCTATCGAATTGGGATCCAATCTCTTGCAAATCCCAATTGATATGAATACCTAGCCATCCGTAGTAAATCGATCCCAATCTAATCTCAAATAACAATCCTAGCTCAATTTCTACCAATTCATCACAATTATGAAATAGGGCTCGTAGGGTTCATCCCCACGCCCCAAGACGTGGTGACTACTCACAAATCATAGCAATATCACAAATTTGATCAATGAAATAAGCAATGGAATTCATCACAAATATTGGGATAAACAATAAAAATAGAATTTTTAGGGAAGAGAGATGCAAACCAATGGAGTTCTTCAATTTAATCCAACAAAAATCCAAGTTTTTCCTCTTCTCCAATCACAATAATAAAGCTAAAAAGTAATCTAAAAAGCTGCAAAAAATCTAAGAGATGGCTCTTAAAACTAGGGTAAAAACAGGGCTTAAATAGCCCCAAAAATCGTCCAAAAATCTTGACCAAATCGCCCCTGCACAGCCTGTTTTCCGCAAATTTCGCTACAGGCAGCGCATCGCACTCGGCCGAGTGACAAATGTCGCTCGGCCGAGTGAGAAACCCTGTATTTTTCCAGTAAGTCGGGGCCTTCAGGGGTCTTCACTTCGGGAGCGGCTCGGCCGAGTGAGTTGTCGTCACTCGGCCGATGGCTTCACTGCACTCGGGCGGACGTGGTTTACCACTCGGCCGAGTGGGTCTTCTGAAGCTCAGGTGGCCGAAAAACAGAAACTTCGATATTTTGGAGGGGCTTCGTCTAGGCCCCACTCGGGCGGACGTGGTATCGTCACTCGGCCGATGTGGTCTCCGTCGCTCGGCCGAGTACACATGGAAATCGTGTCTGAACGGGTCGGCCGAGCAGTGTCTCGCTGGTTGGCCGAGTGGCTCCTCCACTCGGCCGAGTGGGACACAAAAAATGCCCAATCTGATTGTTTTGGCCTCCTCGTCGCTCCTGCGACGTCCATTCTTCTTCCGCTCCTCTCCAACAGCAAAATATCCCTCGGGGAGGTCGTCGGTGGCCGTCTAGAGTAAGCGCATCTCGAGATCACTCCAAATCGCGCCAAATCACCTGAAATGCGACAAAAACAACAAATCGTGAAAAGCATCGCAATATCGTCGATATATCGTGAAAAACATGATTTGGGCGATCTAAATGGCATGCAAATACACGGAAGAAAGGTGTAAAATAAGGAGTGATCAGGTACCACAATGATAATGGCCACGACATAGATAATTGCTGTATCTTAAAGAAGGAGATTGAAGCCATGTTCAAGCGTGGTCATCCGAAGAAGTTTGGCGACGACCCTCAAACAAAAGAGGAAGCCTCAAAGCAAGACAAGGGGCTAATGACGGGATCACTAGTCACAAAGGTCATCGATTAAAGATTCTAGAGGAATGAAACAGAAGATCAGATAACGCCAGGCATGACCAATTCCTTGGGGAATAAAAACGCCTGTATGATTTTTCTTTTAACAATTGTTTAAGCTTTTTGGATGAATAAAGTTTGTTTTTCCTCAAAAAGACACATTCATTTGGCAGGTATACCTATTGTGCCTTGAGAGGATTATTCCATCTATGCTCGAATTCGACTTCGAAAGCATTTTGAATCTACGGGAATCCCTAGATAAGTGCGAATGGACAAGGTTCTCTCCATCCATGCTGATTTGATTGGAAGTGGTGTGAACGACCAATGTCGTCTGTCATAAGCCGAGGGGCCACCCCCTCGCAACCGAACGACACCCATGTCATCGGTCGTAAGTCGAGGGGGCCACGTCCTTCGCCACCAAACGACCCTCGTTGTCGGCCGTAAGTCGAGAGGGCCACGCCACTCACCACTAAACGACCCTCATCGTCAGTCGTACGTTGAGAGGGTCACGCTCCTCGCCACCGAACGACCCATGTCGTCAGCTGTAAGTCGAAGGGGCCACCCCCTCGCAAATGAACCACACACATGTCGTCGACCGTAAGTCGAGAGGGTCACGCCCCTCGCCACCTAACGACCCTCGTCATCGGCCATAAGTCGAAGGGGCCAGCCTCTTGCAATCGAATGATATCTATGTCGTATGCCATAAGAAGAAGGGGCCACCTCCTCATAACCGAACAACACCCATGTCGTCGGCTGTAAGTCGAGAGGGACACCCCCCGTCATTGAACGACATTCGTCGTCGAACGTAAGTCGGGAAGGCCACGCCCCCCGCCACCGAACGACCCTCGTTGTCAGTCGTAAGTCGAGAGGGTCACCCCCTCGCCACCGAACGACGCTCGTCGTCGGTCGTAAGTTAAGATGGCCACGTCCCTTGCCACCGAACGACTCTCGTCGTGGGTCGTAAGTCGAATGTGCCATCCTCTCACAACCGAGCAAATCTCATGTCGTCGGCCGTAAGACGAAGGGGCCACCCGCTCGCAACTAAACGACATACATGTCGTCGGCTGTAAATCGAGAGGGCCATGCCCCTAACCACCAAACGACTCTCGTCGTCGGCCGTAAGTCGAGAGGCTATGCCCCCTGCCACCGAACGACCCTCGTCGTCGGCCGTAAGTCGAGAGGGCCATGCTCCTCACCACTGAAAGACCACAGTCGTCGGCTGTATGTCGAGAGGCCACCCACTCGCAACCGAACGACACTCTTGTCGTCAGACATAAGTCGAGAGGCCACCCCTTCACTACCGAACAACCCATGTCGTCAACCGTAAGACGAAGTAACCACCCCCTCGTAACCGAACGACACCCATATCTGCCGTAAGTCGACAGGGCCACACTCCTCACCACCGAACGACCAATGTCGTCGGCCATAAGCCAAGTGGCCACCCCTCGCAACCGAACAACACTCTTGTCATCTGACGTAAGTCGAGAGGCCACCCATTCGATACCGAACGACCCATGTCGTCGGCCGTAAGTTGAGAGGGCCTACCGAACGACCCATGTCGTCGGCCGTAAGTCGAGAGGG
Source organism: Scilla litardierei (assembly GCA_030789695.1). NCBI lineage: Eukaryota > Viridiplantae > Streptophyta > Magnoliopsida > Asparagales > Asparagaceae > Scilla > Scilla litardierei. The sequence continues at coordinate 132,432,902 of CM061136.1, read as the reverse complement.
CCTACCGAACGACCCATGTCGTCGATCGTTAGGCGAAGGGGGCCATTCCTTCACTACCGAACGACCCATGTCGTCGACTGTAAGACGAAGGGGCCACCTCCTCGCTACCGAATGACACATGTCGTCGACCGTAAGACGAAGGGGACACCCCTTCGCTATCAAACGACACCCTTGTCGTCGGCCGTAAGCCGAGGGGTCACCCCCTTGCAATCGAACGACACTTTTGTTGTCGGCCCTAAGTCGAGGGGCCACACCCTCGCAACTGAATGACACACTCGTGATCGAATGACCCTTATCGTTCGACCACAGAACACTCTTGTCTTCGGCAATAAGCTGAGCCAAAGGTCTAAAGACCTCTACCAATGAATTACTTATCCTTAGAATAAAATCAAAGGACCATTCACCCTGAGGAGAAAAGTCGTTCAACAATCAATCCATCGCTATGGTATGCACAAGGATTTGACCTGTTGAAAGGGGCCAACCCTCGATATAAGGCTTGAACGACAAAGTAAAACACATACGCAAAAAGGTGCAAGTTACAACTCTTCATCAAAAAGGTGCTAGTTATAGGCGCAAATGATCATAAATTGTTTCTAGATTGGTTTTTTACAAAACAAAAAATGGCATATTGATACAAGGAAGGGGCTAAGATGCTGCAACATCTTGGGGATGAAGCAGATTCTCTTCCGCTGAGGCAGCATCTCCTAAGGGCGCAACTTTGAAAGCCTCATCTGTTGGGCTCTCTGGTTCGTCATCATCAAACAACACGGGTATCTGATCGATGTTTGCTGTTAAAGAAGGAAACTTCAGCTTTACCTCATGCCGACATCGTTCAAAGCCAATCTTGTAAAGCTTGTCCAGGTCGCAGAGACTGTCCTTATATCCTTGAACAGCTTTCTCAGCAACTTCCTTCGGGTCGAACCCCCGAAGAATAACAGGTAACTGAGCTTGACTCTTAGTTCCACATGTCTTCCTTTTTCGCTCTTCGAGCAGCTGTGCCTCAACTTGCTCCCTCAGAGTAACTTCTTTATGCAACCGGTCTTCGGCTTCCACCTTAAAAGCAGTCTCTCTTCTACGAGCTTCATCTAGCTCTTGCTTAGCTATTCTTAGCTGTGTCTGGAACATGGCCTTACGAAGTTTTCATCGTTGCAACTTCGCTTTTGCCTGTTTGAGAGCCTTTTTGGCCAACTCCATCCACCTAGTCTGATGAGCCAGTTTGGCTTCAAAGTTGACTACCACCTGCGAGCGTCAATGCAACTCAACATTGGTTAAAGCAGCCTGCAGTCATACAAATATTTTAATTTTAATACCAAACTTCAGGAAAGAGAGCTATTTTTACCTGAAAACTTTGTTGAATCACGAAGCTGATCAAGCTCTCGTAGTTAACTTTTTCCAAAATGGCTCTATCTTGAGGAAGAGTCGACTTCTCGATAAGTCAAGAAACAATTCCGCAGCCCAAGAGTGCAGACTCGTTTTTCCTTACGAAAAAAGCGGGTTGATGAAGCTCCCGTTTGGGACACTCGAACGGAGCCAAAGGCGATCTATCGTCCAGAAAAATCGACCTGAACTCTGAAGGAATATCTACCGCCAAGGGCCCCTATGGAAACAAACCGCCTAATGGCCATGAATCTTCATATAGAATTCGTTGTCGAGATGAAGACGAGCCACTTGAAGGTCCCTTTGAGGATGAAAATCTAGTTTGTGTGGGGATTTCAGTCGAAATAGAAACAATGTTTGCCTCGGACGTGTCCAAATTCACAACGGTCAACACTCTCTTTCGCTTCTTGGATTCAATCTTCTCAACCTCGACCAAAGGATGATTTCTCGTCCGCTTTAATGACAGACTTGCTGGAGGAATCTCTCGAACCACCAAGGCAAGACCATCAACAACCTCACGAGGACTATCCTCCGAAAGAGCCATCTGATGAAAAAGGGGATTCCTTTCTCTCTCTCTAAGAGAGGCTTCGAGAACCTCTAGTTCGACATGATATTCTTGCCTAATCATACCTGCAAAAGAAAAGGGGATCTCAAAGAAAAGAAAATCAAGACAAAAAGCAGATGAAATGTTCGACCTTTTGACCAAATGGTTTTAAGCAACAATTCGTCTGCTAGAAGCTTCTTTGTCAACCTTTTTTCCTTTGGCAATTTTAACAAAACGCCAGCGACCTCCTCCTCCTCTTCAGAATGAGATTTTTCGTCATTCAAGGCAAGTTCTGGATTCCCCCATTGAGTAATGAAACTCGATTCGATGGGGAATACCACGAATACAAATTGTTCTTTCCATTTCAGATTCGAAAAGGTAAGATCACTGAACAATTTCCTTTCTCGTCAAGCGGTGATCATGAACCAGCCAGGAAAAAGGGAAGCCGACACCTTGAAGAGGAAGTTGAACAATCCCATAGACGGGACAACACCATTTAGCATGCACAATACGATAAAGATAGCAAGATTGCCCATAGATTTTTGCACTAGCTGACAGAGAGGAATCCCTAATGTGCTCAACACATAGAGCATAAAGGGGTGCATATGGAATCTAAGCTTGCGATGAAAGTACCCCAATCTCACGATTGCCAGGGAAGCAGATCATTTCCTCTTGCCATGGCAATCGAACCTGATAATCACCTCTCTTATACTTCATTTGAAAATCAAGGATTTGGTCAGCCGTTACTCGGAAGCTTGGTTGGAGACGGCAGCAGGAATAACAACTTTTTCCTTGCCTTTCTGAGAAGTAGAGATCGAGGTCTCAGTAGAAACGCGAGGCATGGAAGAAGGCATGGCTAAAAGGTCAGAGTATGAAATTCGATTTAGGAAAGCTTGAGATGATGAAGTTTTCCTCTCCCCAAATTCCCTTATCAAGGTAAAGAAACATCTAAACGATGATCTAGGCTAAACTCTCCATCAAGGGACACGTGTCAATGATCCAAACATGCTCGTATCTCGGATTCTGAATCGACGCAACGTCCAAATCAGAAGAATGTGGGGGTTTTGGCGCTTAAACTCAAATGTTCCCGACTCGACTGACGTGCCCCATAAATGAGATATCACATCGCTTGACCTCAACAGGCGAATTGTCTGAGCCCAAGTAACCGGGGCCATTGTTGAATCCTTGGGTCGGCACTTGAGGAGGGGAAAATATTTTCACCAAGAAGCCTACAGAAATAACATCTAGGCCCACTAGGCCCATGAAGCCTACAAGGAGGGCTAACCCTTAACCTGGTAAAAGCATGCACTTCATTTGCCCGTTGAGTTTCTGTACCTTGAGGAGGCGGTTGATAATGAGCTCATAAATGGCGGGAGTAACTGACAACGGTTAGGCCTACTTATGAGGAATGATCGTGCCACTATAATTGGTGACCGTTATTCACCAATGTCAGTGAAGAGATGCTTCTATTTATAAATAAAGAAGAGACAAACAGAAGAAAGGACAGACTCCAGAGGTACAGAATACTAGGTACTCTGACAAACGCATCTCCTTCCACTATTATATTTCTTCCTCCAAACGCTTGAGGTGACTAAATCGGGACAATCTTTCTTGGGTCGATCTTGACAGCCCCAATCCACTCTTAAGTCATTACTAACTTAAGTATCGGAGGGGATTTGGGTCGGAACCTAGATCCGACCCCTCTATCGAATGTCTGTGGAGCAGGTCGTAAGCGATACGACCCAGCAGAAAGGTCGAACGGTCACCACAATCGACCGTGAGATTGGTCGAGCGCCTACTCGAAACACGAAGCTCATTCATCCTCGACCATGTTTCTGCCAATCAAGGGCCCCACCTCAACAGCTGACGAGGCTCCAACTCATAGAAGAAGTCCACGACAGCCCCGATTACTGTTGACCGGAACCTTGTCAACAAATATCATTAGCAAAACAATGTGCGAGGACCCTAGCTAGTTGTATCTGAATGATTGCCCAACTAGTCATTTTTAACCCCTACGACGACCATCAACGTTAATATGCACTTGAGTCTTTGTGTGCCATCTCTTTCTTCAGCTTATGTCGCATTTATATTTTATTGGCGTTTCTTGGGCTAAACAAACATGGGGGCAGTTGGCTGAAATGTATGCAGGTTAAAACATTACAAGATTTTTATTTCCGATGCACCAAAAAAAAAAACATTACAAGATTTAGTGTGTTTAGACTTTGTTAACATCAGTTTTCAACTTCTCCTTGTTACATTGTGTGGATCTGGATATCAGAGTCGAAGTATATCTAGCTTTAAATAATAGCTAGCAGTTTTAAAGATACTAGTCTCTTATGTGATTCGCGAAGTAGTCCCTCGGATTTAATTAGTCGCTTGAACTTTGGAATTGTTGATTAACATGTTCTCTTAAATTCAGGAATATTTCGGTAAATTTAGAGAAGTGGGTTCTTTAAACCGCGGGAAAAAAATTGGACGGATGTTGGATGTAGGAGATGAAGGGTGGGGGGAACAATGGGGGCAAAGAAAGAAATGGTGTTAAATTAACACAATTTAATTTTAGCCTAATTTACTTGAGAGTGTTACATGCCTCAAGAATTTAATCAACACAATATGATGCTTGCAATGAAATAGGGAATAATTTGCACAGCTAAGTATATGTATCACAAGTATGCAAGCAATAAAGAGAAGAAACAACCAATTGCAAACACACCGGAATTATTCTGGTTCACTCATCATGGGCTACGCTAGTCCCCAACCTCTTGTTGGGGGTTTTCACTATCCAACTCTCTTCAACAAGAGAGCAAATACCTCCAATGAGGGCTTCCAATACACTTGCCTAGCTTCACTTACTGGGGCTTCTCAATACAATCACCACTTAGTTTCTCAAACTAGGAATTTCCCAAACACAAATACCAACACCTAGCCTCCCTTGCTAGGGTTTACAAATGCCACAACAAAAGTGGTCTTCCCCTCCACAACAAAATTTCCCAAAACTGTCCAAACGAGGGCCGAAACCCTCAATGCAGGCCAATGCTGCCTCCGCTGTTCCAAGTGGGTTTCCACATTAGGCTAGTCCGAATATATTCATACATAACAATTCTGTTTAGAGAAATATTACCCAAAAGAACACCTAACCATAAGTATGTCATAATTCAGATTCAAATTATACTTGCGTAACTCACTCGGTCTTCAATAATCAGCTGATGTCTTGCTTGATTTAATCGTGAGACTCGAGTACCTAACGATATCAACAGAAATTTGAGAGGGTAACCGATGTAAGGAGTTAAGCTTAAATCAATTAAGAATATGTATTTGTATACTGAATGCATGCAATGAAAAATATGTCCATCAATCGTAAATGGTGCTTGATTCTATCGAAGTAGTTGATACGACTATTTTGGAGAAGCCCAAGAAACAGAGACCCGAGACCCAGCCATGAACGAGAAGCCCACTAGCGAGATTGGGCCCCACCAGACGAGGCCCACGAATAAAACCCTATATCGGGCCGGACTAGCCCAAGGGGCGCACGATCAGCTCATACTCCTCCGAGACGGCCGTTCCCCTGAATCCGCGGCTCCTTAATGACCATTAAGGGGTCCGTTAATCAACGTTCCCCACGACGCACGCATGCGCCTTGAAGAAGGCGGATCGCGGGGGCGTGAGTGGGGGCGGACGAAGGACGTGGATCGGGGGCAATCGTGGCATGGACCCTATAAGAGGGTAGCGGGAGCAACCACCAAGGGGATCGAACCCCAGGTATCCAGATCTGAGGTATTCCATCAACGACTTTGGCTTCCACCATTTCTTTCTCTCCCCCGGCTCGTGCTGAGGGTCAGCGTATCGATCTCCTCTCGAGTCATACCTACCCCGCCGAGAACTCTTCAGACCTTGATCTGACTTAGGCATCGGAGGGGATTCGGCCGGAACCAAAGTCCGGCCCCCCTGATAAGTTTCTCGTCTATTTAGGAAGAAGCTGACCGAGGCGCCGAGGCTACCCCTCAGCGCCAGACGATCACTTCCGCTGCCAGCGGGCGTGGCACCGACCGAAGACCGAGCAGCTAACGAAGCGCCGAGGCTACCCCTCGACGCACGTCCAACCGAGGCCGAGCCAATCTTGCAGAGCCGAGGCTTCCCCTCCGCTCTGTTTCAGCCGAGGACCGACGCTCTGCCTGAATCTCACGCTCGACCTCGACTCCACCTCCGACCCACACTGAGTGCACGTGTGCTTGGCATGCCCAAGGGATCTTAACCGACCCCTTGACCACGTTGACCATACAGTCATCGGTCAACGATCCAGTGGTGAGAAAACACCCGTAAACATCTGGCGCCGTCTGTGAGAACCGAAGTATGCCCACATCGAACCACCAGAATGGAACCAATCTACAAAGGCGCGGGGCGCATGCCCCCCATCCAAGAGGAAGGAGATTACATTCCTCCCAAAAACCAACACAGTCACACCACCGAGGGAACAGGCGAATCCCGATCGGTCACTCAGGAACAGCTCCGCATCTTCGCCCAAGAGACCAACGCTAACATCCAGACGTTGGTCGCAATAATTCAACAACTCGTCGGCAACACGCCCATCCAGGGAGATGGGGTGGATGAAGCCCACCGTTGGGGAGGGGATCACCAACCCATGCGGTCCGCCGTAGTCACCGACCACGGGAATGGGGTGCCCAACCTGGAGCGGCGATTTACCATGCCGGGCTTCAACCCATCGCGGTCCCCCACTCCCACCTCGTTTCGCGAGGGAAACAGGAGGGGCTTCGAGCGAGCAGAGGACGAGTTGGTGACCGCCTCGTCTAGACGACCAGGCTCGTCCAAGCACCAACGGGATGATCGCCGGGCATTGGCGGATCGGACCCAGCGGAGCGAAAGTACCCACCGACTGAGGCGGGACAAGCGAGAGAACCGAGGCGAGAAAGGGGGCGCGCACCGATCAAGCCCCGCCCCCAGTTTGGCTGGGACACGAGGGACAGCCAAGCATGAACCTACCCCCCCTATCGCGACCGGACGACCACGAGGTAAGCGAAGGAGGGCGGTCTGGGGGCGTTAATGGCGGCCGACGCCCCCTAACCCGGAGGATAACCGAGGCGCGGGTGCCCTCAAGTTTCAAGGTGTCGACGTTAGATAAGTATGACGGCACGGGCGATCTCGCAGACCACGTGATGGATTACGAGGGGGTCATGGCATTCCAGGGGGCCGACGATACCCTGCTCTGCAGGGGTTTCTATTCCACCCTCCAGAAAGCAGCAAGGACGTGGTACCACAGCTTGCCCAACCGCTCCATTGATAGCTTCGAGGAGCTCACCCAGTTGTTCTGCAAGCAATTCATGACCGGGCGACAGGTAAATCCGGACTCAGAACTCCTATTCAATGTTGTGCATGGTTCCGGGGAATCCCTGAGGCACTTTATGCGTCGCTTCAACACGGAGCGACTGAAAGTGGAGAGCTATCCCGAGCTGGTCGTTAAAACGGCCTTGAAGAAAGGAGTACGGCACATGGGTCTGAAGAAATTGTTACACAACGATCCTCCGAAGGACCTCGCCGGGGTCATGGCGCGGGCCGAGCGCTTCATGCTAACAGAAGAGGCCTTAGCCGTCGACGACGGAAGGACCAAGCGAGGATCCAAGCGCGACAAGACTGAACGCCATGGCCCGGAGGACCATCGGCAGGAGAAGAATGCCAGAGGAAAGCAGCGGAGGGAAGAACCGCGGCACACCCAGCTGAACGTTGCCCCGGACGTTGTCCTTGCACACGCCCAGAAGGAGGGGCGCATGAACCGGCCTCCTCCGAGGATGAAGAGAGGTAGGAGAGAGGAAGAGAAATATTGCAAATATCACAAGGACAACGACCACGACACCGACGACTGCTGGCATCTGAAGAAAGACATAGAGAAGCTGGTGAGTCGGTGGCACTTGAAGAACTTCGTCGACGATCCCGCTCCTGGGGAGGGGACATCCAGGCAGCCGGACAAGGGGAAGAAGGTAAACGTGGTCCAGGCGGCCATGCGCGTCATCGAGTGAGCGGACAGGACAAACAGCCGACACCTCGCCAGGGGAGGGCCATCCTGCCCTGACCTCCTCTGTTTTTTGTCGTTTTCCTCCAAATGTACTTGTCCATAGAAAGAAATAAGGACCTTGTTAGTACAAATGCAAACCTCTTTTTTCCATATCTAGCTGAATGGCCATTTCACGATACAAAAGAGAACTCAATATCCTCTCCTGGAGGACTGCCTTCGCTCAACAAGTTGGAGACGGGAAGCAATTCCCCAAGCGGGGAGGTCATCAAACCCATCCGTAAGCCGACTGGGATAACCACCCGCAGGCCTTACGAACTGATCGGCCGTAAGGCTGGGGGAAACTCCCCCAAAAAGGCGATCCTTAAAAACACTCGTAAGGCTGGGGGTAACTCCCCCAGCAGACGGGGACATCAGTCGGTTATAAGCCGAGGGATAGCTCCCCTCGCCGACCGAATGATCCGCCCACTCATAAGGCTGGGGGCAACTCCCCCAGCAGACTGGGACATCAGTCGGTTATAAGCCGAGGGATAGCTCTCCTCGCCGACCGAACGATCCGCCCGCTCGTAAGGCTGGGGGCAACTCCCCCAGCAGACGGGGACATCAGTCGGTTATAAGCCGAGGGATAGCTCCCCTCGTCGACCGAACGATCCGCCCGCTCGTAAGGCTGGGGGCAACTCCCCCAGCAGACGTGGACATCAGTCGGTTATAAGCCGAGGGATAGCTCCCCTCGCCGACTGAACGATCGGCCCGCTCGTAAGGCTGGGGGCAACTCCCCCAGCAGACTGGGACATCAGTCGGTTATAAGCTGAGGGATAGCTCCCCTCACCGACCGAACGATCCGCACGCTCGTAAGGCTGGGGCAACTCTCCCAGCAGACGGGGACATCAGTCGGTTATTAGCCGAGGGATAGCTCCCCTCGCCGACAGAACGATCTGCCCGCTCGTAAGTCTGGAGGGCAACTCCTCCATCAGACGGGGACATCAGTCGGTTATAAGCCGAGAGATAGCTCCCCTCACCGACCGAACGATCCGCCCGCTTGTAAGGCTGGGGGCAACTCCCCCAGCAGACTGGGATATCAGTCGGTTATAAGCCGAGGGATAGCTCCCCTCGTCGACCGAACGATCCACCCACTCGTAAAAGCTGGGGGCAACTCCCCCAGCAGACAGGGACATCAGTCGGTTATAAGCCGAGGGATAGCTCCCCTCGCCGACCGAACAATCCACCCGCTCGTAAGGCTGGGGGCAACTCCCCTGGCAGACCGGGGCATCGACTGGTTATAAACCAAGGGGCAGCCCCCCTCACCGACCAACCGATCCAACTGACTGCAAGGCCGAGAGCAACCCAGCCTCGTACGAGGCGATTACCTAAGCAAACCGAGTATCGCGAATGGGGGAAAAGCTACGGCAGGTCAGACGAGGGCGCCTATATGGTCCCCATCCAGGGTGCCAACGGGTCCGGAGTTCTGAAGACCCTTCGCCCCCACCACGAGCGATAAAGGGACGCTGGCAAGAATGTGGAGTTCACAACCAGTTCAAAGCACAATAAAAAGATTGAAGAGACCGAGGGTACCAGCAAGGCAGAAAAACCCCGACAACAAGGGAAACAACTACAAATATATGGGCCAACAAAAAAAACTTTATAGATTGTTTAAAGTTACGGGGAAAACAAAATGGGGCGGCTTAAGGCCCTGGGGCACGGGAGGAAGCGTCCTCTGGCGCCTCGCCCTGCTCGGAGCGTGGGGGATCTGCGGGTGGGAGAGGCTGCCGGGCATGCTCCATGAACCGCTGGAAGGAGTTCCGGACGACATCAATGATCCGAGGAGCAATAAGGTCCTCATAAGAGCTGAAGGCCTCCCGAAGGACTTCTGCGATCCTTGCCCCCAGGACCCAGTCGACGCCCCACTCCACCTCGTCGACGAACCGGGTCATCTGACGCAGGTCCGCCAGCTCGCTCTGGAGATCGCCCCTCTCCTGGCGGAACGCCTCTTCCGCCACTCTGGCCGACCTCTGAGCGTCGACCAGTTCCCCCTGGAGGTCCATCACTTGGGCAGCAAGCTCGTCTACCTGGCGTCGGAGATGCCGAGCTTCATGCGCGCCTCTTGGGCAGCCACCTCAGCTGCCCCGGCCCTTGAGCACTCCCGAGCAGAAGAATCCTCGAGGTCCCTCGCCCGGGCTGCCCGACGTTGCGCCTCGACGGCCATCACAGTGGCCTGCAAAAAGGAAGGAGTTATATAGAGAAAGGTCAGAAGACAGGTCTGAGAGCAGCAAAGCAGCCAAACCTGTTGAAGCTACCAGACTAGGGAGTCCAACAGTGTGTCGATGGGAGCTCTCTCTAGGAGAGACCGGTCCCTCGGGAGGACAGAGCCGTGAGCCAACTGGTTGGCCACGATCCGATCGACGAATACCGAGTCCCCGGGGGTAACCTCGGGGCCCACCAAGACATTCGCCAACACACCGCCGGCTCCCACCAGGGAAGGCTAGGTCGAGACGGCGGGAGTGACCACCAGGGTCAACGGGAGAGTTTCGCTGGAGGCCGATGGCACCTCGGGGGCCACCGAAGTGCGGGTCTCCCCACCCTCCTTCCTCCTTTTCCTCTCGCTGGGGCCGACGGAGGTCGGGGGGGACGCTTACGCCCCGTACCACGACCGCCCACGGGTGCGCGGGGGGCCGGCTCGGCTCCCGCGTCGCCTCCCTCGGCTTGGGCGGGGCGAGGGAGTTCGGCCCCCGGGGCCTCACCTTTGGGGAGGTTCTCCGCGGCCAAGGGGGGAAGCGTCACCACGACCGTGGGCTCCACTCTCCCCACGACAGGCTCGGCCTGACGCACCTCTTCGTCAACGGTGCGACGGGGCGCCTGACCCGATGGGTTCCCTCGGCTTCGGCTGGAGTCCCTCCGGATGAGTTCGTTGACATTACGGGTGAATTCACGCCCGGCCATCTCTGCAGAAGAAAGGAAGATCAGTGTAAGCAAGAGGGAAAACAGAAAGAAAGGAAGAGCCTACCGGGAGACCACAGAACGGTCTTGAGAAGCAGGTCATCCAGCAGAGGCCAGATCGACCTCTCCACCAGGGAAAGAGACGACAGCAGCCGGACGGCTGCCCGGTCAGCCTCGGAGAGGGTTAACGTCAAGTTGTATTGACATAACCCTCCCCAACCTGTCAAGATCTCGGTGTCCTCAGGAAAGACGACAAAGACATAGCTCGAGCTCCAGTCCCCTACCCAGCGGGGTAGACCGAGCAAACACTCCCTCCCCATGCGGACCCAGAGGTGCTGCCACAACCCTTGGCTGACCGTCTGAACCCGATAATAATGAAAAAGAAGAGGAAGAGACGGCTCTAAGCCATGGGCACGGCAGAGCATGATGAACCCGGTCAGCACCGCGATGGAATATGGGGTCAACTGGCACAATGACACCATCAGGAATTCCATGACCTGGATGATGAAGGGATGAAGGGGAAATGGAGGCCCAGTCGAAACATCTCGACATAGACGCCGACCTCATTACTCCGCGGGAAGCAAATCCACTCGTCGTTAAAGGGGATCCGGACGTCGTACGGATGATGCAAATACTTCTCCCGGATCTTCGCAGCTGCTAGGAAAGGGACCTTAGACGGCGACCCAAGGACCGCCGGGGGAACGTCGAACCTCTCGGCGGCCTGAGCCACATCATCGCCGACGGGGTCCGTGAAAAGATTTCTTTTCCCCTTGTCCTGAACAGGACGAGTCCCCGAAGGGACTCCGGGTCCCAAATGTCGGACATTGCCAGACCCTGGCGTCGGAGGGTCCCTTGGTCCCGACGCCGAATCGCCTATTCTAAGCGTAGTCATGGGGCAAAAGAAGAAAAGGGGTTACCTTGAGAAGGAGCTGAAGGAAGAAAGACGACAGAGAGAAGGAGCTTGCAAAACCAAGATCAGAAGGAAGGGCGCGACAGAATCGAAACTTGGGAGGCCGGCGTCTTTATATGCTAGGCAATCGAGGAATTCAAACCATCCAGGAGGGAGCACGTGGCGGCATCAGAGGATCGGCGGCGTTTCGAAACCCGCACCAAGAGAAGATCAAACGGGCCGCGTCATGATGACCCCCATTTAATGGGCTGGCCTCGACTGACGCGCCTGTCAAATCCCCAACAGTCACATCTCCTGAACCGAACCGGCTAAACCCGAACGGCTCGGACGATGGGGGCAATTGATACGACTATTTTGGAGAAGCCCAAGAAACAGAGACCCGAGACCCAGCCATGAACGAGAAGCACACTAGCGAGATTGGGCCCCGCCAGACGAGGCCCACGAATAAAACCCTATGTCGGGCCAGACTAGCCCAAGGGACGCACGATCAGCTCGTACTCCTCCGAGACGGCCGTTCCCCTGAATCCGCGGCTCCTTAATGACCATTAAGGGGTCCGTTAATCAACGTTCCCCACGACGCACGCAGGCGCCTTGAAGAAGGCGGATCGCGGGGGCGTGAGTGGGGGCAGACGAAGGACGTGGATCGGGGGCAATCGTGACACGGACCCTATAAGAGGGTAGCGGGAGCAACCACCAAGGGGATCGAACCCCAGGTATCCAGATCTGAGATATTCCATCAACGACTTTGGCTTCTGCCATTTCTTTCCCTCCCCCGGCTCGTGCCGAGGGTCAGCGTATCGATCTCCTCTCGAGTCATACCTACCCCGCCGAGTACTCTTCAGACCTTGATCTGACTTATGCATCGGAGGGGATTCGGCTGGAACCAAGGTCCCCCCGACGAGTTCTCGTCTATTCAGGAAGAAGTTGACCGAGGCGCCGAGGCTACCCCTCAGCGCCAGACGATCACTTCCGCTGCCAGCGGGCGTGGCTACCGACCGAAGACCGAGCAGCTAACGAAGCGCCGAGGCTACCCCTCGACGCACGTCCAACCGAGGCCAAGCCAATCTCGCAGAGCCGAGACTTCCCCTCCGCTTTGCTTCAGCCGAAGACCGACGCTCTGCCCGAATCTCACGCTCGATCTCGACTCTACCTCCGACCCACAGTGAGTGCACGTGTGCTTGGCGTGTCCAAGGGATCTCAACCGACCCCTTGACCACGTTGACCGTACAGTCCTCGGTCAACGATCCAGTTATGAGAAAACACCCCGTAAACAATAGTTAAAAGTAGTCTCTTTGAAGTCCTAACAATTTCACGAAGAAAATCAAGCAATACCATCAAGATTTACATTACAAACTCCTGTATTTTTAGAATAACACTTTTAGGTTGACGATTTTATTATATTTTCCTGTAACTCTCAGCCTCAATTTGTGATCATTTAGGTATCACATGAGTATTTATATAGTTAACAATTCCAACGTTTATTTATAAATATGACCCCAAAACCTACTGCCATACTACTCTACATCAACGTCTCTCTTCTCTGACCTTTTCACCCCTCTCTCTCTCTCAAATGGGGTGTATCATTTCTTTCTGCCTCAACTCATCTGAGCCGTTGGATTGCGTCCGCGTGATCCACATCAACGGCTACATCGAGGACTTCTTGTGCCCGGTCACCGCCTCGCAAATTACCGGCAAGCCCCCCAAGCACATGCTCTGCACGTCCGCCCAGCTCCTCTCGGTCGGAGCCCGGCCGCTGCGACCGGAAGACCCGCTCGAATCGGGTCGGATCTATTTTTTGCTCCCCCACTCCGTTTTCCACTCCGATTCGTCCCCGATCGATCTGGCCTCGATGGTGACCCGGCTCACCGCGGCTGCAAAGCGGGCGGGACCCGCCGAACCGGTGCAGGCCGGGATGCTATTGGATTCGGGCGAGGAGGGTAAGAACGGGCCGGGTCAGGGTGTGAGGCTGCCACAGGGGAAGGCGGCGCGGTCGCAGACTCGCACGTGGACGCCGGTGCTCGAGACGATACGGGAGATGTCGTTTCGGATGCGCGAATCGGCGGGGAGTTTCGGGAGTAAACGGATCGGTAGCATGCGAGAAATAGTTGAGTAACCAGCGGTCGGTGAGTGCAAATTTGGCACGCCGCACGCTTGATTTAAATTTGGAGCAAGGTCTTCTAACCTTTTTTGCTCCCTTTTTTTTTTGGATTGTGGTTTTATTATCTTTTCTATTAAGAAAGGCTCACTGACTGGTATCAAATTTTTTTCTTCGGGAAAAAGAAAACCAGACGTCGAACTAATAACTCGTATCTCCAAATCTACACTTGATAGGATTCATGGTGATTCAATCCCAGCTACAATCTTGTTACGTTTCTATTGTTACTCAATCTCAACTCCGGGTGTCAAAACGGTCCATTCGGGTCGGGCCGACCCGGGCTCGTTTCAAACCCAGGTCGGGCAAATTGAGATTCATGATGTCAAAAAATCTTATTGTCCAAACGGGCAAAAATTTTTGCTGGCACCCGGGCCAGCCCGACCCGATCGGTCGGGGTACCCAGCCCGGCTCGGCCCCGGGCGGGGCCGGTCAACGGCCCGTTGATCGGCACCCAAGCCCGGGCCTATGGGCCTCCGGGCTTTTTTGACACCATGAATCTCAACTGCAAGTTTATTATGATTTTTAGACACTCCCCCTCCTTGAGTGCGCGTTATTGATCTCATCATCTCTCATCCCGATAAGACTGTTAAGTATTGTTCATATTGCGATTATCGATACACTATCGTGTTGATCTGCTGAACTACAAACTTCATTAGAAGCAAGAATAGCAAATCCAACTGGAATGAATTTTTCATATGGAATCTCATTCACCTCCGATCAACCAACTTAGTGTCTAATCATAGCTTCCTCTAATGGCTCCTTAATCATTTGAGACATCTTTTGGAGATGTTGGTTGACTGTTTAATTGGAGCTCATTTTATAAGTTTTAAACTTAATAATCAGCTACCTCAACTTCGACTTCATCCCAACTTATCATTCAAGCCCTTCCACAAGTCATTAGAAGTAGGATAGTCATTGTACTTACAATCCAAGGCATCTGTCATTGAGCTTACAAAAATATCATGCGCAATGGCATCCTTTTTCTTCCTTCCATTGTAAGTCTCAACTACATGTTTGTGTCAGGCAATGTTTCCCTCACCAAGATCTTCAAACTTATGGTTAATTGTTTTAATGACATCTTGTTCCTCTACGACATACTTGATACGAAAACTCTAGACATTGAAGCTGTCTCCATTTAGACGATCTCCTTTGTTGAGGTAAGTAATTATGTTTTTGGTAGCAGCCATTACGTAGGTTGGTTTTGTTCTAACTTAAATATAAAGACATTTAGAAGATTAGTTATTTTGCCCAAAAACCTATAATTTTGCCACTAGCTTAGTCTTTAAAAATAATGATTTAGTTAATAACATAGAGTCGAAAGTTTATTTAATTCCGAATCATCAGACATGACTTAAAACTTCATCATTATTTAAAGACACATACAAAATTATATCTATTTCTATGTCTTGTTCACTTCAAACAAATATAAGTCCCCACATTTTATCAGAATATCGTATTACTCCCACTAACTTTATGTATTCACATAGAACCATAAATTCAGATAGAAATTTTTTCCTTTAATAAATTAATAATATTTACATAAAATTTTATTTCTACACTATTTGTTAGCGTGAGTCAATGGCACAATATATGGTAATCATATATTGTGAAATTATGTGTATTATTAGTTACCTATTCTATAGGTGAGAATATGGTAGTGTGAGTCAATAACACAATATATGGTAATAATATATTGTAAAATTATGTGGATTATCAGTTACCTATTCTATATGTGAGAATATGGTAGCGTGAGTTAGGGCTGTTGACGAACGAGCTTGAACGAGCTTGAACATGGAGCTTGGTTTTGTTCATGAACAAAATACATGTTCAAACTCTGTTCGTTTACTAACCGAGCTCTAAAAACCTGTTCAAGCTTGTTCGTTAAGCTTATCGAACGAACGTAAACGAACGTAAATGAACACTTACCGAACTTGTTCACGGGTAGTTAATCGAATGTTCTGTTCGTTAATAAGACTTATCGAGCTTGTTCGTGAACATGTTCAGGAACATGTTCGTGAACACAAATCAATCTGGTTTATGAACAGATTTTCAAACAAACGAATGTCAATTTTTTAATCAAGAATAATAATATTTAAACATTATTGCCAATGACTAAATCAATTAAATAAAAGGATTAAATATTTGCAGTACAAAAACAAACAAATCCAGCATAATAGCTCCATATATCCCATTACAAGCATCCATTCCAAGCATAATAAAAAATATAGTATATATCTAAATTTACTATTTTCGATACATGTTCGTTCACGAATACTTAACGAGCTTGTTCATGAACATCACTTAACGAGCTTGTTCACGAACACTTAACGAGCTTGTTCATGAACATAAATGAACGAACACGGTTATGTTCAAGCTCTGTTCGTTTACTAACCGAGCTCTAAAAATCTGTTCAAGCTTGTTCATTAAGCTTCCTAAACGAACGTAAACGAACATGTACCGAGCTTGTTCACGAGTAGTTCGTCGAACGTTCTGTTCGTCAACAGCCCTAGCGTGAGTCAATGGCACAATATATGGTAATCATATATTGTGAAATTATATGGATTATTAGTTGCATATTCTATAGGTGAGAATATGGTAGAGTATATAATTTGGAGTAATGAGGAGTAAATACATTGTACCATTGTATCTCTATATATTCCTCCATATGGAGAAGAAAAAATATTAGTGAATTCACAAATTCCCATCGTATTCGATTTGGTATCAAAGCAAAGACCCGGAAGGGCTTTGTCTCTTGCTCTCTGGTATTTTCCGATCAAGAACGATCACAAGATCTTCTTCTTGGATGTGACTGTCGCTCACCAGATCGGTCTCGTCTAGTCGTCTTCCGCTCACCAGATCGTTGATGTGACTCCACCTTCGCCAATCTCCTTCCCAGCCGGTTCCTCTCCTCAGCTCGTCACCTCCGGCTTCGTCTCCCAGACCGCCGGCCAAACTGCCCTTCTCATCGATATCCTTCTCGCTCAGACGCAGTTCATCCGTTGCTCAGCCACCATCCATCGTCACCCAGAAACTCAGATCTGCTTCATCGAATCCCGGTACTGATTTTGGATTTACTCATACAGCTTCCATAGCTGGTCGAGGTAAAATTGGTATGGATTTAAGAGTTTCTAACTTTGTCGGGTCTGATACATGTATTATTGATTCTGGTGCCTCTGATCATATGACTTATGATAAATCATACTTTACTGATTGTCCTCCCCACTAGTGTCCTATGTAACCAATGCCAATGGTGTGGCGTTTCCCTTGTTAGGGTCAGGGTCAGTTCGTGTTACTCATATCTTAGAACTCCATAATGTCTGATCATTTGATATCTGTTCCCCAGTTGAATACTGGGTCTAAATGCTCCGTGAACTTTTATCCTATGTATGTGATTTTCAGGATCTTCTCACCAGGGAGGTAATCAGTCGGTGGTATTTGAGGAGCAAGTTGTTCCATCTGGATCAGACATATGCAGGGGAGAAACCAGGAGCACAATCCCGAGTCACTTTGACCTCGAGTTCTGATCGGCTAAGTGAAATTTGGTTGTGGCACAGCCGTTTGGGGCATCCATCTTTTAGTCTTATGAAAAAACCATGCCTACTCTTTTTGTTGGCATGGATGCGTCTCCTTTTCATTGTGAAACTTGTGTTTTAGCCAAGAGTCATCGTGTTACTTATTCTCCTAGTACTTCTAATAACAGTGCTACTCCTTTTGAGTTAATTCATTCTGATGTTTGGAGACCATCTTGCCACGCCCCGCTTCCCTAAAATGGAGGCGAGACGTGAAAAGGTCCGCACGAGAGTGGAGCTGTGAAGCCCCAAACCCGATAAGCGTCAATAAAACATAAGCAGGTCCCTGTAACCACAACGGAACAACAATAACAACACAAGGAGAGACTGAAATAGAATCTCATATCTCACAAATTGTCCAACATGAAAAATAAGTTCAACATCCAGAAAAGCCACCAGGCTAAAAGAAAGAGTCTAAGGCCCATAACAAGGCCAACAAAAACAACAACGTCACAAGTATTAGGTGCTACGCACCAACAACAAAATAGCAGTCTAAACAAAAGGGAAAACACAACGGAGACACTAGGACTGGTCCCCAGTGTCCACGTACTCCCCGTCAAACACAAGCTTGGGCTCGGCGTCAGCAAACACCTCGTCCTCAACAAGGTACTCAGGCTCCGGATCTAACATGTGTCACCCAAAAGAGTAAAGGGGCACATGTCAGCAAGTCTAAAGGACTTGGGCAAGGAAACTGGAAGTAAGGCAACTAGCTTGATCGCTCCGGATATACACCCAAAGAACGGTTGTAGTTTTACCGCAAGTGCACGGTGTAGCAGCGAGCGGGTATCGAACACAGGGAGGACGAATGACTGTGCTTGCTCCGAATCAACCTGGCTATTTGAGAACAGAGAAAATTGCCTTGGGCGATCCTGTCACAATCGTCAGACAAATGTGCGAAATATCAAATCAAATAAAGAACGTCGAGGGAATGGGGAATTCCCGCTACTCACCGTACTTCATAAATGTGGTTCGTCGGTATCAAAATTGCTAGAAAGAGAATTCGGATGAACTAGTTGCAACTGAATGTAGAACCAAGCTCACGCTCTCGCGCTGTTGCCGGTCTATAGCTATCCTAGGTTTGGGTCCAATCTCTTGCAAACCCTAGCCTAGGGAAGCTAGCATTAGGATCAACATCATCGTCCAATTGCGCACCGAGCCCAATCTCTTGCAAACTCGGTCCACAATCTAAATTGGGATAGTTCCTACCCGTCCAATCTCTTGCAAAAGGGTATTGGCACGGAATTGCAATCGGAAATCCTGGTATCGGTCCAATCTCTTGCAAACCGATACTTCGAAAATCCGACTCCAACCCAATTCGGATTTCTAGGGCTTCCTAACAAATTGGGATCCAATCTCTTGCAAATCCCAATTGATATGAATTCCTAGCTATCCGTAGTAAATCGATCCCAATCTAATCCCTAATAGCAATTCTAGCTCAATTTCTACCAATTCATCACAAATAAGAAATAGGGCTTGTAGGGTTCATCCCCACGCCCCAAGACGTGGAGACTACTCACAAATCATAGCAATAGCACAAAAATAATCGATGAAATAAGCAATAGAATTCATCACAACAATGATATAAACAATAAAAATAGAATTTTTAGGGAAGAGAGATGCAAACCAATGGAGTTCTTCAATTTAATCCAACAAAAATCCAAGTTTTTTCTCTTCTCCAATCACAATAATAAAGCTAAAAAGTAATCTAAAAAGCTGCAAAAAATCTAAGAGATGGCTCTCAAAACTAGGGTAAAAACAGGGCTTAAATAGCCCCAAAAATCGTCCAAAAATCGTGACCAAAATACCCCTGCACAGCCTGTTTTCCGCAGTTTTCGCTACAGGCAGCGCATCGCACTCGGCCGAGTGCCAAAAGTCGCTCGGCCGAGTGAAAACCCTGCAATTTTCCAGAAAGTCGGGGCTTTCAGGGGTCTTCAGTTCGGGGGCGGCTCGGCCGAGTGAGTTGTCGTCACTCGGCCGATGACTTCACTGCACTCGGGCGGACGGGATTCTCCACTCGGCCGAGTGGGTCTTCTGAAGTTCAGGCAGCCGAAAAACAGTAACTTCGATGTTTTGGAAGGGCCTCGTCTGGGCGCCACTCGGGCGGACGCGATATCTTCACTCGGCCGATGTGGTCTTCGGTGCTCGGCCGAGTGCACAGGTAACTCGTGTCTGAACTGGTCGGCCGAGCAGTGTCCCGCTGGTCGGCCGAGTGGCTCCTCCACTCGGCCGAGTGGGACACAAAAAATGCCCAATCTGATTGTTTTGGCCTCCTCGTCGCTCCTGCGACGTCCATTCTTCTTCCGCTCCTCTCCAACAGCAAAATACCCCTCGGGGAGGTCGTTGGTGACCGTCTAGAGTAAGCGCATCTCGGGATCACTCCAAATCGCGCCAAATCACCTGAAATGCGACAAAAACAACAAATCGTGAAAAGCATCGCAATATCGTCGATATATCGTGAAAAACATGATTTGGGCGATCCAAATGGCATGCAAACATGCGGAAAAAAGGTGTAAAATAAGGAGTGATCAAAATCCCCCAAGCTTGCCTCTTACTCGTCCTCGAGGAAGATAAGTAGAAGGCGAACCCGGTGGATTTGGAAAACGAAAACGGCGAAAAACGAAAAACGAAAAACGAAGAAGAATGAGAATGAAATGAAAATAAAGAAAGAAAGAAAGAAGCGAAGAGGTAGGATGCTAGATCATTTTCTCAGGACGTGGGTTTCACTTACTCTTATAGCATGCACCGAATGAAAAACTCATGTCAAAGGATTTTATTTTGATATCATAGTATAATAATGCAAATAGAGATAGAAAACCCACGAAAAGCGATATAATCATGAAAAACGGAATGATTTTAAAATTAACGTCGTCTGAATCATTTAAAGCGGTATACATATCACAGATCACACACTTTTCAATTGAACGCTTTCTATCTGGAGTATAAGAGTATCACACTATAGAGTAGAGAGAATAGAAAAGTAGGGATTTCATGAAATGAACGCTAGGATTAGATTTCTGGATTTCGTAAAACTAAAAATAATCTCACCGAGTATAGAATATTACTTAGCCTAGGTTGTCGTGCAATGTCAAGTAGTCACTCTCTCACACATTAATGGATCCCCTCCCCCAAGCTTATCTATAAGCGTGGTGGCATAAAAAAATATTTACATCCCCATTTTTTATACATATAGCTCCAAAAGCAACGAAAAGAAAGAAGAAAGAAAGAAGGTGAGATGGGATCTTTTATTGAGGAATTTTTTTTAGTTCCTTGCTTTTTTTTTCTTTGCTTTGCAATAAGCAATATATATACTCAACGATCCCAACTCAGAGAGAGATAATGATGTACAAGAATGTTTTTCTCTCTTTTTTTTGGAATAAGAGATTTGGAGCTAGAAATTAGTAGCGGGGGAAAATGCCATAAAATAGAATCACTAAGGGGAGATTCACCAATGATTTTAAAAGTAGAGAAATGATGTTCAAGATTTGTGGAGAAAGAAATAAATATAACTCTCGGTTCACTCTATAAGACATGCATGACAACTTCAGCAGGGTAATCTAATCTACTCAGTTTCGATCACAAAAAAGCTAACTAATCCAGATATATCATAGCTAACATCATTCAATCATCCTGAAGTGAAGTGTACAATTCATGCATATAGAAGTGATATAGGAAAAGAAAGTCAGTACTCCAGATATAAGCATTCAATGCGTGAATCTTGGTATGTTTTCTGTGATAGCATACATATGAATGTTCAGACTCAGCTAATAATAAAATTTCATCCATTTTCATGCGGAAAAAGGTGTGGGTTACTATTCTAAATGCAAAGCAAGTCATAGCATCTGATATCTGAAATAAAACCTAAGACATGACAAATATAGCATGCATATAGAATAGGCTAAATCCAACGTCATCATCATCACAGAAAAGTCATCTCTAGCATGAGATGAAAAAGAAATAAAGATAAAGGGAAAATAGAAACTATGCAATGCGGCACACAGGAAAATAAGAAAAACGTGATGCATGGCAAAATAAAAGAAAAGTGATGAAAAATAAGTGCAAAAGCGAAAAAAATGGTGTGAAAAACTAAAAATAAAGGTGGCAAATCGAAAAAGATCGTGAGAACTCACTCCCCCAAGCTAAATGGCACAGTGTCCTCAATGTGCAAAGTGTGGCACACCGAGAGACAAGCGATGGGAGGGGCAAGTGAGGATGCATGCATGGAAAAATGAAAAGAAAAAAAAGGGTAAAATAAAGAAATGAAAATATGATGCGGACATGATGCATGCACAGATAAGAGCGATACATAGATATAAGTGTCACCAAAAACTCTCCCTCTCTCCCAGAATAGATATAAAAAGATATGAGCAAAAAGAGAATACCATAATAAGTGAGGGGAGGGGGGGTGGACAAAGAGTGCAACAGGACCCAGCAGAAACGGGCAGCACAACGGCAGGAATGGATCAAGGCATCAAGGGTGCCTAAGAAGGTGGTGCTGCGCCGTCTCCGTCCTGAGGCGGAGGTGGTGGTGGTGGTGGTGTAGGCTGCTGAGCTGGGGTGGGCGTGGAAGTGGAAGCAGGTCTAGTGTGTGTGAAAGTGTGGGTGGGAACCTGCTGGGTGGGTGGGGGTACGCGTGGGAGACGCTCCAAGACCTGTGTAAGGCAGTAGTGGATCTGGGGGATCAGCTCGAAGCGTCCAGCCATCGTAGAGACGGTGGAGGACAGGGTCCTAAGGTCACCTCTAAGACCACTCACCGCCAACTCAAGAGCACGTATGCTCTGCAGTACAGTGTCGGGCGGGGGTGGTGCAGAGGGACGCACCGGTCGGGGCTGCGCAGGGCGAGGCTGGCGTACGCGAGTGGAGTATGTAACGGGCTCAGCAGGGAAGGGGACAAAAGGTGCCGCGCCTGCAAATGTGGGCCTGGCCTCAGTGTGAGGCCGGGGCACCGGCTGGTGGGAAGTGGAGGCAGTGGCGGCGAAAGAAGTGTGCAAAGGTGGCAACGAGGCGGCCAGAGAGGTCAGTGGCACAGAAGTGTGGACAGACGCCACGACACTCTCGGAAAATACAGCGGGGGTGGAGACAGAGGTAACTACCGCTGGGGCGGAACTGTGTGGACCAAAAGGCGCAACCCCAGCGGAGATCATGCTGGCCATGGTCTCCACGACCGCGGCAAACGAGGGCTCTCCACTCTCGACAAAGGTCGGCGGGCGCTCGGGGAGAGCGGAGCAAAGAGGCTCCACGGACAGAGGGCCAGAGGTGGCAGTGGGAGTGGTGGGGACAGCCTCGGAAGTGGTGACAGTGGTGGGAGTGGGCTCAGCAAAAGTACTCTCGACACCGACAGCGGTGTCAGGAGCAGCGGAAGCATCAGGTATGGGCTGAGGGGCCACTGGGTCAACAGGGTCGGCGGTAGGCTCGACAGGGTGTGCAGCAGGGTCTGCGGGGGCAGCCTGGGCAGCGTGGGCCTGCTCGGCCTCCTCGGCCTCGAGCACGTAGGCGGCGGGGATGAGAACATCCATCGCCGGGAGCCAGTCGATGTGGGCTGGTGCAATCTGTGTCCGAGCAGGGCTCGGGAGAATCATGTAGTCGGCACCGAAAGGGCCGTGCAACCAGACCCAGTGACGCTCGCCATGCGGACGAAGCATTTTCATCCGGGCCATAACGTCTATCGACAGAGAAGTGGGGCCCGGGACGCGTCGCAAGTCGTCAGGTAGGTCCTCGCCGGTCATCATGGTAAGCAAGGTGATCAGACCGCCGCAGCATATCGGTGAGCGAGCGCCCACCGATACAATGATGCGGTCTAAAAACCAAGCCGCAATGTCGATCACGATGGCGGGGACAAGCTCGTGTCCATCCCTAGATAGAGCTCTGGGGCGTGTCATCGCATAGAGCATGTAGAGCTCTGGCGTAGACATCGTGCCCGGCTCATACCTGGCCAAAAAGGTGGTCACCATGAGGCGCTGGGCAATGCGTAGGCAGGGGTGGACAATGGCCGAGGCCTTGGCCCTACTAGGGTCAAAGGCGGCGTGGTGGCCTGTAATCCGGGCCCAGAAGGCACCGGCGTCGAAGGAAGGTGGGGGGATATGGGTGGGGACGTAACCGCGATCGGCTCCGGGGACGGCGGGCCACGAGAAGAATGCTCTCATCATATCGAGAGTGACCTGGCACTCTCGATCCATGAACCGGAATGAGCATCCCTCATCGGTCCGGGCGATCGAGCTCAAAACCTCAAGTGTCGGGCGGGTAAAAGTATCCACCGACACCTGCAGAAAATCTCGCCAGCCCACGTTGTCGTACAACGTGAGCATCCCCTCTAGTACCCCCAGGCGTCCTAGGTCAGCGAGGTGTGCAAACCTGGAGGGTACGATCGAGCGCTGGGAGATGCGCTCGAAGACGGCGCGGTGTGCGTCGTCTCGGAACGTAATCCCGAGCGACCCGACCAGTGGAGCCGGCGGTGGTGGCTGTGGGTCGGCAGGGAGAGGCTGTGTGGGCTGTGGGTGCACTGCAGGCTGTGCGGGGTGTTCGGGGCCTGCAGGCTGTGCTGGGTGTGCGGGGTGTGTGGGGGACGGTGGAGGAGAGTCCTCCAACCCGTGGGAGGGGCCGGCATCATCCGACCGCTTCCGCTTGGCGGAAGCTCTCTTCGACCGCGGCCGTGTCCGGGGCGGCATATCAGCCCCGAGCGCGCGCCGAAAAACGTGAAAAGTGTGGCGTGTGCAAAAAGAATGGAAAGAGTATACCCAAACACGCCGCGAGTGCTAAGCAGTGGAAGCGTGCGAAGTCCGCGCCTCCACGAAGTCCAGAACAGCCCGTAGAAGCTCCCCTGAGCTCCCCTAAGCTCCAAAAAGCAACCTGCGCATGAAAAAGCGATATCAGCGAGTAATAATCAAAGTGTATGGAGCAATAGGGGTATAATGGATAGATATAGGAATTGATTTGGGTTAGGGGCGCGGTTAGCACATGGATCCTCAAGAAATACACGAAAAGAGGAGAAAACGGCGAAAACAGGGGTACCGGAGGTGATCGGACGGTCGGCCGCCGGCGGCGACTCGGGCGAGGCGTCGGCGGTGCTCGGCCGGCGGTGGCGGGCCGGGCGGCGGCGGGGAGGCGCTGGTCGGGCGAGCGAGGGGTCGGGCGAAGCGATCGGGCGAGGGAAGCTGAAGGGGCGCGGGCGGTTTGGGGTTTTGCGATTTCGAAAACTGTGCCCCCTCGCCCCATATATACGAAAAAGTTACGACTCGGCCGAGTGACGTAGTCACTCGGCCGAGCGAGGCCAATGATAATTTCCTCCCCGCTATCGCTTCGGCCGAGTGGCTTTGCCAGCCTCGGCCGAGTGGAGTAAGTCCATTCGGCCGAGTGACTCAAGCTACTCGGCATGACTCGCCCTAGGAGGGTATCCGTTTCACTCGGCCGAGTGAATATATAAACTCGGCCGAGTAGCAGTTATATCGAAATCAAGAAAATAAACAGAGAGTTGGGTACAGCAGACTTCCCTCGTTCGTGAGCGGCTCGGCCGGACGAACTTGTGTACTCGGCCGAGTGACTAGTATACTCGGCCGAGTGAGCCTTGTGTTCTGCTGTTTGTCTTCGTTTTGGCTCTAAACTCCGTCTTTCTTTCTCCAATCGATTTCATCTTCCTCCTAAGCATCGAGCGCCTTCTTGGGGCGCTCCTCGTCGACTCGTTCATCCTCCTCAAGATGGATCTACCTATCTCCTCTCCTGTCAAGAAAAATAGGACCCGTTATCACAAAATTTTTGGGCGAACGACTCAAAACACCAAAAATTTCTAAAACGAAAATAAAGAAAAAGTAAAAATAAAGCAAAAACCGTCGGGTTGCCTCCCGACAAGCGCTCGTTTAAGGTCGTGAGCTCGACCCCCTATAATTTTCAATCAATACGGGATGTTTGGTGCATATGAGATGCACCCATCAAACTTTCCAGGGAGCGCGCTTGGATTTGGATGTGGCGGCGGCGCGTTCTCTCTCGGTGGTCTCCTATCTCGAATAGTGTTGGGGGGAGGCTCCCCCAAGCTAGCATTTTCTCCGGTCAACGGCCTTGCCGGTGGTGCCGATTTCCGTGCCGGCGGGGCTTCCTTTGGAGACTTTAATTTCGAGAGCTTGCAGAGCTCTCGAATCCTTGAGATATCAGCGTCGCCTTCATCATCTTCAGCGGAGAAGTCGGGGAATCATCTTTATTCTCTTCATGGCCTAAATCCGGGCCTTCTTCAAAATCTTCATCAAAAAGGGCGCCAATTGAGTGAGGAATCGCCTCTTCTATCACCTCATCAAGGAGGTCCATGTAGTCGAGTTCCTCGTGATAAGGCATATGCTTCATAGCCTTAGGAATGTGGAGCTCCACCTCAATGTTTCCGACGTTTAAGGTTAAGGTACCTTCGCGCACGTCGACGATGACTCCGGCGGTGGCGAGGAACGGGCGTCCAAGTATCAACGAGGTGTCTCCCTCCTCCTTAACGTCCATGATCACAAAGTCACATGGCAAGCATATTCCACCCGGGACTTGTAGCGGTATGTCTTCGGCGATCCCCACCGGCCTTGTTAGCCGTCCATCGGCTAATTGAATGCGCATGTCGGTGGGCTTCAACTTTGTCCCGGTGTTTAGCTTTAAGAACATGGAGAGGGGCATGAGGCTCACACTAGCCCCAAGATCAACCAACGCCTTTTGAAGGGGAACTCCGCCCAAGGTGCAAGGAATCCGAAAACTCCCGGGATCTTTAAATTTCGCCGGCTCCTTCTCTCTCTTGGTGAACCAAGAGCCCTCCTCGGCTAGCATGATCTTCTCCTTCCTTTTCCTCCCCGAAATCAAGTCCTTCAAAAATTTAGCATACGTGGGGATCTCGACGATGGCGTCAATGAAGGGGATGTTAAGGCTAACTCCTCTTAGGTACTCGAGAAATTTCGCTAGCCTTTTCTCCATTTTCGCTCTAGCGAGCCTTTGGGGGAATGGGACCGGTGGCATGAAGCGCCTTTCCTCGATTAATTGCTCCACTCTAGATTTCTCATTGTCTTGTGGCTCCTTTTCTTTTTCAACCTCAACTATCGGCTCAATCGGCTCCAAGCTTTCCTCCACGGCCTCCTCGGTAGGAATCATAGCGGGGGTGGTGTCCTTCCCGCCTCTAGTAGTAACGGCAACAACGGCGTTGATGTGGCCGGTGTTGCCCCGTGGGTTTTGCTCCGGTTGCGCCGGCAATCGTTGAGTGTTCCGATTGAGCAATGCTAATTGCTCCGATATTTGAGCCTCTACGGTATTAAGAGAGTCTTGCCCCGCCTTCAAAGTAGCATTCACCTTATTTTGCTCGACCATGAACGCCTCCACTCTAGCTTCGAAGTCGGATCGTTGTGGAGCTTGCGGAGGGTTTTGATTTTGATTCCTCCACCCTTGGTTGTAACCGGGCGGCCTATATGGTGGAACTTGTTGCTTCGGTTGAAAGTTTTGTTGAGTAGGCCCCCTCGGTGGATAGTTTTGTTGTTGGGGTGGTGGTGGTCGAGCTTGTTGAGGTAGTGGTTGAGGCGGGTTCAAAGCTCCTTCATTGTTGGCGTAGGAGAATCCCGGATGATTTCTTGCGGCCGAATTAGACCAATACCCTTGGTTCCCCGCAACATATTGTACTTGCTCCAAGGATCCTTCTCCTTGCTCTCCTCCCGAGTACATGGCTTGAGATTGGTCTTGCCAATCACACATTTGGTTGGTTGGAGCGGAGGTGGAAGGGCTTCCTTGGGGCTCCGTGATGAACTTCTCCAATCTCTCCACCACCTTGTGGAGAGAATCAAATTTGCTCGTGAGCTCCGCTACGGCCTTCGCCTCGTAGATGCTAGTTGGCTTTAAGGAGGACGTGGAGTGTCCTCGCTCATCGCCCCATTGTTGGTTATTTGAGGCCATCTCCTCAATTAGGGCCGTAGCTTCTTCGGGAGTCTTTGACAAGATTGCACCATTCGCCGCGGCATCAATAATTTGTTTGGTCCCTGGTTGGAGACCGTTGTAGAAGCTATGAACTAGCTCCCAATCTTCTATACTGTGGTGCGGGCATTGATGCTGTAAATCCTTAAAACGCTCCCATGCTTCATAGAGCGTCTCCTGTGGTCCTTGCTTGAAGGACATGAGAGCGCTCCGGATCTTCACCGTCTTGGATGGCGGATAGAATTTGTCAATAAATGCACTCGCCAACTCGTCCCAAGTGGTGAAGACTCCGTCAGCCTGCGTCCTCAACCAATAGAGTGCCTTGTCCTTTAGCGTGAAAGGGAAGAGACGCAGTCTGATAGCATCGATGGAGACCCCCGTCATCTGAAATGTGGCGCACTTCGACAAGAATAGTTGGATGTGGTAGTGGGGGTTCTCATGTGCGTTCCCATAAAATGGGTCTTGTTGCATTAAAACCACCAATCCAGTCTTTAGCTAGAAGTTCTTGTCAGCCGCCAACTGCGGCACGGCAATGGACGAGGTAGTAGAAGAGGTCTTAGGCCGAAGCCTATCGCGAATAGAAATTATCCTCGCCATCCTTGCCGCCAATTCTTCAGGAGTTTCCGGGTTGGTCATATACCTCCCTTCCGGATCTTGTCTTCTTTCCGCTCTAAGTCTCCGCGCGGTACGTTTGATCTCGGAATCAAATAATAAAGCTTCAGGGTATGCCGTAGATCTCGTGTACATGCACAGGGGAAACAGAGTTTCAAAGAAATGGTTAGCACCGTGGAAGGGTTAGGTAAGAAATAAGAAATAAAAATAATGATAACAATAACAAAAAAAGGAATAGCTAGGGTGAGAAAGAATCAAACGCAATCGCCTCCCCGGCAACGGCGCCAAAAACTTGATCGCTCCGGATATACACCCAAAGAACGGTTGTAGTTTTACCGCAAGTGCACGGTGTAGCAGCGAGCGGGTATCGAACACAGGGAGGACGAATGACTGTGCTTGCTCCGAATCAACCTGGCTATTTGAGAACAGAGAAAATTGCCTTGGGCGATCCTGTCACAATCGTCAGACAAATGTGCGAAATATCAAATCAAATAAAGAACGTCTAGGGAATGGGGAATTCCCGCTACTCACCGTACTTCATAAATGTGGTTCGTCGGTATCAAAATTGCTAGAAAGAGAATTCGGATGAACTAGTTGCAACTGAATGTAGAACCAAGCTCACGCTCTCGCGCTGTTGCCGGTCTATAGCTATCCTAGGTTTGGGTCCAATCTCTTGTAAACCCTAGCCTAGAGAAGCTAGCATTAGGATCAACATCATCGTCCAATTGCGCACCGAGCCCAATCTCTTGCAAACTCGGTCCACAATCTAAATTGGGATAGTTCCTACCCGTCCAATCTTTTGCAAACGGGTATTGGCACGGAATTGCAATCGGAAATCCTGGTATCGGTCCAATCTCTTGCAAACCGATACTTCGAAAATCCGACTCCAACCCAATTCGGATTTCTAGGGCTTCCTAACAAATTGGGATCCAATCTCTTGCAAATCCCAATTGATATGAATTCCTAGCTATCCGTAGTAAATCGATCCCAATCTAATCCCTAATAGCAATTCTAGCTCAATTTCTACCAATTCATCACAAATAAGAAATAGGGCTTGTAGGGTTCATCCCCACGCCCCAAGACGTGGAGACTACTCACAAATCATAGCAATAGCACAAAAATAATCGATGAAATAAGCAATAGAATTCATCACAACAATGATATAAACAATAAAAATAGAATTTTTAGGGAAGAGAGATGCAAACCAATGGAGTTCTTCAATTTAATCCAACAAAAATCCAAGTTTTTCTCTTCTCCAATCACAATAATAAAGCTAAAAAGTAATCTAAAACGCTGCAAAAAATCTAAGAGATGGCTCTCAAAACTAGGGTAAAAACAGGGCTTAAATAGCCCCAAAAATCGTCCAAAAATCGTGACCAAAATACCCCTGCACAGCCTGTTTTCCGCAGTTTTCGCTACAGGCAGCGCATCGCACTCGGCCGAGTGCCAAAAGTCGCTCGGCCGAGTGAAAACCCTGCAATTTTCCAGAAAGTCGGGGCTTTCAGGGGTCTTCAGTTCGGGGGCGGCTCGGCCGAGTGAGTTGTCGTCACTCGGCCGATGACTTCACTGCACTCGGGCGGACGGGATTCTCCACTCGGCCGAGTGGGTCTTCTGAAGTTCAGGCAGCCGAAAAACAGTAACTTCAATGTTTTGGAAGGGCCTCGTCTGGGCGCCACTCGGGCGGACGCGATATCTTCACTCGGCCGATGTAGTCTTCGGTGCTCGGCCGAGTGCACAGGTAACTCGTGTCTGAACTGGTCGGCCGAGCAGTGTCCCGCTGGTCGGCCGAGTGGCTCCTCCACTCGGCCGAGTGGGACACAAAAAATGCCCAATCTGATTGTTTTGGCCTCCTCGTCGCTCCTGCGACGTCCATTCTTCTTCCGCTCCTCTCCAACAGCAAAATACCCCTCGGGGAGGTTGTTGGTGACCGTCTAGAGTAAGCGCATCTCGGGATCACTCCAAATAGCGCCAAATCACCTGAAATGCGACAAAAACAACAAATCGTGAAAAGCATCGCAATATCGTCGATATATCGTGAAAAACATGATTTGGGCGATCCAAATGGCATGCAAACATGCGGAAAAAGGTGTAAAATAAGGAGTGATCAAGCAACCTAGCAGTTATAGTATGCATGACATGGCAGTTATAACATGAGTGCACAAGTACGACATGGTGAACAATAAGTACAAGAGAACAATTATCGGTACAAGACAAGAGTAGCCAAGCTACTAACAATCTTAATCAATTCACTATTCACGTTTCACGTTGTTTGTAGATGTTTACGCCCTTCAGCTGAATGGTACAACATTCACGCCGATCGGCACTAAACACTACCCCACCCCAGAGTTTACGCCTTACAACTGCAGTTGCTGATCAGGAAGACTCCCAGTTGAATGGCTGCTTAACCCTTACCACATCCCACACGTAAACAAGCCAGGGTCCCTGTACATGAGCCCAGCAAGTGAGCCAGGGTTGCCCCGCACGGGAGCTTGTTTTCCTAGTTCACAATTCAATATCGAGCGTTTGGGTTAGCAACTCATTATGCTCGCTTCTGGTCACGAGCCAGGAAACACAAGTATTGTAGCGATGCTACGCAATCACGGGATCACTTAAAGAATGCAATGACATGACAATTAATTTGCGTACCGTTAATGGAATTTAAACATGACATGGTAATTGTGCAACATGATATATGTCAGATCTAGCTTCGTTGTCAAGCTAGTTCCTAAATTTGCGCCTAGGCGAGTATCATTTCGTCGCCTAGCCTCTTTTACGCCTACAACGAGCAAAATGGCCTATAACATGGCCTAAACCCTAAGTGGCAAGTTTCACTTGCCTAGCACCGGGGATGACGATCACGAAGGTTCGTCTCGCGGATGCTAATTTACGGGGAAATCGCTGTTATAGGGAAACAATCATTAAAACAACATTCATTCATTAGGGTTTCATAAAAATACAAATAGGTTGTGAAAACATCAAGAGATCGATTTCTTACCGAGAGGAGGCGGAAGAAACACTCCGGAGAACCGAGGAACCAGATCTGGAAACCAATGGAGAAGTTTGGGGAAACTAGGGGTTTTGGGGGATTTTGGGGATTTGATGAGATTTTGGGGAAGATGAGAGGTAGAATGAGTTGATGGAGGGTTTAGATGATGGATTTAGGGCTTGGAATGAAGGAATAAGGGTTTGAGGAAGATAGGGGCTCAATGGGGGAGAAACTAGGGTTTTGGGTCGAGTGGAGGAAGAAGAAAACGTTTGGGAGGGGTATAAATAGGTTGGGCTGGCGGCTGCCCAGAAATTAGGGTTTTAACACAGACTAGTCGGTCAAAGAGCAACCACTGACCGACTAGTTTGGCAACTAGTCGGTCGTTCGACCAACGCAGACCGACTAAGTGTAAACAGTAACTTCTGAACGAAAATAGGATTTGGATTTAGTCGGTCTATGAACAACGACTGACCGACTAGTTTAACAACTAGTCGGTCGAAAGATGAACTTAGACCGACTAAGAATGAACAGTATTGATACCAAAAATAAGATGATGTGTTAGTCGGTTAAAGAAGCATTGCCGACCGACTAGTTTGCAACCTAGTCGGTCAACCAACGTTCTTAGACCGACTAACGATAAACAGTAACTCCTGAGAAATTTTGAAAGCTAACTAGTCGGTCCAAGAAGGATTGCCGACCGACTGGATCGTCATCTAGTCGGTCAGTGCCCCTTCTTACACCGGCTAATAAGCACCAAAAGTTCCGATACGGAGCGCGGAGCTCCGGGATCGATTCCTAAGACTCCTAGGCTTGATCTAATAGTAAGATACGACCATTATGAAGCCCGTCATGAATGACTTGCTCCGAAATCGACGATCCTAAAGAAGAAACGAGAAAACACGACGAAACGATCGAAAATGAAAGTTACGGAGACGAAAACCACATATGAGGAGAAAATCCACTAAGACATATATTATATTATAATAAATCCAGATACATGAAAACCAGTCGTTACATCCTCCCCAACTTAAGAAAAATTCCGTCCTCGAAATTTCCAAACACTCACGTGTCCGGAAACAAAAGTGGGAAACGCTCTCGCATCTCATCCTCATTCTCCCAAGTAGACTCTCCAGGCGAGCCGTGTCGCCACATCACCCTCACAAGATTGACAATCTTGTTCCGAAGCGATTTCTGACGCTTGTCCAGAATCTGCACTGGATGCTGGTCATACGTCAAATCGGGGCGAACGGTAATATCCGAGAAATCCACCGCATGAGATGGATCGCTAATGTATCGACGAAGCTGCGACACATGAAAAACATTGTGAACTCCTTCCAAAGATGGCGGCAAGGCTAAGCGATAAGCTACCTCGCCAACCCTCTCCAAAATGTCAAACGGTCCAATGTATCACGGGCTCAACTTCCCTCGCTTCCCAAAACGAATCACACCACGATTCGGGGAAATCTTCAAGAACACATGGTCGCCCGGTTGAAACTCTAAAGGACGACGTTTAGCATCCGCCCAATGCTTAAAACGGTCCTGAGCAATTCTCAACCTCTCCCGAATGTTCCTGACGATATCCACGGCCTCCACAATCATCTCAGGTCCCAACAACTCCCGATCACCAACGTCATCCCAACTCAATGGCGATCGACATTTCCTCCCATAAAGAGCGGCGAAAGGCGCCATGCCAATACTCGCCTGGAAGCTGTTGTTGTAAGAGAACTCTACCAGATGTATATGGTCCTCCCACGAACCCTTGAAATCCAACATGCACGCCCTCAGCATGTCTTCCAAAATCTGAATTGTCCTCTCGGACTGGCCATCCGTCTGTGGATGGTACGCCGTGCTGAAACTCAGACGCGTACCCAAACTCTTCTACAAACTCTGCCAGAACTGAGATGTGAACCTCGTGTCTCTGTCTGACACGATACTCACGGGGACTCCATGAAGTCGCACGACATCCTCCATATATCTCCTTGCTAGCGTCTCAGTGGACTGTCCCACTCGGAACGGAATAAAGTGCGCAGATTTGGTCAATCGATCTACGATCACCCAAATCGCGTCATTCTGCTTCGGACTCCGAGGTAGTCCAGTCACGAAATCCATAGTGATGTGTTGCCATTTCCACTCCGGAATCGGAAGCGGTTGTAGCAACCCGGCCGTACGCTGATGCTCCGCCTTCACTTGCTGGCAAACCAAGCACTTGGCTACACTCCGAGCCACACTCCTCTTCAAACCAGGCCACCAATAATTCAGACGAAGATCCTGATACATCTTGGTGCCACCAGGATGCACAGAATACGGCGAACTGTGTGCCTCCACCATCAACTCCTCTCTAATATCCCCAGCCGACACACACAACCTGGCTCCAAACCTCAGCGAGCCATCCTTATGAATCAAAAAGTCAGTCCGCAGACCGGCTTCCACCTGCTCCCGAATCTTCACCAGCTTCGGATCCTCAGCCTGGCCAGCCTTAATCCGATCCACGATCGTCGACTGTACCTGCATGTACATCAACGAAGAAGCCTCCCCAGGAAGAACAATCTCAACACCAGACTCGCAGAAATCCTGCTGCAATCTCCACTGCGAGGTCAAAATCATCACCGCGGGAAGCCTACTCAGCGCATCAGGGACCACATTCACCTTGCCAGGGTGAAACTGCAAATCAATCTCATAATCTGCCATGAGCTCTAACCATCGACGCTGTCGCATGTTGAGCTCCTTCTGAGTAAAAATATACTTCAAGCTTTTGTGATCGGTGAAAATCTTCACTTTCTCACTCAGCAGGAAGTGCCTCCAAATCTTAAGAGCAAACACAACGGCAGCCAACTCCAAATCATGCGTCGGGTAATTCTTCTCATGCACCTTAAGCTGACGAGACGCATACGCCACAACATGTCCGTGCTGATGCAACACACAACCGAGACCCTTGCCAGAAGCATCGCAAAAGATCTCAAATCCACCGCTGCGATCAGGCACAACAAGAATAGGGGCAGTCGTCAACCGCTCCTTCAGAATACCAAAAGCACTCTCACAATCACCCGACCAAACAAAAGGTACATCCTTCCGCATCAACCTGGTCATCGACTCAGCAATACGAGAAAAGTCCTTAATGAATCGCCGATAGTAACCAGCAAGTCCAAGGAAACTCCGAATCTCAGACGCAGACGACGGAACAGGCCACTCTCTGATGGCCCTAATCTTATCGGGATCCACTGAAATACCATCTCCAGTCACCACATGCCCGAGAAAAGCAACTCTATCCAGCCAAAACTCGCACTTCGAAAACTTAGCATACAGACGATGCTTCCTCAAGATCTCCAATACCATCCTCAAGTGCGAGGCATGCTCTTCCTCCGACTTCGAATAGATCAGAATGTCATCAATAAAGATAACAACAAACTTATCCAAAAAGTCGTAGAAAATCAGGTTCATCAGATTCATGAAAACTGCGGGCGCGTTAGTTACGCCGAAAGGCATAACCACAAACTCATAGTGTCCATACTTCGTCCTGAACGCTGTCTTCGGAACATCTCCCATCTTCACCTTCAACTGATGGTAACCACTCCTCAAATCCAATTTAGAAAACACCCTCAAACCTCCAAGCTGATCAAAAATATCATCGATGCGAGGCAACGGGTATTTATTCTTAATGGTCACCGCATTCAACTCCCGATAGTCCACGCACATGCGACGCGAACCATCCTTCTTCTTCACCAGCAACACCGGTGCTCCCCATGGTGACACACTAGGATTGATATAACCCTTCTGCAAAAGCTCATCCAACTGCTTCCGCAACTCTTCCAATTCTGCAGGTGCCATACGATACGGCGCCTTCGAAATCGGCTGCGCACCTGGAACAAGATCGATAGAAAATTCTAAAGCTCGGTCAGGTGGCAAACCAGACATCTCCTCGGGGAAGACGTCGCCAAAATCACGCACTACAGTTGGCCACTCCAACTCCATCCGCATAGCCACAACCTCCACTGGCCTGGCCCGAAATCTGACAGGACCAAGCGAATTGCTACCACGACTGAACTCGAATACAGGATGTCCGGGAATCTCGAACACCACCTTCTTTCTCCTGCAGTCAATCGTAGCATAGAAGCTCGCAAGCCAGTCCATCCCAAGAACTGCATCATAGTTGATGATGTCGTGGACAGTGAAATCAGTGAAAAGCTCATGTCTACAGACCACCAACGAGCAAAAATTGCAACCACGATGCACCGAGACCACGCCATTCCATGTAACGATATTCCAACTCTTGGGAGAGGGGACGTCGACAAGGAATGCCTCTCCACGAAGCTCCGAGAAATAATGCACATCGATGCACCAGAGTCAAAGAGGACTCGTGCAGGAAACGTGCACACCAAAACCACACCTAACAAGCAATTAACAATCAAACCCTAGTCTAACAAACAACCATGTTCAAGCAAATAACATAATCTAACAATCAAAACCAACTAGGAAAGTAACAGCCAGATTGAGGATTACCTGTGATAACCTCATCCACAGCCGCGCTCTCCACCGCGGTCATCAGAAAAGCCTGCCTCCTTGGCGGAACAGCCTGCTGAAAAGCCTGTTTCTGTGGAACAAGAGCTGCTCCACGTCCAGCAGGAACAGACGCTCGCTGCTGCAACGGCTGCACTGCAACAGGTGCCCTCCGCAGCGGACCCGCATGCCGACAATCCCTCGCGACATGGGAAGCATCACCACAAACCAGACACTGGCCCAAAAACTTCTGACACTGATCCTTGATGTGGCCAGGCTTGCCGCAGAAATGGCAAGTCTTCAAAATAGGCCCTCCTGGCCTCTTAAACTGAGCGGGCTGATTAGGCTTGAAACCAGGCCTAACCACCGCTCTGGCCTGCTCCATAGGCCTCTTCCCAGCACCAACAATAGACCCCCTCCTCTGACTCAGGTTCAGCTCCTGCCTCCTGGCAGCGACC
Organism: Scilla litardierei; assembly: GCA_030789695.1. Lineage (NCBI taxonomy): Eukaryota > Viridiplantae > Streptophyta > Magnoliopsida > Asparagales > Asparagaceae > Scilla > Scilla litardierei. Next base: position 132,396,935 of record CM061136.1, on the reverse strand, counting down.
AAAACCTTCTGATAAGAGTCCAGATCAGAGGAAGACACAAAACTCTGGAGCTCCAAAGCAAGTCCCTGCAGGAACCTCTGAGCCCTCTCATCAGCATCCTGCACCATCTTCGGTGCGAACCGACTCAGCCTAGTGAACTCTTGGTGGTACTGGTCCACCGTCAAGCTCCCTTGCTTCAGATCAATGAAGCGCTGCAGCATCTCCTTCTTCGCAGCCTTCGGAAAGAATTCCTCATCAAACCTGGACTTAAAGATAGCCCAAGCTATCGGCTCCACTAACATCTATTCTTCCGCATCCCACTAGTTCCGAGCATTATCCTTGAGTTGCCTCTTCGCTAAATCAACCCATCCAGCCGGGGTGATCTTGGTCATCTTCAGATTATCCTCAATGTTCCGAATCCACTCATCGGCAGCCAGAGGACCCTCAGACCCATCAAAATATGCGGGACCCAGCTCCCGAAATTGCTTCGCTCCCGGCTCAGAGCGAGGGGCATCCGGAAGAGCCCGGGCAGCTCGAGCAAGTGGAGCATTCTGGACTTGCAGGAGCACGCCCTGCTGCACTTGCATCATCTGGAGCATCATCCGCATCATCTCACCGTTGGTGGGTTCCCGCTCAGGCTCCTCATCATGAGGGAGCGCACCACTACCCCCACCACGGGTGAATCGTCTTCCTGCCATCTAGTGACACAGAAAACGAAGCAGATTAGACTCATAGCTTATGACTCGGACGTCGAACTTAGTTTATTGGACATTCTAATATTATTATCGTCATTCCAAAAATCGCAGTTACCGAAGGACCTGCATGGGCCACCAACAAAACCTGTCAATCCCCGCTTCCCTAAAATGGAGGCGAGACGTGAAAAGGTCCGCACGAGAGTGGAGCTGTGAAGCCCAAAACCCGATAAGCGTCAATAAAACATAAGCAGGTCCATGTAACCACAACGGAACAACAATAACAACACAAGGAGAGACTGAAATAGAATCTCATATCTCACAAATTGTCCAACATGAAAAATAAGTTCAACATCCAGAAAAGCCACCAGGCTAAAAGAAAGAGTCTAAGCCCCAGAACAAGGCCAACAAAAACAACAACGTCACAAGTATTAGGTGCTACGCATCGACAACAAAATAGCAGTCTAAACAAAAGGGAAAACACAACGGAGACACTAGGACTGGTCCCCAGTGTCCACGTACTCCCCGTCAAACACAAGCTCGGGCTCGGCGTCAGCAAACACCTCGTCCTCAACAAGGTACTCAGGCTCCAGATCTAACATGTGTCACCCAAAAGAGTAAAGGGGCACATGTCAGCAAGTCTAAAGGACTTGGGCAAGGAAACTGGAAGTAAGGCAACTAGCAACCTAGCAGTTATAGTATGCATGACATGGAAGTTATAACATGAGTGCACAAGTACGACATGGTGAACAATAAGTATAAGAGAACAATTATCGGTACAAGACAAGAGTAGCCAAGCTACTAACAATCTCAATCAATTCACTATTCACGTTTCACGTTGTTTGTAGATGTTTACGCCCTTCAGCTGAATGGTACAACATTCACGCCGATCGGCACTAAGCACTACCCCACCCCAGAGTTTACGCCTTACAACTGCAGTTGCTGATCAGGCAGACTCCCAGTTGAATGGCCGCTTAACCCTTACCCCATCCCACACGTAAACAAGCCAGGGTCCCTGTACATGAGCCCAGCAAGTGAGCCAGGGTTGCCCCGCACGGGAGCTTGTTTTCCTAGTTCACAATTCAATATCGAGCGTTGGGGTTAGCAACTCATTATGCTCGCTTCTGGTCACGAGCCAGGAAACACAAGTATTGTAGCGATGCTACGCAATCACGGGATCACTTAAAGAATGCAATGACATGACAATTAATTTGCGTACCGTTAATGGAATTTAAACATGACATGGTAATTGTGCAACATGATATATGTCGGATCTAGCTTCGTTGTCAAGCTAGTTCCTAAATTTGCGCCTAGGCGAGTATCATTTCGTCGCCTAGCCTCTTTTACGCCTACAACGAGCAAAATGGCCTAAAACATGGCCTAAACCCTAAGTGGCAAAGTTTCACTTGCCTAGCATCGGGGATGACGATCACGAAGGTTCGTCTCGCGGATGCTAATCTACGGGGAAATCGCTGTTATGGGGAAACAATCAACAAAACAACATTCATTCATTAGGGTTTCATAAAAATACAAATAGGTTGTGAAAACATCAAGAGATCGATTTCTTACCGAGAGGAGGCGGAAGAAACACTCCGGAGAACCTAGGAACCAGATCTGGAAACCAATGGACAAGTTTGGGGAAACTAGGTTTTTTGGGGGATTTTGGGGATTTGATGAGATTTTGGGGAAGATGAGAGGTAGAATGAGTTGATGGAGGGTTTAGATGATGGATTTAGGGCTTGGAATGAAGGAATAAGGGTTTGAGGAAGATGGGGGCTCAATGGGGGAGAAACTAGGGTTTTGGGTCGAGTGGAGGAAGAAGAAAACGTTTGGGAGGGGTATAAATAGGTTGGGCTGGCGGCTGCCCAGAAATTAGGGTTTTAACACAGACTAGTCGGTCAAAGAGCAACCACTGACCGACTAGTTTGGCAACTAGTCGGTCGTTCGACCAACGCAGACCGACTAAGTGTAAACAGTAACTTCTGAACGAAAATAGGATTTGGATTTAGTCGGTCTATGAACAACGACTGACCGACTAGTTTAACAACTAGTCGGTCGAAAGATGAACTTAGACCGACTAAGAATGAACAGTATTGATACCAAAAATAAGATGATGTGTTAGTCGGTTAAAGAAGCATTGCCGACCGACTAGTTTGCAACCTAGTCGGTCAACCAACGTTCTTAGACCGACTAACGATAAACAGTAACTCCTGAGAAATTTAGAAAGCTAACTAGTCGGTCCAAGAAGGATTGCCGACCGACTGGATCGTCATCTAGTCGGTCGGTGCCCATTCTTACACCGGCTAATAAGCACCAAAAGTTCCGATACGGAGCGCGGAGCTCTGGGATCGATTCCTAAGACTCCTAGGCTTGATCTAATAGTAAGATACGACCGTTATGAAGCCCGTCACGAATGACTTGCTCCGAAATCGACGATCCTAAAGAAGAAACGAGAAAACACGACGAAACGATCGAAAATGAAAGTTACGGAGACGAAAACCACATATGAGGAGAAAATCCACCAAGACATATATTATATTATAATAAATCCAAATACATGAAAACCAGTCGTTACACATCTAGAGACCCACCGTATCAGGTGAGAGGTACTTTGTGTTGTTCATCGATGATTGTACCAGATTGTCATGGGTTGCTCTTCTTAAAAGTAAAGATGAAGTCTTTCCAGCCTTCCAAGGATTTCGTACTCTTGTTCAAACACAATACCAAAGTACCATTAAAGTTCTCCGTTCTGATAATGGAGGAGAATATGTTAATCATGCTTTTCAAGAGTTTTTTAGAACTCATGGGATTGTTCACCAAACCACATGTCCACGAACACCAGAGAAAAATGGAGTGTCCGAAAGAAAAAATCGACATTTACTAGACATGGCTCGTGCCCTTCTCTTTAGCGCTCATATGCCTAAGTATCTTTGGGGCGATGCTGTAAGTACCTCCTCTCATCTTATCAATCATTCCATCTAGTGTTCTTGGGGGGAAAATTCCTTTTGAGGTTCTTGCGTCCTGTCATGCCCCGCTTCCCAAAACGACGGAAGCGAAACGTGACAAAGGTCCGCTTGGGCCGGAGCTGTGAGGCTCGGATCCAATAAGCGTCTGTAGGGGTACCATTTAAAAATTTACAGGTTCTTGCATTTTTAAAATTCAGAACAACAGAAAGTACAGAAAAAAGTTGCATTCATTTATATAAAGAGATAATATCCAGCGAGTACAAAAGTCTAAAAAGAAGCCCAGCATGGCAACAACTACAGAAAGAAAGTAAACTAAAAGTAGTAACCTCTGAAAGGCAGCGACGGAAAAAAACCCCTGCGTCTGGTCCTCGTCGGGAACGTACTCCGGGTCGACGCCCTCTGGCTCCAAGAACTCAGGTACATCCGGCTCGTCCACGTACTCTGGCTCAATACCTGACGTACAGCACCTAAGAGAAAAGGAACTGTACGTCAGGTAAAGTCTACAAAGAAGGGTAAGAGACTATACTGCAAGTGTAAGGTAATTTAAGAGCAACGTTTTACTGGTTCATTAACATGATGTTGTTATGACATGATAGTTATACTATGCAGAAAGTAACGCAGTGCAGGTAAGTAAAACGTGACAGGCAATAGCCGTAGCATGTACTACCGGTAACGTGACTAAGCTAGACGGGACAGGACAGGACAAGACAAGACATGTGTGACTCGAAGGGTTCATGCCTTACAGGTTTGAGGGCGGCCATACCCTCTCCCCGTGCGACCGCCCAACCCTATCCCAAACCCAAGTGCACAAGATAAGACATGACAAGGGATCACGGTGAGTGCCCTATTCGCCCGCAGGCTTATTCATTACCAATCGTGACAAGGGATCACCCTCTCTAGCTTGGAGAGTGCCCTATTCGCCCGCATGATTATCCATTTTCAACTGTGACAAGGGATCACCCTCTCTAGCTTGGAGAGTGTCCTATTCGCCCGCAGGCTTATGCAATACATGACATGACATGGCAAGACGAGAATGAATGAGAGTTACATGACATGACGAGAATGGATGAGAGTTGTTCATTCTAGGGGGTCCACACGCACGCACACACAGAGGAAACCTATGGTAGCAGTTGTTGTTGTTATTGATTCTAGGGGTCCACACGCACGCACACACAGAAAAACCCTAAGGTGTCAGTTGTTGTTGTTGTGCTTAGATTTCATCGTCAAGTCTAAGCTGTCAAGGGGTCCCGGGCGCTATCATTTCACGTCTGGTTCTCTTTAAATGTTCTTTAACTTTCTAAGAAGATGAAGGCCTAAATATGGCCACACAAGTGTAAACACTTGCCTGTGGTGGCGAGTGCGTCGTCTGTCCGGAGCGTCCCGTCGAAGCGGTGTGTCAGCGAGGGTCCGTCTGAAACGGTCAACGGCGATGTCAGGACACGTTTTTCATCAATCCCATTAGAGTTCATTTCTAGGTTTAACGGGGCTATCCTAGCAGTCACAGTCACGTTTTTGTTTTGGTTCAGCCCAATCGACGATCTATCCTATGTGCACAGATATTCAGTCCTTCGTCGATGTCTAAGATTTAGCAACGTTTTAAACGAGGGGAAATGAAATTTAGTTATTGTTGACGATTTTTAGATTAGATTTTCAATTTGCTACAGTGGGGGTTCTTACTACAGGTTAGAAGACTAACCTTTTGAGGTTGATTGAAAAGCGGATGTCGGGTCTGAACGGCGATGGATCGGCGTTGTCTGTAATGTCTCGGCTAAGGGTAGCACAACGAGACACTTTTGGACAACAAGGTGAAGGCACGAATAGTGAGCAAGCGGTGATCTCTCTCCCGTTGCGGGTAGCGCAACGGATCTTCACGACGGCGGCGACGTCGGTTAAAAACACGTGAGTTCAGCGACACGGGTAAACTTCGAGGATCCAAGGGGGATGCCAAGGGTTGAAGGGGATCAGTGGGGGTTGCTCGACTGGTGGGTGGCCGACGGCGTCAGCGTACGGCGGTAGGCGGTTGTGAGAAGCCGAAGTGGACAGATTCACGCAACGGTCGTTGTCGCGCCTCTCAGCAGAAAAACAGCGATCAAATGAGTCAAAGGAAACTTGAAGTAGCTAAAGTGGTTCAAGAGGGATCCAATGATGATTTGAGTGGTCTCCGGAAGTGGTCGGAGATGGATGTGCACCGGCGTTGAACGGCAGAGCACAGATCTGTCAAAAACAGCCGCTAGGGCTTGGTTTCAACAGGTTTTCGAGGAGTTAGAGATGAGGGAAGAGGGAAAGGAAAGTTGCAGATGATAGAGGGGTTTGATAGGAGTCCAACTGTGGTAGGGTTGTCGCCAGAGGTGGCCAGAGGTGGCCGAGCGCGGCGTTTTTTCGGCGATGGACAGATCTATCCAAACTGACATTAGTGTTATGTTTGAGATTGTTTTGAGGGAGATAGAGATGATGGAAGTGAGGAAGGGGAGTTTCAGTTGATAGGGAAACTTGAGGGGAGTCCGAGGGAGGTGGAGTTCGCCGGAGTGGCGGCAGCGGGCGTTTTCCGGCCGGCGCGCACAGATCTGGGACTGGGTAGTTTCCTTGGTGTTTCCATGGAGTTTTGAGGGGTTTCAATGGAGAGAGATGAGAGGAGAGAGGTTGCAGATGTTAGGGGAGGTCGAGGGGGATCCGAGGGAGGCGGTGGCAACCGCCAGAGATCGTCGGAGGGGCGGAGGCTGGCCATGTTTCCGGCGATGGTGCTGTGTCCATGGGGGTTACGGCCAAGAGATTTTAGAGGCTTTTTGAGAGGGAAGAAGGGAGGAGAAGGAGGAGGAGAGGGTGGCCGATGGTGTGGGGTGCTGGTGGTGGCCGTCAGCGGCGGGAGGGTGGCGCAAAGAATGAAGGTGGCGGCTGCCATATGGGTTCCAATGTGAAGGGCTAGGGTTGGGAGAGTTTGGTTGTTAAAAAGAGAGAAAGTTTCTAACTGTAATTGAAATGGGGTATAAGTTGTGGGGGTGACTAGGAGAGAGAGTGTGTGAGGGGGTGTTCAAGTGGGAAAAATCTGGGTACCAAATAGAGTGGGAAAATATTTCATGATACGTAATATCCTTTAAGATTTGATTAAGGGATTTTGAATTTGAAACTGATTAGACTTAACTGGGCTTGAATTTGATTAGTGATTTGGGTGGGCTACGGGTGTCAGAAAATTACGAAAAAAATATCGGGACGACCGTGACAAAGAGAGGCTTAGGAGTACGATGGTCAATCACGTGTTTGGTCCACGGGAAACAAACTAAAAATAAAAAGATCCGGCAACCATGTCTAAAGCTACGACGACTCTACAATCCAACCCGATATGTGGGAGAACGACCCGCGAAATGACGTTCACTACAAATCCCACAAATAACTACTCTTCCATACGGTTACAACGACATATCACGTCGTATAGTCCGGATCCAAGAAGAAGTCAAATAAAATACGCACACGAAAAGAGTCGTACGCGTGAAAATACGAACGCTCGGAAAGCGGCCGTTACATTCTACCCACCTTAGAAATGATTCCGTCCTCGGAATCACTTATAATAATAATAATAATAATATCTATAAACATGTATGCCTACAACTCCCATATTCCACTCAATGATCTCTAATCCTATAACTTCAAACATCGTTCCTTAAATAATCCATCATAACCCGTCCCTCCACTGGCTAATGCTACCACTAGAATCACACCCTAGCGCCTGACTATAGATCCACATTACCGTCCACAATTCAACAATCATCATGTCCCCAATATTCTTCCATCTAGTGTTCTTGGGGGGAAAATTCCTTTTGAGGTTCTTGCATCCCATGTCTCTTTACCTTCATTTTATAATCTTCCGACTCGTGTATTTGGTTGTGTTGTCTTTGTTCATATTCCAAAAGCTCTCCGTTCAAAGTTGGATGCCCGTGCAAGAAAGTGTGTATTAGTGGGATATGGAGGCTCTCAGAAAGGGTACTAGTGTTATCATCCACCTACCAGAAAGTACTATGTCACTATGGATGTAACTTTCTTTGAGGACATGAGTTATTTTTTGTCTTCAGATACAACTCCTCAGGGGAGAATTCATATTTTGAAGAGTTGTATTATGGAGAGGTGGATGAATCGGAAGTCACACAAGAAGGGAGTTTTTCGATTAGTCCAGTTGCCTCTAGCATGCCACTTCCAAACAGCCAGACACCAGCTTCTATCACTGAAAATGAGGAAGATACAACCCTTCAGGGAGAGGATTCATATTTTGAAGAAGATACGCCAGCTTCTATCACTGAGAATGAGGAAGATACAACCGCCTCTCATATCAGCACTTCTACCCCCCGACTCTCAACTTCCTAGTGCAGAAGATCACTTATCTGAGGTACGTCCATCCACTAATACTAGTGAATCTAGGGTTGTGCAATATGTGCTACCTAATAGGTACACTTGGAGTCAATCGGTCAAAAGCTATGAACCTACTCTCACTGCCAAAGCAAAATATCATGTAGCCAACTATATGTCCACTAGGAGGTTATCTAAGTCATATGAATCATTTGTGAATCAAATATCTGCTATATCAGTACCTAACAAAGTGCAGGATGCATTGGAGGATCCAAAGTGGAGGAAAGCATTGGAGGAAGAGATGGAGGCATTGCAGAAGAATGATACTTGGCAACTGGTGCCTCCACCACAAGGCAAAAACGATGTAGGTTGTCGCTGGGTGTTTACTGCTAAGCACAATGCAGATGGGTCGATGAACAGGTACAAAGCACGCCTTGTGGCAATGGGGTTTACTCAAACGTATGAGATAGACTACGATGAGACGTTTGCTCCTGTTGCCATTAAATACCATTTGGGTTCTACTCTCGTTTGCTGCTAACTTGAACTGGTCACTCCGACAGTTCGATGTCAAGGATACTTTTCTTCTTGGAGAGTTAGTTGAGGAAGTGCACATGAATCTTCCACCTGGATATGTTGTTTCTTCTTCTGGTGATTTTGTATGCAAATTGAGAAAGTCATTGTATGGCCTCAAACAATCACCTCGTGCCTAGTTTGGAAAATTCTCAAATTTCATGCAGAGGTTGGATACAAGCAGAGCACTTCAGACCTAACTCTGTTCCTCAAGCAACAACAGGGGAAGGTAACTGCTCTTATTATTGATGTGAATGATATGGTGATCACTGGTGATGACATAGTTGAGATGGATAGATTACAGAAACAACTAGCATCTGAATTTGAAATGAAGGACCTGGGTGAACTTAAGTATTTCTTAGGAATTGAGGTGGCCAGGGGGAGAGAAGAAATTTATCTGTGCCAGAGAAAATACGTCCTTGACTTGCTGACAGAGACATGATTATTAGATTTTAGACCTATGGATACTCCTATTGAACAAAACCATTGTTTGGCTGAATACCCAGATCAGATTCCTACTGATCGAGCTCATTATCAGAGGTTGGTTGGGCGCTTGATTTATTTGGCTCACACAAGACCAGATGTTGCCTACGCAGTAAGCATGGTAAATCAATTCATGCATAATCCAAGTTTGGTAAATCAGTTCATGCATAATCCAAGTGAGAGTCACATGGATGCTGTTATGCGTATTTTATAGTATTTGAAGTCAGCCCTAGGAAGAGGTGTGCTGTTTTCAAAACACAATAATGTTACGAAGGTTTGTGGCTTTACAGATGCAGGTTGGACAGGAAATATTACAAATAGAAGATCCACTTCAGGCTACTTTACTTTTGTAGGAGGTAATCTAGTTACATGGAAAAGTAAGAAGCAGAAAGGTGTGGCACGATCTAGTGAGGAGGCAGCGTATAGAGGTATGGCTCAAGGAGTGTGCGAATTACTATGGCTGAAAAGGTTGTTACATTATCTTGGTTTTGGACTCACAAGTTCTATGGAGTTGTATTGTGACAATAAGGCGGCCATTGATATATCACAAAATCCAGTGCAACATGATCGAACAAAGCATGTGGAGTTGATCGTCACTTTATAAAGGAAAAGCTAGATGCCAATATTATTAGCTTTCCTTTTGTTCCAACTAAAGAACAACTTGCAGACATACTTACCAATGGAGTCTCCAAGAAGGCGTTTTATGACTCACTGAACAAGTTGGGCATGATTGATGTGTATGTGCCAACTTTAGGGGGAGTGTTAGCATGAGTCAATGTCACAATATATGGTAATCATATATTGTGAAATTATGTGGATTATTGGTTACCTATTCTATAGGTGAGAATATGGTAGCGCGAGTCAATAAAACAATATATGGTAATCATATATTGTGAAATTATGTAGATTATCAAATACATATTCTATATGTGAGTATATAGTAGTGTGAGTCAATGGCACAATATATGGTAATCGTATATTGTGAAATTATGTGGATTATTAGTTACCTATTTTATAAGTGAGAATATGGTAGAGTATATAATTAGGAGTAATGAGGAGTAATGAGGAGTAAATACATTGTACCATTGTATCTCTATATATTCCTCCTTATGGAGAAGAAAAAATATTAGTGAATTCACAAATTCCCATCATATTTGACTCTATTTACATAAAGTAGTCAAGTGAGATGGTTCTGATAATTAGCAAACTAAAATTACCAATTTAAATTATTAATGCTATAATATAACGTTAAGAGTCAATAAGAAATTTAAACACATAACTCATGCAAATTCATATAGAATATACATGCATGAGAATTAATAAGGAACATATGCATAAAAAATTACGGACATAAATGAATGCATCAGTCATAAATTCCATTAAGAAATTTCATGAGCAACCATGTACTTCATGCTCTTCATATGTATTAACAAATTCATGCACATTTATCTCAAGGAACCAATTTTCTATGCAGTGTTGCATTATATAATCTTGATATAATACACACACACACACAATCGTAATAAAAAATAATCAATTCTTAATCTGTTGTGAGTTGAGGGAGGCCTTTGGCCTCCCCCCCTCAACATCTCACCATTACTCCCCACTAAGTTAGTGGGGAGTCCCTTGGACTCCCATGCTCTAATTGAATATATAGAGAGCCATGGCTTGAGCCATGGCTACTCCTAATTTGGAGCTTAGTTTACACTCTTCTCCTAACAATCTTCCAACACGTTATCAGCACATTAGCTCTCATATCTTTGAGCTTTTTCTTCCCGTCTCCTTCCAAAAATCAAACCCATACACGCGAAGGAATCTGTTGTTGCGGTAATCCATTGCGGCGAAGCTTTACGGGGATTTCTTTTTGGAGTGTAACGGGAGCGCAACTATCTACGGATCTTAATTTTTACGATCGTCCCTAGATTTTTTAATCTAGAGGTAATATCTATCAATCCCGTAGATAGCTAGAACAAATTTTTAATTGGGCTATGATTTTACAATGCTTCATCTAAAGGCATTTTAAATCTGCTGCTATTGTATTATCTTTAAAATAAAATAAAAAAAACAAAAAAAAAACCCATCGGCGTATCTATAAAAAAACCACTATATTGGTAATTTGGGGAAACATGGCTTTTGCTTTATTTGTAAATCAATCAAGTTTCTGGAAGATTGCCAACCAGAATCACATACCCACCATATAAACAAACTTCAGCAATAAGAACATAGTTTCGGTGCTCAGATTCCCAAATCATGAATGAATGTTCTACCGTGATTAGATTATACACTGATGAATCACATAATTACTAGTATTAGAAATGAAACAACAGTAAACAACTAGTTGGGACCACTAGTTGGGACCAGAGCATTTATTTTAATATTCTGCGTATCTATATTGGTAATTTGGGGAGAAACGGGGTCGGCTCCCCTCGACGAATGGATTTTATTAATATTTGGTTGCTTCACGTCGCCGCCTCCCGTGTCGGGGAGGGGGCCTTTCGAAATCGCTGACCCCCCTAGGCGGTTGTCCGGTTATCCTCCGGTTGTCCTCCTCCGGTTTCGAAATCCATTTTAAATCCATTTCGAAATCGCCGCCCTCCTCCGGTTGTCCGCCCCCCCCCCCCCCCCCAGTGGGGGGGGGGGGGCTTTTGCCAAACACAGAGAGAAGAGGATTCTTTCTAACCTCTCTGTAAAAAGGAGTTGATGGGTCAGACTTACGTTTGGGGGGGTTTTGGCATTCCACATCCCAACAATTGGCTTAATGGCTCTATTTTGTTTAAATTTAAATAAAATAGATAACCTATTTATTGGGCCTGCAGCCCATTAGTCACAAATGCACATATATTCTATGGGCCAGAAGCCCAGTAAATTTTTGTGTACTTAATAAATTTTTAGCCTACCAAAATTGGGCCTGAAGCCCAGTAAATCCGATTGCATTTTTTTTAAATTAAGTCTGGGCCTGAAGCCCAAATATTAACAATATTGTAATTTGACAAATTGGGCCTGGTGCCATGTTAAAGCAAATTGATATAATTAATTTATTAATTTTTGGCAAATGGGCCTGCAGCCCAAATGTTAATAATACATTAAAATGATTAATATTTTTGGGCCTGCAGCCCCATTCAAACTATTAATTTATTTTAATTTCTTGTCATGTGCATATCGCCCAGTCTTTCATATTGCTAAATTTATAACACTATTGCATTATTATTAAATTATGGAATATTAGGATTTTTTTTCAAAATATAATTATCTTAAGGATCCTGCGACCGCTCTGCCGTTAGTAAACTAACCTAACGGTGTATGACGTCTCCCCGTGGTCCGAGAGATTATTATATTTTATAGTATCTTTTTCCATATTATATATACATGTGTTATATGCCTGCGTGGTTGTTTTCTTTTGTGCCTGTAGCATATTATAAACTGCGTGGTTGTTTATATAAGCTAAAATGTGATTTTTGGGATCGGCCAATTTGATACCCTTTTTAAAAATTCCTTGCAATTTTATTTTCTTTTTGAGAGAATTTGTAAGTGAGGAATAAATGTATTAATGCCAAAGACTGGTGTACCACCAAATGAAGACGGAGACAGAAATTGGAAAATATAGGGACCCATTCTAGGTTTCCAAATTGTACTTTTCTCTTCTTTATGGACTGTATATTCGGACTTTGGACTTTGTATTCTTTTGGGTATCTGGCCGATCCCCACATTTTACTTATTTTTAATGCGTGAATTTCAATTTTAATTAATTCATGCTTATTTTAAAGTGCGTAGATAAATGGCAAAATTGGCAAACGTCGATTTCGAGGTCCTCAATTCTGCAAAAAAAAAAATCCTGAGTTGGCGAGTGGACCTGAAGTTCCACTTGCGTTCGATGGTCCTCCTTGGCTCCATTTTGGCTCCTCCTTCGGCCCCAGCAGCGGCCGATGCTTCTGCTACATCTAGCAGTAGCACTCCTACCACTGTCTCCGACGTGGATTAGGCGAAAGCCATAATCTACATTAGGAAACATATAGATCGGACCTTAAAGGCCGAATACCTAACGGTAGATGACCCAATGGAGCTATGGACAGCACTGGAGGCACGGTATAAACATCAAATTGATGTAATATTACCGCGTGTCAGTTATGAGTGGGAAAACCTCAGACTTCAGGACTATAAGTCCGTCGCTGAGTATAATTCTGCACTTCGTAATATCACCTCACGCCTGAAGTTGTGCGGTGAAGAAGTGACAGAACAACGCATGTTGGAAAAGACATTTACCTCGTTTCACGAGAAAGATGCAATCCTCATGCAGCAGTATCGTGAACGCAACTTCACGAAATTCTCTGATCTGATCTCATGCCTACTTAGGGCAGAACATAATCGAGATTTACTGCTAGCCACTCATAATTTACGTCCAGCTGGCACTGCACCTATCCCTGAAGCCCACGACGTTTCTCCCCAGAAGTGGAAAAACAAGAAGAAGGCTAATAATAACAAAGGGAAGGATGTGATGTAGTATGGACGAGGAGAAGCACCCCCGTCCAACAACAACAATACAGGAAAGAGTAACTTCATATGGAAGCAAAAGAACACTGACCAAGTGTCACTTCCTAAGAAGAATTGGGAGGATAAATGCCATAGATGCGGCATGACTGGCCATTGGTCCAGAATCTACCGCACTCCTCGCCACCTCCAGGAACTATATCAGGCGAGCCAGAAGTCTCTGCCTGAAACAAACTTGGCGGCTGTTCAGCCCCCAATGATGTTCACTGCAAATGACTTCGAGAACGACGACTTGCTCGATTGAGCATCATCCTTTATCTATGCATTTAGAATTCAATGTTGCTTCATCTTTAATTTGCTTTAGTACGAACTTTTATGTCTTTTTCATTGACTTAAATAAAATTTCGTTTTACTCATAGATGAAGTATGGAATATTGTGGACAATGCCTCGTTGCACTAGTGTAGCGTTGATATTGCTCCCACATACAACGAGACTATAAGATGCAAATTCTCCTCTTAAACATGTAGGAAATCTCCAATTTTCAAGGATACTTCTTTTAAAGAAAATAACTTGAAAATTGTGGATAATATATATTGAATATCAATATGTAACTCGTCAAGAGAACGGCCAGAAGACCATCTACTTACGATTTCATTGGACCCCCGTCGGGCCCCTATAATTACAGATATTCATCCTATAGAAAGCCAACTCGACTGAGCACCAGAAGTGCCTTTCTTTGCCATAGTTTTTAACTCTGGCAAAATGGACTTGGTCATCCTGGATCAGCAATGATGGACACATCATCAAATGAATCCATTGGAGAGCCTGAAGATTCTTCAAAAGGTTGAGTTTCCTTGTCCCCCTTTGTCATAAGGAAAAACTAATAGAGAGACATTCCCTCCTGAAAGTGGGTTTAAAGTCTCCTGGCTTCATTGAGAGAATACATGGTGACCTTTTACGGGCCTATTCACCCCGCAAATGGCCCATTTTCGGTACTTCATTACTGTACTGATATATGCATCTACTAGATGGTCTTATGTGTGCCTTTATATTCACTCGCAACCTAGCTTTCTCAAAAGCTTATAATGTGGGTAATTTACTACACATATCATTCAAGACTCCTGCCAAACAACTGGCATTAAAATTGAACATCCTGCAGCATGTTCAAACTCATAACGGGTTAGCAGAGTCTCTGGTAAAGAGACTCCAATGGATTTCATGTCCATTGTAAAATCGCATTTGCCTGTTGATGTTTAGGGACCATCACACTGCATTCCGCATCGCTTATCACGATACGGCCCGCTTGTTGCCATATCTTATTGCTGATGCTGCTTGCTTATGGTTTACCACCAAGTCTTGATAAATGTGAATTTGATGAGCAAAATCTCATTGAAATAGGCACGCAGACTAAAGAAGCCTGAAGCTTCTGAGACCATATCATGGGACACAAAAGTCCTCATCTCGCGATGATCCGCATACTTTTTCTGTGTAGTTGAGATCCAGAAGATCCTTCACATTCAGACTAAAGTACATCAATTGACGGATAAATTTGCGGACAACCAGAAGATTGTTCGTTCACACGTCCATGCTGCCAACACGCCAGCTAGGATTGACATTCCCAAAGATGGATGCAATCCACCGGCAGCAGAATTGGCTGTACCTCAATTGAAAAGAGGACGCCTACCAGGTTCAAAATATAAAATTCCTCATAATAGGAAGATTCCTGGATATATCAAAATGATCCAACCACAGGATGCTGAGCTCAGACCAACAACCTCTCCCCTCCTAATTTCCCCTGCAGAGGAAACACCAGGAGAAAGATCATTATATTACGTACGTACTGGAGAGGTACTGGACATATATAGCACAGTCGTCGACGACGGTTTTGCTTTCGCTATTGCCGTTCACGTCGCTGAATACGACGACGACGTCTACCCACTTTTCTATAGCGTAAACGCATAGAATGGCCAAAGTGGGACGAGGCAATAAGAGTAGAGCTGGATTCACTCTTGAAAAGCAAAGTCTTTGGACCAGTAGTCCATACACCTGAATGTGTAAAAACCTGTGGAATATAATTCGGATTTCATAAATAAATTGAAATGAAGGAAATGTGATCTTTTTCCTACTAAGCCTACACTTCTCTGAAAAAGCCAATACATGCAGTTCATGGACGTTGTGACTGCATATATATACAGCAATATAGATATAGAGATCTATATAAAACTTCCAGAAGGGTATACTCTACCCCCAGAGATGAAAGAGAGACGTAGAAACGTCTTCTCCATAAAGGCTACAAAGATCATTAGTTGATCTTAGCAATATTCTGCATGTGTATCTTTTTCGAAAGATCGTTGACAGGATTTGTAATATTCGTCGTATATGTGGTCGACTTAAAGCTAATAGGATCTCCTGCAGAGACCATTTAGGTAACAGATAACTTTAAGCATACCTTGTAAATGAAAAACCTAGGTATAACAAGGTATTATCTCGGCTTATATATTTAACACTTTCGTGGTGGAATCCTTTAATATCCTTCATACACCTGGAGTTTATGAAGAATGATGTCCACTTGCATCCTATTAAAAATGTATGCTTATTTATGACACCTTCCAGTAGCTGGAAGAGGGGGAGGACATCCTAGGTCCCGAAGAGCCTAGCTTTAGTGTAATTGTTACACTTCTTTATCTGGCCAACTGCACGTGTCTTTGATAGAACGTCTGCAATAAAGTTGTTAACCAGATAAAGTGTTGCCCTGGAGAGCACCACTAGACCAAGGATAAGCTGCTTCTGCGCAACTTCCAAGGGTCAAGGAATATATATCGCATATGCAGGTTTAAAGATCATCGCGATGACTAAAACACAATAGGCCGGCCACCTCCTAAATATCTACACATCATCCTCCAATGTCTACATCTTTTGAGAAGCTCATCATCCAAGAAGCAAGTATTGAAAACACTCAGCCAGGACCAGCAGTACCTCGCAGACACACTGAAGACTGATTCAATGAATACTTTAGTGGCGTCATCTACCAAACTTCGAAGAGAATTCCACTCCAGAACGCCACTGCTTTAATATAGCCGCTAGATGAGCGAAACTTGTATAGATGAGTGATGATTGTATTTTCTTTCAGAACATGATGGATGTATAGATGAATAGGAGATGATTGTATAGATACATAGGAGATCTGCAAGCCTGAAGCTTGTACAGATCAGGGGGAGTCTCTCGATAGTTGTACTCTTTTCCCTTAAGCTGCTGGTTTTTTTCCCACTGGGTTTTCCACAGCTAAGGTTTTAACGAGGCAACCACAGTGGCTTTGGATCCAGAAGTATCCACCCCATTAGCATACTGAATCCTGAAGTATTCATATGCTTAACCCAAGGTAATGGAGAGATGAGGGGGAGTGTTGTGAGTTGAGGGAGGCCTTTGGCCTCCCCCCCTCAACATCTCACCATTACTCCCCACTAAGTTAGTGGGGAGTCCCTTGGACTCCCATGCTCTAATTGAATATATAGAGAGCCATGGCTTGAGCCATGGCTACTCCTAATTTGGAGCTTAGTTTACACTCTTCTCCTAACAATCTTCCAACATAATCAAATTAATCACAGAACTTAATCAAATTGGTTCAGTTAAGTGCATGAAAAAATACCCTTTAATAAATTCCATGTCATATATGTATATATATAATAGTCATAAACCGTGCCCACGGGCACGCTTATTTAAGATTTTCCCCTGAGAAATCTTTTTTCACAAAAAATATTTCACGACCAAAATTTAAACGAACAACAAATTAGCGTAAAAATATTTAGCGGTACGTGCGCATACGGCATGGGTGCATTCGGCGCGAAACAAAAAATTCGGCGCAATCGCCCTCGACACGGAACAACAAATTCAGCATAGACGTCTTCAGCGCGGAACACTAAATTAGCGTAGAACAACAAATTCGGCATGGGCAACTTTGAGGAAGAACAACAAATTAGTGTAAAAAAATTCAGCGGGCGCCGTTGGCTTTGAACAACAAATTTGCGTAGAACAACATATTAGCGTAAAAAAATTTAGCGGGTGCCTTTGGTGCGGAACAACAAATTAGCGTAACAAATTAGCGTAGAACAACAAATTAGCAAAAAAATGGTGCGGGCGCTTTCGGATACTCAACGCACTTAAATATGGGATATTAAGTTAGAAATCAGGCGCGGGGGCCTTCGGATACTCAACACACTTAAATATGGGCTCTTAAGTTAGAAATCAGTCATCTTAAATATGGGACCAATGCACTTCCATCAGATACTCAACGAAGCTTATCATTAGAACTGGAGGAGGTATTGGCACTTCTCCACCTCTCTCCTCATTTTATTTTCATATTTCCTTTTTTGGTTTTCTGACTCATACTCAATGCTGTCTAAGTAGGCCTACGTCTTCTACTTAACTTCCTCCTTTTTTCATCCACGGAGCATCATACGCAGTTTTCATATTTTCTTATTGGCTTCATCTTCGTTTCATCCTTGAAACTCGACGAATTGTCTCAATGCATTCTCTTAGATTCACTTCTCTTTTATTTTTTTCTTTTTCATTCTGCAGTTCATCTCCTACCATAGATTCCTACCATATTTCTTGCATTGTTGACGCATTAATCAATCCCAAAAAGATCAAATAGGTAAAAAAATTTAAGGAGCAACAACAGAAACAAACTCAATGACAAAATGATCAAACCTGAACTTAATGAACTTTAAAGAGGATACAAATAATTCAAACCGAGGATCCAAATTCAAGGACATTTTTGTGAGATAGATTCTTCTTTTTAATTCAACTACAAACAGAGAGAAAGCATACAAAAAGGCACGAATAAATCAGAAACACACACACCATCATAGACAGAAAAGGGAAAGTATTTTTTTCTGACAATTAGAAGAACAATACTCTTTCACTCACACACACACTCTCTCTATTTATAAGTCTTGAATGATATTAGCCATGGCCTCATTATTCTAAGCACATAATAACAATTACATTAAGACTCCTATAAACACCATGACAACAACATGTGTATTTGCATTTGCATGGGTCATATGTGTAGTTGGATCCACACTTGCAACCTCCATTCTCGGATCCCATGTCATAATCGAAGCCTTCACCTTGAACTGCAAAAACAAATAGCAACAGACTCGTTAGTGGGTGTTTCAGTTAAGAAGTTCTTAATTCCAATTCTATCCCTAAATTAAAATTTTGCACCTTGTTCTTTTCAACCTTAATTAAAAAGATAAATAATATACTATCTTAATTAAAAAGTTGGCATATGTACGGGCAATGTATTTGTTTACAAACGAATTATATGAATATGCCAAGTAACACCAACACAATTTACTCACATTTTAATTCACCAAGAATAAATCAAGCAAAATCATTATGGATAATACATTATGATAATGTAACAAAATTCCAAATGACATGACCCGATTCAACCAAAAATCAAAACTTTTGGACTCACCTACTTCATCCTCTTGTGCTTCTTTCCCTACAAAACTCCAAGTACTGAAACCCGAGGTCCAACATACATATATACATGATCCTACTGAATCAAATAAATTGAAATCGTCTTCAAACTCATGTCATAGTTATTTAATGAACTTCTTTGAATTTATTCAACAGCTAAACAATAATGAAATTTATTTGAATGAAAATTCATATGCATATATGTGATCGAAAAAGCTACTACCACGATGTCATCTTGTTGCAGAAAAATTGATCAATATAAAAATTTTCTTAATGCCCAGTGGTACTCATCTTATAGAATTAAGCGAAAAAAATCCAAAGTGTGTAGCTTGCAACCATTCACAAATTAAACTACATAAATGTCACGCCCCGCTTCCCATTATTCTTGGGAACGAGGACGCGAGCGGGCCCGCTTGGACTGAAGCGGTGAAGCTCCAGCCCAATAAGCGTCTGTGATTTAAACCATAAGCAGGTCCTTGCATGCAAACTCAAAACAATATAGAGTTTCATCATTATTACATCGATGTCCAGCTTTACAAGTACACAAATAAGGCCTAGCATGGCCATTAGAAACAGAAACACAACCAGATTTACACCTGAATATAATTAACACAAATATTAAACTTTAGCAGCGATGCGAAGGCTCTTTGTTCTCCAGCAGCGGATCACAGCGTCTAAGCACTCTAGTCAACCTGCTCAGTCTCTAGGCTTGCTCCTCTGCAAATTTGTCTAATACCTGACGTATATTTCATAAGACAAGGAAATATACGTCAGCGAGGGTCGCTCGGCAAGATTTAAAACATTAGTAGAAAAGACCCTCGGCAAGGTTTTCAAAATCATTAACATGACATAATATGATTCCAATAATTAAAAGCATGACAACGTAGTGTACGTAGTAATAATCATGGCATGTGTAATGTGCAAAGTAGTGGCACGGCGAGTGTAGTGTACAAAGTAAAAACATGGCATGTGTAGTGTACATAGCAATGGCATGACAAGTGTAGTGTGTAAAGTAGTAGCATGGCACGTGTAGTACGTGAAGTAACAACATGGCATGTGTAGTGTGCAAAGTAAATGACATGGCGATTCTATTAAAGATGACAACATGGCATTTCTACTAAAAGGGAAATAACAACACTTTAAAAGTTAAACACGTCCATATATCCATTTCAATCAATTCGATAAGTGTGCAAGTTCGTGACTAAGGCCCCCGCCGTTAGACGAATAGTAAATGAATACACCTTCAAGTGCCCCCGAAGGCGACCCGTTTACTACCGGCTAGTGCCCGGGAACCCAACCCCTCCCAAGTGTTCTTTTATTGTCTGGACCACGAGCCAGATACAGCCAACCGAGCCATCAGGAGTTATAGTGATGGCACAAGCCAGAGTAGCCAAACATGCTATTTTGTTCTATGATTTGCCAAACAGGCCGCTATGATTTGCCAAACAGGCCGCTATGATTTGCCAAACAGGCCACTATGATTTGCCAAACAGGCCGCAAGTCTATGGTTTGTCTTCTGCAATTTACAAGGCATGAATCAATTTCTATCAACATGTCCATACGCGCGCGCGCGCACACACACACACACGTCTATATCTTGCAATGCACCAGAAGTAAACATATGCAGTTTTAGAGGAAGCGGTAGTTAAAACGTGGTAAATAGGCACAACTTGCATATCGGAATATCTCAGTTCATAACAATTAAAAGCAACGGTTATCAAACATGAAAAATGTACACTTGCCTATCGGAACAATCAAAAACCGCAGTAAAAATGTGCACTTGCTGATGATAAAACTTGCGCCTTTGAAAATTAGTAGGAAAACAATATACTTGCGAGTGGTAAATACTTGCACCTTGAAAATTTGTAGAAAAATAGTATACTTGCGAAGCAGAATATCTCAATTTAAACATTTAACTGCAGCGGTTATAAGACACGTAAAAAAAAGTGTACTTGCCTGTTATAGATGATTTCGGGTGTCTGAGCAGATATAGCAAGGGGCGTGGTTATCTGTGTCATTAGATAATAACATTAAGCTAATGAACCGTTAACCAATAATAATGAATTAAATCTTTTATGAGTTACACACAAAATTAAGTGGAGCCCTAAATTAGGTTCGCCTAATTTTATTGGGTTCACCGGATAGGGTGGTATTTATATTGGGTTATACAAACATGGTACACATTATTCTATTCAAATTTTATTACACTAACATTATTTAATCATATTAACATGGTGATATCAGATTAACACATAAACTTAAATTAACAACTAACTAATTAACTAATCTAATTTACTAATCTAATTACAAACTAATTATAAGATTAATCATGGTATTAATATTCACCAACTAAATTGGCTATGGGGTAAGAATAACATGTTATAACTTATTATTATTCTAGTCTCTCTCTCTCTCTCTAATAACTCTTTTCTCTCCTACTCTTACTGTCTCTTCGTTACTTTCATTTGATTTTTGTACAGGCTGTCACCTCTTTTTGCTTTGCTTCTTCTTCATGTTTTTTTTTGTTTCAACTTCTGCAATCAAGGGAACGCACGGCTCAAGGAGGGGCTACTCACATCGTGATGACGGGAAGGAGGGCGGCGGACGGCGGGCTCCTGGAGGCGGCGCGGCGGTGCTCCAGCCGGCGGCGGCGCAGACTCCAAGGCGGCGGCGGCGGCAGCCTTGCAGGCGGCGGCGGCGGCGGCCCTGCAGGCGGCGGCGGCGGGCTCCGTGCGGCGCACGCGGATGGCTTCCAGCGATGCGCAGGTGAGGGGGTGGTCGGCCTAGAGGAGGTATGAGGAAGAAGATGAAGGGAAGAGGTTATAGGGTTGATTTGGAGAAGATGAAGTTGGTTAGGGTTTAAGTTTTCAGATTTCTTAGAATCTGAATTTTTGATTTTGGATTTGGGAGTTGGGTTTCTCTGATTTGATTTTTGAATCTGAAGTCTCCACTGATTCGATTTCAGTTTGGGTTTGGGTTTGTATTTTGGAAATTGATTCTGGGAGGAAATGTTTGGAAAACTGATTTTTGGGATGAATTTGTTTGGGGGCTGGTTTGATTTGAGCCTTAAAGAAATTGGTTTGATTTATTGGAAGTGATGAGGTTTGGGTTTTCAGGATGATGAATTCCAATTCTGGAAATAATTTGCAGGGGAAGAGAACTGTAGTCGTTCCCTTTGTTCATGGGTAGGTGGCTGAAATGGAAGGAGGGAAGATGATGATTTTTGGTTTGGGTTGTCGGATGGAGCTTGAGGCCACTGTGTGATGAAGATGAAGGTGGAGGGAAGTCTGCTTTAAGAAGAAATGTGGCAGAGACAATTTTAATGTGTTTAGGTTTGTGATTAGGATGGTTAATGGTTTTGTTGACTCAAGGGATGTATCTGGCTATAAACGTGTTACACTCCCTTCACCATTCAACGAAAAAGCAGGGAACTTTTTCATTATTCAAAGAAAGTGTAGGGGACAGTTTAAAGGTGTGTAGGTTTGGGATTTGGACAATTTAATGAGGTTTGTTGACTCTAAGCAAGAGAAAGTGAATCTGCCTACAGATTGGCTTACTCCCTAACACAAGGTCTAAAGATGAATGAGTAGAATTAATTAATTAATTAAGTTTTAAAAAGTAATTATTAAAATACCAAATGTAATTAGTAAAATAATTAAATTAAAGTTTTTAGTTAAACTGGATGATCAATTAACGATGATACGGCAAAAACGGAAAAACAGAGTCGCACATACGTAGCAAGAAACATACGGACGAAAAAGTCAACCAGACGACTGAAATAAAATACTGATACACACGTTCTAAAACACGGCTAAAAATCCAGGCCGTTACAATAAAGAAATAAAGAAAGATATCACCAAGAACAAATCTTGATTTATAGCCCATTATAATTTAATTCACGCTTAAACAATGCAGCCTACAACCACCAATCACTAAACAACTCCTTTTTAAAAAAAGAAAAAAGAATCAAAAGCAAAGTCGAGCTCACCTAAAGTCACAGACACAGAGATAGCCTCCATCACAACTCCTCCATTTCTTAGTCTGTAAATAATATATTATTGCTTCAAGTCATTCATTGCCTGACATTCTGCAAATTTGTAATCCACAGAACAGAACAATGGTATGCATCCAGAAATATTAGGTGAGATTTTTATACTCATAAAATAAGGTTCAGTTAGATACACTAATATTCAAGTTATGGAAAGAATAATGCTTCAAAAAATAAACAAAATGAAAGCTAAAAGAATTGTAGTTGATAAAATTCTTTCCAGTTGTGAACAAAAAAAATACTTTTCTACATGTTAATCAAGAATAACACTGTCACCGAACAATATAACATGTGAAAGATAATCAAGTGTCAATATAACCATAAAATAAAATGCTACAAAAATGGAAATATTGGAATGGAAACTTATGACAATAATTTGATAGTTGAATAATTCAACACAGAAATAAGCTCAGTGTGCCATAATTTGAATTGTTTCCATAACATACAGTGCCAACTATGTTCTAATACATCAAATTGCAAAACATGATAGCAGTTTCATATGCGATAAATCTATTACCATAAATGAAAATGAAAAACAACTGAAAGGAAACTTGCGGCTTACAATCAAAATGACCCGTGATGTTGGGATGTATGGCATAAAAAGAAACAAAAGCAACATGTGATCTTAATCCATCCATCTCATCATGAAAAAAAATAAAGATGCAATATGGCATTGCTAGATAATCACAAATCTACCACCTCATCTAAAAAAGAAGCAAAATCTGACCCCAAAAGTCTTCAATATGTTGACAATATCATAGATCTACCGCTTCTTAACCCCCAGTCTCCCACATCATCGTCCAAACCCATCAATTCCACATCACCTATATCATAAAGACTCACAAACTACCAAAAGATTCAAGAAACCAAACAAATAATTAGATATTTTGTAGATCCAAATATAAAAGGAACAAAGGACGTAGGCGTACCATCTAATGACATTCGCCCTTGTCAGTGGTCCTCTGGCCCCACGCTCAGTCCCTCGATCCCCAAAAAAGTAATTTTACAGTGAAGCATGTCACAAACAGATATCGAATCCAAGGCCTCAACTGATGATCAACATTAAGTACTCACCACCAATTTACATATCAATCTCAAATATTTTATATTACTAAAGACAACTAAACAACAATTACATAAACAATGCAAATTAAAGTTTGAAAAAAAAATTCAATCAAGCACTTATAACCCCAAATCAGCCCCATCTGGAAGCCATAGGAAAAGAAGATGCTAACGAAGGTGGCAATCATGCTGATCTTACCGCCTCCACTGGAGGCCTTCGGCATCCGCGCTTTGCTGTAATGGTTCTCGTTCTCGGGAACCTCCTTTTCTTGTCATGATCGTGTTAAGCTTGATAGTAAAAGAAAAAGGAGTGGGTTTTAAAGGAGAGAGCACTGAGATCATTGTTAGTAAGAACCTAAATGCTGAAATTTGAAACAGCTGCCAAGGACAAAAAATTAAAATACCAATTTTTCCATCTCTTCAGGTTTCTTGCCACCGTATAATCCATCAGAAATTCCCTTCAGAACTATATACATCGAGAGATTAAATAAACCCAGGATATTGAGAACGGAATAGAAAAGAAGGCCTTAGAAATTTGAGTAGGTACCGCGAAGGCGATTGATGGCGTAGAGCTCAAAATACTCGAGTCGATCTTCGAGAGTTGGGGCAGATCGCGATTTCAATTCTTCAGGTACAAAATGAGCAAATTTTAAAACATATTGTAGAACCTTTGAATTATTGATATCTGAACTTAAAAATATAATAAAAACAACAAACAAATGTCCTTACGTTAAAAGGAGCAAAATACAGAATGAAATTCTTGGATACAAAATGGAACATAAATTTCCATAGAATAAATCCAAAAGAACTAATAACTATATATTTGACCAAAATTCCCGATAATCAGTACTTATCAACCGTACTGCATTTCGTGTATAGAAGTGAATTTTTATAACGAAATATAAATCTAACAGCACAGAACAGAATTCAATGTCATGAGTAATTACCTCTGTATGCTTCCTCTTTACCTGTCAAAAACCAAGTTCACATCAATACTTTTTTGAGCCAAATTCATATCACTACTTAATCTCAACAGTGATGATAATGCCTTCTAACCTTGTCTAACAAACTACTCATAAAAAGATGCTTAAGTGTTTAATTTTTTTGTTAGGTAAATGTTTGATCATATAATTACATCTGCCATAAGGCCTACAGCCATATCTGTTATTCTGTATTCACATTTGTTTGCAGAACCTACTATTTTGCAGCGAGGGGGGGGGGGGTATCGCTTCCACGCTCAACCGTAACCCTATGTTCATAGGTGTTTTCTCCATTGAAAATCTGGCAATCCTTTTATACGCGAAACCAAGGCTTCAATTCTTCTTGCGCTGAAGAAAATAATCACCATGACAGACAATATGGCAGCCAGGCCTACCCAAAAATAGCAAGCAATTGTAACCCATATAGAGTTTGCAATGAGGCAACCACCAATGCGATTTTGGGCAAATATGACTAATAAAAAACAAAAGAAATAAAAAAATTTAAACTTCCACAAAAAACAAAATAATTTGTGCAAAAGACCATAGCAGAGTTCATCACTCGTAATCTTACTATTGATAACTACAAAATACTCACGAATCATTAGCATAACAAAATGTTTATTTTTTATGGATAAGCATCCTAATGTGGATTCCAGTAAAGTTCCCAAGTTTCATCCTGGGATGACCATCCTTCATTACTTCATCTTCAATGGCTGCAACATGCAGCTGAAGATGGGTTCTTTAGAGTCATATGCATGTTTGGGAAGATGGGTCTGTTGCAAGATTGGAACGTAATGGCAAAGTTCATGTCTTTGTCGTTCTTTCATCTGAGCTTTTTAGCAAAAAAATAGAGTCCTTTCCCCCTTTTGGTATTGAATCGGGTTTGTAAGTATATAGATTTGTTCAATGAATCAACCTAAACAGGGTAACAAACTAGTTTGATTCGAGACTGGTTTGAGCCTGGATGCCTGTAGTAGAAGAAAAGTTCTGCCTCCTTGCTTTCTCCATTAAGAGAGGATAAAAGAACAAACAAAAGTAACAATAAGAAAGAGAAAGATCAGATTCCATAAATAAGAAAAGCATAAGATAAAAAAATGCTTACACGCAATAGAATAATCCATACACATGTCCAAACTCATGAAGAAAAATACTTATGAAACTAAAAAAAATCCACAAATATATTCTTTCCTGTTAAAAAAAGTAATAAAGAGCCATAAGAATGGGTGAATATGGTCCAGACCCAGAGCTATGAAAGTCGGATTACAAATCCAACAAAAACTTAAAATTACCCGCGAACACCTAATAAAATATCAAAATTCCAATTGCTCCTGCAATAATCCTTATGCATATGGCCTTAGTGATCCACTCCTCATGCTCCCTTTGCTTGCTTTGTTATGATCAGCTCCATTGCATCATAAAGAATTGAATTAACTAATGTTTGCATCATATATTAGTATGACGATCAATGCTGACCCACCTAGGTTCTACAGAAACTATCTCACCAACCATTGCCACGATGGGCACTTTCGTAGATGAATAGTAAACGAAAGCTGCAAACGCACCAGTTTTGTGCCTGTTATTGTTCCAGCAGGCAAAATGTTGCCGGTGTTTCCTTTGGGTCTGACAGTGATGTTCTATTCTTGTAATCATACCACATTCCAGCCTCCCATCCCCGACATGTCTTTTTATGTTATCTGTAATATAATTATCTCGCGTTAAGGGTCATGCTTTGTTAGTCCGCAACTGTTTATGGCAAATTTTATGCCAATATTTCAATCATCAACTTTGTCCGCTCACTTTGGATGGCATCCAATTGTCCGTGGGTTTTAGAATGTGCTTTCTAATATTACCCACACTTGTATTGGGAAACAGTCACTGCAGGTAGAACAATTTGGGTCAACTGGGAATGCTGCAAATAGACTTTGCTTTTTCTTGTTGAAACCTATCAGCTAATTACAACCTATCCGTTAATGGACCCGACCGTGCTTTAAAGTTATGGTACATACTGCTACTATATCCAATGTTTTCCAAAATTATGATATTAATAAAAATATCCTTAAAAGTAAATACATTACCAGTGTCCTATTAGTATACTGGCATCACACATTGGAGGATACTTTCTGACTTTCTGCTAGTATGATTGTTCATGGTTTGGTGATATAGTAGTCATAATATAGAAGGTGTTAGGGGATTCTCTATTTTCGGGTATTAACTATAAGGGTATTTCTTCCCAGCCTTTTAACTTGTGCCTAATGGTAATGGATAGAGTGGTTTAACTTAAAGCTTGACCTGATAAAATTTCAATTCATAAAAAGAAAAAAAAAGGATGGCATGAGTATGGTTAGAGTTTACTTACACGCAAAAGACCTTTCCCTCCTACATAGAAGACTTCAAATGTTTAATAACATGCATTGCTAGTTTGAAGGAAACTAAACAGTATTCTTAAATAAAATGAAGCCGTACTCTATTTAAGGAAAACTAATTAAATGAAGTCAACCTGCATTTCATTGGTCTTTGAAGACAATTGAAATGAATGGGCATAATATTCATAATCATACCATCAAAAAAAGAGTGTAACATAGTCAACATCAAAAATTAAAGCATCTACTCTAGAATTTTCTCTATTGATGGTCAGTAATCAAATCGAAAAACAAACTATATTTAAAGAAGCTTTGTAAAACAGTAGGACCTCAAAGCAACCCATTTCTAAATAATATGAACCATCACATGCTTTAATCAAACCCCACAAAAAATAAGAATACCAACTGAGGAAAAATCACAAACACATGGAGCGCACAAACACATAACTAGCTAGCCTACCTTTAGAGAAACTATTGAGGAACAATAAAAAACACATGGATTCTTTCATATTTGTATATATTTGAAGTTTTTAACAGAGAAATCTCCCACAAAATGCCATTCTGCCATTAATACATAATATTAACTGGGCTTTTTATGAACATATCCTTAATTGTATGTGTTCATTTGCCATGACTTATTTTTATCCATAGAAATAGAATAAAATGAAATGGGATATGACTTATGCATGCTCGTTGTTGTTACTTGCTTTGATTAAAGCTACATGAAATATACACAAAGAAAAACAATCAACAGCCACATCATCAATCCTGAGTTCTCATGGAGGGCATCAATTATTATAACACATGAATATATCTACTGATATTGCAAAAAAATAAAAGGTATGTTTAGAAACTATGGCTTACCAGCATTGTGAATTACTCAAGATTCTTGCATCAATGGTCTAGAAGATAATAGATGCTTGAACCTACAACCTACATAAGCTGGTTGGGATCGGATAGAGGAGCTTGAGATGGAGACTCAACTAAATGCCTTTGATGATTTAGTCAGCTTTATTTCTCAATAAAACTCTTTATGCGTATGAAATTAATGTAGTGTTTGGTAACATTGGATCAAATATCCATGACAACAAACTCGCCCATGATGGGCCACAATTATATGGTATGACATCCTCTATGTTCAATTTGCCAAACACAAAGATTTGCATTAACGTTTTCCCACATCATATTTAATCATTGGATCTACTCTCTTTTGCAGGACAAATGAGTATATTCAAGCATTTCATAAGAAAACAATTCGGCAGTAAAAAAAGAGAGAGCTCCTGCAGTTGCCATCACAACTTTGTCTGCTCGCTTTGGTCGCCATCCAATGTGCGTTGTGTGGGTTTTAGGATACACCAATTCAAGAAAATAAAAATTTCAGAAAAGAACTCTTGCAGTTGCCATCAACATTTGATGGCATGAAAACATCAGTGAGAAAAGAGAGAGCTTTAACACCAAGTTACAAATTTTGATGAAAAGTGCTGTAGGTTGAAGTTTGCTTACCTGTCGGGAACAATGGTCTTCTGAAAGCCTTCGAATCTTTGATGCCCCTCCATTGCTCTCGCCATGTTTTTGTCCTGCGTGTACACGAAAACGTCGCTGTTGAGCGCTACAGTGTAATCACGGCAGCAAGCCGATTGTTGAACATGTTCACGGACTCAAACTCCATCGGCGTCAGCAGATCATGATGCGTGTACAGGTTCGGATACTCCTCCAATAGAGTGGCCATGCTATCGACTCCATAAATCTCTCCTGCGACAATGTAGATAACAGTGGAGCTCGGGTACACCATGGCCTTGAGGAAAGCGACGCCTCCCACGGCGTCATTGGGAAGCGCCCCTGCATCCTCCCCTTGTTGTCGATGATCTTCTCCTTACAGCGGTCCTTGCTCAGTCCGATGAGCCGCAGTTCCTCTGCTTGGCCTGGAGTCAGGTTGTGGTTGCAGCACATAAACGCTAGCATGCCCTTCTCGTATCTACATGTACTGTAGAATACGAACCTTAGATGAAGTGTGAGATAATGGTTGCTCTTGCTCTTGAGCCTGGACACTATTTCTTGGTCGAGCTCTTCGATTCTGGGGGAGAAGCAGAGCGCTACGTAGCATGCCTTTGGATGCCGAGAGTCTGCAAGAGAGAGAGAGAGAGAGAGAGAGAGAGAGAGAGAGAGAGAGAGAGAGATTTGCCTTTGGATGCCTTTGGTTGCTCTTGCTCTTGTTTTCCCCCCAAATTTTGGGAAACAACTTTTTGGTTCCCCCCAAGCTTTCAAATGTTTGTTTTTCAAATTTCCCCCCAACTTACATGCACCATACTTGTCCTAGTCATCAAGTTTGTTTATTCCAGTCATCATTTCCTTGTCAACATAGGACAAACCCCTGCCACGTAGGACAAACATTCAAAATATGCTCTCTTTTATAGAATACCAAATTTTGGGAAACAACTTTTTGGTTTCCCCCCAAGCTTTCAAAGGTTTGTTTTTCAAATTCCCCCCCCCCCAACTTACATACACTATACTTGTCCTAGTCATCAAGTTTGTTTATTCCAGTCATCATTTCCTTATCCACGTAGGACAAACCCCTGCCATATAGGACAAACATTCAAAATATGCTCTTTTATAGAATAGATATATATATATATCTATTATACATTTGACAGCGATTTTTGAATCCTAGGGCTGACTAGGACAAGCTGACTAGGACAAACTGGTTGATAAAAGACGGCCAGGATTTAATCTTGGATGATGAACGGTTAGAATTAAATTTTGATATTTGTGGGTCCAACTTTTTTTGAATTAAGACATCACACGCTTTGAAAAAATAAACAGGGGAAGATCTTTTCGCGGGGGACGAGGCGTCTCTTGCTCTTCCCCAAAATAGGGGAACGGGTTCCGAATATCAAAAGTTTCAAATCCAGAAAGATCATTGCATCGGGTTCCGCCTTGACCACTGACAAAATATTGACATGAGTTTAGGGGCTTGCGTCTCTCAAAAGACACGGATATTTATTGCATTTCCTCGAACATTAATTACCCTTGCCTTTGCATTGAGTTGAGCTGGCACGTTAAAAAACCGAGGGTAAATAATTACCGTTGAATTGAGCACTTCAATTGTGCATGCGTCCTTTAATTGTGCAAGCTGGCACATAAAAAAAGCTGGCACATTAATTACCATTGCCTGCGTCCTTTCCCATCAAAATACTCTCTCTCTCTCTCTCTCTCTCTCTCTCTCTCTCTCTCTCTCTCTCTCTCTCTCTCCCTCCCTCCTATCTAAATGGTGGCGTATCTCTCTCTCTCTCTCTCGGCCCTTATTTAATCCCAACCCCAAACTGAAATACGCCAAAAATCAACAGCTACTCAAAATACATCATAATTCAGCGTTGTTCTTGCAACCATCCTTCGCCCCTCACTCTCCGTCTATAGGACTTCCAATTTGGGAGAAGTAAGCTTGAAACATCGACATGGAGGGGATCCTAACGGAGCTGCTGCCGGACAGGAGGGTGCCAGAGATGAAGATCGTTTGCACGATGGGGCCGACGTCGAGGTCGGTGCCGATGATCGAGAAGCTACTGAGGGCGGGGATGAACGTCGCCCGGTTCAATTTCTCACACGGAGACCCTCGATAACATACGGAACGCTCGACACTAAGGTACTATCCATTAAAAATTTCTTTGATTTTGATGATTAGTTTCACAATTTCTTTGATTACTGATGAAGGCGCTAGATCTCAGATATTTTTTATCTCTATAATCCTTCATGGCTTCTGTTGCTGCTGCCATTTCTGACTCGATTCCTTCTCATTCTCTGCTCCCACAAGATCTCAAAG
Source organism: Scilla litardierei (assembly GCA_030789695.1). Classification (NCBI taxonomy): domain Eukaryota; kingdom Viridiplantae; phylum Streptophyta; class Magnoliopsida; order Asparagales; family Asparagaceae; genus Scilla; species Scilla litardierei. Next base: position 132,365,670 of record CM061136.1, on the reverse strand, counting down.
GTAATTATTGATATATTCATTCATATAAGCTGCACCATTTCATTTCAACCTTTTTTTGTTGATTTTCGCTAAAATATTTGCAGCTGCGCAAATTAAATTGATTTCGGGTGTTGAATTTAAAGAGATGAATTTGAATTTAAAGAGATCAATATGATCTTCACTGTTTGTCAAACTGTCAATTCCTTTGATAGGAGATGAGAGTTGTTGCACTGTGAAAATTAAAGTCCTTCAGCCTATCAAAAATCCCTTTAGGACATGTAGTGTAGATATTTTAGGTAATGAAGCTGCTTCATTTGTTACTTAACGGTGAGAAGCTCTTATCATCATCTGTCTTTCATTTTATTTATTGTACAATTTTATTGATACTTAAATCTTTTCTGAAATAGGCTACATTGGTGAAGTTTACAGAGAACATCGTATCAATGATGAAGAGCTCTATGAATCACAATGGAGTCCCCTCAGTTGTTCGTGAAGTCGCATTTCTGTGTAACGATGAGGAGATGAGGAAGCTTCATGTAATTAGTAGTTTTGGTGGTGATGTCATGATTTAATTGGAAAAGGTTGGGTAAATGATTTTTGGGAGTTCAAAATTTCTTGACTAATTTGATGATTTTTGTATAATCAAGACTTTCTGTTGATTTAAAGTCACATTTCTATGTAACGACTGGATTGATGAAATTTAATCATTTCTATATGAGATTGTATAATTAAGACATTCTGTTCAGGGGAGAAACTACCCTCTGGGTTGAAATTTTGAAAATGAAAATATGTATGTAATTAGTAAATATTCTTTGGTATGATCTACTCAAGAAATTTGGGTGAAGATATCAATAACAAGGCTGGGTAAAATGATTTTGGGAGTTCTAATTTCTTGAGTAAATTGTTTATTTTTGTCAATTTGTTTCTGGTGTGACATTTGAATTATTTTGATGTTGTGGAGACTGATACGACCTTGAATGACAGGGTCTGATAACAATTTTTTTCTTTTACTGATATGTTATAACTGTCACCTTCTCTTTGTACTATTTAAACAGCTCGAAAGAGGAATCTCACCCGTAATTTTCCAGAAACTTTGCATCTCTAAATTTTTGGCGGAGAATCGAATTTTGGGGGGATTGGCAGTAAATTCCTCTTTTTTGGAAGAACTAAATCTGAAGGAAACTATTTTAGGGGCACTAAAATTTTTGTCAGAACTAAATTCTCTGCAGAAACTAAAATTGTTAGTGGAACGAAATATCTATTATTACTCTTTAATTATTACTATTCGTATAAAGTTATGGGATCCAATATTTTGAGTTATAAATATTTTAAATCAACCGCACCGAAGGCGTTCGCTAAATTTTTGTTCGTTTAAATTTTGGATGGGAAAATAATTTTTGGGGAGAACAAAGATTTTGAGGGGATATCTTAAATGAACCGTGGCCGAGGGCATGTGTCCGCGTCAAATGCGCTCCCGCTGAAAGCTCCCGTGCCAAAGCTAAATTTTTGTCGGTTTAAATTTTGGAGGGGAAATAATTTTTGGGAAGAACAAAGATTTTGAGGGGATATCTTAAATGAACCGTGCATGAGGGCACTGCCCCGTGCCGCAGGTGCCCGCCTGCTAAATTTTGTACGCTAATTTTTTGTTCCGCACTTAAGGCGTCTGCGCTGCTAAATACTTTTACGCTAATTGGTTGTTGTGCGCAGCGCAATTTTGGTTGTAGAAATAATATTTTGTGTACAAAGATTTCGCGCGGGGAAATCTTAAATGAACCGTGCCGAAGGAAAATGCCATAGCATTTTCCATCGCAATGTCCATGCCTAATTTGGTGTTCGACGCCGAATTTGTTGTTCCGCGCCGAAGGCGCCTGCGCTGAATTTGTTATTCCGTGCCGAAGGTACCTTGCCGCTAAATATTTTTACGCTAATTTATTGTTTTATTAAATTTTGGTTGTGTAAATAATTTTTCGGTAAACAAAGATTTCGCAGGGGAAATCTTAAATGGACCGTGCCCGCGGGCACGGGTTATGACTAGTATATCTATATTATAAAACAGGGATGTTATCATGGGTTATTGGATAAGAGTTGTTGTATAAGAGATATTGGATAAGAGAAAATGGATAAGATTTGAGAAATTGGTTACATTTGAGGGTTGTTATCAATAGAAATGGATAAGAGAAATTGGATAAGATTTGAGAAATTGAGATTAAGACGAGAAATTTAGTTTGGGGGGAATAAAAGCTTTGAAACTTGGGGGGAAATTTGTTGGGAGAAACAAAATGGGAGGGAAACGAAAGTTTTGTACCGTTTTTTGAAAAATTATCATATTCCTTCACACAAAAACCAAATCAAACCATTGTGGAGAAAACCAAACCATTTAAAGAAATATATCTCGCTGGAGCCATTAGAACTCTCTCCTCTTGCCTCCGGCCCTAATGGAGTCTCCTCACCCTGGCTCTCTGAGTTCTGATTTTGGATCCAAAGACCTCTCGCCTGTTGCCTCTGGCCCTAATGGAGTCGATCCTCACCTATCTCTCCGAGTTCTGATTTTGGATCCAAAATGAGGAGACGATGATGCAAGATTCGAGCCGCAGCAAGAGAGGATCACTCTGCCACGGACCAATGAGGACGATGACCCATCTGCTCCTCCTCCAGCTGATGCACATCATCCCAACCAAGAAGATCAAGAAAGGTACTTTGTTTTTCTTTTCTATTCACCAACGACTGTTTTAATTTTCCGCTGGTCTCAATTGCAGAAGGCCCATCGCTGGTACTCATCATCTAAATCAAGAAGATGATGAACAATCTGCTGAAGAACCGCATGACCCTCCAGCTGTCCATCATCGCTGATTAAGGAAGGAGCTTATATGTAATAGTTCAGGTGCATCAGGCCAAAGGTGCGACCTTTAATTCATGGACTTTATAGGTCAAAATGAGATTTTGATTTCTGGGTATGCTCCTAAATAGCTGTTTCCCATCTGGGTTCTGTTTCCCATCTGAGTTCTGATTTTGAGCCGCTTAAACAACTGATAGATGGTTCAATAGTATACTAAATGCATTCAGTAGTATACTGATTCAATTTTTGCTTGCTGTCAAATATTTGCTTGCTTGCTTTCAAATTGATGTTCTAATTTATTTTGATTACCGTTTAAATGCAGCCAAAGGAAATTTAATCTGTTTCATATTACCATGTCCATACAAAAATCTCTCTTTTGCTTCACACCATGTCCATACAAAAATTTGAAATAGAGCTAATTTGAGCTACTTTTGTATTTTACTTTTTGAAACAGAATTTTTGTGTATATTACTCTTTTTAGGGGATGATGGATTTTTTTATATACGAGGAAATATGATTTATACTTGGAAAAATGATCTATATGGTGAAATATAAAGGGAAAAGTAGCCGATAAGTCTTCTAGGTTATATCTCTCTGTTCGCCTTAATCTCTTGAACCGGCACATATGGGTTTTTGGTATCATATTCTTGGCTTGATTGTAGGTTTCTTGATTATTGAAGTTTATCATTGCATAATTGTATGTTTCAATTTCTGGATCTCCAAAAAAAGTTACGAATTCTGTTTTTTTCCAAGGTTTCTGAAAATGAGAAAGGGAAAGTATGGGATGGGGTTATGAAGGGTAAGATCTGATCTATTGTAAAGTTCTAATATTTGATGGGTATGCTCTGATCTTTGGAGGGTGATCGTTTGTTATCGTTCAGGTTTGCTCTTTATCTTCCAGGTTTGGATTCTGCAATCTGAAACAAGTTTGTATTTTTTTTTCAAAATTAAAGTTTGCATTTTGGATGTTTTGTGTTGATAATTTTGGTAAAGGGTTGTTTTGTCTGTGTTGGTTTTAGTTTAATTTGTAGCTGAAATTGTGCCGTGGTTCTTCAATTAGAAAGATATTGGTTCGAGAGGCGCGCTTTTACGAAGCAAACAATATCATTATGGGGATCCATAAGAATTACTGTGGCATTAGGCAAGAAATTTTTTGTTAAATAACCACTTTTGGGGGGTTTTCACCTCTCTGTTTTAATTCATAAGGTTTAAATTGTCTAATTAATTTGATAGGTATTCATCCACCTCAATTGCAAAGTATTTTTCGAAGATGCTACCCAAAATTGTGTTGTTCTTGCTGTGAACAATGGCAAAAGTATATTCCAAAAAGAATCTACGGGTTCAATTTCTATGTTTGATTGATTCTTTTTTGTTTCTACTAATCAAATTGCCACTCTATTTATGCAAAATTCGTTTTGGATACAGAAAACAAAAGTTCATCCATATCTCATAATGGAAATTATGTCGACCTGAGGCAACCAAACTAAAAATGTCAATGCTTCCTTGCCTTCTTTCAATTGTTTGCCCATTGTGTCGAAACCCCAATTAATTGTTGCGGGATTTTGCTTCTCAAAATTCAGCTTGACTTGCATAAAGAATGAAAACATTCTGTATATGAGTACTCAGGTTTTAATTGTTCTTAGGTTTCTATATATGAGAACTCAGTTTTCTATTTGCATAAAGAATGAATAGGTTCCAAACTAAGAGTTCTCATATTTTAAACATTCTTTAATTGAAGTATGCCGATCTCTTAGTTTGGAACCTATGAATGTTTTCTATTCATTTTATAGAATGTTTTCTATTTGCATAAAGTATGAATATGTTTTCTCGAGTACATGGATCCGCCTAAAATTAATGCTCTTTTGCAGTAAGTCTATATCCGAGTTTCACTTTTTAAATTTAGCACAACAATAGTTCAATTACATTTGCATCATGTTGAGTAGTATTTTTTTATAAACACAGACCAAATTTGTATAAATTCTAAATTACTCCAAATGAACTCGGTAAGTGTAATCATGAACTACACTATTCACATTGTGGTGATGGTTCATGTTTATACTTTACACATGGGTCACCGAACTGAGATGGAATTATTTTCTGGAGCTGAAAGTGTAAAAGCCCCATTATTATTAACATTCTTCATAGGCTTTTGCAGTGGATTCAACTTCCAGATTTCCTGAGCTTTATGCTGAGCTAATCCTATTGGTATATCAAAATGACTCATATTTGGAGGTAAATCATTTACTAATCCTCTGCGGGTAATATGATCTCCTATCCTTTTTCAGTTTTTGTTGGGCTCTATGCTGTCTATCTGAGCCCTCTCGAGTTTGGAGGCATCAGTCGACTGGAGGACGCAGCTGCATGTGGAAGCTAGGCTGAGGATTGTCAACATGACGTAAGAACTTTTTCCATGTAGGGTTTTGTAATTATATTGCATTGTTTGACAAGGTTGAATCGTTGTCGATTGGTTTGATTTATGGGTTTGCTGCTGTTTATTATGTATATTTTGACGACTTGAAGTATAATATCCTCCGAATTTGGCACAAAGATGTTTTTTGACTTGGGGTTCAACAAAGAAATTAGCTAGATTTAATATTGAGTGATCTTTGATGGTGCTATTTAAATATGTTAAGTACAAGATTTATGGAAGAAAATTGCTTGGTGTGGTTTTTAATGCCGAGAATCAGAAAAATAAATCAATATCTAATTTAAGATTGTGGTTTTTATTAAAAGTTCAGGGTTTAGTAGTGCATCCTTGCTTCGATTTCCTGTTTAGCTAAGGGAATAGAATTAATTTCTATAATTAACTCATTAAAGATGTGGGTTTATATGGCAAGTTGTTTTAAATTGGGCCATTGCTTTGATTTCCTGCCATTTTATTAGGGTATATACCGAATTGTAAACAATGGTCATAATTTGAGGAATACCATTTAATAAACACTGGTCATATTTTCTATAATTAACCCATTTAAGATGTGGGCTTATATGGAAAGTTATTTTAAATGGGGCCATTGCTTTGATTTCCTGCCATTTTATCAGGTTATATACCGAATTGTAAACATTGGTCATAATTTGGAATACCATTTAATCCCATTAAAGCATTTTAAATACCAGGTTGGGACAAACATATGATCCAATATGATCTCACTCCATTAAAGAAAATCTAGAAATTTTGAATTCCATTAAATTCCAGCACATGAAGTCTAATTTTCAAGAATTATAGGCAGAAGAAGTAACCTGGCTGAGTGGGTATGTCTATTTAAAGTTCAATTTTTTTAGATACAAGGTAAATCTAAGCTTGGGCAAAATGGACACCAAATGACTGCCTTATGGGATGAACAAGTTAACCATGCCAGTATGCCCAAATTGAGATTGGACTCAACTCTGAAATGGATTCAACTTTCAGTAGCATTTGAGTCCTAAATTAGGGGAATTTGTTAGGAACCCTTGGAGCAGGCTTTAAAGTTTTAACATAGAAGGAGAGTGGATATGACCGTTACAAACAAAGTGATATACTCTGTTTTCAAAACCAATCATATACTGCACTCAATACAGCTCCTCAAGAAAATATCAAATTATATAGTAATCCAATTCAGAGAAAATCATAGGCAGAACATAAGATTATAGATTGATACTGTATCTTCTAAATAGATGAGATCAAGAGAGCATGAAAGAGAAAAATCTAAAAGGATACATCTTTCATGTGTTATAATCATCAGAAATCAATAAAACGACATACTTGAAATCAATAAAAAAAATAAAACTGGAGACTTAGGTTTTATGCATTCACAAAACCCTATTTTGTTGTCATTCTTGAATTCCTTATCAGGAGGATTGGGGGATCAATTTCTAACTTTTCTCTCCCTCAATCAATTCATCAATTAAAGATGAAATCCTATATATTTTGCGAGGGGTTTAGAATGGAAGCACTATGATTTAGGGTTTAAATCTAACATGTGACTGGTCACTCATTGTTACTTGACTGCTAAAATGTATGCCATGCTTAGTAATTCAAGTTGTCTTCCTTTAAGTTTTATTAGACATTTATTTTGCAAGTTCCAAAAAGGTTATCATCCTCAGCTAGGAGCTTGCCATATGTACGTACGTATGTATGTCACCCACACACGCACGCAATCATGCACGCACACGGGCACACACACAAACAGGCTTAGTATTTTGTTCGGATCTGTTCTGTTTATATTACCCAACATTGGGGCTTTGTTTTTTGAAGCAAAGATCCGTTTTGGTTGCGTGGTTGATTCTGTCAAAGTTTATTGAATCACAGATCTGTTTTGTTTGTTTCAGTCTTATGCATTAAGTGGGTTAAGATTAAATGGCTGTTTTTGTTGTTTCTGGTGGTTGCTTTTGTTTTGGTTAAAAGAATATATGCATTTAAATTTCTTGCTAATAAGAGACGTTTTTTTGTTTATATCCACAAATACCTAAAACAAAAGAGCAATAAAAAAATAAGAGACATTTTTTGTATATATTCACCCAATGTTTCAGGTTTTTGTATATATTTTCTTCTTTTTCTATTGCCTGTTGTTTTTGTGAATTTTTGCATTTAAATTTCTCTTATTTAATTTTGTGTCTCTTATTAGACATCCACGTGAAACATCAACCAAAAATCTTCTTTTAAATTTTATTAAGTCTCTTATTTTCCATGTCTTCCTTATTAGTCAAATTTTTTGTGATAATGTAAACAAAATGGGTTAAGATTCAACCTTCTGCACATTCCTACCTCAATCTGACCTCAATTTGGGTTAAAAGAATATATGCATATGACAGCAAAAAAGAAACATAGTGAATCTAAACATAGTATGTATCTAATTGAAATATTTTTAAAGCGGGAATGAAATACTTATGCATGGTGCATTGCTTTTTGGCTCTATATGCTCTTGAGATTGTGAAATAAATGGAAATATTGTATCCTAACTGTTGTCATCAAATTATCCCAGCTATATCACGGTGATGTGTTTTATAAACGCCAAGTAGAGCTTTAATCTCTCCTTACATTTCTTTTCACTTAAATGTTTCCATTTTTAATCCTTTTGCTTAATATGGCCTAATCTGTCAATTTCCACTTCTATCCCAATGGAAAGAACAACGGACTTTAATTCTTTCAACAACCATATATTGATAGAACTTCACTTTGCATTAAATTTTTTGCACCCAATTCAATGTCATATTCAGATGATTTCTGTTTTAAATCATTTTGCTCTTCTGTTTGATATTTTCTCAACATAACCTCTGTTGATGTGCTTTCTTTTCCAGTTTGAGATGCTTTCTTTTCCCATCATTCCAACCAAGTAAAAAACTAATATGAGAACTTGAATTATTGCGCTTTAATTATTGATGTTCGTTAAAAATTAGTATATCCAAGATTTTAAGGGGCGAATATTTTAAATGAATCGTGCCCATATGGCACGTGTTAAATCAGGAGGAAACTAAATTTTTGAGAAACTAAATTTTTTTGAATGAAATAAATTCTCTGGGTGAAGTAAATTTTGGGTAAACTAAAATTTTTAAGGGAACTAAATAACAATTAAGTACTTTAATTTTGTGGGGAAGTAAGATTTTGTGGTGGGATATCGCGAATGAACCGTGCCCTACGGGCACGTGTTATGACTATATATATAGAAGAAAGTTGTGCTACTTGGGATTTACCATGAGCACTTGAGAGTTTTGCTGATTCAAAAGCTTCGAATTCAGGAATTCGGGGGGGGGGGGATAACAATGAATTAGAGTCTGCTCATATACCAATTATTTTAGAATATGTGTTTTGATAGCTACATATTTGTGTTCTGAACATATGCTACAGATAATAAGAAGATTATGATTTAATCTGAAATTTTTCTTCAAACTAGAATTATGCTTCAAACTGGAATTTGTGTTCCCCTATGTGTCTTAAAGTGGAACGCACCAAACCTTATAATTCCATGTTGTTCCCTCTATATGTCACAAATTTGTATGCTTCAAACTGGAATTAGTTACTTGGACATTTATGTGTTGAACCCTCTACGTACTGAGAGATCACAGGTAATGAGCTTCAAACGGGGATTTTATGCTTCAAATTCCTTCAAACTATTATAATTCTTCAAACTGAAAGTTAAGACATTTTCAGTTGCGCAGGTATCACTGAAGGTGGAGAACTTGAAACAGTGAAGCATATGCCCTCCTGGAAGTTAAAACACTGCTCTGGAAAATTATGTGCACTAGCATATGCACTCCTAAAAGGGACACCTGAAAATTGCTAATCAAGCTATAGAACTTGAAGCAAATCAAGCTGGAGAACACCAAAAAAACCTGGAAGCTAGAGAACATGAGGGTAACTAATCAAATATTTTTGTGCCGAAAGCTGGAGAATCAACCTGGAAGCTAGAGAATTTTTTGTGCAAGTTCTGTAATTTTTTTTTTGGATTCTGTATTCTTTGTTCGCATCGTGTATTTTTTGAGTGTAATTACTCAAATATGAGAGTAAGTACAAATTTTATGCAAATTCTGAATTGAAGAACTTCTCAATCAATTATTTCAGAACACATAAGTTAAATACCTATGCATAAGTTCAGGACATAAATATTTCAGAATATTTGCAGAGTCTTATATACCGATTCCTCTTTCGCTTCAAAGTAAGTTAACTGTTACATACCATGGATTAATGGACATCCGTCTACAATTGATGTTAAATGACATGGTTATCAAAAACCAAACATTAGGAATACTTTAACTTATTTAACTTGCAGACATTTTACATGCATGTTACAGAAGAAAATATGTTTACATATTATTAGGACATATTTATTATGAGCATCTTACAGAACATTTTCAATTTGCTTTGGGTTTGATTGTTGCTGTTGTAAGTTTGCTCCATAATGTTTATTCTTAGAGTGTTGCTTCGTCTATGCTCTATGAGCTCTGAAAAACATGGTGCAAACATGATGAGTAAAATTATGAATTTGACCAAATGCTTAGTTGTTTTATTTCTAATTACTGAACCAATTCTATTTACCCAAGGCCATCGTGCTTTGGTTTTCAGTTGCCTTTTATTCATTAAGGCTTTAGAAGTGCTCCTTTGCCTTACAGAGGCATGAAGATAGAGACCATCATTATCACTCAAGAGTCAATGTCTTGAAGCTGCCAATATGCATATATTGTGAATTGCATTATCAATATGTAGGAAGAGAGTTTGTGAAAATTTTGGGTGAAACTAAAATTTTAGGGGAACTAAATTTTATGGGGGAACTAAATTTTGGATAGAACTTAAATTTTTTGAAAATTTTGGTTGCATCTATGAATTAAATTTTCGGGAGAACTAATTTTTTTGGAAAAACTAAATAACAATTATTATACTTTATTTATTATTGTTTGTTTAAAATTTGGGGATCTAATAATTTGATATGGGAATATTTTAAATGAACTGTGCCCTTAAGGCACGGGTTATGATTATCTATATTACATTCGACAACTTTTTTGAGTCCTAAGGCTGACTAGGATAAACTGACTAGGACAAATAGGTTGATAGAAAGATGGCTTGGATTTAATATTGAGGAATGAATAGTTGAGATGAGATTTTATGGAAAGTTTTGGAGGGAAAAAAATTTCTAGGTAAATGAAATTTTCTGGGGAAATGAAACTTTCTGGGGAAAAGAAACTTTTTGGGGAATGAAAGGTTCTGGGGAATAGCAGAGTGCACACAATTAATGCATTTGGGAAAAAAACTTTAACTTGCACTTAATGCTGCAGATCAAATGCTGCCGCAGATTGAATGATCTCTCCCTCAATACGGGGCCCACTGTCTCTTCGACGCAGGGAGTAACAACATGAGAATAATTTCCTGCGCCGAAGGGGCCCGCTAAATTTTTTACTCTAATTTATTGTTCCGCACCGAAGGCGCCCGTGCCGAATTTATTGTTCTAAGCTGAATTTGTTGTTCCGTGCCCAAAGCACCCGCTAAATTTTTTTACGCTAATTTGTTGTTCCGCGCCGAAGGTGTTCATGCCGCTAAATATTTTTACGCTACTTTGTTGTTCCGCGCAATTTTGGCTGTGAAAATAATTTTTTTGGGAACAAAGATTTCGCAGGGGAAAATCTTAAATGAACCGTGTCCATGGGCATGGGTTATGACTATATATATCTATTACACATTTGACAACTTTTTTGAATTCTAGGGCTGACTAGGACAAGATAAAGAGTGGCTGAGATTTGATCTTAGTAAATCAATAGTTGAGATGTAGAAAGTGTCTTGGGAACCAAAACTTTGAAATTAATTAAATTTTGGGGGGAAAAGTGTATTGGAAACCAAAACTCTGAAATTAAAAGTGTCTTTGGAACCAAAACTTTGAAATTAAAAGTGTCTTGGGAACCAAAACTTTGAAATTAAAAGTGTCTTAGGAAAGATTGTGGAGAAAAATAATCCATTAAATTAAACAAAGTAAAAAAATTAGCATAAAAAATTCAGCGGAACAACAAACGAGCGTAAAAAATTTAAGTTAATTCCGTCACCGAAAAATACCCTGAGGTTTGTTGTTCTGTGCCGAAGGCGTAAAATAATTTAAGTTAATACTGTCACCGAAAAATACCCTTAGGATTGTTGTTCTGCGCTGAAGGCACCAATTGTTTTACGCTAATTTGTTGTTCCGCAGTAAAGGCACCCACGCCATTTTTTTACACTAATTTGTTGTTCCGCGCCAAAGGCGCCCGCACAGATTTGTTGTTCAGCACCAAATGCACTCGCGCATTGTTCCGCGCCAACAAACGGCGCCCGCACATGTTTTTTACGCTAATTTGTTGTTCCGCGTCAAAGGCGCACGCGCCGAATTTGTTGTTCCGAGCCGAATTCTCTCGCGCGTTGTTTCACACCGAATTTGTTGTTCCACTAAATCTTTTACACTAATTTGTTGTTCCTCGCTGAAGGCACCCGCGCCGAATTTATTGTTCTGCGTCGAAGGCACCCACACCGAATTTTTTGTTCTGCGTCGAAGGCACCCACACCGAATTTTTTGTTCTGCGTCGAAGGCGCCCGCACCGAATTTGTTATTCCGCACCGAAGGCGCTTGCGCGTTGTTCCGCACCGAAGGCGCTCGCGTCGAATTTGTTATTTCTTGCCGAAGGCGCCCACATCGAATTTGTTATTCCACGCCGAAGGCGCATGCGCCGTATTTGTTGTTCTTCATCGAAGGCATCCACGCCGAAGGTGCCCGTGCCTCTAAATATTTTAATGCTAATTTGTTGTTCTTTTAAAGTTTGTCTGTGGAAATAATTTTTTTGGGAACAACGATTTCGCGGGGGAAAATCATAAATGAACCGTGCCCGCGGGCACGGGTTATGACTAGTATATATATATGTATGTATGTATGTATGTATGTATGTATGTATGTATGTATATGTATGTATGTATGTATGTATGTATGTATGTATGTATGTATGTATGTATGTATGTATGTATGTATGTACATACATACATACATACATACATACATACATACATACATACATACATATACATACATACATACATACATACATACATACATACATACATACATACATACATACATATATATATACTAGTCATAACCCGTGCCCGCGGGCACGGTTCATTTATGATTTTCCCCCGCGAAATCGTTGTTCCCAAAAAAATTATTTCCACAGACAAACTTTAAAAGAACAACAAATTAGCATTAAAATATTTAGAGGCACGGGCACCTTCGGCGTGGATGCCTTCGATGAAGAACAACAAATACGGCGCATGCGCCTTCGGCGTGGAATAACAAATTCGATGTGGGCGCCTTCGGCAAGAAATAACAAATTCGACGCGAGCGCCTTCGGTGCGGAATAATAAATTCGGTGCGGGTGCCTTCGACGCAGAACAAAAAATTCGGTGTGGGTGCCTTCGACGCAGAACAATAAATTCGGCGCGGGTGCCTTCAGCGAGGAACAACAAATTAGTGTAAAAGATTTAGTGGAACAACAAATTCGGTGTGAAACAACGCGCGAGAGAATTCGGCTCGGAACAACAAATTCGGCGCGTGCGCCTTTGACGCGGAACAACAAATTAGCGTAAAAAACATGTGCAGGCGCCGTTTGTTGGCGCGGAACAATGCGCGAGTGCATTTGGTGCTGAACAACAAATTCTGTGCGGGCGCCTTTGGCGCGGAACAACAAATTAGTGTAAAAAAATGGCGCGGGTGCCTTTACTGCGGAACAACAAATTAGCGTAAAACAATTGGTGCCTTCAGCGCAGAACAACAATCCTAAGGGTATTTTTCGGTGACAGTATTAACTTAAATTATTTTACGCCTTCGGCACAGAACAACAAACCTCAGGGTATTTTTCGGTGACGGAATTAACTTAAATTTTTTACGCTCGTTTGTTGTTCCACTGAATTTTTTATGCTAATTTTTTTACTTTGTTTAATTTAATGGATTATTTTTCTCCACAATCTTTCTTAAGACACTTTTAATTTCAAAGTTTTGGTTCCCAAGACACTTTTAATTTCAAAGTTTTGGTTCCAAAGACACTTTTAATTTCAGAGTTTTGGTTTCCAATACACTTTTCCCCCCAAAATTTAATTAATTTCAAAGTTTTGGTTCCCAAGACACTTTCTACATCTCAACTATTGATTTACTAAGATCAAATCTCAGCCACTCTTTATCTTGTCCTAGTCAGCCCTAGAATTCAAAAAAGTTGTCAAATGTGTAATAGATATATATAGTCATAACCCATGCCCATGGACACGGTTCATTTAAGATTTTCCCCTGCGAAATCTTTGTTCCCAAAAAAATTATTTTCACAGCCAAAATTGCGCGGAACAACAAAGTAGCGTAAAAATATTTAGCGGCATGAACACCTTCGGCGCGGAACAACAAATTAGCGTAAAAAAATTTAGCGGGTGCTTTGGGCACGGAACAACAAATTCAGCTTAGAACAATAAATTCGGCACGGGTGCCTTCGGTGCGGAACAATAAATTAGAGTAAAAAATTTAGCGGGCCCCTTCGGCGCAGGAAATTATTCTCATGTTGTTACTCCCTGCGTCGAAGAGACAGTGGGCCCCGTATTGAGGGAGAGATCATTCAATCTGCGGCAGCATTTGATCTGCAGCATTAAGTGCAAGTTAAAGTTTTTTTCCCAAATGCATTAATTGTGTGCACTCTGCTATTCCCCAGAACCTTTCATTCCCCAAAAAGTTTCTTTTCCCCAGAAAGTTTCATTTCCCCAGAAAATTTCATTTACCTAGAAATTTTTTTCCCTCCAAAACTTTCCATAAAATCTCATCTCAACTATTCATTCCTCAATATTAAATCCAAGCCATCTTTCTATCAACCTATTTGTCCTAGTCAGTTTATCCTAGTCAGCCTTAGGACTCAAAAAAGTTGTCGAATGTAATATAGATAATCATAACCCGTGCCTTAATGGCACAGTTCATTTAAAATATTCCCATATCAAATTATTAGATCCCCAAATTTTAAACAAACAATAATAAATAAAGTATAATAATTGTTATTTAGTTTTTCCAAAAAAATTAGTTCTCCCGAAAATTTAATTCATAGATGCAACCAAAATTTTCAAAAAATTTAAGTTCTATCCAAAATTTAGTTCCCCCATAAAATTTAGTTCCCCTAAAATTTTAGTTTCACCCAAAATTTTCACAAACTCTCTTCCTACATATTGATAATGCAATTCACAATATATGCATATTGGCAGCTTCAAGACATTGACTCTTGAGTGATAATGATGGTCTCTATCTTCATGCCTCTGTAAGGCAAAGGAGCACTTCTAAAGCCTTAATGAATAAAAGGCAACTGAAAACCAAAGCACGATGGCCTTGGGTAAATAGAATTGGTTCAGTAATTAGAAATAAAACAACTAAGCATTTGGTCAAATTCATAATTTTACTCATCATGTTTGCACCATGTTTTTCAGAGCTCATAGAGCATAGACGAAGCAACACTCTAAGAATAAACATTATGGAGCAAACTTACAACAGCAACAATCAAACCCAAAGCAAATTGAAAATGTTCTGTAAGATGCTTATAATAAATATGTCCTAATAATATGTAAACATATTTTCTTCTGTAACATGCATGTAAAATGTCTGCAAGTTAAATAAGTTAAAGTATTCCTAATGTTTGGTTTTTGATAACCATGTCATTTAACATCAATTGTAGACGGATGTCCATTAATCCATGGTATGTAACAGTTAACTTACTTTGAAGCGAAAGAGGAATCGGTATATAAGACTCTGCAAATATTCTGAAATATTTATGTCCTGAACTTATGCATAGGTATTTAACTTATGTGTTCTGAAATAATTGATTGAGAAGTTCTTCAATTCAGAATTTGCATAAAATTTGTACTTACTCTCATATTTGAGTAGTTACACTCAAAAAATACACGATGCGAACAAAGAATACAGAATCCAAAAAAAAAATTACAGAACTTGCACAAAAAATTCTCTAGCTTCCAGGTTGATTCTCCAGCTTTCGGCACAAAAATATTTGATTAGTTACCCTCATGTTCTCTAGCTTCCAGGTTTTTTTGGTGTTCTCCAGCTTGATTTGCTTCAAGTTCTATAGCTTGATTAGCAATTTTCAGGTGTCCCTTTTAGGAGTGCATATGCTAGTGCACATAATTTTCCAGAGCAGTGTTTTAACTTCCAGGAGGGCATATGCTTCACTGTTTCAAGTTCTCCACCTTCAGTGATACCTGCGCAACTGAAAATGTCTTAACTTTCAGTTTGAAGAATTATAATAGTTTGAAGGAATTTGAAGCATAAAATCCCCGTTTGAAGCTCATTACCTGTGATCTCTCAGTACGTAGAGGGTTCAACACATAAATGTCCAAGTAACTAATTCCAGTTTGAAGCATACAAATTTGTGACATATAGAGGGAACAACATGGAATTATAAGGTTTGGTGCGTTCCACTTTAAGACACATAGGGGAACACAAATTCCAGTTTGAAGCATAATTCTAGTTTGAAGAAAAATTTCAGATTAAATCATAATCTTCTTATTATCTGTAGCATATGTTCAGAACACAAATATGTAGCTATCAAAACACATATTCTAAAATAATTGGTATATGAGCAGACTCTAATTCATTGTTATCCCCCCCCCCCCCCCCCCGAATTCCTGAATTCGAAGCTTTTGAATCAGCAAAACTCTCAAGTGCTCATGGTAAATCCCAAGTAGCACAACTTTCTTCTATATATATAGTCATAACACGTGCCCGTAGGGCACAGTTCATTCGCGATATCCCACCACAAAATCTTACTTCCCCACAAAATTAAAGTACTTAATTGTTATTTAGTTCCCTTAAAAATTTTAGTTTACCCAAAATTTACTTCACCCAGAGAATTTATTTCATTCAAAAAAATTTAGTTTCTCAAAAATTTAGTTTCCTCCTGATTTAACACGTGCCATATGGGCACGATTCATTTAAAATATTCGCCCCTTAAAATCTTGGATATACTAATTTTTAACGAACATCAATAATTAAAGCGCAATAATTCAAGTTCTCATATTAGTTTTTTACTTGGTTGGAATGATGGGAAAAGAAAGCATCTCAAACTGGAAAAGAAAGCACATCAACAGAGGTTATGTTGAGAAAATATCAAACAGAAGAGCAAAATGATTTAAAACAGAAATCATCTGAATATGACATTGAATTGGGTGCAAAAAATTTAATGCAAAGTGAAGTTCTATCAATATATGGTTGTTGAAAGAATTAAAGTCCGTTGTTCTTTCCATTGGGATAGAAGTGGAAATTGACAGATTAGGCCATATTAAGCAAAAGGATTAAAAATGGAAACATTTAAGTGAAAAGAAATGTAAGGAGAGATTAAAGCTCTACTTGGCGTTTATAAAACACATCACCGTGATATAGCTGGGATAATTTGATGACAACAGTTAGGATACAATATTTCCATTTATTTCACAATCTCAAGAGCATATAGAGCCAAAAAGCAATGCACCATGCATAAGTATTTCATTCCCGCTTTAAAAATATTTCAATTAGATACATACTATGTTTAGATTCACTATGTTTCTTTTTTGCTGTCATATGCATATATTCTTTTAACCCAAATTGAGGTCAGATTGAGGTAGGAATGTGCAGAAGGTTGAATCTTAACCCATTTTGTTTACATTATCACAAAAAATTTGACTAATAAGGAAGACATGGAAAATAAGAGACTTAATAAAATTTAAAAGAAGAGTTTTGGTTGATGTTTCACGTGGATGTCTAATAAGAGACACAAAATTTAATAAGAGAAATTTAAATGCAAAAATTCACAAAAACAACAGGCAATAGAAAAAGAAGAAAATATATACAAAAACCTGAAACATTGGGTGAATATATACAAAAAATGTCTCTTATTTTTTTATTGCTCTTTTGTTTTAGGTATTTGTGGATATAAACAAAAAAACGTCTCTTATTAGCAAGAAATTTAAATGCATATATTCTTTTAACCAAAACAAAAGCAACCACCAGAAACAACAAAAACAACCATTTAATCTTAACCCACTTAATGCATAAGACTGAAACAAACAAAACAGATCTGTGATTCAATAAACTTTGACAGAATCAACCACGCAACCAAAACGGATCTTTGCTTCAAAAAACAAAGCCCCAATGTTGGGTAATATAAACAGAACAGATCCGAACAAAATACTAAGCCTGTTTGTGTGTGTGCCCGTGTGCGTGCATGATTGCGTGCGTGTGTGGGTGACATACATACGTACGTACATATGGCAAGCTCCTAGCTGAGGATGATAACCTTTTTGGAACTTGCAAAATAAATGTCTAATAAAACTTAAAGGAAGACAACTTGAATTACTAAGCATGGCATACATTTTAGCAGTCAAGTAACAATGAGTGACCAGTCACATGTTAGATTTAAACCCTAAATCATAGTGCTTCCATTCTAAACCCCTCGCAAAATATATAGGATTTCATCTTTAATTGATGAATTGATTGAGGGAGAGAAAAGTTAGAAATTGATCCCCCAATCCTCCTGATAAGGAATTCAAGAATGACAACAAAATAGGGTTTTGTGAATGCATAAAACCTAAGTCTCCAGTTTTATTTTTTTTATTGATTTCAAGTATGTCGTTTTATTGATTTCTGATGATTATAACACATGAAAGATGTATCCTTTTAGATTTTTCTCTTTCATGCTCTCTTGATCTCATCTATTTAGAAGATACAGTATCAATCTATAATCTTATGTTCTGCCTATGATTTTCTCTGAATTGGATTACTATATAATTTGATATTTTCTTGAGGAGCTGTATTGAGTGCAGTATATGATTGGTTTTGAAAACAGAGTATATCACTTTGTTTGTAACGGTCATATCCACTCTCCTTCTATGTTAAAACTTTAAAGCCTGCTCCAAGGGTTCCTAACAAATTCCCCTAATTTAGGACTCAAATGCTACTGAAAGTTGAATCCATTTCAGAGTTGAGTCCAATCTCAATTTGGGCATACTGGCATGGTTAACTTGTTCATCCCATAAGGCAGTCATTTGGTGTCCATTTTGCCTAAGCTTAGATTTACCTTGTATCTAAAAAAATTGAACTTTAAATAGACATACCCACTCAGCCAGGTTACTTCTTCTGCCTATAATTCTTGAAAATTAGACTTCATGTGCTGGAATTTAATGGAATTCAAAATTTCTAGATTTTCTTTAATGGAGTGAGATCATATTGGATCATATGTTTGTCCCAACCTGGTATTTAAAATGCTTTAATGGGATTAAATGGTATTCCAAATTATGACCAATGTTTACAATTCGGTATATAACCTGATAAAATGGCAGGAAATCAAAGCAATGGCCCCATTTAAAATAACTTTCCATATAAGCCCACATCTTAAATGGGTTAATTATAGAAAATATGACCAGTGTTTATTAAATGGTATTCCTCAAATTATGACCATTGTTTACAATTCGGTATATACCCTAATAAAATGGCAGGAAATCAAAGCAATGGCCCAATTTAAAACAACTTGCCATATAAACCCACATCTTTAATGAGTTAATTATAGAAATTAATTCTATTCCCTTAGCTAAACAGGAAATCGAAGCAAGGATGCACTACTAAACCCTGAACTTTTAATAAAAACCACAATCTTAAATTAGATATTGATTTATTTTTCTGATTCTCGGCATTAAAAACCACACCAAGCAATTTTCTTCCATAAATCTTGTACTTAACATATTTAAATAGCACCATCAAAGATCACTCAATATTAAATCTAGCTAATTTCTTTGTTGAACCCCAAGTCAAAAAACATCTTTGTGCCAAATTCGGAGGATATTATACTTCAAGTCGTCAAAATATACATAATAAACAGCAGCAAACCCATAAATCAAACCAATCGACAACGATTCAACCTTGTCAAACAATGCAATATAATTACAAAACCCTACATGGAAAAAGTTCTTACGTCATGTTGACAATCCTCAGCCTAGCTTCCACATGCAGCTGAGTCCTCCAGTCGACTGATGCCTCCAAACTCGAGAGGGCTCAGATAGACAGCATAGAGCCCAACAAAAACTGAAAAAGGATAGGAGATCATAGTACCCGCAGAGGATTAGTAAATGATTTACCTCCAAATATGAGTCATTTTGATATACCAATAGGATTAGCTCAGCATAAAGCTCAGGAAATCTGGAAGTTGAATCCACTGCAAAAGCCTATGAAGAATGTTAATAATAATGGGGCTTTTACACTTTCAGCTCCAGAAAATAATTCCATCTCAGTTCGGTGACCCATGTGTAAAGTATAAACATGAACCATCACCACAATGTGAATAGTGTAGTTCATGATTACACTTACCGAGTTCATTTGGAGTAATTTAGAATTTATACAAATTTGGTCTGTGTTTATAAAAAAATACTACTCAACATGATGCAAATGTAATTGAACTATTGTTGTGCTAAATTTAAAAAGTGAAACTCGGATATAGACTTACTGCAAAAGAGCATTAATTTTAGGCGGATCCATGTACTCGAGAAAACATATTCATACTTTATGCAAATAGAAAACATTCTATAAAATGAATAGAAAACATTCATAGGTTCCAAACTAAGAGATCGGCATACTTCAATTAAAGAATGTTTAAAATATGAGAACTCTTAGTTTGGAACCTATTCATTCTTTATGCAAATAGAAAACTGAGTTCTCATATATAGAAACCTAAGAACAATTAAAACCTGAGTACTCATATACAGAATGTTTTCATTCTTTATGCAAGTCAAGCTGAATTTTGAGAAGCAAAATCCCGCAACAATTAATTGGGGTTTCGACACAATGGGCAAACAATTGAAAGAAGGCAAGGAAGCATTGACATTTTTAGTTTGGTTGCCTCAGGTCGACATAATTTCCATTATGAGATATGGATGAACTTTTGTTTTCTGTATCCAAAACGAATTTTGCATAAATAGAGTGGCAATTTGATTAGTAGAAACAAAAAAGAATCAATCAAACATAGAAATTGAACCCGTAGATTCTTTTTGGAATACACTTTTGCCATTGTTCACAGCAAGAACAACACAATTTTGGGTAGCATCTTCGAAAAATACTTTGCAATTGAGGTGGATGAATACCTATCAAATTAATTAGACAATTTAAACCTTATGAATTAAAACAGAGAGGTGAAAACCCCCCAAAAGTGGTTATTTAACAAAAAATTTCTTGCCTAATGCCACAGTAATTCTTATGGATCCCCATAATGATATTGTTTGCTTCGTAAAAGCGCGCCTCTCGAACCAATATCTTTCTAATTGAAGAACCACGGCACAATTTCAGCTTCAAATTAAACTAAAACCAACACAGACAAAACAACCCTTTACCAAAATTATCAACACAAAACATCCAAAATGCAAACTTTAATTTTGAAAAAAAATACAAACTTGTTTCAGTTTGCAGAATCCAAACCTGGAAGATAAAGAGCAAACCTGAACGATAACAAACGATCACCCTCCAAAGATCAGAGCATACCCATCAAATATCAGAACTTTACAATAGATCAGATCTTACCCTTCATAACCCCATCCCATACTTTCCCTTTCTCATTTTCAGAAACCTTGGAAAAAAACAGAATTCGTAACTTTTTTTTGGAGATCCAGAAATTGAAACATACAATTATGCAATGATAAACTTCAATAATCAAGAAACCTACAATCAAGCCAAGAATATGATACCAAAAACCCATATGTGCCGGTTCAAGAGATTAAGGCGAACAGAGAGATATAACCTAGAAGACTTATCGGCTACTTTTCCCTTTATATTTCACCATATAGATCATTTTTCCAAGTATAAATCATATTTCCTCGTATATAAAAAAATCCATCATCCCCTAAAAAGAGTAATATACACAAAAATTCTGTTTCAAAAAGTAAAATACAAAAGTAGCTCAAATTAGCTCTATTTCAAATTTTTGTATGGACATGGTGTGAAGCAAAAGAGAGATTTTTGTATGGACATGGTAATATGAAACAGATTAAATTTCCTTTGGCTGCATTTAAACGGTAATCAAAATAAATTAGAACATCAATTTGAAAGCAAGCAAGCAAATATTTGACAGCAAGAAAAAATTGAATCAGTATACTACTGAATGCATTTAGTATACTATTGAACCATCTATCAGTTGTTTAAGCGGCTCAAAATCAGAACTCAGATGGGAAACAGAACCCAGATGGGAAACAGCTATTTAGGATCATACCCAGAAATCAAAATCTCATTTTGACCAATAAAGTCCATGAATTAAAGGTCGCACCTTTGTCCTGATGCACCTGAACTATTACATATAAGCTCCTTCCTTAATCAGCGATGATGGACAGCTGGAGGGTCATGCGGTTCTTCAGCAGATTGTTCATCATCTTCTTGATTTAGATGATGAGTACCAGCGATGGGCCTTCTGCAATTGAGACCAGCGGAAAATTAAAACAGTCGTTGGTGAATAGAAAAGAAAAACAAAGTACCTTTCTTGATCTTCTTGGTTGGGATGATGTGCATCAGCTGGAGGAGGAGCAGATGGGTCATCGTCCTCATTGGTCCGTGGCAGAGTGATCCTCTCTTGTTGCGGCTCGAATCTTGCATCATCGTCTCCTCATTTTGGATCCAAAATCAGAACTCGGAGAGATAGGTGAGGATCGACTCCATTAGGGCCAGAGGCAACAGGCGAGAGGTCTTTGGATCCAAAATCAGAACTCAGAGAGCCAGGGTGAGGAGACTCCATTAGGGCCGGAGGCAAGAGGAGAGAGTTCTAATGGCTCCAGCGAGATATATTTCTTTAAATGGTTTGGTTTTCTCCACAATGGTTTGATTTGGTTTTTGTGTGAAGGAATATGATAATTTTTCAAAAAACGGTACAAAACTTTCGTTTCCCTCCCATTTTGTTTCTCCCAACAAATTTCCCCCCAAGTTTCAAAGCTTTTGTTCCCCCCAAACTAAATTTCTCTTGTCTTAATCCCAATTTCTCAAATCTTATCCAATTTCTCTTATCCATTTCTATTGATAACAACCCTCAAATGTAACCAATTTCTCAAATCTTATCCATTTTCTCTTATCCATTTTCTCTTATCCAATATCTCTTATACAACAACTCTTATCCAATAACCCATGATAACATCCCTGTTTTATAATATAGATATATGTACATACATATATATGTACTAGTCATACCCCGTGCCCTAAGGGCACGGTTCATTTAACATATTCCCCCTCAAAATCTTAGGTCCCTTGATTTTAAACTAAAATCAATAATTAAAACACAATAATTGTTATTTAGTTCTACCAAAAACTTTAGTTCCCCCCCTAAAAGTTAGTTGCCCCATGAATTTAGTTCTCTCCAAAAATTTTAGCCACGTGTCTTAAAGACACGGTTCATTTAAAATATTCCACCCTCAAAATCTTGGATCCTCTAATTTTAAACGAACAGAAAAAATTAAATAGCAATAATTGTTATTTAGATCCACACTAATTTTTTTTATTCTTACCAAAATTTAGTTTCTTAAGATTTAGATCGACCAAAAGTTTCAAAAAAATTTAAGTTCTCTCGAAAATTTAGTTCCCACAATAATTTTAGTTCCCCACAAAATTTTCACAAACTCTCATTCTATCCATTGAATCCTCAAGATTCAATCCATACCATCTTTTTACCCACCATTTCATCCAAGTCATCAACTTTATAAAGCTTGTGTACAATTTCAAACTAATGTGAGCATCACAGATCATGTTGACTACTTACACCACAGAAACGAACCAAGTCATATGTGGGCTTTGGTTTGGGAACCCCAATTTTTCTATGGATAAGGAAAGCTTACACAATCATTATCAGGTTATGCATTCAGACATCCGACAGTGGTGAAATTAACAAATATACAACAGCTTTAACTGTCAGACTCTTCTCCCAACTAAAATTTGATGTGTCCGACACTGTAAGACATAAAAAGTGTATCCATGTTGAAATTTTCTAAAAACACAAAGCCTTCATTCACATCATGTTAAGATGAAACCACTTTGCTCAGGTTTTGATCAAAGCAAATGGTTTTATAGATCATTTTAGAAATAAGTACATTTACAAATAACCAAATACATTATATTTGTATGAGTTAAAATACTTGTTATCGTAGTAAAAATATGTACATGTTACCATGTCCTCATGCCCAGTATTGGGAGGATTATGGTGTACGACACCTGTGTTTGTGACTACAAATCATAAATTGTAAGTTTAGGTAATCATGACCATATACTTACTGCTACTTGGACATAACTTGCAATTCAAATGGGTAACAATAAGTTTCAAACATAACATAGTAACATCAAAGGTTTTGTTGCAGGCCACATCTGCAAACACTATCATTTACGGAAAGCGATGTATTAAACCAGAAGAAAAAGAAGTTAGCAAAAAATAGGGGTGGCTTCACATTAGTTAACATATATTGGAATTTGGAATCTATGTTATCAAAGAGCGTATTTTGGAATTTGGATAATTTCTTTCCTGAGATCACATTAGTTAACATATATTTTTGCTATTTTAATTGATGTATAAGATAGATGTTTTACTTCATTTCGTGTACATCCTCTCATTTACTCGAATTCGCAGCATATATATACGTAGAAGGTGAGGAATTCACAAAAAAAAGATGAAATTTCTTCACCATTTTATGGAAAGGGTTTTATGTTATCTACATTATTATTCAAAATTCCTTATTGTCCATGATACATGTAATAATTTTTATTTGTCCTCTGTCGTTTTCACCTTTTTAAATCTTTGTAGGTTTAAGTTTACTTGTTTGCTCTGAAGAAGGGTGCACATCTTTTGAAATGTGGGAAGATAGGAAATCCCAAAGCTTGTCCTTTCATGCTTTTAACAGTTAGTATTCGTTATTTCTGGTATAATCCTATAAGTAGATGTACAATGGACATGGAAATACTACCCATTCAAATGTAACCATATGAGAAAATTATGAGTGGTCTTCTTCTGTTACTTGTTTCCTTATTTGTTTTGTGTTCCATTTGATGTTGTTTCTTAGCAATTGGAAGTGGAGTTTTAGTTTGATATGCCATGGACAATATAACATTTTATTGGATCAAAAGTTTAAAGTTCAATTGAATCTTAATGGCATGTTCTCATTACACCCAACACTTAAGTTTCAATGATAATATATACCATTTCATAAATCAAAGCGCATAATAGAAACAGGTATAACACAAAGATTATTGTACCTTCTGATTGAGCTTGGTCCGATTCATGAGAGCCTTCATCACAGAATACAACTAAATTTATTTTTCTACTTGCCCCAGTTTCCATCCTTGATCCTACAAAGTCCTGAAAATTCGTTTACTATGTCAGATTCAACTATATTCATTTAAAAAGAAGATAAAAGCTTTACCATAATAGTTAAAAATAAAAATAGAAAACGAAAAAATTACCTCAAGTGTAGCACCCCCTGCAGTTTTTTTTAAGGTTTTCACCATCAATGGAACATGATTCCATGCATGCAATATGGTCCACTCCTAAAACACTCCCACAGTTCTCAACAAATCCTGGAATCAATGAATTTTCAAGTGTGCACTTCCCATCCGGCACAGCAACATATGGGAATGCCACTGAAATGTTGGAGCTTGTGAATGAGGTCTGCTTAGAAACACGGAAGAAATGCAAGTCGTTACTACATCTAAAACCATGGTGTTAAGAGTTGGTGATTGCAAGTGGTCCAAACAAAATGAATTTCAGTTACCTTAAAAAGGTTGAGTAGGGTTGGGTCATTATGTTCTGCCTTTGATATATCTGATGATTGCAACTAAAAAAAGCGGTAGAGCCATGATTAGTTGAGAGATGTGAATAGGAAGCATAAAAGTTCAATGTGAAGACCTGTTATCCCTGCAAACTGAGATGTAACCAGACTTGCATAACTGCATCATAACGGAGATCCATGGAACAGAAACTTTTCTTTCCAACAAAATGGCTCACAAAACATAAGCTATGATTTGTAGAATTAAACATGATCGCACTCCTGCATGGCCCAACATCACCTACTTTTTTAAATATCTACATCCTGCAGAAGATTAAAAAAATTACTTTAGTAGAAAAAAATGAGTCAAACAATGATCTTAGTAAGAAGATAATGAATTAGCAGTAGCTTTAAATAGAACGCCACAAAGACCATTGGTAGTAGTAAATAATATGCTTAATTTGGAACATTGAATGTAATGAAGGAAACCTTGCAGCTTATATTTTAAAAAATACCAGACACTAAATCAAATGAATCCAAAATACCCGTTTCAGTTGGTTCATTAAGAACACAAAATCAGAAACCAAAAGTGCAAAACTACTCAATTTCGATAATAAGACAACTCAATTTTCTTTTCACATATCCACTTGTTATATCCTGCATATCTGCTTGTTATATGCTTCAAAATCAGCTGTAGGATCACTGTCAAAACCTACCATGACAAACTGATCATC
Source organism: Scilla litardierei (assembly GCA_030789695.1). Taxonomy (NCBI): domain Eukaryota; kingdom Viridiplantae; phylum Streptophyta; class Magnoliopsida; order Asparagales; family Asparagaceae; genus Scilla; species Scilla litardierei. The sequence continues at coordinate 132,339,875 of CM061136.1, read as the reverse complement.
ATTCCTAATCCAAAAATGAACGATCCAGTCATAGAGCAGTAAGAACTTTGGTACATAGATCATGGATAAGGAGACAAATGATGATAAACCCAGCTGAAATTAATCAATACAACTAATCAGGATAATCTACTCTTCTTCACGATATCAAAAAGTCATTTAGAAGTAAGAAGACAAAACATACCATCAAAACTAATGCAATACTCTTAGATTTTGACTATTGTTCTTAATAATTTTTCATTTGCAGAAAAGGGAACTTTTAGTGACAAAAGATAGGAATTATTCAAACCATCACCAAATCAACCATGAAAATTTGTTTCTCTAGATAATAATTGATATAATATTCAACAATATGCAAACAATAATGATCGGCGATAAAATGTGGCATAGCGCAACCTAGACTCTCCATTTTTGTTTCAAAGTCAATATACAGCCAACTTCTTGTGTATAAAAACGATTTCCCATCATTCAAGCATGTTAATTATGATGTCTAATGAATTATGACAACATAAATGGTTTAGACTTTTAAAAAGTTATAAATTTTTTATGTGTAAAATATTGTTCTTCATTGATCTGATTTCAGTCTTTCAATTAGTATGCAAAACAAAATCATTTGGGTATTCCACATGGCTTCAATATTTATATATAAACACCTACGATAAATACAAATATATTCAAGAATGCGTAAGGGAAGAAAATGACAATTTTATCATTCATCACAACCGACTTATTTACACTCTTTTTCATTTAACATTTACTTGTATGAAAACTAGAACCAAATTCTGGAAAAATAAATGGATGCATAAGCAAATAGGCATGCATGCTTTTATTCCCATAGATGTTAAAATGGAAGAAAGAAAGTAGGGAGAAAGCTACCCTAGTTCCTGCATAAAATGTAATGAAGTTGACATGTCTACCTATCGAGATCAGGCAACAAATGAAGAACCTCCGCTGGCTTCAATGATGGATTAGTCTGATTCACATGAGGCAATTTGGCAGCTTGAAAGACTCCTCAATGGCTTGTATTTGTTTCTCTCTTCAAATGTATAGGCAAGAACATTATTACAATTGTACAACTAATGAATTTAAATAGCCTTGATAAAAACAAATTCCTGTCTGTGCACCAGCGCACCTGTTGTTAAGATTTTCCAAGGAAACATTTTGCCCTTCCCTAGCTTCCCGCATTTCTTTTGCTTGCTTTTCTGTCATGATTTAGAAAAACAATGAAGCATAAGACATTCAATGATCTGCAGTGCAATTGATTTAAATTTTCAAAATAAATTCATGTTTGGTACCAGTTTAGCGGAATCCATGCAACTATCAGATAGTACCAGTTTAGCAAAATAAAATGAGGAAAAATAGAAACTGTTGCAACTATATGGAATCCCACTGCAATTAAGCTTATAATAAAATATGGGACCTACTCAAGAACATCAATAGATGAACCCAAATAACTCAAGTATTTGTGCCAGAACCAGCAATTTCTCAAATGGATGGAATGCACCAGAATACAATAAGCAGAATGACAATTAAAAAAGTAAATAGAAAAATAGTAAGCTTCTCCAATAAATTTTACCCCAAACTCGAAAAAATAAAGGAAACGTAAATAGCTCACCTAGATCTTGGGGTGGGCCTATGTTGGTAATGCTTGACACCCCAACTCTATCTACTAAAACCTCCCTTAAACAGTAGTTTTAAAAAAGATTAAGCAGAAAATATTCAAGTAACGAAATCGACCCATTAAAAAGGGGACAACTTTAATTTTTAAAATTACCTGAAAATCTAAAGTAAATCAACTTCTTGTTGGAATCAGAAACTGCTAGCTTCAGAATCCAAAGCCAGACCTGCTGGAAGATTCTCAGGGGAACCATCTTGAAACAGCTTCGTGTATGTAGTCTTCTGTGCAACAATTACCTTGAACTTCGAAAGTTTTGTTTCACCTTAATGGGATAATGCTTTGTGCAAAAAAATGCAGGTGCTTTTTTGGAGGACGACCTTGAAAAGGAAATTTTGGTTCATAAATCAGAAAGAACGGGTTCAATTCTATGTTCAAAACATGATCGAATTGAGAATTGCTCTTCTTTAAAAAAAATCAAATGCGTCAAATGAGAAGATCATATAGTACCCACAAATTAAGTCAGATACATCACTTGCCATAGGACCATACGAAGCAAAACATGACAAATGGTAGGGGAATTAAGCGAGAAATAAGCATGAACATTAAAATTATGAACATTCCAGCATTTTTTCTAGAGCATTGTCCTAGAAATTGTGTCAAATATGACTATTTGCCAGTTCTAATATCCAAACATCAAGGATGCAAGAATCACAGATAGCTACCACTTCTCAAGTATGTCGTGCATGATGCATTGTTTAAGAAGTAACTGAATTAATAAAAATAATAGGTAGAACTCCATGTACCCAAAATGCATTTTGCATGAGCCTTATAGAAATAGTCAAGCAAAGGTTACTTACTCCCACAATATCCATTGAAATGCTACACAATTTAAAGGAAGTGTATCATTGAACCATTAACCATGATCTAAAGATTGAATACAATGCAGCATTACCATTACCTACCTGGAAACAAAATAATGAATAATCCATCTGGCCAACAAAAGTGCATTTCATCTTCTAAGTAAATGTTGCAAGTGAACAAAATATTAATTTGCAAAAATTTTGATTATACACAAAAAGAAACAGGGGCACCCTGCACCATTCTTTGCCGTGAAATCATATTTGAAGTGAGAAATAAACTTTCATGCATGCCACAACCTAGAATATATCTTGAGTGCAGGAAAAAATGTATTCAAATCTGTGAAATGTATCCTAAATTGATTTCAATATTACCCATGCAGAAGATACTAAAGTATCCAATACTTCGCAATTACCTTCTGTAAACAGTAGTATATTGATTTCAATTTACAAACCTAATGAGAAATGATAGATTAAAACTTAGTAGAAGTAGGAGACACGAGGAAATAGATCATACTAATGGCCAAGAAGTACCCAAAATAAATCAATTTCATTACTCGGGTTTATTGATTCGCTATGGAGCTAATGTTCAGAAAACTGGAGCAAACTGTTACAAAAACTTTAATGGACAAAAAAAGAAAAAAGATCCATTAACTGAATTAAGGGGATTATTTGGTGTAGACTCCTTTGACTGATAGCCCAATCCTTCAACAATTACATTAACTAAATAAGGGGAACACGTGTTATTAATTACCCTAATCAAACTCAACAATTGGTAAACTAATAATTTGACGGTTAACAGAGGCATATTCATAGTCACATTCATTTTTTGGACAAAGAAAAGAGTTCATCCGATGGCAGTCATAAAATAAAAAGTTGTCTTCCCCAAACAGAGTAAAATATTGTACATGCCACTGCTCCCTCTAACTATAAAGGTGATAGGTGTCTCAAACATTACTAATTCTCAGCAAAATGAGGATGCAATGGATATGTTCATGCTCATATACATAGACCACATATGCCTACATAACCATAGATTGTGAAAACCAATTTCAACCTCAATGGAATTAACCGCAATTTTGAAATGCAAGTTCAACAATGTTAAGACTGCAGGTTAAGATTCAGAAGTAATATCAATTAGCCCGATTAATAAAATTTGGAAATGCAAGTTCAACATAGACAATTAATCTTTCAATTAAAATAAGACTGCAGATAAGATTCAGAAGTACTATCGATTAAAATTATAAACAAAGGCTTTAAGGGCTCATCCATATTCAAAATTATAAACAAATGCTTCGACAAAGGCTTTAAGATTCGGTTCAAGCTCATAATTGAAATTGAGAAAAGAGGAAACAAAACAAATATAGGCAGAATGGATATAAAAAAAATAAAATTTAAGGAAGTTATGGGACATGATGACCCAAAGGACAATCCAAATATGTTACGTAATAATAAAAATGTTGTTAGAGAATGTAAATTTTCAAGGAAACGCAATGATTGTTTTGAATCATTTTCCCCTAGGAGAGTTTCTTCAAAATTTAGTTCCATTTTATTTTCTAGATATAAACCCTTACCCTATGTTGCTGCTCTTTTCATGTTTATATGCGTTTGTTTTAACATTGAATTGTAGAATGAAAATCATAGTTTTACATTCAATCATAATTATGTACTCTAACGAAAATAAGTTCTATTTCTTTTAGGCATTACAACAAAAAGGTTAAGAACATTCAATCTTCTCCTCTCTAAACCTACCATCATGTTTCATTTTAAAATTACAGACGAATGTACCATAAAGCCATAAAAACTATGATTTTCATTCTACAATTCAATCCATCTGAAATTTTTTTGGAGAAATGAAATGAAATGAACAGAATGCCTTCAAAATGGAATACAATGTTACTGAACCTATGTAAGAGTTCAGTAAGATTATACTAAAATTACAATGTTTTCAGTTTAAAAACCATGCTGAAAAGGGATAATGTATGCAAAATGGAAAAAAATTACAAAAACCAACCAATTTCAAACCAACCAATTGCGAGAAGAATGCCCCTTGCCTCTTGCTGCGAGATGCGTCTTACTTCTTCCTTCTCCAAGGGCTCAGGCGAGAAGAATGCCAAGGCGAGAAAACTCCAAATTCCTAAAATTCATCATAAGGAAACTCAAGCTACTTTAGTATAAGGAAGCTGAAATTTATTGACCAAAAATTAGTCAATGCCCTAACCAAAATCACTGCGTACCCTCTTGCCAAATTCCTTAGGCGAGAAGCTCAGGCGATGAAAGAAGTTAGATCAGGCGAGAAGCTCTTCCCTGCGACATGAATTGAAGCTCTTCAAAATGGTGAAATGAGGTTTGAAATGAAAACAGCTCAAATGAAATTGAGAAAAGAGGAAACAAAACAAATATAGGCAGAATCGATATCAAAAAATAAAATTTAAGGAAGTTATGGGACATGATGACCCAAAATAAAATTTTTGGTCATGTGGCTACAGTGCTGCTGAAACAGAACTCACAATTGTAGGTTCATCGCGTCAGATTGTAGTGTCATTGCAAGCTATTCTTCTATGTTACTTGTGGATACCATCAACCAATGGAAAATGTTAGTTATATGAGAAATTTGTACTATTTTGATGATATGAAACATAGCATATGAACTCCACTGCCCAATGTATTGTGCCAGGCTTTTTATGTCAGTCGTAGTAATACATAAGTAGCATCAAGTTAGTAGTAATTAAACAACTAACTAAGTAATGACTGGCTTCTCCGCTTAAATCATAGATGAACCCCTGTCAAAGTTGGTGACCTTATGCTAAGCACTACAGAACATGATCAAAGCCATCAAATTATATATTGTTCACTGTTATCATGGGGGAGAATACTGAAATAGTTTACATCCATTCAAGTGGACAAATAATATATTGTTCACTGTTATCATGCAGCAAACATATTTGTAGTTTACATCCAGAAAACTACCTTTATGTTTCAGCTTTTTTCCCACAATACTACCTTTAAGTTCCAAAATAACAAAATGATACCATGATACCAATGAAATTTAAGGTATTTTTCTCATAGGATAGCATTTTGATATTATTTGATAATTAACCCAAAAAAATTAACCCAAAAAGCTGAAACATATTTGTAGTTTTGATAATTAACCCAAAAAATGCTGTTAGAGAATGTAAATTTTCAAGGAAACGCAATGTAAATTTCATGACCTGCTGAAACATAAATTTTATGAAAATTGTGATCAATAAGTTCTATTTCTTTTAGGCATTACAACAAACTGGTTATGAACAACCTATGTTGCTGCTGAATAATAAGTTTTCAGTTTAATAACAAACCAAGAAGAATCCGTAGGCCGCTTGCCTCTTGCTCCAAGGGCTCAGGCGAGAAGAATCCGTAGGCGAGAAGCTCAGGCGAGAAGCTAAGGGAATGAAAGAAGTTAGCTCAGGGGATGAGTTGAAGCTCTTCAAAAATGGTGAAATGAGGTTTGAAATGAAAACAGCTCAGATCCTTGCCTGCGGTTGAACTGGAGTGAAGCTCTTCCATGCGAGATGCCCCTCTTCCTCAGCAACCGACCCCAAATCCCCATCAGAGCCTGAGATCATTGCTTCTTCTAGAGCCTGAGCGATTCCGAGCCTCGACATCCAAGAAGTGAGTACGAAAAAAAGTCAGAGCTGCTAGGGTGTTGGGCTTTGGGGTTTTCTCGAGCGCGAAGGGGGAGGCGCAATAGCGTGCTGCTAGGGCTTGGGGGAGATCCCGTGAAGAGAGTAGCAATGGGTGGTCGATCATTGAAGAGAGAAGCTCACAAAGGGGGAGGCACGCGATCGTGCTGCTAGGGCTTGGGGGTTTTAGATCCCGTGAAGAGAGGAGATATGGGCCACGAAGAGAAGCCAGGGTTTTTTTGCGCTGGGTTGTTTTCTTCCCCCCAAAAATTTTGTTTCCCCCCAAAAATTTTGTTTCCCCCCCAAAAATTCAAACTCAATTTCTCTTATCTTATCCAATTTCTCTTAACAACATCCCTCATATATACTCAATTTCTCATCTCTTATAAAAAACTCTTATACAAAAACCCATGATAACATCCCTGTTTTATAATATAGATATATGTATATATATGTACATATATATATGTATGTACATATATATATACATATATATATATGTACATACATATATATATATATGCACATATATATATATATATATATATGTACATACATATATATATGTGTGTGTACATATATATATATCTATATAGAATAATGGGTATTATACGCCATATGAGAGGGTCTCTCATATGCCCCCTCACATAAATGGGGAAAGTACAAGCCCACATGGGCTTGTACTTGTTGTACTTTCCCCCTTTATATGAGAGGGAATATGAGAGACCCTCTCATATGGCGTATGATACCCATTATTCCCATATATATATATATATATATATATATATATATATATATATATATATATATATATATATATATATATATATATATATATAGGGTAAAGAGCCCACGAGAGGGTGTCCCAGTGGTAAGTCATTCCGCTCCAAAGCCAAGGGGTGCGGGGTTCGAGGCCTATGGCCGCCGTGACTTGGTAATTATTGTGAAATTTGTTGTGGAATTATTTATCCTGGGGTTGGGGATTTTTGGGTAAAGTGTTCCTAGGGTGACTCCTTAGATTAAATCTAAGGAGTCGCCCTCATTTTCCCCTATATCCCACAATTTTTTTGGATTTTATTTTTCATGGGGTTGTTGTTCATGTCATGGATGGTCAACACACCAAAAATCAAGGCATTCCAATACTTTTAGAACCCCCATCTACCCGTTGCAACTTCATGGGGTTTTCAACACGTTTTTAGACCGTTGAAGTTGCAACGTGTAGATGGGGGTTCTAAAAGTATTGGAATGCCTTGATTTTTGGTATGTTGACCATCCATGATATGAACAACAACCCCATGAAAAATGAAATCCAAAAAATTGTGGGATATGGGGGAAAATGGGGGCGACTCCTTAGATTTAATCTAAGGAGTCACCCTAGGAACACTTTACCCATATATATATATATATATATATGGGGCAAATGTGCCTGAGAACGTGCGCAGGTAGAATTACCTGCGCACGCCCCCTCTGTTCGGGGTTTCTAAATATTATTTTTTTGAAAATTTTTTTTTCAGTAGCTAGATATACTTGTTATGAAGCTCCCCACAAAATTTCAGGTCAATCCGACACCGTTTGAGCCTCCGTTCATCGATTTCAAAAACGTTGCGCAAAACTGTCCAAATTCTGGACAGTTTTGCGCAACGTTTTTGAAATCGATGAACGGAGGCTCAAACGGTGTCGGATTGACCTGAAATTTTGTGGGGAGCTTCATAACAAGTATATCTAGCTACTGAAAAAAAGAGTCAAAAAAAAATACTTACAAACACCGAACAGAGGGGGCGTGCGCAGGTAATTCTACCTGCGCACGTTCTTAGGTACATTTTTTGCTATATATATATATATATAGGAAAATTTTCAAATGAGAACATTTCGCACCGTGCGAAAATGTTTTTAGTTTTTTTTTGAAATTTTTTTTTTCAAAAATTCTTTTTTCCACCCTCATTATATGTTGTTATACCCCCCTCAAAAAATAATGGTTGAGAAATAATGTCATTTAGCCTTCGATCAAGGCATTTCATCAAATTCTCACGTTTTGAGACCGTTAAATTTGTAACGGGTGGATGGGTGCTCTAATCCCCAACGGGTTCACCCATTATTTTCCCTGGGGTATATAATTGTATGGATTAAACATCAAAAAAAGAATTTTTGAAAAAAAAATTTCAAAAAAAAGATAAAAATCTTTTCGCACGGTGCGAAAAGCCTCTTTTTCGCATTTGAAGATCCATATATATATATATATATATATATATATATATATATATATATATATATATATATATATATATATATATATATATATATATATATATATATATATAGGGTAAAGTGTTCCTAGGGTGACTCCTTAGATTAAATCTAAGGAGTCGCCCCCATTTTCTCCCATCTCCCACAATTTTTTTTGAAATTATTTTTCATAGCATTGTTGGTCACATCATGGATGATCAACATACCAAAAATCAAGTCATTCCACTACTTTAAAAGCCCTCATCTATCCCTTGCAACTTCAACGGTCTCAAAACGTGCTGAAAAACACATAAAGTTGCAAGGGGTAGATAGTGGCTCTAAAAGTATTGGAATGACTTGATTTTTTGTATGTTGATCATCCATGATGTGACCAACAATCCCAAGAAAAAAAATTTCAAAAAAAGTTGTGGGAGATGGGAGAAAATGGGGGCGACTCCTTAGATTTAATCTAAGGAGTCACCCTAGGAACACTTTACCCATATATATATATATATATATATATATATATATATATATATATATATATATATATATATATATATATATGGATTAATGGGTATCATACGCCATATGATATAGGCTCTCATACTCCCTCTCACATAAAGCAACCAAGTACAAGCCCACATGGGCTTGTACTTGGTTGTACTTGGTTGCTTTATGTGAGAGGGCGTATGAGAGCCTATCTCATATGGCGTATGATAGCCATTATTCTCATATATATATATATATATATATATGGATCTTCAAATGCGAAAAAAGGGCTTTTCGCACCGTGCGAAAACAATTTTTTTATTTTTTTTGAAATTTTTTTTTTTCAAAAATTTTTTTTTTGATGTTTAATCCATACAATTATATACCCCAGGGAAAATAATGGGTGAACCCGTTGGGCATTAGAGCACTCATCCACCCGTTACAAATTTAACGGTCTCAAAACGTGCGAATTTGATGAAATGCCTTGATCGAAGGCCAAATGGCATTATTTCTCAACCATTATTTTTTGAGGGGGGTATAACAACATATAATGAGGGTGGAAAAAAGAATTTTTGAAAAAAAAAATTTCAAAAAAAAACTAAAAACATTTTCGCACGGTGCGAAATGTTTGCATTTGAAAATTTTCCTATATATATATATATATATATATATATATATATATATATATATATATGGCAATCTTCGGGTGCGAAAAACCCCGTGCGAAAGCCGTGCGAAATCTTTTTTTTTTATTTTTTTTTTGAAATTTTTTTTTTCAAAATTTTTTTTGATGTTTAATCCATACAATTATATACCCCAGGGAAAATAATGGGTGAACCCGTTGGGCATTAGAGCACCCATCCACCCGTTACAAATTTAACGGTCTCAAAACGTGTGAATTTGATGAAATGCCTTGATCGAAGGCCAAATGACATTATTTCTCAACCATTATTTTTTGAGGGGGGTATAACAACATATAATGAGGGTGGAAAAAAAAATTTTTGAAAAAAATTTTTCAAAAAAAAACTAAAAACATTTTCGCACGGTGCGAAATGTTCTCACATGAAGATTTACATATATATATATATATATATATATATATGTATGTATGTATGTATGTATGTATGTATGTATGTATGTATGTATGTATATGTGGCAATCTTCCGTAGCGAGGAAGGGGTTTTTCTCACAGTGCGAAAAGATTTTTATATTTTTTAAAAAAATTTCCAAAATTCTTTTTTTGATGTTTAATCCATACAATTATATATCCTAGTAAAAATAATGGGTGAACTCTAGGGGATTGAGCATCCATCCACCCATTACAAATTTAAAGGTCTCAAAACGTGCGAATTTGTTGAAATGCCTTGATCGAAGACCAAATGAAATTATTTCTCAACGATTATTTTTTAAGGGGGGTATAACAACATATAATGAATGTGGAAAAAAAATTTTGAAAAAAAATTCAAAAAAAAACTAAAACTCTTTTCGCACAGTGCGAAATGTTCGCATGAAGATTTACACACACACACACACACACACACACATATATAATAATGGCTATCCACTACTACAAAAAAACGCTTGCATAGCGCTTTTTTTAACACTTGAGATAGCGCTATGGTAGCTTGGATAGCGCTTTTATAAGCGCTATCGTAGTGGTTTACTAAGATAGCGCTTATAAAAACGCTATCCAAGCTACCGCTATGGTAGCTTGGATAGCGCTTTTAAGCGCTATCTAAATGGTTTACTAAAATAGCAATGTTTAGACTGGCTGTGGCTAATACGCATTAGCCACGGAAAGTCCGTGGCTAATATAGCGGTAGCTTCGATAGCGCTTTTTAAGCGCTATCTAAGTGGTTTACTAAAATAGCAATGTTTAGACTGGCTGTGGCTAATACGCATTAGCCACGGAAAGTCCGTGGCTAATACGTATTAGCCACGGATTAGCCGTAGCTAATGTTTAATGTTTTTTTTTAAAAATCAAATAAATTTCGTTTTTCATATCACATGTTAACACCATATCCACATTAGCCACAGACTCACATTTAACACCAAATCAAACCAAATCAAACAAATACGCATTAGCCGCGGACTCACAATTAACACCATATCCACACCTCTCAAGCAATCTCTTAAATTAAAGGGAGATTTAGATATCCATGATCTGGTAGCAAACATTTGTTACAGCTGATATTACGTACACTCGCATTTGTTATAGCTGATGAGATCGATCGATATCTCTTCACAACTCATCTATCAGCGTTCGGAAACTGTTGAGCAAGTGAAAATACGTCCTCTCAGTTGGATGGATGGCATCAAAGAACACGTATTTGGACGCGTTTTCGCACACGAGAGACTTGGGGTTGCACAAGATGGCTGCCTCGATCAGCCCCGTTCCGTAGCAGCCTTCTTTCGAGTCCTCGAAACCTGACGAACACCGCGATTTTTAACGACATAAAGATTTCAAGATCGAAAGGCAGACGATCGGTTACCATGTTGCTTTGGATGCAGGATTACGTCGAGTAGGGGGTTATATATGTCGGCATAGGCAATTTGGACAGGTCTCTCGGTTGAGTAATGTTGCAGCAGGGCCCGAAGCTTCATGTTGTAGTCGTCGGCTATGGCGTTGTGAGGGTCAATGCAGCTGCGGTCGTGGATCCCATCCTTCGTATATCCGCCTCATTTGCACCTGTACCATCAGTAATATCATATACCAGCATATTTTTCACTTGCAATATAGGCAATTCATAGATTGAGATGGTACAAGTAATTTATTTGGTTATTCTAACCTCCAATGCTTCTGCAGCCTTGTTCAGATTAAGAATGCCATCCTAAGCATGTTTGAGTAAATTGATGAACTTTTTTGTCAAAAGCCCTGAAAAGAATTAAAGTCAATGTAATCAAATGCAACATTTAGTGAGTGATCCTCAGAAGACCCAACGTTAAATTCCACAGACAGAATAAACTGTTTTGCATCATATAATTATTTACAGATTACATCATCGCTTCAGTTACCTAGAGAACTGTCATAGCGGCAGCTACCAGCTGGCGTGAGATTATTGCTGGGAGAGCCTGCAAAATATATGGATTTCATCATTCTACCCTTAAATCAGTGGAAACCAGAGAAGGAGAACAAAAGGGTGCTGATAGAGTAATAAGCATTGCAACAATTAAATCAAGGCATCAAAAAGAGAAATTTGAAGCTGAAAGTGGACACTTATTCCTGTGCATGTTTATGCATTAAACAGTAATACAATTAGAAAAAGCGATCTCACCTGCATTTGAGATAGGAGTCTGTGGCATAGACTTGCTGCATTTTGCAGCCTTGGACCTGCCATTGGCTTTACCACCTTTTCCTGACATGGGGGTAAGGATAGGACCGGTAACTGTCTCGGCATATCCAGGGCTGGTTGCGCACTCACTTGATTGCGCATTCTCATTGTCATCTTGTTCAGGCTTCCTCTTCAACTAATGAATAAGAAATGCCACTTTCATAAGATAAATTTCATTGAACATCAATGTCCAAGAGAATGGCCAATGTATTTTATTAATAAAAATGTATAACACTGATATGAATCGTATATATATGATTAAATAGGTGAAAATATAGGTTCAACTTTTTAGATGATAATTTGAGAAACTGTTGAGACATAGAAGTAATTCTATGGATCTTTAGAAATAAAATCCAACCTCCAAAAGCATCCTAGTTCAGTAAAAAGTCATTAATATGCATCCAGTCATCCTTGGCAGCAGAGAAATATGTGTATAAAGACCGCTGGGTTGAGCATTGGAGTTTCTGCGGCCCTTCTCTCTTTTATCTTTTCTCTATTTAATATTTCTCTGTCTCTCTTCATTAATGCACCATCTACTGATTGGTACAAAAAAGGCGAAACCTAGTGAAAAATAACAATTTCCAACACAAAATCTACTTGTTCTATCGATCTACTGATTATGTTTCTCTTTTTGGACCAAAATATGTTATGGCTGCAGAGAGCAAGTGAGACCCATTGCTCGGATAACTACAGCCAACCACACTGCATTCTTACCATTGCAGCGGCATCAACATCTGTAAACTTGCAATCAGATGGCAAGTTGTCCACCATTAATGGATAAGTTAGCGATATATCGCTACCGTACCCTTCACCAAATTTTGCTGTTTAGCCCTTCAAAATAAACTGACTGGACATTTCAACTTGTAAACCTGCAAGAAAACAGCACAACAAGACCATCAACTGCGGTTTAATTTACAAAACCATTCCATGAGATACAAGAAGCTTAAACACATAATATCAACGTATACTTGATATCCACCACGACCACGTCTTGAACAGCTGTTATGATTTTGTAATTTCACACAAATCATACTATTTTCCAAGTAAAGTAGGAATAAACATAAATATACCCCTCGATCATCTACATGGTAACATACCGACATCAACCCCCACCAGTCTCACAATGATTGAAGGCTTGGTGTCATGTGCAGAAAATGATGCTATCAAACTTCATCTGCATTCCATCAACCAGCAAGCAATTTATAGCAAAACCACGTGCTCCATTGGTAATCTCAGTGTGTGATGTATCATTTTGGGATATCATGGAATTAGCAGGATTTGTTCCACGAGTGACACAATAGTTGGTAGCGATCACCAGTAATTATAATACCAATGTATTTGGCAAATTGTGGTATTTTTGTTGGCAAATTATATACCTAGCGCATGTCCAAACTCATATATCTCTGATAAACTTTGTTTAATGAAGAAATTTGATGAACCTAATCCTTATGGACTGCTGGAGACGAACAGATCACAAAAAAAAGCCATGGAGGAACTTTCGGTATCAGCCTCATAATAGAATGACACTGGGGAATTCTTGTTACAAAAAAAGACTGGAGGACACGGATATTGCATGGGCATGCATGACACTCGATAGAAAACAGCTACTGCAAGCAAAAAGGCAAGCTTCTAAATATTTGTCATGTCAAAATAAGCTTGTAAAGTATGCAAAAACTATCTGTTAACATGTCTCGGTGCCATTAGAAAGCAAATGCTTCGGATATATCCTTCAAATGCTTCCACCTTTAGGAACTTTATATTTACCTGTTGTTTCCAGGCATTAGGCTGATAGGACTCATTGTAATATCACATCAACATACATAACCGTATTTCATCATTAAGCCCCAACATTTGCAAACCGTGGGCCAAAGCAAACTATTTAGATTCATTCTTATAAACTCAGTTTTTTAGAATTTTTTCCGAGGTTTATGGATGTTTCACTTATAACAAGGAAAATGAACTTTAGGAATTATCCTTCCCCGAATTAAACATATCCAAATAAGGGTGCAGAAGAGGGGAAAAGAAGCAGATATATCTTCTACTGTAGTTGTATTCCTTTTGTTTTCTACGAATATGTGAGCAGGAACAATGTGATATTGTTCACAAATGCTCAAGCAGAGCAAGGTACTTAATTCCTGCTTACAAATTCAATTTCATGATGTCAGTCTATATTTATGTTTTATCCTGATAGAAAGGGCGGAAAATAAACAGAAGTTATATCCTGATCTGAATTAAAACATTCATATAGGATTGTAAAAAGGGCATATAAAAACCAATTATGGTTCTACCATAGTAGTATTTCAAACTAGAAGCGCCAGAAAGGGATAAAGACATTTAGAATATCAAACTCGACACCTGCATTGATATGGATTTAGATTTAGTTGGATACATTGTAACGGCCGGTACCCACTATTCGTTATACGGTTGTGTGTATAGCAATTTCGGGTACCTAATTGGTTTTGTTGCTTTGTGTGGGAGTCGTGTCGTTGAGTCGTTAGGGCCGTAGCACATTGGTTGCATCCTTAGCAAGCCAACCCCGACGTGTGCCCAACTTGAAATTACTGTCGCCTTGGACCCTGTATCCTTTATATGCTTTACGTGCACGTAGTCTTGTTCGTGCACGTATTTATTTTAGACGTTGTCTGTATCCGAACCCTATGGTGTGATATGTCGTTGTGACCCTCTCTAAGAGTATTAAAATTGTGGTGTTGATTTGGAACGTCATTTCACGGGTCGTTCTCCCACGATTTGACCTTGTTTGAAGAGACGTCACGATTTTCACTTTTGTCGCGAGGCCTTTCTATTTTTAATTTCGTTTCTCGTCATCGAAATTGTGATCCGTCTTCTTAGTTGCGTTTCTCTCGTCCGTGCGGTCACCCCAGTATTTATCTTACGATTTTTGGGCTTCGTTTGACCTACTTTCACTTTTTGCTCAACCTAATATTGATTTAACCCTAGTATCATATGGCACTTATCCCCTATTATTTAATAATACTCTTAATCTTCCCCTAATTTTGACTTAGTGCTTTTTAACCCCCACTTGGCTGCACTCAAACCCATGCATGAGAGAGAGAGGGGGGTGGGTTCCATTTATAATAGATAATAACTTTTCCTATACAAATAACCCTAGCTCTAGACCCCCCAATCCCACGTGACCCAAGCCCATCATCTATTTAAAAATAACCTAGGTTCACTTTGTTTTTCACAGCAATCGCAAACGCACCGGCCCTAGCAGCTCTCCCCCATGCACGCAAACACCCTAACTCAGCCTCTTCTTCGCGTTTTCTCAGCCCGAGACCCAACACCGGCGTCCCTCTCGTTTATCCGAACTTCCTCCTCCCTGCTGCCCCGCCGTGACCCCCTCCTAGTGCCGAAAAGCCCTGCCTGCAGCCGTTTTGAACCGCAGCAGCGAAACCCTAACCCGCCGGACTTCTCCTTCATTTCTCCGACCAAATCTCGCCGCCAACGGCCTTCTCAGCTCGCCCCAGATCTCCATCCTCCCTCAGGCTGCCGTGGGGCCCCGTAGCTCCGCCAAAACTCCGCCCCTAGCCGCTGCAAATCCGCAGCAAGCCCAGAAATCGCGGCAGCAGCTTGCAGCGGCCGCCGTCGTCGCCGCCGCCGCCGTCGACTCCCCTTGGTCCCCCCGCTGCTGTTGACAGCCACCCGCAGGCCCCCTTGCTCTGAAACAGCGAGAACACTCGCTGTTTTGTGTGTTTAGCGGCGTGTCGGCGCGTCGCCTAGTTCTCACCGTACCCCCTCGCTGTTGAAGTCTTCCGTCAGCCCCCTACTGCTCCTAGGGGTGTTTTTTGATGTCACGAACGTCTCCTACGACGCTCAACGTCGTAGACCTTGCGTGCGTCAAACCGTTCGTTCCGGTTAGTTGATACGGCTTCTCGGAAGCCGTAGAAACGCCTACCCGCACCCTACTCCCTGTTGGAATCTTGATTCGTTGTTTTGGTCGCTGCCCGAGGATTGACGAGCATGGAATCTTAATTGGAATCTGGATTTAGAGCGCGTTTATTTATTCCAACCCCTGGCGTCGCTACCCGACGCCAGTGTAGCTTTTGCGTCGTGTTGAGGTAACGTTCTGCATTCTTAGGATCCCCAACCCTTGCCTGTTAAACAAGATAAAATTTAGTGTTTTTAATTGTTTGGATTCACTAATCAAGATAACTTAAATTGGGACTATAGGCTGGTGGACTTGTGCACATAGGTAGTTTGGACTTTTGGACGGTGTATTCAGACGTCGGGTTGCAGGCAAGTGAAACTTGCCCGTTGCTTGTTTAGGCCATGTTTTAGGCCACTTTTGTACCGTAGCGTAAAAGAGACTAGGCAGTAAATGATAGCTGCCTAGACGCCTATTTGATCTAGTTTGACAACGAAATTAGATCCGTCACCTCACTTGATCTAGCTTGACAACGAAGCTAGATCCAACCCCTTTTACTTGTTTTGTTCATGCTGCTATGTCATCCATGCATTTGTAACTGTCATGTTTAAATTCCTTATCTGTACGCATTTAAATTACAGCTTGCCGTGTCATGCCATCCATGTCTGATTGTTGCATTCGTAGCACACGCTACTATACTTGTACTTGCTTGTTCAGGCTAGGCATCTGCATTGCAGGCACAACCCTATGCCAAATACACTTCCTGGCTCGTGATCCAGAAGCGGGCCATTTGTGTTGGTCAAAAGCCAATGCCCGATACACGTGGATGGGTAGGGTTGAGCGACCACTCAGCGTAGAAGTGTGCCCGTACAGCCACTTCAGTTGTAAGGCGTGAACTCTGTGCACGACATGAAAACGTGACTTGTGATTGTTAGTAGTTTGCTACTCTTGCCATGCCATGCTAGATGCTTGTTGTACTTATTTCTTTACCTGTTGCACTCATACAATAACTGCCATGTCATTGCATAAATTTTAGAACTGCTAGATTGTTTTACTTTTCTTTTAGTTTCCTTACACAAGTCTTTTGTAGACTTGCTGACATGTGCCCCTCTCTCTTTTGGGTGTCACATGTTAGACCCTGAGCCAGAGACCATTGTTGAGGACGAGGTGTTCGCTGACGTCAAGCCTGAGCCCACGTTTGACGAGGAGTTTGTGGACACCGGTGACCAGTCTTAGAGACTGTTCTGAGTTACTTCTGTTTTAGGTTGCTGTTAGTTGTCGGTGCGTATCACCTTTACTTTCTGTACGTTGTACTTTTGTTGGCCATGCTTGGGCCTTTTAGACTCTTTTCTTTCCAGCGTGGTGGCTTTTCTGTGATGTTGGAACTTATTTATTATGGACATTCTGAGATTGAATAAACTTTTATCTGTTTCTCTTTCCTTATTATTATTGTTGTTCTGCTTCACATTTGCAAGGACCTGAGCTCCGAAAAATCCAGACGCTTTACAGACTGGAGCCTCACAGCTCCAAGTCTGAGCGGACCTTCTCACGTCTCGCCTCCATTTTAGGGAAGCGGGGAGTGACAGGTTTTGTTGGTGGCCCATGCAGGTCACTGCAACTGCGAATTATCGGGACAACGCTAATAATTATAGAATGTCCATTAAATAAATTAAAACATCCAAATCATAAGCCTTGAGTCTAATTTTTATCGTTTCCTATGTCTTAGGTGGCTGGTAGACGTGTTGCCCGAACATCCGTCTCAGCTTAGTAGGGAATCCATTAGATCAGGACTTTAGAAAGACTTAGTTAGACGCATGTGCTTGCTAGTTAGAGGTCCCTGATTGTTAGTTAGACTCCATGCTAGATATTGACATAATCGTCTTAGGAGTTACCTTAGTGGTTACTGTCTAGCTCTGATCATGATAGACTTCTATAATTCCTTTAGTCGTTCGTTTGGGTTCATCGATTTCGGGCCCAGCAGAACGTGATTTTAATTTCTCTTAGGACCCTTTCCAGAGATCTCTATTACAGTTTAGTTTATTAGAGAGTCTTAATGTTAAGTTTCTCCTGATCGTCAGTCGACCCGGTAATTAGAACCCTGCCTCCACCATTTTTTTCCTGACCATTACACTTTCGTGTTATCAACCGTAGAACTCCATCGTAGCAGTTTCACTAAATTATTTCCCTTCATATTTACGTTTTATTGGATTCACTTCCTTTCTTTTCGAATCACGTGAATCTACATGTCACCATCGTCTATCGTTGAAACTTCTCCATTACTATTCTGACCATTCGATGAATATTTTCAATGTTATCTATTTTGAATTTCTTTTCCGGTTTAAGTTATTTGAAAACATTCAACATGCATTTAAGACTCCATACATTCTCCGAATTTCGAAATTTTTTTCGCTGAAATCTTTAAAATTATTATCTTATCATATTTACTAACCTATGTCTTCCACACTCGCGTAATATCTTAATTTCATCATATAATGAAATTTCGATAATTCAAAATACCATTTCCTCCTCTACTATATATAAACTACACAAGTTTAATTCAACAACTTATTTTACCGACTCCTAAATATTTTCCTATGCAAAAGAGAACTCCAACTTTTCAAGTATGGCCATTTTATACTTTTAGTGTTTTAACTTATAACATTTACGTCCTATTTCCGGTAGCATATGAGAGTATCATTACATCTTTCTTTTCCCACCTAAACATTCACAATTATACCACTGATTCACCTAACCAATCTGGCTCCTTATCTTCGTCCTAGCTGAACTCATGCTTTTCGATCTTTCCTTCGTTACGCTTTGGCTTCGGTTTCCTTCCCATTGTCTAGCCATTAGAGCTTGTCGTTGCCTGTGTCAACCTTAGTATAGTTTGGTGGACCCATTAGTATAAGTTGTTATGACGTTGTAGTGTATGCATATAGGTAGAGTGTGTGGACCCGTATGAGCGTGCTACCCTTAGGATATTAATAATTGACTCTTGTATTATGTATGTATAATCAGTGTTATTCGTGATATAAGTGTGAAGTTGTATATATGGTGGTGTTATTATATATGTGCAGATAGCTATACCATTTTAGGGATGTCTGTATAGATAATGGAAATTGTATTGGAGTATATACTAGTAGTGTGAGTAGCTTGAAGATACTTGTAGACGCTTGGTATATAATATATTAGTAAGTCGTGTGTATGTTAGGTGTAATGGTAGTAGGTGTACTTATAGTTAAGTGAGTAGGCCTTTTATATGACCTATATGTTAGTACGTGTGAGTGCGTGCTCGTACGTAGATATGTATTGTGCTTAAATGTAAGTAGTTATGTATTTGCTGCATGAGTATATATGTGATATACGTATGGTAGTAGGATTATAATTTTGATTGGCATTGCTTGCTTTACGGGATGTTGTATGCGTGTATACCATGAGGTATACATGACTATTGCATATCTTAAGTATATATGGATAAGTAGATGTGTTGGTATACTAATTATAGGTAGATGGATATGGTGTGAATATATATGTTACATGTGTGTGACTATACGATGAATGCATGTATTAGGGAGGGTGTTATAATTATACGTGTGCAGATGTCTGTGATATTATATAAAGTGATTGAACTATATGGGTGTTACCTGACTAGATATTAAGTGTAACTGACATTATGGTATGTATATAGTTATATTGGTAGGTGTGTATACATTGGAGTGGTATTGGTATAGGTATAGATACCATGTTACGTATATAGAGTATTCTGATATGTGTTTTGAGTCTCACTCAAGCTTGAGTGGATATACTCTAAGTATATTGTTATATATGTCTGTGGTTTGCGTGTAGTACCATGTATATAGCGATGTATGATGTATGTATAGTGATAGGAGTGTTTGTGCCTGGTTGTGTTACGCACATGATTGTGGGTCGCTATACCAGTACATAGTTATAGGTGTTGGTCTTGTGGTATAGTTATTTACTAAAGACTTGCCTGTGTGAACGTATGTGTGCTAGCTAAACTAGGTGTGTAGATGTGCTGGATATATAGTGGTGTGACTGGTATGTATGTATGAAATGTTAGCGTATGTGGGTGTGCACCATGCACGGGTAAGTATGTGCTTGGTTATAGGTATTGGTGACTATGGTATGTGTGACGTGTTGTAGATATAGTTATATGACCGTATGTGATGTGAATATATGGTGAAATATTTGCATGCATTTGAATGACTAAATAATTGTGCAATTATAGTAGTGGTAAGTGTATTTTAGACATAATAACATGATTTAATAATGAGTGGTGTGGTTACTCGTGTTGATATGTTGGCATTGGATGTACACTAGGAGATATAGGGAGTAGTGTATCTTTATAGTTGTGTCCATAGGTAGTTATCTGACGTGGAGTATTGCGATGGTATTTGCTGGTGTGAACTATTTAATTGGTTGTGAGTATGTGCACCATAGTATGTAATAAGTGATTAATAGTTATGTAGGGATGTACGTGATTATATGCTGATTGGAATACGTGTATGAGTATGAATGACTATGATAGGTATAAGTGTATAATGTGCGTGAATATATATTTACATGATAGTAATGTTAATGCTTGACTACCTAGTGCATATATAAGCACTTGTAATGACTATACCTAAGTGAATTATAGTGTGATGTGATTGGGATAGCTACTAGTCTGACTAGAGTTATATTTATAGTTAGAAAGTCCGAGGACGGACTTTATTCTAAGGTGGGTAGGATGTAACGGCCGGTACCCACTATTCGTTATACGGCTGTGTGTATAGCAATTTCGGGTACCTGATTGGTTTTATTGCTTTGTGTGGGAGTCGTGTCGTTGAGTCGTTAGGGCCGTAGCACCTTGGTTGCATCCTTAGCAAGCCAACCCCGACGTGTGCCCAACTTGAAATTACTGTCGCCTTGGACCCTGTATCCTTTATACGCTTTACGTGCACGTAGTCTTGTTCGTGCATGTATTTATTTTAGACGTTGTCTGTATCCGAACCCTATGGTGTGATATGTCGTTGTGACCCTCTCTGAGAGTATTAAAATTGTGATGTTGATTTGGAACGTCATTTCACGGGTCGTTCTCCCACGATTTGACATTGTTTGAAGAGACGTCACGATTTTCACTTTTGTCGCGAGGCCTTTCTATTTTTAATTTCGTTTCTCGTCGTCAAAATTGTGATCCGTCTTCTTAGTTGCGTTTCTCTCGTCCGTGCGGTCACCCCAGTATTTATCTTACGATTTTTGGGCTTCGTTTGACCTACTTTCACTTTTTGCTCAACCTAATATTGATTTAACCCTAGTATCATATGGCACTTATCCCCTATTATTTAATAATACTCTTAATCTTCCCCTAATTTTGACTTAGTGCTTCTTAACCCCCACTTGGCTGCACTCAAACCCACACATGAGAGAGAGGGGTGTGGGTTCCATTTATAATAGATAATAACTTTTCCTATACAAATAACCCTAGCTCTAGACCCCCCTATCCCACATGACCCAAGCCCATCATCTATTTAAAAATAACCTAGGTTCACTTTGTTTTTTCACAGCAATCGCAAACGCGCCGGCCCTAGCATCTCTCCCCCACGCACGCAAACACCCTAACTCAGCCTCTTCTTCGCGTTTTCTCAGCCTGAGACCCAACGTCGGCGTCCCTCTCGTTTCTCCGACCTTCCTCTTCCCTGCTGCCCCGCCGTGACCCCCTCCTAGTGCCGGAAAGCCCCGCCTGCAGCCGTTTTGAACCGCAGCAGCGAAACCCTAACCCGCCAGCCTTCTCCTTCATTTCTCCGACCAAATCTCGACGCCAACGGCCTTCTCAGCTCGCCCTAGATCTCCATCCTCCCTCAGGCCATCGTGGGGCCCCGTAGCTCCACCAGAACTCCGCCCCTAGCTGCTGCAAATCCGCAGCAAGCCCAAAAATCGCGGCAGCAGCTTGCAGCGGCCGCAGCCGCCGCAGCGGCCGCAGCCGCCGCTGCCGCCGCAGCCTCCTGCCGTCACCGTCGACTCCCCTTGGTCCACTGTTGTTGTTGACAGCTGCCCGTAGACCCCCTTGCTCTGAAACAGCGAGAACACTCGCTGTTTTGTGTGTTTAGCGGCGTGTCGGCGCGTCGCCGAGTTCTCACCGTACCCCCTCGCTGTTGAAGTCTTCCGTCAGCCCCCTACTGCTCCTAGGGGTGTTTTTCGACGCCACGAACATCTCCTACGATGCTCAATGTCGTAGACCTTGCGTGCGTCAAACCGTTCGTTCCGGTTAGTTGATACGGCTTCTTGGAAGCCGTAGAAACGCCTACCCGTACCTTACTCGCTGTTGGAATCTTGATTCGCTGTTTTGGTCGCTGCCCGAGGATTGGCGAGCGTGGAATCTTAATTGGAATCTGGATTTGGAGCGCGTTCTATATATTCCAACCCATGGCGTCGCTATCCGACGCCAGTGTAGCTTTCGCGTCGTGTTGAGGTAACGTTCTGCATTCTTAGGATCCCCAAACCTTGCCTGTTAAACAAGATAAAATTTAGTGTTTTTAATTGTTTGGATTCACTAATTAATATAACTTAAATTGGGACTGTAGGCTGGTGGACTTGTGCACATAGGTAGTTTGGACTTTTGGACGGTGTATTCAGACGTCGGGTTGCAGGCAAGTGAAACTTGCCCGTTGCTTGTTTAGGCCCTGTTTTAGGCCACGTTTGTACCGTAGCATAAAAGAGACTAGGCAGTGAAATGATAGCTGCCTAGACGCCTATTTGATCTAGTTTGACAACGAAACTAGATCCGTCACCTCACTTGATCTAGCTTGACAACGAAGCTAGATCCAACCCATTTTACTTGTTTTGTTCATGCTGCTATGTCATCCATGCATTTGTAACTGTCATGTTTAAATTCCTTATCTGTACGCATTTAAATTACAGCTTGCCATGTCATGCCATACATGTCTGATTGTTGTATTCGTAGCACACACTACTATACTTGTACTTGCTTGTTCAGGCTAGGCACCTGCGTTGCAGGCACAACCCTATGCCAAATACACTTCCTGGCTCGTGATCCGGGCCATTTGTGTTGGTCAAAAGCCAATGCCCGATACACGTGGAGGGGTAGGGTTGAGCGACCACTCAGCGTAGAAGTGTGCCCGTACAGCCACTTCAGCTGTAAGGCGTGAACTCTGTGCATGACATGAAAACGTGACTTGTGATTGTTAGTAGTTTGCT
This sequence comes from Scilla litardierei, assembly GCA_030789695.1. Taxonomy (NCBI): domain Eukaryota; kingdom Viridiplantae; phylum Streptophyta; class Magnoliopsida; order Asparagales; family Asparagaceae; genus Scilla; species Scilla litardierei. The sequence goes on along the minus strand of CM061136.1, from coordinate 132,316,590 downwards.
ACTCTTGCCATGCCATGCTAGATGCTTGTTGTACTTGTTTCTTTACCTGTTGTACTCATACAATAACTGCCATGTCATTGCATAAATTTTAGAACTGCTAGATTGTTTTACTTTTCTGTTAGTTTCCTTGCACAAGTCTTTTGTAGACTTGCTGACATGTGCCCCTCTCTCTTAGACCTTGAGCCAGAGACCGTTGTTGAGGACGAGGTGTTTGCTGACGTCGAGCCTGAGCCCATGTTTGACGATGAGTTTGTGGGCACCGGTGACCAGTCTTAGAGACTGTTCTGAGTTACTTCTGTTTTAGGTTGCTGTTAGTTGTCGGTGTGTATCACCTTTACGTTCTGTACGTTGTACTTTTGTTGGCCATGCTTGGGCCTTTTAGACTCTTTTCTTTCCAGCCTGGTGGCTTTTCTGTGATGTTGGAACTTATTTATTATGGACATTCTGAGATTGAATAAACTTTTATCTGTCTCTCTTTCCTTATTATTATTGTTGTTCTGCTTCGCATTTGCAAGGACCTGAGCTCCGAAAAATCCAGACGCTTTACAGACTGGAGCCTCACAGCTCCAAGTCTGAGCGGACCTTCTCACGTCTCGCCTCCATTTTAGGGAAGCGGGGCGTGACATACATACTATGCAGATACTTTTGGTTATGACAAAAAAGTCAGTGAGAAAGAATAAGCCCAAACATTAATTTAAGTTACTTTTTACATAGACACATAAGAGAGGCTTAATTTCATAAAATTACCTCATAAATTTCAAAAATATACCTCTTACTATGATAGATATAATCACAAAACTAACTCAAACTTTCATTTTAGGTTTTAGAAAAGAGAGATAGCAACTAACTTTCTAATTTTTCTCACAAATCTAAATTTGCTCTGACACTTCATGAGGAAGCTTTTTTCTAAAAATTAACATCAATATCAAGTTGCGATAAATTTAAACTGATGGATGTCTTTGGAGCCTACGCTGACAATGCAAACATTTTAACAAAGCTAATCAACTTTTTAAGCCACGCTAAGATAATGTCATCATACTCCTAACTTCCAAGCATGCACACTTCCCAGAAAGTTGAATGCTGACGGAATATAATTTTGATGTTAGAAGGTTTTACGCGAGAAGTAAAGGTCACGAACCTGCCCACGAGGATGTGCTTTCTTCTCTGCCCATGTGTGATGAGGTTGGTATGCGCCCATCGCTATCTCAGTGTCTCTGATTGATATTTGCAGAACCCATAATCACATACTCATCGTCAGCTATCATCCCCTTAGCGTGAACATATATCATGAACCGTTGATGTTTTCGGGATGAAGCCTGGAAGAAGTTTCATGTTATAAAATGGCAGCCATGCCCTCTTCATTGGTAATATGTACATGTCAAACAAATATTCAGAAATGCTTCTTCAACATTTAAGAGAACAAATTAATAGATCCATGTGGTAAGTTCATAATTGTCTCCTGAAACAGTGCACAATTAGTGCAAAAGGAAGCTTGAAAATATAAAAAAGTTAACACTGCTGCTCTTTTTTCATTTACAAAATGTTGTTCTTAAGGGAATATAAAATAGCTACAAATCCAGTAGTTAACCTACACGTGTACATTCAATACAAAAGAGTACTTCCATCTAGGTTAAAGAGAAGGGAAGGAGAAAAGTCGAGAAAAAGCAGGATAACTTGAAGAAGCTTACAATCCTATAGGATAGATATACACTTGACTAGAATACGCATAGCTATAAATCTAATAAAAGTAGGCAGGGTAAAGTTACTTTGTTATCTGACTGATGACCCTCATTATTCCTTTACATTACTTAAGAATTGTGAGAATATAATGATAATAACTACAATCATGTACTGCACATAAACAGTGGCATCAAGATGAGGTCAAATGGCCCATTTGAATTTTCAGCATTTGTATAAGAGTAGAGCAGAATTTTGGTTGCACGAAAATGAAATGGTGCAGGTGTTACCATTTTATACCACATCATATTGAAATTTAATTGCATGAATAATAGTACATATATCAGCAAGTTAACACATCTTTGCCAAAATATGCACTGTGTATTCACTAATCGTTTGAGATTTTGATGTGTGATACACTCCACTAAAGAGACCACCAAGAATGCATGCCATAAATTTGATATAGTGTGCACTGAACACAATATGCAGTCTAACCAGTACATGATTTAACAAGTATGAGCTTAAGCAACGAAATAAACTGAGCTATGGAATGCAACTCCAATTATGTATTTCCCTTATTCTTGTCAAACGCTAAGAAATTTTCCTTTGATGATTATTCATTACATATGAGAAACTGTGCATATTTGCATGCATATCTATCAACTCTAACACACTCAGTTTCCATTTACAACCTGCAGCCTAAACAAAAACCATCCGAATAAAAATCTAAACAAGAAAGGTTCGAGGTTTGAACAAATAAATTACTTCAGACAGAAAAAATTTCTCCAGAATATCCCATAATATTATCTATTCGGCATTTCCATCTTAACATCCTCTCCCCCTAAATGCGACCACAAATGAAATGCTAAGAATTATCATCTCAAAGAAATTCCCCCATCGGGTTGAGAACAACGTACTCCTAACACAATTACATCATGCGAGCAACAAGATTGAGGGAACTAATCTATGTCATAAAACAAGTCGACGGTATGAGGCAGAAAACATTCACCAATGTGCAATCCTAAAATAGTGATACATGTGAGAATGAAGCCATCAACACACAAAACGTTTTTTCTCCTTTCTCCAAATAATTGGAACAATGTAGGAACTACAAAAAATCATGAATTAACGGAAATTATCGATATATCATTGATTTGTAGCAATGAAATCTCTTGCCAGGGGCAAAATACAGACAAGGAAACTCACGTTGATTTCGGTGGTGACAGAGGAGAGCTCCTGGCCAGCTTTTCTAGTGAACATGTACGTACCCACCTTGTTCATTACACCATCCATTTCTCTCTTCTCCTTTGTTATTTCTTTTCCTCGATCCCTCTTTCCTTTGCTCCCTTCCCTCAAGAATGGAGATCCCAATTTCAGAGCCACCAGGCAATTTTCTAAGCTGGAATGCACATACTAAAATTAGTTAAACTACAGCAAAATTCATGTTTGTTTCTAGACATCGATTTTAAATTAGGCTCCCAAATGAACCAACTTGATCTAATCAATCCAAAATTCCATCTAGCTGCAGCATTTTAACAAACACCTGATATGCTTGCGGCAAGCTCAGAGATTATGATACAACAACGCACTTAATACCAGCAGACTTTTCAGAACCTTAAATTAGGGCCTAGAACGGGCTTTAAGAGGCTAAGCCCAAGCAAGCCCTAACATTTGGGATGATGAGCATTTTAATAAATAGAACAATGGGGGTTGGGTAAAGTCTAAAGCTATATTTCATAATTAAATGTTTAAACTGACTAATCTTATTTTTGAAAAAAAAATACATAGATCCTATGTTCGTATTTTACAACTGAAGAAGAAACTGGTCCTTATCTGTTAAACAAAGGAAGAACTTAACCAAGGTGGCCTGATTGCTTGCGCTGTTGTCCACAGACACCCTGTGAAAAAACACAAAAGAGCTTCCTTTTACTCAAGAATTCATAAAAGCTTCTAATTTTTCAAAATTTTCAGCAAATCAGAGAAAACCCATTTGAGTTCTACACAGAAATAAACCAATTTCAATTAAGAAAGGGAGAAATCCAGGGGATTTACATACCTTGGGGGGTTCATTCTGATAAGAAACTTCTCAGTAAGTCTCCGCTTCTCTGCGGCGGCGGCGTCTGATCGTGGGTCAAACCCCTCACCTTTCGCTGGACCTGGCTCCGATCTGGCCGACGAGTCCGAGATCGCAGCGATGAGGCCGGAATCGGAGTCGTGGGGCCCAGCAACGAAGGCTTCGCAGAGGAGGCGTTGGCCCTGCGTATACAGCGAGGAAGTCGGCGGAGGACGATCAAGCGTGAGGGAGGGAGGGGGAGGAGTGTTTGGGCTTGAGGGAGATAGGGCTCGTTTGAAATGAGAGGGTTGCGTTTGGGAAATTTAGCCGATGGCCGAGAAAAATAGCGGCACTCGGAAAATTTTCCCTCCTACGGTTGGGATGTTTTGGTCTAAGCGCTACATAAGAGATTGTATATATGTATATTTTTTAATAATAGTGCTTACGTAACGATTAGTACCATAGCGCTAAAATAAAGCGTTATTTAAGGTAATACTTGGATAGCGCTTTAACAAAAAGCGCTATCTAAGTGATTTTTACCTTAATTTAGATTTATTTTTATTTTCTATAAGTGCAGAAGCACTATACAAGAGCTCACTTAGATAGCGCTTTTTAAAAGCGTTATTTAAGTGGCATTACCCAAGCCCAAATCTGTAGTAGTGATCATACGCCATATGAGAGCCTCTCTCATATGCCTTCTCACATAAAGCACACTTGGTTGAACTTGGGTGCTTTATGTGAGAGGGCGTATGAGAGAGGCTCTAATATGGCGTATGATAGCCATTATTCTTATATATATATACACACACACACACACATACATACATACACATACACATACACACACACACACATATATACATATATACATATACATATATACATATACATATATACATATACATATATATTACGGCTGGGGAGAGATGGCGTTTGGGGCGACCCAAGGGGGCTATCCGATGGCATCAACGCTAAACAACCTGGCGAAGATAGCAGTCGAGGGTATCAGGCGAACACTGATGGAAAGGGCCTGGATGCTTCAAAAGAGGAAGGGGCTGGAGGCTTGTATCGAGGAAAGGAAACCCTAGATTGGGTGGGGGCGCTGGTAATGAGCATCCTTAGGGCGGTGGCAAGGCTAATGTTAGAAGAGGGCGATTTGTGAGTACTAGTAGACGGTTTGATTACCGAGGGGGTCGTGTGGCTCAGCCAACCTCAGAGCTGGTAGGAGATGACAAATCAAGCAGTGCATGGAAGGTGTTTGACAAAATGCCTGTAAGGCCAAAAGTTGCAATCAAGATCAACACCGCAGGTACTAAACTCTCTTGGTCGGATGTGAGTGCGAATAGAAGATCATACGATGATTCTATGGCGATGACCTTCATCCCGCCTATGATCAAAGAGGATAGCTCCCCCATAGGCCGAGTGGCAGGCTCCTAATTAGCAAAAGGGGCTGAAAGATGGTTGGTTGTGTTTTAGGTGATGTTCCCTACTATGGGCAATTGCGAGAGTGGGTGGATAGGTTGGGGAAGCTTAAGAAGGGAGTATAGATATATAGTCGTGATAACTACTTATTTTATTTCTGATTCGAATGTGAAGAGGAATGTGAGCGGATTTTGTATGGGGGACCACGGCTCTTCGATGGAAGATTGACAGTGCTACAACGTTAGAGCCCAACTCTACGACATGATCGAGACATCCTGTCTTCAATTCCGGTCTGGATCCAATTGCATGGGCTTCTGCTTAGTATGTGGACTTTGGATATCCTGAATATAGTGGCATCAGTGATGGGCATCCCACTCTGCTTGGATCGAGCTACAGTGAAGTTGGAGAGATTACCATGCTGGGTTTTAAAGGGACCCCTAGGGCGTAAATCTATGCCCGTCTTACGTCGGATGGACGATAGAGGTAAAAGGAAAGGTTGCATAAAACCCGTTAAACTATTTAACGAAAGGCCCTAAGGATTTTAAGACCCTAGGCTAGATCTCTACTATCTTGGAGTGGGTCCGACCACACCAAAATAGATCTAAACTACTGCAATAATATAAATGAAATGCTTAATAAACTACATATGCAGAACTTTGCTTGCACCGACAAAGTGTTTCGAAACTGCATCACAAGCTGCTCCTCGTCCCGAGCTGAACCGCTTCCTGAACCGCATGCGTCCCGAGGAGAACAACCCCTGTATCACTGTGCCAATCATGTGCCGAAGAAAGTTTCATCTTGAGTGGATCCTTTGCCAAGACTCTGGATCGAATCCAAGCCCCGTCGTGGCTTTTCTAGAGCCCTTCAGGAGCAAGAGAGAAATATAGGGAGAAGAAAATATTTATTTTAAGCTTAGAACCGAGCGTGCTCCAAACTTTTTGGGAGCTGCTTAGATCTAGAGCTTGGGATGAGATATGAGAAGAGGGCATGCCCCTATTTATATAAGTGGCTGACCCCTCCCCTTCACTTCACTTTCGATGTGGGACTAAATATTTTGGAGTAATTAATTCAAGTTAGCTTGCCTTAATGAAAGGAAAAACCTCAATGAATTTTAACTCCCTCACCGTTGAGATTCACATTTGATACAACCTATCAAATCTAAGAGCGTTGAACGGTGAACGCGTATGAATAAAACGGCGAGTCATTTCGTGTCTGTTTGGCACCTCAAATGTGTGTCCAAAGATCAGCCCAAAATCAGTTTTATCGAAAAACTGAGCCGTCAAAAAATTTGCACAAGTCTAGGGTTGCAGCCAGCTTGTGGCCCACAGCGTGGGCCCCACCCCATCCAGGTGCACCTTCCCATAGGGACACGTGCCACGCATGCACCTGGTAGGGTGCCAGAGAGGCGACCATCGGGCGTTGAAAATTGGCAGGCGCCCCCCAAAAGGGGGCGCCTGTTTGGTCTTTGACCCGGCCCCATATGGGTCGGGTCCAACCCATAAAAAAGCTTTTTTTTGTTTGTTTCCAAAAACTAATGGGCTTCAGTTTCGGCTTTCTTATGCTCTACGTAAAACTCCTTTTAAATAGACTTATTGGGCTTGTTTGGACTCCGATTTTGACGCCATGCCAACCTGGATTTAGACCGGGACGATCCCTTATCCATGTAACCATTTCTACGCGTTTATTAAATTAAATACGCACGTAAACAATTTACGACGCATTAAATTTCCCTTTGCATCAAATGTAAAAATTTCCACATCTATAAAATCATTTGCATCTAATACAAATGATCTGAGGGCTTACAACCCCCCAACATATCCCACTTGCACTCAGGATCATTTATCCCGAATGCAGGAGCTAACTGCAAACTCTTTGCAGTTTTTGTCCCTTGCATCAAATGCATATTCTCCCTAATTTCTATCAATTACAAGACGAAGGTCGCATTCCGTGTGAGATCCTACAGCCTGACCCTACTACCAGTGGGCTCGAAGCCCCAGACTGCAGTAACTAACCGCGAGCAGCAGGCGTCGTCCCTGTTTCAGTATCATACTTATGTGGTTAACTCATTGACATGAGTATTGTCGGAACCACCCTGACTGCGTCTGTGATGAATACCGTAGTTTTAATCTGCTCGTCAAAACTATCCTGTTTAATTCAAGCCTAAGGTACGGTCAAACTGTCAATCCCAATAGCTCGAAGACGGTTAGTCTCCATCGATCTTTAGTTAAAAATTATTGGACATCTTCCAACATACTTTGGCCAAAGTTTTCACTAAAGATAGAACTAATACTACGACACTAACTCCCATTGACCGAGAGAGACGAATCATATCTTGTTCATTACTCTCTTCGTACGCTTCAAATGTCACCCAACCAAAGACCTTTCAACGAGGCTTACCTGAGGCTAGATCAGTGATCTAAGTGACACCGTTCACGCACTGGTTCGTACAATAACCTCAAGTCAAAAGACCAACTTGCCTATCATCACTAAGAGTTATCATTGACAGATTGGTGAATCATAACCATATGATAACTCGTGTTGGGTCATTCAGTGAACTCATTCTCCAATAAGCACTTGTGTCTCGTCTTCGACTTCGTCAAGTCAAACGATCATGAGATCATCGTCACCGCTATACGGTGAAGACTAAGACACAATGGTCTATCCGATGTTTCGATATCCTTTTCTCGAAACATCTACGACCACGAACTTTTTTTGACTTATGCTATTAATGGTCAAGCACTTCTCCATAAGCGAGATCCTCATCTCGATACATGTTTGACCTTGCATTTATTGGATACTATGGATGGCAAACAACACTAGAAGGGGGGTTGAATAGTGTTGTGCAAATAGTAAACTTTTCTGTTCGTTGATTAGCACAATTTAAAAACCTTCTAATGTTGCCTAAGAAACCAAGTAGAGTGATCTATGCTTGGTTCTTAATCAACAAGGTAATCTTACAATGAATATAAATATGAGTTACAAGCAAGATAAGATTACAAGCAATAAATCATTTACACAAGAATAGCCCTTTTTCATAGCGGAAATAAATCAATTAACGTTGCAATAATATGAACAACAAATTACAGAGATACAGTTGTTAGCAGATAGAATAAAATGCTAGAGCAAAGGTAAACAATCACAGAAAAATGCAAACGCAAAGACAAGGAATTTTTATCCTGGTTCCCCACAACTTGGGTACGTCCAGTCCTCGACCAATCCGATACGAGATTTATCCACTATTTCCTTAGCAATACAATTACCTAACTCCACTCGTTAGGATTTTCAAACACCTAGCCTTGACCAGGATTTCCAACCACCTAGCCTTGACCAGGATTTCCAACCACCTAGACTTGTCTAGGATTTCCAACGTCCCTTTCAACAAAGAGGAATCCACAAAGAAAAACAAAGTTTCCAATTCACCAAAATATTGGTGGAGATTGGATTACACCCAGAATTCTATAGCCAAAGTAAATATAACAAATGTGTGTTACGTGGCTAAAAGAATTCAAAACGATCTTTAGATCGTACAAAATATAAGATGATTCTTTGTGATCTAGATCGTTAGTTTTCAAAAATTCCTTTCAAGAATGAAAATTGAAGAACAAGAATTTTTAAAAACTCTTTTTGAAAAATAGCCAAGCTAAAAATATAGTTCTAAAAAAGAATAACTTCAGAACAAGATTAGAGATCAGAAATTAAAAACAAAGTTGGCTATATCGATGAGAGCAATAGAGCGACGAGAGATCCTTTAGAATTTTAGCTTAATAGAATAGAGAGATTAGATGTGTATAGAAATGATCTCATGGGAGTCTATTTATAGAGTTTCAAGAGAAGAATTTGAATTTCAAACGATTTGACTTTCAGCCAAACAGATATGGAAATGGAGTGAAATCAGGAAGCAGAGTCGTTGGAAAACGACAGCTGGTAGTCGACTCCCTCAGGGTGGTAGTGGACTCCCAGAGAATTTCAGTAGAAATTTTGCTTCCAGCTGGTAGTCGACTCCCTCATCTGGTAGTCGACTTCCTCCTCTGGTAGTCGACTCCCAGAGCAGTTTTCTCTGAAACTCAGCTAGTTGAGAAGTGTAATCAACACATGGGTGTATTGGAGGCTGACTACTGATAATAGATCAACTAGATTTTGCTCTCAAGAGTTAAAAAGGATTTCAAAACATTTAAAACATTTTTCTTCGAAATCATTTGTGTGTGTGCGATATCTACTTTGGCTTTGACATAATCCTAAGAAACAAAAAACTCACACACTTAGACTAAGACGAGATCTTCATGAAGCCGTTTAGATGATTGAAGTAGATGTGCGCTTCTCCTGAATTATGAGTTCCTTCTTCATTAAGCTTGAGCACGAGCTACATCTTGTACTTGACGTAGAACTAGTAAATTCGTCTTCGTCTTTAGAGTGTGGTTGAGCTTCTTCGAAGTATGCGTAAAGTCACCGTTCACACAACCTGCACACTTGAGTTGTAGTGTAGTTAGTACACTAACATCATTTGGTATGCTCATCATCAAAACCACTTAGGGGTGGGATTCAATTTCCCATCAGCATTAAGTCTCAAGACTTTACCTAAGTTTTTAATGATTACAACATTTTTATTAACTTAGATAAATACTTACCAAACAGCTTACTGTTATTTTGAACAAGATGTCTGTATAGATACTCAGGGATGAATTTGCCTCGAGGGCATACCCATCTCTCAACATCTCCCACTTGCACTCGGGCCCATTTATCCTGGTATCTCATACCACATTTACACATAAGTCACTCCAGACTTCATGTGATAGAGCCTTCGTGAGAGGATCTGCTAAAACGTCTACTCTATAGACTTAAGGGGTTTCTATGTTTATCTTAGACCACATATTTGAATTTCATCCAAATAATTCACTCGATCTCTTGGAATCCATAATTAATTTCTTGAGTGGATCTCATCCAGCTCGTCGTACCTTACGAGAATAATCCATAATAAGTTTTACTGGTCATTTAGACGGTTCATAATCATTTTTGATAAAGTGTCAAACTCTTTGACCACTTTGTCAAACCATATGTTCCGGCTCATTGATGCCTCGCATGCTTTTATTCGCTTCCATTGACCATGGAAACTCTCTGGCCGATTCATATAACTTCGTTCTTCTAAATCACATTTAGAAAACAGACTATACATGAATACTCCAATTTTCATGGTCATCATGAGCATTAACATCGAGTTCGGTCCTAGTAGATCTGTACACATATGATGGTGAGACAGTTTAATCATAATCTGTTTATAGGAGTTAGATGATAACCATTCTCAACCAATATAAGTTGTACTTCACTATTTTCTTTTTGCACCAATCTTCTTAACTCGAAGATTCACTTGCAGCCAATAAGAAACACTTTCTTTGGGCACGTAAACTAAAGTCCATACTTTATTTACGTGCACGGACCTTTTCTGATTGCATCAAGCCATTTCTTAAAGTCACTACTCTGAATGACATCTTGGAAGTTGTCTAGGCCATCATCAACTATGATGTCTTACTCGATTTTTCGTCTTACGAGTCTCGAGTGATCCTTTAACTTCCTAACGATTGATTTAATGAATATCTTATTGCTAAAGTCCTCATAGAACCTTATCAAAACCTAAGCATTACTATCTGGAACTTAACCCAGAGGGAGGATTATACCTCAGAGTTACTTGCCATGCATCGCACCATGTCTAACCAGGTACGATTCATGCTCTCTAACACACCGATGTGTTAAGAGACTTGACCTGAGAGAAAATCACATTTTCTTTTTAATTTACGCAAGATTTATACAGCTAAATCTTCGACTCTTTGATCTGATCGAAGCAGTTCAAATACTTCTGTCATCGTGTACTCTATTTTATCAGACTTGTGTTTCATCAAGAACACATGTCGTAATAAAATAAGTATAACTTATCTAAGCTAATTTAGACTTAGGTCTAATACATCCGTATGTACAAAACCGTGAGTTCTCCAACTCATTTTCACACTGTCTCACAGAAGGTGTTGGGTCATCATATCTTTGAGACAAGATTCACAAGTGTCTGTAGACTTCATAATACGAGAGGTCAGATCTCTCTTTATGTGACTTATGAAGCTTAGTCTCTTTGGTACGGCCCAGTCTATTTTGCCATATAAGTTTTGTTATTATCTTGCGTATCCATGTATTAACATTTAATACATTATCGTTATATAAATTACTCATATAAAACATTGCTTCAGAAGCAATGTAACGACATTCGTCAAAAATGTGTTTGACGTCCCGCATGGTCCAAGAAATAACAATTATTCCTTTTTACAATACGTAGACAATCTCTTTATTTTGTATAACGGTTATCATGAAACCGTGACATCAAATATGTCACATTTTCAGTTCCTCCTACTTATGTTTTTACTAATGATAAATAAAACTATCTTTCTCAATTGACTTTCCTTAGTGCCTTCTTCCTTTTTAAAATCTCATTTAGATATTATACAACACAACAAAATTATTAGCTATGCAAGCACCTAACGTATCCAAACACTTGAGCTTCCCAACCTTGAGTTGACTCAACAAGTTGCTTGACTCAAGATCTTATTTGGATTCATGGTCTTGTACAGCTCGTGCACTCATCTTCAAATCGAACAGTTTGATCAAAGTTTCGAAACTTGCGGATCGAAACTGTTTTCCATACAACCTTGAGTTGATTCAATAAATTGTATGGAGAAACATGCTTTAAACATCAGTATGTTCGAGCTGCCCCTTAGAGAGGCGAGTGACAGGTAGCGTGCATTTATTTGTTGGACCCAGAATTTTTAAGGAAATCATTGTCCTTAAGCATGTGCTTTAAGAAGGTCATTTAATGTCAATGAGAACATAGTTTAATCTATCAATTAGAATTTGAGTTGATATTCCATTAACCAAATATTTGGACCAGTTAACTTATTCTCTTAGAATATTATGTATTTGATTCCATCAGTAAACATATAACTACCCTAGTTTAGTATATGTTCAATATTAAATATAAATAGAATGGATTTTATCTAACTATATCATCCACTATTTTTGCGAACATTTTAAGCCATAATAATGAAAGATTTAATTAAATTAAATTAATGGGTAAGAGATCCAACCACCCTGAGTCCCACAACCTTGAGTGTGCTCAACAAATTGCTTGACTCTGTGATTGGTAAATGACATTTCATCAATCATATCATATATGATTCTCTTATTGGTTTTTACCTCTAGCCACTTATGATCATGAGTGTGCTCATCCAAATCATAATGACTAGCTTAGTCAGACTCTTGTTTTCATGTCTAGCTTAACTTATACCGACGCTCGATGTATTCACGACACGACGGTTTGGGTCAAGGCTCATCTACATCATATGTATTAAGAAGTTGGTTTCTATAAGGTTACCATGCCACAGCTTGAGTGTGCTCAACAACTATAACATGGATCCTATAATTGCCAAAATCTAAAATAAGGAGGGCTACGATTTATCTTGATAAAGATTATTAACGTATTAGACTTAGGTATAGTCGATGGTGTCATACAATCATGATTCACGTCATTGCGGTCCAGCAGACAAAGCCAGGGAATTGACTAAACCAGGATCACTTATCCCCAGTCTTGCTCAGGTGATCCAACAAACTTAGCCAAGCACATTGACCGGATCATGGTCCATTGAATGAAACTTATCATTTTTATATGTTGCCAAAGACTAAAAGGCTTTTATTAGAACTAGTTAATCCTATCACCTAGTGAATCCTTAAAATTCAAAATTTTATGGATTTGTTATTAAGTTTTATTAAGTCCTTATCAACTATAAGAAATGATTTATAGAGGTGCTATCTTAATCGTGCATTAGGCATTTAAAAAAATTTTAAATCATAGCAGAAGTAATCTAAAATTATCTTATAATTATTAGACAGCTTTTAATGGCTAACCTAAAAGGCTTTTCTTGTGTTATCGAACAAGAATAAACATAGCCATTAAAATTAACAAGTTAATCAAATCACAAGAAATTAAGTTTCGACAATATTCACTAATTATCTCATAATTATTTTATGTTTCTAACAAACATAACATGCAACTTTAAAATTTTATCACATAAATTTAAAGCATAATTTTAAAACATAAAAAATTTTATCTAATAAAATTAATTGTTTCACGTTCAAAAAATTATCGCATAATTTTAATTCAAGAACATTTGTTTTAAAATCATCACATTAAAATTAGCATGCTACTAAAAAGAATTTTATCACATAAAAATAATTTTTAAAGCGTCTAATAACAAGTGGTTCCATTTTAACAATTTATCTTATAAAGTTAAAATAAGATTTTCATATGTATTTATAAAGCATACTTGCATTTATAAATATTGCAGTCCTTAGATCAGAAGTAGACTTAAAGCTCTGATACCAATGTTGGGTTTTAAAGGGACCCTTAGGGCATAAATCTATGCCCGTCCTACGTCGGACGGACGATAGATGCAACAGGAAAGGCAGCAGAAAAAAACCATTGAACTATTTAAATAAAGGACTTAATGATTTCAAGACCCTAGCCAGGATCTCTACTATCTTGAGGTGGCTCCGACCACCCCAAAATAGATCTAAACTACTACAATAATATAACTGAAATGCTTAATAAACTACATACCTGGAACTTTGCTTGCACCGGCAAAGTGTTCCAAAACCGCGTCCCAAGCCGCTCCTCGTCCCAAGCTGAACCACTTTCTGAACCACACCGCGTCCCGAGGCGAGCAACCCCTTTGTCGCTGAGCCAACCACGCACTGAAGAAATTTTCACCTTGAATGGATCCTTCGCCAAGACTCAGGATCGAATCCGAGCCCCTTCGTGGCTTTGCTAGAGCCCTTCAGGAGCAAGGGAGAAATATAGGGAGAAGAAAATATTTATAGATCCGAGCGTGCTCCAAACTTTTTGGGAGTTGCTCAGATCTAGAGCTTGGGGCGAGTTATGAGGAGGGGGCATGCCCCTATTTATATAGGCGGCTGACCCCTCCCCTTCACTCCACTTCCGATGTGGGACTAAATGTTTTGGAGTAATTAATTCATGTTAGTTTGCCATAATGAAAGGCCAAACTTCAATGAATTTTAACTCCCTCGCCGTTGAGCTTCACATTTGATACAACATATCAAATCGAAGAGCACTGAATGGTGAATGTGTAGAAAAAAACGGCGACTCATTCTGAGTCCGTTTGACCCCTCAAACGTGTGTCCAAACATCAGCCCAAAACTAGTTTTTCCAAAAAACTGAGCCGTCAAAAAATTCGTACAAGTCTAGGGTTGCAGCCTGTCGTGGGGCCCACAGTGTGGGCCCCACCCCATCCAGCATGCGCCAGCCCAGAGAGGCGCGTGCGCACGGGCACGTGCCAGGCACACACCCTTACAGGCGTTGGCGTGTGCCATGCACGTGCTTGGAAGGGCGCCAGAGAGGTGCCCTGCATGCGCTGAAAATTGGCAGGCGCCCCCCAAAAGGGGGCGCCTGTTTGGTCTTTAACCCGGCCCCATATGGGCCGGGTCCCACCCATAAAAAAACTTTTTTATTTGTTTCCAAAAACCAATGGGCTTTAGTCTGGGCTTTCTTGTGCTCTATTTAAAACTCCTTTTAAATAGACTTATTGGGCTCGTTTGGACTCCGATTTTGACGCCATTCGGACCTGGATTTAGACTGAGACGATCCCGTCATCCATGTAACTATTTCTACTGTTTATTAAATTAAATACACATGTAACCAATTTACGACGCATTAAACTTCCCTTTGCATCAAATGCAAAAATCTCCACATCTATAAAATCATTTGCATCTAATACAAATGATCTGAGGGCTTACATCCCCCAACATCTCCCACTTGCACTTAGGATCATTTATCTCGAATGTAGGAGCTAACTGCAAAATTTTTGCAGTTTCTATCCCTTGCATCAAATGCATATTCTCCCTAATTTCTACCAATTACTAGACGAAGGTCGCACTCTGTGTGAGACCCTACAGCCTGACCCTACTACAGATGGGGCTTGAAGCCCCAGATGGCAGTAACTGCGAGCAGCATGTCCCATCCCTATTTCAGTATCATACTTATGTGGTTAACTTATTGACATGAGTATTGTCGGGACCACCCTGACTGTGTCTGTGATGAATACCGCAGTTTTAGTCTCTTCGTCAAAACTATGCCTTTTAATTTAAGCCTGGGGTACGGTCAAACTGTCAACCCCAATAGCTCGAAGCCAGTTAGTCTCCATCAATCTTTAGTCAAATAATATTGGACATCTTCCAACATACTCTGGCCAGAGTTTTCACTAAAGATCGAACTAACACTACGACACTAACTCCCATTGACCGGGAGAGACGAATCCTATCTTGGTCATTACTCTCCTCGCATGCGTCAAATGTCACCCAACCAAAGACCTTTCAATGGGGCTTACCTAAGGCTAGATCAGTGATCTAAGTGACACTGTTCACGCACAGGTTCGTACAATGACATCAAGTCAAAAGACCAACTTTTCTATCATCACTAAGAGTTATCATTGACAGATTGGTCAACCATAACCATATGATAACTCTTGTTGGGTCGTTCAGTGAACTCATTATCCAATGAGCACCTGTGTCTCGTCTTCGACTTCGCCAAGTTAAACGATCATGAGATCATCGTCACCGCTATACGGTGAAGACTAAGACACAATGGTCTATCCGATGTTTCGATATCCTTTTCTCAAAACATCTACGACCACGAACGTTTTTATACTTATGCTACTAACGGTCAAACACTTCTCCATGATCAAGATCCTCATCTCGATACATGTTTGACCTTGCATTAAGTCTCGGGACTTTACCTAAGTTTCTAATGATTACAACATTTTTATTAACTTAGATAAATACTTACCAAACATCTTACTGTTATTTTAAACAAGATGTCTGTATAGATACTCAGGGATGAATTTGCCTTGAGGGCATACACATCTCGCAACATATCATATGTGAGAGCTTGGTGGAAGTAGATGCTAAGAAGCCTCTACCAAAGTCAGTTGGGGTTGAGCTTGATGATGGAGTCATTATCAGTATTGATACGAAGTTTGAAGGTGAGCCTCCAAGATGTAGCCACTGCATCTGTTTTGGCCATGCAGATGCTCAATGTCCAGACTTATTGAAGCTCTCTTCAATCCAAAATGATGGGTCAGATGTACTTTTTGCCGAAGCTCAACAAGAAGAACCAAAAGCGGCAAACATCCCAGCTGCAACTCATGAGGCTGGAGCTCCAATTCCTGAGACATCATTGCCTACTGCTCTTAATGAGATAGGGAAGGAACAACAAGGGGGTTAGGTAGCACTGATGATGCTAACAATGAAGTAGCACAAGGGGGCCCATGTAGTAATACACTTACGCAAGGAGGAGATGGAAGTGCAACCATTGAGATTATCACTAATGCAGTATCACTAGAAGGCCAAAGTACAGGGCGGAACATTGACCTGGATGCTGCTATGGGACCGGACCGCTTTGCCGATGCTAATGTAGACTCAACCAGGCCTTCCACTTCCCTCATTTATGAGGCTGGTGACCACGACATTGACAGGATCCCCGACTACCTATCTTTTGCAAACCCTGAATGGGAAACACTGCAGTCTATTCTAAAAGAATCTACGAATCCAGAGGGCAATATCTCAAGGAAATACACCTCTCAAGCTACCATAGGAGGGGGAATATGAAAGAGCTCTCGTATCAAGGAGGGTACCACTGTAAGGCAGCACCACCACCCCAAACAATGAGTCTTTTTATATGGAACACGCGTGGGCTCAATAAATCTGTCAGACGCCGAGACCTACACGATAAACTCAAGTTGTTGAAGCCAACTATGGTAATTTTGTTTGAGACGAAGGTAAAAAACGATACCGGAAATTGGAGAAGCTGCTTCCCAAAAAACTGGTCAACAATTGATAATTTTGCACTGCACTCGGGTGGGCGAATTCGGCTTGGATAGGTAGATACAATTTGGAACTGTACCATGTTATCAAACTTCCCCCAACATATTGTTGAATTATTGCTACAAAACAAAACCGGGTACACCAATGTTGACATCCCCTTGTTTGGCCACCAACCGGGCAAGCCAAAGTTGATTTTTTCCTTTGGCCACCTAACCATGAAAGCGACAAACCCTCCTTCCTATTGGTTTCCCGTGAAGGATTTGGAGCTTATAAAAGGGGATGTGATGATGCCTTCAAAAATCATCGAGCAGCTTCAGAAGCAACTCAAGGTGCAGTGAGGGATCCCAGAGCGTTTTGAGCGCTGTTTTATGTAAGGTTCGCGGCTCCCTGTAGAATAAACAGGAGGCGAATCAAGGGGGTTTTGGGTCTTGGGTTGTAAGGTTTCTCCTGGTTGTAATCCGAATTTGCTGAAGCAGTAGTGAATCTCTCCAACTGGACGTACACCATATTTGGGTGGAACCAGTATAAAACTCCGGTGTGCAAGGTGTGTTGCTCTTTTGTGGTTATTGCATTTTATTTACTTGGTTGCGTATTTTGTAGCGAAAGGCCACTCTGCCTTGTTCGTTGTCCCCACGATCTTGGAATTTCCGCGAGGGTTGGTATTACCCAAAAGGTGACCCAGAACCCCAACAATTGGTATCAGAGCATCAAGGCTTGTGAGACAAGTCCAAGGCGATGGCGGAAGATTTTTCTACAAAAGGAGACGCAACCAATTCAGACTCGTATGCGGGGCGATCGCATGCGACGGTGGGAGGCTCGCACTACAAAATCGAAAGATTCGATGGCAAGGGCAACTTCGAGATATGGCAGTACAAGATGAAGGCTATCTTGCGAAAGGACCGCGTACACCGGGTGGTGTACGACACGGCGGCTCTACCTGCAGATATCTCGGAAAGGGAGAAGATGGAGATGGAGGACTCGGCGATGACAACCATCCAGCTCAGCTTATCGGACGAGGTAATCTACCAAGTGTCCGAAGAGACTACGGCCAAGGAATTATGGGAGAAGCTCGAGAAGCTGTACCTGAAGAAGTCGCTCACCAATCGGCTTATCCTACTGAAGACATTCTTTACTTTCAAGATGCGAGATGGGACCTCATTGAAGGATCACATTGATACCTTCAACGGCTTAGTGATGAAGATGAGGGCGGTTGGTCTGACTGTGGAGGCGGAGCATGAAGCTATGATCCTGCTCCTGTCGTTACCAGAGAGGTATACGACGTTCATCAACACCATGCTCTACAGTCGAGATACTCTCATTCTTGAAGATGTGAAGACGGGGCTCTACAGCGAGGAGTTGCGAGATCGCATGGCAAGCGTTGGCTTGAGCGAAGGAGCTTCAGACAGCCAGGCGATGTTTGCTTCGGAGCGAAGCAACAGAAAAGGCAACTACAACGGGAGATCGAGATCGAGATCAAGGACCAGAGACACGAGGTGTCATATTTGCAAGAAGCATGGACATTGGAAAAGAGAATGCCCGGAGAGAAGGAACAACGACAAGGAGGCGCAAGCATCATCATCAATTGCAACAGTGCAAAAGGAAGATGTGATGAGCGAGGAGACCTACGATCTCTTCACTGCAACTTCTTTAGAAGTTGCGAACCATGATTGGATCATGGACTCAGGTGCGTCGTTTCATATGACTCCAAATAGAGATTGTTTTCATACCTACAACACTAAGCAGGATGGATCAGTCTTTATGGGCAATGATGAAGAGTGCAAAGCTATTGGAGTTGGTTCGGTGAGAATCAAGATGTTCGATGGCGTGGTGCGTATACTCACCAATGTGTGGCACGTTCCAGCTTTGAGAAAGTCACTAGTTTCCGTGGGGGCATTGGATTCCATGGGTTGCAAGGTCACGATCGAGAGGAATGCGCTGAAGATATCGAAAGGATCGATAGTTGTGATGAGAGGTGAAAAGGTAAATGGCATATATCTGTTGAAGGGGACGACAATTATTGGCGACTCCAGTGTTGGCATTAAGAGCTCGCATGAGATTGATTCGACCAGGCTGTGGCATCTCAGACTAGGACATGTCGCGGAGAAAAGCTTGGAGGCTTTAAGGAAGCGTGGTTTAATCAATGGGGTGAACTTCAAGGAGCTGGAGTTCTGCGAGAATTGTGTCTACGGCAAGCAGACAAAGGTTAGTTTCGGCACAGGGAAGCATAACACGGGAGGGATTCTCGATTATGTTCACACCGATGTTTGGGGTCCTGCGCCAATTCACTCTCTAGGTATGGCGCGTTATTTCATATCATTTATTGATGATTTCTCTAGAAAAGTATGGGTGTATGTGATGAAGGAAAAGTCGGAGGCGTTTGAGAAGTTCAAGGCATGGAAGACCCTTGTGGAGACTCAAACAGGAAAGAAGCTAAAAGTGCTGAGATCCGACAATGGTGGCGAGTTTACTTCTGCAATGTTCACAAGATTCTGCCAGGAGCAAGGAGTAAGGCGTCACTTCACTACACCAGGAGATCCGCAGTCAAATGGAGTTGCCGAGCGGATGAATAGAACACTCCTTGAGAAGGCGAGGTGTCTCAGGTTTACATCGGGATTGTCAAAAGGATTTTGGGCTGAAGCTATGTCAACCGCTGTATATTTGGTGAACAGAATTCCATCTTCAGCTATCGGCGATAAAATCCCAGAGGAGGTCTGGAAAGGTAAGCCAGTAAAGTTAGATCATCTTCGAATATTTGGATGTCCAGTACAGGTTCACAATGGAAGTGACAAGATCAGCACGAATGGGAAGAAGTATATCTTGCTGGGATACATGGATGGCGTTGAAGGTTATAGACTGTGGAGTCCAGAAGAGAAGAAGGTTCTGGTTAGTCGACATGTTACATTTGAAGAGTCGATAATGCTGCAAAAGAAGGCTACAGAAAATACCGAAAAGGCCTCGAACGAGGTGGAGGTATTTTTTCCAAATCCATGTATTGACACAGATAAAGGTAAAGGCGAGGCGGTTGAAGGAGAGAGTCCACAAGTGGAGACTACTACATGCAGCGACAGTGGTGGAAGTTCTAGTCGAGGTGGAGAGACTAGGGCTATGGTTGACGACTCTATTGCTAGCAGAGTGGGGCGACGCACCGTAAAGGCCCCAGCTCGTTTTGATGATTACGTGAATTTAGTTTATGCATTGCAGGCGCGTGGAGATCTTATGGCAGATAAGATTGCGATGGATGCATTGAGTTTGGACGCAAACTCAGGGTGGCGATGTGCAAGGGTCGACAAAGCATATCCCAAGGAGATTCACAAGAAGGAGAACCCGGCAGGAGAAAGGTCGGCGTCGAAGTTTGAGCGACGCTCAAACTTGTTTTCCTTGAAGAGGTGCTAGGGTGCCACGAGGTGGCACTGGGAGAGATCACTACATGTTTTGCTTCAGGTATAAATTCTTGGAGGTTCGGCAGTGTTCGGAGACTCATCTTTGGAAATGGGTTCGTTGGACACTCGGTTAGTTGGTGATGCTTAGAGCGAAGCTCACTAACCAAGTGCCCTGACCTCATCATGGAAAGGTGGTTTGTCTGAAGGTGGAGGTTTTGGTTTGGGGGGTTATGCGGTATGTTTTGTATCAAGGTGGAGTGTTGAATTATTGCTACAAAACAAAACCGGGTACACCAATGTTGACATCCCCTTGTTTGGCCACCAACCGGGCAAGCCAAAGTTGATTTTTTCCTTTGGCCACCTAACCATGAAAGCGACAAACCCTCCTTCCTATTGGTTTCCCGTGAAGGATTTGGAGCTTATAAAAGGGGATGTGATGATGCCTTCAAAAATCATCGAGCAGCTTCAGAAGCAACTCAAGGTGCAGTGAGGGATCCCAGAGCGTTTTGAGCGCTGTTTTATGTAAGGTTCGCGGCTCCCTGTAGAATAAACAGGAGGCGAATCAAGGGGGTTTTGGGTCTTGGGTTGTGAGGTTTCTCCTGGTTGTAATCCGAATTTGCTGAAGCAGTAGTGAATCTCTCCAACTGGACGTACACCATATTTGGGTGGAACCAGTATAAAACTCCGGTGTGCAAGGTGTGTTGCTCTTTTGTGGTTATTGCATTTTATTTACTTGGTTGCGTATTTTGTAGCGAAAGGCCACTCTGCCTTGTTCGTTGTCCCCACGATCTTGGAATTTCCGCGAGGGTTGGTATTACCCAAAAGGTGACCCAGAACCCCAACAATTGGTATCATCTTTGGAAATGGGTTCGTTGGACACTCGGTTAGTTGGTGATGCTTAGAGCGAAGCTCACTAACCAAGTGCCCTGACCTCATCATGGAAAGGTGGTTTGTCTGAAGGTGGAGGTTTTGGTTTGGGGGGTTATGCGGTATGTTTTGTATCAAGGTGGAGTGTTGAATTATTGCTACAAAACAAAACCGGGTACACCAATGTTGACATCCCCTTGTTTGGCCACCAACCGGGCAAGCCAAAGTTGATTTTTTCCTTTGGCCACCTAACCATGAAAGCGACAAACCCTCCTTCCTATTGGTTTCCCGTGAAGGATTTGGAGCTTATAAAAGGGGATGTGATGATGCCTTCAAAAATCATCGAGCAGCTTCAGAAGCAACTCAAGGTGCAGTGAGGGATCCCAGAGCGTTTTGATCGCTGTTTTATGTAAGGTTCGCGGCTCCCTGTAGAATAAACAGGAGGCGAATCAAGGGGGTTTTGGGTCTTGGGTTGTAAGGTTTCTCCTGGTTGTAATCCGAATTTGCTGAAGCAGTAGTGAATCTCTCCAACTGGACGTACACCATATTTGGGTGGAACCAGTATAAAACTCCGGTGTGCAAGGTGTGTTGCTCTTTTGTGGTTATTGCATTTTATTTACTTGGTTGCGTATTTTGTAGCGAAAGGCCACTCTGCCTTGTTCGTTGTCCCCACGATCTTGGAATTTCCGCGAGGGTTGGTATTACCCAAAAGGTGACCCAGAACCCCAACACATATCACTATTCGATGTACGAACCAAGGGGGCCTCTCGCTTACCATTTCTGCGGTATATGCTTCTAATCTTAGATTTGAAAGGCAGCTACTCTGGAAACAACTCGAATGTGAGGCTCCTAAGCTTGCTGGAGAGGCATGACTTCTAGATGGTGACTTTAACTGCGTCTAATATTCTAAGGAGAAGATAGGGAGCCGAAGACTAGAGGCATCCATGGTGGATGAGTTTAACGCATGTATTAGTAGGTGGTCTATACTTGATCTCAAAAGCGCCGAGGGGACAATGAGCTGGAATAACAAACGCCTAGGCTTTGGGCGTATTGCTGCTAGACTTGTCCGATGCTTATGCAATTCGAAGTGGATCATCATGCTATCAGAATCTTTTGTCGAGTATTTGGATCATATTACTAGCGACCACCCCCAATGTTAATTAAGCTCCACACAAAGGTACAATCCTATCCAAAACCACTTAAATTCTTTAACCACTGGGTTCGATGGCTAGGGTACAAGGAACTTGTTGAGAATAGTTTGGACCAGTATGCTCATGGATCCCCAATGCAACGAGCTACAATCAAATTACGTAGGCTAAAACCTATTCTTTGAGAATGGGCGAGCAATCAAGCCCAGGTGAACTCAATTTCTGAATGCCAAAATCAGCTTGCAGACCTAAGAGCCACCCTTGTTCACTTTGACATAAACCTACAAGTTAAGGAACAAGAGTTATCTAATAAGCTTATTAATCTTATGGAGATGGAGGAAATGATACGCCAAAAAAGCCGCCAAGACTGGCTAAGTCTGGGGGATAAAAATACTAAATTTTTCTACACTGCGATGAAGGCTAGACAAGGACACGATAATATTGGTCACCTAGTGGATGCTAATGGAAGACAAAATAATTCTTATAAGGCGCTCAGAATCAATGCACTGAAATTTTATGAAGGCTTATACAATCAAACCACCTACTGGAGCGTGTTCCCCAATCTCATCCCTAATCACAAATTGACTAGTGAAGCGACAACATGGGTGGGGCGAACAGTCAAAGCAGATGAAATTAAAGAAGCTGTTTTCCAAATAGGAGTGGATAATTTCCTGGTCTTGATGGCTACAATGGTTACTTCTACCAGCATAATTGGGACATCATAGGTAAAGACATTACTGCTTTTGCACAATCTTTCTTTCGTTCTGGTTCATTGATGCATCCTATAAATCATACATCCTTACCCTTGTGCCAAATAATGCTAATGCATCTGGATTAGGAGACTATATGCCCATTGCCTGTTGCAATGTTCTATATAAGGTGATAAGTAAAGTTATATGCAATAGGCTTAAAGTTGTCATTCACGAACTCATCTCCCTAAACCAATCGGCCTTCCTCAAAGGAAGATTGCTATCTGATTGTGCACTCTTAACACATGAACAGATTCGTGACTTCACCAACCCAATGGGGGCACGAGCTTGGCTCAACTAGACCCGAGGAAGGCTTTAATAGTGTAAATCGTGAATTTATTTATTTCATTCTTCACCAAATGGGCTTCAACAGAACATTCTCTAATTGGATAAAGGAATGCATCTAAACCCCTACTTTCTCAGTTATGGTAAATGGATCCCATGTGGGATACTTTGAAGGGAATAGAGGAATAAGGCAAGGGGATCCCCTCTCCACTTTTTTATGTGTAATTACTATGGAAGCATTCTCTTTGCTGGTAGATAATTTTATAGCAGCACGTTACATCCACCCACATGAGGCGTACATGATCTATTTCTCACCTTCTCTTTGCAGACGATCTGTTAGTATTTTGCCTTGCAAATGCCCATTCTTTTGAGGGTCTAAAAATGCTATTGGAAGAATTCTCCAATCTCACAGGGCTGCAGGTGAACTGGGAGAAAAGAACATCTATTTTCAGTAAGGGAACTAAGAACCCTGCAAGGTTATTTAATCTGCTAGGCATCAAGCTAGGAACCACTATTACCACATACTTGGGCTTGCCACTATCCACCAGATATCCAAAAGCATCAATGTACAGTAGACTGGTGGACAAGTGCAAAAAGAGACTAATGGGCTGGACTTCTTCTATGTTATCCATTGCAGGCCAAATTGAACTGTGAGAACGGTAATATATGGTATGATTATCTTTTGGATGCAAGCTTACCGAATCCCAAAATCTATTATTCGTTCCATAACATCTGCTTGTATAAAGGTTATTTGGGGATTCTCACACTTATGGGCTTGGAAAGACATCAGCACTCCAAAGGAGGAAGGGGGTAGGCATGCGGCTCCTTCATGACCTCAACATGTCGGCAGAGGTTAGCCTAACGTGGAGGATGTTGACTACTGAGGGTCAATGGGCTAAATATATGAGAAGCAGCTACATGGACATTGGTACCTTTTTCGCAGCTAAGGGTAAGGCTATTCACTCAGGCACCTGGAAGTTCATGCTACATCGCAGAAAGTTCTCTAAAAAGCACATTAAACGGCAAGTACACGACGGTAGCTCCACTCTCTTCTGGCATGATAATTGGCTACCGTGTGGACCTCTTCGAGACCATTATGATGTCCCATCTGTTGCAGACTACAAGAGGGTGAGAGATTATTGCGGCCCTGAGGGCTGGATTGACGACCATTCCATATTCCACATCCGGCATATACTTCAGCATATCTCCCTCCATCAGGGGACGGAGACCTGTGAGTGGGTCCCTTGACCTACCTTCCACTTCAAGGATGCTTGGAAAGGTACCAAAAGCCAAGGTACTATTTTTCCTTATTACAAATTGGTTTGATACAAAGGCTATATCCCTAAAATGGCGTTAACTCTACTACGGGCTTTTCATGGAAAGTTACTCACTAGAGACCTTTCTCATTAAATGGGGTATCAACTTACCTGCTCAATGTGTTCTATGTGATGATACAGTGGATGAAACCATCAAAGACCTATTCTTTGAATGTTGCTATACACGTTATATCTTAAGCAAGGGCCTCCTGAAACTGGGCGTGTCAAACCCGGTGGACCCTTTACTATCGGTAGTAGGGGACTTCTACATTACAAAATTCGGCAAAAAGGATCTAATGAGCTCGTTAGCCAAAACTGCCTTAGCAGCGATGGTCTGGCACATCTGGAAGGAGAGGAATAAGAGGATTTTTGATAATTTAAAGAAGCCCAAGGTCCTCCTATTTGAGGAAATAGCAGCAAATATCAAGATTGCACTCAGAGACCAGGACAATATGGACCCAGATGCCACAGTGGCTATGAATAATAGGGGCTTTCGAGATAATGGATGAGGGATAAAATTTGTGTACATTATATTTTTGGTAGAGGAGGGAGGTTATTTTAGTAGAGAGTGACGCGCGTGTGCCCTCTCCTCACTCTAATATTCCCACCCCCCATTAGCTACCACATTGTATTGTTTTGTACATTTCTCTTTATCAATAAAATTCACACTAACTTTTTTCAAAAAAAAAATCCATGACAATGCATCATATTAATTTGATTATTAATCTTTAATGTGTAAATATATGTTACATAATCATGGCCCATTCAATGCAACACTAAGAGCGGAAAAAAAAAATTTGTAGGGCCAAAGAGCCCAGCAAGTATTAGTGAAGCCCAAAAAATTAGAGGGCCTGAACATAATTAATAGGGCTGTTGGGATTTGGATGTTTGCTGGGTTAACTGGATTTATTTCACTAGTCAAAACAATCCAACAGAGGAAGAGATCCACCACCACCACTCAACAGGGGAGGGGACTGGCGGTAAACCTAGAGATGCCGGCGCTGCGATGAACCTATGCAGAAGTGGACGGAAGGCAAAGCTCGAGCATCGAACGGCAGCGTTTCCTTGGCCCGGCGACAGTCGGTGATGCCCCTTCTGTCCGATCGTAAATGACAGGGGGCGAACCCCATGGCCAAACGAACGGCGGGGCGAGAGCCTACGCCCGAGCGGTAGCCAGCGAACTGCCCAGAGCCCTCAGCGTCGACCGGTGGTGTGGGTGAGGCATAAAGGCCGAATGCAAGGAGGCAAACTCCCAATGGCCGTCGATTGATTCTTCGGCGAACCCCCATGGGACTGTGCAGTTTCTCCCTGAGCGGATTGCACAAAAACAAAAAAAATATCATGGCAGTTCCGATTAGATTCAATGTAAAATCAAACGACGAATTCGGAGTTGCTACACGCACGTACCGAATTGCTCTGCTGGTTTTTGAAATGAACAGTAACAAATTGAATTTTGAAAAACAGAAAAATACCTCTGTTGGGCACGATGAGTAAAGAGAAGGAAGACGAAAGAAGAGAACATGCGCGCGGAATTATTTTACTCAAAAATACACATCACTCCCTTCTCACAAAAGACTGAAAGACGGGGAAAATCACAGAAAAGAAGAAGAAATAAACCAAATCCAAATCCTCATTATTGTGATTGAGATACAAACACCCAATCGCACTCAGGAAAGTGAGCGAAAGAGAGAGATCAACCAAGAAGCCGATTCTGAAGAAGGAAGAATATCTGGAAAAAAATCTGGGCTTTTTGTTGGGATTTTGATGAAGAAAGTTGAGTAACGAAAGGGAAAGATTGGCAACAATAATCCCAATTCTTAAATGCATCAGAAGTCCAAAGCTCAGATCGGAAAGAATAGCGTTGGTCTCTGCTCCTCTTTCACTCCTTCCCTCTTCACATCCACATCTCAATCCCTGATCCTAGTTCTAACCCCACTTTAAGCAACCCAAAAATATTTCGTCTCTATCCACAGAGAATGTGCAGTGGTTGTGTGCGGAATTAATTCATCTCTGTCCACAGATAACGTGCAGTGGTTGTGCGCGAGAGTTGCTTAAAGCAGAGATGTGCACACCAGTGAAACCTTGCCTGCTTAAAGTGGTTGTGCGCAGGAGTCAAATGGTGACTCTGTTGGAAATGGTGACGATCAAATTGAGATCCGTGCGGAAACAACCAATCCAAAAAGCTGATCAGGAATTTAGGACTAACAAAAATAGATGCTCAAATAACCCAACAAAATCCATACGACCTTGCAAAGTGAAGCAGCAAACGAAATAGCAACAATAATCAAATCAATCACAGACACACAAGAGTTTACACTGGTTCGGTTGCGCACAACCTACATCCAGCAACTTTCGAAATGATTCCACTATCAGATAGATCTTTAAAGGGGTTACAATCTAGTTTCTCCTCACGTGAGTAATAACTTGGCTAAAAGCACAAGCCCTCACAAACTCACTCAAGGAAGAAGAAATTAAAGGAGACAATGGAAAGAATCGCGCAGCTCCAATCACAAACTCCTAGCCCTAATCTCTCGACAAAAATTTTCAATGTCGACGGCTGCAGCTCCTCTCTTGCTCCAGAGCCGAAATCAGCATTAGCCCTAATGAAATCAACCCTTTAGATTAAATGGGGCTCCCAAAACAAGCCTGGAAAGCATCTGAGCCGTCGGCTAAAACAGCCTGGCCCCGCGCCGCTCTGTCGAGCGAGTTCATCGCTGGACCGAGCGGTCTTTCCGATGCTGCTACCACTGGGTGGATAAGCGAGGGCGCTCGGTTGAGCGACTTCTTCGCTCGGTCGAACGGTCGACCGAGCGCTTTGCTCTGCAGAGCTCCAAAAAACTCTCTGTTGATATAGCTCGGTCGAGCGCTTAAACCGCTCGATCGAGCAGACATTGCTCGGTCGAGCGGTAGAGAGCTCGATCGAGCTGAGTGCAATGCTGTTAGGCTCTTTGTCATGTGCCTCTAGCTCGGTCGAGTGTCTGGAACAGCTCGACCGAGCGACCTGAGAGTGTGAGATGAATGATTTGAATCAAAAAATTTAACACTCTACCTTGATTCAAATCTCCTCACATATACTTCTGCACATCCACGCTGCTCGCCATGACCCTCTCTCTGGGTTTCATCATCATCTCAGAATACATGCCCTCTGACGCCGCCTAAGCCAACAAGGAGATCAACTCCAGGCACACCTGGAGCTTGACGGCGGGAACTGGCTTAGTAAACATGTCTGCGGGGTTCTTCTTAGTCGGGATCTTCTGAAGCTCTACTTCCTTTTTCTCCAACTCTAGGAAGGAATCTCGCACCTCAATATGCTTCGTCCTCGAATTGTATGCATGGTGCTTTGCCAGATGAATGGCACTCTGGCTGTCACAGTACACCTGTGACGAACTCTGCGACACCCCCAAATCTCTAAGTAGACGCCTTAAATATTTGGCCTCCTTCACAGCTTCCACCACTGCAATCAACTCGGTCTCTATGGTTAATAATGCTACCACCGACTGTAGGATCGACCTCCACGATACCGCGACAGTGCCCAAGGTGAACACGTACCCCATGGTAGATCGCCGCCTATCCCAGTCTCCTGCATAGTCACGGTCGCAGTATACCATCAGCACCTTTCCGTCTCCTCTCCCATAGAGAATCTTGACACTAGCTGTGCCTCGCAGATACCTCAGAATCCACTTGACGGCCTGCCAATACTCCTTGCCTGGGTTGGCCATATACCTGCTAACCACTCCCATGGCCTATGCAATATTTGGATGCATTCATACCATCGCGTACATCAAACTCTCTACTGCACTTGCATATGGTACCTGAGACATATACTTCTTCTCATCCTCAATGCTTGGTGATTGTGTTGCAGACAGCTGAAAATGAGCTCCTAGTGGTGTTATCACGGGCTTCGCGCTCTCCATCCCAAAACGGGTCAGCGCCTTCTGAATGTACACATGCTGTGACAACCTGAGCTCATGCTTTTTTCTATCTCGGAAAATCTCCATTCCATGAATATTCTTTGCGGGCCCTAAGTCCTTCATGTCGAACTCTTGCCCCAGCTTCGTCTTCAGCTTCCTCACCACAGACATGCTATTGGAAGCAATAAGCATGTCGTTCACGTAGGCAACAATTAAGCCACACATACACACACTGATTCTTGATGCTCCTCTCAAAGCCTACTCCCATCATGAAGCTGTCGAATCATTTGTACCACTGCCTGGGTGACTGCTTCAAACCATACAACGATTTCTTCAGCCCGCAGACCAAGTTTTCTTTCCCCTCACATCTGAACCCCTCTGGTTGTTGCATGTAAATCTCTTCATCAAGATCTCCATGCAGAAAGGTGGTCTTGACATCGAGTTGCTCCAACTCCATGTCCATGCTTGCTACTAGTGCCAACAACACCCAAATGGATGTGTCTCGCCTTGTACCTGACATCATTGCCATCTTGGGTTGAGCTTTCTTTTACCTTGTAAATCCAACGACATCTAATGGCACGCTTCTCCCTGGATAACGGCACTAACTTCCAAGTGTTATTTCGGTGAAGGGACTCCATCTCCTCCTCCATAGCTCCTTGCCACTGAGCGGCATCTCCTGAGTCTATGGCTCCACCATATGTCGCCAGCTCCTCATGCTCTAGGTTGAGTGCATATGATGCCATATCATCGAAAGAATATCCCACATAGTCCCATGCTCCAAATCTCTCGGGTGCCTTCTTTACCCTCTTAGATTTTCGTGTTCCTTCATCACCTGCATAAGTGTCAACGCGTACCTGAGATGGACCGGGGGTCTGCTCATGGCCCTCAAAACAGACCTCATTACGTCATTCAATTGGGACGTCGACCATCAACTCTTTGCTTGGTCGCTGAGTGGGCTGGACTGGAAGGTTGACAATGGCTGTCAATGTCTTCTCTGCTGACGTTTCCCCTTTTGAATAAGAATGCTCCGCCCTGAGCATTGCATCCTCATCAAAAGTGACATGTCGGCTCACAATTGCTTTTTGTCCCTCTGGATCCCATAAGCGATATCCTTTTACGCCATGGCTATATCCAAGAAGGATACACTTCTTTGCTATTGGAACCAATTTGTCGCCCCTCTCATGCACATACGCAGCGCAACCAACTATGCGTAAGTAAGAATAGTCTCCATCTTCACCACTCCACATTTCTTTCGGAATTTTGTAACCAATATCCACTGACAAAACTCTATTCACGATGCGCACTGCAGTGGTGAGAATCTCTCCCCAAAATTCCTTCCACAAACCGGCTGAGTGCCTCAAGCATCGCACTCGCTCCAACAACGTGTGATTCATCCGCTCCACAACACCATTCGACTGCGGATCTCCAGGTATGCTAAAATGACGGCGGATTCCATGAAATTTGCAGAAATTCCTAAATTCCATTGAAGTATACTCACCTCCATTGTTGGACCTCAGCACCTTCACATTGTAATGCCCTACAAGCTACTGCACAAGTACTAGAGGGGGGGGGGTGAATAGTACTTTAAAAATAACAAGGAGTATAATTCCTAATTATCGTGCAAACAACTACCAAATCAATTTGCGAAAGCTTAAATTGAATGACAACAACAAAATTAACAATGCTAACAAAAGATGTTACTGGGTTCGGATCCACCTAAGTCTCACCGACTTGTTCCCGGTGATCCTACGTCCCAACCACCCGGATCCCCTCCGGATACTTAGGTTAGAAACCCTAACCCAAGATTTCCACTATGATATCTTGTGAAAAACCTTCACAAGATCAAATCATACATGCAATGGCAATAGTGAATCCCACAACCCGGGATCACAACCTTCTCTCACAACCGAGAGAATCAATAAGCAATATAAACAAGTTTATAATGAAATAAATAATCTTACCACAAAATCCTATACCTTGAGTTTTCTTACCAAATAGGTGCAAGGAGGGATTTGAGGAAGATGAAGTCACCAAGACCTAGCACAACTGAAATGACCAGCAATGGGTGCCTAGGAGTGATTTGGAGACTTGAATCAAGCTAGAGCTTGAAGGGCTCACCAAGAACAAACTTCTCTCAAGATGGATTCTAGATCTAGAAAGTGAGAGAATGGATTTCTTGTGAGGAAGAGAGCTTTGGAAATGAGTGAGAATGGCTATCTCTTTCAATCTCAATGAATCTCTTAATGGCAGCTCTAACCTAGAGAGAAATGACCTAGGTTCGTATTTATAGGGTCCCATAAAAACGAGTTAGGTCAAATCCCAACGGTTAGAAATCTGAGGCAACTAGTCGGTCAAAGAACAACCACTGACCGACTAGTTCATCAACTAGTCGGTCAGTCAAACAACATGGACCGACTAAGTGAAGAACTGAGAAGAGATAGAATTTCAGACCTAGAAATCTAGTCGGTCCAAGAAGACTTTCTGACCGACTAGTTTCACAACTAGTCGGTCAGTCAGTGAACGTAGACCGACTAAGAGGCAAAAACAAATAGTCTGAATACAAATTGACTTAGTCGGTCCAAGAACAAATGTTGACCGACTAGATTATCAACTAGTCGGTCACCAAACGTTCTTAGACCGACTAACGATAAACAGTAGCTTAGGAGAAATTTGACATGTACAGTAAATCACAACTAGTCGGTCAAAGAAGCATCACTGACCGACTAGTTCACAAACTAGTCGGTCGGTGAGTCAACGTAGACCGACTAACTGTAAACAGTACTGAACAAGAAAAGATTAACTCAAACTAGTCGGTCCAAGAAGCTTTGCTGACCGACTAGATCACCATCTAGTCGGTCAGTACATCTTCTTGTACCAACTAACATGCACAAACAAGTCCGAATCGAAGCGCGATGCTTCGAGGAAGTTAGAATGGACTTGTACTAAGATCCTAGAGCTACGATATGAGCGTTATGAAGATAGAATCGTAAGATATACTCAAGGCTTAACATTCTATAGATCGAAGCTAAAAGACTATAAATAAAACCTTAATGAATGGTCTTCGAGAGCTTCGATCAATTCTTCATGACTTCCAAAACGGTCCAAAGGCTTCAACGAAGCTTTAGGCAATGAATACAAGCTTTGAGAAGTCTTGAGATGTCGCTTTGATTGTTCTCGTGAAATTGGCGACGATCTCCAATACTGCGCTCACAAATTGTTAGTTCATGAATTATTTATGTTTGCTCATCATCCAAAACCAAATCCGGGGAGTCCAATATTCAACATTCTCCCCCTTTTTGGTGATGACAAACCAATCATAAATAATAATAAAAAATAATGATTCAAATGTAAAATACTTACTCCCCCTGCATTCATGACACGTTAATTCCAAAATGAATATATATAAATTGCATCAATCAGACGAGTAAGATATATAACGAGAATCGATTTTTGAAATATCGGATTTTGAAAATCCTTATATATATCTTAACTCCACCTAAATCTAACACATCAAATTAGATTCTTAGAAATTGAGTTAAATTTTCATTTACCCTATTTATTATCATTATCTCTCCCCCTTTGGCATTATCCCAAAAATGGGGGGCATACAACGACAACAATTAGGAAATGGAAAATCCAACATCGGGAGTCTTAGATATTGACGATGGACCCAATTGACACCAAGGGAAAAGTGATGAAATCAAATCAAGGTGTGCCAAATTGTCCATTATCAAAAAGCGATAATTAAAATCATCAAAAATACCAAATATTTTTTCATTTATTGAATAAAGAAATATATTCTCCAATATTCAATATTCTTGGTTAAATTTGTGCATGGAAAACAATTCTATACAATCATAGAAATATAATCTATTTAACCAACCTTTTAATCGTCGAGCGACGAATTCACATAACATAGACATTGAATGAATATTAAATGTGCACGACGAAGTAAAACAAAAAGAGCATCGATGTATATATATGAATACCATGAGTACATCCAAAAATCACATCGAGTACATCATATCAAGTGCAACATACCATCTATATAAACATCAAAAAGTACAACATAATCATCGACATACCAACATCAACATCCAAAATACATCAAAATACACCGACATCCATAAAATCAAAATACAGCAAATCACCACCCAAACTCCATCCTAACCCAAAACACTCTCAATAAGATGCATCATCCAAAGATCATAGGAGAGGCCTCGAAACAGAAGATCACGAGGAAGTGGCTGGATCTGCAGTCTCCGGGGGTCCAGTCGAGGGAGTGGACTCAGGCTCTGCAGCGAGGAGTGGCGTGTGAACAGAAGGGATCGTCGGGGCAGGGGTGGAGACATCGACGACAGGCTCAACGGCAGGAGTCTCAACAGGAACATCAGCAGGCAAAACAGGAGGAGGGTCGTCAGCAGGAGCAGCAGCAGCATCAGAAGTCTGATCCACTGGTGCAGAAGTCTCTGGAGCACCGGAAGAGGTGCCAGCTCTAGGAGCAGATGTCGTAGCAGCAGCAGCAGTGGCCTCAGCGCCACGAGAAAAGGAGGTGACCAGCTCATCAATATCCTCATCGTCCATCTCCTCATCCTCAGAAACAGGAGGAGGAAGCTGGACGCCCATCAAGCTAGCCATACGGCAAACTACCTCCTCGGTACGAGCCAACCGAGACTCGTGCCGACGAAGTAACCGAACAACATCATCAAGTGTGGTGGGAGGTCGAGAAGCAGCAGCTGCAGAAGAAGTGCCCTGAGATGCAGAAGGAGTCGTCCGCTGCACGTGACGGAGTGCCGCAAGAGATTTCTTTACGGCCGTCGCGTTCAGTGGAGGACCAAGAGGACGCTCATCGTCAGGAGGCAGAGGGACACGGAAATGACGGAAAACCAAGGTCAACAGACATGGATATGGGATGTGCGTAGATTTAGTGGCTTGCGAATACACTCGAAAGAGTCCATCTTATCGAGTATAATGCGAGCCCAATTAATCTCGCTACCCATGAACAGAGCGTATATCAATTTCAGAAACGGCTGAGACGGAAGTGAAGAAGATCCATACTTGGGAAGAAGGCAGGATTTCAAGATCAGGTTAATCACCCAAGCATTCGGCTTGAATGATTTCGAAGGGACTCCTATGAAGGCAGGGGGGATAACCTGGAAGATTTCAGCTAGGGTCGGCTGATCGAGGGAGGAGATATCGTCTACAGAGATGTCAGACGGGAGGAGGCCATACGACAAGCAACCTATCAACTCCCCTAAGATCTCTGCCGTGAGGACTATCTGAGTCCCCAAAATAGAAGTCTCGATGGAGTGAGTCTCACCGTACTGACCCCGGACACGATTGGCATAGAATAATTTGACCAGGCGAGGATAGGGTCGGGGGTTCGCCTTAGAGTCAAATCGAAGGTAGTCCAATAGGCCACTATAGGATAGCAGATCAGCAAGGCCAAGAAAATCAGAAAACTGAACGTAATGCTCCAACAGCAGTGGGCAGTGCTCTATACGGTTGTAAGCCGCTAGACACTGAGGGTCGTCGCGACACAACGATATATCAACACCGCCGACTGGCATCGGACCTTTACCCTTAGCCTTACGGGTCTTAGGAGGAGGTGGAGGAGGGGGTGGAGTAGGTGCCTTCTCGGGATGTTCAGGAGTGTATTCTTCCTCGGAATCATCCTCGGAGTCACTATCTGAACGCTCACCGGGAGGAGTAGGTGCACGGAACTTTTTGGGTTTGGGTTTGGGCTTGGAAGATTGGCCGGTAGGTTTAGGCTTGGACGTCCTCTTCCTATTCAATGGAGTTGAAGACAAAGAGGGGGGACGTGTGGTCTTGGTCCTATGCTTAGGAGGGGTCGAAGCGGTCGCAGCCTCTACGGTCATGGGGTATGCCCTAGAAGAGGTAATCGGGATTCTAATTCGTGCCATGATCGCGGCACAACGAGTTCAATCAAGCGACGAGATAAGATCAAACACCCTAAGCTCAATCCCTAGAACTGAAAACAATCAAGCTCAAAGCGTGAATCCGAAACCCTAGAACCCTAGAGGATGAAATCGGCCAAGATCAAACCCTAGAATAGGAAAACGACCTAGGAGGAGGAGATATACCTAGGGGAGGGTGATCGACG
This sequence comes from Scilla litardierei, assembly GCA_030789695.1. Taxonomy (NCBI): domain Eukaryota; kingdom Viridiplantae; phylum Streptophyta; class Magnoliopsida; order Asparagales; family Asparagaceae; genus Scilla; species Scilla litardierei. The sequence goes on along the minus strand of CM061136.1, from coordinate 132,281,730 downwards.
GCGGCGGATGGTCGGAAACGACGCCGGAGATCGACGGAAGACGAAGGGTCTCGAGCAGGGAGAGGGGGTTTTCGAGCTGGAGAAATGAAGTAAACCGACTAAAAGAGGAAATAGTCGGATAGAATGAGAGTAAGTCGGTTGAAAAACGCGAAAAGACGAGACTGCCCTAGAGTACTTAGTCGGTCACAGTTCAAGCACTGACCGACTAGATTACGATCTAGTCGGTCGTTCAATGAGCTTAAACCGACTAAGTCGAAACAGAGGCAAACAGAAAATTCTAGGGCTAGAGTTAGTCGGTCACAGTATAATCACTGACCGACTAGTTTTCAATCTAGTCGGTCGGTAAGTGAACTGTGACCGACTAAAAGAAGTCAATGACAGGGAAAGTTCAAAGCTTGAACTAGTCGGTCTGAGTTCACTAGTTGACCGACTAGATGAGCATCTAGTCGGTTGGCTGATGAACTGAAACCGACTAGAAGAGTCCAAAAGTTGATAAATGAGTTCTCTTCATAAAAACACTTGGATGAAACATCTAAACTCTCTCATAAGTCATCTAAACTACCCCATAAAACTTCAAAATCTCAAATACGACATTCACATATGAATTCGAACAAAAATTCAAACATATCACATAAAATCCCCAAAAATTCAATAAATCTAGCATGAACGAAATATTGCGAAATATAATAGCATGCAAGATAATTGAATGAGACATGAATCCTATATCTCGGATTCACCCATAATCCCCAATTCTCGATGCAACCGCACAAAGGAGTCCTCCTTTAGGGGTTTCGTGAAAATATCGGCGATTTGCTTTTGGGTTTCAACGTACACTAATATGATGTCCTTTTTAGCAACATGATCATCTAAAAAAATGGTGTCGGACATCTATGTGTTTAGATCGGGAATGGTGCACCGGATTCTTTGAAAGACAAATAGCACTTTGGTTATCCACCATGATAGGGCTAGTATCACAATGAATACCAAAATCCTTCAGTGTGTGTCTCATCCAAAGAACCTGGGCACAAGCGGCACCGGCGGCAATGTATTCCGCCTCGGTGGTTGAAAGTGATACCGAATTTTGCTTCTTGGAAAACCAAGAGACAAGGGAATTTCCTAGAAAATGGCAAGTGCCACTAGTACTCTTCCTGTCGGATTTGCATCCCGCATAATCAGCGTCACTATATGAGACTAACTCATATGTGCTAGATTTCGGATAAAGTAATCCAAAATCTAAAGTGTAACTTAGATAGCGAAAAATACGTTTAACCGCTACTAAGTGAGAATCCTTAGGTTGAGACTGATAACGAGCACAAATACAAACGGCAAGCATAATATCGGGCCTACTTGCGGTAAGATAAAGTAAACTACCTATCATACCTTGATATAGACGAATGTCTACATCTTTTCCGCCCGTATCTTTATCAAGATGCGTTATAGTGCTCATAGGAGTCTTTTTCCCGGAGGCATTCTCCATTCCAAATCGCTTTAGCAACTCCACCGTGTACTTCATTTGGTGGATGAAGATTGCATCGTTCAATTGGCGAATTTGGAGACCTAAGAAATATTTGAGTTCGCCCATGTGGCTCATCTCAAATTGTTCCTTCATAACATTAGAAAACTCTTCGCAAAGAGTGAAGTTAGTAGCACCGAAAATGATATCATCAACATAAATTTGAACTAATAAAATATCATTATTCGCATGCTTAACAAAAAGTGTAGAATCGGCTTCGCCCATTTTAAAATTCAAATCCAAAAGAAAATTCTTTAGGCGATCATACCAAGCTCGAGGAGCTTGTCTCAAACCATAAAGAGCTTTCTTTAGTTTAAAAACATGATTTGGAAATTTTTCATTTATGAAGCCCGGAGGTTGAGAAACGTAAACTTCCTCAATGACATCTCCGTTTAGAAATGCACTTTTAACATCCATTTGAAATAATTTAAAATTTTTATGGCATGCAAAAGACAATAATAGTCTAATTGATTCTAATCTAGCTACCGGAGCGAAGGATTCTTCGAAATCAATACCTTCCTCTTGTCGATAGCCTTGAGCCACTAACCGAGCTTTGTTCCGGACGACGACTTGGTTTTCGTCGGTTTTGTTCTTGAAGATCCACTTTGTCCCTATGACGGTGTGGTTCTTCGATGGCAAAGGAACAAGCTCCCATACCTCACTCCTCTCGAATTGAATGAGTTCCTCCTCCATGACAAGGATCCAAGCACTATCTTCGCATGCTTCAACTATATTCTTTGGCTCTATCGATGAGGCAAAGGCACAATTGGCGAAGTGGTGGACTTGCGATCTCGTCTTGACTCTATCTTGAATATTGCCAATGACTTGCTCATGAGGATGGCCGCGAACGGTATGAAGCCGCTTGGGAATAACTTGATCACTAGGCACATTCTCAACAACTTCATTAGTCGGGTTAGTATCAATAGAATCAATTGAATCAATAGACTTAGAATTTTCAAACGAATCACATAAAACATCCATAGAGTCATCATCATTTGAAATTCTAGGAGTAATAAAATTCTCATTAAAAGAGACATGAAGTGATTCCTCGATCGTAGAGGATCTTTTGTTGTATATCCGGTAGGCTTTGCTACGTGAGGAATACCCCACAAATATCCCCTCATCCGATCTCGGATCAAAATTGTCCAAATTATCATATGTGTTTTTAATAAAACATTTTGCGCCGAAAACACGAAAATGTTTAACTTGAGGCAATCTACCAAACAACAATTCATAACAAGTTTGTTTGGTGCCGGGCCTCAAAAGTATTCTATTAAACACATAACAAGCGGTGTGTACCGCTTCCGCCCAAAATTGATAACCAAGTTGACTATCTTCGAGCATAGTGCGAGCACACTCCACAAGCGTTCTATTCTTCCTCTCAACAACACCATTTTGAGGAGGTGCGCGAGGGAAAGAAAACGTGTGAGTAATTCCAAGATCACCACAAAAATTTGAGAAAGACTCATTCTCAAATTCACCCCTATGATCACTACGAATAGTGACAATGGTGGTTCCGATGAGATTTTGTACTTTCTTCATAAATATTGTGAAGTTTTCAAAAGCTTCATTTTTATTGCATAAGAAAAATACCCATGTAAATCTAGAATAATCATCGACGATGACAAGTCCATATCTTGCATTTCCTAAGGAAGCAACTCTAGTTGGCCCAAATAAATCTAGATGTAATAGCTCTAGTGGCCGTTTAGTAGAAATGCTTTTCTTAGGTTTAAATAAAGATTTAGAAAGCTTGCCACGTTGACAAGAATCACAAAAACTTTTCTTTTCAAAAACGAGCTTCGGAAAACCTTTAATGGAATTTAATTTTGAAAGCTTATAAAGTGTTCCAAAGTTCACATGTCCAAAGCGTCGATGCCATAAGTGTTGTTCACTTGTGTTGGCAACGAGACATTGTTCATATGACTTAGGAAGATCCAAAATATAAATATCTTTATGACGTGTGCCGGAAAATAATAAATCATTATTATCATTTGAAATATGACACAATCCTTTCGCAAAGCTAACTTTGTAACCTTTGTCACAAAGTTGGCTTATTGAAATAAGATTATGATTTAAACCATTAACTAGATAAACATCACTAATTAAGGGTTTAGACGGGTTACCCACTTTACTAACACCGACGATGGTTCCGCTCTCGTTCCCTCCAAAGACGACGCGGTTTCCATTTGCAATGGGAACTACTCCGGAGAGCAATTGAGCGTCACCCGTCATGTGTTTTGAACACCCGCTATCGAGTATCCAATTCCCTTTGGAGCTAAATTTAAATTTGTTGCTCCTTTTCTTTTTCTTTTCCTTGAGTACCTAAAGATAGAAAATTTCATATCATGGTACCCAAGGTCATTGGGTCCTCAAAGGTTAGACCTTTGGAAGCCAAGTCCAATTGGACTTAGACTTCCCCACATAATTTCTACTATGCACAACATCCGAAAAATAAGCATTCATATATACTTGTTTTTCATCCATGCTTGTGTCCTTTGGGCTCCAAATAGTGAAAATCTTGGGAGCCCTCATCCTATTGGGTGCATGCATGCGACGTTGATTTCTACGTGATGCATATTGTGGATAGGCATAGGGAACATGATGGAATGGTGCACGACGAGAATTATTCATATGATGAGGTGGGTGAACATATGCATGTGTGGGAACACGTGCGTGAGGGTGTCTCACATGGTGTGCACGTGCCCGAGAATGTGTTGCATAAAAATCATCATATGTGTGAGCCGGTGGAGTAGGACGTGTGTTCCTACGTGGCATGGTATTGGTGTACATATAAGCATGCCCCTTCTTTGGAGGTCCACCCAAGGTGGGTTGCTTTCCGAAAGAGGGTGTGGACGAGGTGGAAGCACCATTGGTAGAAGAACTACCAATAGAGTGTTTGCTACCACTCGTTGAGTCACCGGAAGTTGGCCTAACAAAAGTAGTGGCCGATTTGGATGGACATCCCATCGTATACCCCAAACCAATGTGGTGATTGGCCGGAAGTAAGTCACTTAGGATTTTATCCAAATGGTCCTTACCCTTATTGAATTTATTAATTCGGCCTAATGTGTTCTCATATTTCTCTTTGAGAGAACGCATAGAAGTATCCAAGTTGGATACTTGCGATGTGAGCACATAAACACGAGATTTAAGATTCTCATTCTCAATACTCAAAGTCAAGTTTTGAGAAGTCAAATCCGCTATCCTATGTTCTTCCGGATCTTCAATGCAAACATGTTCAAGTTTAGATTTAAGATTTACAATCTCATTTCTTAACTCTTCAACAACGGTGTCGTTGTTGGTGATGATAGTCTTAGGCGAGGTTTGAATGCTAGCTAGGTCATTTTTACTTTAGTATATCTATTTACTAATTTAGTGTATTTAGACCATAAATGAGAGTTAGCATCCCTAAGATCATCCATAGTTACCTCATCGCCTTCGTCGTCGCTATAATCGGAGGAGGAAGATCCTTGATCATGCTCCTCTCTTGCCATGAAGCACATGTGCGCTTGCTCCACTTTCTCATCGTCCGACTCTCCGCTTGAGGAATCCTCGGAGTCGGTGAATGTTGCTCGGACAAGTCCCTTTTTGTACCCCTTTTTGTACTTCGTGGACTTAACGAACTTCGGCGCCTTCCACTTCTCCTTTTGCTTGTTTTGAGGACAATCCGCTTTGATGTGTCCTGGCTTATTGCATTTAAAGCACAAAGGTGGAGAGGCGTTAGTAGAAGTAAATTTAGATTTTTGTTTGAAGTTACCCTTTCGAAAGAAGCGATTGAACTTCTTTGCCATGAGTGCAATGGATTGATTCCATGTCCATTTCTTCTTCCGAGTCCTCATCATCGGTAGAGGTGGATGAAGCCGCCTTGAATGCAATCGCCTTTTTCTTAGGCACGTCTTGGTTCAAATAGGAATTCATCTTTTCTTGTAACTTCACCTTGCTATCTTTGCGTACCTCGTATGACATCAAAGTACCTATCAATTGAACTACGGTATACTTATTCATGTCATTACCTTCCTCGATGGCGAAGGTACGTTTCTCCCAAGAAGAAGGAAGTCCTTCGATAAGCTTCGAGCACTTCTCCTTTTGGGTGTAGGATTTGCCGAGAGCCTCTAACTCGTTTATGATGTCAACGAAGCGAGCATAATATTCCTTCATCTTCTCGCCCTGTTGCATATGAAACATTTCGTAATCTTTGTTTACAACTACGAGTTTAGAGTCTCTTACCCTACTCGTCCCTTCATGTAGTATGAGGAGGGAGTTCCAAATTTGATATGCACTCTTACATGTGCATATCTTATTGAAGTCCTCGGGCTCCAATGCGCATTGCAAGGCGTTCATTGCCTTGGCATTGCTTACCTCCGCGGCGACCTCCGCGGTTGTCCATTTCTCAAAGTCTTCTTCTTCGGGCTCGATGTATTCCTTCATTGTGGTCCTCCATAGAGATGCACTCTGGAGGAAGCTTTCCATCAGGCATTTCCAGTACCCGTAGTTGGTGCCGTTGAAGAATGGAGGCCTCGTAGAGGAATGTCCTTCCATCACCGAAGACGCTCCTTCACGGTTCCTGAAGGTGCCATAGTCGGAAGGTGGACGCACAGTCTTGTTGTCGTTGGCAGACATATCTCAGTATCTGGCTCTGATACCAAATGTAATGCCCTACAAGCTACTGCACAAGTACTAGGGGGGTGAATAGTACTTAAAAATAACAAGGAGTATAATTCCTAATTATCGTGCAAACAACTACCAAATCAATTTGCGGAAGCTTAAATTGAATGACAACAACAAAATTAACAATGCTAACAAAAGATGTTACTGGGTTCGGATCCACCCAAGTCTCACCGACTTGTTCCCGGTGATCCTACGTCCCAACCACCCGGATCCCCTCCGGATACTTAGGTTAGAAACCCTAACCCAAGATTTCCACTATGATATCTTGTGAAAAACCTTCACAAGATCAAATCATACATGCAATGGCAATAGTGAATCCCACAACCCGGGATCACAACCTTCTCTCACAACCGAGAGAATCAATAAGCAATATAAACAAGTTTATAATGAAATAAACAATCTTACCACAAAATCCTATACCTTGAGTTTTCTTACCAAATAGGTGCAAGGAGGGATTTGAGGAAGATGAAGTTACCAAGACCTAGCACAACTGAAATGACCAGCAATGGGTGCCTAGGAGTGATTTGGAGACTTGAATCAAGCTAGAGCTTGAAGGGCTCACCAAGAACAAACTTCTCTCAAGATGGATTCTAGATCTAGAAAGTGAGAGAATGGATTTCTTGTGAGGAAGAGAGCTTTGGAAATGAGTGAGAATGGCTATCTCTTTCAATCTCAATGAATCTCTTAATGGCAGCTCTAACCTAGAGAGAAATGACCTAGGTTCGTATTTATAGGGTCCCATAAAAACGAGTTAGGTCAAATCCCAACGGTTAGAAATCTGAGGCAACTAGTCGGTCAAAGAACAACCACTGACCGACTAGTTCATCAACTAGTCGGTCAGTCAAACAACATGGACCGCCTAAGTGAAGAACTGAGAAGAGATAGAATTTCAGACCTAGAAATCTAGTCGGTCCAAGAAGACTTTCTGACCGACTAGTTTCACAACTAGTCGGTCAGTCAGTGAACGTAGACCGACTAAGAGGCAAAAACAAATAGTCTGAATACAAATTGACTTAGTCGGTCCAAGAACAAATGTTGACCGACTAGATTATTAACTAGTCAGTCACCAAACGTTCTTAGACCGACTAACGATAAACAGTAGCTTAGGAGAAATTTGGCATGTACAGTAAATCACAACTAGTCGGTCAAAGAAGCATCACTGACCGACTAGTTCACAAACTAGTCGGTCGGTGAGTCAACGTAGACCGACTAACTGTAAACAGTACTGAACAAGAAAAGATTAACTCACACTAGTCGGTCCAAGAAGCTTTGCTGACCGACTAGATCACCATCTAGTCGGTCAGTACATCTTCTTGTACCAACTAACATGCACAAACAAGTCCGAATCGAAGCGCGATGCTTCGAGGAAGTTAGAATGGACTTGTACTAAGATCCTAGAGCTACGATATGAGAGTTATGAAGATAGAATCGTAAGATATACTCAAGGCTTAACATTCTATAGATCGAAGCTAAAAGACTATAAATAAAACCTTAATGAATGGTCTTCGAGAGCTTCGATCAATTCTTCATGACTTCCAAAACGGTCCAAAGGCTTCAACGAAGCTTTAGGCAATGAATACGAGCTTTGAGAAGTCTTGAGATGTCGCTTTGATTGTTCTCGTGAAATTGGCGACGATCTCCAATACTGCGCTCACAAATTGTTAGTTCATGAATTATTTATGTTTGCTCATCATCCAAAACCAAATCCGGGGAGTCCAATATTCAACACACATGCTTTTAGATTTTCTTCTCTACCATGGTCTTCCACTCTCTGAAAAAAAATCAAATGTCTGTTCCTTCGACTTCATCAAGTACATCCCAGACTTTGCGAGAGTAGTCATCTATGAAAATGACAAAGTATCTGGCTCCTCCTCTTGACGGTTCCAGGCACAGTCCCCACACATCTATGTGAACATAGTCAAGTGGTCCCCTGTTAGTGTGCTTTTCCGTGTTGAACTGTACATTTGTCTTCTTTTCGTACACACAGGATTCGCAGAACTCTACGCTCTTATTTGTACCATCAATCATCTTTCTCCTTCGAAGTATGTCACGGGTCTTGTCACACAGATGACATAAGCAATAATGCCACAACTTGGCCAAATCTTCGAAACTTGAGCTAGTAGCGCCAACGTCTGCATCTCCTTCCACTATGGTACCTTGAAGGACATATAAGTTTTCCACTTTCCTCCCCTTCATCCCAACCATGGCTCCTTTAGACACTCTCAATTGGTCTTTCTCAAAGACCGACTTGCATCCGGCATTGTCCAAAATGCATATGGAGATTAGGCTCTTTCACAGATCTGGGACATGCCTCACATCGGTTAGTGTACGCACTATTCCATCATGCATTTTGATCCGGACAGTTCCAATACCTGCAGTCTTGCACCCTGCATTGTTCCCCATGAGAATTGAGCCTCCATCTTTCTTGGGATGGTATGTCGTGAACCAACTCCTATGCGGAGTCATATGGTATAAGCATCCAATATCCATGAGCCACGCAATGTTTGCTTCACCTGCAATCTTTGCTGCAAACATCTCCGAATCTCTACCTTCATCATGGATATGCATACCATCTATTCCCAATGATGCTGAACCGGACTCTTTGTCTGCATTCTTATCTTTCTTCCTATTCTTATTAGGACACCGGTTCGTAAAATGGCCCTTCTGCTGATAATTGTAACATGTGATCTTCGTAAATCTATCCTACGAATGTCTCGACTTGGAGCGATCATTGCTCTTTTTGTCACCTCCTCTCCTTTCCTGTCGACCTCTCAAATGTAGGGCCTCCTCACGGTTACTCACATGATCTGTACCTTGAACCTTGTCACATAGCTGCTTGGTGTGAAGCGGTGCCTTCACCTATTCCACGGTGAGAGTCGTTCGGTTATAAATCATGACCAAACAAACTGATTAAACTCCTCAGGCAATGAACACAACAAGATGACTGCCTATTGCTTATCTTCAATCTTCACATCCATACCTCGCAGCTATAGCACTATCCGGTTCAATTCATCCATGTGATTCTTCATCGCAGATCCAGACTTCATCTTGAGCGTATACAGCTGCTGAAGAAAATAGAGACGACTCGTGAATGACTTCTTCATATACAGTCCCTCAAGCTTCTTCAAGATGTCAAACACCGTTGCTTCATCCAAGTTCTCTCTCAGAACATTATCTGCCAAAGACAACTGAATCGCACTGTATGCCTTTCTCTCCATCACAGCCCTAGCGGGTTCCTTCACCTCATTATCGATATTTTCCTCATCGAATACGATTTGGTAACAACCTGTCTGCATCAGAACATTCTTAATTTTCGTCTGCCAGAAACGAAAATCATTCCGGCAAGTGAACTTCTCAATGTTCAATGTTGCTAATGACACCATCTTTGCCACTAACTTCCTTTACAAATGAATACAAGCTCTGATACCACTTATTGGAAATGATGACAACCAAATTGAGATCTGTGCGAAAACAACCAATCCTAAAAGCTGATCAGGAATCTAGGACTATCAAAAATGGATTCTCAAATAACCCAACAAAATCCCTACGACCTTGCTAAGTGAAGCAGCAAACGAAATAGCAACAATAATCAAATCAATCATAGACACACAAGAGTTTACCCTGGTTCGGTTGCGCACAACCTACATCCAGCAACTTTTGAGATAATTCCACTATCAGAGAGATCTTCAAAGGGGTTATAATCTAGCTTCCACTCACGTGACTAATAACTTAGCTAAAAGCACAAGACCTCACAAACTCACTCAAGTAAAAAGAAATCAAAGGAGACAATGGAGAGAATCGCTCAGCTCCAATCACAAACTCCTAGCCCTAATCTCTCGACAAAAATCTCTAATGGTGGCAGCTACAGCTCCTCTCTTGCTCCAGATCCGAAATCAGCATTAGCCCTAATGAAATCAACCCTTTAGATTAAATAGGGCCCCTAGAACAAGCCTGGAAAGCATATAATCCATCGGCTAAAACAGCCTGGCCCCGCGCCGCTCGGTCGAGCGAGTTCACCGATCGATCGAGCGATCTTTTCGCTGCTGCTACCGCTGGGTGGATGAGCGAGGGCACTCGGTCGAGCGACTGATTTGCTCGGTCGAGCGACTTCTTCGCTCAGTAGAACGGTCGACCGAGCGCTTCGTTCTGCAGAGCTCCAAAAACTCCCTGTTGATATAGCTCGGTCGAGCGCTTAAACCGCTCGACCGAGCAGACATTGCTCGGTCGAGCGGGAGAGTGCTTGGTCGAGCTGAGTGCAATACTGCTAGGCTCTTCGTCATGTGCCTCTAGCTCGGTCGAGCATTTGTAATAGCTCGACCAAGCGACCTGGGAGTGTGAGATGAATGATTTGAATCACAAAATTTAACAGACTCTGCATTCAGTTTTACTCAACGTGCATAACCGACAAAAATTTAGCCTGTTGTGCGTGTTGAGTAAAAATGGCAAAGACTCAGCAAAATTACTCAACGTGCACAACCGACAAAACTTTAGCCGGCTGTGCACGTTGATTAATTTTGCTCTATTTTTTCCATTTGTACTCAACGTGCACAACCGGCTAAACTTTTGCCGGTTATGCACGTTGAGTAAAACTGAATATAGAGTCACCATTTTTCTCCCCCGCACAACCACTTTAAGCTGGCAAGGTTTTACTTTTCATGTCTAACGCGTAATATTGTAAGCAAAAAAGAATAGAAACAGTAAGAAATCACGACAATAAAATAGTTTTGTTTTAGTCGTTCATGTGTTCCGTCTGGCCATTTTTACCCAACGCGCACAACCAGCTAAAATTTTGCTGGTTGTGCGCGTTGAGTAATTTTGCTCTGTCTTTACCATTTTTACTCAACGTGCACAACCGGCTAAAGTTTAGCCGGTTGTGCGCATTGAGTAATTCTGCTTTGTCTTTGCCATTTTTGCTCTGTCTTGCCATTTTTACTCTGTCTTGCCATTTTTACGCACACAACCGGCTAAACTTTTTCCGGTTGTGTGTGTTGAGTAATTTTGATCTGTCTTTGCCATTTTTACTCAACACGCACAACTGGCTAACTTTTGTCAGTTGTGCGCGTTGAGTAATTTTGCTCTGTATTTGCCATTTTTTCTCAACGCACACAACTACTCGCGCGCACAACAACTTCGAAATCGCGACCAACCCTGCCAACCACTTCGGAATCACGCACAACCACTAATGAGCAAATGGTTGAACAAATTAATTATGATTGTCCACAGAATTCTTGGGTTTCTTTTGTTTCATTGAAAAATTCAACTTTCGGCATTTTTTCAACCATCAACTTTCGTGTTATCACGATCTACGACATCTTTCATTTAATTCGTATATGTTATAAGTTTTTTTGGGATTTGATTTGATTTTTTCATGATTTTTTCATGCTTTTATGATGTTTTGCCTTACGAGATATTTTTGGTACTCCCGGTCATGCGCTGAGCCGAAACATAAATAATATTATTTTATTCGACGTGCATGGAGTAAAAAGCCAAACTGGTCGTGCGCAGAGCAATTCGGTACGTGAACGTAGCAACTCCCTTCATTACCAATATAGAATTTCAAGAAGAGGATGAACACAATACCTTCTATGTAGAGGAATAAGATTGAGAGGATGAATTACGATGCTTTAGATCGGGTTTGTAAACATAAATGGAAACCAAACACTTTTCACCATCAAGATTACACTGCATTCATAGGAACAAGGAGAGAGAGAAGTTTGTTTTGGTTAGAATTCTTAACGAAGTAAAAACAATGTTAGGTTAGTTAGGATAATGCTTTTGCATTTGGAACCCTTATGTTCTCTTAATTTCAATTATCTACAAAGGTTAATTGAATTTGCACATAATCCCATTAATATTTAATATTTACGTATTATCTCAGGGTCAAACCCGTCATGGACATACTCAAATCCAACAAATTATTTTGTCTGTTGTTGTCATTGTAGTAGCATCTTTCTTAAAACTTTGTACATAAATACAAAAAATATTTTTGCATCATGCTTGTTCATTTATTTCGTTTGTCAATTTTTTCCAAATTTTCGTGTTTATTCTAGCAAAATATATCATAATTGAAGGTAAAACAGTCGATTTGGAGATGGAAAAAATGAACCATTTTAGTTTTTAACGCTTAAAAGGTTTCATGAAGTAAATAACTCCATATGATTTAGTAAAAATCCCACGACTGCAAAAACAATTAGTGAAATTAACCATTTTATCTTATGCTCCATCCCACCCAAGAGCCAACTCAAATCTCCCCTCGATCTGGACCTCCCGGCCTCTCGACCTCTCAACATTTCTTTTCAACAGCATTCCATTAATCCATGTCTGAAAACCACCGAGTGAGTAGACCCGACTACGGTTCGTTTCGAACCGTGGAACCGAACCGTTTCGAAACCAGACGATCGGTTCTGGATTGCATTTCTACCAAACCGAACCGGAACTAGTACCCCAGTTTGGTTCACTGGTTCTGGAATCGGGGAACCTTCTGAAGGCTTTTCCAATTTCTAACTTACCAATTTCTCTGAAGGCTTTTCCAATCATGCAATTCCTATTTTGGCTAATGTTCAATTTTCTTCATCTGAAATTCCTAGAGATGTAGAAAACCGTGATACAGAAATTGATGTTGGCAGACAAGAGTGCAAGCACAACCCTTCAGATATGTTCAAAGTCCAAGTGAAGAAAGTAAATGCGCTCAATTGAAAATTAACTATAAAATGTAATCGTTGCATATTTTTGGAGGACATTCAGAGGTTGTGGAACATATTGGAAGCATAAAAAGAGTAAACATCCGAGCAAATTAGGTAATTCCTCTTTTCATGCTCAAATTGAAAGGTACATTACTTCTACCAATCAACTATTTCAATATTCTAATGCTGCTAATAGAAAAGAGTTAGCAAAAATAGTTGCCGTTGAACATTTATCTTTTAGTTTTGTTGGGAAAGTTGGTTTTATAAATTATGTGTTGGATCCTGTGGATGTTAAACAACACTAGAAAGGGGGGTTGAATAGGGTTGTTAACAATTATAATCCTTTTGGACAAACAACGATCCTTCAATGTGTTGCCTAAGTTAAAAATTGAGTAGCCTCAATTTTGAACTTAAACAACAATTATATGCTTGTAAAAGATGAGAGTTAATAACAGCGGAAATGAAAGTGTACAAGCAATAATAATAAAAGAATAAGAGTCAAATTCACAACGCAAACACACAACGATTTACCCCTGGTTCGGATACGCAAGTCCAACTTGCCCACTATATCCTACTCTAGCAACCAATCCACTAGCTCTCAACGAAAGCAAACCTTGCCTCAATCGAAGAGGACTTCGTACAACCACCTAGCTTTCCTCGCTAAGAATTCCAGCACCTAGTTACAACAAAATTAGGATTTCCACTATTTCCTTATAACACGAGAATTTACAACTCAAAGTCTTCTTCAAAGACTTACAACAAATATAAAATGAGAGTACACAATTTTCATATAGCCAATAGTATATGTGACTGCAAACGTGTCTAAAGAAAAATCAATTCTTTTTGATCAAATATATGATATAGAGTAAAAACACGATTTGATCAAAATTCTTTGTCTTGAAAATCGATTCTCTAAACTGTAGCTCTTGGGCTTTAGAGATTGAAAAATCAAGTATTTTAATCTTTGAAAAAATTATGAGCTTTAAAATCAGTACAAAGATTAAAAATAAAAAGAACTTGTATTTTGAATCTCAAATATAAAGCGATTAGGCTTGGAGATAAATATAAGAAGTATGAAGAAAAAAGGCTAAATAAGATTACTGAAAAGATCTTAGAAAATATTATAAAACTCAGATTAAAACAGTAGCCTTTGAATTTTTGAATCACAAAGAATAAAGAGAGAGAGAGAGAGAGAGAGCTTTTGAGCAATGTAGAGAGTTTTTCAATAAGAATAATGATCTATAAAACTTCTGAAATCCTCTTCTATTTATAGGCAAATAGAAGCTTGAATTCTGCTCAAAAACAGCTTAAAATCAGCTCTTAAAGTCAACTCTAACGGCTAGCTAACTGGTAGCAAAAAATCAAGGCAAATTTCCAAATCTGGCCTGACTTGACCCAGATAGTCGGCTATCATCCCAGATAGTCGACTATCAGTTCCAGATAGTTGGCTATTTTAAATAGTCGACTATAATTTCGATAGAGAGATTTGAGAAAATCTCTATAGGAAATAGTCGGTTATCAATCCAAAGTAGTCGGGTATTTTGGGATACCCTCAAATATATACTTAAAAATACTTCCTAAATAATTTCTAAAAAATATATTTAAGAAATATATTAAGTGACGTAATTGAAAAACATTTGTAGAGGATTTTTGAATATGTATGTGTAATGTACTATGAGTTTTACAATCTACAAAATTACTCACACAACTATAGCTTTAGCTCTTCTTTTTCATCCTTGATCTTGAGCTAACTCCTCTTGTTCTCAATTTTTCATTTGCTTCACGATCCAAGATCATCATGTGCCTCAATTTGTAGCGTTCTTAATCGTAGCTTTAAATTTTCTGATTTGCATCACAATGGCACTAATCTTTAAACATATCTATACACACTTGAGATGAGATTGTTAGTCTTTATATCACTTGTGCACATCATCAAAACCACTGGGGTGGGTCTCAATATTCCAACACACTCTCCCTTTTTGATTATGACAACAAATGATATAAAATAAAATAAAATAAAACAATTAAAATCACTTACGCTCCCCATGCAGAGATGCATGAGCATGATCTCTATGGAGAGGTAACTCTTCCTCCATTAAGGCTGGTTGTTAGCAATTAGATTTAATACGCATGATTTCATATTATCCATTCAAGTGTTCGTTTCAAGTATTTCATATAGACATTGTGAGCTTACCATTTCTCCCCCTTTGTCACATCAAAAATAATAGTTATGAATATACCAAGTATTTTAAATATACCAAGTGTAATACACAACAAGAATACCAATGAAAATATGGAGTGACATAGGTGAGATAAAAAATGTTCAAGTTTGTTTCAATTCCTTTTCTCCATTGATTCCTAAATCTCGACAAAGTTTTAAAAATATATCTATTTTCAAGGACTTCGTGAGAATATCTGCAACTTGATGTTCAGTAGGTACATACTTAAGTTCTACATCCTTTTTAGCACAGTGATCATCTATGAATCTGTGTTTAATATCTATATGCTTTGTCCTTGGATGAAGAACAGAGTTTTTAGTTAGATTAATAACACTTTTATTATCACAATAAATTACACAATTAGATGTTTTAATACCGTAATCTACTAAGATTTGTTTCATCCAAAGAACTTGTGCACATGCAAATCCGGCAGCTATATACTCTGCCACAGTAGTTGATAGACAGACTGAGTTTTGATTTTTGCTAAACAACGAGACAATGGAGTGTTCAAGAAAATGACATGCTCCACTTATGCTCTTCCTAGTGGTTTTGCAACCAATATAGTCTGAGTCACTATACGAAATTAGATCAAAAGTGCTATCTTTAGGATAAAACAATCTAAAGTCAGAAGAGGTCTTAAGATATCTAAATATGTATTTTACTTCTTTAAGGTGTGATTCCTTTGGGTCACATTGGAATGGGTCACATTGGAATCGTGCACAAGCACATACATTAAACATTATATCAGGTCTACTAGCAGTTAGATAAAGTAAAGAACCGATCATACATCGATATGTTTTCTGATCAACTCTTTTACCAGCTTCATCTTTATCTAAAGAGGTGGATGTGACCATAGGAGTATTCTTTCCCGATGCATTCTCTATCCCAAACATTTTGAGTAGATCTTTAGCATATTTCGTTTGGTGAATAAAATTTTCCTCTTTCGACTGCTTGATTTACAATCCCAGGAAGTGCGTAAGCTTGCCCATATCGCTCATTTTGAACTCTTCCTGCATTAACTTAGCAAACTCTTGACATAGATCTTCGTTAGTAGATCCAAAATGATATCATCTACATAAATTTGAATAAGAATGATGTCATCATGAATTGTCTTAACAAAAATGCAATGTCTATTTTACATACGTTGTATCCCGAGTTGATTAAGAATTTTCTTAATCTCTCGTACCAAGCTCTTGGAGCTTTTTTAGATCTTACAAAGTTTTATTCAGTTTATAAACATGGCCTAGTTTCTTATCATGTTCAAAGTCAGGAGGTTGTTCAATGTAGACTTCCTCCTTAATATAGTCATTTAAGAATGCGCTCTTTACATCCATTTGAAATAACTTAAAAATTTTAAATGATGCAAATGCAAGTTGCATTCTAATGGATTCTAGTATAGTGATCACTCCATATTTTACACCTTTTTTCTGCATGTTTGCATGCCGTTTTGATCGCCCATATTGCGTTTTTCACGATTATTCGACAATATTGCGATGCTTTTTACTATTTCTTGTTTTTGTCGTATTTCAGGAAATATGGAGCGATTTGGAGCGATTTTGAGATCAAGGGGTTTGCAAGCACTAAGGAGTGTCACCCACGGCTCGTTTGAGGGCCATTCAGCGATGAAGGATGAGTGGAAGAATAAGGAACTTCGTGAAAGCGATGAGGAGGAGATGGAGAAGATTGGGCATTTACAGCATGCCACTCGGCCGAGTAGAACAGCCACTCGGCCGAACAAGAAGCCCCACTCGGCCGAGCAGAACGGATACGCACACAGAGTCAATTTCAGCGTATACTCGGCCGAACGAAGATAGCCTACTCTGCCGAGTGAGAAATCTCACTCGTCCGAGTGGTACATGGAAATTGTCCAGAGAAGAGGCCGAAGTTACTGCAATTCTCAGAGACCCTTTGGGGTCCCACTCGGCCAAGCATGAAATGCCACTCGGCCGAGTGAATAAAGCCCCTCGGCCAAGTCACCTCCGAAGGCAGACCCTGAGACCCCCCCTGACTTACTGTTTTCTTACAGGGTTTGTCACTCGGCCGAGTGACAAGGTCACTCGGTCGAGTGAGCCGCTCCGCCTGCTGCTGGGTTGCGATTTCTGGGCTGCGCAGGGGCATTTTGGTCACGATTTTTTGGACGATTTGGAGGGTATTTAAACCCAGTTTTTGCCCTAGTTTAGGGAGCTTTTGAACAATTAAATTTTAGACTTTCTTTTAGGGATTTGAGGGCTAGGGTTTAGTGAATTTTTCAGCTGGAAATCATTGCCTTCTACATTGGTTTGTTAATTCCTATCAAAAACTCTATTTTTATGAACTATTTATCTTTTGCAATGAATTGTGCCAATATTATTGTTGATTTTTCTGAGATTTGCATGATGTCTAGTGAGTAGATTTGATGTTCTAGGGCATGTGGTTGAACCCTATGGACCATATTTCTAAATTGTGATGAATTTGTGGAATTGTTGCTAGAATTGATTAGGGTTAGGTTGAGATTGATTAATTACGGATAGCTAGGAATTCATATCGATTGGGATTTGCAAGAGATTGGATCCCAATTGATAGGAAGGCCTAGATATCCGATTTAGATTGACAATTGGATTTCTCTAGACTTGGTTTGCAAGAGATTGGACCAAAGATAGGATTTTTAATTGTGATTCTATACCCATATCCGTTTGCAAGAGATTGGACGGATAGGAACTATCATAACCTAGGTCGTAGCTCGAGTTTGCACGAGAGTGGACTCGAGATACGATTGGAAAATGATGTCGTTCTTCATGCTAGCGGCTTAGGCTAGGGTTTGCACGAGAGTAGGCCCTATCGTAGGTTTGCTATAGACCGGCAATAGCGCGAGAGCGTGAGCTTGGTTCTACATTTAGTTGCGACTAGTTCACCTATATTCAAGTTTAGCAATAATGAAGCTTATGAATCACAATGATGAGAGAGGGTCCGTAATGGGGATTCCCTATCCCTAGACATTTTATTAAATTGATATTTTTCTTGATATTTGAACGATTGTGGTTGTTATACCCAAAACTATTCTCGATTCTCTTGATAGCTAGGTGATTGGAAAGAGACACGGTCATTTGTTCCTCCCTGAGTTCAATACCCGCTCGTCGCTACACCGTGCGCTTGCGGTAAAACTACACGTCGTTCTCCGGGTGTACACTCGGAAGCGATCAAGTTTTTGGCACCGTTGCCGGGGATTCATCTCCGTGTAAATTACGAGTTGGTTGTTCTCGGAGTTACATTTTGGATAGATCAAGTTTTTGGCACCGTTGCCGTTTCACTCGGGCGAGTGCGATCCTTCGCTCGACCGAGTAAGCAGTCTACTCGGCTGAGTGGGGTACTCTTGAGCTCTTTTCTTCTCCTTTTCGCCTCCTCGTCGATTCTACCAAATTCTTTCCTTCTCCACTCATCCTCTAGCGCTGATATCTCCTCAATAAGGCCATGAGCGGTGCTTCGTTACGCGCGCAAGTCCTTTAAGCTCATTTTTGCTCCCAATTGCTCCATATTTCCTGAAATCCGACAAAATAACAAATAGTGAAAAGTAACGCAATATCATCAAATAATCGTAAAAATCGCAATATGAGCAATCGAAATGGCGTGCAAACATGCGGAAAAAAGGTGTAAAATATGCACTGATCATATAGCAACAGGTGCAAAAGTTTTGTCAAAACCATTATCTTCTTCTTGTGAATACCTCTGTGCCATTAACCTCGCTTTGTTTCTTCCCACATTTCCGTCCTTGTCTAGTTTGTTCCGATACACCCATTTTGTACCGATGACTGGACGATTTTCTGGTGTGGGTACTAACTCGCATACATGATTTCTTTCAAATTGAAGAAGTTCTTCTTGCATGGCTTCAATCCATGCTTCATCTGCAAAAGCTTCATCTATCTTTGTTGACTCAACGTTAGAAACAATGCAACATGAGACATATATTGTACTTGTGATCTAGTTTTAACACCTTCATCAATGTTTCTAATGACTTGAGTATGTGGGTGATGTGTTACTTCAGTGAAAGATTTTGGTATTGGAGTATTATTATTCATATCACTTGAAGGAATAACTTCATCATCAATATCATCATTTAAGCTAGAGTTAGAAACATTTGTAATAGATTCATCAAAAGAAACATGTAATGTCTCAACAACACAAGGAATTTTCTTATTGTATACATGATATGCTTTGCTTCTAAAAGAATAACCGATAAAAATTCATACATCCATTTTGGAGTCAAATTTATCTACGTTATCCTTTGTGTTCAAAACATAGCATTTATGAGCAAAAACTTTAAAGTAGTTTATGTTTGGAACTCGTTGGTACAAAAGCTCATAAGGTGTCTTTTGAAAATGATTTCTAATAAGTACTCTATTTTGAACATAACATGCGGTTGCTACGGCTTCCGCCCAAAAGTATTTTGGAAGGTTGCTTTCAGCTAACATTGTTTGTGCACACTCTTGGAGTGTTCTGTTTTTCCTCTCAACTACTCCATTTTGTGGAGCAGTTCTAGAAAAAGCAAAAGTATGTGAAATACCATGTTTTTCACAAATTTTTTGAAAATATTCATTTTTGAATTTGCCACCATGATCTATTCTTAAGGAAATAATTTTCGAAGAATGAAGTCTTTCAATTCTTTTGAAAAATATTTTAAATTCACCAAAAGCGTCAATTTTATTTGTTAAAAATAAAACCCAAGTAAAAATTGTGTAGTCGTCCACAATGACAAAAACATATTTGCTGCCATAAAGAGATGAAGTCCTAGCGGGACCAAACAAATCCATATGTAATAATTCAAGTGGTCTTTTTGAGCTAAGGGCTTATATGCTCTTAAAAGTGCTCTTATGTAATTTGCTATGTTGGCTAGACTCACAAATTTTATCCAATTTGAAATTCATTTTTGGGAGTCCTTGTACCAATTCCTTCCTTGATATCTTATTAATGTTTTTCATATTGACATGACCAAAACGTCTATGCCACTGTAATGAGTCATTTGAAGAGACAATTAAACATACTTTTGAATCATTATCATTGCAAGAAAAGGTATAAATATTTTCTAATCTATTTCCTTGCACTATCACATTTTTCATAGAATTGTCATAGACTAGGCATGCTTCGTGAGTAAAAAGAACTTTGTAGTCTTTATCACATAACTGACTAATGTTTATAAGGTTATGTTTGAGTCCTTTTACAAGCTAACATTTTCGATAATAGGTTTAGAAGAATTATCGATGTTACCGATTCCGATTATCTTCCCATTTTTGTTGTCTCCGAAGGTTACATTTCCTCTGTCGATTATTTTTAAGGAGCTTAGTAGTTTTGCATTCCAGGGCATATGTGCAGAGCATCCGCTATCAATGATGCATAGAATCTTGAATTGTTCCTGAAATAAAATATCTCAATTTTATTGGTACCTACTAGATATTGGGTCCGAAATGTTAGTCATAAATTCCTATTTTTGAGGTATCAATAACAGAATAGTCATTATGTGCTTGGATACTCTCAAAGAATTTTAGCATATAAGATCACCGGGTTGGAACCCAAATCCTATTTGGATTTGATTTTCCATGAACAAAGGAGTCATTATAAAATACATGCATGCTTCTTACTAAGTTACGAATATAAATATTTTTGTCATGTAAGCCTAAGTGTTAATGCACCCATATTGTATTATTTCTAGCATTGTGTGCAATATGAGGTTTGTGCACAAAATGTGATTTTTAATGAGTGTTGTGAACAATATTCTTATGTACCCAAGTATAAGCATGGTGAGATATAGCATGAGATTTATTAGCATATTTACCGTACATAAAAGCATGGTTGTTTTTAGCATTTTTGGGTACATGAGCACGATGATGCGGGGTGACAAGCTTAGGTGTGTGAGAAGTCTTAACTTTGAGCATTAAATCCTCGTGTTTAAGCTTGCTAGCATATACATCATTTTCAAGAGTATTAACACGCTCATTTACAAGATAAACATATAATACATTCCTTTTATATAATACATGAGGTTGTGATCATGTGCAAATACATCGTATCTATCTTTATGACATTAAAAATCACTTATCAATGAATTATGCCCATCACTATTATGAACCAAGATGCTACGCTCATTTTTTAAACTATTATGTTCATGCACAATAATGTCATATTCTGTTTTCAAGGATTTGTATTTATGCTCTAATTTTTTGTTTTTCCTCCTTAATTTTTCGAATTCATTATACAATTATTCATATTCGTCTTCAATCATAAATTCATCTTCGGAATCACTTACCTCGATTTCTTCTTATTGATCTTCCATTAGACATATTGCATGTCTGAAATGTTCCTGATTGCTTTCTTGGATTGCTCGTGTCTCCATGGGTTGCTCTTCTATTTGGGGTTCTCCATAGTTTTCATCCAACTTATTTATGATTAGTTATGCGGTTCTTTCTTCTGCAATATCATCAAACACATTATCAGATAAACATGAGTATAATATATGCATTACCTTGATGTTTACTCCATATATTCCTTTCTGATCAATGGTCCAAGTAGCTCGTGGAGTAGTAGGAACTTCGTATGGTTCTTGTAGGAATGTTCCCCATTCAAGATTGGTTGCCGTGATGAATACTTCAACTTTCTTTTTCCATCTCCGAAGATTTGTTCCATCGAAGTGAGGAGGTGCACCAATGGAATGACATGATCTGATCGCGTCTGCTGATGCCATCGTCTTAGCCTCGCTCTGATACTGGTAGGCCCACAATAGTGCTTCTCTCAAGCGCAAGAGTCCGTACAAGTAGTAAAATCTGGGAGTCCAGATGTCGAATCCTCGGGAGAAAATCTGTTGAAACCACAGCTCAAATCAAATAGAAATCTGACGGAAAGAAACTAACCACTTCAATAATGATGGTGATGATGGTGTGAAAGTGCATTGTGAATACGTAATCAATGCGAACAACGAACTTAGAGTATGAAAGTATATATGAGAAATATGCACATGGTATGGGTTCGTTAGGATCAGTGATTCGTATACGTTGGTTGATTAAATATAACTCAATAAATCCTCCTTTTGGGAGCGATTCATCGGAAAATACCCTTTTGGGGGTTCAAGCACAATATGAATAAAATCATCGCTAAAATTATAATCCTACAAATACGGTATGAAACTCTCTTTTGGAGAGATCAAAGCTCACCCTTGTGGGGCGATCATCAACTTAATCACTTCTTTTGGAAGATGAAAAAGAGGATTTAATAATAAAAACTACAACTTTAGCGACATTATCGATTAAGCACAATGAAATTCAACCAAACAAATACGATTCACATCTCCTAACTACTCCATACCATGCACACATAAGATTTAGCTACTCATAATGCAGAAATAATCAATGATCATAGCAAAATACATAGTTCTAATAGCAAAATACGATGAAAAAACACCCAAATACGGGGTATGAGTTTAAGAAACTATCACCAAAACTCCAAGTTTAGACTCCAAACTCTCTGGAAAACTGAAGAATGGCCTCTGGAAATTTACAGAATTTTTCAGAGGGGAAATTCGGCTCCTAAGTCCTCCAATACGCCCAGAATACGCCCAAAAACCCTAGAATACGCTTAAATAATAGGCATTGCGGGTTTGGGGTGCTTAACGGGTCAAAACCCGCTACAAAACCAAACCCAAACCCGATCTAATAACCGGCGCAAACCACAGCCGTCCATCTAAGCGGGATTGAATAGGGCGTCGCCGCGTGTGCTTTGAGATTCGCGCTTAACCCGCATCCGCATCCGCTTCTCGTTCGGAGTTATCGGTCGCCGTTGGATCAGAATCCAATGGCTCTTCTTTTAGCCACGACGTCTGCTCCGCATTTCTTCAGGCGGGAATGATCTTTGCCGTCCGATCGTCATCGAACGGTCAGAAAGCCGCCACGTCGCCCGCATTTTCGCCCGCTCCGCTCTTCGCTCTGCGCTGCCGACGGCCGTTAGATCGTGATCCAACGGCGCAGAAAAATCCGCATCGCCCGCTTCTCCAAGCCGTCCGATCTGAGCGGGATCTCATGGATGCGCGCCACCGCATGCACCAAGATTCGTGCGTATTTATTTTATTTCCAATAAATGATATTCTGCATTCAAAAATTCACAGTAATTAGCACAGATCTCAGAAAAATACAAATAAATAGTCATTGGAATCGTGAGATCGAGACCAAGCTAGGAAAAATATAAGAAGTGCAGAAATACTTCGTTAATTACTGTTTTGTACTCAAATAGAGTGTTTTCTCTAATAAATAATTGTGTACAAAATACGTATGAATTAGAGAACAATGTAGCATCACATGAGCACAAAATAGGGCTAAATGGGGGGTTAAATATGTAATATTGAACCCGAATCACACTCACCAACTAGCGATTTGCTAGTCTCTAGCAAAAAGAGCGACATCAAAAATGCACCTAGATCACCTTATTAGATCTCAAATCTCTCACCACCATACTAATACGACAAAAGAAGTTAACCACACACTAATGTCAATATTTCAATCTTAAAAAATAATGGTGCTTGTGGGTCTAAAAATGAAGATCAAGTATCTCAAATGGTTATAAAATAGACTCAACTTCATTATTCATTACTTCATAGTTTGTAGTGTACAAAATCAATGGCTCACACCGTTCAATCAAATGTTCTAACTTGGAGCGTAGATGTTTCATGCAAAGCAAGCATCAAAAATAAAATGGTATTAAAACATACACACGTCAATCGTCATTCATAAGAGATCACACCACATCTTGTGTTTTCTTTGAGCCTTGGAAATTCTCTTGCCTTGCTAATTATGCACACTTATTCTCTATTTTCTTTCGCCTTTTTTTTAAATAGTTTCGCGTAACGCGCATCAAGAAACATTCGCAGAAAAATATATAACTTGGATCGCTCCATCAAATGATTGAGGTTCCGGTCAATGGCTCCCAAATCAGACGATAATATGGCATTAGGCCAAGAAGGGCCCCTCGGACTGTACTACTCGAGCCAACCAAGTTATTTCTTTGGTAATACATTTATTCATTTCTTTTTTCTTCATTCATCTCATTTTTTTCCTCTTTTGTGTGTGCATAAACAACTTAGCAAGATAGCTTCCTTTTCTTTAATCTTTCACAAGAATGGGTTATCCTAATCATTTCAAAAGACGTGGTACATTTTTCTACCCAAAATCATACCAAGCATGCAAATAGCAATGAGTACGAGATAAAAAGCAATGCTCCAGTTATTTTATGAATTATTGATGCATGAACTTTGGTGTGTTCCAATGAAAGCATACTACTTGCTAATCCATAAGTTCTAGATTCATTAAGTCGTCAATTAATCTTGCCATTGAGATGTATCAAAGGAATTTACCACAAGTACTCGCATTCATGTAAAATGAGACTGAAATATTTAACAATAGTGGTGGAGGAAAATAAATCATATGTGTACGGTGGTGAGTATACTTCGAGATATTTCATCACATGAGGGTCATCTCTAGGTAAAATAGATTTTGGTGATATATCTTAACTCAAAATTTTTTTTTCAATGCAAAAAGGGAACTAAAAAAATAAAATCCTAAAAGAAAAAGAAAAAAGAGAAAAAATAAAAATCCTAAAAGTTAAGTTATACCCTCCCCCCAACTTAAAATAGACCTTGTCCTCAATGTTAGGAAGAGGGAATCATGGAAAGAACACACCTGATTAGTTCCCACCCGAAGGTGGGTCTGTGAGATCCATGGTGCTCGCTTCCTTGGTCCAAGGCTCATGAAAATGCTTCAATCTTTGGCCATTCACCTTGAACTCACTTCCATCTTTTTCGTTCAATAATAGCACTGCGCCATGTGGGAAAACTTCTTTGACTGTGAAAGGTCCATACCACCTAGAGTGAAGCTTCCCGGGAAAGATGTGTAGCCTGGAATTGTATAGTAGTACTTTTTGGCCTGGGGTGAACTCCCTCCATAGGATCATCATGTCGTGGACGGATTCCATCCTCTCTTTTGATATTTTGGCATTATCATACGCATTTCTCCTCAACTCCTCTAGCTCCAACAATTGTAACCTGCGAGAAGAAAAAGATGAATCAGTATCAAAATTCAATTTCTTTATAGCCCAATAAGATCTATGTTCCAATTCAACAGGTAAGTGACAAGACTTCCCAAAAACAAGACGGTAAGATGACATCCCCAAAATTGTTTTGTAGGCCGTCCTGTAGGCCCACAACGCTTCAGGTAAGCGCAAACTCCAATCTTTTCTTGATGGAATCACCGTTTTCTGTAGAATTCCTTTGATCTCTCTATTTGCCAACTCTGCTTGACCATTGGTTTGGGGGTGATACGGAGTAGAAACTTTATGTGTGACCCCAAACCTCTTCATTAAAGTAGCGAACATGCGGTTGCAAAAATGAGACCCTCCATCACTGATCAAGGCCTTTGGCACTCCAAATCTAGAGAAAATGTTCTCTTTGAGAAACTTAAGCACAACGGAAGTGTCGTTCGACCTGCAAGGAATAGCTTCCACCCATTTAGAAACATAATCGATACAAACCAATATATAAGCATATCCAAAAGAAGGTGGGAAAGGTCCCATGAAATCTATGCCCCAACAATCAAATATTTCAATTTCTAAAATGGGGTTTAAAGGCATCATGTTACGTCTAGTAATACCCCCTAATTGTTGGCATGCAGCACAAGTCTTGCAATAATGAAATGTATCTTTAAACATAGTTGGCCAATAAAAGCCACATTGCGAGATTTTTGCCACAGTTTTATTCGCAGAAAAATGTCCACCACACACTCCATCATGACAAAATTGTATCACACTGGTTATTTCATGGTCAGGAATGCATCTCCTAACAATTTGGTCACTACAATATTTATAGAGGTACGGATCATCAAAGAAGAAATATTTTACCTCATACTTGCACCTTTTAAAGTCTTGAAGAGACCAAGTGTCAGGGGTCTTACCAGTCACGAGATAATTTACTATATCAGCATACATGGAGAGGTGGAAACGCTAAAAAGATGCTCGTCAGGAAAGGAGTCCTTCAAAGGCACATCTGCTGAATCACGGCCTACTGTCAATCGTGATAAATGGTCAGCTACTAGATTCTCCACGCCTTTCTTGTCCTTGATTATGACATTGAACTCATGTAACAATAAAATCCATCGTATCAATCGAGGCTTAGCATCTTTTTTAGACAATAAATATTTTAAAGCAGAGTGATCAGTATAAATCAAAATAGGTGATCCCAAAATATAGCTCCTGAATTTTTCCAACGCGAATACTACAGCCAGCAACTCCTTCTCTGTGGTCGTATAGTTCCTCTGAGCATCATTTAGTGTCTTGCTGGCGTAGTAAATCACTACTGGAACTTTGTCTTTTCTTTGGCCTAGGACTGCACCAACTACGTAATTGCTTGTGTCACACATTATTTCAAATGGTAGGGACCAGTCTGGTACCTGTAAAATGGGAGCAGAAATCAACAACTTCTTTAAAGTTTCAAAAGAACGTTGACACTCAGGTGTCCAAATAAAATCCACATTCTGAGTAAGTAAGTTGCAAAGAGGGCGAGATATGACGCTAAAATCTTTGATGAATCGCCTATAGAATCCTGCATGTCCCAAAAATGATCTGATGTCCTTCACACATTTAGGACTTGGTAGCTTCTCAATTACCGCTACCTTGGCTCTGTCTACCTGTATACCATCTTTAGAAACCAGGTGACCTAGGACAAGTCCCTCTGTGGTTATAAAATGACACTTCTCCCAATTCAATAGGAGGTTCTTTTCAATGCACCTGTCAAGAACAAGAGCCAAGTTAGTTAAACAATCATGAAAAGAGCTACCATATACTGAAAAATCATCCATAAATACCTCAACAATTTTCTCAACCATATCATCAAAAATACTGAGCATGCATCGCTGAAAAGTAGCTGGAGCATTTCATAAACCAAAAGGCATTCTTTTAAATGCAAAAGTACCAAAGGGACATGTAAAGGTGGTCTTCTCCTGGTCCTCAGGTGCAATTTCAATCTGATAATAACCTGAATAAACGTCTAGAAAGCAATAATACTCATGTCCAGCCACTCTCTCTAAAATCTGGTTAAGAAATGGAAGAGGGAAATGATCTTTTCTAGTTCGGGAGTTCAACTTCCTATAGTCTATGCACATCCTCCAACCTGTGGTGGCTCTAACTGGGATAAGCTCATTATTCTCATTTTTAACCACGGTGAGGCCAGACTTTTTAGGAACAACCTGTGTAGGACTGACCCACTTGCTGTCTGAAATAGGATAAATAATGCCTGCATCCAATAATTTTAGTACCTCGCCCTTCACCACTTCTTTTAATGTTGGATTTAACCTACGTTGCATTTCTCTAGTGGGTTTGGCGTCATCCTCCAATTAATTGTGGTGCATGCATACAATAGGGCTAATACCTTTTATGTCAACAATGGACCAACCAATAGCACCTCTATGCTTTCTTAGCACATCAAGTAAAGAGTTTTTCTGTTCTAAAGAGAGTTTAGAAGATATTACCACAGGGAAGCTGTTTTCGTCTCCTAGGAAGGCATACTTGAGATATTCAGAAAGTGGCTTCAATTCGGGCTTTGGATCCTCCACCTCTGATGAAATTTGAATTGATGCATTAGGTGGCAAAGCTTCGAACCTAGGCTCCCATACCGTGTTAAGCTCCTTCACGTTCTCCTGCACAAAAGATATGTCATCAGAATCACCAATAATAGTCTCAACAATAGAAGCATCATCACAAAATTCAGAGCAAATATAATCATCCACCAATGAGTCAATCATATGAACCCTCTCAACCTCATCATCCACATGTGGCAACTTCCAAGTATTAAAAATATTCAAATCCAAAGTCATGTTGCCAAAAGTGATTTTCAGTTGACCATCCCTACAATTTATTAAAGCATTGCATGTCGCTAGGAATGGTCTACCTAGGATGATAGGAGTAGCATTGGCAGTTTGGGGTCCTTGGATGTCTAGAACTATAAAGTCTGCAGGGTAGTAAAATTTGTCCACTTGAACGAGGACATACTCAATGCATCCCTTTGGAACTTTAATAGATCTATCAGCTAATTGCAATATAACAGATGCAGGTTTTAGCTGTCCTAACCCAAGCTGCACAAAAATAGGATATGGCAAGATATTGACACTAGACCCTAAATCCAATAAAGCATTTCCAATCTTTTTAGTGCCAATGGTGCAAGTGATGGTGGGTGATCCAGGATCTCTAAATTTAGGTGGTGTATTTTGTTGCACGATAGAGC
The DNA here is from genome assembly GCA_030789695.1 of Scilla litardierei. Classification (NCBI taxonomy): domain Eukaryota; kingdom Viridiplantae; phylum Streptophyta; class Magnoliopsida; order Asparagales; family Asparagaceae; genus Scilla; species Scilla litardierei. Next base: position 132,253,368 of record CM061136.1, on the reverse strand, counting down.
TAACCTGTTCAGTCAAAAATGCTTTCTTTTTCACATTCAATTTTCTCTTAACAGTGCACAAGTCTTTCAGAAATTTAGCATAGGCAGGTATTTGATTAATAGCATCAAGCAATGGAATATTTATCTGGCACTTCTGAAAGATTTCGCAAATTTCAGTTTGATACTTATCTTTGCTTTTCTGAAGTATCCGATGAGGGAAAGGCGCTGCAGGTACATATGCTGCGTGTTCCTTCTCTTTAATGACATTTTTGCTCAAACCCACTTCCGTCCTCTCTTTCTGCACCTCCTCTTGCTCTTGAATTTCCTCTTCTTGGGTCTGAATTCCCTCTTCTTGCTCAGCTTCTCTGCTTGGTGGGTCAAGCTTCTGAATCTCTTTTCCACTCCTCAAAGTGGACACAGCTTGGCATGGCTTCATATTGTTACCTGCAGAAGAAGATGAGCCCATATTAGGATTTGGAATTGATTGTGATGGAAGCTTACCTTTCTCCAATGTCGCTGTAAGCCTCGCCAAGCTCTCGCTCATCTGCTGATTTTGCGTCTGTTGAGCCTGAAATTGAGCCTGTTGTTGCTGCATTTGGGCTTGTTGTAGCTGAATGAGCTGCTGAAGTGCGTCGCCAAATGGTTGCATCTGCTGTTGTGGCATTGGCTCATGGTCTCTCCTTTGGTTCCCACATTGATAATTGTTGTTATATTGATTTTGTCTGAACGGTGGTGGAGCTTGCTGCTGAGGTTGCTGATTGGGGCCACAGTTTAATTTTGGATTGTTGCGCCACCCCTTATTGTTGGAATTGAAGTTCTGGTAGTTTGATGACACTTGATTCACCCCCGTTGGATTGCCTAGCATGCTCTTCAAAGCTGGAAGTGTAGGACAAGCACTAGTGTCATGGCCACCAACGTCGCAAAGTGCACAAATTTTCTCTATCTCAACTGCCTTGGCCTCTTTCAAATTCATGGCATGAAGCTTGTTCGTGATCATGGCCTCCATCTTTGCCTCCAGTGCATCCTCTGGCTTCAAATTGAATACCACTCCTCGTGTAGGCTGAGATGGTGCAGAGTGGCCCCCTCTCTCGTAGTCTGAAGTAGTATCCCATGTCTGCGCATTTTCTGCTATCTCCTCCAGGTACGTCCAAGCTTCATCTGGCTCTTTATCAAAGAATCCTCCATTGCACATCATCTCTACAAATTTCTTCATCTGTGGCTGCAGTCCATCGTAGAAGAAGCCAATAATCCTGCTTTTGTCGAAGCCATTGTGTGGGCATGCAAGCAACAGCTCATTGAACCTTTCAAATGCCTGGTAGAATGTCTCCTCACCTTTTTTAGGCAAAGTTCATGATCTGCCGCTTCAATCCATGTGTCCTGTGGATATGAAAAAACTTCTTTAGAAATTCAGCCTGCAAATCAATCCATGTAGTAATAGAACGTGATGGCAATGCATTCAACCAATTTTTAGCTTTGTCTTTCAATGAAAATGTGAACAGTTTAAGATATACCGTATCCTCGCTAGTTTTCCCATCAAAGCATGTCAAGCATGCCTCCTCAAATCCTTTAATATGAAGATATGGATTTTCCTTGTCTAACCCATGAAAGGTGGGTAAGAGTTGGATCACCCCAGGTTTAAAATTGAAAGAATTTGCATCGGTAGGTAAAACAAAGCATGAAGCTGTGCTAGTCCTAGTGGGTCTGAGTAAATCTTTTAAAGTTCTAGGAACTCCAGGTTGCGCATTATTCTCGTTATTGTAGCTAAAATTTTCATCCATATTATTATTAGCCATATCAAAACGTCGAGTCAACCTATGTGTCCTAGGAGTCCTATGCCACATAAACTAGCACAAATATTTTTTTAATATGAAAGCAAACAAAAGTTTATATACAATAAAGTGGAAAGATCTCACCGAAGGTCTTCTGTATGAAATAAACCGTAGTAACAAACCGTTCTCCCCGGCAACGACGCCAAAAACTTGTAGGCCCAAAATAGTGCTTCTCTCAAGCGTAAGAGTCCGTACAAGTAGTAAAATCTGGGAGTCCAGATGTCGAATCCTCGGGAGAAAATCTGTTGAAACCACAGCTCAAATCAAATAGAAATCTGACGGAAAGAAACTAACCACTTCAATAATGATGGTGATGATGGTGTGAAAGTGCGTTGTGAATACGTAATCAATGCGAACAACGAACTTAGCGTATGAAAGTATATATGAGAAATATGCACATGGTATGGGTTCGTTAGGATCAGTGATTCGTATACGTTGGTTGATTAAATATAACTCAATAAATCCTCCTTTTGGGAGCGATTCATCGGAAAATACCCTTTTGGGGGTTCAAGCACAATATGAATAAAATCGTCGCTAAAATTATAATCCTACAAATAAGGTATGAAACTCTCTTTTGGAGAGATCAAAGCTCACCCTTATGGGGCGATCATCAACTTAATCACTTCTTTTGGAAGATGAAAAAGAGGATTTAATAATAAAAACTACAACTTTAGCGACATTATCGATTAAGCACAATGAAATTCAACCCAACAAATACAATTCACATCCCCTAACTACTCCATACCATGCACACATAAGATTTAGCTACTCATAATGCAGAAATAATCAATGATCATAGCAAAATACATAGTTCTAATAGCAAAATACGATGAAAAAACACCCAAATACGGGGTATGAGTTTAAGAAACTATCACCAAAACTCCAAGTTTAGACTCCAAACTCTCTGGAAAACTGAAGAATGGCCTCTGGAAATTTACAGAATTTTTCAGAGGGGAAATTCGGCTCCTAAGTCCTCCAATATGCCCAGAATACGCCCAAAACCCCTAGAATACGCTTAAATAATAGGCATTGCGGGGTTGGGGTGCTTAACGGGTCGAAACCCGCTACAAAACCAAACCCAAACCTGATCTAATAACCGACACAAACCACAGCCGTCCATCTAAGCGGGATTGAATAGGGCGTCGCCGCGTGTGCTTTGAGATTCGCGCTCAACCCGCATCCGCATCCGCATCCGCATCCGCTTCTCGTTCGGAGTTATCGGTCGCCGTTGGATCAGAATCCAATGGCTCTTCTTTAGCCACGAAGCCCGCTCCGCATTTCTTCGGGCAGGAATGATCTTCACCGTCCGATCGTCATCGAACGGTCAAAAAGCTGCCATGTCGCCCGCATTTTCGCCCGCTCCGCTCTTCGCTCTTCGCTGCCGACGGCCGTTAGATCGTGATCCAACGGCGCAGAAAAATCCGCATCGCCCGCTTCTCCAAGCCGTCTGATCTAAGCGGGATCTCGTGGATGCGCGCCGCCGCATGCACCAAGATTCGTGCGTATTTATTTTATTTCCATTAAATGATATTCTGCATTCAAAAATTCACAGTAATTAGCATAGATCTCAGAAAAATACAAATAAATAGTCGTTGGAATCGTGAGATCGAGACCAAGCTAGGAAAAATATAAGAAGTGCAGAAATAATTCGTTAATTGCTATTTTGTGCTCAAATAGAGTGTTTTCTCTAATAAATAATTGTGTACAGAATACGCATGAATTAGAGAACAATGTAGCATCACATGAGCACAAAATAGGGCTAAATGGGGGGGGGGGGTTAAATATGTAATATTGAACCCGAATCAGATACCAAGTGTTGGATTCTATGGATGGCAAACAACACTAGAAGGGGTTGAATAAGGTTGTTAACAATTATAATCCTTTTTAGACAAACAATGATCATTCTATGTGTTGCATAAGTTACAAATTGAGTTGCCTCAAATTTGAACTTAATCAGCAATTATATGCTTGTAAAAGATGAGAGTTAATAACAACGAAAATGAAAACATACAAACAATAATAATAAAAGAATAAATGAGTCAAAGTCACAACACAAACACACGACGATTTACCCTGGTTCGGATACGCAAGTCCCACTTGCCCACTGTATCTTACTCCAGCAACCAATCTACTAGCTCTCAACGAGAGCAAACCTTGTCTCAAACGAGGAGAACTTTGTACAATCACCTAGCTTCCATCGCTATGAATTTCAGCACCTAGTTACACCAAAACTAGGATTTCCACTATTCCATTATAACACTGGAATTTACAACTCAAAGTCTTCTTCAAAGACTTACAACAAATATAAAATGAGAGTATACAATTTTCCTATATCCAATAGTATATATGAGTAAAAACGTGGCTAAAGAAAAATCAATTCCTTTTAAACAAATATATGATATAGAGTAAAAACAAGATTTGATCAAAATTCTTTGTCTTGAAAATCGATTCTCTAAAATATAGCTCTTGGGCCTTAGAGATCGAAAAATCAAGTATTCTAATCCTTGAAAAAAGTATGAGCTTTAAAATCAGTACAAAGATTAAAAATTAAAAGAACTTGTATTTTGAATCTCAAATAGAAAGAGATTAGGCTTGGAGATCAAACTAAAAAGTATGAATAAAAAAGGCTAAATAAGATTACTGAAAAAGATTTTAGAAAAGATTATAAAACTCAGATTAAAACAGTAGCCTTTGAACTTTTGAATCACAACGAATAGAGAGAGCTTTTGAGCAATGTAGATAGGTTTTCAATAAGAATGATGATCTATAAAACTTCTAAAATCCTCTTCTATTTATAGGCAAATATGAGCTTGAATTCTGCTCAAAAACAACTTAAAATCAGCCCTTAAAGTTAACTCTAACAGCTAGCTAACGGGTAGCAAATATCAAGGTAGATTTCTAAATCTGGCCTGAGTTGACCCAGTTAGTCGGCTATCCTCCCAGACAGTCGGATATCAGTTCCAGATAGTCGGCTATTTTATCAAATAGCAGACTATTATTTCGATAGAGAGATTTAAGAAAATCACTGTAGGAAATAGTCGGCTTTCGTCCAAAGTAATCGGCTATTTTGGGATACCCTCAAATATATACTTAAAAATACTTCCAAAATAATTTCTAAAAAATATATTTTAGTGATGTAAACTTGGTGGCTACGGAACCGGTAGCCCTGCATTTATAGAAGTAGGGTTACATAATGGATGGATACCCAATATACAAATGGGCCTACAAAAGCCCGTTTATAACACTTCCACTTATCCATCCATTGTTGTAAGCCGTATATGAGCTCTTCAGGGTTCATAGAGCTTATCTGACTATGGGGGTATTGATACTTCTGGATCCTAAGTTAAGAGTTCTTGCCTCGTTAACACCTTTGCCATGGAAAACCCAGTGGGAAAAACCAGTGGCTAAGGGAAAAGAGTACAAGTCTCCATAACTTTCCCTGATCGATGGATATCATCAGAGGTGGATAGTTCTGGATCCTAAGTTAGGGATAACTGCCTCGTTAAACCTTTAGCTATGGAAAACCCAGTGGTAAAACCCAATAGCCAAGAAAAAAGAATACAGTTTTCCATAACTTCCCCTGATTAGTGGAAGTATTTAGGGGTGGATACTTCTGGATCCAGAGTCAATGAGGTTGCCTCGTTAAAAACCTTTAGTTATGTAAAACCCAGTGGAAAAAATCAATAGCCAAGGGAAAAGAGTACAATACTACATTTGACTCCCCCCTGATCTTTACAAGCTATAGGCTTGCAGATCTCCTAGGCAACTATACATCAATCTCTTACAGTGTTCTGATAATAAATACAAAGTACAAGGCATCGCTCATCTATACAAGTATCGCTCATCTATGGCAGCTACTGAATCTGAGGAAGCTCTTCTGAAGAGGAGTGGTCTGCAGACTCGATAGGTAGCACCACGTCTCTGACCCAGTCGTCACTGTGTCTGCGAGGTACTGCAGGACTTGGCTGTGCGTACTTATGATTTGCTTCTTGGATCGATGAGCCTCTTGGGATGGTGGGATTGATGTTGCCTTAGAAGTATGCTTTGCTGGTCTCTAGGAGTTGGTCGTTCCTTTGTTGTAGTCATTGCGATGATCTGTAACCCGTATCTGCAAATACATTTAACATGTTGGATGATCCTTGACCCTTGCAGGTAGCGCATAAGCTACATATCTCTAGTCCAGTGGTGCGCTGCAGGTGTTGCACTGTATCTTGTTAAAGGGTTTACTGCCAATGCTTTCTAAAGTCGCGTGCAGTTAACCAGATAAAGGAGTGTACAAAAGAAACTTGAGTAAGACACTTCAGGACCTAGGATATCCTTTCCCTCTTCCAGCGAACAGAAGGGGTCTTAATGTGCATCCATACAACCAGTAGGTGTATCAGTGGATTGCGATTATCTATGTTTCTTCATCAACTGGATGATAATTTCATCTTCTGGATGAAAATTCATTTGTTGGATGGTTATTCATCTTCTGGATGATGGTTTTATCTTCGGGATGATAGTTTCATCTTCAGGATGATGGTTTCATCTACAGGATGATAATTCATCTTCAGGATGATGGTTTTATCTTCAGGATGATGGTTTCATCTTCAGAATGATAATTCGTAAGGGTATGTTGTCACATCATCCATAGCAACATAGCCTAAAATTTTCTTTGCCAATCGCATGGTTTTCGCAACCATGACCAGGGAGCCTGATGCATCAGTTTAAATAACTTTGTAAGTGAGTTAAGCTCATCTTACTTGATTACTTCCTGGTTTCTGTGAAATAAACCTCTAAGCTATAGCATTTTGCTTATAGCATACGATTTTATTTATTTATACAATACTCGATAACCCACAGGTTTGATATCTTTTGATATCAGGACTTCAGGTCCAAACACTTCACATTTCATAAGTGAGTCCAGCTCAACTTATTATTGCCTCGTTCCAATAATCTGGCCACATTTTTGTGTTTGCTTCAGGAAACAGAGATTGGGAACGATATTAATGGCAAAATGAATTGTGAGTAATTGTCGACAAGTGTGTTTTATCCACATACCTCTCCATGTACGTACATTATTCAATTTATTCCAGATTCATCTCTTCTGGAGGTTCTGGAAAGGGAGAGGATATGGAGATGAGCTCACTTTCCTGTGGTGGTATTATTTTAGGGTCTCCAGGAGTTATTTCTCGCTTTGGAGCCTCGTGGTATGTCCTCTTATCCATTGAGGATATCCACTTCTGCTACTGGTGGATTGCATCCATTATATTTGGTATGTCAATTCTAGATGGATTTTTAGTAGCAGGGATGTGTGAATTTGATAATATTTATATTGTCAGTAGCTATGTCTGATAACTGTTTAACAGTTTCATAAGTGTGGATCTTCAGGATCTCATCACAATTCATGATAATCCGACGTAGTTATTAATGTTTTAAATGGTCAAATTGAGCTTCAGGCTCATGGATGATTATAGTATTTTTGTTGAACCTGATGCTGTGGAATTAAAGTTATGAAGGAACTTCAGGATCTCATCAAGTCTTTAAAAGAGGGCACATCAATGCACGTCTTAGGGGAAGTAATGTTAAATGCTTCCACTGTTCAGAGTGCTCAGAATCTATTTATCTGGGGTAATTACTTCTGATAAATATTTCTGCGTTTTGATGGTCTATTGTGGTGATATGTGGATGTATACTCATCATGGCACAATCGATAAGATGTGCTCTAAACGCTTCCCTTGTTAGGGGTTCTCAGAAACTGTTTATATGAGGTGATCAGGCCCATATAAATAGGTTCTAAGGAGGCGTTTTGATGGTTTGCATTGTATTTGCATGTTCCCACATGGTCACATACAACTGGATTTTTAATGGATAAGTAATCCGTTTAAATCATTTCAATGATTTATGTAACCCATTTTTGGGTGTGAACACAAACGTCAGGGTGTTCAACATTTTTCCAGTTGCAAATATAGTTTGATTTCCTAGTGTTATCCAATGTTCCTGCCATTTAGTAATGTGTCCCATTTTCTTTGAAAAATCTGGACTGCAGTTGGATAATGGGTTTGATAATGACCATTTTAGAGGATATATGGATGAGTACTCAAAGGTACATCATCCGCCATCTGTTGGGAGTGTGTGAGTCCACTTTTATCCCTTAAATACTCTCAAGAGGCCTAAAGGTCTCATTCTTCTAATGATGATAGTATGTCCTCTTAAATTCGTTTGAGGAAGTGAGGAGAGTCAATGTCCACGTGAATGGAGATGATCTCGTAATCATTTTTCCCTTTTGAATGGGACAATTAAAGTTTCACCCTTTTTGAAGAATCGTCGGGTTCGTCAGATTTACAGGATTGGCTAATGATGTCTTGCATCATCAATCCATGGTGACATCGATCCAAAGTTGGTCGATTCTAGACACTTCTGGTGTTCCAAATTAATTCCTTTGTTCGAATTTATGTGGGACTTTTGAAAGTCCATTAAAATGCTCAAGTTAATTTTGTCTGGTAATAGGTGAACTGTGTTCAAACTGTGAAGGATTACATCTTCACATTGATTATTATGCGGATTAAAGTTGGATAAAGCTTCAGGCTTTATTGGTTTCTTGGGTCATTAGGGATTTCGTTTTGACGAATATCCTTTGAAACTTTATAAGTTTCAGAGAGTACATGGCATCCTCATTTTAGGAGTATTCAGGATAACAAATCATTCACAGTAAAATACAATGCGTAAAAAAGCACATATATACTGCAAGAGAATACTACTGATAATTATGTTACGACAACAAGTGTCATAGTATGATGTGTGCTTTTGAAAACATACGTCCACAATTATGCTCATTTAGACTTATGTTATGACAACAGATCAAATTTGTTTTCAAATTTTATTTGTCCTCGGAGAGTAGCTAAATATACATAAGGTCAATTGACTTTCATCGTTTAGACTTGATATGTATATATTTTATATGGCATAAGTTAATGCCCATTCATGTTGCAAAAAGCATTATGGGTCTTATCAGAACTTCTAATATGATATTGGGTTGCCATTGCATACTCCATGTCGAGGTATATCATATCTTCCCTTTCTCATTTTATTCAAGACTTCCCCTGTTTTTAGTCTTCCTTATTGTCATTTATAAGGAAGAATGAATATTGGTCTTACGAAGTAGACATATTCAAGGGAAATGAGTTAGTTTCTATATTTCCACTTTTCTAATTTATGAGAGACTTTTAAAAGTCTATTTGAATGCTTAAGTATGGTCTACAGGCCATATTTATTGAGTCATTCAAGTATTGTGTGGATATAGAATCATGCTCAAGGGGAAACAAATACATGGTTACGAAATTTATAATTTCTCACTTATCTATTAAGCCATGACTTCGGACGTACGCTTAAAATTAAGGCTAGATTCAAGAATCATACATTGTAGAGTGAGATTACTCTAAAAGAGTTTAGCAGTGTTATGATAACTGCTGGTGTCAATATTGGTTTATACAAACCATAGATCTGAGAGATCTATTTACCGTAAAATGCGTATCTCTAAAAGAAATCACATAAATGGTTTTCGCATAATCCATCGTATTTGTTAATTTTTATTTTATTAGGGTGAAAGGGTGTTGACTTTTGATTTGATTTTGAACTTCAGGTTTATTTTGTCAAAGTGGATATAATGTTAAACTTTTTGAAATCATGATTGGTTTGTTGTCATAAAATATCGTCATATCATGAGCATGAGTATGAGCATGGGATGATCATATAAGAGTGCAAGATGCAACAATTAATGATTTATCATACACATAATATAAAGCTTGTAAGCTAAAAGTTATGCTCAATAAAATAGTTGAAAGAAACTAAATTATCATTGCAAATAAATCAAGCATGTGTGCTTAAGAATGTATGCTCAGCTAACATGAATTGAAACATATACACATGTTATTTATATTCTGCAGGTATATAAATAATTTCATCTCAGACATATATTTATGCTACATGCATTAAAAATATATCATAGAGATTTTAGCATGTTAAATAAAATGTTCATCACAGAACATTAAATATGCGGCTGTCATATAATTTTCTACACATACATTTATAATGTTTAAGCGTAAATTCATACTAGAGGCAATAAAAATATACAACATCCCATCGCAGAGAAATGCAGCAGGCATTTAATTTCATCACAGACAATTTGGCATTTAATTTCATCACAGACAATTAATCATCACAGGCAATTAATCATCACATGCATTTTATAATGGAAATGAAAATTTTTCGTTTAATAATTATTGGACCACTGGACAACGTCATTCACCGTTAGGTTAGTTAACTAACGGCAGAGCGGTCGCATGATCTTCCTAATTATTAAACGTATAATAATCAATTAATCCAAAAAATGCGATGATTTATAAAGCATGTAATTAATCAGATTTTAACGAAGAAAAACTTAATTAAATCTAAAAAAGAACTTGTAAAAACGAAGTTTTTTTTTGGAAAAACCCCTAATTAGGGTTTTTGGAGGCGATCGTTCGTGCGGGCCCGTGCGAACGGAAAGCATTTGCGCCGTAGGGACCGCCTCTTCGGGCGGATAGAGTTTTGCCGTGCGCATCGTCGCTTCGGGTGGCTAGGGTTTTGCTGCGCGCGCTGCCGCTACGGGCGGCTAGGGTTTGCGTCTCACGCGCGCGGGGATGTGGGTTTTGCTGCTGCTGCTTCGGGCAACAGCGGCGGCTGCCGCCCTTAGACGGAAACGGTGTCTGTCGCGTCAGGTGGCAGTGCCTGCTGCCACCTGAGGCGGCAACGTCATATGCCGCTTCGGGCGGCAGCCCTGTTGCCGGAGGCGGCAGTCGCACGCCACCGCTTCAGGCGGTGGGTAGATCGCGTGGGGGGTCGCTTGCGCGGCTGCTTGCCGCGTTGCGACGAAAGATCCCCTCTATGGATTAAAATTTTTTTGGGGAAGAAGACAGTAAAAACATGATTTTTATTAAAAAAATCTATTTTTAATCTTCAAAACATCGTTTTTCATCGTAAAAATTTGATTTTTAGAGGTAAAAACGTCGATTTATCATTTAAAAGGTTGATTTATCATGTAGATAACCAAACAATGATCCAATTGTATGCGCATAAAAAGTTTAGATCTAGGGATTTAAAAATTACCTCTAGATCCTACCCGTCGAATCTAGCGACGTTCGGTGAAGGAAGCCCGTTCGCGTCGCGATTCGTCCGTCGGCAGAGGTACGGCTCAGCTTTGAGCGTGCTAATAACGTGTTGTAAACTTGTTGGCTACGGAACCTGTAGCCCTATATTTATAGAAGTAGGGTTACATAATGGGTGGATATCCAATATACAAATGGGCCTACAAAAGCCCGTTTATAACATTTAGAAATATATTAAGTAATGTAATTTAAAAACATTTTTAGAGGATTTTTGAATAAGAGTGTGTAATGTACTATGGATTTTACATTCTACGAAATTACTCACACAACTATAGCTTTAGCTCTTCTTTTTCATCCTTGATCTTGAGCTAACTCCTCTTGTTCTCAATTCTTCATTTGCTTCACAATCCAAGATCATCAAGTGCCTCAATTTGTAGCATTCTTGATCGTAGCTTTAAATTCTCCGATTTGTGTCATAATGGCTCCAATATTTAAACATATCATACACACTTGAGATGAAATTGTTAGTCCTTATATCACTTGTGCACATCATCAAAACCGCTGGGTGGGTCTCAATATCCCAACATGTTCATAACACATTAAATCCATAAGCGCGTCGTATTCCAAGAACTACACTCACACGTACACTTTTTAATTTTATAAAAATGGAAAAAATGGTTTGATAAAAAATTTAAATGTTTTGATGGTCGTGTTTCTATATGTTGTGATATATAGCATGATTATTGGCAAACCCACTTCTACATTGGTGGGACTTGCCATTATATTGATGAAAATTGAATACTGCAAAAAAGAATTATTGTATATAAAGTTTTTGTTGAAAATCACAGAACTAATAATATTTAGGGTTTTTAGCATATTTGTCCCTTAAATCTTGCGTATTTTGATATCTGTCCCTCAAATCTTCATATTTGCCCTCAAGTCCATCAAAAGTTAGTATTTAACCTTAATAGTCCCTCTCACTAACTATCTGTTAAAATCTTAATGGAAATGAGAATATTCCGTTAAATTAAGGAACTATTAAGGTTAACGTTCAAAATTTAAGGGACTATTAAGGTTAAATACTAATTTTTGACGGACTTGAGGGCAAATTAAGGTTAAATACTAACGGAATATTCCCATTTCCGTTAAGATTTTAACAGATAGTTAGTGAGAGGGACTATTAAGGTTAAATACTAACTTTTAAGGGACTTGAGGGCAAATATGAAGATTTGTGGGACAGATATAAAAATACGCAAGATTTAAGGGACAAATATGCTAAAAACCCTAATATTTGTTGTATGTTTAAAATCATTTTTGAAGAATATAAGATTAAAGATAAAAAATTTGCATTGGTTTCGATAATGCTTCAAAAAATACTGTTTTTATTCCATTTTTAAGAGAGTTATGTCAACCTTGTTTTGGTGGGAGATTTTTTATGGGGTTTCTGGGTCCTTAGGGCTATAAAATCGATGTCCGGCCCAAGTCGGTCGGACGAAGAAATCATTTATGCAACGGAAAACATCTTAAAACATTTTCAAGAAAACCCAAAAGAATAAAGCCTATCCAGAATCTCTAATATCATGGGGTTGGGTCAATTATTGTAATTATAAACGCATGTAAATTAAACTACATACCTTTCACTTCGTTTTCGGAGAATACGAAGCATCGTTTTCAGTAACATTTCTTTATCTCCAAAGCAATGCCCCGCATTAGGGCTGAGCCGCTTCTCCCGAGCTGAACCACGTCCCGAAGCAACAAATACCCTTGTCGCCTAGCCAACCATGTGCTCCAGAATGTTTCACCTTGAGTGGATCCTCTGTCAAGATTTTGGATCCAATCCGAACTCCTTCGTAGCTGTGCTAGAGCCCGATCAGGAGTAAGGAAGAATTAGGGAGAAGATGGAATAATACTTTAAACTTAGATCCGAGATTGCTCACGTTTAATAGAGCTTCTCAGATCTGGAGCTTGGTGAGAGTTTCAAGAGGGTGGTTGGCCCCTATTTATTTAGGCGGCTGACTCCTCCCCTTTCTCAATTACCGATGTGGGACAAAAGATTTTTGGAGAAGGAAAATCAATTTAGTTTGTCTTACACGAAGGCCAAACTTCGACGAATTTACTCTACCTCACCGTTGAGCTTCGCAAGTGATATCACATAATCGAAGAGCACTGAACGGTGAATGCATAGAAACAAACGGTGATCCATTCCGACTTCGTTTGACCCCTCAAACGATGTCCCAAACATGGCCTAAAAACAATATCTCGCAGGAAAAAAGCCGTAAAAATTTGAGCCAAAAACCCTTCTTGGTGGGGCCCCACCGGCCCTGCACATGCAGGCTGGGTGCCTGCCTGCCCTCCAGGCAGGTCAGGTGTTCGCCAGGTCGATCGTGTTCCCACCTAGCGGGCGCCTGACCCGCAATGCCCAAAAAGGCCAATGAGCTTGTTTTGGCTCTATTTTCCACGTTTGGAGTCCGTTTTGGACACCTTTGAACCTGTGTTTAGACCGGGACGTTCCCGTCATCCAGATACATATCTTATATATTCATCCTATATAAAATATGCTCGTAAAATTTTTACGACATATTCAAAACCTCTTGCATCATATGAAATTTCCCACATCCTTAATATTCTAAAGCTTATATCGCAAACTATTTGTGACACAATAAATTCACATAGATCCTATGTATTATCTCTATTAATTCTACCTATTACTTGACGAAGATCTCATTCTGCGTGAGACCCTACTACATGTGGGGTTCGAACCCCAGAGGGCAGTGACCACGAGCAGCAGGTGCCGTCCATGTTTCGGTATCATAATTATGTTGTTAACTCATCGACATGAGTATTGTCGGGACCACCCTGACTGTGTCCATGATGAATACCACAGTTTTAGTCCATTCATTAAAACTATGTCGCTGAGTCAAGCTTAGGGTATGGTCAACTGTCAACCCCAATAGCTCGAAGCCAGGTAGTCTCCATCGATCTTTAGTCAAATAATGTTGGACTACTTCCAATATACTCTGGCCAGAGTTTTTATTAAAGACTGAACTAACACATGTGACACTAACTCCCCATAAACGGGAGAGACGAATCCTCTCTTAGTCATTACTCTCCTTGCATGCTTCAATTGTAACCCAGCCAAGGGCCTTTCCACGGGGCTTGCCCCGAGGTTAGATCAGTGATCAAAGTGACACCGTTCACGTACATGTTCATACAATGACCTCAAGTCAAAGGACCAACTTGCATATCATCACCGAGAGTTATCATTGACAGCTTATTCATTATTAACCATTTGATAACTCTCGTTGGGTCGTTCGGTGAACTCATTCTCTTATGAGCACCTGTGTCTCGTCTTCGACTATGCCAAGTCAAACGACCATGAGGTCATCGTCACCACTCCATGGTGAAGACAAAGACACAATGGTCTATCCGATGTATTGATATCATATTCTCGAAACATCTTTGACCACGAACAGTTTTAGACCTATGTTACAATCGGTCAAACACTTCTCCATGATTGAGATCTCCATCTTGATACATGTTTACCTCGCATTAAGTCTCAGGACTTTACCTAAGTTCTAATGAAGACTACATTATTATTAACTTCAGTAAATTCTTACCAAAAAGCTTACTGTTATTTTGAAAAAGATGCTTGTACACATACAAATGGATAAATTGCCTCGAGGGCATACCCATCTCCTAATGGTAGAGCCTTCTTGAGTGGATCTGCTGAACTGTCTTTTGTATAGACTTAAGGGGTTCTATGTTTCTACTAGATCACAGGTTTGAATCTCATCCAAATCGGTTTCTTTGTTTCTTGGAATCCATAAAATTTGTCTTGTCTGGATCTCATCTAGCTTATCATATTCTACGAGAATAATCCAAAATAGTCACTGGTCATCTGTACAGTTCATAATCATTTCTGATAAAGTGTCAAACTCTTTGACCACTTTCTCAAAACATATGTTCCGGCTCCTTGATGCATCGCATGCCTTTTATTCGCTCCCACTGACCTTGAAAACTCTATAAGTTTGTTCTTCTAAATCATATATAGAAAATATACATATTCCAGTATTCATGGCCATCATGAGCAATGACTTTGAGTCTAATCCGAATAGATCTGTACACAGCTGTTGTCGAGAATGTGTCATCACAATCCATTTATAGGAGTTTTGATGATAACTGTTCTCAACCAGCATAATTTACTGTTTTCCATCTGCACCAATCATCTGTCTTGAAAATTCACTTGCAGTCAAAGGGACCACTTCCTTTGGGCACGTCTTCTAAGGTCCATACCTTATTTATATGCAAGGATCTTTTTCGGATCACATCAAACTATTTTTCAGAGTCCCTACTTCGAATGGCATCTTGGAAGTTGACTAGGCCATTATCAACTATGATGTTTTAGTCGACTTCTTCGTCTCACAAAGCTCGAGTAATCATGTAACTTTCTAACGATTGATTTAAGGAATATCATAATGATAAAGTCCTTACAGAACCTTATCAAGAACCTAGGCATCATAATCTGGGGCTTAACTAAGAGTGAGGATTGTAACTCAGAGTCACTTGCCATGTATCGCACCATGTCTACAGAGTTCGATTCATGCTTTCCAAAACACCGATGTGTTGTGAGAATTGACTTGAGAGAAAATCTCATTCTCTTTTAATTATGTAAGAAGTGCATATCAAAGTAATCGCCACTTCGATCCGATCGAAGTGATTCAAATACTTCTGTCATTGTGTTCTCTATTTCATCAGACTTGTGTTTCATCAAGAATACGTGTCATAATAAAATAAGATCACCATATCTTGGCTAATTTAGACTTGGGTCTGGATACATCCATATGTACGGGACCATGCGTTCTCCAACTCATTCTTCCACTATCTTACAGAAGGAGTTTTGACCATCATACCTTTAAGACAAAACTCACAATTGTCTTTCGACTCATAATACGAGATGTCAAGAGACCCCTCTTTATGTAAATTGTCAAGTCTGTTTTCTTTGGTATGCCCTAATCAATATTTGCCATGGATATACTTTGCTACTAACTTGCGCATTCATGTATTAACTCTTAATACAATGTTGTTATACAAAATACTCACATCATAACATTTTTTCTAAAGTAACGTGACGACATTTGCCAAGTGTAATATACGTCCCATATGGCCTAAAGACAACTTTTGTTCATTAGCCAATATGTGAGAATATCTTCTGTTTTGTATAACAATTATTCTGAAAATTTAAACATTAAACATGTCCCATTTTCAGTTCCTCCTACTATGCCTTTTCTCATGCTAGACCAAACATTCGTTCTCAATGAATTTTTCTTAGTTCATTCTCTTTCCTAAATTACATTTAGACCTTTCATGTCCTAACACAAATATTAGCAGTGCAAGCATCACATGCATCCAAACACTTGACCTTTACAACCTTGAGGAGACTCAATAAGTTGTTCGTCTTATAATCTAATTTGGATACATGGTCTTGCGCCGCTCTTACACTCATCTTCGAGTCAAACAGTTTGATCGAAGATATAAACCTTACGGATTGAAATTGTTTTTCATACAATCTTGAGGAAACTCAACAAGTTGTATGGAGAAACGTGCTTTGAACATAGGTATGTTCAAGCTGCCCCTGCTCATAAAGGCAAGTGTTGAGTAACGTGCATTTATTATGTTAGACTTTAGAGCCGAAGGAAATCATTTTCCTTAAATCCATGCTAGGAAGGACACTTTAATATCAGTGAGGACATAGTTTGGGTTATCAAATATTCATTAACCAATCATTTTGTCCAGTTAACTTATTTCTTTTAAGGATATTACGATTAGGATTCCACTTCGGTAGAACATAGAATTACCTAGTTTAGCATATGTTCATGATTTTTAAATATAATTAAAATGGTTTTTATTCAATTATATCCTCCCACTATTTTAGCGATCATATTAAGCCATATAGATGAACGAACTAAGACATTTAATGGGAGAGGGACCCAACCAACCTGAGGATCACAACCTTGAGAAGACTTAAACAAGTTGATCGAATATGCAGTTTGTAGATAAACTCTTTATCCATCACATCACATGTGAATCCCTTTTGGTTTTTACCCCGAGTCACGTATGATCTTGAGGAGACTCAACAAACCATAATGACTAGTCTAGTCGACCCCATGTTTTCATGTCTAATATTAACTTAACTGATACTCGAGGAAACCCGATGCAGCGGTTCGAGTTAATACCAGACTACATCACATGAATGATTTGTTTCTAAAAGAGACCATGTCATAGCTTGAGGAGACTCAACAACCATGATAGACGTCTTTTAGTTCCCTAATCCAAAAATAAGGAGGGCTACGGCTCACCTTGAAGAAGATTTAACGTATTTGACTAGATGTAATCAATGATTTCACATAATCATAATTCGAATCCTTATGGTCCAGCGAAACACGGCCAGAGATTTGTGTAACGATCTGATTTCGTAGTGCACGTAAAAACTGTAACCAAACGAGTTCAAAGTGAGTAAATGATTTTTGTCTATTGTTTTCGTCACTCAAACTGTAATGACCCCAACCTTTGTATACGCATATTTATACGTGAATACATGCATATAAAATTTGGGGGTATTTCCAATATTTTTTCTTTTAATTTTGGATGTAGAAATTATTTTTACAATTTTTTGAAAGTCCAATTTAATCTTAAAAACAAGTATTGGGTAGAAATACTTGTATTGGGATGTAGAATACATGGTATAATGGAGTAGACATTTAATTAAAGCTTAAAATCCTGATATTAAGCCACCTCCACCTTGTTAGGTGGCAAAGTCAGTGGGATTTTCACCTAACCTTCATGAGGTGTCAAGCTTAGAGGGATCTTAGGGAGCTTGAGGTGGCAAGAGGGGGGAATCAAAACAGCAAAAACTGAGAGAAATTCGGGGAAAAGGGTGGGGGACATGAAAAACACACACACACACACACACACACACACTCTCTCTCTCTCTCTCTCTCTCTCTCTCTCTCTCTCTCTCTCTCTCTCGTATCAACGCTTGCTGTCGATTTCTTCACGAACCCCTCGGCCCAACCTGAAACTTAGTTCATCAACTCTTGGAGAAGAAGAGGGAGCTAGCATCAGAGGGTCTTCCAGGACTAAGAAGGGCCCCAGATTCTGTGGTGGACTGTATAAGGTAGAATCCTAAACAAGCTACTTATGTTTTAGTTCAATCTCGTTTTAGTTTCGTCACTGTCGATTTTCGATAGCATGCGTCATACGGCTGTTTGGCCTACCCCGTACGACTGTATGGTCATTATTTTGATCAATAGAGGAGTCGTGCAATTATGACACAACCGTATTCAAGTTTTTACTCCCACACGGCCGTATGGATTTTACCATATGGTTGTGTGAGTTTTTAGTATCATTGCTATCGCTGAGTCAATTTAATCCACATGGTCGTATGGAATGTTGGCCGTGTGGCCATCAGCCCATACGACCATATACTTTCCTTCAGCTAACCAAAATCCATACGAATGTATGGATTCAACCATACGACCGTGTGGATCTCCCTCCTCTTTTATTAAATCCACACGGCCGTATGGATTTGGCAATACGACAGTGTGGTTTTCTCGGTCTGATTTTTCTCAGTTTTGTTTTCTTTGAGAACTGACAGTAATTGTTTTACAGGTTGGTTGATTACATATAATTGTCAACTTGTGGACTAATCATGAGTGCAAACTATGATCTGTATACTTGCAAAATTAACCATGTTGAATTAAATAAATTGTTTAATTTCCATGTTATGAACCATGTTGCAATATATTAGAAAATTCACTTGTTTTATTTATGTTGCAGAATGTTTATTTATACAAGTCTTCATATGAATTTGAAATTGAGAAGTGAGGTAAATAACAACATGATATGTGGTACTGAGACCACTAATGCATCATGAAATTTGTGAAATAAGAATGAGGATGAATATGAGTATGATGTACCAAAGTGAAAGAACTAAGAAATAACTGAAAACAGAGTGAGATGAGAATATAAGTCTAGAGTCTTCAATCCATTTAAAAATCGGTGAAACTCTAGATTTGGGTTGGGGGAAAACATGTAAATGGTAGGATTTTAAGGAGTTGACACTTATGACGATTAGTAGGCTTTTAAGGAGTGGACACTTATGATGATTTCTCATCCACGCTCCCGGCAGCTGGCATAGAGAATAGATAGGGTTAGAGAGGCCAGTGGTGTACTCGTGATGCATGACGGTAAATGATGGTTTGCTCCGTTTTCCACAGAAAAACCGAGATTTCTCACTCCCGAAAAAGGAGTTACGAGAGGCCCCTCCAGTGCTCATGTCGCTAGTTAAGGTACCACTTTTCACCCACCCTGGGTGAAGTCCATCTCCTTAAAGGTGTCCTAGTAGTTACACGGATTTCCAAACATGTGAATTGATAATTTATTATAACTATTGTTAATTTACAAATGCTACCGTTATGTTGTCATGACCTCAGTTTCTTATCTATGCTTGAATGCTCTGATATGAACACTAATTTATATTCTGTTGGCTTCTTACTTTCAGACCACCTTTAGATAGGTAATCCAGTTTTAAACTAGGTCCTACCTAGCTTAGTTAGGATTTCTACTGGGTCACGCATTGACATGTCCCATTTACACTTTCAAGTCTGACGTGCCCCCGGTTTGCAAGCCGCAAATGGCCGGGGGACCCGGTGGAGGTTTAGATATTTGTAATCGCAAGCGCACGGTGTTGTAGTGTGGCTTGGGGGTCGAACACAGGGATGCGAGGATGTGCTTGTGTCAAAGAGGACCAAAATCACCCCGTGGGCGAGCTAGCCCGGATCGAAAGATGGGTTGTCACGGTAAATGAATGCAAAGTATAGACAATATGAAGGAAAACCCCGGGACTCCGGTTTCGACCCCAACGAGCGGCTCTCGCCGATACGGCCTACGGGTAGGATGGCGATCGGAATTAGGGTCTAATGGTGAGACGTTGACTCTAAAAGTGGTACCGGCATCCCATGGGCCCGATATTCCGGTCGGTGCCAAGGATGATACGCCGGACTTCCCGGGTTCGATCAGTGGGCACTCCCGTGTCCATTAACACTGATCGACTTCAGGAGCACTGAGCTCACAACGATAACTCCCAACGTCTCTTCCTGCCGCTCCCGCGCGCTAGGATTCGGCGTCTACGCTAAGGGCGTGAGCTATGGCTAGGGAGTCAACCGCCAAGTTTATTCCCCCTTGGCCCAACGGTCAAAGACGGTCTTTTTCCCGCCGATGACAATAAAACACCCCCCGTAACCATTAGATTCCTAATCCCTATCGATTTCCTAACCCTATGGATGCATCGGGAAGAGCCCACGAAGGGGTTT
This sequence comes from Scilla litardierei, assembly GCA_030789695.1. Lineage (NCBI taxonomy): Eukaryota > Viridiplantae > Streptophyta > Magnoliopsida > Asparagales > Asparagaceae > Scilla > Scilla litardierei. The sequence continues at coordinate 132,233,064 of CM061136.1, read as the reverse complement.
CCGCCAAAATCCCGGATTTGGGAACTACTCACAAATATTCATTAAAACGCGATCTAAATGAAAATGGACCGTCAAAATCATAATCAGACAATAGAAATGCAATGGTAGTAAAGCAATTAAGATAATGCTAAAGTTTTACAAAGATCCGAAAACTTACAAAAACTGGAAAATTACAGCCGTCACAAAATGAAGAAAACAGTAAAAAATAACCAACTCCCGAATCTGGGAAACCTAGGGTTCTATTTATAGAAAACGACATCACCCGACCGGTTGACAAGTCAACCGGTCGGGTGAGCCGCTTCACAAAATCACAGCGCAAAGCGGGGTTTCACCCGGTCGGTTGGATCTTGGATGCGGTCGGTTGGATCTTGGTGCAGACCGGGTGAGGAGACCGGTTGGAACTTCGAGTCTTGGCTGTTGAAATTCAGCTACAGGTGAACCGATCAGGTGAAGGTCACCTGATCGGTTGGCAATCAGCTCCGAATTCCAGAGACATTGAGCTTCTGACCCGGTCGCTGAACTGACCGGGTGACTTCTCGTGAGCTCCAAGCTGCATCCGGGTGGTGCACGCGTGCATCACCCGATCGGTTGGAGATGACCAACCGACCAGGTGAGGGGCTGAAAGATGCAATCTTCGTCGTTTGACCCCCTGGATCACGTGTGACTCCTCCCGTTACTCCGGGGACACATGATATCATCGTTTTACGCCCCAAATGCCAGCAAACTCCTGCAAAACACGGAAAACACGGAAAAGTGAAAGAAAACAAGAAAACACAAGAAAACACGAGAAAACGAATAAAAGACGGCGGTAAAATACGGAAAAACACGGAAGAAAACGTGCGTAAATGTATGAAATATAAACGCACGTCAAAATCCCCCAAGCTGAACTCTTCCTCGTCCTCGAGGAAGACGAGTGAGAGTAGGATCTCGGAGGGGAAAAACTAGAGAGAAAGAGAGAAAAAGAAAACTCTATATCCTAGATCGCCTGTCAGGGCCAACAAAATCAAAAACGACACACCAAGCAAGCAAACGCCAAATCACATCACTAAACCTAGGAATACGAGTCCAAACAAGTGCTGTGGGCCCACGCGGTGAAGCACGAGTGAGTGTGGTCGTGCGCTAGCAGTCGGTGTTGCTATCTACGATGTGCAATGAAGCTCGATATACACAGATCCAGGAAACAACCCAAATACCGATTCGAATTTGAAATTGCGGTGAATATTTGCTCAAGCATGCATGAGAAGAGTATAAGAATAGAAGCGTATCATGCATCGGGGACTCCACAGCTAAGGACAAGGAAATCACCACACTATAGCCTAGATAATCGCTAGAAGGTCCCTATGCCAAGTGTTTTCGAAACCGATGGGGGTTGAGAAGATGTGGAGAAGAACACTCGGTGCAAATTCTCGTCTTCCCTTTATTCTCGGCAAGTAGGAAAAGATATTCACACAGGAATTTTTTTTTGTTTGGGTTTTGGGTTTTTGTATTTTTTTGGATTTGGATTTTTGGCTATACAATTTTTCTTTCTTTTCTTTTCTCTTCTTTTTGGGTTTTTTCTTTTCTTTTCTCCTTTTTTTTTTGGATTTTTGGGTTTTTTTGGCTATACACATGTGTACTCTCCCAAGTGGGAGAACGGTACACGACGAGGGGATTTGCACCAAGTAAAACAAAAAAGAAGTCGGAATCTAAACACTTGGGCAAAGGAAACTATTCTCGCTAAATATAGCATGGGCTAAATGGGTTATCCTAGTCCTTAATTGTGGAATCCCGACACATGCGAAATGAAGCGTACGATATATATCGCATGCAGAAGAAGCATACAGTAGAAATAAGTACCGCATATTCAAATCGAAGCATGATAATCTAGGGGTCATTCCTGGACAGGTATATAAAGTAAATCACAAAGTAGAAGCACACCACACGGCTAGGCACGACACACGACTCAAAAAAAAGCTAAGTGGACCCACGATGCGTGAAATGCAAGAGAACTCGAAATCCTAGGGTTAGTGAGTGTGATTATCGATGCTATGCTAGGTGTGTGTGATTTTGTGGCAATTCATCATAGGGTTCATCTCTAGGAGAAAGAGATAAAAAGAAGAAAAGAAAGAAAGAAAAATAAAAACACGATGAAAACGGCACAAAAACGAAAAAGAAAGACTCAAATGACGCACAAAGTGCGACTCCCCCAAGCTGAAGCTTGCATTGCCCTCAATGCAATAAGAGTGAGTACGGGAGGGCAATGAAAATGGGGGGAATACGCACCGACACAAAGAGAAATGAAAAATACAGATACGAAACTTAAAATAAAGAAAAAAAACAAAATCAAACCACACGACACGAAAAACGAAAAAGAAAGAAGGAAAATGAACAAACTAGACGACACGACACGACACGACAAAAAGCACACGACACGACACGACAAAGAGGAAAACAAGCACACACACACAAAGAAAATAAAACATGACAACACAGTAAAATAGACTTCCCCCAAGCTAGACATGACAATGCTAGCAAATAAAATATGATCGTGAAAGTGCAGCGAAATGCAAGGGGGAGGTCAGAAAAAACAAAGAGAAATCAAAAATCAGGAGAAGGCGAATCCTCGCCCTCCTCGGAAGAGGGTGTGGATGGGTGGGCGGGGGAGACTGGGGGTGTGCGGAGAAGCGGGAAAAGAGGTGGAGGAATAGGTGCGGTGGTGGTGTGAACGATGGGAGGGGTGTCGGTGGAGGTGGGTGGTGGTGGAAGGACGGCGATCAAGGCGGTGGTGAAAGGAATAGAAGTGGGGGTAGAAGACGTGATGGTGACAGTAGTGGGTGGATGTGGGAGGGATTTGGAGCGCACCTGCAATTTCTTGCAGTGCACATATGATGTGACAGTGGAGGAGGTAGAAGGTGGTGTGGGTGCGATGGAAGTGGTCGGGAGAGGAGAAGTGGATACCGGGATGGGAATAGAGGAGGGAGGGGGAGATGATCGCCTAGGTGGGGGTGGGGGAGGTGGGGATGGGTGGGATGGTGGAGGAGAAGAATGTGATGGGGGAGGTGATGGAGGTGGGGATGTGTGGGAGGGTGGAGGAGAAGATCGTCGAGGTGGTGAAGGTGGAGGTGGTCCATGGATGTGAGTGAGAAGGCGAAGAATGGCGGCCACGTTCCTCTCAAGTGCGAGGAAACATGGGTGAGTGAGAAAGGAGGACGGTGATGGGTCCGAGGGGGCAGATGACATGGCAAGATCACGGAGGGCAGCGACCTCCCTCTCAAGAGCAAGACGGGCAGAGACCTGGCGGTGACCAAAGGATGTGGACTGACGTGAGGCAGAAGTGGTGCCGGCAGGTAATGTGGAAGTAGTGCCGGTGGCAGTGGTCATGCCGGCACTGGACACAAGGCCAGAAATGGCTGCTAAAAGGTGCTCAGAAGTGATGGGGCTAGGAGCAGAAACATGGCGACTCGGGCCAGCCCCCATATCTCTCCGGGGCGCAGGAATATCCTGCTCGCCTAAGTGGGCGACAGGGGAAGGTGGTCTACGTGCGTCCGGGGGAAAGAAAGGAAGGTGCAACCCCTCAAAGAACTCAGGGTCGGGCGGAAAAGTCCAATCCGCTATGACAGCCACAGTCATGCGAGCGGGGTTGGGTAGAATAGTGTAGGGGCGAGGGGGGTGGCCGTAATTGAATTCGAAATGACCGTCGGGGCGGGGCTTAATCATGTGAATGTGTCGCAGGACGTCAAGATCTAGACGTGAGGGTCCTGCGGCGATGGGAAGACCACAGGGGATATGGATATTAAACGGGGGGTAAGAAACAATGATAGTGATAATGCCCCCACAGCAGATCTTGCCCTTCCCGGCCCTGCTAATCTCGAGAAGCTTGTAAACAAGCCAATCGCCAGCATGGACAGGGACAACCGGGGCCCTGAAACTAACTCCATCATCATCAAAAACAAAGGGGAAAGTCATGGCCCAGAGAATAAAAAGATCGGGGATAGTCACGGTGCCTGACTCATCCCGCGGGAAAAATGTAGATGATATAATCCTATGGGCCAGACGAAATATGGGATGGATGATGGAGGAGGCCTTGGCCTTACCCCGGGGATAGCGACGGAGTATGGTGAGGCAGAACCAGAAATTATCGACGTCAAATTCCGGGGGATATCCGTAGTGCCGGATAGCGTCATTCCCTAGAATAGGGAAACCAAATATATCGTAGATGGTGTCCAGGTTTGTGCGAATGGTTTGGTTACGCACCCGAAAAGTGACGGTCGACCCCGACTCACAAACGAGGGAGGAAAGGAATTCTAGGGTGAGTGACGGGTAGGATACCGCAGAGGCATTAAGGAAGGCCAACCAACCTAGATTAGCAAAAAGAGTCTCGACCTCGGTGAGGACACCGAGGTCGACGAGTGATTGGGTGTGGGCAAACTTGGTTGATAAATACCCCCGAGTGTCAAGTCTGTGGTAGAAGTCTTTCTGCTCTTGGTTCCTAAATATGTATCCATGCGGGCCCAACATGGGGTCCACAGGGGGAATGATAGGCGGGGGAGGGGCAAGTGTCAGCTCACGTGTGCGGTGAGGAGGACGTGTTTGTTTCCGTTTCTTACGAGACGGTTCCTCCTCACGAAAGATACCTTCTCCTTTATTTCTCTCCTGGGCCATGTGTGTGTGGGTGATGCAAATGGGTGCAAAATACTATCAAAGTGCACACACACGAAAACTAAGCAAATCAAATATTAAGGTAAAAATTGAAATTCGAGAAGTGGAGCGAAGTTACCCCGTAGCAATTAGAGCTCCCCGCTTGTAAATGACCCAATGCCGTGCAATGGGAGAAGTGTGGAGCCGCGGCACTCTTTTTTCAGCAAAAAATTCGAAAGTGGGGGTGAGTGTTGGGAATTAGGGTTAGAAAATACGAAATAGGAGAGGGAGAGAGAGGAAGAGATGGAGAAATGCGAGGGGGAGGTGGAGAGAGAGACTAATGGAGTATTTGAGGTTGTGGGAGAGGGGTTTTTGGCAGTCGGGTGCTTGGAGGAAGACGAAACGACGGAGAAACGGTGAGATCGGGCGAGGGTTTGTGAGCGGGTGGGTCGGGGGTATTTATAGGTTTTAAGTCGAACCGGTCGGGTGAGTTTTCACCCGATCGGTTGACATTAGGTCGAAAATTGATGCTGAAAAAACGCTACAGGCGACCCGATCGGTTGAGAACTCAACCGATCGGTTCGCCGCTCCACACATTTTCCCGAGAACTCAGAGTTTCTCACCCGGTCCCTCAACCAGTCTCGCATATTGTCACCCGGTCGGTTGATGAATTCTGAGATTTTTCCGAGAGTTCCCCCAGGTCACCCGGTCTGCTCACCCGGTCTCATTATTCTCCACCCGGTCGGTTCATTCAGTCACTGATACGGCTATTAGCTGATACATCCCAACCGACCGGGTGAGTTATCACCCGATCGGTTGGGGTCTTGTTTTCTGCAAAAACCCAAAAAATCGCCTAAGTTTCACGACGGAAGTTGTTGCGGCTGGATTTATTTATAAAAATAGATAAAATAAAGTTAAGAAAAAGTCCCAAAAACGGAAGTAAAAGTTTAGAGCATGGGTTGCCTCCCATGAAGCGCTTTTGTTTAACGTCATTTAGCTCGACGCCCGTTGATGATGTTCATAGTGGGCGATACGGGTGATGCCCAAAATTCGGCATCTCTTCAGCTCCAGAGCTTGTGGCTATTGGTGTAGTCGGCGGATGTAAAAAGATTTGCTCAACTACCCTCCCTTTGTTGACAGGATCCAGGGGCTTCTCCCTCAAATTGGCGTCTACCGCCATCTTTTTCAGGATCTGGACCTCATCACCGGTGAGGTCTATTGGTTCTTTCCCTTTTCTCCTCGTAGGAGGAGACTTAGGAAATCCGGGAGGGATCACTTGTCGTGCGACCGCCTCATTAGCAACTTCAATCTTTGGGGAGCCAACTTGCTCTCCAAGGTCCCCCAAGCTATCGGGGGGATTCCTCGAGAGCACTTCCCAGGCACTTGTTTCAACAGCTCTATCTTCTTCATTCTCCAGCATACTGACAATAGGATCATCCGGGGGATTTGGATGCTTCATCGACAAGCCTAAGTAAAATTCGACTCTTTCTTGGCCCATATTGAGGGAAAGCTTCCCATTCTTTACGTCTATCAGCACTCCGGCGGTTGCCATAAAGGGTCGTCCAAGAATAATTGGGGTATGCTTGTCTTCTGGCATGTCCATCACCACAAAATCAACCGGTACATGTACTCCTTTCACATCGACGGGGAGGTCGTCCACTACTCCCACCGGACACTTGACCGAACGGTCAGCAAGTTGTAATGTCATGCCGGTGGGCTCTAAGTCTCCCATCCCTATTCTCTTGTACAACGATAGGGGCATTAAGCTGACGCTCGCACCAAGATCGACGAGCGCCCTCTGGATTTGCACTTCCCCAATAGAGCAAGGGATGGAGAAACTTCTGGGGTCCTTGAGCTTGGGCGGATTTGCACGCTGAATGAGTGCGCTGCACTCCGCCGTTAACACGACCTTCTCTTTTCTAGATCCCCGTGTCACCAAGTCTTTCAGAAATTTGGCATATGAGGGGATTGTCTCTATGGCCTCGAGGAAGGGGATTTGTAGGCTCAGATCTTTCACCATGGCAAAGAACTTGCCATACTTCTCATCGATTTTGGCTTTGGCAAGCCGTTGTGGGAAAGGCACAACGGGCTTGAATTCTCTTGGGTTCCCTTCCTCATCCTTCTTCTTCTCCTCTCTATTAACTCCCTCTGGAGTAGTTGTCTTGGGTGACGAAGCACCGTCGTCATTTAATTTCTCAGTTGGTCGTTCCACGACCAACGGTGCTTCCGGTCCTTTGGGGGGCTCTCTCGTAGGTATTTGAGTTCCACTCCTCAAGACGATGGCGGACACGTTCTCATGCTCATGTGTGAGCGCCAAGGTCCGATTTACCCCCTAAGGTTCACCTCAGGCTGTGGCGGTAATAAATTCTGTGGTCTTTGCAGGTTCGCCACTTGCAACCCCAGCTGGGTCACCTGATCGGTGAGCACTCTTTGTCCCATCTCCAGCTTCAGATTGATCTTCTCCTGGTTGGCTATGTATTGAGTCAAGAGGGACTCAACCGGAGAAATGGCCCTCTGCTGGTCGTATTGCTGCTGGGTGGGCTGCTGATTCCTAGGGGCATATTGTTGATACTGTGGTGGTGGTTGTTGCTGCTGAAATTGCTGCTGCTGGAACTGCTGCTGGGGCCTAGCCAGCTGATAAGTCTGCTGTTGTTGCTGAGCCGGCTATTGGTAAGGCGCCCGGTAACTAAGGTTCGGATGATTCCGGATGTTTGGAGAGTAGGCCGGATTTGAGTTGGTTCGTGGTGGAAATGGCGCATTCCCCGTAGGATTGTAAAACAATGCGCTCGCCTGATCCAACGGTGGTGAGATGTCACCACCGTCGAACTCTCCAAAAACTTCGGATTCTACCGAAGCAATCTGTTGTGAACCGGCGCCACCGACGCCTACCATCAATGCGGAGATCTGGGTTGACAGCAAGTCAAACTTGCTTGACAATTTGTCGACGTCTTCCAGTCTATGGATGCCCCCAGACCTTGGTGTGGCTCTCTCGTCACACCATCGTTAATTGTTGGATGCCATATTTTCCAAAATTTGCCCGACATCTTATTCGCTTCTTGACATGAAGGACCCTCCAGCCGCGACGTCCATAGAAGATTTTAAATTGTCCCTCAACCCATTATAAAACAGATTTATGATCTGTAACTTGGGGAGCTCATGGTGGGGACATCTTCTCTGCATCTCATTGTATCTTTTCCAAGCCTCATGCAAGGACTCGTGGCTGGCCTGGGAGAAGGAGGAGATCTCACTCCTCAGCTTCATGGTCTTCCCCGGGGGAAAGAACTTCGTCAAGAAAGCATTTGAGAGCTTCTCCCAGGTGTTGAATGTATTCAGGTCCTTCCCCCTAAGCCATAGCTTGGCTTTATCTCGCAAGGAGAAGGGGAACAGCTTCAGTCAAATCACCTCAGTCGTGACACCGTTAATCCGAAAGGTGTCACATTTCTCCAAGAAGGAGTCTAGATGCTCGATCGGGCTCTCCATGGGTGCACCTGAAAACTGATCCTGCTGGATCCACGTCACCAAAGATGGCTTAAGCTCGAAGCTTTGGGCCGTAATAGCTGGAGGACGGATGGCGGATGTGCACTCGATGGAAGGCATCGAGTACTCCAACAGGGACTTGTGAGGCGGGGTGTTCTCCCCCATGGCTTCAAGATCCTCTCTTCTTCGCTTCTCGGCGGCCAAACGCCTAAGGGTGGCGTTTATCTCTGGATCAACGGGGATCAAGTCGTCGAGACTTCTTGAACTCCTGCGCATGAAAAACAACAAACACCCGTGAAGCGACAAGTGGGAAAGAAACAGATAAGATAAGAAATAAAAATAAAAAATAAAAATAAAAAAAAGAAAACGAAAAGGAAAAAGAAGAATGCGAAAATTATCGCGAGGTAGGGATAAGAGCTAGAAACTAGGGTTCATGAGATCCTAAAATAACAAGCACGTTGCCTCCCCGGCAACGGCGCCATAAACTTGACGTGCCCCCGGTTTGCAAGCCGCAAATGGCCGGGGGACCCGGTGGAGGTTTAGATATTTGTAACCGCAAGAGCACGATGTTGTAGTGTGGCTTGGGGGTCGAACACAGGGAGGCGAGGATGTGCTTGTGTCAAAGAGGACCAAAATCACCCCGTGGGCGAGCTAGCCCGGATCGAAAGATGGGTTGTCACAGTAAATGAATGCAAAGTATAGACAATATGAAGGAAAAACCCGGGACTCTGGTTTCGACCCCAACGAGCGGCTCTCGCCGATACGGCCTATGGGTAGGATGGCGATCGGAATTAGGGTCTAATGGTGAGACGTTGCCTCTAAAAGTGGTACCGGCATTCTATGGGCCCGATATTCCGGTCGGTGCCCAGGATGATACACCGGACTTCCCGGGTTCGATCAGTGGGCACTCCCATGTCCATTAACACTGATCGACTCCGGGAGCACTGAGCTCGCAACGATAACTCCCAACGTCTCGTCCTGTCGCTCCCGCGTGCTAGGATTCGGCGTCTATGCTAAGGGCGTGAGCTATGGCTAGGGAGTCAACCGCCAAGTTTATTCCCCCTTGGCCCAACGGTCAAAGACGGTCTTTTCCCCGCCGATGACAATAAAACACTCCGCGTAACCGTTAGATTCCTAATCCCTATCGATTTCCTAACCCTATGGACGCATCGGGAAGAGCCCACGAAGGGGTTTCCGCCAAAATCCCGGATTTGGGAACTAATCACAAATATTCATTAAAACGCGATCTAAATGAAAATGGACCGTCAAAATCATAATCAGACAATAGAAATGCAATGGTAGTAAAGCAATTAAGATAATACTAAAGTTTTACAAAGATACGAAAACTTACAAAAACTGGAAAATTACAGCCGTCACAAAATGAAGAAAATAGTAAAAAATAACCAACTCCCGAATCTGGGAAACCTAGGGTTCTATTTATAGAAAACAACATCACCCGACCGGTTGACAAGTCAACCGGTCGGGTGAGCCGCTTCATAAAATTACAGCGCAAAGCGGGGTTTCACCCGGTCGGTTGGATCTTGGATGCGGTCGGTTGGATCTTGGTGCAGACCGGGTGAGGAGACCGGTTGGAACTTCGAGTCTTGGCTGTTGAAATTCAGCTACAGGTGAACCGATCGGGTGAAGGTCACCCGATCGGTTGGAAATCAGCTCCGAATTCCAGAGACATTGAGCTTCTGACCCGGTCGCTGAACCGACCGGGTGACATCTCGTGAGCTCCAAGCTGCGTCCGGGTGGTGCACGCGTGCATCACCCGATCGGTTGGAGATGACCAACCGACCGGGTGAGGGGCTGAAAGATGCAATCTTCGTCGTTTGACCCCCTGGATCACGCGTGACTCCTCCTGTTGCTATGGGGACACATGATATCATCGTTTTACGCCCCAAATGCCAGCAAACTCCTGCAAAACACGGAAAACACGGAAAAGTGAAAGAAAACAAGAAAACACAAGAAAACACGAGAAAACGAATAAAAGACGGCGGTAAAATACGGAAAACACGGAAGAAAACGTGCGTAAATGTATGAAATATAAACGCACGTTAAAGTCCTGAGGTAGTTGCACCAGAGTCAGGACGTGTGCAGACTTCTACTTCTTCCTCACCTCGGGTACAACTGGATGTCACAAACAAATGTTTCGTCCACTGGACTTCCCTGGGTAAACTAGGGAGTGTGTTGTATGGGTGTGGACACATTTTGGGTTTCTTTTAGGGTGGGTTCCCCCTTTGTCTTTCCCTTTTGTTGTACTTTTGGGTACCCATTGGTACTTGTACAGAGACATATGATGTATCTTGTATAAGTGATGTTCAGTACAGTTTACATTTCAGCACTTACAGTTTTAATTTCTATTAGAGCATTATATTTTTCTAACTCTTTGTACTTTTCCAGTATATCGCAGTGGCATGCTTAGATAATTTCATTCTAACCACAATTAAAGCCTAGTATTATTTGGACGTTAGGGGCTCGAGGCCCAGTGTCTGAATACTACGGCGGCCTAGTTCACCACATATCTCTCGTATTTGGGAGAGCGGGACGTGACAGGTTTTTATGGTGGCCCATGCAGGTCTTCTCACACTGCGTATGCGTAAGAATAGTACGAGTAATGCTCCAACATGAAAATCCGTAACTTTTGTACTGAACATTGTTTCCCTTGTTCATTTTTGTAGAATGGATACTGGGAATGGATCTCTGAGAACATGACTTTCGCTTCAGATGCAACATCATCTGAGGCATCCTTGATGAGGAAGATCTTGATAGATATTTTGGAGCATATGAGTCAGCTGGAGGATAGGGTGGCTAGTGGCACAACACCGAAGCCAGGAGGTGTTAGAAAGTTCAGAGCCTTGCACCCGAAGTCCTTTTCGGGCAAGGAGATCCCCCTAGAGGTGGATGAGTGGATCATGCATATGGAGGATGATTTGACAGCTGTGGGGTATCCGAGTGATGGATGTGTGGATGCGGCAATGAGACAGTTGATGCATCAGGCACGAGATTGGTGGGATGCACATGATCTACACTTGACCAGACCAATCTCATGGGAGAAGTTCAAAGAGTGGTTTGAGACAGTTCCTGCCAGAAACGAAGAAGGATAAATTGCATCTGAGGTTTGAGCACCTGACCCAGGGACGACGGAGCGTGGATGCTTATGATGCAAAGTTTTCATTGTTGAGCAAGTTTGCTCCAGAATTGGTGAAGTCAGAGACTGCCAGAGCTATACGATTCAGGATGGGGCTAGATCCTGAGTTCAGAGCTGCGATGTTGACTATTGACGACACATGGGGCCATACTAGAGGCAGCCAAGATGCATGAGAATCATCTAAAGAGTGTGGGTAGAGCACTAGCAGTAGCAGAGAGACGTCTTACAGGTCAGCAAAGGAGTTTTCTTAGACCTACCCAGACCACTCAGTTCAGAAGGCCTGGAGCTCCACCAGCACCACTACGGCGAGTGTCCTGCAGATTTTATGGGAAGCTGGGACATGAGTAGATGAATTGCAATTTCCTTTCCAGGAGGTGTTTTAAATATGGTCAGCCAGGGCATATCAGTAGACAGTGCCCTCAGTAGGGACCGACTTCAGGCCTAGTGGCACCAGTGGTAGCCCGACCGATGCAGCAGAGGACCCTTCCGCTGGCTCCACAACGACTTCCATTGCCAGCACCATCAGCCCCTGGTACCATGACTCTGCGAGGACCACCCAGATCTCCCCAGTAGTAGCAGACCACCAAAAGGGCGGTGCCAAGGCATCAGGCCTTCACCTTGACGGTTGTGGAGGAAGAGGATACCGGAGGAGTCATCGATGGTATCTCTTCACTTTTCTTTAAGTGATGAATGTTCTTTCATTTTTTTTTGTTTGATTTGTTGTTTGGATATGATTAGGATGGTTAGACCCTTATCTTAGTTTTATGTTTCTCTTATAGGCATTATTAGAGTTTCTTCTTTCCATGCCTTGTCACTCTTTGATTCAGGAGCATCTCATTGCTTTCTATCTCAACAATTTGTGACTATGAATTCCTTAGCGGTAGACTCCTTTGCTTCCAGTTGGAATATTCACACAGGAAGTGGGGCGATCCATGGTTCTTCGGGATATCGACAGTGTCTTGTAGAGATTTATGGGCGAAGGTTATATGCAGATTTCCTAGTACTAGGATGCCTCATTTTGAAGCAGTATTTGGAATGGATTGGCTAGGGATGTTCTATGCCACTATAGATTATAGACTCAGGAAGATAGTTTTTCAGATTTTAGATCATCCAGAGTTTGAGGTCCTTAGTGGTAGTAGTTTCCTTGAACCATTGAAGTTTAAGGCCAACCCAGTAGAAGAGATGATCATGGCGATGGAAGCTGAACCAGTGTTGCCAAGGGTAGTCCGAGATTTTCCTGACATCTTTCTAGACGACATCTATGGACTTACCCTAGATAGATCTTTGGAGTTCACCATTGATCTGGTCTCAGGCACTCAACCGATTGCAAAAGCTCTATACTGTATGGCCCCTCCAAAGTTAGCAGAGCTTCATAGTCAGTTAAAAGATTCATCGGAGCGTGGCCTAATTCAACCTAGTGTATCACCGTGGGGTGTGCTAGTGCTTTTAGTGAATAAGAAGGGTGAATCTCGAAGGATGTGCATTGATTACCGGGAATTGAATAAGGTTACAGTGAAGAACAAGTACCGTCTTCCTTGGATTGACGACATCTTCGATCATCTTGGTGGATCACGAGTATATTCGAAACTAAATTTAAGAAGTGGATATCACCAGGTGAAGGTCATGCGATCAGATGTTCCAAAGACACCATTTCGAACTCGATATGGTCATTACGAGTTCTTAGTGATGCCTTTTGGTGTTACGTATGCACTAGCCACATTCATGAGGTTGATGAACCAGGTCTTCTATGAATACCTGGACAAGTTTGTGGTAGTCTTTATTGATGATATCTTGGTGTATTCAAGAACAGAGGAAGATCATGCTGAGCATTTGAAGATAGTTTTGGAGACTTCGAGGCAGCATCAATTGTATGCTAAGTATAGCAAGTGTCATTTCTGGCTGACCAAGGTTGCTTTTCTGGAACATATTATATCTGGAGATGGAATAGCAGTAGGTCCAGAGAAGGTTAAGTGGCCAGTTCCTAAGTCAGTCACAGAGATTAGGAGTTTCTTGGGATTGGCTGGTTACTATAGGAAGTTCATCAAGGATTTTTCCAAGATAGCTGCACCATTGACTCATCTAACCAATAAGGGTGTAGATTACAATTGGCCAGAAGGATGCCATCGAGCATTTGATGAACTAAGGCAGATATTGATTATTGCACCTGTCCTGATGATACTAGACCGTTCAGGTAGATTTGAGATTTTCTGTGAAGCATCAGGCAGAGGATTGGGATGTGTTCTACATCATCATGGTAAAGTAGTACCATAAGCTTCTAGATTATTGAAGACGCATGAGAGTAAATATCATACACATGATTTGGAGTTAACTGCAGTGGTATTTGCATTGAAGCTATGTAGGCATTTTCTTCTGGGTGGACGTGTAAAGATATATACAGATCACAGGAGTTTGAAGTAGGTGTTCACTCAGAAAGAATTGAATATGAGGCATCACAGATGGCTTGAGTTAATGGTTGATTACGATATTGACCTCCAGTATCATCGTGGAAAAGTCAACGTCGTACCTGATGCTCTTAGTCGCATGCCAACAATGATGATGTTGACAACACAGAGGGAGATTTGGGGTGATATTCGGCAGATGGACATTGAAGTTATCTTACCTGGTACTTCAGTGAAAATGATGAATCTGCAGGTCCAGCCTGATTTGGCTGAAAGGTTTACGGCAGCTCAATCTGGAGATGAGAAGTTGAAGAAAATTCGAGAGCATTCAGGGGTCAGACTTCGTAATGATTTTTGTGTACATGAAGATGGGTCTCTGCATTTTGGGAGCAGAATTTGTGTACCATCCGGTGAGATACATGATGAACTACTAAGAGAAGCTTATAGGTCACCTTATTCTATTCATCCTGGCGGCACCAAAATGTATTGTGATTTACGACAACATTTCTGACAGCATGTGATGATGAGTGTATCTTCATGTTTAACTTGTCAGCAAGTTAAAGCAGAATATCAGACAACGACAAGACTGTTGCAGCATCTTCCAATTCCAGAGTGGAAGTGGCAGCATGTGACGATGGACTTTGTGACTAGGTTACCTCGTACTCCACGAGGATATGATGTTATTTGGGTAATTATTGATCGATTAACCAAATCAGCTCACTTCATACCTTTTCGAGTTGGCGAGTCGACCGACCATCTTGTCAAGAGATATATGGAGGTAAGATCCTTATCTTCTTTGTCTCTATTAAGATTTGTTGTTAGTCTAGATTCTGAGTCAAGTTTTTGTATAGGAAATCGTGAGGCTTCACGAAGTACCTATATGCATAGTCTCCGACCGTGACACTAGATTCATGTCACATTTCTAGGGAAGTTTACAGGCCAGCTTGGGAACTCAACTGAGTTTCAGTACTGCATACCATCCACAGACAGATGGTCAGTCGAAGAGGACGATTCAGACTTAGAAGACATGTTGAGAGCGTGCATGCTGGATTTTAAGCGCTCTTGGGATGAACATCTACATCTAGTAGAATTCGCTTACAACAATAGTTATCAGGCAAGTATATGTATGTCGCCGTTTGCAGCTTTATAAGGTAGGAAGCGTCGATCTCTGCTTAGTTGGGATGATGTTGGAGATCGTGAATTATGTTGAGTTTTGATGGACCCTCAGGGCATAGTCTATGCACGTCCTACGTCGGACGGACAATAGAAATATAAAATATCAGCGGTAAAATTATTAAACACTTTAATAAAGAACCCTAAGGACATCATGCACCCTAGCCAGGAATCAACTATCTTGGGGTGGGTCTGACCAACCCCGAAGATAGATCTAAACTACCGCATAAATGTGAAAGCACAAATAAAATTGACTTACCCAGAGCTTTACTTCCGCAGAAAATAAAGCGTCGTTTTCAGCAACAACTTTAGATCCCCAAAGCTAGCCGCCTCCTGATTTCAGCATAATATTACATTATTTCCCCCTTATTGGACCCCAAGTTGTGCATACGTAAGTGATAAAATAGCTCTAGTGTAACGGCCGATACCCATTATTCGTTATACGACTGTGCGTATAGTAATTTCGGGTACCCGATTGGTTTTTGTTGCTTTATGTGGGAGTCGTGTCGTTCAGTCGTTAGGGCCGTAGCACCTTGGTTGCATCCTTAGCAAGCCACCTCTGGCGTGTGCCCAACTCGGGATTACTGTCGCTTTTGGACCCCGTAACCTTTATACGCTTTACGTGCACGTAGTCTTGTTTGTACACGTATTTATTTTAGACTTTGTCTGTATCCGAACCATATAGTGTGATATACCGTTGTGACCCTCTCGAAGAGTATTAAATTGTGGTACTATTTTGGAACCACATTTCTTGAGTCGTTCCATCACGATTTGACCTTATTTGAAGAGACGTCACGATTTTCACTTTTGACGTGAGATGTTTCTATTTTTAGTTTCGTCCCTCGGCATTGAAATTGCGAACCGTCTTCTTAGTTTTCTTTCTCTCGTCGTCCCGATCACCCCAGTATTTATTTCACGATTTTTGGACTTCATTTGACCTATTTTGCACTTTTGGCCCAACCTACGATATTTTTAAACCCTAAGTTCTCTGGGCTTTTATCCCTAATACAATTACTATTTTATCATAACTCCCCAAACCTAGTTGACCTAGCCCATCTTCCCCTTGGCCGCACACACACACGCAAGAGAGGGTGAGGGTGCGAAATTGTTTAACTATTTTCTTTATATATCAAATTATTTTCTATTTTTCCCAAACCCTAGCCCTAGCACGTTTCAGCCCTCTACTCTAGTTAATAGCACCTAGGTTAACCATTTTCCAAAAAGCAAAAACACCCCAGCCGTCATCCCCTCCTCAAAAAATTTCGCACAGCTCCGCACCCCTGCAGCCGCTCAGCCAGACCGAGGATTTCCCCCGCATCCGCTCGGTCTGACCGAGAGCCGCCTCCGCATCCCGCTCCGCTCCGCACCAAGTCGCCCAGCTACAGCGTTGCAACGCTGCAACCCCCGCAGCGACCGAGAGCTTCGCTCGGTCTGACCGAGAGCAAGCCCCGTATCGCCGCTCCGCTCCGCAGCGCTTCGTTGCAACCCCCGTACCCCGCTACGACCGAGAGCCCCGCTCGGTCTGACCAACCCACTCCACCGCTCCGCACCAATCCCTGCATCGCTGCAGCTCCGCAGCGCTGCAAGCCGCCCGACTGACGCCCCCCGCTCGGTCTGACCGAGGGAAACCCCTGCTTCGCACCAAGCCCCACCTCCGCAGCGACCGACCGACCCAAGCGCCGCATTCTCTCTGTCTGACCGAGAGAATCCCCCGCACCGGCTAGCTGCGACCGAGGAACTTCATCGCAACTCCGCATCCGTCGCACTACTTTGTTGCCGTGGGCCTCCTTGCCCTCCTGAGTTGTTGTGGGTCCCCCATTGACCCCTAGCACTGTGGTGGGCCCCACTACAGCGTTCTCATCACCGTTTTGACTATTTTGACGTTGCAACACGTCGTATCCCCTTCGTCGCACGTGCTAGCATTGGAATCTTAGTTCGTTGATCTGGTTGCTGCCCAGACTATTCAAGCAAGGAATCTGATCTGGAAATTGGACTAGGAGCGCGTTCTTATATTCCAACCCCTGGTGTCGCTACCCGACGCCAGTGTAGCCCTCGCGTCGTGTTGAGGTAACATTTTGCACCCCTAAGACCCCCGACCATTGCCTGCTAAACAAGATAAAAATTGGTGTTTTAAATTGTTTAAATCACTTATTAAGAAAATTTAAATTGGGAATGTAGGCTGGTGGACTTGTGCACGTAGGTAGATTGGACTTTTGGACGGTGTATTCAGACGTCGGGTTGTAGGCAAGTGAAACTTGCCCGTTGCTTGTTTAGGCCATGTTTTAGGCCACTTTTGTACCGTAGTGTAAAAGAGACTAGGCAGTGAAATGATAGCTGCCTAGACGCCTATTTGATCTAGTTTGACAACAAAACTAGATCCGTCACCTCACTTGATCTAGCTTGACAACGAAGCTAGATCCAACCCATATGCATACGGTTCAAAAAAATTGCGAAAAAAGAATCAATGTGTCGATTCCAATCCTATCTCTTTTTTTTGTAACAGATTTTTGTTTTTCTAATGAAAATAAAGGGGTTTTTTTCTATTTTTCAAAAAACATGAGTTTTGGCCTCCTCCTTTCCCTAAAAAAAAAGAATTTACTGAACTTATTTATTGAATAAACCTTCATTGATGTATTGTTTCGTCGAGATTCAAATCACGAC